>CM063512.1:51740613-53178113 GCA_032199755.1 Ambrosia artemisiifolia
GCCCGTTAACGAACAGAAACAGTCCGACCCGACTGGCACGTGAACGAACCGGTGATTCTTACGACTATAATTCATATTGAGGGTTTCATATAATGTCGAGCAGGGTCCGTCATATAATGTCGGGCAGGGTCGGTCTAGTAGTAATGTCGAGGAGGGTCAGTCATATAATGTCGGGCAGGGTCCGTGATGTAATGTCGAGGAGGGTCCGTCATATAATGTCGGGCAGGGTCCGTCATATAATGTCGGGCAGGGTCCGTCATGTAATGTTTCGGAGGGTCCGTCATATAATGTTTCGGTGGGTCCGTCATATAATGTCGGGGAGGGTCCGTCTAGTAGTAATGTCGAGGAGGGTCAGTCTGGCATTCGTTACCGTGACAATGCGGTACAACTGGACTTGAATACACAGTGGAAGGACCCGTATGAATTTGAAGACGAGCCTAGTCAACCTGCCTACGGTTATACTTACGACGCTAACCGTGGTGATGACACATCTGAAGAACAAGACTATACGCACTATGAAGACAGCGCTGTCGATGAGAAGCGGGTAGAAGATCAGGAGGAAGGACCTAACCCGATCAACCCTTGGTTCGAGACTAACCGGACATTTTCGACACGCGATGTAAAAAGTTACTTAAATTAAATAAAAAAGTTAAATAAAATAAAAAAACTTCAAAACAAAACACAAAAAACACCCAAAAGGTGTCCAGGTTCATCCCCCCTTAGTTCAGGCGCCTCGCTTTGGGCAAAGCGAGGCGCTTGGAACACCATTTTCCAGACTCCCATGCAACCTCGTACTTCGTCTGACATTGATTTGACTGAAGCGCCTCGCTTTGGCCTAAGCGAGACGCTTCAGACGAGAGTTGAAATAGAAAGTTGGGGGGGTGCCAATAGACCGACCCATAACAGAAACATTCTTAAAAGAGAGGACCCAAGAAAGGAAAGTATTGGTGGACGTGATTATGATAGCTTAACCACATAATTAATTAAATACTTTAATCTGCCATCTGCCATTTTCTTTTAATATTACTTTAATCTGCGATTTTTTTTAAATATTGGTAAATGGGGAAAGGCCTGTAGGGTTGGTGTCGATTGTTTGGTTGTTTGATCTAAATGATAATTTTCAATTATTCAGACATCGATGAAAATTTTTTAACATATCAAAACCAATAAGAATGTTATGGTAATTGTTTGCTGAATTAAGTATATAACATAATAATATCATTTCAATAAAGGGGCAAATTACATAAGGATAACAGGTAGGCGGGCAACAAGCTGCGCCGCCACCCCTTTCTATATAGAGAACCCTAATCTAGAGAAAACAAATCATCGCCCCAAAGGGACAAAATCATGTTGGCCGGTTATCCTCGCACGCTTTAGCGTGCTTTGCCACCTTGTTCGACTATGCTCTAAGGACCGCTTGCCCAGCCACGAACCCACTCTCCCTGAATCCCGCTAAAGGAGACACACCTATAAGGTCCACGCATGTCAAAGAAATTATCTTTGACAAAGTTGATTCATATTAGATCGTCACATATTCATATTCATATCACCTAAGGTGGAACGAGTCGTCCTACATTCCCCAAAACTACATCGGATGCGGATGCCATACAACATCATCACATTAGTTTTCTTCTCATTTTTCACAGAATTCCCAAGATAGCAGGGAATCGTCCAAGTTTTCTTTGTTTCATATTTCACATTAAATATTAAACTAGTTACAAAATAACATAAAATATTTATTCATGTTTGTGCGACAGTTGTGTGTGTACACGTGTGTAGCGTATAGTGTGTGTGTATATATAAGTATATATACTGGTGTTTGTTTAAATCACCGATCAACCATGAGCATCACTGGACTTTGGTGAACAAAAAAACCCTAGGACCTAGGGGCGGTGTTCCCGATTGATGGTGCACCTTCCCCCGGCTCCCACTCCAACAACCCTAATAGGTAAATCAAGGTTACACAATATCTGTACAAAAACAATAGTGATTATAGTATTAATTAGAGTAAAGATCTTGTACAAAGTGTTTTTTTGGTAAGAACTGTGAGAATCAAAAGAGGGTATTTTTTTTTTATTTTTTTTTCGAATTTTTTTCCCCATATTGTTAAACATGTATTATAGTATTGAAAACTAAAAAAAAAATTGGTGTAGAGTAATTACGTGTAGAGTAATTACATAATTACTTTAGTGTAAACTAATGTATTTACTTTAATGACGTAATTACATTAAATTTTTTTTTTTTTTTTTTTTTGTATTATTCATCTAGAAATTATGTTTAAACACATGGGACAAAAAATTCTAAAAAAATAAATAATTTTTTTTTACCCCATTTGATTCTCACAGTTCTTACAAAAAAAAAACACTTTGTATTTGATCTTTACTCGTATTAATTATTTAAGGTAAATTGGATTTTCATAATAATCCAAAGTATGACTCAGTGGCCGGTGATAATCTGTATTAACATGTGACCAATAACACATTTACGTATAACTTTTATTTGCTAAGGGCAATTCAACTACAATGGAAAAGTAACTTTGGTTGTCCCATTTCATTTATGAGGTTTCATAAGAATATATTACATTTTGTATTTGATAAAATCAATCGTTAATTAGGGGCATGGAAAATTACTTTTTTATAAGTGTGAGGTTGTTTTTAGGCTAAGCATTACCAACTAACGCCTCTGTTAACTCGGATGTTAGCTGGCTTTAAACACCTCCCCCAAAGGGTGTTAAGGAGGATGTGATGGGTTGGGACGTTAGTCCCTTAACCATCGCTAGACTTTTAGTGGCAAGCTGTGAGCGTTTTACATACATAATAAAAAACCCCCATAAAAACCAAGTACGGAGGTGAAGATGTAGTTGGGTCGACGGAGGTGAAGATGTAGGTGTCGAAGGCCACGATGGGTGAAGAATAAGAACACAAATGGGTGAGGGCACTTAATTAAGAACTTTCAAATAAGCCCTTAGGTTATTAAACCCCTCTAAATTGTTTTAAGTTAAACCATAGCATTTATAAATTGTACGTTTATTTTAGTTGTTTAAATTTAAAAATTATTCTTTTTTTTAAAACAGTTGCACCTTTTTATTTATTGGTTTGAATTAATTACAATTAAAAATAAGAATTAAATAAAAAAAGTAATGATTGAAAAATGGTTGCGGAGTTAAAACCAATGAAACCATTTTATGACGTAGTTAAAAAAATGAAAGAAAGTGATTTGGTTATATGACATGCATTTGCCAATGACCTTCAGCTCAGCTGGGGAGAGGTGGGAAGGTTTACTTCTTTAGAGGGTTTCCGCCCGGCTTGGTCTTGAGTTCGAATCCTGCACACCACGAAAAAATTCCCTGTAACGGTTTGAGATAACTTCAAAGTGGACACCGGTGCGTGGGTAGTGATTCGAACTCGGGTCGAGGGGTTGTCTGTCGATTGGTTTCACCGCTGAAGTACACCTTCCAAAAAAAAATATGACATGCATTTTGTTGTGACACATCTTAGAATGAAAGCGAAAGTTATGAGCAGGACACGTCACATTGTCAGTACAAATAAATCTTAGGGGGGTTAGGGCGGGTAGCAGAATTGGTTACGGGTACCATACTAGAAGCACAGTAACACCGCCGTCACCCATGCTGGTGGTGGTCCCGTGAATCAAAATCTGGTTATAGTTAACGGACTGGTACCCGTGACTTTCTTTCTCCCCCTTTTGTCTTTTTCTCTATTTTATTTTCAGTGGAGTGCTGCCTGCAAAAAACTGTTTTAGTGAAGTGATGTGCCAGTGCATGATTGGTAGAAATTAATGAAGTTGAAAAAAACCTAGTGGAGTGCTGCCCCGTCCCCTTCGTTTAGATGATTAACATTCAATTTGCATTTGTTTAATATATTATTTTTCCCAAGAGCCGTTATTAATAAAAATGAATAAATATCAGTAAACCGAAAACGAAAGGTGCTTCATTTTTATATGGTTACGGTGACGCACCACCTGACGAAATGGATCTCAATATCCCAAAAAATGGTTGGGTGATTATCTTTCTACGATCTTTTTAGGAAATGAAATTTGTTGTTACATTTTATATTGCTATAATTAAGTTTAAAATAGTCTACATGGGAAAAAAAAGCCCTTATGTCTGATTTGTACACATAACTTTATGAATTATATATGATAAAACCAGATTTGGCCTTTAATTATTTGTTTATCAGGATTGGTATCTCATGTTTAAAAATTGATAAATCATAAAGATCGGGTAAGCTGATTAAAATCTGTTGATGTATATAGTTTTGGTGGTTTTAAAATTTTAAATTGTTATTAAGATGTATTTTAACTCTACATTACTGTTGACTTGTAAATATAATAACAATAACGTACAATGCTAATCACTTAAGAGTAAATTAGGAAAAATAGTAAGCTCTCCACCCGTTTTTTTTTCAAAAGTAAATAACCATTTTGATATAATTTACGATTAGTAACATGGACAATGACCTTGGTGATAACCAAAGTGTCTGTTCCTTAACGATATTATGGCGAGCAATAAAAATGTTTATTCTAAGTGTTTTTAGGGTTATAGTCTCATCGTATCAATTACTGTAGATAAAAGCATGTTTAAAGAGTGTGTGAGTTGACGTTCTAAAAAATTTAGAATAACATATGTAAAAGAAACTTTCGTTTATATCAGTTCAATCTACAAAAAGTTTAATTTGTTCGACGTATTTAAGACGCACATTAAGAGCATCGACAGGTGACATTATTACTGGACTAGGTAATCCACTCCTGAACTTTGTGCTTTCATTTTTGGTATTTAGGAATCATACACCCCCTAATTAGGATTCATACACACTGGCCCACATCACACACCAATAGAAGGCTGCCACATACCCAGAATGTGATGTCACACTCTCCAGAATGTGATGTCACGAGGTGTATGAAACCTGGAACCCTTAAAAAACTACACACAAAATACAAATCAGAAATTCAATAATGTTGTTTGGGTGGCATTGCAGCTTCTTATTTAATAAAAGTTATCTATTGATATATTAATAGCTATCATTTCTATAGTTCTATAGGTTAGAAAATAGCTACAACATGATATGTGACTAGGCTATAACATATATAATTTGATTGTTGTGACATACTTTAATACCAAACTGCATGTATATAAAAATAACAATAACAAAAAAGTGTTGTAAATTTATGACCTAAGTAACCATCCTACTAGGTGTTTACAACATAGTATAACAAGGTGTAAACTCTTACTAAAATGATCAATTATTTGGCTTTCTATCTTAACACCTCTCAATCAGGAAAACACACATTACAAAAGGTATTGCATGCTAGCAACCAGTTTTGCATCAGTCACTAAATTATTAAGGTGAGAACAACTTATAGACGTTCTCAATTTAGCGAAAAACGACGTGTGAACACTTGATATACAAACCATGAGAAATGTATGGTGGCTGAATTGAAGTCTTGTCTTCATGGCAAAAAAATTCAACTTGTAGGAAAATACTTGGCTACATCCCAACCATCTTTGCTCTCTTCGTTGGATGAACACAACCATTTGCAAACATATGATGAAACTATGTGTCAATACTTTGTAGTTTTTAGGTTATGAACATTGTAATCACTGGCGAAGCTTGGCTTGAGGCAGGGGAATCCCCAACCCCCTTGTTTTTTCGTTTGTTAATGTAAATTTTATGGTTTTTTTTTTTTTTGAAAATTTTATATGTATTTAGTCTGTCCCATGATTTTATCAAAATCTAAGTTCAAGATTCACCAATGGTTGTAATACACCTATGATGTAATATCAAGTCATTAAAAGGGTCATACGTCTGAATCTCTTTAAATAAGCACTATTTAGGTATAGACCGACTCTTTTCTATGATATTAGATGTATATTTACAGATTAGGTGCAATACCAATTGTTATCTCTTTTAATAAATTGTAAATATTGCAAAACACCACTCACATGACTAGCTAGTTCATATTAAAGTATTTCAAGGTACACCGAGTCATCAATAAGATGTTCTGTGAGAATTCGAAGTGTTAATTCATATGTTGAAAAACTAGATGTTTTTCTATACATATTTGGTCGAACCATCACAGTGATCGGGGTGAGGTGAAATGTCACAACTTTCTAGGAAAGGTGTGGTAGTTTGGGTGTAACCGCTGCAATAATAACCTTAGTAGGAAATCTAACAAAAACACTAATGGTAGCAACAAATGGAATTCAAAGTTTCTACCGAAGAACAAGGTGCTACCACATTTCAGTTGCTACCTAAGTTTACGCATTACCTTTAGATTAAATTACTAGCTAAGCAGTAGCAGTGGCGAAGCTTGACCCGAAGGTTCGGGGGGTCGGAAGTCACTAGTTTCGGGGGGTCGAAAACCAGTTTCGGGGGGTCGAAACCCTATATTTACAAAATTTTCTATACGAATACTATATAATCGGAACTTCTGCACGAAAATTCGGGGGGGTCGGCCGCCCCCTCCCGCCCCTACTAAGCCTCGCCACTGAGCAGTAGCAATTTGCTACCGGTCTTTAGTACCTTTTGAAGATCATTTTCCATCCAACTTTTCTTTAGCGTGACCGCAACAAGAGGGGTTGCCCCTTGAACCCAAACTAGGGCCAACCCTTGAACCCACCATCAGAACAATGCCCCTTTGAAACCCCATTGTCTACGGACTCCGCACTTAGACTATATGGTGTGCCTCCTTTTTCCTCCAACTCCACTAAGTGCCACATCAGCGCCACGTCATTTCCCCATTCTCCTCCCCCAAACTAAGGAAATGGTGTTCCCCCTTCTTCCCCCCTTCCTTTTTTATTATTAAAAGTTTGATTAAAAAAAATAAAAAAATTAGCCAATCAAAGAGCTCGGTGGCCTCGGTGCTTTTTCCCCGTTTTCACCGAATTAAACTCGGGGGGGGGGGGGGGGGGGGTGTTTGCTCTCGGGGAAGAAGCCACCTCATACACACCGAAGATCTCCCCGAAGGCATACCATTTAGCCTTAGAACCTAAGAGGCTTCATAGTGCTTGAATTGACAAGAGTCAGGATTAATTAACTATGCGATCTACACCTTCTAACTCGATTTAATGTTTATTATAATTTCTCATTAGCTCTTAAAGTAAACCCAAATGATCCAAAATAGCTTAATAATACTAAAAATGCTTACTCCATATGAGTTATATCAAGAAAAAGAAACAAGCCAAATAAATTGTTACGTCTACCCCGGCCAATGCATTTTTTGTGTAATGTTCCGGAATAATTTTACTAAAAGTTTAGATACACAAGTTCAAATATTTACCATTTTTACATAAAATAGAACATAACATGTTACAAAAGGAAGAAAAAAGGGAAAAAAAGAGGGGTGTGTGTGTGTGTGTGGGGGGGGGGGGGGGGGGGGGGGGGGGGGGAATTTAATTAACCATCCCAAAAAACCATTAAATTTCTTTAATATTTTTTTTTTTGTGTTTGAAAATGAATAACCAAATCGAAAGGAAAATATTTCTTCCTTTGGTTACAAGAGAGCTTATCCTAGCTAGGAAGCTAGATAGTCTTAACACAAAAGATTGAGGGGTGCCTAAACATACCACTATATAGTGAATTTATCCACCATGTGAGATGAATTACTTTTTTAATGAGGTAGAGTCTGTGAAAAGGTGTTACGTTTAGCATCACCCAACGTTGATCTGTACACCCATGACCTCTTGGTCTAGTGGTATGGTGTCCTCTTACAAATGTGAGGTTGTGGGTTCAAATCCATGCAATTGCAAGATGAGGTGGAATTAAGGTGTAATAAAATTTGTCGTTAAAATAAACATTGATCTTTACAATGCAAACCAAAACGAAAACTAAAGTTGGGGGTGTGCATCTTTTTACACAAGAGATCTTTGCTGGTAAGCTAGCTAGGCCAGGTATCATGGTTCATGTGACGGTTCAAGAAAGAGTGGTACTATAGCCACTGTTTTGCAGCCAAGTTTGAGTACACGGTGTTGCTGCTGGTTGTCTAACGTTAAATATTTGTTGTGGGAATCCTGATGATGCTGCAACACTATTTGCATACATATGTACATTGTTTTTATTCGACTGGTTTCCTCCTACAACCATCGTGCTGCTCGAAGGCTGATCAGTCTACAAACATTTCATGTTCAAAACGGCTTTAATCCATCAATATTGGAAATTTGAAAATAATTAACGCAAGCGCAAACAAGAGTGTTAGAACTCACTTGGTGATTCAAGGAATCGTGGGGTGGCGGGCGTAACATATGAAACATTGGCTGGTCAACGGTCCTCGTTGGATGTCCATGCCCACGAGATTCATAGTTAGCTTCCATTGATCCGACGGATTGAAGATGCGTCTGACTTAACAGCTGCAATGTCTCCGTCTTGTTATACCTTTCACTCCAACGCGCTCCAAATGCCTTAGGTTACATGAATTAATATACATCAGAAACCATCGAAAAATTTAAGACAAAACAAAGGGACATGGTATATATGCACAAGACATTCAACTATTCAAGTATCAATATGTTTAAACTAACCTAGGTGACGGGACAAATATATAAAACATACCGTGGGTCTAAAGCCAAAATCTTGATCATGTTGCCTTTTCGCGCCTGAATTTTGTCCTAAGTGCAAATCAAGATTGTGATCCGAAGACGTGTTGTTACTATTATCATTATTATTTGAAGACTCTGCAATAAAACTATAAAATTTTAATATATGTACAAACTAATTATTAGAAAATACCCATAATTAACTAAAATGAAAGTATTACCGGTAATATTGGACTCATTTTCATAAAATGTGGGATCAAAATTTGTGACAGCATCCTTTCCATTGTATTTGATAGCAGCCTTATCATAAGCCCTAAATATAACATATTTTTCATTCAAACCATTTATGAAATGAAAATATGACACATCAGTCATTTGAAGATTAAAATTGTCTATTTACCTGGCAGCTTCATCTTCAGTGTCAAAGAGACCCAGATACACATACCTAGTGTAATGGACAAAAGTGAGCCAGAAAAGGAAAGTTGTCAAGTCTGTTTTGAATTGAGTGTTTTGAAGTGACTTAACTTGGTGAAATAAATAGAAGTAGGTAGATAGGTGTAGACATAGCCCATTGGTAGCCAGCTTTATATATAAATGGAAAAACAAGTACCTTTACTTTATAAGGTTAGTTTTTAAATAATTTTTTGCTCATTAATTTACTTAATTGTAAAACTAATACAAGCGGTTTTGCTATGTGTTAATAAACAACATGATACCAAATATATGAAGAACAGCAAAAACATACCCTTAATTTATTCAAAAAATATTTATAAATCTCACTTTATTAAAAAAAATGTTGATATTAAATAAAAGATATAACCTTTAGTTGAAAGATAATTAGATAAAGTTAGGGTCTTCAATATCAAATTGTAAAAATATAATTGTAAGCTAGTCTATGTAGTTAATTGCTTATTAAGTAATTACATATAAATATATCATTTGTGCAAACCATTTTTCTTGCAAAATATAACATGTTCTTGTCATATTTGCTAGAACTGTTTTTGTATAAGTTGGAAATCTTTCAGAGAAACAAAGTTTTTGTCATTTTAATGATAAATATCAAGATCAAAGTATTGTGAATTGCTTTTAATAAGAACCAATGTAAAAAGCTAGGAACAAACATACTTTTTGCCTAATAAATGGCCCATTCTTGCTTCCCATCTACCACATTTGTGCAAAGTAACTCCTCTATATTTTGAACTCCCTCTTGGACTTCCTGTACTTTGTCTCCGTAACACATGAACAAATTCTTCCTTTGTCAAGTTTCTCATCTGTTTAATTCATTTTATTATTATCAAAACCACAAAAAATTCGCAAAAAGCAAAAAAAAAAAAAATCAAAATATTTGTTTCAGTCTTTTGTCACACTAAATAATGTGTCGTGTTCTTTGTTTTAGACGAAAGAACACAATTCAACACATTGTTACAAGTTTATAATTACTTGAAAGTAAATTTTGTGGCTATGTGAGTGTGGAGTAAGTGTTTTATTTTAACACAACAACAAAACATGTTTCTATACAAGACAAAACAAAGGTGAAATGTAAAAACACACACACACTGAAAGTGAAAACACACAAAGTGACACCAACCTGTTTCAAATCATCTTCATAATCTTGTATGCTGAAATTTATGTCAGCCTCCATTCCCCTGAACTTGATAGCTGCTCTATCGTACGCACTGCAACCGAAATCATATATTTACTTACATTAAAACCCTAGCTAAACTATTGTTAACAATTAAGCACCTTAATTAAAATTACACTTATATAATAAAAAAGAAAAAGAAGAAAAAGTTTTTGATTATACTCACCGTGCAGCTGCATGTGCAGTGTCGAACCCACCTGAGTAATTGTAATAAAGAAAATATATTAATATTTAGTAATAAAAATTGGAAAAAGAAAAGTGTTTATAAAATTAATCCAAAGTTCAAATAATATAAGACATACCGAGATACACCTGTTTGCCACAATCCCTGAATAATATTATAACAACAAAACTTAATTAAACATTAAATAATAATAATAATAATAATAATAATAATAATAATAAAAAGTGGGAAAACAATGAACCAACCAAATATGAGATTCCCATCGACCTGTTCGTCGGTAAAAGGTAACTCCACGATACTGTGAGCTTCTAGAACGTGGTCCACGTCGGCTTTTCTTGAGTGGCTGGACACCCTCCAACCCTCCGACCAAACCACCGGCGGCTAACGACGGCGACTGCTGCCGGAATTGTACACCGACCCAGTTAGCCACCGGAAAAGCCGCCGGAGACATACTACCAACAGTAGTTGTGGTGGGGCCCACTTCACCATCATCCACTGGAAAGAACTGATGAGTCACTGGACGTTTTCTTGAATCATCATCGTCTGAGCCGTCGTCTCCCTCCATAACCACCATGGATGAGCTGGAATTTGATGCAGATCCAACACCAGTTACACCAACACTGATGATACCTTTACCTTTATTATTATTATTATTATTATTATTATTATTATTATTATTATTATTTTCTTCATCTTGTTGGTCTTTTCTTAGATCGGGTAACCAGTTTAGATCCCACATTTTTTTGGGGTCAGAAAAAACCAGCTGTACTGATAAGAACTGATTAAACTCTACAGCCTCCTCTCTTGATGTGTGTGTGTATATATATGTAACACTGTATATATAAGAAATAATAAGTGTACGATGTGTGTGTTGTGTTGTGTTGGTTTGTTGATCTTTTATCGGAGCAAGTCTAAAAAGAAGTGCTGCTGAGAATTGAAGAGGAATAGGTGTAGGAAATAAAAAGAAACCTAGGATTCATAAAGAGAGATAGGAAGAGGTGAAGGTGGGCTATATATCTCATCTATCTATGTAACTATAGATTGTGGCGGGGAGAGTTAATACCAAATACCTAATATCTCTCCTAGCACCTTTCTTTCTCTCACTAGATCCTTTCTAAAATTTCTCATTAAATACAGTAGTAATACATCTTCTTTCTCCCTGTATGATTGTCGGTATTATTACTATTTAAATATTTCCTTCCAAAAAGGTTGACTTGTGTATGGTTTGTATAGTTTGGTTATAAGGTTAAGAGTAAGTGTAGTGGGGCTCCATATGGGGCGCTATGTTTAATATAAAGCCCCCAACACCGTTACATGGGGGCTTTATATTTGAAAAGTTGGTGATGGCGTTAAGGAAATAGCGCCTGAAACATAATTCCCCCACCAATCATAGGTTGCCACCTCATCCCCTCTCTCTTTTTATTATTATTTTATTATTTTTTTATTTTAAAAGATATAATAAAATATTAAAAGGGGCTTTATATATAAAGCCCCACCACTACACCCCTTTTCCACTTTATTTCTCCATGCTGACTCAGCTGCCACGTGGACCAATCAGGAAAGGGGGCTTTATATATAAAGCCCCCCACTACGCATGGTCTAACTAAAACCAAAGTGATTGGTTAATTGATCTTATTTACCAATCGGTTATTTGGTTATGTTTCTTTGGCCAAATTGTAGCTTTGCAGAAACTAATCTTTGGCTAAAACTTTTACTTACAAGTACATGAAATAAAGGTATAACTACATGAATGAATAAAAGCTAAAAATATATGAATACATGAATGACTTGTTTAGATTTGGCTGATTTCGGTGCGGTTTTGTTTGGTTTCGGTTAAGGATTTAATTATTGATTACCTTTAGCTAATGTTAACCATGTAACTTATGTTTTTTTTTAAATAAAAAAAACTACAAGAATACTATACTCACATTAAAGAAAATAAAATGTTCGTTTTATGGTGTATTTTATTAAGAAAATATTAAAGTACGAAAGAGTTATGGTCGTTTAAAAATCGTTGAGGACTGCGTAATTAATTTTTCTATAAGGGGGATAAAATTAACTACTAATTAATTATCTAAAATTTGGTTAATGATGGAATTAAAGTGTAATTAGGTAGCTTAATTTTGTATCCTGTAATTGGAGGCGGAATGGAATGCACCATTATGAATTTAAAATAGGGTATTCGTTTGCTCAATCAAATAGAATCATCCATTATACAAGACATTTCATTCCCTCGAAATCATTACATCTATCCCCTTTTTTCATTCCATTCTCTATTACACCTTTCATTAACAACACCACAACCCACCACGATCGTCACCAGCCATCATCGCCACCACCACCTACCATCACATCCCACCACCATCGTCACCACCACCACCGCCACCCACACCACCATCGCCGCTGCCACTCACCACCGTCATCCACCCATCATTGCCGACACCACCAACTGCCGCACTCGTCATCCATCGTCGTCGCCGCCCACCATTGCAAACGCCAGTGTCGCTACCCATCATCGCCGCCGCCAGCCACCACCACCACTACCACCCATCATCTTCATCGTCAAACACCACCACCCATAGGCGGTGCAAATTAAGGGTCGGGGTGCCCCTACCCCCGTTTGGCTCAATAGCGTAAATTTTCCCGTTTTCATCAAAAAAAATTTGTATGTATTGTGTCCGAACCCCATTGAGTTGATTTTTTTTTTTGCGTAAATTTGGGTCTCGTGACTTCCGGCCCCCTCATATAAAAGTTCATGCTCCGCCACTGCCACCCATCACCGCCGCTATCGCCCATCACCATTGCCACCTATCACCATCTCCACCCACCATTGCCGCCATCCATCACCGTCGTCACTACCCACCGTCACTGCTCACCGCCAGCCATCACTACCCACCCATCACAATCGTTGCCACCCGTCTGCACCACCACCGCTACCGATCATTGTCGCCACTACCAGCACCGCCACCCACCACCATCGACGTCACCAACACCGTCACCGCCACCCACCACCGCCCACCATCACCGCCACTAAACACCACTCGCCACTGATTTTATTCCTTCGTATTTCATGCTTACCAAACAACACAAAGCAATGATTTTATTTAGTCCCACATGACAACCAAATAGACATGGAATGTAATGATCTATTTCATTATTTCGTCCATTCTATTACCTCATACCAAACATACCCTTAGTGTTTCAAATTCTAATTTACCATGTTGTACATCATCCATTAAACTAAAAAAAATCTTAACTTTTTGGTATCTTAAAAAATCTTAATTCTAATTTACCATATAGTGTGTGTGTGTGTATATACTCATTTAGTGGTGTAAACGAGTCAAGCTGAGTCCCTAAGTTTGTTTAGGATTGAGCTTAACTCGTTTACTTTTACAAAGATCGAACTCTAGATCAGCTTTGTTTATAGCTTTATTTCTAGAGCTCGACTCGTGGGTAACCTTTTCAAAGTCGTGCTTGACACTTTATTTTTTAATTGGTTACTAGTATGTGCCTTATAAAAGTATATGCATTGTACGGCTGAATAAGCATGTGTATACTCATGAGTAGTTTGTCATGTAACTAGCCAACTAGGTGTAACAAAGGTGGTTTGTCATGTAACTAGCCAACTAGGTGTAACAAAGGAATTAATAACGTGCGGGTAAATTCACATTGTTGGTATGTCAATATTGACTAAGGTTTAAATAGATCAAGTAATAAATTTTTTGGATTGATATGTGTTTTGGTTTCTTTCACATCTAAATAATTTGAACCGTTCATGTTTGAAAAAACTGAATATGATGGATATTTAAGATGATTGTGCAGTTTTCTAACCTCTTTTATTCAATAGGTAGATTTGTATTAACCTAATCACGTATTACTTTTATAATATATTTTACATTGATGGGTTAATGATGATCAAGCCGGATATTAGGAGGGGTAAAATGGTCGACCGCCTAGGCCCAACATATAGCCTAAAACTAAGTTTGTTTAGGGGTCTGTTTGGTAGCCTTTTAATGGGGTGCTGAACCATTCAACTCTGAATGATTCAGCATTCAAACTGTTTGTTTCAACCTAAAAAAGGCTCTGAATGGAATGATTAAGAGCTGAACCATTCAGCACTTAATCATTCAGAGTCTCTTAACCATTCAAACCTCTTAATGATTTAGTACTTAATCAACCAAACAACCCCTAAGACCAAGATTAAGGTGATTCAAATTTTGATTTAGTTTAGGTGAAATATCGCGGTGAGACATATTGAGATAATAATCAACTTCGTATTATTAATTTGAATATATAAGTTTATGTTTTAGGGATCCATTATTTCTAGTTGCATAGGGCCCTCAAAATTCTTAGATACGGCCCTATGATGATCATAATTACATGTATCAACTTCATTTCCTTCGTGTCATTTTTACGTTAAGTTCGAAGATTATATCATAAGGTATTGTAATATCTTATTGCTATATATTCAATAAAAGTATTATTATGTTAGTTTTTTAGAGGAAAATGATATTTTCCCATCAATTATTATTTAATGGGACTGAATTATAAGATGCCAACAAAGGAGGATCGATAGATGATATTTTAAAAGATGGTGGGTTTCTTTTTTTATTAATTTTTTTATTTTTATTTTTGTGTGTGTGGGTGTGGTATCGGCAACATTAATTGTGTTAGTGGTGGTCATGATTTAAGTGACGATGACATTTTATGACGATTTTTGACGGATGACAAAAAAAGTACACCAAACAAGAAGATGCTAGATACGGAACTTATAAAAGGAAATATTCTTTACTTCTACGATTAACACAAACTTATATTTTTTATATTTAACACAAACTCTTATATATTATCAAAATGGATAACATATAACTAATTAAGAATAGATGATAAAGCGAAGAATTTATAGCGAAAGGCATATAGCCTAATGTTCAAATACGTTTGTTAACAAATGGTGTAGATTAAACTGTTTTTAAAAAAAATAATCTTAATGATTTGGCATATACAATGTTTATTTATGGGATATTAAATCAATGATAATCTGTATTCTAAGATTATATGATATTTACACGATATACGAAAGATCAATGTGAGAGTAAATGTTGATTTGGAAATTTTAGAGGTTTAGCAATATCGAATTGAATTCTTAGAGGATTAACGAGTGTAATTTAACCCTAAAAGCTTTGATGTGAAAGAGAGGGAATAAGAGGATAGCATGTAATTGATCCCTAGCCACATACCATTCGTGGTGGAAGAAGACGAGTGATGGGGAGATAATATAGAGGATGGCCTGGATCCATTAGAGTTTTTGAGTTTGACAAGAGTTTTTGTCATAATTTTTAACGCAAGGGTTTGCGATGTGTTAATCCCATGTTTATGCTCTTACGTATGAAAGTTAAGGCAAAGTATAAGTTTCTATACATATTTTATAATTCTTTACTAGATATTGGTTCTATGTTTAATGATATTTTTTATTTATGTATTCTTTGAACCTAGCAACTTTATTTATGCATATTTGTGTTGTACCTTCACTTTGAAAGTTTTTTTTTAAATGTGTTTTTAACTCTAAAGTTGGTAATTTAACTCCTTTGCTTAATTTGATTTTTACTTCTAGCTTAAAAGTTTCCAATCTTTTTATTTTTTTTTGGAAGATCAAATTTCATTAAAACAAACCAAAGCAACCTATCCCAAGACGGGAAAGGAAGCCGATAACAACCATACAATTAACTTACATCGAAATTACACCACTTAGCCCAATCCAACAAACCCCTACGAATCCTATTATTGTACCACAGAAAGCCCAAAACTTTAATATCCGAGACAAGACCCGCAACCGCAATAGGCTTATTAGAGAACACCTTTTCATTTCTAGCTTTCCAGATTCTCCAACTCGCAATAATGCTAATGCCATGAACCACTTTCTTTGATTCTCCCGACAACCCACAATACTCAGCTATACGTATAATATCCGTAACCGCAAACGCATACACTGGAGGAATGCGACACCAACTAGCTATACCATTCCACACACCCGCCGCAATTCCACATCCCGTAAGAATATGATCATTCGTTTCAGCCCCATCTTCACATAGCGCACAAACATCATCTTGAACCTGTACATTCCTTCGTTGCAAAGCCACCTTGGTTGGGATACGATCAAGAAAAGCACGCCACATAAAAATATTACACTTAGCCGGGACCCATTTACACCACTGAAAACCAAACCTTTCGCCGCTACATTTCCCACGTAACCATCGCTTAGCGGATGCCACTTCAAATGTATCGTTTTTATTATCTTTCCAACACCATCTATCATCTTGCGCCGAGAAACACACATCGACCAGCATAGCTTCCAATTGTTGCCTATCTTCAATCTCTTGATGAGTCACCAACGTCCTTTTCCATTTCCAACTGATAACCAAGTTGGACTCCCTGAAGTCACATCTTTCGCAAACAAAACATTTCTTTTGCCCCTCCAAAGCGAATAAATCCGGGTTTTATAATTTAACTTCTTCTTTTTCTTGTTTACTAAGCTTTTCATGTTTTGCAACTAGCCCAAAACTCTTTACTTTTAATTTACTTTTAACCTAAAGCTTTTAATGTTTTGCAACTAGCCCAAAACTCTTTACTTTTAATTTAGGTTCCTCAATTTTTCATCTTTCAACTTTTATTAAGTTATATTTTTTTCACTATCCTATTAAATAATAATATTAAATTATAATCTTCCCACTACTCTCTTATTTATTTACTATGCATAATCTTAAGTATTTCTTTTATTTTGTCCACATATTAATAACTATTTAATACAGAAGTTTCTAACCAAACAATAAATAAAAAACAAAGTAAAATATTATTAAAAGTAATCAAAGTTCATCTTTTTAACAAATATGTTGATGATCGATGGTATATTTTAGTTGATTACGTTATACTTATTCAATCTGTAATACATATCTAAATAGTGCAATAGACGAGTTTTTAATGATGTAGTTATTTTATTATTTAGCATATAAAGATAAATTTATTCGACCTATATAAGAGCATTCATAGGCACAGCCCGTCCACCAAATTATGTGATGAGTTTCCTCAAATTATATGGTGTGGGTGTGAGTAATTGTGAGTGGAGGAGAGAGAAAATATATTTGGTGAAATCACTGTTTACCCATATATTTGAAAATTTATTGTTTACCCTATATATATTTTAATATTTTTGTAAGTGGTTGTGAGTGAGGAATGATAAAATATAATGATAACAGTGTGAAAAAATATTATTATTTTAATTAGAAGAGAAAAAATTTAGAGGTGAAGTATTGATTTTTAGTGTAATTTAATAGACGGGATGTGAATGCTCTAATATACGTGCTTTTAAATATAATTATTTTTACTTAATGTATAAAAATACATTTAATATGTGTTAAACGCAAAGTTTAAACTTAAATCATAAAACCAAAATAAATAAAATTATGAAAAGGGTAAAAATGGGTAATAGGAATGGCATGGTCTATTTCCACCCCCCACTTCTATTTTCACCCCCTTGAAAGCGCCTCGCTTAGGTCTAAGCGAGGCGCTTTCTTTGCTTTTTAACTACCTCGGTACGAGGTCAGAAAAAGCTGATTTTTGACCCAAAGCGCCTCGCTTAGGCCTAAGCGAGGCGCTTCGAATAATTATTATTATTTTTTTTTTTTGGTCTTTTGAGATTAAGGTTTAACATTTTTTTTTTAAGTCAGACGTTTTTCAAAAAAACATTTTTTATGTCAATGGGAGGGTAAACAAAATCGTCGATCCGACTGTTGATTTCTTTCTGCAACAAGGAACAAAATGTCAGCTTTTTCCTGAATTTTACTTGCTTGTATGAAAAGTATATTTTAATTGTTCGTTTGACAAACGTCTGGCTAACCTGTCCAGTTATCAATCTCACTGTCCAACAACTGAATTTTACTTGCTTGCATGAAAAGTTTATTTTAATTGTTCGTTTGACAAACGTCTGGCTAACCTGTCCAGTTATCAATCTCACTGTCCAACAACTGAATTTTACTTGCTTGCATGAAAAGTTTATTTTAATTGTTCGTTTGACAAACGTCTGGCTAACCTGTCCAGTTATCAATCTCTCACTGTCCAAACAACTGAATTTTACTTGCTTGCATGAAAAGTTTATTTTAGTTGTTCGTTTTGACAAACGCCGGCTAATGAATTTTACTGTAATGATCAGAAACATTCCAAATAACTGTTCAATTTCAGCTTTTGTTTAACTATTTTAGCAACTTCCATAGAGAAGGTATCAATCTTACTTCTTGAGTTGAACTTTCCATGATCTACCTTTATCATCTCAGAGAGATATGTGTCAACGATGAAAGGGAACCCGAAACAATAGAAGTGAGATTGATAACTTCTTTCATCATTGTACATATACCTCCTTATCTAAAAACAAATCACATCATTTGTATGAGTAGTGACCCTCTGGCAAACCTGCGTATGAATAGTGACCCTCTGGCACACCACTAGAACATTAATCGGTTTCATCTTTGTTTTCTTGGGTTTTGCTTTTTTTGGTGAAATGAACTTGAAGAAATGATTTGGTTGAAGAAAGTTGTGTGCCAGAGGGTCACTATTCATTCAAATGATGTGATTTGTTTTTAGATAAGGAGGTATATGTACAATGAACTTTTTACGCTAAATAAAACTTACACACAACTTTTTGCTCTAGTGGTGTGGCCTACCTTTTTGACAAACACCTGGCTAACATGTCCAGTTATCAATCTCACTGTCCTTTAAGCAGGTTTGCCAGAGGGTCACTATTCATACACACAACCTTTTGCTCTAGTGGTGTGCTCTACCTTTTTGACAAACACCTGGCTAACCTGTCCAGTTTGCTAGAGGGTCACTATTCATACACACAACTTTTTTCTCTAGTGGTGTGCTCTACCTTTTTGACAAACACCTGGCTAACCTGTCCAGTTATCAATCTCACTGTCCTTTACGCAGGTTTGCCAGAGGGTCATTATTCATATTATTATTATTATTTACATTATTATCGTATTTGCTTTACGATAATAATGTAAATAATAATAATAATAAGGAATGAAGGTTTTTGCAAAAACGAAGGTTTCCGCGTTAATGCCGATCCGATTGAAAACAGGAACATTCCAAATAACAGTTCAAATTTTAGTTCAAACTTTTCAAACTCCTGCAACATCTCAAGAGTCGAGGTCCTCTGAAAAAAGACATCGTACAATGATTTGGACTTGCAATATTTGAAAATTATCATTTCTTGACATGCTTGGTAACACCTTGATCTGCAATATATGAAAACAGGAACATTCCAAATAACAGTTCAAATTTTAGTTCAAACTTTTCAAACTCCTGCAACATCTCAAGAGTCGAGGTCCTCTGAAAAAAGACATCGTACAATGATTTGGACTTGCAATATTTGAAAATTATCATTTCTTGACATGCTTGGTAACACCTTGATCTGCAATATATGAAAACAGGAACATTCCAAATAACAGTTCAAATTTTAGTTCAAACTTTTCAAACTCCTGCAACATCTCAAGAGTCGAGGTCCTCTGAAAAAAGACATCGTACAATGATTTGGACTTGCAATATTTGAAAATTATCATTTCTTGACATGCTTGGTAACACCTCTGCAATATTTGAAAATTATCATTTCTCGAAAAGTAATTAAAAACACTTAAAAATGAATTAAAAACAATTGTTGTGTCGAATGTTTAGTCGGAGGACCACTTACAATGATTCATCAAAGTTGTACAAAGCTGGATGTTTTTACTGGAAAACCAAAACGAGCAATAAACGAAGCGAAACGGAGAGATATAATTTTCTTGGCTTAGAAACAACTAAAAAGAAGCAAAAATGAATTAAAATTATTTTTTGGTGATTAACAGATAATTTTAAAGAATTAAAAGAAATTCAAGTTTTTTAAAAAAAAGGCCAAAGCGCCTAGCTTTGGTCAAAGCGAGGCGCTTGGGTGCCTAGCTTTGGCCAAAGCTAGGCGCTTGGGTGCCTAGCTTTGGCCAAAGCTAGGCGCTTGACTGGTTTGATTAGACCACAAGCTCCTCGCTTTGACCAAAGCGAGGCGCTTTGGCCTTTTTTTTAAAAAACTTGAATTTCTTTTAATTCTTTAAAATTATCTGTTAATCACCAAAAAATAATTTTAATTCATTTTTGCTTCTTTTTAGTTGTTTCTAAGCCAAGAAAATTATATCTCTCCGTTTCGCTTCGTTTATTGCTCGTTTTGGTTTTCCAGTAAAAACATCCAGCTTTGTAAAACTTTGATGAATCATTGTAAGTGGTCCTCCGACTAAACATTCGATACCCATATTTTTTCAAAACATAATTTTTGCATGTTTAATTGATATCTTTGACTTCCAGACTATATTATAATTGATCGTTGGTGGTTTTCATAGCACCTTGTTTGATTACACTCGTGTTCAGCCTTTATCAGGCTGCCTTCATCGTTGACAGTTATCTCTCCGATAAACAACTGTAAAGTTGTTTTACTAATTTCATAGTCTTGATACTTTTAACATATGACTTTTACTTATGGAATCTTTTCAAAGATGATCAAAAGAACTAGACAGTCTGTTCCCATGTTCTCCATATCCATACCTTGTTCCAACCACTAGACAGTACCTGTGGCCAAAAGAACTAGACAGTAAAATCATCTTCTTGTAATTACTTTCAAGTTTTTTAGAATCATTGAAGACACCTTTTCAGTTGTTATCCGAGAGATAACGATCATTTCGTTATCATTGCTAACAGACTTTGACCGATCAACGATGAAGACAACCTGAAAAGTGGATACCATGGATCAGAGAGATTTAAGCTAATCAAACTCATATCTCAAGCCGGTGCAAGTTATGTTGTAGCATCCTTGATCATCTTCTTGTAATTACAACTTTTTCAGTTGTTATCCGAGAGATAGCGGTCAACGATGAAGACAGACTGAAAAGTGGATACCATGGATCAGAGAGATTTAAGCTAATCAAACTCATATCTCAAGCCGGTGCAAGTTATGTTGTAGCATCCTTGATCATCTTCTTGTAATTACAACTTTTTCAGTTGTTATCCGAGAGATAGCGGTCAACGATGAAGACAGCCTGAAAAGTGGATACCATGGATCAGAGAGATTTAAGCTAATCAAACTCATATCTCAAGCCGGTGCAAGTTATGTTGTAGCATCCTTGATCATATTCTTGTAATTACAACTTTTTCAGTTGTTATCCGAGAGATAGCGGTCAACGATGAAGACAGCCTGAAAAGTGGATACCATGGATCAGAGAGATTTAAGCTAATCAAACTCATATCTCAAGCCGGTGCAACACACACTTTCAACCCATTCCTGGTAAACCCAGGGGAAAATGGCTATATTAAAAAAACTTCAAGATTATTGTTTTGTTTTGTGGATCAGACGAGGACTTGCCTGTGTCTTGAAAACACAAGGATGACACACGAAGCTTTAGACTCCAAGCGGATCTCTTGATTGCCGCATTTAATGAAATTTAACGCGCATACCGCATTCGGAGTCTGATTGCACCGAATCCAGTCTTCAAGGTGGACTTAAGCACCTGAAAGGGAAGTTGAAATTTTGAATGATGTTCGTCGACTGCACCTTGAGCGAGCCGCGTTTAATGAAATTTAACGCGCATACCGCATCCAGAGTCTGATTGCACCGCGTTTAATGAAATTTGTGCTTCCAATGCCCTTGTGGTAATGGGGTATCTCCACTATCCTCTCCACGACCCCCATACACAATAACTTTAAGTGTTATGGTTTGTATTTTTTTTAATGTCACATATAAAGTAACTATCACATCACTAGTTCACTTTCACTCATTTTTTTTTTCATTGTAACCATTTTTAATCATTAAATTTTTATTTAAATTGTTTTTTGTTATAAATTATTTGGACAAGTAAATAAATAAATAAACTTAACAATAAAATTTTAAGAACTATAAAATAGTGCATTTAAAATAAAAACATATAGAAAAGTACAATTAAAATAAAATTAAAAACATCAAAAGACAAACCTAAAATCTGAATCTAAATTTGCGTCGTCCTCGCCAGTCACTATTGCCATCATCGTCATCATCAACTTCTTTGACTCGATATGCCTAGGGTTGTAAATGAACCAAACGAACACGAACAAGTCTTTGTTCGTGTTTGTTTGTAAAGGTTTATTGGACAAACAAACCGTTCATGAACACACTAACGAACGAAATTCTATGTTTGTGTTTGTGTTTGTTTGTTAATGATATTCATTTGTTTGTGAACTGTTCGTTGCGGGGCGACTCCACCCAAACAATCAAGATACCGTTTGGGTGGAGTCGCCCCACAATCATCACTTTTCACGCTCGTTAATGCTGCCCCCCCCCCCCCCCCCCTCTTCACTTGTTTTCACACCCCATGGGGTGGTGTGTGTATAAGGCCCCTCCAGCGGTCATGTGGAAGAGGCGTTAGTCGGTAATTGCTGGTCTTAGAACAAAACTAATCCAGTTAATTACTAAATCTTTAGTGATTCTGCAACAATAATAAGATTCATATGAATACTAGTTATAGTAAAATATAGTATGTACTTCACTTATATTTTGCCATTGAACTGTTTAGTTTTGGAATTTTACTTGCTCCACATTTTTTGGCGGTTTCAAGCTTAACCATAGACAATTAGTAACGGTATTGACCTATAGTTAAATTTTATAAAACCGTTTGGAGACAAAATAACTATTAACAATATTAGCTGACCTTTTAATTATCAACAACTTGAATATTGTAATAAAAATGCGGTTATTATTACCGCTCTATGTTTATAGGTCTTGTCTTATATTTGAAATGAAATTAGACCATCCAGAGTGGGGTGAATTGGGCGTGAAATGCCCCTTTCAAGCCCCTTTCACATCCAAATACCGCCCCCGGTGTGTGATCTTCATTTTTGGGTGTATGGCGTGAAAATTTTAACGGGGTGAAGGGGCTTGAAAATCATCTTTTTGGAGGGGCCAATTAAAACACTCTATTTGAAGTGAAGGGGCTTGAAAATTTTAACCACTACATGTGGTAATAGACTTGGTGTAGTGGGGCGCTAATGGCCTCCACTTCATCAACCAAGGTGGGGCACCATCTCTTTTTAGACAATAAAATGGCTTCATTTAGAGGGTGGGGCCGTGAAGGGTGATCTCAACGACACAGCCTTATATCATCTTCCGATAATGAACTTAAAATGGCTGCTTTGGGGATTAACTTAGAACTAGGTTTAACACCCGCGTTTCGCCGCGGGGCAAACCTATTTTTAACAAAATTTATATGAACCAATCTCACGTATTGCGACGGTTCGGTTGAACCACCTGGTACAACCGGTTGAACCGCCCGACAAACCCGGTTGAACCAATCTTCCTAACCATTCATACCGTCCGATTAAACTGGTTGAACCACCTACCTAATACGACCGGTTGAACCATCCGACATACCCGGTTGAACCGTCAATCATGGAGTTGAATATAGTAAGTTAACGGAGTTGAATACTATTTTAACGGAGTTAAATAGTAACTACGTTAGTACTATTTTAACGGAGTTCAATAGTAACTCCGTTAGTACTATTTTAACGGAGTTGCATAGTAACTTAATGAAGTTGAATAGTAACTAACAGAGATAAATAGTAACTAACGGAGTTGCATAGTAACTAACGGAGTTGAATAGTAACTAACGGTCAACCGTTAGCTACTATATAATGTTGACCACCTTAGGAATAGTAGCTAACGGTTGACCGTTAGTTACTATTCAACTCCGTTAGTTACTATTTAACTCTGTTAGTTACTATGAAACTCCGTTAGTTACTATTCATCTCCGTTAGTTACTGTTCAACTTCGTTAAGTTACTATGCAACTCCGTTAAAATAGTACTAACGGAGTTACTATTGAACTCCGTTAAAATAGTACTAACGTATTTACTATTTAACTCCATTAGTTACAATTCAACTCCGTTAGGTTGCTTTTCAACTCCGTTAACTTAGTAGTCAACTCCGTTAAGCTACTATATTTAACTCCATGACGGACCCGGGTATGTCGGATGGTTCAACCGGTTGTATTAGGTGGTTCAACCAGTTTAATCGGACGGACCGGCCATACCGGACGGTTCAACCGGGTTTGTCGGGTGGTTCAACCAGTTGTACCAGGTAGTTCAACCGAACCTTCACAATACGTGAGATTGGTTCGTATATATTTTGTTAAAAATCGGTTTGCCCTGCAGCGAAGCGCGGGTGTTAAACCTAGTTTATTATATATAATAATGTGAGCTAGTGATGTGGTGTGTTTTTACCAACATGAGCTAATTAAGTTAAAATATCTATGTTGATTCTGAGATAAATACGTAAGTTGATCATCACATGATCGGATATATTTACGTTGACATAGTGAAGATGTGTAAGTTAACCAATATGCTAACAAATTTTAGAACTCTAGGACATTTCACTATAGTATGCATTTTTTTAAGTTCAAACCATCTAAACTAACCAACACATGATTAACTTCTATATAATCACACATTTGAGTAAGGGGCTGTTTGACAACTTCTGAATGAGTAAGTGATGAATGAGTAAGATGTCTGAATCAGTAAGTATTGAACGAGTAAGAGTTCTAAACCATTCAAACTCAGTATAATGCTTACTCATTCAGAGGCAAGTTTCTGACTGATTCAGACATCTACTCGCGAAATAAACAGTCTGAATTAACTATGTCAGACTGAAATCTATCCCATTAAGAGCTAAAACAAATAATCCCTAAACTTGATCAATAGATAATGAGTATCACAAACCATTTGTAAGCATAACTAACAATTTTCATTATTAGATCTATATATAAGGTTAATAAAAAACCCAAATGATTGAGTTAATTTTAGGAATCATCTCATCTTCTCGTTTCTCAGACAATGATACCAACTGTTTTATTGTGATGAGGAAACTGTCATTTTCGTCCTTAAGGTTTGTGCATTTTGCAACTTTCATCCAAAATGGTTTACTAAACCCTTCAGGTTCGCATTTTCTTATCATTTCCTTCCATTTCATTAAATCCATCCATTTTTTCTGTTAATTAAGTGTGGTTTGACCAAACAATCCTTTGATAAAAACACATCCACTTCTACAACCATCACCTAACACAAATACCGCCACCTATCACCTTATAGAACAACCACCACTAACACCATCACATGACACCACCACCTAACACAACCACTAGTATAACCACCGCACCTGACAGAACCATCACTTCCACCGCCACCTAACAAAACCACCACTACCACGAGTCACGACCATTTATTACTTTCCAAGCAAACTCGTTGCCACCCTCCACCATGCCTGCCGGCCAGACTGACGTAAACCCTAACAAACTATCATATGCAAACCAGTTTTACTATTAATTACATGTGATTTGACTAAATTATCATTTGCTAAAAAAATTATAATCAACATTTATTTTATGTTTTTTTTATGTTAATAACACATCTACCACTACAAATGTCACCTAATAGAACCACCACCCGTCACCTAACACAACCATCGCTTGTCACCTAACACAACCACCACTATCATTACCACCGCCACTTGACACAACCACCCTCCTGACGATTATACCTCTTAACCAATTGCATCATATTTAATTAACCCATGCAAGACACGTTTTTATTTAGCCCTGTTTTTTCAAGATGATAACTTTTTTACTACGTAGTATACAAAATTACTTTTATTCAACGCGTGTAATATATAAGGTTCTAACCTAGTGTGTGTATATTTGGAAGTTTTGATTAAATTAAAATTATATCATTTTTTACAATATTTGTAGTTGATGCTTAAACCATGGATATATATAGCTAGCATTTATTTCTACCTACAAGAATAGAAAAACAATAATAGGACTTGAATATATAGTATTTAAAAAAGGAAGAACACAATTATTTTACCATAAAGTTACAGTTAAGGTTTGTACTGTTAGTTTAAATATTATAAAACTAGTTAACCTTTAACACTTAGTATCTATCTAATTATACTAATATTGTTATAATTTTCTTTTCATGAAACATAATTATTTTATGGAAAAGTTTAATCCGTGATAATTACCAATAGTAGACTAAATAACAATGACATGTTGTTTTTACTCTAAACATCAAGTCACGGTTTAAAATGAACCATCAGTCATGCTCAATTGTTTTCCCACAAAAAGACTCAATATAGCTTTGATAATACCACACAAACAATCACATTCATGAATCCAAATTACATACGTAGTATTTGATTAAAAAATAAACCGACTTGAAGTTCACATCTTTATATCATGAAGCTAAAAAGGGAAATTTTTACAACAATAATGCAAAACATGTGGTCCCTTTCTATCACTAAATGGTCCCGGTAAGTATATAATTCTTCGAACGATCACTATTATCTTTATGAGACTTGACGTGTACTAAACATGTTCTCTTTACGTTTCTTTCCTTAAATGAAACATATATTTATATGAAAAAATTTAACTCTAGATTTTATGTTCAGAAGGAAGGTAATAAACCTAGAGATAACAACTTTACTATATAACAAGAGATGCCTTGTTTCAAAACTGAAATATTTGTTTGTTTTCTATATTTGTTTTTTTAACGATAACATATCCTTTGTATGTAAACCCTGTGCTAATTGACAATAGATCATTAGTTGTGTCTAGTTGGAATATTAATTGTGTAACAACCAAACCCAAAAAGTCTAAGGCTGGTGGGTGTGGAGGGATGATGATAATGGGCCTCCACGTAGGCAAATGTGTCAGTGGGGGAGTGGAGTTGAGACCAGTTAGCCGCTAGATTGGAGTTGAGTAAAAGGAAGGTGGAGCTCGAGATTTTGGAATTTGGACTGTCCATTGTGTGGGCTAGGGTGGGGGTGTAGTGCAAGATCAAGCCGATCTACGCGTTTGAAGTCTGAGACCTGCTGCTCTTGGCTAAAGGGGTGAAAGTGGGGAAATGGTAAAAAATTGATCCGTGGAATTATTATGGTTGCTCGTTGTTGGTGCCTGTGGAAGGCGGGGATTGACAGGAATTTTAATGGTCAAGCAACAAAGGTTATGGAGATTGTTGAAAACGTGAAGTCTTTATCATTTTTTGGGTTAAAAAGTAGGTCTAGAATTAAAAATCCCGTTTGTAAAGAATGGAATAAATACCCATTGTATATGATGTAACGGGTCGTTTTTGGCTTTTCTATAGTTCTTGTTTTGAGGACATGCAAGTCGTTTTTTGAATGAAAGTTTAAAAAAGAAAATTAAAACTTTGATTTACAGAACACAACTTTTTTTTTTCCAAATCCAAACAAAACCTTTAGTGCTTAAATTTTGAACATGTAATCAAATCAGTCAAGTTTGAATACAGTAAAACTTTGACAGAACGAAAAGGTTGAAAATATTTATCTTTTGAGCGAAAACAAAATAATTACCATAAATCGAACCAACAATACCACATCTTAAACGAATAACAACATAAGAATCACGTATGAAACATCATTACAATAAAATGAATTTAAAGAATTAACATCATACAATAGTATCAACGGAGCAAACAAAATAACACCTCAATGAATTACATACTTCAGAGGTTGCAAGCCTATTAAATGTGTGATGGGGTCATTCACGCTAGCTATCCATCGAAAAAGTAAAAACCTAAAACAATCCACACCCCCAAAATAGTAATGGTTTAAGTACTCGCGGACTACATATCTTATGCATCTGAAGTCGATTTAAATCTATCACGCTACTATAGATGGCTCCACAATAACATCCCTATTGAGCCTCAATAGGTGGTCGATAAATGAGTGGGTATCGACTTTCTCATATTCGTGACAAATCAATAAAAGTATGTGAAGTCACATTAAACATCTAAGGCTATCCTTTATGGTCATGTTAAGTCACATTAAATATGGCTGGAGAGGTGTAATGATCATGTAACGTAAGTGTAGGTCATATTGATATTAATTGCCTGATTAATATTCTTGACTATAGATTGGATGAAAAATGAGCATGTGTTAGAACCTTTGGACTAAGCCTCAATGGTGTTAGCCACACCCCTTGGGCTCACATGCGGAGGTGGGGGTGTGCCACGCCCCATCGGCTAAGGTGGCAATCAACGGCTCAACCTTCGCCCATAACAATTAGTCGAAACAAAGTCCAATGGCAACAATTAGTAGAAGTCAACTAATTGCTATCGCATGCATATCAGAAACTATACATACAAATATGACATAATATATACAAATAGGTATAAAAATACAAACGCAAATAATTTCATAGAAGTATAAGTGGTTAAGAATAAAGCAAATTCTAATATTTTGGAAATTTCAGACAACCTAGTAGTTGGCCATCACACGGCTAGGGATATTATTCCAAAGCAATTGGCCACATCTTATACTCGATTACTCCGCTATTTATGAACAATTGCCAGATTTGCACAAATCATCTGAGTATCTATCTATTTACCACATATTTTGTCGATGCAGATAATTCAAGTAACGATTGCCTTTTGTTTTTTTGAAAGGCTCGACATGCTTTTGTCCCTCTGGCTTTTGACACTTTTGGCTCATTGGCACCGGAAGCGATCAGGTTTCTGACGAGAGTCCAGCGGGTGGTCCACAGCAACTTCTCGACTCCCTAGGGGCAAGGATTTGTATTCACTAGATTAGGGTTCTCTATCCAGAAGGGGGTGGCGGCGCAGCTTGTTGCCCGCCTACCTACTATTCTTATGTAATTTGCCCCTTTATTTAAAATGAAATTAATATATTATAGATAAAAAAAATAAAAAAAAAATTAGAACTATTAAATTACTTATTCAACTAAGGCATGCCAATTAGCCAGCTTATCTGGCTAGAAGTAGACTGCTAGGTGCTAGCATGCATAGAGGTGGACAGATCAGGTTTTGGGCCCAAACCAGGCCGGGTTCGGTTAAAGAGAGTCGAACCAATTTTTGCCTAAACCAGTTCAAGTTGACGCCGCCTTTTAAAGAGGAAATGATCAGGTTTGACCGGTTTGGAGTTTGAAACTTGTTCCTTTCAGGTTAGACCGATTTCAAAGAATAGGGTTACAAACCCATTTCAACCCCACAGTTTGCTTCAGGTCCAAACCAAATTCCATATTGGTTTCTGTTCCCAACTCATTTTATTTGTGCACCTGTTAGCATGCACACTTGGAACATTCTAGGATTCTAGCCCAACGCACATCATGCTTGGACTAACATAGCCATTTAACAAAGAGCCGGTCAGCCAAAGTTTATTTGTTGCCCCACTAGTGTGGTGATAAAGGTGTTGGTGTTTTAAAATAGAGGTTTGCCTCGTAAAAGGCAAAAATGGGTGTATTTAAATGGGGAGAATTAACCGTTAAAAAAAAAAACTTCAACCCAATATAATAATTTAATTATAGCTTACTCCAAAAACAAGTATAGTGGTATAACATGAAACCTGATATGTTTGCAACACAAAATTTGATAGTTTAGTTTATGCATACGGTCATACAGAATTTGTACTCAAAAGAAAAGCCATTTATGTCTACCCCAATATGCTTCAAGTGCCAGCTGATGTTCTTTTTTGTTTTCCGGGATGCATAATAGGAGACACATTTGACAAAATTATACAAACACAAAATGATAAATATAGCAAAAGAAACATTTTGAAGTTAGAAAATATAAGACCCAATAACAATTAATCTTTAATAACGGAAAACGCATGATAAGAACTATACTTAACTAGAATGTGTACCATTTCCTCCAAAAGTCATGTTTTGATCTCGTTAGCCTTTTTTATTTGTAGGGCAGCTCTTACTACATTTCCTCTTGTAATAATTCCCACCTTCATATGTAAAACCATCACTTATTATTAACCCATTACAAATTATTTACAAACCAAATTATAAGGATCTTACCAGCTTTCCTTCACCATCTACAACCGGAAGGCGCCGATATTTTGTTTCAAGTAACAATCTGAAATTGTAGAGTTTTTCGATTAGATTTATACAGTGTTACAGAATGTAAACAATCAAGAAAGGAAGGTAGGTTAGACCTGGCTGCATCTTCGAGATTAGTATTTGGACGAACTACTAACGGTGCGGGTGTCATTAAATCACCAACTACCTTCCCGTCGGTTTTACTTAGCAGTTTTTGTACCTCGTTGAATGTCTGCAACCATTGTTTCAATTTAGGTAGAAATATGGTATGCATTAGATACGATATGCAACTATACATGATGTGTTAGTAAGATATATAAATGGTTACGAAGTAGTCAAAGGCGCAAAGGACTCGCCTGCCGACCAGACAAAAGACAAAAGGAGAAAATAAAAAAAGATGTACATATATAAGGCGTAGAAAAATAATACAACTCCCCAAATTTAAATAAAATGACTAATAGAAGTAGCACTTACAATCAACCAACTAATATCAAAATAGCAAAGAAAATTTTTTAAGATCATCCAATTAAATGAAAACCAATATAACTATGGCCCAATGAACAAAACCAAAACAAGAAAAACTAAAGTTCAACAAGTAGAAAATGCTAAACACGAAATAAAAGAAAGCGAGCACGACACTCACTTTCTAGGGCACATGCAAAGAGGCGAAGAAGAGAATAAGAAAGAAGAAGCAGAATTATCGCCTGCTTAAAAGAAAAAGGAAAGCAAAAGCAGAAGCTGCCGACTTCGAACACCAGGCAACCGCCTCGCCTCACCTCACATCGCGCCTGGAAGGAGGCACGTGCCTCCCATGTGCTTTTCAAAGACGATTGCACTGCCCCCTTGTGTCCACCTCAGGCACAACAGCCTCACCTGAGTGCCTAGGCGGGAGTCTGGCTCGCTTTTACTTAACTGTGATTCTGTGAATGAATACCTAGCAATTTCTTTGCATCACAAAAAGGCAGTAATCCTACAAAAACATCTTTAAGATAGATGGTACACACTAACCTTCCAGGTGCTATCAACTTCCGGGAACATGCTCGTATCAGATCGCATAGCACCTAATCAAAATATGGAAAATGTTTTAATTTCAGGATTGTTGACTAATTATATAAAGAGATAAGTAGGAGAAGCATAATTGATATACAGGACGTATTAGTAAGTTTGATGCTATCCACTATAGAGGATTAAATACCATTAAATTCCCATCTACCCTCCATTTTTTTTTGCAAAAAAAAATAAATAAATAAATAAAATAAAATAAAAGTCATGAATCTTTTTTCATACAACAAAAGTCCTACTTCATCATGCATCCACATGCTCATTTTATATATTAAATAAAACGATTTATAGTTATTTTGTGAATAAAAACAATCCAGCCATGCAAGACGTTTAAGTAGGAAAACTGAAAAGCGAGAGTTAAGATTCAAAATACAAATGTACATAAAGAATAAATGCCAACAATCTCAGGAATGAAATCAAGATAATATGTGCTACATAATCTACTAAAACAATAACAATTTGATATTTCAAATTATGGCTTACCTGATACAGAATCAAGTGCTAGTAAGTCGTAATCTGAAACCAGCCCAACCTGCAGAAAGAATGAACCTTTGAATACTTCATAAGAGACGTTACAAGTATTTATTCAATGCTATGCTCATCATATGAACAGATAGCTTTATGAATACACAAAAACAATATGGTTTAGTCAAAGTTTCTATATAATTCAGCCCCATTTTAGAAGAAATGCCCACCTGAACTACAGAAATTTAACAAAAAAGAACCAAATTGCTAACCTATATCATAAGATGCAAAGAACAAATTGGATTGTAAGCAAATTGCATTAAAAATTGGAGACGGAAAAAAAAATGAGTTACCAATTTCCAGTCATCATCAATTACAGGAAAGCCAGTTATTCTGTGTTCTACAAGAGCTTCCAGAGCTGTAGGATGAAAACCAATTAGAATTTAGTAAAGCTAAAGAAACTGAAGTGATCGATGAATTTGTTCTCGGTGAAGCAATACCTTCATCTACCGTTGTTGTGGGCTTTACTACGCGTAACTCATCTTTATTGGTCATAAAATCACCCACAATCAGAACTCCGTCTCTTTGCTGGAAACAAAAATGACACTTGTCAAGGATTAAAGGAAAGATAAGGGACCATATTGCACAGTTGATGCCTTTAACCACCACATGGCCAGACATGATGTATGTTATGAGTACAATCAATAGGTATATGGAAATCATATACAAATACTTATTTATGCAGAATTGCAGATATATCATATAAGTTTTAGACATTTGCAAGAATGGCAAAAATATGATGCCTATGTTGATTACAACAATGATATGCCGTAGAAATACAATTGGAGATGCACTCATAATGAAACAACAGCCTTTTCATGTTCCCAAAAGAGTAATCAACTGTACCATTATCAACAAGCAAGCTGATCTTGTAAATGCTGCAACAGGTATCGGTCAAATAAAGGGGTCGCGAAAGATTCTTGCAATCTTGCAAAATTTCACTTCAAACAAGAAAATGTAACTCTATTTTGAGAACATGATAACAGACCATGGATTAAGCTATCTAATTCCAAAAACATGTCATACATGGAAGAAGCAAACACATAAATTTGACATTTCACTTCCTAAAAAGGATCCATTAATCTCTCTCTATTTCTTACAACATTTTTCTACTCCAAAGAACAACTGAACACCGGATTCCAAACACAGGAGGCCCCCTCCTGTGTTAAGACCAACGGTTATTGTACTGCAGAAACCTTTCAAGCCTTGAAGACCCGGAGATATCTAAACTAATCCCCCACCCCTACCATTATTTGTTGCAGCAACAATAGGCACACAGGCCTATGATTGGACGAGAAAAGGGCATCGTATGACTTTGTCATAGGTCACATCAGTCATTTCTTATACTCCCATATGATACGGCTCTTATACGACCCATATGACCATCTTTCGCCCTATCATACGGCCCGTATGACACGTCAGGATAGTTTGACAGTGTCGCTCCCTTTTCTCTATTCCGGTGTTAGTTAATCATAGTCAGTTACATGGTTCCTATTTAGTTCCTGATCAGTTCCTATAGTGGCTAATTTTAACTTTCCTTAATTATCCCTAATTGCCTACGAAGTGTTGACTAAAATTACAGAACAGAACGAAAAACGTTCACTGTCTGGGTTTTCAATCCCAATATAACACTGTTTACACATCAACCTAAATAAATAATAATAATAATAATAATAATAATAATAATAATAATAATAATAAAGTTGAGTAAAGAAAGAAAAGAGAAAAGGATGTACCGGTAGGGAATTAGCGGTCAAGGTAGGTGGTGGTGGTGCTGATGCTGCTGCAGTGATGAGGAGAGTAGGTCTAGAAGAAACAGAGAGGAGTGTGGTGACACGTGATGGATGAGATGAGATTAATAAACAGGGTAGCTGCTGCTGCTGCTGGTGGAATACGGTGGATTGGGACAGGAGGCTTATTGGGTGTAGAAGAGAGGCCATCCTAAGCTGGCGGACAGATCCAGAAGCCCGATGATTGGAAATTATTAATATTATCGTTACCTCTTTGGATTTCGTTACCTTGCTTCTTTATATACTTTGGTTTGCTTTGGTTTGGTGTAAAGATAGATAAGATCGTTTTCGTCTTCAGTAAAGTAACTAATTCTGTTTTATGGATAGATGTTTATTTCTACTGATATTACAAGGGGGAAAGGCCGAAAGGGTGCTTCTAGTAAAAAAAAAATTCACTTGAATTATATCCGTCCTCTACTGCTACATAATTTTACTGAAACATTTTTTTAAAGGCAACATTTCACTGATTCACTTCACTGAAATCTTTATTTTTTTACTATTCTTTTTTTTTTTAAGAAACATATCGGAGTCTGTCAACTCCGCAAGGGCATTGTCGTCGAACACCGGTTGGATCGGGGATCGTGTATGTGGATCGCTGATATCGCACGCTCCTCGTCTTTAATGACCATGTTGTGCAATATCATGCATGTATAAACGATGACGCTACACCTATCAACGTCGTCGGCCTCAATGCCCGGTTGGTAATTCCCCATTTCCACTTTAATGCTCCGAACGCTCGCTCAACATCCTTCCTTGTCGCCTCACAAACGTTGACCAGGTTGGGTAGATGCCACCGGTAAGAAAATATTCACGTTTATATAAGTGGCCATTTAAAGAAAATGGATACTGCGGCGGCGTTCCGTTTCGTTGGGTAAGAATGGAGATTGTAGGAGAGCATTTATGTCGTTAAGTGAATCGGGGGACCAAAAAAATCTATGCCAAAACCACATATCATGCGAAGCAACCGCTTCTAGCATGATCGTATGATATTGGTGATCACCTCTCATATATTATCATCGTAATTCCCTAGGACACGCTCGCCATACTAAATGAGTGCAACCAATGCTACTGATCATGCCGGGAAGGTGATACCTTTCTTCGTGTGCTTCGTACAAACATGCAATGTCGTGACTTGTTGATCTTCGTAAAAACTCAGTCTCGTATAACTTAATAACAACATTGCAAAAAAAAAATTGTAAACATTTGCGCGACGTCCTCTTAATCATACTGGGTGTAAACGAGCCGAGCCGAGCCCGAGCCTGACTGGGCTCGGCTCGGGCTCGTTAAGGTTTTGTGAAGCTCGAGCTCGAGCTCGGCTCGGTTCGAGCCTACAATCTTGAGCTCGAGCTCGGCTCGCTAGCAAAATCCAAAGCACGAGCTCGGCTCGGCTCGATGTGATTTGAGAATCTCAAACGAGCTCAAAAGCTCGGCTCGAGCTCGCAAAAGCTCGGCTATAACTTAGGCTCGCGAGCCTAATCGTTAAGGCTATAACTTAGGCTCGGCTGTAACTTAGGCTCGGGCTCGGGTTCGGGCTCTAGCTCGTTAAGGCTCGATTAGGCTCGCGAGCCCAATCGAACTTTGTATCTAGTGCTCGAGGTCGGGCTCGATAACTAAACGAGCCATATTTCAGGATCGGGCTCGGGCTCGTTAAGGCTCGGCTCGTTCGAGCTTTTTACCGAGCCGATCCCGAGCCGCTACGTGTCATTTACACCCCTAATCATACATAAATAGTCATCATATTCATCTGGAAGATTACCGATTGCAAGTTGTTTCACTACTGAAAATACTTTTTGCATGGGCGTAAAACTCTTTCTAAACAGACTGTCCACGCCCTCTCTGAACCATTCAAAGTTTGCTTCAACATCTGCTACAATTTTTAGAAACAGACGTCTCGCCATGCGAATATTACCTCCCTCGCGATCACGTGGCACGTATCTTTTTTTAGTTGTTGTTGTATCTTCCTCTGCAGCTCGCTTGACAAGGTCCATGATAAACTCAATGCTACTATCGATGAGTTTAAAATCGGGGGCACTTCGAGCGGGGAAATGAAAACTTGATCATCTTCGACGTCAACGTCACTCATTTTTTTTTAAAGTATGGAGCAAAACATGAGATAAATTTCTATTTTTTTTATCTTAAACCGTGGCATTCTTTTCTTTATACATAACCATTTGGAAGAAACAGTCACAAAATATGACCGTTTAAAATTATCTAAAACGGTCAAAATTAAAAATATGGAATTAAAAAACAGTTAAATTCGACCTTTGCAATTAATATCATTCTTTACCAGCCCGTTAGATACAAACAGAAATTGGTTTAAGGGACCACTACCAGAATGGGTGGCGATGGTAATACCGTGCTAGTAATGGGGTACCTGTGACCAATTCGGGTGGTGCCCCGTCCCCCATAAATCATAGTATTATACTAGTCTTTTCTCCGCTTCACGGCGTGTTAAAACATGCAGGAAGACACTAAATGTAACACAATGCATAAGGCAAAATGCGGTACACACAATTTGTAAAACATAATGCATAAAAACAATTACAAAAGGTGTAAAACACAATGCTAGACACAAAGTGTAAATCACACGAAATCGTAAAACACAATGCCTTGGCAATTTCAAAAGCATGAATAGTAGTCTAGGGGTTAAATTCCAGTTTTTAAAAGTTGAGGGGGTGTAGTGCAAGGGGGTAAAACGTAAAGTTTAAAACCTAAGGGAAAGTAGAACTGTAAAAGTAGTAGTCTAGGTGTTCAAATTGCTATTTTCAAAAGTTGATGCATGTAAAAATAGAGTAATCGTGTAAGGGGTAAAAAAACATAAAGCTTAAAATTTGAGGGGGGTGGTGGCGATAATGGCGCAAGGGTAAAAAACACAAAGTATAAAACTTGAGGGGGTAGTGGTAGAAATGCAAAAGTAGTATAGTGGTTAAAACTCCAATTTTCAAAAGTGGATGGAGTGTAAAATGGTGTAATAGTGCAAGGGTAAAAAAACAAAGTTTAAACTTAAGGAGTGGTGACGGTAAAAATTGAGTAATAGTGCAATGAGTAAAAACACAAAACTTAAAACTTGAGATAGTGGTGCGGTATGGTGCAAGAGATAAAAACGCAAAGACATAAGGGGGTAACAACGAAATTAAAAATTGGGATTAAAATGAAAATAACAAAAATTGAGTGGGTGCCGATGTGTTTATTGTGTTTTTATTATGTCGTCCATTGTGTTTTACACAATTGGGTTTTTGACTTTTTTTTAAAGTATTCATTATGTTTTAGTTTTCTGTTGATTGTGTCTTTAGTATGTCATCCATTGTGTCTTACACAACTGGGTTTTTAACTTTTTTATTTCAAAAGTATTCTTTGTGTTTTAGTCTTCTATGTATTGTGTCTTTAGTATGTCGTCCATTGTGTTTTACAAAACTCTTGATTATGTTTTATAACCTATATTTAGTTGGTGTTCATTGTGTTTCACACTCCATTGTGTCTTACGCAAGTAGGTTTTTGAATGTTTTTTCCAAAAGTATAACAATATGGTACTCATATTAAAGATAAAAAGACGCTCAATTTTATGGTATATTTAAAAAAAAAGATGACGTATCAAAAAGTTACGGACATTTAAAAATGAAGGTGGAAATGGCATGTGACTTGCATGTGCATATGTTTTTGACAAAATTACCCCTCCCACTTGTTTAATCCTTTGGACACATGTCATTTTCTAGTGGTTTCTCACCCTTCTCATTTTTTGTAGACTTTGTAGAATAACCCAACCCTAGACAATTAATAATAAAATTTTAATCTTATGATGTAATTTGATAAAAGGTATGAAACCCAAACATTATAATTAGACTAAACAGTATAGAGAAGGGAAGGAGTTGGAGAGCTGATGTGGTGGTCGGGGTCGTCGGGGAACACCGCCCCTGGTGTTGGCGCCGGTAACAACGGGCGAATCTCCCTCTCCTCGCTGAACTCCCTCTCTCTCTCTTTCTCTCTCTCATATGGTGAGGTGGAGGCGGTGGTGAGGTGTTAGTCAGGAGAGGTTGGCAAACGATAAACCATGCCGTTTAGCCTTATAAGAACAAACATTTCAAGTGGTTTTAGGTAAGAATATTAATGTTTTATATGAACCCAAAATCAATCCTACAATCTCATGTTGAATCTTAAATGATTAAACTGCCTAATTCTTGAAGCATGTCATGTATGAAAAAAGCAAACACATAGATTTGTCGATTCATTTCCTAAAAGCACTCAATGGTCTCATCTACTGCAAAAGGGAAGATGATTTATGTTAGAGCAAAATAATTTCGTCAGTGGCTATATCAGTCATGTACAGCAAAAGGCTTACCTGCACGGCGTTGCCTCATTACACAACTGACAGTTTGATAAAATGCTTAAGACCCAAATATCATTATTATATAATGTTCTATATACCTAAAATCAATCCTACAATCTCATATCAGTCTTATAAGATCATATGTAAAGTTGTTAAGGTTTTATCTCGTAAAATCACATAATATTAATTTATATGATTTTTGAATGACAATAAGATTTTAATGGGTGTAATATTAGATAAGAGCGTGGGGAGTGTGTGGTGGTTAGACCTGGCAATTTCAACCCATTTGCTTGAGTTTGGGTTATTTTGGGTTTAAAATTTGACTTTGTGGGTTAAAATGGGTTTAGTATAATTTTCAACGGGGTTAGGATGGGTAATTTTAATTGTAGGATATAAGTAAGTGGGTCAGGATGGGTAAATTAAAAAAAACAAGTGGGTTAGGATGGGTATTTTTAGATAACCATATACAAATCTGAATTAAAACTCACCCAACACCAAAAGCGTTAATGCCTCATAGAAATAAATGTCATTAAAAACAAAAATTTATAATTTTTGCATTTGTTGATAACCTTGGTCGGTTCGAAACCGTTCAGGTCGTTAACGGACGACCAAGTCGAAACAACACGGGTCGTTAACGAGACCGATATCATCGAAATGGTTCGAGTTGTTAGCGGGCCTGAACGAGTCGAAACAATCTGAGTTGTTGACCGGCCAGTTCGGGTCGAAATGGTAAGGTCGTTGCCGGGCCCGGTCGGGTCGAAACCGTCCGGGTCACTACAGGACGGGTCAGGTTGAAACGGTCCGGGTCGCTACCGGGCGGCCCGTTCGGGTCGAAACGGTCCGTGTCACTACCGCACGGGTCAGGTTGAAACGGTCTGGGTCGTTACCGGGCCCGGTCGGGTAGAAACGGTCCGGGTCGCCACAGGGCCCGGTCCGTTCGAAACAGTCCGGTTCACTACGGGGCAAGTCAGGTTGAAACGGTCTGGGTCGTTATAAGGCCCGGCTGGGTCGAAACAGTCCGGGTCGCTACGGGACGGGTCAGGTTGAAATGGTTTGGGTCTTTACCGGGCCCGGTCAGGTCGAAACGGTCCGGGTCGCTACCGGGCCCGGTCCCGTCGAAATGGTCCGGGTCACTACGGGACGAGTCTGGTTGAAACGGTCTGGGTCGTTACCGGGCTCGATCGGGTCAAAACGGTCCGGTCGGTACCGGTCCCGGCTGGAACGAAACAGTCTGGGTCGCTACAGGACGGGTCAGGTTGAAATGGTTTCGGTCGTTACCGGGCCCGGTCGGGTCAAAACGGTCCGGGTCGCTACCGGGCCCGGTCAGGTCGAAACGGTCTGGGTCGCTACCGGGCCCGGTCCCGTCGAAATGGTCCGGGTCACAACGGGACGAGTCAGGTTGAAACGGTCTGGGTCGTTACCGGGCCCGATCGGGTCAAAACGGTCCGGTCGCTACCGGGCCCGGCTGGAACGAAACAGTCCGGGTCGCTACAGGACGGGTCAGGTTGAAACGGTTTGGGTCGTTACCAAGCACGGTCGGGTCTAAACGGTCCGGGTCGTTACCGGGGCCGGTCCGGTCGAAATGGCCCTGGTCACTACGGGACGAGTCAGGTTTAAACGGTCTGGGTCGTTACCGGGCCCGATCGGGTCAAAACGGTCCGGGTCGTTACTGGGCCCGGTCGGGTGGAAACGGTCCGGGTCGCTACCGGGCCCGGCTGGGTCGAAATAGTCCGGGTCGCTACGGGACGGGTCAGGTTGAAATGGTCCGGGTTGAAACGGTCCGGGTTGTTACCGGGCCCGGTCGGATCTAAACGGTCCGGGTCGCTACCGGGCCCGGTCCGGCCGAAATGGTCCGGGTCACTACGGGACGAGTCAGGTTGAAACGGTCTTGGTCGTTACCGGGCCCGATTGGGTCCAAACGGTCCGGTTCGCTACGGGACGGGTCAGGTTGAAATGGTCTGGGTCGTTTCCGGGCCCGGTCTGGTCGAAACAGGCCGTGTCGCTACCGGACACGGTCGTTGACGAGCCAGATCGGGTCGAAACGGTCTGGATCGCAAACGGGCCCGGGCGGGTCGAGGCGATTCCTGTCACTAATGTGCCTGACCGGGTCGAAACGGTCCTGGTCGCTAACGGATACGGTCAGGTCGAAAAGGTTCGGGTCGCTAACGGGTCCTGTCGGGTCGAAATAGTCTGGGTCGTTAACGGCCACCGGGCCACGGTCCAGATCGATAACGGGTCAGTCGAGTCGAAACAGTCCGGCTTGTTAACCAGCCCGGTTCGAAATGAAATATTTCGCATCCCTTAAGATTTTATTTTTATTTTATTTTTATTTTTTTTTACTTTTTAAATTTTTAATTTTTTATTGTTATTTTAATCTATTTTGATGTGAGCTTATCCTAATCCAAACCATCCAGGCCCAAACCCATCCTGACCCAACCCATCATAACCTATTTTTTTATTTTACCCATCTTGACACACACTCATCCTAACCCAAACCCATCCTAACCCAACACCCAAACCAACCCAACCCACCCATTTTGCCACCTCTAGTGGTGGTGGTGGTGGTGGTGGGGGAGGGGGGTAGCGTGAAAAGCTTTTCACCCCCACCTACACCACTCCTCCCTAGCATGAAAATGGGCGTTGCTCCAATGGCAGGAGAAGTCTCATGGGCGTGGGGCACTTGGTCTTGGCTTGTGATTGGTCCTTTTTTTATGTTCAACACACAAACAATAATATAATCAGATTCTTTTCACCCCTTTCCACTCCCACTATATTTTTGTGCTTAAAAATGAATCCCATAGTGCCACATGGGGTGTGCGCCACCCCCTCCCCACACTGCCACACACACACACGCACTCTCCCCCATAGTCTAATGATAAAATTTGAATAACCACACTTTAATGTTTTGTGATCGTGAATTCATGACTAAATTTTTTTAAGACTATAGATAAACGGTTTATTGAACGTTGAATGGGGTGCCACTGGAGTGGATTACGTTTGTTTTTTAGGAGCTATAACTTTTAGTCTAACAGGCCCATTGAGTACCCCGTATTGCTTCTTTATTCTCGAGCCTATATCTTGAAAAAAATCGATTTGCCACTGACTAAACTAGAATGAACTTACTGGCCCAATTTTGTCTTTTACTTTCGGCCTACAAAGATAGTTGGAACCCACAATGAAAGTTGTGGCCGGTTAGTGTCATTTACCATGATCTAGAGGAAAAAAAATCCTAAACCGAACCGAAAACAAGGTTAAAAACAGAAACCAGTCCGCTAAAAACCGGTTGGAACTGGGAAAAAAACCGAACTCGGTATAGAAAAAAATGATTTTGGCCATAAACACAAATAAAATAATGTTTTCTTTGTATTGATTTTCAATTTTCTTGTTTAAAAAAATCTAAAAAGAAAATAAAGTTTTTTTTTCTTTTGTAAATTATATGATTTAAAAAGGTGGGTACATGAACCGGAATGAAACTGAAATCGAAACCGAACCAAAACTAGGTAAAAAAACCGATTTGCCACTGACTAAACTAGAGCGAAACTGAACTAGTTTCAAAACCGAAACCAAACTCGTTTCAAAACCGAATCCGGTTTGGTTTGGAATCGGTCAAAGTCAAAAACAATTCCAAACCAATATTGGTTTGGTTTGGAACCGGTCAAAGTCAAAAACAATTCCAAACCAAAACTGGTTTGGTTTGGAACCGGCCAAAGTCAAAAACGGTTTCAAACCGGAACCTCGTTGATATGGAAGCTGAGTCTATCTTGATGTTTTCTAATGTCTCAACTTCGGTAACTATAGTTACATTATCATATAATCCTATTTCATTATTTGTATCATCAATTAGATTTGAGGTCCATTGAGTTTTGTCGTTCACTCAATCACCTCAAAACCATCCAAGTATCATCCTGCTATTGAAAAGATTCGATTGGAGGCTATTTGTCTACAAAATCCTTGTTAAAAATCTAAGATATAATCGCCATTTATTAGGCTATAGGGTGTGGAACCCTTCCCCCTTTGCTCCCTTTGTCCATATCAGCGTCACGTCATTTCCCTCTTCTTTCATCTTTTAAACTCTAATCTCGCCGCTGCAATAATTTAACCAGCCGGAAAAAACTGCCGGTGAGATTTTTTGACATTCTAATTTTACAATTCACTTCACCTACTCTTTGACTAGTAACTTTCAGGTGAAATTTTATTTTATGTTTTTCAAATGTGAAGGCACTCAGTTATGAACAAGACCGTGAGTGTACGGTGGGCACATGACCACCGTCTTAATACAGTAAATCCACCTCTGACGTAAATCAACCTTTTACTTTATTTTTTGTATAGGTTTTAATCTTCAACACAAATCCAGTCTACTTTTAGTGTAACTATGCCACGTGTAAGTCATGTGAGGGCATTTTTATCTTTTACGAATTAAAAAACAAACTAGAAATAAAAGATAAAAATAAGGCTAAATTAAATGCAACCCACAAGTACTTTAAAATGCCTAAACCTATGGTACAAAAGTAGATTTAGAAAATGAAAAGTTACTCTTGGCGTTCGTCGATCTCTCGCTGCTCACTCGGAATTTGCTCGGACATTGCTTGCTTTATTTTCCGCTCTGTTGTAAACGAGCCGATCAGCTTGGTTCGGTTTGTAAATGAGCCAAGCATGAGCAAAGGTCCGCTCGGCTCGGTTCGGCTTGATATAATTTTTATTAATTTATTATATATATAGTTATATATATATATACATTAATTACAGTTATATTTATAGCTTTATACATGTCACTCTATTGGGTTTGGCTCAATATATGCATATATCCAAATTACAATTATATTTATAGTTATTGGCCCAGTCAATCCAATGATAACTTAACACTAAATTTAATTGTAAAACCCTAAGTCGTGAAAAAACATGCTTGACTTCATATGCCCATTAGTTGTCCACCATCAATCATCTCCCACTATCAACCTACGCATGACGCGACAATTGTTATCTGTAGTATACTCATCACCTCACTGGCCCAAATAGAGCCTCATTCTCGAACAGTCACACATCAGTAATCACCAGGCAGCGAGAATATTAAAGGAAACATCCCAAATTTATGGTTTTCGAAAACACTCGCCGCTCGTCGCTTGCCCGAAAAAATGTGCGCTCAAACAATGCTCGCTCGGTTTCCAGATCGAATGTAAACGAGCCGATCGGCTCGGTTCAGTTCGGTTTGTAAATTTTTTTTTAAATAAATATTTTTATATTAAACCAGAGACAGCCAATTACAAGTGATACGTAGGTAACGGGCCACAAGTTGCGTCGCTACCCCTTTTTGTATTGCAAAACCTACCCTATTGAAAATAAAACATTGGCCCTTAGCGGCTGGAGAATTACTTTGCACAACTTTCTCCACGCGTTCGAGGAGCTTGATTTCTTGCGGGGCCAGCGCTCCAAATGTATCAAAAGCAAAGGGCACAAACGCATGCTGGTTCTCTAGACAAGCCGCTTCATGTTTATCCACTTTTTTGCTCTCGGCTTTCAAAACTACCTGGCCAGCCACAAACCCCGAATCCCAAAGTCCCACCAATAGGGATACCCAGTAAGGTCAACGCACGCATGCTTGCCTTGCGCCCATCCGAACACAAGAACGTCCGCTGGCCTCAAGGTGGACCGCCCGTTAAGTGGGTCCGTCAAGAAATTCACGGGAGCCTCTTTTTTGGCTGAAATCCCTGCCCTTCGTAACACATCCCATAGAACATCTCTAACCAGGTCATGTCTGTATTTAAAGCCTGGCAATTCCTTACAATGTAGGGCGTGTTCTCCAAACTTGTCCAAGCGTGTTTTTTTCAGATCGGACACGGTTCGTCGACGGGGAACATGGGAATCATCAGTTGGTATTTGAGGACTGCCCGATATTCGATAGCCGACATATGTTGCTCGAGCCGTCAATTGGGAGTGTAGTGAGGAAATCTTGAGCATGGGCCTCTTTGAGGCATCCAAACACCGCTTTCTGGCGCGAAGACATGTTAAACTCCTCCTCCATAGTCTGCATGGCTTTACAGTTAAATGCACTCGCCAAGATTTTTTGAGACTTTTTTGGGCGGTGTCTTTATCCGTAAAGCCGCCCACATCTACATTGGGGAGAGAGTTGCGAATGTTGTCCAGTGCGAGCTTATAATCATCGTCCATCCCAACCACCCTGTTGTTCCTTAGTATGTGTTCCTGTAGCTTCCAGGACCGCGCCCTATAAGCCACATACGCATAAGCGGACACATCTTCCGCCGAGCAATGGCCCAAGCCCCCCGAGTTGATCGGTAAGGACGCCAATCGCCATTGAAGATCCCCAAAAAAATGTCCCCCACAAACAACGATATCCTCAACAGCACCTCGGAGACCTTTGTCAAAAATGGATACTGCCTCCCCGACAAAGGTCGGTTGGCACGTTCGAAGCCCAAACAACAGTTTGGCCACACCCATGCATGAGCGAAGCAATAAGAGCTCACTTTGGGGGTCCCGTAACTTCTGCAAAACGCCCATCTGGCCAACCGCGCGCTGAGCCCTCTTGACTGCCATTGAGCTATGTAATCCCCATCACGACTAATACTAGGCTTCGCTTTCATACCATTGCATGTTGGCCAAAAGATCTCCGACTTCTTAATATTAAGCATAAGCCCAAACTAGGGACCTTCTGCTCGAATGATGTCTAGGGCTTTAGCTACTTCTTCGGCCCTGCCTATAATCGTGCCATCATCCAAATACCACGCATGAAAGGGTAAGGAATAGTGTTCTTCCACCTGTAGCACCAGCGGATGCAAGACAAGGGCAAAAAGAAATGGTCCTAAAGGATCCCCTTGCTGCACCCCTGTGTAGGCCCCGATACAAGTATCTCCTACATATAGCCTGGCAGGTTGGGCGTATAAGAACTGAACACATTGGAAGATAGATGGGCAGCGGATGCTGACTTCGCGCAGAAAGATTGTCCGGTCAACCATGTTGAAGGCGTTTGAAAAATCCACAGTGAGCATGGCCAGTTATCCGTCGTCACGGAACACATTCAAGAATCTATTCGCACTGTGGAGAATAGCCTCTGCGCCATTGGGGACCCCGACCCCATATTGAAAGTCCCCTAAGTAAGCCGACATCTCCTTCCCAATTTTACGCATTGCAACTTTAGAAACCAACCTCCGTCAGATACCCCCGACAGCAATGGGCCGGATTCCGTTATCGGGCTTTAATAAAGGGGGTTAGGGGGCAGAGGCAATGAATTCCGCAAGAATTTTCAGGCACAAACCTCGCAGCCAAATGTTAACCACCTCAATGATGGCCACGAGAAGAGCAGATGGCGGAGAGGACCCCTGTCCGCACAATGCGTTCAAAATATGTTGTGCTCTCAAGCCATCCCTTCCGTAAGAAGTTCCTTTGGGGAAGGAGCGGATATTCTCCAACACACATTCAGTGTTAATCTGAAGATCATCTTTATTGGGCAAGACATGAGGCAATTGGGGGGGGGGGGGGACCCTAACCAGATGCTTATCAACCAAGGCTTTTAAGGTGGACTCCCCAAATGGTGCAACTCCAGAATAGCACAAAACCTTAACCGCGGCTGTGAAGTAACCAAAAGCAACCTTCCTCAGACATTGTTTGATATTAGTCCCATTCTCCGATTCATTTTGGCTGACTGGCCCTCTAGATGACTCTTCATTTGATTGGGAAAGGAGGGGGAGAACAAGCTCCTCCAGGCGAGCCAAGCACAAGCAAAGGTCCGCTCGGTTCGGCTCGGCTCTTGAACTGCCCTATTGACGATGTCACAAATTTGAAAGAGGTAAAAGTTGTAGGAAATATGGTTAATTGCTTCGTTGATATGGAAGCTGAGTCTATCTTGATGTTTTCTAATGTCTCAACTTCGGTAACTATAGTTACATTATCATATAATCCTATTTCACTATTTGTATCATTAATTAGATTTGAGGTCCATTGAGTTTTGTCGTTCACTCAGTCACCTCCAACACTATCCAAGTATCATCCTGTTATTGAAAAGATCCGATTGGAGACTATTTGTCTACAAAATCCTTGTTAAAAATCTAAGATATCATCGCAATTTATTAGGCTATGGGGTGTGGAACCCTTCCCTCTTTCCTCCCCTTGTCCACATTAGCGTCATGTCATTCCCCCCCCCCCCTCCAAAACTAGGGAAATGGTTCCTCCTTCCCCTTTCCTTTTTATAAGAATTTTTAAACATGAAAAGACAATATATATAATATTAATATTATATTAAAACAATGATCGGTGACATCGGGGGATTATCCCCGTTCTTGCCGAAATCAAATTTGGGGGGGGGGGGTTCCCCGAGGTCTCCCCACCGAAGGTGTTTGCCGAACCACACCCCAACGCCTTATGGCTGATAAACTTCAAAGAAACATGCTGAATCTTAAACGTTATTTACTTTGGATTGGAGTGTGGCACCGAAATCCATGAGGACCATGATAACAAAATTGTCGCCACCATGTGTGATGGCTGAAAGTCTCTTGAAAGCCCCTGAAGAGAATTATTAACCACAACCTTTGCCACTGAGGATTTGGCCCAGTGGTGTGGGGGTGAGGGCGCATAAGGTGAGGTAAGGAGTTCGAATCCTCCAACAGGTGATAAGGGTGAATATTAGGGGAATATTGGGTAAGGATGTAATTAGCCGTTAAAAAAATATTAACCACAACCTTTGAATTGGCTTGAAATTGGAAGAAATATAGTTTGTAAGAAAAATATTTATGACTAGGTATATGTATTTAGATTTTTATTTATAATTTTTTATTTTCAAATTTAAAAGGTAAAAGGACAAAAATGCTCTCATGACTTGCATGTAACATGAGCTAACAACAAAAGTTTGACTTTTAAAGGTCAAAGATGAATATAATTTTGGCTTAGACTCAGTGTTGTTAAGCAATGGATATAAGTGTCCACAGTAAGTAGTACATGAAATGAAGTAACAAACAAATTAGCATGAATAGAATAACTCTGAAATTTACCATAAGGGGTGGGGTGCATATGGTAGATGTACTGGTTCAGTACTGACTTTAGTATTGAAACCTATATTATTCGTGTGAAGCTCGCGGGCTCGGTTTAGCATGAATAACGATGTCTAACTCTCAAGTTAAGCATGAATAAGTGAGGAAAAAAATAGTTATGTTATGATAGTGATAACCTTGATTGAACGATTTCAATATGCGTATTTTAATGATCTAACTCTAATGAAATATTTGCAAGTAATTAAAAAGGAATGATAATGGTGGAATGTTGTAGTAAGATCATGATGAATACTTATTTGACTAATACAAATATAAAGGATCTAGTGTTGTGGATGAGGTGAAAGATGGTAATGATAATTCGATATGCTTGATAATTGCATGAAGACTTGTTGTTAATATTAGAAAGTATGGTCATATAATTATGATTGCTCACGGTTAAAGTCGTTGTATAGTCTATGATGTAACCTTGCGATATGGTACGAAATCTTGAATGAAACAAAAGAGAAGATAAATAAGTGGAAACGATGTTGGCTAAGGATTTAGCATTATGCCAGAATTTCAGCTTTGATGAGCTAGAATGAATGCCTAAGAATAATAATATGAAGGGATCTGGGATAACGCATAGTGGATACATGGTAAACAGTTTCACACCACATGTGACATACCTACGTGTGTGTATTCTAATTAAGCTAGTTAATAAGTAAACAAACTGAGAATAATGGTAGGATGGGTTTGGTAGTAATGAAAGTGGTTTCGGGGACGAAACCATCTTTAAGGGGGATAGACTTGTAACGCCCCAAAAATCAATTTTGCTTAATTACGCCATTAGGCGTGATTAGCAAAATAATAAAACGGTTCTTAGACAATAAGAATGTGGGTTATGTTCTAATATGGAAATAACCTAGTTAATGTTATTATTTATATAAATGAAAAAAAACTAACTTGATTAGTTAGTTTTTATAAGAAAATGACAGTTGGGTAAAGTTGAGGGGTCTTTCTTGTAATATGAGGCAAGACAAAAAGGGGGAAGTGACGCGAGTGTCGTGGGTCGCGGCAAAAACAATTTATAAAGAACTTAAATACACAAGACTAGCAAGGGTAAGTAAGGTCGTCTCCAAGGAATTGGGGTTAGTTCGATCTAGAATTATGAAGTTTGCTTTTAAACTAATGTCACTAATATCCTAAGTGGGCTTTTTCCCTCTTTCAATGATTTGATGATTTAAGCGTCGATCTAGCCACAAACAACTAGATAAAGGCCTTGGTAACAAAATGGTAACAAAGTGGTAACAATCACAATAATACTACAATGACGAGATTTGCTATGTAACGAAATTTCAATTATAAAGGCTACACCTCCGGGTATGGTAATGCAAGAATACTAGGTTGTAGTAATCAAATGGTCCGAAAATGGGTTTTTTCTATACTTAACACGCGGTGACAGGGAACCGTAACTTAGCCATCAACTACTATCTCTAGGACTGTAGTATGCTTTATCGCTTACGTTCACTCAATCCTCTACACTATATTGATGCATAAATGACAGAATTCATCTCATGAGATTAAACACATCGACATATCTAATCCTGCAGTGAGTCCAACCCAATATCAAGCACTCAATATAACGATTATGTAAACATAAATATTATACAAATTCGGAGTCAAATGATTACAGAAACAACCCGAAACTTACAAAACCTTCACCCGGAGGTGAAGGTGGAACTCTAGCCAGACATGATTTCAGCACGAACTGATGGTTTCTTGGTGTTCCTAGCCTTCATACAAGCTTCCCTTGATGATTTTGGGGTGAAATATGGAGTAAAACTAGAGATTGAATGTTTAAAACTCGAGCAGAAGCGGTTCTTCTTAACAGGTTTGCGAGTGGAAGTGAAGATGGAGTTGTGGGCTGGAAAGTAGAAGCCAGCCTAATTTTCCACGATTATAACAGCCCCGCGGGCCGCGGAAGAGAAGAGAGGTCTCCCCGCGTCCCGCGGGGAAATATTAAATTATTTCTTCACTTATAACACGCCGCGGGACGCGGACGTGTTCACAGACTTCCCCGCGTCCCGCGGGGGAGGTTTGTGCAGAAATTCTTTGTTCTTTTCTCGTTTTCGATCGTTTCTCGCGCCCGTTCTCGTTCCGGCTCGTATCTTCGGATATTTAGCTCGTAAAAACCCCTTTTTAGCATATAAATCATCATTTCTCTTTTTCTCACTAAAGCTCGTTACTTCGGGTTAACTGCACACAAAACACACTAACAAACACAAATTAAACCACACAGATGTGATGCACACGGCATCGCATCACACCCCCACACTTGTCTTTTTCAGTCTCTGAAAAACTTTCAAAAATATTTTCCACAACAAACATAGAAATGGTTTCTTCTAAACGTTGAAACTTAAGGTTCAAAGTCATACCTCATTTGTACGCAAGCACTAGATGTGTTAATTCAACAAGTTAAATATATATATATATATCTTTTCAAAACTTGAATCACTAGATAAAGTTTACCATTCAATTGAAATCATCTAGATGCAACACGCCCCTCACAATCGTCGCTCCTCTCGGTGTGATATATATGGACTAGCAAAAGATGTGCTAGTATGATCGCTCAAAACCAATCCTGAAACTTCGTTAGTATAAACTTGTATAACAATCATACGTATACGCAAAGATGCACATGTAAATAATAAAGGACTTATGGGTTTTGGGCTTGAGGTAAAGGTAGGATGTGTGGGTAAAAGTGGCTAAAATGAAAAAAGAGAAAATCCAACTCGAGATGATGATCCTTATTTAATTTTCCTACAATGTCGAAACAATCGACTAATAACAAGCAACTATAATTTCCCCCCTTTTTTTTTAGTATATATCTCTTTCTTTTTCTTTTGCTTTTCTTGAATAATAACCACAAATATAATTGAAATGGATCAAATACTATATATCAAAAATGTTGGATATTTTGGGTAATTGTTTTGGGTTGGTCAAATGAAAGGTATAAGGCTCAAAAATGGTTTTTCTAGTGGTATATTTTTGGTGTAAGGATAGGTAAAAGTAAAACAAATGGTGTGAAAGTAAAAGGGTATCCTAAATGCCTTTATCATTTTAGTGCAAAATTGTTTTAGCATGTATCAAATTACACAAGTTTTATAACAAAGAATCGAGATAGTTTACACTCAACAAAAGAATATATGTATGTGTATCATGTGAATGTAAAAAGCTCAAAACTCACCGAATATGATAAAGGTTGCCGACGTGTACAAAATTTTGATTTAAAAAGGTTGGTAAACATTAATCATGTAATTCGTTATATTTCTATAAAACACTTGTTGAAAACGATTCATTTTACTTGCAACAAATTAAACAATGACTAAGAATCTATAGTTAAAGCAATATAGAATTTACCATTTATGCAAAATTATGTTTGTTTTTCGCTTTTATTGTTTTCAGAGGCTATTTTGTTTTATAAAAAATTTTAAACACACTCAAAAACACACCAAACGTTTTCCCACCCCCACACTTTGAGAAGGACATTGTCCTCAATGTAGAAAAGGAAAGAAAATAAAGAAAATGAATACAAACAAAAAGTGTAAGAACAACTCCCCTTTGATGATATGATAATGAATTTGGAGTCGTGTTTCCCAAAATTTCCAATCCGCTTGTATAGCATTTCATTCGCAAGCAGAAAGGATGAAAAGTCTCACACGTAGCAATATCCAAAATAAGAAACACACCAAAAATTGTTAAACACAAATAAATATATAATCACAACCATAAAAATAAAAGGTATCAGTATTCAAACCACAAACAAAAAAAATAATATCCCAATATATCAAACAAACCAATGTATCAACTAAAGTCAAGAGTATGAGATATCAAACCAATCACGTGACGACACAAAACTACTCGTCACCTCCAGTACCTGCACCTGATGGATCCTCCGATGGCGGCAGAAGTGTAGCTGGGGGAGGTATACCCTGCTGCTGAAAGAAATATCTCCATAAATCGTCCTGTCGCCGTCTCTCTGCCGCCATCTGCTCATCCCGTCTCTGTCGATCCTCCTCCAACCGCTGATAAATCTGATCTCGCAAATCCTCCAAAGTGAGTGGCGGTGGTGGAATCTCGCGAATAGGATGGGAGGGGTGAAGTCTCTCGCTATATGTGCGTGGTGGCTGTCGCTGCCTACCAGTCGGAATAACGGCCCTCATCGTCTCCTCCGCGGGTATCCCGGCTGGAGGTAGTGTCTGTGGACCATGTCGTGGTGCCTCCCAACGCTCCGGGTCATCATGAGGACAAATCCCTGCAGCTCGCAACTCATCAATCCCATATCCAACCGTCCTAGGGCCCCTAGTCAACAAAACCTGCCGATACCTGTCGTAAACCCCTAAGTGCTCGGCTAATCGACCAATATACGGTCCCATATCTAAGTGGGCATTCTTGCCCGCCCTACGCCCTCTAGCAAATGACGATAATAACACAGTAGCAATGTTGGCCCGATGGCCGCCGATCATGCAATAAAGAATAAATAAATCCCTCAGATTGCACTTATCAATGCCATCAGATCTGGCATTGATAGTGCAAGCGATAATCCTATGTATATACCTGATGATCGGATCGCGGATCTGGGACGTCTGGTTAGTCCGCTCAGAATAAAAACTATCGGCAATGGTCGTCCAAAACTCGTGTAAGCGAGGCGGTCTAACTGCCCATGGCTGGGATGAATCCACAGCGCCCCGTAGCAACTGTGCAAACTCAGGTGCAGCAACCTGCTCCGCGGTGTATAAATCCATATGGACAGCAAACTGTGGCACCGACATCTCGTAAATACGCCTCCCTAAGGCAAATGAAACGGCATCCTCCTCAGCAAACTTCTTCGGATCATATGAGAACGTAGAATGGAACTCCACCGTCAACTCCTCATACTGTGGCCACTCACAGGTCATCGCCGTAATCCAATCCGGGCCACAGATCTGTCGAATGCGATCCTCCTGTCCCAATCGTCCCACTAAAGTCCAGTCGAAGGTACGATGCCTCAACAACGGCATCATGGTCAGGAACTTGGCGCACCGTACCGCCTCGTCCTGACCAATGGTGAAAAGCAGTAGAGTATGATGCCTGAGGACCCTGTCCTCGAGTGGAATAGGATCAGCGTCTGGTCCCGGGCACTCCTCCTCCTGTAAATAGTGAATCTGACGGGCCTGGCGCTGACGTCGTGCCCGTTTGGCACCTCGGGCGCTACTCTCCGCGTCACCTGACATCCTGTTGTAAAAACACATTTTAAAGCAAGTCAGGCGATAATAACAATTATAATTTTTTTTTTTTTTTTTTGAAAATAGAAATCACACGTACGTGGTCGTATAGTATTTTCGTTGCGACCACGTGAATTTTAAAAAGCAAACCAAAATTTAGAAAAAAATTGAAAAATTCGGGATACCTGCGTTGTATATATATAATCCAGATCGAACTTCGCCCAAATGGAGATTGAGTATGGGCGAAGTGATCTAAAACCTGTCAAATCATATCAAGCAAGAATATTCCCAACGACTCCTTAGTTTGGACTCTAAACAATTACTTAAACCGCTAAACTTTACAAGCAAACGCTATGACAACTAATCACACATCAAAAGTTAATTTTTACACAACTTAGACAAGAATATGACTACGCGAATTGATACCCCCCCACTTAAGCGTATTTGTCCTAAAATATATGACCACACTAATGCTTAACACCAAGGTATGTCAAAAGCGCCACCCGAGAATGAAATAACTACCGTAAAGCGCCAATATTACCAACAATTGACAAACCATTAACAAGATCGCCACATCACTAGTTATGAAGGGAACTATCGAATCCTAACCACGCATTTTATCGATATCCAAAATAAACGCTAAAACGTGCAAACGACTATGTAATATTAATGAATAACAAAGTAGAATCGAAAGCGCGTACCTGAAGCGATGAAAAATAAAACGTAGAACCGAAGGTGGTGGTCAGCGGTGGTTCGTGGTGGTGAACAGTGGCGGATGATGGTGGTGACCAGCAGTGGTGGCAGGGGTGGTGGTTGGTTCAGGGCGACGAGGTGGTGGTAAGGTGAGTTGTCAGTGGTGGTGAACAGTGGTGGTCTAGGGTGGGGTAGCGATGGCAGGTGATGGTGGAGTAGGTGGAACGGTGGTGGTGGATGGACGGTGTGGTGGTGGTAGAAGACGACCGAGGTAGTGATTGGTGGTGATAATGGTGGCAGAGGTGATTGGTGGCAGAGGGTGGTGGTTATGTGGTTGGGGCTGGTGGTTGTGAAGGGTGGCTACAGTGGCGGTGATTAAAGATGGAGGTGAGGCGCTGAATGAGATGTAGTGGTGGTGGAGGAACGGTGGTGATGGAGGTAGTTGGACGATGGTGGCAGAGGTGGGCGATTGGGGGTGGTTATGGAGGGATTGTGGGTGTTGGTTTGGGGAAGACGACACTGTTGGTTTATTAATTTTTTTTTTTGAATTTAAGCGTGTCCCGCGGGTCGTGGAGAGAGTTATGGTTTCTCCCGCGGCCCGCTGCCCAATTTAACTTTCAACTTTTGACATTCTCCCGCGGGGCGCGGAAGAGATGAAGGAGTTCTCCGCGGCCCGCGGCGCATTGTTGTTGTCAAAAAAATTGAAATGTTTCAACAGCAGCAGTTTCTGCTAAGTTGTTGACCCAAACTCAACCCAATCGACTCCAAAACACTGATTTTGACCCGTTTACACCTACAATGTACCTGGAAATATATAGGGGTAGTCCATTTGCGCTTCCAAGTCATATAAACACCTAAAATTACTCGCAAACACGAAATACACAAAAACGGCGAAAGCGCCCAAAACACACAAATAGAAATAAAACGCTATGTACAATACACACGCACACACACATACCTTGGTTGGGGTGCTTAAGTTGGAAAGCCCCCGAAACGGCTTTCCGAGTCAATGTCCGGTCCCAACTTTTTCCTTCCGTCACAGTACTCGTTTAACAACGGATTTTCCTCAAGATGTTTCAGTTGTTGCGCTTTTCCTCCAAATTTCCCATGCTTGGGTTGTCTTTCATCCGGCGGTTCCGTTCTTTGATCATGCTTGACTTTAACCGCTTTCTTCTCAACCTTCCTTCGCTTTTCCTCATGCCAATCCATAACTTGTTTGTTCTTCATTTTGGCATTATCACCTATGTCTTTTTCAAGACATTTCTCATGAACACTTGGGTTAGGTAAATCCGGAAATACTTTCAAAGATAATTTCCGTTTTCCACTTTTGATTTTAACCGTTCCATTCACACAATTGATTTTTGCTTGCATTGTTCTTAAAAACGGCCTACCCAAAATTACCCTTGGTTGTGTCATTTGGCTACCGGGTATATCATCTATAACGAAAAAATCAACCCGGTAACTAAAGTCTTTTACTTGCACAACCACATCTTTAATCATTCCCCTTGGTTTCCTAAGAGTATGATCGGCTAAAACCACATGAAGATTCGGTTCTTCCAACGGGCCAAAGTGGTTTTGATCGACTATACTCCCGGGTAAAATGCTAACACAAGCTCCAAAATCTAGGAGCGCCCTTTCGGTTTTAAATTTTCCAATTTGGATCGAAATAAAGGGCTCTCCCGGATCTTGGAGTTTCGGGGGAATATCATCCTCAATAGGAATGGGTTCAATTTTAAGTTTATCATCCGAATCATTAAACATTGAAATGCATGAGGTGGTATTATTTTCTACCTCCATACTTTCCCCGGTGATTTCATTTCTGAAGATTGTTTCACAAGTTATTTCATTTAAGTTTTCAAAAATAGAATTAGTTTGTGAAATCTCTTGTTGCTCCCATTCCATGACAACTTCACTTTCATCATCATTTAAATGTGATGGTAAAATTGTATCATCATTACCTACAAACTCACCTTGCTCTGCTAAACTTACAACATTCACATGAGCATTTTTACTTGTTGACGCTTCATTTGAGGGCTATTCAGGAATGTCTTTTTTTCGGGCTACGTCTTCTGCAAGTTGGGCCATTTGCCTCAACATCGCTTCTTGCGTCTTTCCCAGGATTTCCACTGCCCGTGTAAGTTCTGACACAGGAGATTCTCCACCGCCTTGGCTATTAGAAGGACCTTGGTTGTACCTCCGTGAAGAATTCTCACGGTTTCCAAACCCTTGGTTGTTTCCATTGTAGTTCCTTTGATAGTTGGTTTGATAATTGCCTTGACGGTTTTGGTATGGTTGATTACCTTGTCCTCCTCCCTACACATTAGATTGAAAGTTAGGATTCAATTGGTTCGAAGGATTACCATACCTGAAATTTGGGTGATTTCTCAACCCCGGATGATAAGTGTTGGAATTCATATCATAAGGCTTCCGTTCTCCATACACTTGGTTGACTTCAGCCTCTTGCCCTGCAACCATAGGACATTCGTCAGTTGGATGTTGTACATCCCCACAAACTCCACAAGCCTGAAACTGGACGGACGACACGTCCCGTTTCTTTAGTCGGGCAATTTCGCGTTCCAAGGTAGCAAGTCTATCTTGGGAACTCGAATAAAGCTCACCCCCTTTTTTAACAATAGGCTTCTTGACCCGCTTATCAGCAGACTCCTCAGCTTTTGAATTCTTACTCATTAATACCAGAAAATCCCAATCTACCTGTTCATGGTTAGATAATAACGTTCCATTGCTAGTAGATTTTAAGTATTTTCTCTCATCCTTGTTTAGACCTTGCACAAAACATTTAACCTGTTCCCACAATTCTATTTTATGGTGTGGGCATTTTCTTAACATGTCATTAAATCTAGCAAATGCTTCATGTAATAATTCACCTGGTAATTGTGAAAAGGTTCGAATTTCAATGCGAGCGTCATCAGTTTTAGCAATTGAGTAATATTTGTCACACCCTCACATATCCACCTGCGGAGTTCTACCGTGAGACGTGTGACATACCAGGATCCAAGTCAACGGTCACAATAAACGACGTCTAAATGTAAAACATACGTAATAAAAACCATGCATAAGATTTAAAATTCAACATTTAACAGTGCGGAAGCATTGTTTTGCAAAACTAAATCCCAAAAGTTTCCAAACTTGTTTAATAACAAACCATGAACCTAAACTAGACGCCGTGCAGACGCGTGCGCCTAAGCCCTGAGATGCTGCTACCTTAGCGACCTGAGAAATCATGCCAAAAACGGGTCAACATATAATGCTGGTGAGTTCACAGGTTTAAGTTTACAATAAGTTTCCGTGTGTTGAGTGTTGATCACAAAATACCATGTCATAAGATACGTTAAACGAATAAACAAACGAACAAACAAGCGTTTCCTACTACTACCACGACTGTGATGCTGAAACCATTACTGACAGCGTTGCTTGAGTTGCTGCCCGTGTTTGAGTTGCTTGTGTTGCTAAACTAGAGACAATATGCACCCGCCCGGCTCCTAGCCGAGGGGTGGGGTTTGTCAGGCCCAATAGATCTATCCATATTTCCCCGTTGTGCTACCCCGCACATTCATGGTTTCCCCCGGGACTCCTTGTTTCGTCGTGTAGTACACAAAAGTGTTGCAAATCAAGAGTTGTGTTTCAAAGCGTTGCATTCAAAAGTGTTGCTTTCCAAAAGTGTTACTTCCCAAAAGTGTTTCAAAAGCGTAGCGTGCTTACAACAAGTTACTTCCCAAAAAACAGTTACGTATTCAAAATGAGTAAAGCGTTTCCAAAAGGAGTTGCATGTTTATACGAAAGCATTGAGTTTGTTAAATTGCGTGGCATGTTTCTCCCCCGAAAGAAAACATATAAAAGAGGGGCCGTGAACTCACCTTGGGTTGCGTTACTTCGAAAGTGATTTAAACCAACAAGCTATGCTAGCCCCGTAAAGCGGCGACCTAACATATGACAGTTACAAGTACTTAGACTAATAACCCGTAGGTTAGTTAGTCCCTAGATGCCCAGACCATAACCAGGTTCGTTTGAAAATGCGTTGACTGATAAACTGACCAAATGTACAAGACTCGACATCCCGTTGGTGACCCGAGACTCCCCGTGTTCATCTCATACTCAAACATACACAAAACATGCAACTTAGTCCTTAACATGCGTTAAAGTTCAACGATTCTAACACATAGGTCAATTAACGTACGAACAAGTCCGAACACGTGTTACTATGTTACTAAGAATTTCACGGGGTTCCTATCATGTTCCTAGGTGTCAAATCGGGTTTCGGGATGTTAAAATACACTTATAACAGCATTACACGCGATTAGGAACTTAGCATGCAATTAGGAAAGTCAACACGTGATTAGGGATGGTCAACAGGCAATTACCAGGGCTAATCGCCACTTAGGTTAGGTGATTAGGGCTAATCACATGCATGTTAGGCGATTATGGTCATGTGGTATGCAATTCAGGGCTTAACTAGTGATTAGGGTCACAATTGCATGACATGATGGCAATTAGGATCACAATTGCATGGACTGCTAGCAATTATGATGCTAATCGCCATACCTAGCACACGAGTAGCCTATTTCTTAGGCGATTATGCCCCTAATCGCCTATAACATAGGCGATTAGGATTGCTAATCGCCTATAGTGCAGCAAATGAGGTTTTTCGCGCGTTTAACCCTCCAAATCAGATCCGAAACGTGTAAAAACACCCAATAATCATCCAAACATATTAACAAACATATTTCAAGCAAAACCCCTAAGTTTTCATCATTCTAACAGTCCCGAATGCGAGCGTTTTCCCAAAATAGCAATTTAACATGAAAACATCACATCAACATGCAAGAACTTGCCCTAAATAGCAATTATCCAGATCTAATCACATAATCACGTTGTCCGAAAGCATCCTACTGTTCTAACATCATCCTAGAGCAAACCCTAACATCAAACAATCAACAACACACCTCATATCATCCTAAATCATCCAAAATCCTTCAAACGGGTCAAAACATCAAGTATCCATAATACACGACCAAAACCATCCAAACTCCTAGGACATCATCATACTAACTTGTAACAGCTATAAACATCATAATAACACAAAAACAATCATGATTAGATCCCAAAAACTCTATCTTTAATCATATATAACACATATAACACATGTAAAGGTGTGGGTTTGTTTAGAAACGGTTTTAAATGGATTTTCAAAGACAAAAACCTTTATAAGTCAGGTCTGGACATTTAGGGAGTAAAACATAATCATTTAAGGGTTTGGGTTTGAAGAACACACCTTGTGTTTAAGAGTAGATGATGGAATAAGCTTAGAAATGGTTGTTTGTGTGTAAAAATGGGTTCCAGAGGGTGTTTGTGGGTTGAGATATGTTATGGGACGGCTAGGGTTGTGTAAATAATGTTTTGGAGGTCAAGGGTGGTATTTATAGGTGTTTTTAGTCGTCAGACATGTTGCAGGCGATTATGGAGCTTTATCAGGCGATTAGGGCTGCTAATCGCCTTCACTGTAGGCGATTAGCCCCCTAATCGCCTATAGGGCAAGGCTAATCGCCTAGAGGTAGTGGCTAATCGCCACCTTGAAGGCAATTAGCCATGCTAATTGCCTACAGGGTCTGGTGTGGTGTATTTTGCGCGTTAAACTCCGTTTTAACATATGTTAACACATTTTCACATACCGGTAAGTCACATAATGATTATAAACACATAATACATGAAAGTAAACACGTTCACACTCGTTCACCAATCCCCGGGACTCGAGACTTGCGTATGTTAAAACTCTAATGACGTGCGACTCGACTCGACCGACCTTGTTTTGTGTAACGTATGCGCGACTCGCTAAGGTAGACTTACTAAGTTTTCAAAAGTTAGTTACCAGAAGTTGCCGGGTGTCACATCATCCCCCTGTTAAAAGAATTTTCGTCCCGAAAATTTCCCGAAGTCGAAAAGAGAAGACAAAACAAGAAGAAAAATTTTTCGGGTCGTCACATCATCCCCCTGTTGAAAGAAATCTCGCCCCGAGATTCTTTCGACCCTAACAGTGATGAGCGTCGACCCCGGTGTGTGCCCAAGTAACGTTCCCCAAGGAACAGCAAGTGAATATGAGACAAGAGACCCCCGATTGAAGGCCTACTGGGGACTACTGTGATCGGTGTAACAACCCACTGGTACCGTCCAAGTAGCATCCCCAAAGGACCCTCATCGACCCCAAAGAATGAGAAGTAAAGACCAAACCCCAAGGAAACACCCGAAGACACGAACACACAACAATGCGAAAGAGTAAAACCAAGGCGTAACAAAAGATAAGAAAGAATACGTACGGGTAACAGTGTCTGGGTCCTCCTGGTTCTCCCTAGCCCCAATAACATAAGCACGAGCAGCTACACCACCGCCCTGGTTGTTCCCTCCATTTCTTGCTGCGCCTGCCTCTCCCTGATTCAGCTTTGGGCAATTTCGCTTGAAATGCCCTGTTTCACCACAATTGAAGCACCCTTGATTTCCCCGAGGAGTAGGAGTGGGGGCAACTGCTTGAACTTGTCCTGCCTGAGTGCTGACCCTACAATCCTTGGCCAGATGGCCATAGCGAAGACAACGGTTGCAACGAAACGTATCACAACTCCCAACATGATGGTACCCGCACTGGTTGCACTTAGGGTTCTTTCCCGTGTATCCACCCTGATTCTGAGTCGACGGTGACCCCACCGCCCCTAGCTTCCTGGTCTGCTGCTGTGGTTGTTCTTGAGCCGAACTCTTCCCCGAGCCTTCCCACTTGCGCTTGCTGCCCTCTGGAGCCTTGACAGTCGAACCACGAGCAGGTAAAACACCTTCATTCACCTTCAGATTAGTCATCCGATGAGCCGATCGAACCACCTCTGCATAAGTAGGAAGATTTCCCGCAGCCACTAACCCCGCTATCTCTGGTACTAACCCTGAAATGTAGTGCTCGATCCTCCTATATTCTGGCACATGTAAGTCTGGACACAGCACCGCCAACTCATTACGCCTCACAGTGTACTGTTCAATTTCCGACCCAACCATCTTGAGGTTCCAAACCTCCCGTTCCAACTTCTGAATTTCCTCCCTGGGGCAGTATTCTCTCTTCAGCAGCTGGACAAAATCCTCCCAAGGCATGGAATACGCCTCCCCCAAACCCATATTCTGAGTAATATTGTTCCACCAGGTCAACGCAACATCCAGAAAGAGGGCAGCAGCATACTTGACTCGATCCTCAGGAAGACAGTTACACATCAAGAACACCGACTCCACTTTCTCTAGCCACTTGAGCATGCCTACAGCCCCTTCAGTGCCAGAGAACTCATGGGGCTTACAATCCCGAAACATCTTGTACGTACACATGGCTGGGGGTGGGTTAACAACACCGCCTGAAACGAAACACGTAAGTAAACCACAAAAGAAGGATACCATGCTCACAACGAGGCAAAACTGATAGGATCAACTCACCGCCATGAGCATTGTGTCCTGCCTGAAAGGCAGCCTGCAGCAAGGTGTTCAGATCCTCCTGGGTTAGGTTCACCCCTCCACGACCACCGCCACCATTGCGTCCGCCAGTACGACCACCGCCTCTACGTCCACCACGAATTCCAGACATCTTCTGAGAAAGACAAGAAACAAACACTCAGACCCATCACCAACGCTAAACCAAGAGAATACGAAAAATCCAGGATTGGGTCCAATGTGACCATTAATCCCAACCCGAGATCCACCAAGTCTTCCATGCATTTCAATTTATGATTTCGTGTGCACCCGAAATGATAAATTGCTCTACATGGTCCTCAAGGCGTGCCCCGAGCTCGAACCTCAAGTCACCCGACTCCCACATCCTAAGAAGATATAACCAACTCAAATGATCATCAAACAAGTTTCCACGACTGTAAACCCGAAGGAGAAGATAAAGTGAAGCTAGGAATAACCAAGAATGAGATAAGCAATGTGACACCGTGTGGTAAGGATACCGACACCCCGACAAGGTTAGTATGTTTACCAAAAGACACGACTCAAATGTATGTGACCGTCTAGTGTGTGAGACTCGGCTATAGTCTAGACTCTACATGCAGTCTTAGTTCACTATAACCATTGGCTCTGATACCAATCTGTCACACCCTCAAATATCCACCTGCGGAGTTCTACCGCGAGGCGTGTGACATACCAGGATCCAAGTCAACGGTCACAATAAACGACGTCTAAATGTAAAACATACGTAATAAAAACCATGCATAAGATTTAAAATTCAACATTTAACAGTGCGGAAGCATTGTTTTGCAAAACTAAATCCCAAAAGTTTCCAAACTTGTTTAATAACAAACCATGAACCTAAACTAGACGCCGTGCAGACGCGTGCGCCTAAGCCCTGAGATGCTGCTACCTTAGCGACCTGAGAAATCATGCCAAAAACGGGTCAACATATAATGCTGGTGAGTTCACAGGTTTAAGTTTACAATAAGTTTCCGTGTGTTGAGTGTTGATCACAAAATACCATGTCATAAGATACGTTAAACGAATAAACAAACGAACAAACAAGCGTTTCCTACTACTACCACGACTGTGATGCTGAAACCATTACTAACAGCGTTGCTTGAGTTGCTGCCCGTGTTTGAGTTTCTTGTGTTGCTAAACTAGAGACAATATGCACCCGCCCGGCTCCTAGCCGACGGGTGGGGTTTGTCAGGCCCAATAGATCTATCCACATTTCCCCGTTGTGCTACCCCGCACATTCATGGTTTCCCCCGGGACTCCTTGTTTCGTCGTGTAGTACACAAAAGTGTTGCAAATCAAGAGTTGTGTTTCAAAGCGTTGCATTCAAAAGTGTTGCTTTCCAAAAGTGTTACTTCCCAAAAGTGTTTCAAAAGCGTAGCGTGCTTACAACAAGTTACTTCCCAAAAACAGTTACGTATTCAAAATGAGTAAAGCGTTTCCAAAAGGAGTTGTATGTTTATACGAAAGCATTGAGTTTGTTAAATTGCGTGGCATGTTTCTCCCCCGAAAGAAAACATATAAAAGAGGGGCCGTGAACTCACCTTGGGTTGCGTTACTTCGAAAGTGATTTAAACCAACAAGCTATGCTAGCCCCGTAAAGCGGCGACCTAACATATGACAGTTACAAGTACTTAGACTAATAACCCGTAGGTTAGTTAGTCCCTAGATGCCCAGACCATAACCAGGTTCGTTTGAAAATGCATTGACTGATAAACTGACCAAATGTACAAGACTCGACATCCCGTTGGTGACCCGAGACTCCCCGTGTTCATCTCATACTCAAACATACACAAAACATGCAACTTAGTCCTTAACATGCGTTAAAGTTCAACGATTCTAACACATAGGTCAATTAACGTACGAACAAGTCCGAACACGTGTTACTATGTTACTAAGCATGTCACGGGGTTCCTATCATGTTCCTAGGTGTCAAATCGGGTTTCGGGATGTTAAAATACACTTATAACAGCATTACACGCGATTAGGAACTTAGCATGCAATTAGGAAAGTCAACACGTGATTAGGGATGGTCAACAGGCAATTACCAGGGCTAATCGCCACTTAGGTTAGGTGATTAGGGCTAATCACATGCATGTTAGGCGATTATGGTCATGTGGTATGCAATTCAGGGCTTAACTAGTGATTAGGGTCACAATTGCATGACATGATGGCAATTAGGATCACAATTGCATGGACTGCTAGCAATTATGATGCTAATCGCCATACCTAGCACACGAGTAGCCTATTTCTTAGGCGATTATGCCCCTAATCGCCTATAACATAGGCGATTAGGATTGCTAATCGCCTATAGTGCAGCAAATGAGGTTTTTCGCGCGTTTAACCCTCCAAATCAGATCCGAAACGTGTAAAAACACCCAATAATCATCCAAACATATTAACAAACATATTTCAAGCAAAACCCCTAAGTTTTCATCATTCTAACAGTCCCGAATGCGAGCGTTTTCCCAAAATAGCAATTTAACATGAAAACATCACATCAACATGCAAGAACTTGCCCTAAATAGCAATTATCCAGATCTAATCACATAATCACGTTGTCCGAAAGCATCCTACTGTTCTAACATCATCCTAGAGCAAACCCTAACATCAAACAATCAACAACACACCTCATATCATCCTAAATCATCCAAAATCCTTCAAACGGGTCAAAACATCAAGTATCCATAATACACGACCAAAACCATCCAAACTCCTAGGACATCATCATACTAACTTGTAATAGCTATAAACATCATAATAACACAAAAACAATCATGATTAGATCCCAAAAACTCTATCTTTAATCATATATAACACATATAACACATGTAAAGGTGTGGGTTTGTTTAGAAACGGTTTTAAATGGATTTTCAAAGACAAAAACCTTTATAAGTCAGGTCTGGACATTTAGGGAGTAAAACATAATCATTTAAAGGTTTGGGTTTGAAGAACACACCTTGTATTTAAGAGTAGATGATGGAATAAGCTTGGAAATGGTTGTTTGTGTGTAAAAATGGGTTCCAGAGGGTGTTTGTGGGTTGAGATATGTTATGGGACGGCTAGGGTTGTGTAAATAATGTTTTGGAGGTCAAGGGTGGTATTTATAGGTGTTTTTAGTCGTCAGACATGTTGCAGGCGATTATGGAGCTTTATCAGGCGATTAGGGCTGCTAATCGCCTTCACTGTAGGCGATTAGCCCCCTAATCGCCTATAGGGCAAGGCTAATCGCCTACAGGGTCTGGTGTGGTGTATTTTGCGCGTTAAACTCCGTTTTAACATATGTTAACACATTTTCACATACCGGTAAGTCACATAATGATTATAAACACATAATACATGAAAGTAAACACGTTCACACTCGTTCACCAATCCCCGGGACTCGAGACTTGCGTATGTTAAAACTCTAATGACGTGTGACTCGACTCGACCGACCTTGTTTTGTGTAACGTATGCGTGACTCGCTAAGGTAGACTTACTAAGTTTTCAAAAGTTAGTTACCGGAAGTTGCCGGGTGTCACAATATTCATCTAGGAAGACTTGTTGCATGTCTTCCCATGTATAAATACTATGAGGAGTCAAGGCCAAGTACCAACTTTTGGCCTTATCTTTTAGTGAAAATTTAAACATTCGCAAGCGTACCTCGTTTTGATGAAAATTGTGACCCCCAAAGGTTTCACAAACGGACGAAAACTCTATGAGGTGCATATAAGGATCTTCCTGAGGTAACCCATAGAAGAGAGGTAGAATGCTTACATAATTGGGTTTACAGTCAAAAGTCCTCCTACCAGCTGGTGGAGGGACTATAGGAGATTCAGCAACTGAAACGACTGGTCTAAACCTGCCGTGTACTCCCTGAGTAAAATCGGGCTATGGTCTCCGTTGGTCATTCACCTGCTGATGCCTCTGCTGCACCTGAGGTGGCGGTCTCTGAGGTGGCGGTCTCTGGTATTGTTGCCTCTGTTGTGGTTGCCTCTGATACTGTGGTCTCTGATCGGCCATACCTACAAAATTAGGTTGATCACGATAAAAATATTGATTAACATTTTGGTGTCTATATTGTTGATAATTGTTTCCAATATCACTAATATAGTCGTGACTCCAATTATCTTCTTGTGTTTCGTAATCATCCCGTAGAAATGCTTCCTCGAAAGGTCCATATCCTTGCCCTTCAGAACCTGTATCATGAAAAGAATTGTGGTCAGACTCATCCGAATGATATGTATGAACGCTTACGTGTTCAGACGACCGATAACTCGGGACACTTGGTGTTGCATCATCCCGTATTTGATCCCTTAAATGTGATAGGTTGTTAACTCTATCTTCATAGACTGTATTTGGAATGATGGGATCAAACACCAAATTCCTTTGAACCGACATAGGACGTGGTTGTTATTGTGGATGTTGTTGTACTGGTGGACTATAAGACCGTCTCCTGTTGTTGGATCCTTGCGGATCCATTTGGATTTCTTCGGGTAAGTTAAGTTGAGTGGATCTTCCTAACCGACTAGCTCGATGTTGTCGTGCAAGTCTTTCAATTTCAGGCTCAAATATCAAAGGAGATGTTCTCCCAGATCGCCTTGTATGCATACAAAAACTATTCCTGCACAATGGACACAACCCGAGTAATACAAAAATATAAATCTACCCAAATAACATTACAACACAAAAATTCACAACAATTAAAAACACAAAATTACAAACTCACTAGAATCAATCAAAGTCACAACTAAAGCAATTAACACAACTAAATTATCAAAAATTCACAAAAATTCTGAATTAAAATAAAAATTTTACAAAGACCAAAAATTGCCAACGTTTTATATATTTTTTTTATATTTTTCCAATCTAAATACCAATTCAAAACATATAAGCATAAAATCACTACAAGATCACAAAAATTACTATAACACACAAAACTATGAAATTTCAAATATTTTTGTACTTTTTATATTTTTACCTAAACAAATAGCAAATCTAAATTTAAACACACAAAAATCAAATAACACAAACAAATCTAAACAAAACTAAACGCACCGACTCCCCGGCAACGGCGCCATTTTGACGCGAGTGTCGTGGGTCGCAGCAAAAACAATTTATAAAGAACTTAAATACACAAGACTAGCAAGGGTAAGTAAGGTCGTCTCCAAGGAATTGGGGTTAGTTAGATCTAGAATTATGAAGTTTGCTTTTAAACTAATGTCACTAATATTCTAAGTGGGCTTTTTCCCTCTTTCAATGATTTGATGATTTAAGCGTCGATCTAGCCACAAACAACTAGATAAAGGCCTTGGTAACAAAATGGTAACAAAGTGGTAACAATCACAATAATACTACAATGACGAGATTTGCTATGTAACGAAATTTCAATTATAAAGGCTACACCTCCGGGTATGGTAATGCAAGAATACTAGGTTGTATTAATCAAATGGTCCGAAAATGGGTTTTTTCTATACTTAACACGCGGTGACAGGGAACCGTAACTTAGCCATCAACTACTATCTCTAGGACTGTAGTATGCTTTATCGCTTACGTTCACTCAATCCTCTACACTATATTGATTCATAAATGACAGAATTCATCTCATGAGATTAAACACATCGACATATCTAATCCTGCAGTGAGTCCAACCCAATATCAAGCACTCAATATAACGATTATGTAAACATAAATATTATACAAATTCGGAGTCAAATGATTACAGAAACAACCCGAAACTTACAAAACCTTCACCCGGAGGTGAAGGTGGAACTCTAGCCAGACATGATTTCAGCACGAACTGATGGTTTCTTGGTGTTCCTAGCCTTCATACAAGCTTCCCTTGATGATTTTGGGGTGAAATATGGAGTAAAACTAGAGATTGAATGTTTAAAACTCGAGCAGAAGCGGTTCTTCTTAACAGGTTTGCGAGTGGAAGTGAAGATGGAGTTGTGGGCTGGAAAGTAGAAGCCAGCCTAATTTTCCACGATTATAACAGCCCCGCGGGCCGCGGAAGAGAAGAGAGGTCTCCCCGCGTCCCGCGGGGAAATATTAAATTATTTCTTCACTTATAACACGCCGCGGGACGCGGACGTGTTCACAGACTTCCCCGCGTCCCGCGGGGGAGGTTTTTGCAGAAATTCTTTGTTCTTTTCTCGTTTTCGATCGTTTCTCGCGCCCGTTCTCATTCCGGCTCGTATCTTCGGATATTTAGCTCGTAAAAACCCCTTTTTAGCATATAAATCATCATTTCTCTTTTTCTCACTAAAGCTCGTAACTTCGGGTTAACTGCACACAAAACACACTAACAAACACAAATTAAACCACACAGATGTGATGCACACGGCATCGCATCAGGAAGAACGCCCCAAATGGGGATCACGAATTCAGCCATCCAGGGCTTGAAAAATTGGGTCTTGAACCCTATGAATCCCAAATTGAAGATGGAGGTCATGAAATTGATAGTAGAAGAGATGAAGGGAGGCATTTGGAAGGCTTAATGTTGCAATTCAAGCTTTTGGTAAGATCTCTAGTCTTCACCTCCTTCTTAAAGATGAGACCCACAAGTGGGTTTTGGTTGAACTAGATTAAAATCATGATCTTAATGAGTAGTATATGCTACTTTGAACATTTTAGTAAAGTAGTGATGAAATTGTGCTAGAAATGTTGGATTTCATATATATATGAAATTATAGACTTCATTAGTAACCTTAATGTTACTTGATTTGTTGAAATCCTATGTTAATGGCTTAAACTAAGTGAGAGTTTCACCCTATGTGTCTTGCATGATGTTTGATTTCTAAATCCAATTGCAAGTAAATTGAATTGATAGTAACCAAATTTAATGGTTGATGAATATATTGATGTGGGTTGTAATAGAATAGGCATGTATGGTTTAATGCATTCAAGGTGTTTGATAAAATGCCTACATGAAACTTGAATTGAGCTAAATGGTGAAATATGGTGGTGTTAGTTGATTTGGTGCAAAATAGTGTAAGATTCGTCACTTTTGATAGCTTTAGATAGTCATCTTGTAAAGGCCATATCTTTTTCGTTATTAGGAGTTAGAATACTAGCCTTATATCGTTGAAAAGCTTGTTGCACATATTACATTTCATATTTAGTCATAAGAAGCTGATCCTGAGTTGTAGTGGGTCAAAACAGCATCTAAAGTTAACATTTCAGTTTTGATAGCAAAGCTGTTTGGTCAAAATTATGTTTCTGACCTGATCTTAAAATATTCATATGAAATCATAGAAAAATCGTTATGAGGTGTTCTTTATATGCTTGGAAAGGTATTTGAATGAGGCACATTTTGTATTTGATAGTCAAGATCTGATTCCAAGGTTTAGAAGGGGAAAACGACCTTGAACAGCAGTTGCGCAGAAAATCGCTGCACATTTATAATGTAATCTTTAATAAGAAAATGTGTAAGAATGTACACGCTTGTAGTGGTCTTGGAATACGGATTGTAGGGAAAGAATACCGTATTATGTGGCATTGAAAAAGTGTCTAAAAACACTTACCAACTAGTTCATGCAAGCATTTTCACTAACGGGTCGAACGGGTAGTATATGGAAAAACTTATTAAATAGAACTGGTTGTTGAATGTATTGATGTCATGTTTGAATGATGTAGAATGAATACTAATGTTTGAATAGGTAAGTTCAAATTAGTATTCTAACACGGCATGTTGACTTGAAAGTAAGCTAGGTACAAGAAGCTTAAAAGTCAACGGGTCAAGTGGATATGATCTCGAGCTAGGTGATAAGCTTGGGACTATAAGTCAAACACGTATAAGGCAAAAACACTCCTACGGGCAAAGGTAAGTGACTTATGATGCAAACTCTTGGTTTAGTAATTGCATGTTTATGTATAAATAGAGAATGGGATACAAGTATGAAAAGGTAATTTATAATAAGTTAAGCGAATTGATGTTGTTGGTGAACGGGTATAGTCCACCATACAACAATGAAAGTAGTTTGGATAAATGAGCAACAAAGATAAATGAAGGAGAGTGATTAAGCATGAAATAAACCCAAGATTAACAAATATGGCATAAAAATGAATAGTAAAATGTACGGATTGATACGCGTGTATATATATAGATGGATACATTAAATCATGGGTGTAACTATTTAGATTGAATTGTATAGTTATGCAAGGTCACACAAATGGTAAACCGTTTAGTAAGGGGAGTTATCTCGCATTGGATGCTAGTGTAATAAAATGTGTGCATAGTTGCTTATGCCCGGTAATGTGTGAAAGTATTATGTATGTAAAGGTTGGTCGTTACGTGTAGGTTGAGTATAGGTTCAAAAACGTCATGTTTGTCCTTGAGAATACATGAAGGAAGAGTAGTATGACGGGTCAAGATAACTTGTACATGGTATTTGTACGTGCGTGTGTATTGTAATGTTATTAATCCTTTTGTTATGAGGATGGTAATAAAAATGCAGGTATGTAAGTATGAATGTATGGAAATTGGAGGATAAGATCCGGAGACCGGATCTGAACTTACAAAAAGGCGTTTGGATTTGACCATTGAGTATTGTTGATGTTATTTACATATTGTGAATATTTGCACGAAGTCACTTAATGAACTAACGAAATGGTTATAGTTGCAGGTTGTCTAGTCAAACTCACAAAGCAATAAATGGTTGGAGGTCTAGTGAGAATGCGGATTGTACGGGGTCGCAGTCACGTAAACTAATAAAGATGAGTTGTATTTGATGTAATAAGATACAATAAAAGATGAAACACCTATAATATCTCATAGTTATGGGTTCCAAACATACGTGAATGTTTTTATTAAGCAAGAAATTTCCTGATTCGTATTTCCACTGTGTATTTTCGGTATGAAAGGTTTAGGGTGTTTCAACGTATTACCATGCTTTTGAATAAACAAGTTTTTATACGGATGCTGGCCCCTTTTATATCTCTAGGAATAAGAAATTAGAATTGCAGTTGTATATTGACAAGAAAACAGAAAAACACATGTTAGGTAGTATTGGTGCCTTTTTTTTTTCTTTCTCTGAAGTTACTCCTGTTCATTGTTTGGGTCATCAAGCAAAAATATCTCCGTATTTAATAAGACCAAATATTTGGGACCATCTCACCTCGTGCTTCGTTTATTTGAATTTATTACTCAAAAAACTATAAAATATCATAAACTCCACAAACAAATAACTTGCATATATCATATAAAAAATATTGATACAAAAAGAAATAATGAAAGAGGTAACGATTTAGTTGACACTATGGGTTCACGCGGGTTGTAAGGGAGCACCGTCGTAACCCCCATGGGTTGTTTGGCAGGTTTGACTCTTGGTTTATGAACCCATACTAAATGGATTGTATTGTATGTCAATACGGGACTAACCTATTTGATAGAGACATATGTCTTTTATAGGGGAAGTCTAAGGTTCATTTTCTTGGCATCTTGGCATGGGTATATTTTAGAATTATTAATGTAATAATATAGAAGAGATAACATTTGTCATTAAAAAAATGGTTGTATTGGATGGTGATGTACACAAGTTCAAAACTACATTTCTTTAATATTGTAATTGATTATAACGAAGATATGTAACACAATATTATTGGATGGTGGATTGAAATAGGGAGCAGGTTCAACTTAATAGGCGCTCTTCTCTTTAGATCATGTGTTATGGCCTCACACCCTAAATGAGGTGGCAATCGTAGGGCATGATACACCACCCCAATAGGTAGTGAAATGGTTCAGCGTGAGAGCATTCACAACCCGGGAATCAAATTTATGTGAGTGTGTCCACCAAATTATATGGGGTGAGTGTAAGTGGTTGTGAGTGGAGGATATAAAGAATATTTGGTGGAAACACTTTTACCCCTAAATATGAAATGTGCCCCTTCCACCCTTAGAGTTGTTCATCTTTTCCTTATTTTATTAACTTTTAGAGTAATTTAAACGAATAGATAATTAAAATTCCACATTAAATACAAGTATTTAGTCTTTAATTTCTAATATCTCACATTTTAGTCTAATACTACTCCTAAAATCTACATCAGTGTCTACTATGACTTATACCCTCACATTTTGGTCTAATACTACTCCTAAAATCTACATCATTGACTACTGTGACTTATACCCTCAACTATGAAAAGAGACATCTCTGGCTTACTACACACCCCACCCAGATACTATTAAGGGGCTGTTTGCTTAGCCTCTTAATAAGGCTCTGAACTATTCAGCGTTGAATGATTCAACATTCAACACGTTTGTTTCAGTTTCTGAATGTAATGATTAAAGCTGAACCATTAAGACGTTGGATGTTGCTGAACCATTAAGCACTGAACTAGGCTGAACCTTAATCAGACTTTCCTACCAATATAAGACAAGAAAACTAACCATTCTAATCATTTAACCATTAATACTTTTTAATGATTCATTACTTAATCAACCAAACAACCCCCAAGCTAAATTCCCTATCACATTTAGTTTCAATTTTTAAGAAAATATATAACTATTTTGTTCCTTGAAATGAATGAATTTAAACTTGAAACATAACAAAAGTAAATTTAAGAAGACTTAAATTTCATTGTTTTTCCTATCACCTCAAATTTTAACTAAAAAAATCCCCCTCATCATCCTCAATTTTTCTACAATTTCCTTAAAAATTACTTTACCTGGTTAGCAAGAACTATCAAACACACAAAAAAATAAACAACAGAAAAAGCCAAAGAAGAAAGACAAGATCTAGATCATATCATATGTACATCTTATTATCCTTGTAAACATCAAAACTTGTTTCATCTGTTTCCAAGACAACACTTATATTAAAAAAAAAAAAAAACATTTCTTCCCCCACCCCCAGCCGACCCGACCCGACCCGACCCACCCATGTAACCAATCACCAACACTCTCCACCATCTTGTTCTTCGGGTTCGGGTTTAACATTCAAGTCAAGCTTCTCTTGAAACCAACACGCCTTGAGCTCCGACCCACGTACCCTATTATTATTAATATTCGTACCACTAACATGCACCGACGTACAAGTCGTCTCAGCATCAACTCTCGCACCAACCTCTATAGCCTTTTTCCTAATACTAGCCGCCGACATCTCCCCCAACGCCCCATCCAACGCCAACAATTCAGGAAAATTCAATCTAGCCGTGGGCCCTCTTAAATAATAAACGGCCGTATCGTACGCCCGTGCAGCTGCCACAGGCGTACAATACGACCCTAACCATATCCTTGATCGCTTATTTGGCTCCCTTATTTCCGCTACCCATTTCCCCCACTTCCTCATACGTATCCCTTTGTACGGCCTCTGATCGTTGTTCTTCCTCTTCTCTGTTGACCGATTATTACGACCATCCATTGATGGAAAGATGATGGAAAGCACCGACAAGGTTAAAGGGAAAGTGGAGAGAGTGTATAAAATATAAATGATGGGTTTAATGGAAAGAGGTGTTGGTTAAGTGGCCGCCATGAAAAAGTGAAGGGTTTTATGGAGGTGGGGATGGTTAGTATTCAAAATTTGGGTCTACTGACAGATGAGAATGAAGGAGGGTGGGTGATTTATTTATAATCAAATGTTTTTTTATTAAATTTTATATGTACATGATGTGTATACACAGAGAGAGATATTGATAAATATCTTACATCTCAAGAGTGACATAAGTAGTGTCATTTTTAAAAAGGTATTTAGAAATCATACGCCAATGAAGTTGTAGTCTAGTGGTTGTAATGGAGGTGAGAAGATTTACTCACTTTGTGGGGTTTCTGTTCTAGAAGGTCACAGGTTCGAATCCTACTCAGAGTAGGGTTATTCTGAAATAAGGGGTTGGACCTTAGTGGGGGCCCGAAGACCGGACCTGAAGGGTGCGGGGCTTCGTTATGGGTGTGGTGCATCGTTGACCGTTCAAAAAAAAATTAGAAACCATACACCCTATAATTAGGATTCATACACTCTGTTCCACATCATACACTGCTGTCACATATCTAGAATGTGATGTCATACACCCCTAAATATGATGTCACATGGTGTATGGATCCTAAAACCCTTTTAAGAATAACATACACTAAGGGGCGGGTTTTAACTTTTATGATGGGGAAACACTATGAATTAGTAGGAGCTTTGACTTGGCTCGGTTTGACTAGATGGTGGAGGAGAAGGTGGTGCATGAGTGGCCGGCTTATGGTTATAAACACATGTAAATGGATAAACGGGTGAAATTTCCATTCAGCATCATTTTAAAGGTTAATGTGTAAAAGACTTACTAACTGATACAAAGTTGTTTTGTCAGAGATACTAAGGGTGAGCAAATGTCAGTTTGTTTTTACACATAACAGAAACCGATCGGTTGAGTCGGTTTGGTTAATTCGGTTAATATGTGAATTACCAGTTCAGTTTCGATTACGCTTGCTTAGTTACCAAAAACAAATTTGTGGAAAATTATAAACTTAAAATAGTTGGTCTAGTGTTTTGAACATTTTTGTAAGCACACAAAACATGAAATACATAAAAATATGTTCCAAATACATGGACATACATGAAAACACACATAAATATACAACTATCGGTTTGGTTTTGGTTATGGAAGAAGGGAAAACCAAAGCCAAAACCAAAACCGTAACCGAATGATTCGGTTTTGGCCATATCTTAATCGTAACCGATCGATTTAGTCGTTTTGGTTATTTCCCATTATAGGTTTTCGTATGATCACCCCTAAGTGAAGCAAACACACTTAATACTGACTAGTCTATTACCAAATGTAATCATTAAGAGACTACCAAACAACACCTCAACGTGTTTTATTATAGTTTATGGTGACATGTTATTCGTGTATCATCACATATGTTAATGTTCAAAGTACAAGCGTGTGTCTTACTATGTCTTCCAGATAGTCGTTTTACCTATTGTTGACTCTTGAATGGGGTTTTCTTGCTTAGGTATTTTTCTGCTCTTTTCTTCACTAGCAGTTATCGAATTTGTGTTTGTTGAATCTTTTGTTGTCGATGAAGGGGCTTTATTATTTCGAACACAAAATTGCAAACTAATCTATTACCAAGTGTAACAATGCTTTTTTTAGAGATGTTTTATTATTGATTTTGTTGTTTTTAAAATGAAAATTGAAAAGCAAAAGACAGAAAACATCAAGTCCATATTCGAATCAATAAATATCTCGTGGCATTGGTAGGAGTGATGATGTGAGTGTCGTGTCATAAACGATACGCTGATGTCATTGCAAGAATTTCGTTGCCATCCATATAAAAAAATTGGTTTTTGTCTTACCATGAGTTTTGTTATACGTTTAAATTTTTGTACTCCGTATTTTGTAGTTGAGGAGGAAAAGAGTACCCTCTGATCGGGTTAGATTAATGGGGATCAATTGAGGATGATATGAGATCTAGTAAGTGATCTTGAGCCCGATTAAAGTGTAAAACCAAAAACGTTAGGCTTGTCACAGGGGAGAGGGAATGTCTCTCTGTGACCAACCTTCGGCGTGAGAATAAGTAAAAGTTTCTAAGAGATAAAGTGTTTAGTTCGAAAGGTTTACCAGTACCCTTAAACGTGGGTTGAGTTGGAGTATTTATACTTCACTTGGTGGGCTTCTACTCCAAAGCCCTGCTGTCGAAGCATCTGATTCGTTCCGTCATTAATGGGTTCAGCCTTCAGCCACGAACCTCATATCCTCTTCAGTAGTTGAGAACCAACTTTGACTTTAAGAGTATATATCAAATAAATCTTATGTACAAAATAAAGGTTAAAAAGTTTACCTCAATGTAACATGTATTTCGATATTTTAACTAGGAAACAACTTATATATACACCGCACGTTCTGTAAGTTGCAACACTTTTCGAGGTTTCGTTGTTGGGTGCTACATGCAAATGATGAAGTATTCATGTTTAACAAAGATTGACTTTCCTATAATCCTTATGTCAACTCAACTGCAATTATTAGAGATTATCTAAACATTTCATTAAACAAATACAAATCAACTTAGTTACTTTCGATTTTTAATTTTTAATTTTTAAATCAATCCAATATCATACATATGTGTACTCGCAATAATTAAATATGCACAATTTTTTATTCATCTAATCTAAATTCTAATATATAAATTAACGCCGGCCAATTAAGTATCGATCATATTCATAGTATCAAATTATCATTAATCTATATTATTATAACTTCGTATAGAAGACAAACCCTTATTAGTAATTTACTTGACAAAATGATTATCACCACATGGTTCGTGTGACCTTTTATAGAATTGACAATGATGTTATAATATTATACGCTTAAAATCTAAAACACGTCCACTTCTCCAAGAAACCGACACTAACAAGCATCATGGACTCAAAAGAAGGTCCCCAAGCTAGCAAGAAGTGACAATTGAACTAACTAGATCGTACGCAGTCTCACTTGAATATTCTTTTGCATTAACGATATTTCATGATGATTACATGACATTAGCTAAATTAACTTTTTAATTGAGGTTCTCAAAAGGGTGCAAAACCGTAAACATATCAACCTGTTCCTTAACTACTTATTGAGATCTGTCTGCTATAGGTTCGTATCAAGCTGACCAGTGGCGAACCTTGATAATTCCGACCGGGAGGTTGGATTGGAAGTCACCGGTCACGGGGGTCAAAACTGTATATACCAAAATTTTTCTTTGCAGATACTATATAATCGGAACTTCTGAGCGAAAATTTCGGAGGGTCGGGCGATCCCTACCCTTATGAAGTTACGCCACTGAAGATGACCTTAAAAGAGGTCTATCTTATGGCTCATCTATTATAAATGAATTATAGCCCGAGCTTTACATATCAAACTTGATTTGACCCGCTTTCTAAACAGGTCTATTATTTATATCAAGGTTTTGAAACCCGGACCGGGAAACGGACCCCCCGGCTGGTCCGGGCTGATACATCGGAACGCTATTGCACTGAACCGGCATTGACCCGGCGACCCGGCCGAACGGACCGGTTTTTTTAATTTATTTTTTATTTTTTGGGGTTTTGGTTTGTATTTTGGGCTGGTTCGTTGGACCGGTCTAACCGGTCGGACTGGTGAACCGCCGGGGACTTCGGTTCGACGTCCGGTCCAGTTCTAAAAACACTGATTTATGTAACTCTTATTTAATATACTAAATATACGTATAAATATAAACAATAATAATATAGACAGCTTATGTTTAACAATTTAATAACATTTAAACATTCTAATTAACAAATTACAAATGAGCCGATGTTGGTGCAGGTTTTGGATGACAAGAGCTTGAAGATTGTTTGGGTTTGTTTATCTTGACTTTGTGTCTAACTCTTCTCAACTCCATCTCGATTTCATATCATCAATTTTTTTCCGATTTCACCCCAAGGAAATAGTTTAATCTTGTTAACTCCATCTAACCCTATTTTTTAGTGGTTTTCGGTTTGATAAGGGAAAAATTATAATTCAATCTCTTAACAACAAATAACCCCTTTAACATCACTTAACATAAGGAGAGAGTGATATGCAATCAACATGTCATGTGATCTTTAACATGTCTTAGATGCTAAAGTACACCCTCAACGCCTTAAATCAAGATATCTATAGTATCAAACAAGTCCTTATAACAATTCGAGCGAATCGCATGGTTGGTCCCTGTGCTTTCCAAATTTTGCACTCTTGCTCCTAGTGGTTCACTAATTACAAGATTGGTATCTAGGTTTAACAAAAGTGCACTCGATTGATCCCCATGACTAACGACAGTTAACTTTTTTGGTTAAGTCCACCCACATGGGGGTATTATAGTCTTTTTATATCTGAACCTAATATAAAACCCCACCTTTCTTCTTCCTTAAACCATCACCCCTGCAACTCCACTTTCTTCTTCATTAAACCACTACCATCTCCTTAAACCATCACCCCTAAACCTACTATAAAACTCCACCATCATCTGCACCTTCAACTACCTCCCCCACCCGACCACCATCTGTACCTCCACCTTCTTCTTCATTAAACCACCACCATGTCTTGACTGTGTTGACTAAACCAACATTCTGGATCTGGACCTGTCGTCTTCCCCGTGATGTGTCACCAACATCACCACCGTAACCTTCCTTCAACATCATTAACCATGGTCATACTCTTTATAATTACCCTAAATAATTAAAGGTGGAACTATGGTTAATGGGTTTACCTTAATCATCGGGCCTGTTGTTTGAGAAATCATCGGAACTGAACATCATCACAACCTCTCCATCACCCTGACATATCACTGAACATCCATAACCCCAACTATCTACCGAACATCATCCGTCTCTGTTGTCTTTTCCTTCTCATCGGAAACCCATCCAACACCACGCCGCCATCCTCAAACCCACCATCCTCAAATCCATGAGGGTTTCTGGGAGAAAGGGGTTGGAGGTGGGGTTAAAGTCCGATTAGGGTGAACGGTGGTGGGAGGGTGAGCAGTGGTGGTGGTTCAGGTGAAGAATTTGTGGCCATATCTCCCTGACTTGCTCGAAACCCTAGTCACCATCTACACCTGAAATCCCCAAATCAAAACAGGAACTCAATCGGAACCCAGATTATTGTTGGGTGAAAGGGGGTGGGTGTAACAACCCAGAACGGACCCCAAAATTTTTTTTGCCATATTTAATTAGTGTTATCATGTAACGTACAAGTGATCAAGATAAATATTTAACTAGTCGGTTGTGTTTGAAACTAAAAACCGAACCAATACATGTAAAATATTATTATCAGATATGTTTTACGAGACCAGACTGATACCCGTTACGAACCCGAACCCAACCCGAAACCCTTTTACTTACTCACCACCCAAGACACATGGCACCTTGAGATGGTGCCATGTGCCCCCCCTCATGTGTCAAACACACACATGACCTTGGTTAGTATAAAAACCCTCCATCTTTTTCTTTTTTTTCCCTGATGTAAACAACATACACACATACATATGGTGAGAGAGAGAGAGAGAATGAGTGAGAAGAAAGAAAAGGAGACCGGAGGTCTCCACCTCCGGCCAACCCCATCAACCACACCCTCTCACCTCTCACCTATACACACACACGTAGAGAACCAGCGAGAAAGAGAGACACAGATCTGAGAACAGAGGAGAGAGAGAAGCAGGAGAGAGAGAGAGAGAAGAAGAAGGAGACGACGGCGGCCGATGGTGGTGGTGGCTCTGTGCAGCGGCGACGCCATACCCTCGGGTCAGACCCGATTTCCGGTAAGAAAACCCCATCTGGTTTAGATCTAAAAGCTTGAATAGGTTATTAGAGATTGTTGTGATGATGGTTGGAAGGGATTTCAGAAGGTGGTTACAGGTGGTGGTTATGGTGAACACAGGTGGCTGTGGTGGTGTTACGGTGGTCAGGGGCTCGGGACAGGTTCCAGATGGTGGATAAAGCAGTTACAGATGATGGCCGATGATGTTGATGATAACCGATGATGGTGGTTGTGATACAATTAACAGAAGGAAGATGAGAGGTCTTGAGTGTTATAGATGGGTTTAGAATGTTGTAGAGAAGTTGGGTGATAGTTGGTTACCAAGAAGACGGGTCAACAGAAGATAACTTTTGAGTCAACAGAAGTCAAAGGGGTCAATGGATCACCTAGTCAACATGGCGGTCAAACCTGGTCAACGTCGGTCAACAATAGTCAACCGGGTCAGACCCGGTCAACACGAACCCTAACCCGATACGTGAGGTATACCCGGACCTACTAACTTAATAATTATATTAATTATAAACTATATATTTATAACGTGGTGTGTGGGACTTGACGAGCATATTATACCTTCGGACATTAACTTATAAACCTTGACTTGGATTGACACTTGGAACCTCGGACATGGAAACCTAAGACAAGGACTCAATATTTTGAACATTGACATGGACTTGGAGAACATAATATCGGCACATGTCCTTTAGCGACTAGAGTGTACCTAAATCTTGAGTAGACAAACTTGGACACTTCACTTGAACATAATAATAATAGGATATAAGGTACGGATCGAGACATAGGCGACATTTACTAAATGTAGAGTTATATATATACCTAGAAACAATTATTGAAACCTTAAGATTTGGACTACTATTGGAATAAGAATTCGATATAGTAACGACAAATAAGACTCGGACCTAACAAGAACAAACTCTCGACAAAGTGTATGGTATGCATCTTAAAGTAGATCATGGAGGCGATATTAGACTTAGGACTTGAGTCATGAGGCGTAATACAAGGATAGTAGAATATAACACTTAAACCATAAATTCGGACATAAGTTATAACTATTACTTGTCAAAGTACAATCGGATAGGTTGTAGATCTTTGGAACCCGAACATAGACAGAGAATTGTAATAAAATAGAAACCATACGCTCGAGCTCGTCCCCACGCGTAACCATTATATATAAAGCCGAGACTAATAATATTCGTCGAATTAGGATCCGACCAGAAGAATACCCGTATTGGAAATCAGGCGCCTCGTTTATTATAATCCATTCATGTGCGTTGCTTCCAGGTGAGTCCCGTGTACCTTCCCCACTTTTCGTGTTTTACTGTTTTTGGGGTGAATGCATGCTTCCTTTTTATAAACTATATGATGTGACAAGATAGTAGCTGCCGATTACCATACCGACACTCATTAACCCTGGGGATTGGGCCACTTAATATGTGGGTAGCGCTACTTGGGGAAACCCCCACACACAGTGGATCCGGAAGCCCGGAAAACCCTCCACTGAGGATTTGTGACACGTATTTTGCCAGGAGAATCTATAATGGCAGTAGGTAGATTCTGTGTTAGGTTTGAGGTGTCGCTTGTACATCACCATGTGTTGAACCGTGTAAACTTTATGAACTTGTTTTGAAATAATAACCTTATTGAAAACCATTTAAACTAACGCACGGACTCACCAACATTCGTGTTGACCCAAAACCTATTTTAAGCATGTGTTCAGGTACCTGTCGGAGCTAGAAGGATGGAGCGGCTACGAATCGGAGGATCCCAGACGGACGAGTTAGAAAGCAAGCGAGAGCCTTAGATATTACCAGGAGTATTTGTATTAGAGACGGTATATTGTATAGAAATCTAAACTAATATTATTTATAAAAGATTAGTTATTTACATTGCTTTCGCTGTTTGCTTGCATTGCGTAATGTTTTGGTAACCATCTGTATTCCGACCGGGCCCACCTTGGTCGGGTTGTGACAGTGGGGTTTTGTGTCGTTTTCCAGTTGCAGGTGGTGGTGGCTGGTTGTGTGTTTGGTCATGGGTAGGGAAATGGTTTGGGTGGCAGTGGTGGTGTGGTGGTGGTGGTGTTGGGGATAAGGTAAGGGTGGGGGTGGGGGTGTGGTGGTTTAGTTATTTATTTATAATGTTTTATTTTTTTTTATAAGGGCAAAATAGACATTTTGTATCTATTTAACAGAGAATTTTAACGATCGTTAGGGGCTAGGACCAATAGAGTAACGAAATTAATACATTTGGATCATGTTAGTAATAAGTTTACAACCCTCGAGACCAATGGTGTAATTAGTGAACCACTAGGAGCAAGAGTGCAAAATTTGGAAAGCACAGGGACCAACCATGCGATTCGCTCTAACAATTAAGTGCACTGAGACTTGTAAACTCATTTCCTTTTTCTCTATCTGCCAATGTGGGATTGTGGGGTATAGTTCAAAATTTTTGTCTTTAGTGATAAGACTAACTTCAATAAGAATAAAGTAGTAAAATATAAAAGACTACAAATGAAGAGTTAGACCGAAGTTTTAGTGTCTATCAACTTGTTATCGAATTACTTGATGAAATTGTGAAGTTGTAACACTAGAGCTTCTAGTATGGAGAGCCTACAGATATCCATGGATTGAGGTAGAATTTTTGGGTGGCTAATTATATATATATACATTTGCCAAAGCTTTTATGCATACTTTTTTGTACTTTGTGGTACAAGTGTTTAATGCATTCTTTTCTTAACTTTTTATTTGTTTGTTACGGACATTTTTCATACTATAATTACCAACTTCAGAATGTGAGTGTAATAGAACTATTGCAATTTGTATAAGTCATAGAAGCATACAAAAATTAGTTCTCACGTATACAGTATACTGGACCGTCCATGAAAGGCCAGAGGGGATTTTTATGAGAGATGATGGCGGTTCATGGGTTTTTTTTACATGTCTTATTGTTATTATGATGTTTAAGAAAAAAAAAGTATTACAATTTTTTTAGAACTCCTTATCATAATCTACTCCTATTAAGGTTGTATTACCTTTATTAAAAAAATTAGGAATGTTCAAAGTTCTTCCTAACACATGAGAGTTTAGTCAAAGACATTATAGCCCAGCAGTATCTTGGTGGTGGGATAAGAAACTATAAGGTCTTGGGTTCAAATCTCACAAGGGGGTTTTCTCATAATTATGAGTTTCCTTCTGAATTGGTGACTTGATGGTGGAATATGATCGCATGGTAACACTGGTGGCACGATGATACTCCGGTGATCCGTGAGTGCTTCCAATTAGTCGTTAAAAAAACATGAGAGTTGACATTGATTATTGATATAAGTTTTGGAAGTCAAAATATTAGGTGAAGAAATCAATGCAACTTTTTTGTTGACTTTTTAGTTTTTAGTCATGATTGTTGTTTTATCGAAGAAATATGTCGTTTCCCTTCGGTATCCTAGGAACTTAACAAATTAAATATCCCTGGTTATTTACACAGCCTCTTATATTATCTCTACACACCCCTTACTTTTATACGTCCGGTATAAAAGTTAAAAGATGTAAGCCTCGCCTTAGAAAATCACACTTGTGGAGTTGTGGTCACTATAGCTTACAAGCAGGAACAAATCTATTTTTTTTTAATCTAAATTGGCCGGTAAAAAATATGTTATCATCTAATTCTTGGGTTTTTAACTTTTAAGTGTCATATAAACATAGTGATACTCATTCACCGAATATTTTCAAATTGTGGCACCGGATATGCTTGCAAGTGCTCCGCATTCGAAGCTTTGCACATATGTTTTCCAATGTAATGCTCGGTACAATACTTGAAGGTAAAAATCGGTAAAATACTGGTACTGTACCAAATATAAAGCACCGATCCTGAAAACACAGAAAAATGGGTACCGAAAATGATTCGGTATGGTTTTGGGATTTGGTACTATTTTGCTCATCCCTAGTGTAAACGGGCAGAGCTGTTCATAAGCCACTCGAGATTGGCTCGCTAAAACTTTGAAATAAGCCGCACCTTAAACAGTTATTGCTCGCACTCACGTGTAAAGCTAGACTAGTCTCGTGAGCCTAAACATGCCCACTTTCATATAATATATAAAATTTGTTTTACCCCATGTATAATTCTATTTTACCATTAAAATACAACTCCAATGAATAAAATTAGACAAAATTACACTCTGTGTCCTTAATGTATGGCAGAAATTATGAAATGTGTCTTTTATTATTATTATTATTATTATTTGCATTTTATGTCCCAAATATCTTTATTTCTTACATATTGTGTCCTTTATCACTAACTGAGTTAAAAGATTCAGTTAACTTTATTAAACTCAGGGGTAAAACAGTCCATTCACGTCCGTTCATCTCATTTCCCTTTATAAACATACCCGGCATAAACCCTTATCCTTTCCCCTTCACCCTTCTGCAGATCAATCTAAACATAGACCCTCGTATAAAAGCCACCCATTTTGACCCGTTACCTACCCAATCCGACCCCTTTTTGTTGCCAACTTATTCTACGAACTCTTACGTAGGATGTTTCAACCTAAATAGTGAATCATACATTCATGGGTAATTAGTCACAATTACATGAACCTTTGTTTTATTTCAATTCAAACATCCCTGACACAATTACCTCAACAACACATCCAACATCCAAACTTACATTATGAAAAAAAAAAGCACGTGAGCAACAACCACACAACAAAACAAACTTACAACTCCAACTCCTTAAAGAGCCTTAAGCATATCCTCAGCACCCCTATTAGTAAACGCCCCACCTTCCTCAACATTAAACGCCTTAACAACTCCATCTTCCACAAGCATAGTATACCATCTAAACCTAACCCCTAACCCAACCGGTTTATCACTCAAATCCAATTCACACCCAATCGCTTTCATAAACTCCCCAATCCCATCAGATAGTAGTATTTGGGACCTTAACACCGGTTTATCATAAGACCCCAACATTAATCGAACCTTTGTGCTGTCAGGTGGAGTTTCTAAACAAGGGCGAACCTTTGTGAGGGCAGGGGGTGCCTTTGGATTATCAGAGGGATTTGAGGGTTTTGAGGGTTTGATTTGGGGAAGATAATGAGTTTGAGGGTTTGATTTGGGGAAGATAATGAGTTTGAGGGTTTTGAGGTTTGTCTGTGATATATGAAGAAAAATGGTCGATTAGGGTTTCATATATGTGCAGATGTGCTATAAAGGGGAAAAGAGATGAAGGACGTGAATGGACTATTTTACCCCTGGGTTAATAAAGTTAACTGAATCTTTTAATTCAGTTAGTGATAAAGGACACAATATGCAAGAAATAAAGATATTTTGGCAATAAATGCAAAAATAAAAATAAAGGACACGTTTCATAATTTTTGCCATACATTAAGGACATAAAATGTAATTTTGTCTAAGAATTATAATCACATATACTTTTGCATCATGTATTTTTAGTACACTCATCATGTATTTTTAGTACACTTTTTATTTATCAGTTAATTTAAAATCTTTGTTTTAATAACATTTGCTGGTTAATTTTAAATTAAACCTAAACATGCACTTGTGTTTAAAATTTTGTGATGTAAATTTTGAAGAAAAAAAAGAGTTGTATTTAAAATAAAGATTTTATTTTTTAACAAAGTATATCAAGTACCGGTACCGTACTTATACTGATCGAATCGATCAATTATTCTCAAATAATTTGTGCTAGTTAACAACTTAACATGTTTGGTTTGTGTTTTAGTAAAATATTTTTTTGGTATCGTAAAATATAGCAAGTATTGTCACCGTACCGAAATGATGCCGACTAAATAACAACAGTACTAAACTGATATTCACATAATGGTTTCCGATCAACCTAAAACACGTACCGATAACATTTGGTGAACGTCACAATTGTAGTTTTTCAATTAAGTGAGACAACTTTTGTGTGATTAAACATAATACCATTGTACTTTTTTTTTTCCATTTTGTAATACATGTTTCATGTATTGGGGGAGGCAATTTCTACCAGTTACATAAAATTATAAAACACAAAATACCTATGGAAAACTAATAATATATACTTCTTTGTAACTAAACACCTAACAAAATAATAAGCGTGACTCAGGCTCTCGTAAATTGAGCATTGGTAGAATATGTCTGATTAAGTATTAAGGGGATGTTTGGTAAGCTTCTTAATGAGGCTTTGAACCATTCAGAGCTGAATGATTCAGCATTCAGCGCGTTTGTTTCAGCTTTCGAATGAAATGGTTAAGACTGAACCATTAAGATTTGGGATGTTATTGAACCATTAAGCACTAAACAATGCTGAACCTTAATGAGACTCTCCTACCAACGAGGGACAAGAAAATTAACCATTAAGAAGTCCAACTTAATGATTCAGCACTTAACCATTCAGACCTCTTAACCATTCAGACATTTTAATGATTCAGCACTTAATCAACCAAACAGCCCCTAAGAGAGTGAATGGTTCAGCACCCCTTATTAGCTGAATGGTTAAGAGCTTACTAGAATCATCCAGATGTTTTTTCTAATTGCGACAAACACTCTTAATGCTAAATGATTAAGATGTTTATTAACAAACTAGCAAACACCCCCGAAGTCGAGTTGAGCTCAACTTGGCTCGTTTTCTCCCGTACCTTTGACCGTGACACGCATCATGTGCCGTGCTAAGCAAGTGGTAATCACTTGCTTTATTAATTTGAAACTTTAGGCTGCACGTTTAAAATCAAGCAAATTTCTAATCTTCAAGCTAGCTGGTCAAGCTTCCTTAGACCGGAGGGTGTGGGGGGCGGCATAGGGGAGGCAATGGAATGCCGGGCCTCTCTACACCACCCCCCTGGGGCGGCATGGAGTGGGGGGCGGCATGGGTGGCAAAATTTTGCCGATGATGCCGGTCCAACCTTCTTGGAAATCGAGATTTATTAAAAAAAAAAAAGCCACGTGGCGGCCCATCTTCTTGCAATGGGGCGGCACCACTCCTACCAGTCTTATAGAGTGTAGCATATACCAAAACGAACTTTGTGTAAATATCCAAGGTGGCTCTTGTTCTGAATGACAGAATGACCATATCCCATAGTTTTCTGATCATGCAAGATTAGATGTTTATATTAGCCAGATTTAGAGTTCAAATGAACTCCAAAACTAAAGAAACTAATAATTATTGTTTGTAAATTGTAAATCCATCGATACATGTAATAAACAGAAAGTAAGTCGGTAACCCATGAAACATGTTTAATCAGAACCAGATACGCAATGTTTAATAAAAGACCGTTTTGCCAATCAATAGAAACAAATTCAATAACATGCCGAATCTACATGAAACCAGCACCATGGATTGCATCTAGACAAGAGGGGGATATAACTTTGCTTGCTGGCGGACTCTTTTCTTGTATTCCACCGTATCCTGTGCATGATACATTTTGCGAAAATCAGATCAAGTGTTCAATAAATTGATGAGAAAAAATTACTAAAAAAGACCATGATTTACCTGAATAAAGAGATGATATCCCTCGGTTTGAGCAGGATCAGCAGGGTTCGGGGTGTCCAGCAAATCCTGGATACCCACTAGGATTTGTTTAACCGTAATCGCTGGTCTCCAACCCTGTAGGTAACAGATATTCATAAGATATTATTAGTGATAATGAATGAATATATCTTAACGTTACTTTTATTTCTTAACATGGATAATAGGCGCGTACACTGTCTTCATTGAGGATTGATAGACAAACAGTTCCAGACGGGTAAACATTGGGGTGGAAGAACCCTTGCGGGAATTTGCACTTTGGTGGCTTGCTTGGATAATCTTCAGTGAAATTAAGGGTGAGGGGATAATAACCACCTTCCCAATCAGTCTGCAAAAGTCGCGTATAATAGTCATGGAATAAGATAAATACAGTCAACCCCACAAATGGAATAAGAAAAATCAAAGAAACCATAACATAAAAGTTCTACATTTCAACGAACATCAGGCCACCTTAAACTTTTCTAACAAAATAAATTTACCACGTTTACGAACTGTATTCCCAAACATCATAGGTTGAAAGTTGAAACTAATCACTTGTGAGTTAAGCATTCTCCGCTACTTTAATTAGCAACTAATCATAATCGTCAGATTCAGCATTCTAAAAATTAAGAAGATGGCAACTCACATTCTTACGTGCTTAGATAATCGATCTCGTATACACTGAAACATACTGGTTAAGGAGAAGAAACTACCATTGTACATTATCATCAGCTTAGAATTACATAGACGCAAATCATAAGCTTGTTTTTAAAAATGTGCGCATCAGGAGCGCATAATGCAATTGCACGATGCACTGATGGGATCACATCAAGCGCAGCGATGCAACATTTTATGCAGTTGACCACTATTTATACAAATTAGAGCATCGATTGCAATGGGTACGTGTTTTCCAAATTTGACTGAGCAAATAACTGAGCAACAGGCTTGAATATTTAAACAAAATTAGACGAAAGATTTAACATATCTGACCAAAGATATCAAAATATCTTATATTTTAGTGTTTAAATGTTAACAATTTAAAATACTATCAACAACTAGTTCTTTTAAATAATGAACGCCACGGTGCATCACGCATAGACTTCTAGGATTAATAACGCGTTAGAGCGCAACGTGTTTTTTAAAACCAAGGTCATAAGACAATGCAACCTTAAACAATCCAAAAACAAACTGCCATATAACTAACATCTTAATCTACACCTCATATCATAAATGCAGTCGTAGAGTTATACCGCATAAACCCAGCGGCTCGAAATATCTTCATTTGAAAAAAAAAATATAAAGTATAACAGCACCAACAAACATCGCACAAATTGTATAAAAATCATTAGCTATGCATCAGTTTGTAACCTATCACATAACACTATTAAGTCAGATCATTATTTCCCAGGCAAAACAAACATTTAGGAGACACCAAACGTCTGTACCCAAATCCATACCAAAAAAAAAAAAAAAAAGAAATCAAAGGCAGCAGTTTGCAGTTAAATAAAAAAAAATATCCCAACCTATTACACATCATAACAAAACTAACTTGTAAAACACAGAGACGGTAAATATAAAAACTTACCCCAACTTTACCAGGGATAGTACAGTTCCAAATCATCAAATTAACAGTACCATCAGGAAGAGATTCAGGCCTCGCTACGAAACCCTAAATAAAAACATTAAATTAATAACAAAAGATATATAATTAGTATGCGGAATTGTAAAAGGGGGGATTAGGGTTTGGAATAAGACGAACATGAGGGTGATTCTTTCGCCATGCTTTTCGTTCCTCGGTGAGTCGGCCACGAGCTATGCCACCAGACATGATTTAGGGTACCGATCAAAGGTTTGCGGCACTCTCGACTTCGGTAGTTTGCAAAACAAGGGATACGACTTGCGTATTGTGGTTAGCCTTTTTATTTAGAAAACCAAAATATTGTATTTTGTCACCGACTTAAAAGTTTTTTTATGTGACTTTTGGGTAGGTCATCATACATAAACAATTATTTTTTATTATTTTATTTTAATAATGTCATAATTAGTTTTGAAACTTTTTATTTTTTTTGTTTACCACTTTTGAAATATAATGTTTTATAAAAGTTTGAATATAGTGTTATATCACATTGGTTATGATTCAATATAAAATTTTTTATCCAAAACTAACTTGCGTTAACGCTCACAAGGTTTACCGGCTACATGTTTAACACTTGCCTAACAATACTTTCTAAAACTTCTTAGCAACAACACATGTTCTTTCATTCATCCGAATAACATTGAATTAAAGAATAAAAACTCATGCTACCTACGGTTAACATTTTTTGTGACTCACAATATGTTTAGTCTTGCACAAACATTTTGTGATTATACAAAAATTCTGCCACACTGCACAAGGACATTCCACTAGTGTACTTTAACTTTAATCTTCTTACATGTGGATCATTAGTTTTTAGCGAAATATTACGAACACCAAATATAGGTAGCCGGACAACTATTTATTGCTTATAAAGAGAACTTTACTAACAAAAGATTTTTAAATGTCTTGTGAGTATTTGTGAGTTGTGTAATTTGTGAAACTTACAAGATGGTTTGCACAAATTAGTCATCCACCCTATCTATACTAGTTGCCTAATTTTCTTAGTAGAACACCTCTAAGCAATAATGAATCATACTAGTAATTTATACATGTAGATGTAGAGTTTTTTTAGACTTCCTCGTTACATCCCATGATGTTTCCACACTTTTTATTGTATCACATTTGTGTGGAGTATTTTAGAGCCTTATATGGAGCATGGATTATTCAAGACACACCCATAGCTTTTCGGATTTCGAAGACTATATTTAAATTTAGGTGTTTTGAGAGTCTCCACCACTAAAAACACGCTTCCATCGCCATGTTTCCTTTTTGGTGTGCATTCACTTTGTCCACGACTTGTCTGGCGAATTTGTTTTTCAATGTACCTAAACACTTTTTGGTACACTTGGCGCAATTGCATATATCCTTGCATAGGTTGTTTGGTCTTGCGTCCTTGCTATTTTCAAGGAAACTTTAAGTATTGTGTGACGTTCCATGATGGCCTAACCTATTTTACTTTGGTTCCTCTATCGAACCCTAACTTGTGTTGCATTGTCATCATCGTCTTAACTTGACTCATAGTGCCACAAACATTTTTATAGTGCAAACTCGATCCATGGGCATGATGCATATCATATTAGTAAACTATATGAGCCAGGATGTTAGCTTTTCAAAGAATTCCATCCCGAGCATGATTTTTGTACCAAATAATTCCATATCGAACAAGATCTTATAATAGTCCACTGGTACCCTCAATAGGTCCAATTTGCCTTTCCATTCCCTTAGTGTAATCTTACGCTCATGTGATCACATTGATTGACTTGGCATCTCTACTCGTGAATTTGATCCATCCATCTTGCATTGTTGTCTTGGAACATATTCCTACAGTTTCATCTGTTAGAGAAAATTATAACTTCCCCTTCTATCAACTAGCACCTTTGCGGGTTCTCATTTTATGACTATGATGATGAATAAAACTACTCCATTGTACCATCCTCGATGTTTACACTGGCTATGTACTTTTCAATCTCCTACAATAAGTCGCCAACAACTCGTCCATATCATTTACCCTACAAGCGGGGATGGTTTGTGCACTTCGGTACCATGATCAAAAGGGTCAATGTTTTCACTTCCGCAAACTTTTGATGTAGTTGAGAGTTGAGACATTGGATTTCACCCATTACTTAAACTTTATCTTGAGCTATATATTGAACTCCGTTTGAATGTTCCTCTACACTGTTCTGGAACATGTTATTCCTTGCCATATTATATTTTGTAGCCGGGGTCTCTCTGGAAGTAGCCTCTCTATATGCAAGGATAAAGGTAAGGTTTACCTACATCACCCTCCTTATACCTTACTCTTAGCTTTGCTAATTGTGGGATTTACTAAGTAAATTCGTAGTGTAATCAAAATACAAAGTTTCACCATTCAAATCTAACATACACTTGCAAATATATGAAATAATTTTGGGAAAATCACGAAAATGACCCGTTCACAAAGTGTTTTACGAAAATAGCCCCCTCCCGTCTCTTTGGAGAGACGGGTCACACATTTCGAGACGCATCAGACGTCTCCCGAGACGTCTCCAAATCCAGCCAATAACACATCGACATGTCATCACCCTCTCTCCTCAATAATAATTACTTCTCACTATCTCTCCTCAATAATAATTACTTCTCATTCTCTCTCCTCTCTCTATCCAAAACGTCTCCAACCCTGCACATCTCTCTTTCCTTTATAAAAACACAAACAGTCTCTTCTCCGGTGACATATTATTTTCCGGCCATCGATCGGTTCTCGTCCACATAATATCCATATATCTTCAAACCGATCGATTATATAATCCGTTTCGTATGAAGAAGGTAGATTTCGATCTGTAATCAAAATCCAAATGGCAGGAGACTATATACAATTCGAACTTCAAGAGGAAATCATGAAAAGGCTTCATGCAAATCATTGATTCAGCTCTGTTCCGTCTCCAAACCCTGGAAGTCTCTCATCGATAGCTCTCTTTTATTAAGCATTGTGGCACCCGACACAAACACCAACATCTACTGACAAGGGAAACATAGCAGGGTCGTCGGTGACAACGGTCACCACCGGAGACGTCACCGGAAAAAAAACACAGAGGGAGACGTCAGTGAGAAACCCATCGGAGACGTCATTAAAGACGTCTGGCAAGTGGGAGAGACACGTGTCGTCACCTAGCTTGTCCAAACCGGAAACGTCTCGGGAGACGCCTTAGGTGTCTAGAACTTGGTGACCCAAGAGACGAGAGAGGGCCATTTTGATAAGTTACTTGGTCAACAGGCTATTTTCGTGATTTTCTCAATAGTATTATTTTACGTTTTCAAAAGGTATTTTATACTTCTTTTAAATTTCTTCAAACTTCTCAACCAAGTGTTTTTTTTTGTTGTTGCCAATTGCCATGGCCTGCACCTAGAATTGCCACGTGGCAAACAAACTTTTATAAATACGCTGACTGGACATTACAAGAGGTAGGACACCAAATGACTGATCTACCCTTTTCTCTCCCGACGAAACAAACACCCGCCAAAATCATCAAATGAAAAATCCCCTTTCTTCTTCTGATCATTCAATATCTCTCCATACACAAATAATAAATAAAAATCTTCATCCATCTTAATCTAACCTAACCCAACCTAACCTTGCCTTACCTTATGGAGAACTCACCAGAGAATTGCAACGTCAAGGTAGCGTTGCATATCCGTCCTCTCCTTCCCCACGAACGCCTTAACGGCGGCCAAGAATGCTTGGACGTCGTTCCAGGGACGCCTCAGGTATATATATACATACAAATATTACGTTTCGTTGTTTACATTTAGAATATTATCTGAATTATGGATCTAATGCGTAACTGATAATAATTATCGTTTATCTTAATTACGTGAATATACATACATATGTGATCTATTTGTAATCGTCCAAGGGATAATGGTTTTTTAATTATTGTTTTATTTAAATAATCGAGGAATATATTTGTATACGATTTATGAGGTGTTTGAATGAAATGTGCTTTGGCTAGAATTAAATAAATTCATTAGATACATGAAAATATGAAATGATGAAAACACGTATATAATTGTTCTTGTGGACCAGAATGTGCATACGGTGCTGATCTGACTTTGTTTTCTTATTATCTTTGCAAACTGGATTTATTTCGTTGAATCGCTATTTGCCTTGATGAATTAGTATTCCAGGAAAATAAGTTGACATTACGGTAAATTGACCTTACAGTATATGTTATTAGGTTAATCAGGTGTTACTTCTAGTCGGAAGGTTTAAACGCTTTGTTTGTTAAGTGCAGGTGCTAATAGGCTCACATTCTTTTATATTTGATCATGTTTATGGAGGAGGAGGGTCTCCGTCTGACAGTATGTTTGAAGAGTGTGCTGTTCCTCTCTTAGATGATTTGTTTCAAGGATACAACGGTACAATTATTGCGTATGGCCAGGTAATTCAATTCGGATAAACATTCCAGTAAGACACCTTTTTGTATGTGTGTGTGTTCATGTGTTATAAGTTGACGTAACAACCGTTTGCAGACAGGTTCAGGTAAGACATACACCATGGGCACTAACCCAAAAGAAAGTTCCCACAGAGGACTTATTTTTCAAGTTATGGACACAATATTTAACAAGATTGAGGCATTGAAACATCAGTCTGAATTCCAATTGCATGTTTCCTTCATTGAGGTTACTTTCTTTGTTCTTTTAATGACCACCGGAACGTATATGTTTTCTTTTATATATCTAAGCGGTGGTATATTCTGACAAGTAAAGTTGTTGCTGGGGTTTATCTTTACAATCGGTTTTAATTTTAAGATCCTAAAAGAAGAAGTGAGGGACTTGCTGGATTCAGGCATTATTGAAAGACTAGAAACCAGTGATGGCAATCCTGAGAATGCAATTCCTGGAAAGCCTCCATTACAAATTCGCAAAGCACCAGATGGAGCTCTAAGCTTAGGATCAAATGAAGTTAGTGTTAGCACACAGAAAGATATGGCAGCTTGCCTAGAACAAGGATGTCTGAATCGCTCGGTAGCATCAACAGATATGAACAATCAATCAAGGTGACGATTATCTTAAGAAATCTCACTACCTTCACCTAAAATAGTAGATATTCAAATGATCTCCAATAGGGTTGTTCATAAAGTCAAATTATACTTATGACTATAAAGTATAAACCTTAGAACCATAGTCCCATATGTTGACTCGAAAGAAATCCAAATTGAGTAATATCGATCATTATAAATCCTTCTCAGTCTTACTAGCCTTCAGAATTCCACAATTTTGCAGACTAACTCATTGCTGCTGTACCTGCTCATTCAACATGCAATTACTGATATAGTATACCTTCAAACATGTTGTAGAATATGCCAGTAAGCATCTTCCAGTTTTTTAACAATAATAAGTTGGCCGAGTATGAGACCCCATATTAAGTGCAAAAATTGTGATGCATTCTTTCAATACTATAGAGTTGGCTGATACCCCAAACCAAGTGCGAGCTAATTATCAAGCAGATGTAAATATGAGTGTTCTATGTACTGGTATACATCTAAATATTTGGCAAAAGAGTTTGTGTGATCCTTCTTTGATTGATTATTTTCCCTCTTCATACTCCTAGCTATCAGATTCCCCAGTCATGGGCTAACTAATGTTGGAGGCCGGTTGTGAAAGCATTTTAGTTTAGTACCATATCTCTCAAACTTGAGACAGTATCAGGCACTGTCAGCTTCTTGTTTGTATTTGTTTATGCTTTATTCGTAGTTAGAGTAGATAACCTAGAATGGTACTTTTTGTGTAAAATATATGTTAGTGTTCTACAACAATGGATTAAATTTCATGTTTGACATGTTTGTAACAGCCGTTCCCACGCAATCTTCACCATACACATAGAGCAGAAGGAAAAAAATAAAGGTGAAACCAATTCAAGCGAATTTATGGGGGAGGAATACCGCTGTGCGAAATTCCATTTGGTAGACCTTGCTGGATCTGAGAGAGCTAAGAGAGCAGGTTCAGAAGGGCTTCGTTTGAAAGAAGGTTAGTGCAAATGTTATCATTAATATCCCATCAAGTTTTGGCTAATCATGTTGGGCCTCTCCTTAATGACTATAGCAGTTTTCTTGTTTGGTTTTACTTTGCATGGACAGGAATTCAAATCAATAAGGGGCTTCTTGCACTTGGTAATGTCATAAGTGCACTAGGAGATGAGAAGAAAAGGAAAGATGGAGCGCATATCCCTTATCGGGACAGTAAACTTACTCGGCTATTGCAGGTTTGTGTGAAAATTCTAAATTTTTGTGAGAATCAGCTGTGGGAATGTGCTCTTGGTTATAAATAATACTTATGATGCTTTACTTTTCTCCTTCCTACATGTCTTCTAGCGGAAATGTTGTTCGTATTAATCCTCAAGGTGTATACACTAGCAATAATACGATTTCAACTATAAATGTTTAAGTGTAACATGACAATCAAAATTAATGTTACCCTTACCTAGTGGAATATAATGGATACAATCTGACATCAATGATCTGTTTAACTCAAATCATTTAGAGACCACATTAAAAAAATTAATAGTAACATTTTTTTCTCATAGACTTGTAGTGCTTATAGATGATTGTGTACACTATCTTAGTTTTTCCTGGAAGAACATGTGATAAATAGTGTGCCTTGTGATTCTGTATGTGGTATACAGCATTATGAATACGAGTTAACATGCTTGAGCAATTGTAGAGTCATGTTAAATATTTGACTATCATTAGCCTCTGAAACTTTCTGGAAACTTGTTTAAACTATATTTATGTATCTTATTGTTCTGGTTTATGATGCGAATTCTTCATGTATTTAACAGGCTGCACTCGGTGGGAATTGCAAAACTGTTATGATAGGTATCTTCCTAACTGTAGTATGCTCTCACCCCTTCTCATGATTCAGCTCCATGTAACTAACTGCCTTTTGGAACCTTATATACAAGGAAATTAGAGTAAATAGTGATCAGAGAACTGTCAAGTATAATGGCTCTGCTTATGGATCTGTTGGCTTGTTTCTTTTATATTACTGAGTGTCATTTACTTTTTAGCGTGCGTCAGCCCTGCTGATTATAATGCTGAGGAAACTCTTAATACTCTCAAGTATGCTAATCGTGCTCGCAACATTCAAAATAAAGCTTCCGTGAGTTTGTTTTAGTATCTTTTTTTCCTTCACTTAAATTTCTTTTTAACCATGAGTTCGGCATGCATAATTTTGTTGTTCACGTGCTGAATGGAATTTAATTTCCATATTTTGTAGGTTCAAAAAGAAGTATTTCCTGCCGACACACACAAGTTGAGGCAGCAACTAAGATTGTTGCAGGCAGAACTTGCTCACAGAAAGGAAGCTGAACTTGTTGAATTGCAGGTATTCTGTAATGATTTTTGAATATATTTGTGGTTACCACTTGCCATAAGCATAAGTACCCATTCAGAGAGGTAAAAATTTGTAAAAAAAAAAGTGTGCTATTGTGCAAGTTTGTCATAAAAGTAAGCACTATTTTTCTTGTTTTCTTGTGAGGATAAATTTGTCATAAAAGTGTTTTTGGTGTGCAAATCAATTATTGTGATTTACAAGTCATCTCATTATTCAGAATAAGAGAGGAACATGATAATGTGCATATGGTCTTGTGCTACTTTCTTGTAGGATCTTAAAAGAAAAATTGGTTCGCTAGAGGCTACCAACTTAGAACTTCTTGAAAAGATTAATGGATATCACAGAAAATGTGCTGTAGTGAAGGCTGCCAACTCAGAACTTCTTCAAAAGATTCATGAATATCGCAGCAAACCTGCCGTTGTGAATCCATGTGACACAAATTATTACGTACGTTCAATAATACTCTTCTTTGATAATCAACTGATGACCTCTTGACGGCATTAGGCCCTAATAATTTAAGGCTCAATAAATATAATCTAGAGAAAAGTATTATTCATAATTAAATTACTATTCAGACCCAAACTGACATGGGATGAGCGGATCAGGCATGATTTGTTGGACTTGCACCTCTCTGAGGATATGATCAGGGTGAGGAGTTCTTGGAGATGTGGGATAAAAGTTATGGACTTCTAGAGAGTTTATAGATTTTGTCGTAGAATTGTCTTGGGACCCTATTTTTGCCTACACTTAGCTTTTCTCTACACTTTTGTTTGCCTTTGCCTTACTCGTGCCTTAGATTTGCCTTAGATCTATGTTGGTGTAAGAGACTTTTTAGGGAAGCGGGTATGTACTGTCAAAGGGGGTTCATGCTACTTTTCTTTTGTTTCTTTGCTACTTGCTTTTCTGTTTGTTACTAATATAGTTCTCTCACCACTTTATGTTACTATTATCATTATTAGTACTCTTTTCTTGTTGCTGGTTTTATTTTCCTTAGCCACACTTTGTGTTACCTGGTTTACTATACTTTACATGTTAAAAATGGGATTTTTAGAGCCTTGGGGTCTTAGTGGGAGCAATCTCTCTATCCCTTGTGATAGAGGAAAGGTTTGCCCTCATCCTACTCTCCTCATACCCTACTAGTAGCTTTTGCTATGAGTGGGATTTTACCGGGTACGTTTGACCTTGTGTTTGTTTGCATGGCAAACACCAATGATTTATCAATTACAAATGCAAACGTTATTTTTTAATTTTCTATTCAATGTAAAATTTCAGCTAAAAAAAAACTTAAGGAAGACTATTTTAATCTTGAGGTTTTTTAGGAAACACGTTAGAGTTTGTATATAGATGCTTACTAAGCATTTTAAAAGAAACCATAAATTATTTGCAATATTTGAGTGCAAAAATAAAGTAAATACAAAAATAACTCACTTTCTTAGTGTATATAAGATTCATGTCACAGGACTAACAAGATTGATAGACCACTGTTTTCTTCCATCTCAGGATGATACAAGAGGCTCACAGTGCACTTCCCCTGAGGCGCTCATTGAATATGCTGCAAGTAAGTTTGTAGTGACAGCCTATACAGATAAGAATATTTCCACAATAATTATACAAGGTGGCATCAAATGCTTCCACATCTAAATGCTCAATTTCTTGCGTTAGCAATAACATATAGAGTATATTTGCTATACTAATCATACCTTTTTTTGGGGGCGGGATTAGGCGGTGATATTGCAGGCAATATTTTGACAGAACCTGATAATATGATGATAGAAAAGGAGCATGGAATTCAACAGAATACCTTGCCCAAAGAATTCAATGATTTCGACAAGCATTTGGAACAGAAAGAGGTGCCCTTGGCATGCCTTTTCTTATGTGTTTCTTTTCTGACAAATGATTTTTCTAATGATCAAATAGGAAACTCATAGTTTATAGTGAATATGACTAGTGATTTTTAAGAATCATCTTTTCCTACTGATTCATCTTTATTCTGATGACCCTTGTGTATCCCATACGAAAGCCAATGTATAAAAACTGTTTTTATTGGCTTTTTTGCAGTCTGAGATGAAGCTTCTTGGATCCCTTGATGTGGAAGCACTCAAGCAACGGTATGGGGGGAAAATCAGATCACTTGAGCATGATAAAAGATTATTACAGCTAGAAAAAGATGACTTGCAGCTAGAAAGAGATGGCTTACGAGATGAAATTGCACGTCGTGAGTCTCTTGGTGAGCCAATAAAAAAGGAAAAAGCCATATTTGCAGATAATCATGAAGCAATTGAGGCAGGTGATTGTGATCCACAGTGTCATGCTGCCTTGGAGCTCTTTTTAACCAATTGCTAAATTGTTTAATTATACACAGATTTCAGATACAGAGAGAAAACACCAGCATGAGATTGAAGTTCTAAAGCAGAAAAATCAGGATGCAGTGAAACGACTACAAGATGAAGTACGTAGTATCAAGTCCCAAAAGGTAATTTCTGATCAGATCTCACATTTTCATGAAGAAAACAGTGTTTATAGGAGCTCTATTTTTTACTATTGCAGGTACAGCTACAGCAAAAGGTGAAACACGAGGAGGAGCAATTTCGGCAATGGAAGACCAATCATGAGAAGCAAATGATGCAGGTAATATCAATAACCTATTTTCAATCGTTCATGTTTCTAAATGATGTTGGGTATCACTAGTGACTTCTAATTGTAAAATGATTTGATAGGTGTTAGTGATTTGAGATTATATGTATGCAATATGCATTGCTGACATCAGGACCCGTTAAAAGTTTCAAACTAATTCTTTTCTATATTTTTAAGCAGGTAAAGAAGGAGAGCAGGAAGTCTGAAATTGAATTGCAGAAATTGAATGCTTTGTATCAACGCCAAACACAGGTTAGGATATTACTTTTAAATGTGCTTTCATCACCTTAAATTTCATCTAAAAGATGCAACATCTGGTATTTGCATGATGTCTAACTTTAGACCACCTTTCACAAATGAAGCTGTAAATGAATTTGGACTAACTGTAGGTTTGTCAAAGGAAAACAGAAGAAGCTGCAAGAGCTACCAAAAAGCTAAAAGAGTTGCTTGAAGCACGCAAGGTTACTGCACGCCGTGAAACAGTTGGTAAATAATTATGTCACTAAAAACTTGTGTACACACCCCATTCCTACTTGTAGTTAAACTTGATTATTTCCCTTCTTTCTCTTCCAGGTCAACCCCGAGGACAACCTCGATCTGGACAGGTAGCTGTAAACCTTCTTTTCCCACTAATATAGTATCATTTAAGAGAGATGTTGATTAGATTCCATTTGTAGATCAACACTTTGAAGAGATGGCTTAATAATGAACTAGACAAAGTGATGCATGTGCATAAACTTCGTATGAACCATGAAAAACAAACTCAGAGGTATGCATGTAAGGTACCCTGCAGTTTTATTCTGTTTTTTCATAGTTTCATATCCTTTTAAATCTCACATAATGATTTCACTCTTAAATATCCAGTCATGCAAAACTTAAAGAGGAGTTAAGCTTTCTGAAACAACAGGATAAGCTTTCTTCTCAAGGATCCAAGGCTCAGAAGTATTTTACTTTTCTATTTTGCTCTTTTTTAGAGATATCATGCAGTGAATAATGGTGTTCAATATGGTGTTTTGATGTTAGAGAGCCTTCGCTATCACCAAATTCAAGAGCAACTAGGATTGTTTCCCTTGAAAGCAGGGTCAAATCTTCTTCAGCTGCCCTTGCTATGTTATCTTCACAGATTTCAGAGGCTGGGAAGGGAGATCACGCCTCTGTTGCACGATGGAAGATGTTACACGCGTTGGGAGATGCAAAGGATTTGCTTCGGCACTTGTTCGGTATTGCTATTGAGGCAAGGTGAAATATGTTTTCATAATTGCTCTAATTCTATCTTTCATTCTTCTACAACATTCAAATATGTTTTTTATACTTCGGGGTTGCAGACGCCGGTTGTTGGAAAAGGAATATGAAACAAAAGCACAATTTGATGAACTTAAGTCGCAACAAAATGATAACAGATATGGTGGCTCAACACAAACAACCTCTATCCAAAACACAAAACTAAGTTCTCTAACAAAGAAAATGAAAGAAATTGAACAAAATACAAGGGATAAGACTCCTTCAAAGAGATTAAAAGAAACAGGGTCGCAAGCTGTTACATCCACCAAGGTAAGAGAGGTTTGGTTTTTTCTTCTTTTTTAATTTTTAATTGTGTTAGATCTAGGGTTAAACAATTTGAATTCCAATTTTTTTTTATTTTTTTTTGTAAATTATTGGATTGTGATAACAGGGAAAGGCGCCAACTTCCGTCGATATTTTTGCTGAAATGGGTATTGAATATCCTTTGCCATTCCCAGAATCAAGGCAACTTGACTCAGAACCTGGAATCTGCAATAGGCCACTCCCAGTAATTTTCAAACAAACACAAAAGGTGAACCTTTCTTCCCTCAAAACAAATTATCACCAGTTATGCGACCCACAAAACATAAGAACAGATTTTAAAGCCATTAATCTTGTATTACTGGATGTTGGTTGGATGGTTCAGATGATACCAATGGAGCATGTGCCAATGAAAAAGTTGCCACTTGGCGAACAGACGGGAAAAATCTCTCGATGGAAACGAAGTCATGACGAATGGCTAGTACAGTTCAAGTGGAAGTGGCAGAAACCTTGGAAGCTGTCGCAGCTGATCAGAAACTGTGATCAGATTAGAAACAGTGATGAGACTTTGAAGGGTCAAGATTTGTCTCTCCGGCTACGTCCAACTACATGATCATTTCCTAAGTACCTGGATACAAATCCAATTGCAGCATGCAAGGTTACCTTTCTTCCTTCTGTTCCTCATTTACAATTTTTTTTTTCAGGTATTGATTAATTGTACATTCTTTAACCTTAATTATCATGATTTCCATCAGGCCACTATACTTAAAAACAAGAAATGATGGTTGGGAGTTGGGACATTCAGTCTTTTTTATGAAGAGGTGCAGAGCTAACTACATACAACTAAGATACATATTATAGAATTGTTTTATGAAGAGGTGTAGAGCTAATTACATACAATTAAGCATACATATTACAGAATTAAAAGAGCTGAGGCGGTGAGGAAAACAATAGCAAAAAGGATTAGCCGATTTAACTGCTTTGTTCAAATTTTTAACACTCTGTAACCAGTAAAGTTTCTTTTTCATCAGGTTAAATTTTGCAGAGTTTTGTATTATTTTATTATTTGGTTTAACCCTGAAGAAATGGGAAGTCAACCACCACAAGTCTCATAAAATCCAAAGATTAAAAGATAAAAGCAGTTATACATGTTCCATAACAATAGCTATCCATCTGTATATAAGTGAAATGGTAGGATCTTACAGCACTTAATTCTTTACATGCATCCTCCTCTGAAGTACAGAAACGTCAACTTCATGCCTTCGGATTTCTCTCGCTATGGTTCCGTGGTTGCATGTCTAAAACTAGAACCTCCATTGACAATAGTGTAACTATTTCGTGCTTAGCAGTTGGTCATAAATACCCCTTATATGTGTTATCATCATCGTTACTAGCGGTCTCCTTAATCTCTTGTAACATCTTTAACACTTGTCTCATTATGGGCCTCTGTTCGGGTGACGTCATGCTACAAACACCCGCTACTTCAACAAGCATTTCGAGCCTTCTATCATTCGGTAGGTCATCATTTTCCCTCATTGCTCTCACCCATTCAGCCATATCTTCAGGGGCCAGGTGTGGATGCTGGGAAGGAGGTCTACCGGACAAAAGCTCTAACAACAGAACTCCAAAGGCATAAACATCAGATTTGGTTGTCGCTCGGTGGAAAGATTTTCTTAATTCCGGAGCTTTGTAACCTGCGGATATGGATTCGTCAATAGTAGTGGGGTCCGCTAGGGACAGAAGGCAGTAGTCCGTGAGACAGGCCTCGAAATCGGAACCCAGTAGGACATTGGTGGCTTTTAGATTGTTGTGAATGAGCCTTGAAGCTTGGTGGATGTAAGCAAGGCCTAGTGCTATATCTTCAGCAATTTTTAAACAGGATGTCCAGTGCAGTGGTTTTGCCCTTGTTAATCTTGATCCTGTTCATGCAAAAATTAACAAATTAACAAATTTGTATTCAAATCTTTAAACGTAAATTATATCTTTTTGGACAACCCAAACAAAAGATCCTATGACAGGTTAAGAAAAACTTTAAAAAAATAAACCAAAATCTTTTTTGGTTATTCGGTTTGGTTCATAGGTTCATGACCGTATCTGAATTGCTTATTCGGCTTTCAAGTTTGGTTATCGGTTTCACAAATCTTGCTTATTTAGATAACCGAACCCAATAAACCAACACAATGAACCCCAAGAGAGAATTGTCTAGCATCATCATGATGACTTCATGCTTCCTAGTCAACAGTCAAACAAAACACTGATTAGTCAAACAGTGGGAAAACACGGTCCCCGTGCGTCTCCACTTTCCCAATAAAGCACATACGCTCCAACTCAACCGAGTCAACCCACTGAGTTCACTCACACAAACAGTTAAAACATTATACACACCAAGTTTAGAACAACTGAACAAGACCAACTCACCATGAATGAGGTTGAACAAGCTACCATTCGCTTGATAATCATAAATAACAAGCCTCTCCTGTTTCGCCTGAAAATAAGCCCGAACCGGCACCAAATTCGGATGCCGTAGCCCTCCAACCGCCTCCAAATGCTTCTCAAACGCTTCCCCGGATGTCACAGCAGTCTTCCCAGCATCAAGCCTCTTCACAGTCACAATCAACTGGTTATCCATAACCGCCTTATACGTCGTCCCAATCGTCCCTCTCCCTAACAACTCCGCCGAAGCCGACATCAGATTCTCCAGCCCATACATTGCCCTCTCCCCTTCACAAAATATTAAATTACCACTCTTCTCCCTATGCTGCTGAGGTAATTCTAGTTTCTGTTCTCTAACTTTAATACTAACTTTACTTTCTTTTCCAACAGCCTGAACCGCGGTTGCTGTATCAGTTAAAACCGCAGCAACCGCGGTTCCATTATCGCGTTCAGTTCCAATCTCATCATCGGAACTGAACGCGACGGACTTCGTCCTACTTCCATACCTTCTCTTATTCAAAACACCTACAACCGTTACAACCAACGCTACAACTATAAACACTGCTATAACTAACCCTAATATTATTAATCCAACTCTCTTATGCTTCCTACTCCCCGACGGAGCCACAACCAAACCTTCCGCCCCTCCGTTCTCCACCACCGGCGCCGGCGCCGCCGTCACCGGCGCATGAAAAAACGGAGACCTTTCATCACATATTTTATTAACAATCTTTCCACATAAGTTAGGGTTTAGCAAATAAGACGAAGCATCGAATTTAGAAAGCGTAGGAGTCGCTGGAACCGGACCGGTGAGGTTATTACCGGAAACGTTAAACACAAGGAGAGTAGTTTGGTTAAGAGGAGGTAAAGAACCGGTGAACCGGTTGAATTCTAACCGGAGGTTGGTAATCCGGTCTAGAGAGGTGAGTTGAACCGGGAGTGAACCGGAGAGGTTGTTACGAGCAAGGTCTAGTGACTGGAGAAGGTGAAGAGAGAGGAGAGAGATAGGGAAGGAGCCAGTGAATAGGTTATGGTCAAGGAAGAGTGTTTTGAGGTTAGTGAGAGGAGAGAGGTTAGGTATGGGACCGGTTAAGGAGTTGTTACGGAGGCTAAGGACACGGAGGTGGTTAAGGTTGGATAAAGTGTTGTCGGGGAAGGTGCCGGTTAAGTTATGGTTTTGGAGGACGAAGCGAATGACTCGACCTTGGACGCATTTGACGCCTTGCCATTGGCAGTAGTCGAAGCGTTCGTTGAGGTTGTAGAGAAGGTTATTGTTAATATCGGCTTTGAGTTTGAATTTGAGGAGGGAGACTGCGTCTGAGGGGAGGGTGGTGGAGATGGTGGTTGGGAGTGAGATGGTGAGGATGATGAGGAGAGAGAAGAGGTGGTGGTGGTGGTGGTTGTGGTGGTGGTGATGGTGGTGGTGGAAAGGTTTAGGTAGGGTGCACATTGTTTGAGGTGGAGTGGAGTGGACTAGGGAAAGATGGTTGAGAAGTGAGGTGTCTCTTTTTGTTTGCTTCTTTTCTTTCTTTTCTTTTTTTCTTTCTTGATGATTGAAATGTTTTACAGGGTGGGAATGCAGAGAAGCAGAACATAAATCAAGGTCAACAAAAGGACAAACCTTTTGCTACATAACATTCAAGATTTTTTACATTTTTTTTTAATCTTGGATCAAACTTATTACAGTATGAAATTAAAATGTTAAATAGTATGTTACAATACTTAAATTTGAATGATATGTATATATGTTGGTTTACAAATACCTCTTATTTTTAACAGTAGGCTCAAATTTGGGAAACTTGAGGTTAAGACCTTTTACTAAGTTATACTTCAGTATCCATGTAGTCATTTTATGACTTTATCTTGCGTCCTTTTCAATTAGGAATTATTATTCTTATTTTTGACTTGGTGGATAGTTGGTCATAAGAAAAAGAGAGAGAATTTAGGAAATATGTTTAAAAGCAGATAGAAAAGTGTTAAGGCATATGCAAATGAAATAAAGCTACAAAATAAAATCACAGAAACTGTATTTTTAATAACTCAAGGTAATTTTAAATACAATAGATTTTACAACGTAAAATATTTATATTATTATAATTTTATAAAATAAAAAGTGAACATATATTTTATAAATAAGTTCCAGTATTATAAATTTATAAATAAACTATAAAGTAAACATGATAAAGGTTGATTTTTTTCAATATGGAAATTACTAATAAAAAAATTACAATACCTTCGTAAGCTTGGTTTTTAATTTGTCCTCGTTATTTGGTGTTTACTTCTCATGCAACCCCTTCCTTGTGAGTTTTGAGAAATTAGACTGTGTATTGTGGCCTATGAGTCAGTTGTCGCAAGCCACAACGTTAGCCACGTGTATCGCGTACACGAGAATACTCACGTGCCATTGGCTACGCAAGCGACCTAACACGATGGGGGTAACGTCCGTTAACGGCAACTTGTTTCAGTTCCTAACCAATTTAGATCAAACCGGTTCAAATATCGCTATTGGCTCACATTTTGGGCATCTCTAATCTAGTGATTTCCTATAGACATTGACTGATTAACCCTTGCCATAAGGCCCTGGATGGCTTACGTTACGGTTCTAACTTTCTGTAGACCTGTCCACTCTTTATGCTTTGAAAGGATAGTGAAGAGAATATATGGTTATAGGTCGGAGCTCGGACCATCCCATAGAGGCCGAGTCCGAACCGATCAAATACAAAGGTTCTAGACTAAAGCTCGGATCACTATAAAGTGGCCGAAGCCCAACCTAGATAACCGATCGCCTAGCTTTGGCCATAAGGCCCATGGGCCTAAGCTCGCCGAAGCCTACTTAGGAAAGTATAAATACCTCCCAAATTTCCTCATTTGGGTAACTTCACTCAATTGTACTTTCTGTACTTTCGTACTTATTTTCCACTTCTTAAAACCATACTTATTCTCACGCCGGAGGGTGGTCACAGAGAGACCCTTCCTCTCCCCTGTGACGAGCCTAACGGTGTTCTTTTTTGCAGGTTATTCTCAGATCCAATCACTCGTCTCCTCTTCGTATATTATTTCTCAGATCCACTCCACCGAACCAACTAGAGGTAACTTTTTTCCTCTTCAGATAGCATTGTGAGAAATGTGAGTTGTGACTTGTGAGGGAAGAGCTTTTCACTGTACAAAACAAAAACCCCACAAAGTATGCATCTAGTGGCTAGTGCTGTGGCGGTTTGTACTTTGGACACTATGTACGTTTATATTTTTTACTTTGAGAACTTGGAATCGAAATACCCAAGAGACTCCACCAATACCTATCAAGTCGCTAGGATCAGATAAAACGAAACTCGGGTTGGTTAAGGCTTTTTTTTTTTTTTTTTTTTTTTTTTGGTTTGGAACAACAAAACTTCTATATAAATATAGAAAAAGGACGAGCAAGTAGCTAGAATACCCAACCTAGTTTAGAAACAAACTCTTACCATAACACCACCCCCATGCAAGTGTAGAAACAAAGTACCTTGTGTTGAGTTGTTAATTGGCTCTTTCTAACTAAAAGTAATAAAATAAATAATAAATAAATAAATAGAAAGTTAGCAGCATTACTTGAGAAGTCAATCATTTTAAAGAAAAAAAAAAGGATTAAAATCTTAAATTGATTGAGGGAGCTACGCTAGGTCCTCCTTTATTCGAAAGTATATGTCACATGAATGGATTGTGGGAGCCATCTTACTTTAGGAAAGTAGGAACGCTGACAATAATAACGTGACCAACTACAACTACATACTCAATATCAACATAGACTGGGTTTCTTCATGGGTTGGTTTTGGGTTTATCTTACGTTTCTAAACCATTATAAATTATTTTATCTATCGCCGAATACACTATACTATAAGAGGGTGTTTGGGATTGATTTTTCAAAACAAATTATGCGTTTTGGAAAAGTAGAGGTGGGACTGCTTTTAGATTATTGTGTTTTGGTAGCCCAAAAATCTATTTCAGAACTCAACACCCCAAACACTAAAAACTTTTGCATTTTCAAAACGTAATCTAAAACGCCCCTTAAATCTATAATGATTCGACAAAAAATATAAGTATATAATGGATTTTTTTTTCTTTTTTTAACGACGAAGATACACAACTCCTTAAAATTTACTCCTAAAGTTCATCCATTACTCGTGAGACTCAAACCTATATCAATTTAGTAGGGATTAACATCTTTTAGTGGGTCACTAAGGCAATGTCATCTGCTAATGATTCTTATTTGTTGCTATATTGAACATACTTATTACGTGATACAAATTAAACGTAGGAGAGAAGATGAAAGATATGTTTAGATTTCATCAATTATTATTATCTTGTTTTTTTAAGACTAAAACTAAGATGTTTGAGAGGATTTCTATATAGCTCATTCTTTCTACAACAATAACTATTATTTTACCACATTTTAATAAAAGACAGGGGAAGAGAAAGAATTGAAAAAAGTCCGTAAAAGCAATTAAACTTACAATTTAAAACATCAATTATTAAAAGAAAAAAGAAAGTTTACATAACAATAGAACATTGTAGGGCTAACTTTTGTGAACCATGATCAGTACGTGTAGGGTTGAAAACGAATCAAGAATACGAACAAGTGTTTTGTGTTGTTTATTGTTTAAGAAATGTTAATGAACACTCACTGAAGAGGATTTTCTATTCATGTTCGTTCATTAAGAAATGCACAGTGTTCGTTAATTTTAGGTAACGAACATAAACGTACACAAACATACGTTCATGATCAAAAGCGAACACAAGCGAAAGTATATAAAATTGGTTGCTTTCATCACAAAGATTACTTAAATCCACCCATAATATAATAATCTAACTTTCCAAACATACTTGACATAATCTTGTTAAACATTAAAACCACATTCACCAACATAAATGAAAGGATGTGACTGTTGTTCATGTATTTACTAAACGAACGGAATTTCTTGTTAATGTTCGTTCATTTATTAAATTAACGCAAACAAACTTTTCATCGAATGGTTTACGAACTATTCACTAAACATTCAACTCGTTATTCACCAGCCTAAATGAAACGACGCGACCATTGTTCATGTTCGTTCATTTAATTTAGCAAACGGAATTTCTTGTTCGTGTTTGGTTAGTTATTAAATTAACGAACACAAACAAACTTTCCATCTAACAGTTTACGAACTGTTCGCTAAACATTCGAGTCGTTGCATCCTAACTTTTAAGGTTATGTAACTGGATTTGCATTCAAATTTAAGAGGAAAAAAAGGAGTTACATGTTTTTGAACATCTTTATTAAATGATTGTTTTCTAAGTTTGATTTAAATCGAGAATACGCATATACCACGAGAGAATCATATATGATATATTATTAAATTTAATTCACGTTAACATGATGTCATAGTAAAATATTATAATAGGTGACATCTTTTATCTTATTTACTGGTTTTATATGATAACATTATAATACCATATGATCAAAGAATAGAGCATGTTCGTCTTTTACAATATTATAAAGTTATAATATGAGTCGCATTCCACCACTTCGATAATTACAGTCCTATCACACACAGGTTGTCACGTGAGTATATTTCTGCTTTTCGTTTAATAATTTTGATCCAATCACTTTTTAAAATTCAGGTTTTGCCATAAGCATTTTAATTTTTACAAGATTTCAAATAGAGTCTGTGATGTCTCCACTCATAGTGGGTGGAATTGTTTGGGGGGGGGGGGGGTCGGCAATCTCTAGTGGAGACGTGTGTTCGATTCTCACTTTTTATATCGGGTGTGTTGATGTCGAAACTAGCAAATAAATTTATAATTGTGATTTGTGAACTTACTATGTTACACACTATTATGGATAGTATGAGTGGAAGTAAGGTTCGTGTTCATAGGGAAAGTGGATTAACTATTTTATGGCCAAGGAAGATTTAGAACGAGTAATGTAACAGGAGTAGGGGGGTTGATTAACTAAAGATTAAAAGAACTTAAAGCTATTTAACAGTAATATAATTGAATTGCGAGTAATTGAGAAATAAAACAACTAATTGTAAAGAAATTAAATTTAGTAAGTTAGTTTCGACAAATGGGATATTTCTTGATTTTGATTTGATTTTATGATCATTAATGATTATGGTGCAATGATTCTTTTATTAAAAGGTTTGTATCAATACTAAACGTCACGCCGTTCGGACGTTCCCTTCATATGTGTCTAACCAATCGCAGTTCGTTTATTAGAGCCAACTCGCTACGTTAAGCTCACGCCGTTCGGATCTTAATGTGCGAGTTACATATGATGAAAGTATTAATTATTACTTAATATCCACGTTGTTCGGAATACTAAATCACATTGTATAATTTCTATAACGAGATTGAATTCATAGACAAACGCAAAATCGTAATTTGTTCTTTTGGTATCATGATTAAAATCGTATTTCATATTTTAAACTTGAAGAACGTCATTAGTGTATTAATAAATTGATCAATTTTATTAACAACCCAATTTGAATCTTAAACAGAGTTTCAGATTTAAAGTTCGAGAAATTATATAGACGAAACTTTTCAACATTAAAACCTCATAATTATTTCACATTAATTATTCAAATCAAAAGTTCGACATAGAGCCCAAGTGTCAAAACTAAATATTTAGTAGCCTAACATACTAATTAACTTAACAAACATAAAGAAAAATAACTTACAAACTAGAGTCATACGACTCGTACGATGGTTCGGAATTCCCGAGAAATGTTAGAACATCCTCTGAACTCTTAAACCTTCCCTAATTATTTATTAAGTGAAATTATAAAGAAACTAAGAAAGAAAGATAATTGTTGGATGATCAATTCAGCTAAACTTGAAGGGCTATTTATAGGGATGTACTTGTGAACAGGAACCTTATGACCCATAAAAAACACTTTTCAAAAACCTTGACTTTGAACCCAAATTTTATGGGATGTTGTTTGCTACCGACAGTCCTTATGCATCGTAAGAGTGCTTGTGGCCCGTAAGAGTCTCCTTTTTAGAAACGTGTGATCTTTGACATCCAGATTTATCGGAGATTTGTTGGCACGAACGAAGACTCTTCAAATGTAATCATTGCTTATGGGTCGTAAGGGTGTGTTTTATGGCCCATAAGGGTTAAGTCTAGGTTTTATGGGTACAACCTCTACTCTATGTCCTTGTGTCTAGCCATTAATTCTCTTGTCTGATAATCTTTACGGGTCATAAGGTCTGTTACGACCCATAAATTTTGCCAGGAACTTGTTCTTTTTACTTTTGTGTTTAGTCTTGGCTTTTAACCCACATTCTTCTCAGCCCCATTTTTTTTCCATTTATTCCTTTGTCGGACCTATTGCTTCATTCCACTTTCGAACCTACAAATCCATGTTATAAATAATTAAGCAACAAACACATGGATATGTTATAGAAAGTGCATGAATTTCAGGATAAATGATATAAAAAATGTGTATAATTCTAAACACATCAGGGTGGGAGGCCGTGAACTGAATTTAGGATTTCCCAGCCGTTTTAAAAGTAGTTTACTAGACATGTTGGGTATGTTTGGCAAAACTAGCTGAAGGCTGGTAGCTGCAAGCTGCAAGCTGATAGCTGTAAGCTGGTAGCTGGAAGCTTTTTAAATATATTTTGGTATTTGACAAAGTAGCTGAAGCTTTTAATAAAATATATAAAATGACCAAAATGGGTATAATTAAAAGCTTATAAAGAAGGTTTTATTTTATTTTTAAAATGGAATGGGTATTTGTGTCATTTACTAATTAAAAGCTTGTAGCTAGCTAGTAGAGTTTTTTTCTTAAAAGCTAGTACTGGTAGTTTTTCACTATAAAGTTTTTTCTATAACCTAAAAGCTTCCAGCTCCTCCAACCAAACAAAGCTTTTTATTGAGTATGAGCTTTTTCTTAAAAGCTTGGGTATGTTTGGCAAAACTAGCTGCTGGCTGGTAGTTGGAAACTGGTAGCTGCAAGCTGTTAGTTGGAAGCTTTTTAAATATATTTTGGTGTTTGGCAGAGTAGCTGGAACTTTTAATAAAATGTATAAAATGACCAAAATGGGCATAATTAAAAGCTTGTAAAAAAGGTTTTTATTTTATTTTTAAAATAGAATGGGTATTTGTGTCATTTACTAATTAAAAGTTTGTAGCTAGTAGAGTTTTTTCTTAAAAGCTACTACTATTAGCTTTTCACTATAGAGCTTTTTTTCCAACCTAAAAGCTTCTAGCTCCTAAACAAGGCTTTTTATTGAGTAGGAGTTTTTTCTTAAAAACTTGAAGCTTGAAGCTCCTAAAAGCTCTTAAAAGCTCCTTGCCAAACATACCCTAAAGCTTGAAGCTCCTAAAAGCTCCTTGCCAAACATACCCGTTATGTAGGCTCTTGTTCCGGACAACCTATCAGGTAAAAATGAGACTTTGCATAAGAGTGCCCTTTATCATGATACATGTTGTGATCTCACTTGTGTTAAAAATGTTACATAATCTTTAAAACATTATCGCCAATGTGAGGCTAGCCCGCTTAGTAAAGAAATGTGCCTCTGAGAGGTTCTACGTTAAATCCTAGGCAAATGAAGTAATTTAAAATATTGGTGTAATAACATTGTCATTAAAAAAAATCTTCAAAGGTTAAAATTGAGATTATAAAGATTTGTGAATGGTGGATAATTTGATTGAATTAAATTGTAAATTATTCCCTGTGAAAACAACCCGCTAGTCTAGGGATGACAATGGGTCGGGTTTGGGACGGGTTTAGGTAATCCCAACCCCATACCCGATTAGGTATGCTTGTCCCAAACCCGGCCCAAAACCCGTCGGGTTTGTGTCGGGTAATTACCCACCGGGTATCGGGTATACCCGCGGGTTTTGGGTAAACCCATTAATTTTTAAAACTTACTCATTGAGTATATCCGACCAAAAACCCAACTGGCATCTATTAGGTAACTATTAACCAATTACATTTATCATTATTAAATATATATATCTAAATGATTACAATGTATAAATATAAAATACTTAAATCATATAAAAACAATTAAAGACATAGATAACAAATAGTATACACTAACTTTTTGGTAATTTTAGCACAAGATAACAATGTAGATTTACAATTAGATGTACTATGCATACATATTTAAAAAGATATATTAGAAATTATATGGGGTATCTAATCGGGTAAACGGGTATACTTTATCGGGTAATCGGGTCGGGTAAACGGGTTTATCATCAAATCCCAAACCCGTCCCAAACCCGCGAAAAAAATAAAAACTAATCCCACACCCGGACCCATACCCGATTACCCGACCCCAAACCCGTCCCAAATGTGTCGGGTTTCGGGTTTACCCATCGGGTTCGGGTTTGATTGCCATCCCTAGGCCGCTACGCCGACCAGATAGGGTGGCAGCGGTGTACTCGAAATGAGAACAAACCCAATCCCACACCCGGACCCATACCCGATTACACCACCACCACCACCACCACCAAACAAGCTAATGTGGTAGAATTTAACAAGATTGGTAAACATTATATATGTATTATTGAAGAGTGGGTGAATAGTGATTTTTTTAATCAGCATGAATTACTTATATACATATTGTTTTGATATTTATTAAAGAATATGGTGAGTGTTGTAGTGGTATGTTGTCTGCTTAGTTTGCTGGGGCACGCGGGTTCGACTCCCCTTTGACCATTTTCTTTTACTGATTTAGTGCATTCCAGATGTCAAACATGCAGCTTGGACCCTTGTTTTTGTCATTAGCTGGATTATAAAACGTTTCCGCATGCTTTCATCTCTTTCTTCCGACTCTTTAGCAAAGCAACAAGGCGATCATTAGTTTGGTTAGCAAAGCAAGCGATTTGTAAGTTTTCCCAGATTCTTTGCTGTTTTTTTTATCTTGACAAATTCTATCGCACCACCAGTTTGATCACCTTGCAAAATTAACTATATGTTGATTAATCATTTTAGTTAAACTAACAAAGAGTTTAGTTATATACATTTGGTGCTTTTGGTGCCGATTTTCTTTGCACTGCTCATTTTGAATTAGTGTTGTTTGTTGGTTGGAGTTGTTTTTACATTTTTGTATGCATGAACGATAGTGTGTATTTATGCCATTTTTTGTGAAGATGACTCTCTATGATCAACCAAAAGTGTAGTTTAAAATTAGTTATTTAAAAAAGAAAGCCAATGTTGTGTTGATCAAGTGGCAACTTCAGAATGTTTGCGGTTAGATAAAATACAATTAGGAATAGGATAAAAAGATTTCATTGGAAAGATACTAAAAAACGCAGCAGCAGCAACTGTTGTGTTAAGCAAGAAAAACGCAGCAGTGGTCAGATTGTATCAGGGAACAAGACAGCAGCAATCGTTGTGTTTAGGCGGTTAAAAAAACATTTATTGCTGGAATGTAAATACTTTGCACCCATTTTCGGCTTATCAGGACTGGATTTGATGTGATTACTGTTGACGCTTAGCGATTTATGTGGTTTATGATTGCGTTTTGGATTTATACAAAGGTTTAAGTACTATGCCCGAAGATTTCTCAATGTTTAGACAGTGTATTAACTAAGACAAGTATTTGCTTAGGTGCTTATATGCTTATGCTTTTGTTGAAATTTTTTTTTATACTAGAAGTGGCCAGTTTAGTCGTGTAATCAGCAATTTAGTCTTTTGAAAAAAGCGTTGCACGTATAGTATTTGAGACGTTTTCTGAAAAGCATAAAGGTATTGTGTCACAAATAGCATAAACTCTTAGTATTAAGAACTCATAGTATTACTGCACATGTTAAGACTAACCATAAAGGTATTGTGTCACATGAATAAAGTCTATTGCTACGCATTATATTCATTTGGTTGTTTATGTATTCAACAATAGGTAATTTGTTGATATGATTTTTATACTTTCTGATATTAAAATCCAGTTTAGTGTTCTTCTATTTTTTTTGTTGTTTTTATCGTATGGTAAACAATTAAGTCAAGTAATGGACATTTTAGTCGTTTAAAGAAAGCATTGCAAGTATAGTATTTGAGGCGTTTTCTCAAAAGCATTTTATTCTATGTTTAGCTGTTTTCGCCTTCGCTTACATAGAGATCTATTTTTATGTTCGGTTGTTTTCGCGCCAGGCAGCAGCGCTACAGGCTGCAACCAGCAATTCAAAGACTGCAGGCGTATAATTTAAACACTAGCTGTTTTTTGTCAGCAAATAACTTGCGTGTTTGGGGCATTTTGGCAGCAATTAGGCTATGCGTTTGAGGCTGTTTGGTAGAAATAAAACTGCGCGCTTGGGCAGTTTGGTTGCACACGCGTATTCATTTAGGCGCATAAGTTTAGGCGCATAGGCTATTCACTTAGGCGCATACACGCTTATTCGCTTAGGCGTTAGGCGCTTAGGCATTTAATTTGCTCAACACTTTTCCATTTTCTATAACATTTTTGTCTAAGCGCTTAGGCGCTTATTCGCTTAGGTGTGTAGGCGGCTAGGCGAGTAGGTGTCAATCTTTGTGATCAACTAATGACATCACAAATGAAAATTATTAAACTCAATAGTCATGTGCACCACTTTATAAACTGTTACCTTCTTCTATAGTATTTTCACCTAAGCGCTTAGGCGTTTGATTCTAACATAAACTTATGAAAAATCCAGATTTGACATAAAAGTTCTCTAATTGTATTAGTTAGTTATCTTGAATAATGATGTGCTTATCAAATTGCTTTATAAATTTAAGAAAAAAAAACTTCATACTGATTTCAGTAGGTTAGTACTTTCTTTGACCTAAAAGTCAAACCTCATCTCATTTATCTTTCTGTTACATAATTTCTCATATAAGCGAATCAAACGCCTAAGCGAATACGCGCTTAGGCAAATAGCCTATGCGCCTAAGCGTATACATACATACGCGATTCAAACGCCTAAGCGCATGAACGCCTATTCACATTAGTAAAAGAAATTCTTTACGGCTAATTTCTGGAATATGGAGGAAAAATATCTTTTATCATAAAATGCACAAATTGTATCATCTGTGAGAAATGTAGAACCATTTGGTTGGACAGTAACATAATATAAGTTGTTAAAGCTCAAGTTAGTCCTTGATTTAGTTATTTTTGTCACTTTTATCAGTGTAAATTTGATGATTGTCGGTTTGCTCCTCTGGTTTCTGCCTAGGCAAATAAGTGCGCGCTTAAGCGAATCAAACGCCTAAGCACCTAAATGCCTAAGCGCCTAAGTTACTAGGCACCTATGCGCCTAGGCGAAAAGATTATAGAAAATGGAATATTACTGATGCAATGGGACACGAATACACCGTGCAAGTGAAATACACCAAAACAGCAGGTTCAGGAGGTAGCTTACTCGCTATTAACAAGGCTTCCAAAAAAACAGTTGCAACAACACCGCCAACAGGTCTTCGTTCACCAACTGCTACAACCAAGAATGTTAGTGAAACACTCAATCCCAAAGCAAAACGGCAGCTAACACTTGACGAGCCAGGTAAAGCATTTTCTAAATCCATATTTTAACCACCACACATGATTAATTTAAAACTGTACTTTACAGGCCCCATAAGCGACACCAAGAAGATTCGCTATCCAGACGGATCCAAATATGCTCACTGATCTTCTGTTTTTGCTGTTAAGCAACTTTTCTACCTTATGTTAACTCTATGAAACTATCTATGCTATTAAAGGTATTTTGCTACTACAACACCTTTATCAGCAAAGGATGAATGTCAACATCCATTTAAATCAACTCTATGGTGTGTAATTACCTATGCAAACACGTAATTTGCATTTTGATATCTTTTGTATAATTATGTATGGAATTGTTATTTTCGTTCGCTTTTCAAATACTCTACCGTATCTTAACAGCATTGGTTTCGTTTGTATTTCAAATACTCCAAGTACCATTGCACATGGACAATTTCTTTCAAAATTTAAATAAAGGATTCTCAGTGTCGACTCCTTAGTGAAGCAATACGAAAAGTTCAGGCCTCTTTCAGTAGTTCTTACTCAAATGGTCCCTTATGAAGTCTCTATTGGTTTTAGTCTTATTATGCAATGCAAATACCATAAGGAAATGAACTATCAACTTGAACAAAATCAGTTATGCCGAGCACCACCATCGTCCGCGCTGCGAAGCGCGCGAAATTAAATCTAGTTAATACAACATGAAACGCATCACACCAAGGGTAGGGCGTCTCCTCCACGCAGGGGCGAAGGATAAGGAGGGCCAGGGGTGGCCCTGCCCCCCCCTGTTTTTTGGCACAGTGGTATAAATTTGCGATTTTCATAGGTAAATTGAGTCCAGGTTGAGTTCGGCCCCCACCGATTTGCCACTACCGATCGAAAAAAATTGAGTCCGGCCCCCACCGATTCCGAAACCAAGCTTCGCCACTGCCTCCACGCCAATATTCTTTACGGACAACCCTCCCTCTCTCCTCTCCTCTCACATTACATATCCGACCCCGTCCATTGAGACAAATTTTTCAGTCACATGCATTCTTCCTGCTTGTCTCTCTTTCACATAGGTCCAAGGATCTCCTCATGAAATGAAGATGGTCTAAGTCGTCTGTATCATGTGAATTTTCTTAATTGAACATAATATATCGTTGCCTAAAAGTGACGCGAGTTGCATAAAAATATAATATAGAAACTTCATTTATGCTTTAGCAAAGATATCATTAATCTATGAAATAATTCTTTTAGAGAGTGTCAACCTAACAAAATTTTGAACTTTTTAAGGGGCTTTCTTAGAGGGTGTTTGGGATTGAGTTTGGAGATGCAAAAGTGCTTTTGGTCAAAAGTGCTTATTGGCTTATGACTTTTTGAAAAGGAGTTTTAAAAAAAGTGTTTGGATTAGCTTTTGAGATGAGAAACGTCAAAAAGTCAATAAATTGTTATTTTTTTAAGTGTTTCGCTTAACTTATTGCGAATATTGGTTGTATGAGTGGTAAATTTGTAATTTTTTTCCAAAAGTCAAAAGCCAAAAGCTAAAAGCCAGGATTTCTAACTTTTCAAAAACAGCTTTTTCACCCTTAAAAGCCAAAAGCCAAAAGTCAAAACAGAAAGTGCTTTTGGGTTACACAAACAGCTTATTGACTTATTGGCTTTTTCAAAAAGCCAATAAGTCAATAAGCAGTTTTGAAACTCAATCCCAAACACCCTCTTATTTTATGCAACAAAAAACAAGGACCACTTCTGAGTGAACCACCCTAAGAAATTGCCTCACCAATATGAAACACATGCCCTGTTTTGGAGCTTGAAAAATGACATGAAACGGAATGACAATTCATTATGATTATTATTATTATTATTCATTTATTCACACTTCAATTAAAATGTATCTTTTTTTAACGGGCTAATGTTGCACTACCATTATATTTACACCAAATACATCATTACCTAGATTTAAACCTAGGACATCCTCTTTAAAAGGCATAAGCCTCTACCAAGTGGGCTAGCCCACATTGGCAAATTAAAGTGTGTTTAGATTCTTAGATGATCACCATCATATTTTCTCTTTTCCCGCTTTAATTCCTAGCTTCCAAGATACCATTGGGAAGGTATATTACTTTATAGAATTTTCAAAGTTTTCATAAAATTTGTAAAAATGATGATAAATGTTAGAATCAAGGGTGTGGAGACGGGACGAGTTCGGTTCGGTCGAACCTCTCCCCCTCGGGGAACCAACCCCCCCCCCCCCCCCCCGGGGGGGTTTAATATATTGATGACAAAGGGGAGATATCCTCAACGTTTTTGAACGTTGGTTTTAAAGGAGGGGGAAGAAAGGGGGACCATTTCCTTGATTTGGAGAAAGGGAGTGGGAGAGTGACGTGACGCTTAGGTAGACAAGGGAAAGAAGGGGGAAAAAGAAACACACCCCATAGCCTTATAGAAGTGTTGCTCAATATTATTCATTGATATTTTAGACAATTGTGCATCGATTTTGTAAACTGTTTTAAGAAATTAGATGTTAACTCATAAAAATAACTGATTCATTAGAGCATCTCGAACACATCCACTTCCAAAAAAATCTAAGTGTGTCACATAACTTGCCATATCAATTTTCTATCCGTAATTCAAATACATTTCTTTCCTCTCCAATGTTGTGTCAACACACACACACAAGGGATGGGTTCCTATACAAAGTGCATTTTTTGTACAAAGTGTGAGAAGTCTATATAGCCATTGTGTTTTAAATTTTAGGCATGATGTTTTATATTCTTTTGGCATAGTATTATATAGAAAAATACAAAACGTAACAATTTAAAACACTAATTAATGTATTTCTCAGCATCCAATTTAAAACATCATGCGAAGAAAGTAATTAGCATGTTTTAAATTTAATGTCTAGAATACATTTGATTGTGATTTAAATTGTTGCGTTTGGTGTTTTACAATATAATACAATGCAAAAGGAATTGAAAACATCATAGCAAAAATTGAAAACACAATGACTACATAGACTTCTCACACTTTATACAGAAACCTATACTATATATATATATATATATATATAGGTATAGGATCCTGTAGGAAAATTGGTTTGTGTGAGAAACGTGAGAAGGATTAAGAATTGACATGTAGCCATCATGTTTTTTATTCTGGAATGATGTTTTGGGTTGTTTTGGCTTGAAAAACACTTAACACAACAACATACAAAAATTTAAAACACAATCCAATGTATTATAGGCATTAAATTTAAATTAATGATAAAACACCCTAGTAATTACTTAAAACACTATGCTTAAATGTTCTTAACATAGTGTTTTAAGTTTTAAGCCTAAAATACATTGTTTTTGGTTATTAATTGTTATGTTTGTCGTTTTTCAAAGCAAAACATTCCAAAACATCATGAATACGTCCAAAAAATGATGCATACATATCAATTTTTAATCCTTCGTACACTTCTCACACAAACCAATTTTCCTACAGGAACCCTACCATATATATATTTATATATAAAAGATTCAGCCAGAAAATAAATTATTACGAGAAAAAAAAATAGAAAAATAACCAATTCATTTTGTTTATCTTAAAGAATTTCAAATAAAAGAAAATGATATAAATAGAGTGGTTATTGTTTCACGAATATTTTATTAAAACTCCAATAATGAAATGAACCTAGTTTGAACTTTTTATGCTATATATAATCTACACATGCGTATGCGCAGATAATCAATATAAAACTAAAAGATATATAAACAAGTTAGTTTGATTATTTTATCTACACAACTTACCTATGTGTATATAAACTAGTTTTTTACCCACGTTGTACGTTGCGGCGACGATCTAAGTTCATTACACGTGTAATGATGATGAAGTTAACATAACATTGTTATACGATATATACAACAAAGCCCAAACATGGTTTTCACTTGTTAAGCAATTACACGCTTAGCGCCAACATTTGTAATTTCTATGTTAAAAGATGGGCAGCTTTCATATGCAACATGTAGATGTCGAAGAATGACATTATCCTGGCGGTGATTGGCCTCTCCATCGTTGACAGAGTATAAGTCGCCCCGTAGACGACATCAAACCAGAAATAATCTAACAATAGTAATGGAATTAGTTAGAAAGAAACTAAAGAGATACCCACTAAAAGATGAACCCTTGCCAGTCTGTTTTTTCAAAATCCAATCTAAAAGATGATTTAAAAACACAAAACCAAGAAAAATTATAAACAGTCAATGAAACATTGAAAATATAATACTACCAAACTAAGTAAATAACATGTAGGTTTTGTACTAATCAGTGGCGATGGATGAACAAATGGCCTCTTCTCCATCTTTAGCGACCTATTTTCACCATTCGTTTCAACGAATTATATAAAAACGGAACCAAAAGATTATTAGCCAATAACAATGCATGAAAGTTAACAAAGGGATGTGTTTAAGCAAGCGTGTGGAACTATTCATGGTCGGTTTTAAGTCATAGAAGATGTTTGTACCTGTTGTTGATGTGTAGCATGGGCTATTCGGATAAGTTACCGGAGCATTGACGGAGCCCTTTTCTCTGTCGTCGAATCTCTCTCCCTCTGTTAATACCTCTTCTGAATCTGACACCGTCACTGTAACTGTTAAAGCCGTCTCCCTTCCTAAAAAACCGGTAGTGTAGGTTGGATGGTTATAACTCACTGAAACGGAACCCAAATGTTAGAAATTCATCGCAAACCGCCGGAAATTAGACGACGCCGGAAACGTTATCACAGGACCATCAACGATTCACCGTACCTGTCTTCCCCTCGTTGCTTCATCTCTGACGTCTCCGATCTAGTCGTAAGAAGAACGGAACTTAGTCTTGTTAAACCGAGGCCTGACGTTGATCAGTTTAAGTTTCACCAAAGAAAAGAAAAGTGTAGGCGGATAAAGATGGTGTGACCAGCTACTTTACGCTTGACTGAAGGTCCGAGGTGGGCTGATGTTGGTGGTGGATGGCTGGTGGAGGTGGCAAGCGGTGGCGTTGACCGGTTGAGAGCAAGTGAGGGTTTTAGAAAAGAAAATGAAAGCAATAGTGAGAGAAGAAGGCCACTGTCAAAATCAGTGGTGCACAAAACGTTAAGGAGATAATGCATCGAACACTTGTATCACAACGTACGAAAAAGTATGATATATATATATATATATATATATATATAATTCGTAAAACATAAAATTTGAAAGAAATCAGTTATTGACAAAAGAGATTAAATGATTTATATTTATGAGAGAGGCTATTGTACAAAGGCTCCTTAAAATACAAAGTGTAAGAAGCAATCCTGACCATCGATCTATGTTTTAATCAAAATCATCCTAAATTAATTACTCACGCCTGTTTTTAGTTTCAGTTAAAAAGAGAAGGTCAAATTAGACAAATTGCGAGTATAATAATTTGATTTTTTTTAATAATCACGCCCAAATTGTAGAAATCGTTCTAAAAATTTTTAATTAAAGCGACCAAATCTCATTAATTCTTGAGAACGATTACATTTACAGACAATCGATAGATTTGCAATTCTCATTTCATAACAAGCGATCAGTCGATTTGCTCTGAAACATGCTCTGTTTTTTTAAACAAAAAAACAGAGGATGATAATGATGTTGAAAAAACACTCCAAAATAAAAAATAACCATCTAAACGTAAATGAATAAGATGAAATGTATAAACGTGCGTTATCGTTGTAAAAAACTTTAATGAACGCTGGTTCTGGTTTCAAACGAAAAACAGAGCATGGTTAATAAAAACAGAGCTACAAAAAAACTAAAAAATGCACCCATAAAACGCACTAGTAAAAACAAAAACGCACCCATAAAAATCATAAATCGCACCTTCATCTCTCAAAGGCAGAACAACAAAACAAGCACTCAAAGACCTGCACCCATAAAACGCACTTATAAAAACATAAAACGCACTCGTAAAATCATAAAACGCACCCATACATACAATCATAAAACGCACCCATAAAAAAATAAAAAAATAAAAACACATGCTACCTTGATCGTCGTTTTTATGTAATCATCCATTAAATCATAAAACGCACCTACATCTTCATATACTTATTGATCATCAAAAATCTTTTTCTTCATTCTATTCACTACCTCAATGATCGTTGTTTTTCAGTAAACAGATATAATCAACATATGAAACTAAATCACTCATGGGATCAACACTCATTATCAATCGTTAACAAACGTTATAAAAATGAATGAAAAAACAGAGCGTCAGATGAACTGTGATTAGATTTTTGAATAAGGTAAGAAATAATGATCGAATATTGTAAAATCAGTTATAAAAAATTTGAATTCATATTTAACGATAAAACAGAGATTGTATTATTACGTGATTAAATGAGGGATAGAAAGTCTATAACACCCTTAAATTGGCTTCAGATGTTATAACGGCCACGTTACACGTGGCCAATTTTAGTGGCTTCCTACACTTTGTAGGTTAAGGTATTTTGTACCAAATACTTTCTCTATATTTATTGCTTTTTGTTTTCAATATAAACATTGTAACAAATGTTATATATATATTACATATTGCGTTTGACTCAATATAAACGTTGTAACAAATGTTCCACGAGTATAAATAAGAAAACAAAAGAGAGTGAAAGGGATGTTAGGATTGTAATTAGTTAAGTAATCGCTTGAACGTTTCCAAACGGCTCTCTCCCAACCACCCTTTGCCGTTCCCCAATACTTGAACCACCCTATGCACATTTTTTCTATTAAACTATTTTATTTTATGTATTTTTTTTATTATTGGTTATATGAATATGGAAAACATCATCCAACTCATAATAAACTTCTTTTATTATAGACAACAACAGTGTAAATTATCTAAAGATCAACGTTATTAGTTATAGTTTAAGTGTTTCAGTCAAAGTAATAAAATTTTGTGAAATATGATAATTTGGTCTACTAATGACACGTTGGGTAATACTTTATTTTTGTTTTATTTACTCTTATCACTATTATTAATAATGTTACAAGTCTATTCGTGAGTAATTTGTAAAAAAATATAATGTGTTTACTTTCCTTAATATCTTTTATAAGTTTTGATTAGTACACCAAATGTGCCTATTTTAATGTTTGACAACTACCTATTAAACAGTAAATCCTCCGTTTTTGGCTTTACTTGATCCAAAATTTTTACCTAGACAAGATATGCCTTATTTGCAAGATGGAAGACCTCTACAACTGTCAGGGGCGAAGCTTGGTTCTCGAATCGGAGGGGACCGCACTCAATTTTTTTCGATCGGTAGTGGCAAATCGGCGGGACCGGACTTAACCGAACTCAATTTACCTATGAAAATTGCAAATTTCCACTACTGCGCCAAAAAACAGGGGGCAGGGGCTTATACATCCTTCGCCACTGACAACTGCAACCTTCACTGGTGCCTATCATCGCCATCCCCGCTCTGGAAGAGAGGGGGCAGGAGGTGAAGAAGAAGGAACAGAGAAAAGTCATCGTTGAACGTCGTTGCTTGGTTACTAAGATGAGGATGAGTTTGTACATTATCAACTAAAAAAACATCACCACAAGTCACTAAAGAAATGAAAAAAGAATAATAAAAACGCAATAATAAAAAGAATATCAATGAATCATTGGATTTAGTATACAAGTGGTGTCAAAATACTAAGGTGGTGTTTGTTTTTCTCCCGGAAGCACTTCTGACCTCTTTTGTCTGCGCCGCGCAGACGCGGGTAGACGTTTGGGGCGGGTAGACTGTTTGTTTTTCGGAAGACATTTCACTCCAAAAGCTCTTCCTGACCTCTTCTTGGTGCAGACTTGGACCAAAGTCTTCAAAGGTCTTCTCCTCTTCTCTTCTCCTCACCCACCACCACCACCACCCACTACCACCACCACCACCACCACCACCGTCACCCACCCACCACCACCACCTAGCATCGTCCACCACCACCGTCCATCACCACCACGGTCCACCACCACCCACCACCACCACCACCCACCACCCACCACCGTCCACCACCACGACCACCACCCACCACCACCCCGGTCCACCACCACCACCCACCACCGTCCACCACCACCACCACTACCACCACCCACCACCACGATCCACCACCACCACCACCGTCCACCATCACTACCACCACCCACCACCACCACCACGGTCCAGCACCACCACCACCCACCACTACCACCACCCACCACCACCACCTACCACCATGCACCCACCACCACTACCACCACCCACCACCATGGTCCACACCACCACGGTCCACCCACCACCACCACCGTATACCACCAGACTGCTGTAAAAACTCAGTTTATTTAAATTTAAGTTTATTTCAGCAGTCTGCAGACGTTAACAAACAAACAGTCTTCTTCTTGCAGGCTGCAGACCTTTGGTCCACCTCTTCTCCTGCAGATGTCTGCAGATGTGGTCTGCAGACTGCAGAACTTTTCATGCAGAAAAAACAAACAACACCTAATTCTTGGCCTTTTGTTATACATGTATAATTGCATTTTCAACAATTTAGACACATTATATATATATTAAACGTTTAGGTCTTAGAAATAGTTACTTTCTAAGCTTTTTTTTTCCGCCTCTTTTTTTTTATTTCTTTATTAAGTTTTTTTTTTTTTTTGCGTTTTGACCACCAACTTTTTTATTAAGTTTTTTTCTTATTTTGGCCACATTTTCTTTTCCTTTCTTTAGGTGTTCTTTTTTTTTCCTCATTTTGGCCACCAACTTTTTGGTTAGCTTTTTCTCCCACGATTTTTATTTTCCACCGTTTTGGCCACCAACTTTTTTGTTAAGTTTTTTTTCCCCATTTTATTTCTTTCTTTTTTACGTAGTGTCCGTCTACGTTCGTTTTATTTTTCTTTCCCAATTTGGACACCGACTTTTTGGTTAAGTTTTTTTTTTCCTATTTTCGCCACCAACTTTCGTTTACGTTCGTATAATACTTTCATCTAGGTTCGTGTACCTTCGTATAATTCTGCCTTCTACGTTCACGTTCGTATACTTCTTTGGTCTACGTTCGTATAGTACTTATGCCAACGTTCGTTTGCATTCGTATAGTACTTTCGCATACGTTTGTGTGCGTTCATACAGTTCTTTCGTCTACGTTCGCCTATGTTCGTATAGTTCTTTCCCCTACGTTCGATCTCTTATTGCGTAGATCATGGCCAACGGCGCAACGCGCCGTACTTCGAAAACACTAGTTAACATGAATATATATAACTATGTAAGTGTATTTTAAACTCATCCATACGACTATACGAGTGAACATCTATTGGGTTCGTTTAAAAGAAAAGGAAAAAAAACTAAAAGGCTTTAAATATTGACAATCTATATTACCAAAAATTGTGAGATGCACTCTAGTTTTAAGTTATTGAGCATTTTGTTTTGAAATCCATAGTTATGTTTTGTGTGCAAAGATAGATGGTGGTTTTGCAAAGGTGATGGTTTCGCGTTTGCGCAATGGATGAATGTTAAAAATAATTTTAATACAAAAAAAAACAATTAAATCAAATTGGAGAATCGTAAAAGATATATTAAAATAATATACATAACTACAATACTTTTTTAAATATTAAAATAATATAAACAAATAATTAAAATACTTTTCTAAGTATACGATTGAAGATGAAACAGTGTAAAGCAAAATATTACTAAAAATGCTATATTTCCTTGCATGTATAAAATTAAAAATAATATAAAGATGGGTTTTAGAGAATGCTTAACTGTACACTTGACATTTATTTTGCCATTTGGGTTGTTTAAGGTCAACTTATCAAGTAAATTAAAGATTAGGTGCCAAATGTAGCAGCTACAATCTCACTGTCATATGTTGGTGCCACTTTCATGTCATCATCCTTTTCCCACTAATATTTAATTTGTTAAAATATTTTTATAAAAATAGGTAAGATGTACAGTGTTTTTCATTACTTTTTTTTATTTAACAACCATTTATAATATACAATCTTATTCCTTCTTTTAAATCACCTGTTTCTTGCTCCAAAGCCTTCATTCAACCATCAAATTCCCATATACACAATGAAGAACACCATTGCTAATGGCAACACAAAGCTCATTCTTTTGCATCCATACATCCAGAAACAAGGCAACCCGAACCGCCTATGGCTCATCGCTGTTGTGTCAGTGTTCGCAGTAGCATCCCTTCTGACCCTTGTCTATACCCGTGAATCGTTTCACACAACCACCACCACCACAACACGCATTACTGCCTCCATCACCCACAACGAAAATACGCTGCCCAAATCAGTGATGAGAGCTCTTGTTCACTATGCTGCCAACACCAACAGCACCAATCACATGTCACAAACCGATATTAAACAAATCTCTGATGTCCTCAAACAATGCACCTCCCCTTGTAACTTTCTTGTATTCGGGCTTACACCAGAAACCCTCCTCTGGAACGCTTTAAACCACTACGGCCGGACAGTTTTCATTGATGAAAACCGCTACTATGCAGCCTACATGGAAGAAAAGTACCCAGAAATCGAAGTGTATGACGTCCAATACGCCACCAAGATCAGGGAACTCAAGGAGCTTATCACTTCCGTTAGAGAACAATCACATAACGAGTGTGGGCCCGTTCAAAATCTGTTATTCTCTGATTGCAAGATCGGGTTGAACGATCTTCCTAACCAATTATATGAACTAAACTGGGATGTGATTCTGGTGGATGGTCCACGTGGGTATTGGCCGGAGGGCCCAGGGAGTATATCAGCAATATTCACCGCAGGCGTGCTTGCCCGGAGCAAAAAGAGTGGAAACCATAAAACCCATGTGTTTGTGCATAATTATAATAGGGAGATGGACAGGGTGTCTAGTGAAGAGTTTTTGTGTAAAGAGAATTTGGTCAAGTCTTCTAAGGATTTGTTGGCTCATTTTGTGGTAGAGAGAGTAATTGATGAGAATGGCAGACACCAGTTTTGCCAAAACCAACCTACAACGTCGTCCTAGGCAATTTGTCACCGCCTGTCACTGCCTTCGTAATTGTTACAACATAACTACTACTTGTAATAGTCTAAACATTGATTAATTTTTTCGGAAATTGTATTCAAATGGTTCCATTTGTAAAGTACTCCATAGAATGTGGGGTGACCCTTTGATATCAGTCCTTTTAATGACAAGTGTAATGAAACCAAATTACAAATAGTTATCTTAATTTGTGATATATTAGTGTACAAAAAATACCATTAACGCGTACCTGTTAAGGCTTAGAAAATACTCTAGACCCTGTTTGAAGAAGTGCTTCAGGGTCAAGTGTTCTTGACATAAAGAGGCCTTGAAACGCCAAGTTCTCTTAGTCGATTAACCATATCATAAAGGAAATCGAAGCTTAGTATGTACTGTGCATTAAAATCATCTCTTACGTGTGGATGAATCTTGAACCACTCCCCTAACATCTTGTGAACATGAGCACGAATCATTCTCCATGGCACTGGATACTTTTCACAAAGCTTCAAATATTCAACAACTAAATCAGCTTGATCCAGTTTACCATTCTGCAGGCCATCTTCACCGTCAGATACCCAATCAATGGTCCTAAATCCAGCAAACAGGGCCGGATTTTCTAGAAGGGTCTCAGCAGAAAGTACACCATCAACACCAGTCTCTTCCAAGCATTGTTTAACGTCATCCATGTGGCGTATGTTCCCATTTGCAAGAACAGGTATCCGAAGAGCATTTTTAACGGCCCGTATTGCATTCCAATTTGCCCTAATCTTTTTTCCATCTTTTTCGTCTCTTGTACGCCCATGTACTGCAAGAAGGGAACAACCTGCATCTTCTAACATTTTGGCATAGTTTAACGTGTCTTGTAAATCTGGGAAGACTCGGATTTTGCAAGACACGGGAACATTGAGGTTTTGAGCTAATTTTTCAACCAACGACTTTACGAGAGGCAGTTTATCCATTAGGAAAGCTCCATAGTTTCCTCTTTTGGCAATACGTTGAGGGCACCTGCAGATAGAAGAAATGTGTACGAAAGGAATGATTGAAGCATTATTCATAATAATGTTTGTCTAGTAAGTTAAGATCTGAAACTAGTGACTACTGAGCATGGTTGAAAATAAAACCCTGCTTGTTTTTAGCGTAGACTCATTCACAGCTTAACACTCTTGCTATAGTTAAAATTATGGCTATTGACATCATATAACAGAGTCAAAGAACCCTTATAATTAGTCATCTCTCCTAGCCCCCTTATAGCTTCGTTTATAGAGCAATTTGCATAAAAGGTAACCAGCTTTAATCTAAACTTTTGTCTTGAGATAACTATTTTTGTCACCATGAGAACCTATCAGAGCATGCCTTGTGGGCATTGTAGCTTCCATGCCCACCTGCGACATATCACCTGGTGCCAACACCACAACATAGGGGCTTGGATGGGGCTTTAGCCCTTTGGGTGTAGGGCGAAGTAGGGGCATGGGGCACCAGTTTGGTTATTTATTTATTTATAAATATGCAACCAATCATATCTAACCACCTCAAGCCCAATACCACATTTCACATAAAGCCCCACCGGGGGGGGGGGGGGGGGGGGGGGGGGAGTAGAAAAAAAAAGTGCGCCTACGCCACGTGGCAGCACTTTCCATCTTAAAGCCCCTCCTTCCAAGTCCACAACACATGGCCTCATGGAAAACTCAAACCCCCAAATACACTGCTAACCAATGAGGTCAAAAGACGGTGAACTTTCCATTTTCTATATATTGGGTGAATGACAGACTTATAAACTAGAAGCAAGCAACTAATAACTTTAACGTAGATGTGGACATTACTATTTTCGGAAATACTCACTGACCATCCACGAACAACACTGAAAGTTGCTTATATGAAATTAAAAAAGCACAAGAAGTTGGTTAATTGAAATATGGAAAAAATTCAAGTTCCTTACCTTTATTTTGGTCATTTTTAAAAGTCTGTTACCTTAAACTTTTGAAAGTTCATTACCTCAAATAAGAATGCAATCAGTACTGGTTACCTTTGTATGCAAATTTCCCTTTTTTACTATAATATTTTATGCACGACTGCTCGGTGCAAAGTTATGCCAAACTCAAATTATGTACATTAGGTGTCTACTACTCTACTGTGAGTCTGTGACAGACATGGCAGGCTTGAACATTGATGGATAAGTGCCACGAGACCTTTGACTAATAAACTTTTGATGTGCAACTATAAACCTTTTTTGCAACACCCACATGGGTAGACACTAAACATGTCCTAATACATAATATATCAGTACACAAAATTAAGCATAGGGTCAGGTTCTAGTTCTAACCTTATATTTTTCCAGCTACTTTAACCATTTCTAGCCTCATCTTCTTAACAGTTAATACAATATTCCTGGTTTAGTGTCTTATTTTAATGGCTGCAGTTGAAGTTACAACTTACAATGTAGAATTGCTTGCCCTAATTGCCTTATTGTTTTGCACTTTATTCCAAAACTAAAATACATGTAATTAACGGAACACCAGGAGATGAACAAGACCTATTGTTTGAGACTTTCAATAATTAACCTGAAAATCAGAATTTCATGTACAAACCATCGATCCAAACATCCCTATATATAATGTGCATAGATAAACCTCTATTTCAATCTCAAAGGTCATTTTACAGTCATGTTCTTGCATGCACATTGAAAATAAACAGAATAATATATAGATGCCTTGAAAAACAAGTGTCCCTATGTCATAGTTGTCAATAGCGACAAGCAACCGATATGCTACGTAGCAATAGCGATGTTTAGCGATACACTAGAACAAAATTTTAGAGGTATTTTATATGTATATTTTACCATAAAAACAAAAAAAAACTCGCTATTTCCCTGCTATTTGTCACTATCAACCATACAGCGACACATGAGCCCTTCGCTATGCTATTCCTATTCGCTATAGAGGGCGCTATGGTCGCTATTACCACCGCAAGGTACGGGACTTGTCCCACACCAGTTTAAACACGAAATGGGCTCCCTCACCAACCAGACTAGTCTTTTGGGTTGAGTTCTCGTGTTTAGGCTATAAAGCATTATCTATAGAAATGTGGCCAATAAGTAGAAGTTCTCTTACACAAAGTAAAAACCAGATGATCAGTTCCATTAGCTTACCCCAAATTAATGTCAACGTAATCGCAATAAGGCTCGACAATGCGTGCAGCTTCCAGTAAAGTGTCTGGATCATTAGCACAAAACTGAACAAATAAGGGCCTATCTTCCTGCATGTTTCATTCACAGCTAATTCATATATTACATAACACACATTCAATAGCCGTCAAATACTAACAACAAAAAACCTCCTAAGTTATTAATATTATTATTACTATTACTATTACCTTGCAGGTAGTAAATTCCTGAGAGCGACATTTCTCATTCTCAGTAAAAATACGAGAATGAAGCATAGGAGTGTAGGCAGCTTGAGCACCGTATTTACGACATAATAATCGAAAGGGAAGTTCAGAGTTATCGACCATGGGAGCTACAATTAGCTTAGGCTCACCCAGCTTCTTCCAATGGGCCCACGCTTTATCAATTGTGGCGTCGCCAATCAAGTGGTTATTTGGACTGACTACAGGTTCTGGAAGATGGACGTTTATTGGTTTGGAATGGAGGTGTTGGGCATTGTTTGTAGGGAAGTCTGAGGTGGAATTAAAGGCCATGTTGAAGGCTGGGTTGTTTTATGAGTGCGGCAGTGATGATAGAGTTCAGACTCGTTTGTGTAGACAGATTGTTGGTGTGGTGGAGTACATCATGAGAGTCGGGTATTATTTTCTTTTTTAGGGTTTTATGGTTTGGTGCTAGTCGGTATTGGTATGGTATTCCATTTATATTTTTACTTGTTTTTAATAGTGGTGTTATTTTTGGATGGGTGCCCATCTCATATCTAATGTGAGTTACGACTTAATATTTTGTCATAGTGATCTTCTAAGCATGTTATTACCAATTTACTGATCCTGATACGATGCTACCCAGTATACTCTCTCCATCGTGAATTGCCTCTACGACTTGTTCAATCAATGAAACAATAGTTTTAGAAAGAGAGACGTACTTTTGTCGATCAACTTGTTTACATCGATGAAACAAGGTTGAAGACAGTGGCGCAGCTTGCTTAGGGCGGGGAGGGGCGGCCGACCCCCCCGGATTTTCACGCAGAAGTTTCGATTATATAGTATCCGTATAGAAAATTTTGAAAATATAGGGTTTTGACCCCCCGAAACTGGTTTCGACCCCCCGAAACTAGTGACTTCCGAACCCCCGGTGACTTCCGACCCCCCGAACCTTCGGGTCAAGCTTCGCCACTGGTTGAAGAGAGACTCAGTGAGTTTTTTATGGTTGCAAGTTCAGATCAGATCATATGACACTACAAACAAAATGTCATTTAGTGGCACACACTCTTAATGGCATTTAGCTTTTATGCCACTAATATAGGGCTTTAGTGGCACTTTACGTGTGCTACATTTGCTTGATCCATAGTTTTAGTGGCATTTTATCATTTATGTCATAAAATTAAGCTTGTAGTGGCACACACACTTAGTGTCATTTAACTTTGTGCCACTAATATAGGGTTTTAGTGGCACTTTGTGTGTGCTACATTTGCTTGACTCATAGTTTTAATGGCATATATCACATATGCCACAAAATTAATCCTTTAATGGCACTTTAAGTCTGCCATTTTTACGCAACATACCCATTTATGACTTTTATTTATATGCCGCTAAATATATCCAACGTTTTTTCACTAAAAAAATAAACAAATTAAATTTTTTTTTACTCACAAAAAAATTAGTAACTTAAACTTAAAATTACAGATTTAAAGTTAAAGGTAAATACGTATATTTATGTTTAAAACAAATCTTCTAGTGTTTGTTTAATAAGACCAAACACCACTATATACATATATTTTAATAAAGTTATAAAACCGAGCACATCTATATATAAGAAAAATTTAACATTATCACTTGAAATTTTTTTACCAAACTTTATACCCAAAATTTAATTTCCTTCTACCCAAAACTTCATTTCCCTCTAAATGTAAATCATATATCCTTCTTTCCCACCAACTTTTCATTTCCAAAATATATACCCAAAAATTTAACTTAAAAAACATATATTCCAAAATTTTGACCTAAAAAATTTCATTTTTTGGGCGGTTTTAATGTTGAAAAACCAAAATACATTTTCATTTCCCGCTTCCCTTCCTAAAAGTTCCCTCCTTTCTAACCTAAATCATCTAAACTCTCTTAATCCCTTCATTTTCGTCCCCCCACACAACCGCAGGTGGCTGACAATCCACCATTTGTTCTATCCGACATCCTTCCAAAGCCAACATCCTTCCAAAGATTCTAATTAGGGCAAATCTCATGTATGAAAACTGCATTTTACTAATAAGTGATATATATTTTAAACTTTACATACTTTACCCACTAAAAAAATATCATAGAATATAGAAAATCAAGAAAATAAGCGTCTAGGATTGTTGTTGCGTCTTCTTTTTAAACGAATGGTGCTCTTTAGTCTTTACCATACTAGACTAATCGTGATTTAACCAAGCGTAATGATGGAGAGTTAACTTTAATTAGAAAACAAAAACACTTAAATAATCCATGCATAATGTGTGACTTTCGCTTACGTCAGAAACCAGTTTTTTCGTTTACTTTCAAACCAACATTATGTCTATGCTCGACAAATGAAATTAATCTTTAGTTTTTTTGTACTTTATTATTATAAATAATGAGTAAAGATCTTGTATAAAGTGTTTTTTTGATAATAACTGTGAGAATTAAAGGAGAGTAATTTTTTTTATTTTTTTTTCGAATTTTTTTCCCATATTGTTAAACATGTATTATAGTATTGAAAACTAAAAAAACAAAAAAATAAATAAATTTTGGTGTAGAGTAATTACGTGTAGAGTAATTACATAATTACTCTAGTGTAAACTAATGTATTTACTTTAATGACGTAATTACACTAAAAAAATAATTTTTTTGTATTATTCATCTAGAAAGTATGTTTAAGCACATTGGAAAAAAATTCTAAAAAAATAAATAAATTTTTTTTACCGCCTTTGATTCTCACAGTTCTTACCAAAAAAACACTTTGTATTTGATCTTTACTCTATAAATAATTTTGTGCACTTTTTCTTTTTTTTTTTCTTATATCTTTTAAGGTACATTTTTTATATAAAATTTCAACTATACTATATATACCTAAGTCTATTTTTATTTATGTCTTGATGTAATTTTTTTCCAAACTAAGTGTGAATAATAATTTACTAAGTAATCATAACACAAACGTACATGCTACCAAAGTTACTTCACATGTAGTTTTTTTTTTTTCTAATAAATTAACATAGTTCGCAAATATTGTTATTCTAATAATATATGTGAAAAATCCAAATATATTGTTTCAACATGCTTATTTTTATTTAAGTTTTGATAAAAGTTTTGTTCAATATTTTTTGCTCTTTCTTGTGATAAATTGAACCTATATCAATCACTTCACTATTATTCATTTTCATAGTTGTTTTTGCATATCGTGGTCTTTATTTATAAGTTTTCTCTTGCGTTTACTATAAAAAATTGTCATTATTATATCAACATCCCCGACACTAAGTTGAGGAAATTACAATTACATTATTGCATTACATTACAATTACAATATATTAGTTTTACAACTCTCTATGAATAGTGCTATCACCATTCATTAGGTGTCACGTGGTAACGTTTTTTTTCTTCATTTTTTACGTTTTGTAGGGTTTAGGCCTTTTATTTTATTTCCTTTTTGACGTTTTTAACAGCTTAGAGTTTCAACGTCGCCGTATTAACCGGGCTTTTGTTTTTACGTTTTTTTTACCGGTTTTGGGTTTCGGGTTTCGGGTTTAGGTTTTTTGTTTTTAAATTTCCTTTTTGAGGTTTTTACGGTTTAGGGTTTAGACGCCGCCGTACTATTCACCAAAGTTTTAACGGTATAAATTCAAGTTGTTTTGAGTTTGACCCGCCCTAATGCGCGAATGGTTAGCCAGCTACTTCTTTTAGTTACATTTAAATTAAGTAAAAATTATGAAAACGCAATGCACGTGACATACATTCCCCATCAACCTCTCTCCAAATTTCAAGTTTTCAACCCCTATTTTTGTCAACTACAACCCGCTCCCTCTTTTTATCATAAAATGGATCTCCCCATCTCTATAACAACATAATCATGCACCTTCTATTATTTAGAAAATAGTTATTAAAAACTAAATCTAAAGCCAAAAAATAAAATTTCAAATTAAACTTCTAAAGTAAATATATTTTCGTAAATTAATTTGTAACACAACATCAAGAAATCAAATTAATTATTCAATACAACACGATTGAAACCCAAGATATATAGAATTGACTCCAGAGTCTTTACCTACCTCATTTTAATTTGCAAGGGTATTCAAAACAACTCCTGATAATAATTCAAATTAATTACGCTGGTTGCTTTAACCAAATTAGAAATAAAGAAATAGATTAATGCTTGTTGAGATTAATAATTAAGATGATTCTAAGATGAGCCCAGAAGTTGTGTCTGCAACAGCAAGTGCATGATTATGGTCTCCTTCGTAGGTCACGATAAGCATGCTTGGATCATCCGATGCTCTCTCAACATGCTTTCTAGCGGGACATCCTCTCACACTACTACACTTATAGTATCCTCTGTCAATTTAAAATAACAAATCGGAGAAGTTAGAGGCTAACATTGTGTTCCTGAGTCCTTTTAATAAAGAGAAGGATATGAAAAGAAGAAAAACATTTTTTTAATTATCCTAACTCCTTTCAAAATTGAAAGAATTTGAAGAAAAAGTAATTAAATAGGAAATTTTTTCTTTTTAACAATCTACAATAAGAAATTATATTATAGTTTTTGTCTCCTCCGTTTCTTTTCTCTCCTTAACTATCTAGTAAGTTTAGTATTTTACCTTGGATGCGGAGATCCTTTAATCGGTTTTTGCCCGTACTTTCGCCACGAGTAATCATCCGGAGGAATATCTGCTAGCTTCGCGCTAATTGCCTTGACCCTAATTACTCTCTTCATCCTAAGCTTTCTGTTAGATAAGTGAACGATTAGATGAATATGAATTAAGTGACAAATTGGCAATGCTGTAGAACTTGTTCGGCGCTAGTTGGCCGGTGGGGTACCGACTAGGGATTAATCGGATTGGATTTATATTAATACGTATATAATGCTAATTTTATACTTTATATATATAAATTTATAAGTTTAGGTGCCAAATATAAACTAGTGAATATGGGGGGAGTTAAATATTAAAATAAGTAAACTTAAATAACTCTAATCATCTCCATCATTCACCAAATCTCCTTTTTTCCTCCTCATTCCTTATTTCATCACAAGGAACCATAAGAAGCAACTATGGTTCATAGAGTTTCATCTATTTTGCTTCTAAATCATATAATATTATCCAATTTTGAGGTAAAAACTTGTTTTACTTAATCGATTTTCTCCGGTTTTGACCCGTTTGGATTCAACTTTTTTCCTAATTTTGAGTTTTTTTAGGTCCGACGAGGATCAATTTGGTCCGACTAATCGGTGATTAATTGAGTAATTCGCCCAAAATTAATAAGTAAAGTGAGTACTAGCGATTAATCGAGATTTTTACAACATTCAATAAATTTAGTTTTAATACATTTGGTTTTCTTTTAAACAGCTTTTAGTCGAGCATAGTAAGTTTTTTTCCCCAAAGCTTTGTTTTTAGCAGGTTCGGTTAGCTTTGTTTTAGTAATATATTTTGGCTAGAGTTACCTTTCGCTTTATTTTAATCGTACTTTTAACATTACTAAAAAACATAAATGATAAAATATAAAAATGACTGTTGTATGATTTTTTACCTTCGTTTAGAACATTGACAACGATTAGAAGAACCACCACTACACATGCCTGAACCACCATTTTCCAACGAACCACACTTCCGTTTCAAACAAGACGAAGAACACAACGGTGGCTTACCACCAGAATCTCCTCCAGTCAACGAAGACACAAACGAGCTACCTCGAGAAAAACTAATTGTTTTAGTCTCCGTCTCAGAGTCTTTTCTCTGAAACAGAGGCGGTTGCTTACTAATGGCCACAACAAAAGGCACCTGTTGTAAAGGTGTTGGACAATAAACCTTAGTCTCTGTCTCACCCTCTGAAACCACATCGTCTTGCTCACGGACCTTAACTGTCGTATTTTGATGATGACTATGATTTCTATTTGGGTTAACAGGGCCACGTCGGAATCGTGCATGGCCCATTAGTTTTCTGTTTGGTTGACCCAATAAAGAAATATAACGTTTAACCTTTGTACAAGCAACATCGGCAACTTCTTTATAATCTGGTGGACGTTGTTGTTGAGACTTTGATTGAGAGAGCAGATATAGAAGCTTTTGGACGCTTTCGAGGCCTGAAGCGGCTTCTTTAACGGCGTCGTTTTCGTTAGAGATTTTGTTTTTGAAGCCCATAAGAAGATCTACGGACATGGTGGTTATAGCATTAGAATGGTAGTTGTAGAAGGTTTGTTTGTTGATGATATGAAATGGTCAAATGATGGGGTTGACGGGGTAAATAGGGTGAGATTGGAGGGAAGGTAAGGAGTGGGTGACAGACATGTCGTTTTATTATTCTGCTTAGTCAAAAGTAGGTTTGAGTAAAATCCAACCACATTACTCCATCCCGTTTTATTTTATTTTTGTAACTTTTTTTTAAACTAAATTAATCATAAGTTTTGTAATTTTATATTTACGATAAGTTTGGTTCGTATTTCTTTTAGTCCCATCAGACAATATGGTTAGCGTGACTTGTCTTAATTCGTGAATAAGAAGCTGAAAAATCTCCGTAACTTCTATGTATTATAAAAGAAAAAATTAACAAATATTACTCGTTTTTAAGTAATTGGGTACGATCATGAAAACATTAATAGACACCCTAGTCTAGGGGGGGGGGGGGGGGGGGGGGCTTTTTTATCAATACTTAATCGGTTATAATATTTAGGATGCACGGGGAGTCCACCATGCTGATATATTCTCTTAATGAAATAACGTAATTACAAGGACATACACTACACGGATACAAGTTTGTCTCCAATGGGAATTAAACACACAACATCTTGGTTGTTAGGCTACCTTGATATGAATACCGAGTACATTTGAATGAGTTCAATCGGAGTACGTTTGTTAGGCTACCTTGATATGAATACCGTACTCCGATTGAACTCATTCAAGCAGCATTTGAATCGTTTTATCGAACCCTACGACGTTAGTTTTTAGGTCTTCGTTTTTTTGGGTTTTAGCTTGTAGTTTTTAGAATATGTGTTATATCATTGTGTCTTTTATGTACCATTGTGTCTTTTTCGTTTTTTACTCATTGTGTCTTTTTCGTTATTTACTCATTGTGTCATTTTTCTTCAGCATTGTGTTATATTTGTTTGGCACTGTGTTATATTTTGTAACTCATTGTGTCATATTTCATGATCTATTGTGTTTTTGTATCCTTCCCACCCTTCCCATTTTTGTTACACTGTGTAGAATAACTTAAATATACATTTTCATTATTATTTACATTATTAAAATTGTTGTTTTATCATATTATATACTAGCATTTATCCTGGGAGCGTCCCGGGTTGAAATGTCTGATATGACATAATAAAATATGTAATATGACCACATAATTAATGACTTGCCAATATATGATTAATGAATATTATTATTATTATTATTTATTTTGAACAAATCTCTGCCATAAGTTATCATATTCAAATATAAAAAAATGAATCACTGCACCGGGGTATAAATCTAGTGCCATTACAAAATATTATAAAATGTCAAATGAATTCGGAAGTTTGTAATTGATCATTCTAAAAAGAACTAACATAAAATAAGAAAAAAAAAGTTATTTATTGAAATAGTATTATAATAACCATACATATATTTTAGTTACATACTATAAAAGGTTTTAGTTTATGATGATGCACGTATATTGCAAATATCGAACGCATTAGTCTAAGGGTTATGTGATGCGTTAAAAAATTCATGGGTATATGATCGGGTATATAGTTCAGGTATTCGGGTATGTGGTTTCGGGAAATCGGGTCGGATATCACCTAATCCATCGATCATTCTAAAAAGAACTAACATGAAATAAGAAAAAAAATTATTTATTGAAATAGTATTATAATAACCATACATATATTTTAGTTACATACTATAAAGATTTTAGTTTATGATGGTGCACGTATATTGCAAATATCGAACGCATTAGTCTAAGGGTTATGTGATGCGTTAAAAAATTCATGGGTATATGATCGGCTATATACTTCGGGTATTTGGGTATGTGGTTTCGGGTAATTGGGTCGGATATCACCTAATCCATCGATTATGGGAGGAAACATGGGAGAGAAAATAATAAAGGTTTAATATTTATCTATCTATACATATAATAAACCAAAGCCATTTTAATGACATGACACTCAAAGAGGCATTCTCCTCATTGAGTGTGCCATGTGTCATCCCATGTGGCATTGAGATATTTTAGGAAAAAATAATTTAAAAACAAAATTAGATTTTTCTCTCTTATGTTTCCTCCCATAATTTTTAAACGTCAATATCTTTTATATACGAGATTTTTTAAAGAAAAAAATTACACCAAATTAACGAGCGTTTTATTATCTTTCCAACGAGTACCATAGTGCTATATAAAAACGGAGAAAAAAACGACTATTTTTTGTTGGGTTTTGTTTAAACAGGAAAAAAAAAACACAAAGTGTTCAGGTAAATCATTGATCATGTATAGGCAAGTCACTAATTATGTTCAAATCAGTAAATATGAATTCTATTTTCAACATGCGTTAGCATTGGAGTTATACATTGTTTTAGGTTAAATATTAATATTAGAGTTATACATTGTTTAAGGTTAGGTGTTAATATTGGAGATATATTTTTAATTGTTTTAGGTTAGCTGCTACCCGAAGCTTTCATGCATGTAACTATAAAGAGCATCATTCTATTTCGTATGTAAAATTAATATGTCATATTAGATTTTTCAACCCCGGGACGTTCCCGGGGTATAATCTAGTTTTAGTATATTAGATTTTAATATATTTTTTGCTTTTTTTAATTGGTCTATAGGTGTCACCTCACATCCTACATGGCACCTCTCAAAGGAGAGATTGTCTCAATAGATGACTTGTAGGATTTTCCCCTTTGCAATATATATATATATTACATCATAACATATACTATTTTATCACTTCATATTAAATTTATCTATCGCAGAAAGCTTTCGGGATATAACCTAGTTTATCTATATATTTGCGAAGCATATAAGTATGTTTGGGATTGCGTTTTCAATCTGATTTTTAGATTATTGCGTTTTGAAAACGCAGATAATCAGTTTTTAGTGTTTGGGATTGTGTTTTGAAAACGTAGATAATCAGTTTGTTAGACTACCAAAACGCAATAATTTATAAGCAGCTCCACCCCTGTTTTTCCAAAACGCATAATCTGTTTTGATTTTTGAATAATCAATCCCAAACACCCCCTAAAACAAACAATTGCATCGACAATATTATATCCATTGTGTATTTGGTTAATGTGCATAACGTCTACTATATTGAACCCGCAATTCATGGTTATAACATGAATTTCTTACATTGTTTTGAGGGATTAGCCATTTATTTCCACTTAAACAGTAAAATGTGATTTTTTTTTCTAATTAGGAAATACTAACCAAAAAGAAAAAGCAAATCACAACAAATAGTCAAATATGACCTACATGTTGAAGACATGCATTGTAACACGAAAAAGGTATACTACGAGAGCAAAATCTAATATATATTAAATTAATCTATTTGATGTGGTTAGATAATTTAAAAAAAATGAATGATATGCATGTGGTATCTCATAAATATGTTTTATTTTTTTTTTCTAATTTGTACAACAACAATAAAACAAATAATGAAAGTGAAAGCAGAAGGTCAAAAAATGAAAAAGGAGTAACAGATAATTCATTATTAAGGAGGTGCATTATGCATATGACGGACGTAATACGATAAGCTTTTGCCTATAATCAAGAAATTGACCTTTCCTTTGGTGTCTCCCTTCTATGTCAGTCAACAGATTTTTCTGACCGTTGGATCTTCATAATATGCGTATTTTATGTTTGTATTTACTTGACCTTGTTAAACAAAGGCGGAGACTGACATACACTGAATTCACGTCAAAATTCTTGAATTTATTTTTGACTGATTGAATCGAAAACATTTATAAACTGAATTAAGTATATGTTGCATAGTTTATAATATTTGCTATAAATCATTTCTAATGTAAAGTAAAAAAAAGGCAATGTGTTAGAACAAAATAATAGTTTGATGTATTTATTGTAATAGTCTATTTCTCATGCAACTCTTTTGTAAGGTTTCCCGTTCTTAAACATTATTAACCCACTTTCATTTATGCAAATTTGAAAACAGAAAAGAAAAGAATCATGTAATACTCGGTTATCCTCACATCCCCAACAATGTATAAATATAATCAATGAAAATAGATACTTATTGATAATATCGTCAATGTGGGGTAGCCTACTTGGTAGATACTTATGCCTCTTAAAAGAGAGGACCTAGGTTCAAATATAGGCAAAAGTGTATAACCTACATTGTTAAAAACATACACAAAATTGGATCCCTAGTCAGTGGCAAACCCACTCATATCTCAAGGGGATGGGTGCTCCCTTAAAAGGACAAATTTAGTTTAGTTTGTACAAAAAAAATCTCATGTACATTCTTAAAAATTCAGTTAAATCTCCTGATCGCACCCCATAGATTTATAAGTTCACCACTGTACTAGTATTTAGTGTTGTCGGATACTTTTTTAATTGCATAATGAACATATGAGATTTCATTAATATGGCTTTTTTTTTTCTTAATTGTACAACAACAAAACCAATAGTGAAAGTGAAAGCATAAGGTCAAAAGGGGAAAAAGGAGAGAAATAAATAATTCATAATTGAGGAATATGTTGCATTGTTTTTTAGATTTTCTATAAACCATTTTTTGTTATAAAAATCAGAATTTTAGACAAATTACTTTCTTTTTCATTTATGCAATACTCGCGAACATCATTTAAAAATCAGAATTTTAGACAAATTACTTTCTTTTTTGTAAATTTAAAAAATGACTGCTTTTAGCTTTCTTGTATTATAATTTATTAATAAGATTTTTTAATTTGTTTTTCAAAGGTTTATAGAATTCGTAACTTTTTTATTACAGTTAATCTTTATTGTTTTCGTAATGTTTATATTGCATATTGCATTATGGGATCATTTTCCATCTATGATTTTACTAGAAACCAAAATATGTATGATAAAATTTGACATGCAAAGGGCTTTGAGCATGTGATGGGCACACAGTCTGACGAAAGAAAGAGACCAGGGTAGTCAAGTGACCACTTTCAAAGACGCCACAGAAAAAGTCAAAGAAGGGCTATAGCAACGACGACCAATAACGACTTTTCCAAGAATCACAAGTAAATAACCTCAAATCAATGAGGTTTCTTTTCTTTTCTATTTTGTAGTTTTTTTTAACAATCAACAAAACCCCCCTTATCCGGATAAATTCAATGGCAAAAGCTAGCCACCCATGCCTATGAACGCATACATCGTATTAAAGTCTGCCCCCATTTCAAAGAAACTAGTTGCCCAAAGGCCCAATGCAGACGATACTGATGAAACTTCAACTCATGAACTCCACATTGGAAGGTTATGAGAGTGTCAATGCACCAAAAGGTCATTGACTTTCTTTTACTCTAAACAGCGTTTACCAAAAAAATATCTATAAAAATGTGTTGTTAGAAGTTATATTTTAGTTAAGAGTTAATTGCCAAAATGACCCCTGAGGTTTGGCCCAAATTGCTTGTTTGGTCACTTTTTTGAATTTTCTGCCAAAAGCACCTCTCACAGATCGAAAATTGCCAAAATGGTCCATATTTAACTGAGTTTTTAACTGAGATTTGAAAGTCAGTTAAGTCTCAGGGGCAATTTCGTCCTTTCAACTCACTCCTTCTTCCTCATCATCTTCTTCAACCTACCTGCACCCACCCCTCCTTCCACAACTCCACCACCTGCGACTCCGCCACCCCTTTCCGCCACCTCCTCTCTCTGCTCTTCTCCAACTGCTCCGACGACCTCTCTCTCTCCTCCACCATCCTCTCCTCTCTCTCTCTCTACCCTCACCTCTCTCTCCATCCTCAACTGCCACCTCCCCATTATCCACTTCCCTTCTTCTCTCTCCTCCAATCTTCATTCCTATCAACTCCCTCCAACACCTCTCCGGCAATCTATCCTCACCAATAACACTACAATACAGTCCCCTGTGCACCTCCTCCACATTCACCATAACCTGCAACACTTCCTCTACTTAAGTCTCTATCTTAATCGATTACACCTCTCAACCCCAAACATAGACTTAGACACAATCATCAGTAATGAAATGGAAACAAAGAGTTTTATCAAAACTAACCAGATGAATCGGTACCCTCTACCATCGCCGTCGTCTTCTTAATCGGAACCCTAGTCGGAACCTAAACCTCCGCCGCTACTGTCACCTCTGATAATCATAACCACCACCGTTAGTCACCGTCGTCTTCCTCTGCTTCATCCGCTGTATCTACAGTGCCGGCTGGTCAAGACCAGAGCCGGATCCCCCTTTTCCAATCGTCGTCGTCCTCCTCTCTCTCACTTTCTTCGACTTCCTCTTTCAAAGATCTGGTCTCTCTCTCTAACTCTCCTTCAGCTTTCTCTCTCAGTTCTCTCTCTCTCTCTCTCTAATATTAACCGATGTGTGTGTGTTTTAAATTCTATAGGCATGTGGTAGTTGGAGGGCTGTGCCGCCGTGGGTGCCGCCCTGGACGGTGGCCGGAGCTCCGCCCTAGCTCCTCCTTGCTCCGCCCTCTTTCTCCTTGTGGTGTGTGTGTTATGTTTCTTTCAGCAGACTAGAAAGGAATGGGATTGAGGGATTTTATAAGGAGGAGATAAAGGACGAAATTGCCCCTAAGACTTAACTGACTTTCAAATCTCAGTTAAAAACTCAGTTAAATATGGACCATTTTGGCAATTTTCGATCTGTGAGGGGTGCTTTTGACAGAAAATTCAAAAAAGTGACCAAACAAGCATTTTGGGCCAAACCTCAGGGGCCATTTTGGCAATTAACTCTTTAGTTAATAAAAAAAACGGAAAACTTAAGTAACACCCTTCTTAAAAAGTTAATCAACTCTTTACCCGACACATCAAGTTGCCATCAACCATTCTACCATTGGAGATTTTTGTTTAATTCTTTCCTTTGATTATGTCACACCCGATTCAACACCCCGGATCATAACGTGACTTGGATTTACAAAAAAGCTTACTTAAAACAAGTGTTAATATTACCACAACAAAAGTATTACATTAACAACCATATCTTATGTGGAAATTTAGTGAAAATGCTATTTTCACAAAATATAGGAAATGATTTTTTTCCTAACTTTGAACAAAAATATATATTTGAAACCGAGGTTTAATTATATATTTCTTTGTGAGTTTATGTTCTATATTGTGAGAGCTTCGCAACGAACTAAACCACGTTCAAAACGGAGCTAGTATGAATGAAATATCGATGCTCAATGTTTAGTGAATGAAACATTCAAAGCTGGAATTTGGTACAAAGTGGGTAAGTGAAACTTGTCCCACATTGGAGGAATGATGATACCATGAGTGGTATATAAGTGAGAATTTTCCTCTTTTATTATTTCATGGGAGCACATGATATGGAGCACGCGCATGTGGCGTGGGCGATTGGCCCAATGTGACGCTTTGATGGCGCCGCTTGAGAGCCGCCTTAGTACGCCTTAGTATTTTTGACCGCAAACTTGTGGTTTAGAAAGGACCAAGTGGCGGGTGACGTGGCAACGTGTGTGGTGCGCGAGGATTCCAAGTGGGCACACAGACTGGCAGCGTAAAACAAAAAGACGTGCCGCGCAGACCTGCGGGTCTATTCCACTTCCGTAGAACGAGAACTACCTTGTGCGCCTACGCGCAAGCAGGGTGCGCGCGCGTGGACACGCCCAGCTCCTCAGTAGCAACATATCAGTTCAGTGGTATAACTGTCTGGTCAAACAGTTTCGTTTGAAACTTTAAGAACAGAATGAATGTCATTGTTTCGACTTGGGACCTCTATATAAACCAAGGATACCCTTGGTTAGAAGACACACCAAAAAAAATCAAAATGATTATCTGTTCTCTGATTTCACCAACACTTTTCTCCAACGATCAAATTCTTCTCTTCTCGTCTCAGGTACTATTCAGGCCAAAGCCAACTCCGGCAGTACTATTACTGTTCCGGCTGTTGTACTCTGGGAAACAAAATGAGCTTTCATTAATAGACTCGGAATTTGTTTTAAGAGCTCAGTGTTCAACACGATCCTCAGCTAATTTTCTTTATTTCTGCTTCTACACCTTTCTTGTATTTCGTTTATTTAAGTTGTAACAGTGTCATATTTTGCTTTCGTTTTCATTTATGTATTTTAATCGTAATATATATACTGTTTATTTTAATTTATGTACGAGCGGTTCCTACATCTTACATCTATTCAAAAGTACTAATGGGGACCGTGGTGGCGTGGGGCACCTCTGTGATGGGGATCGTGGTGGCTATGGTCACACCACCACAACCACTTCCATTTGGCGTGATGGTAGTTGTATTGAAGGGTTATTGTTTTTTGGAATAATGGAAATAAATAATCACAACTATTGACTATTGGCCAATAACAGTCCCAACTACTAAAATTATCAATAGCGGTCCCAACTTTCGACATATTGGAAACCAACGGACCCAAACTAACGGAGGCTAACTCCCCCAAAGACCACTTAATATTCATAGGTTGATCCAAACAAGACTCATTTAACCCAATTTTTTTTTATTTTTTTCCGCATACTAATGTTACAAAATCAAAATTATCAACAAAGTATAAATATATATAAAGCAGTCACATTTTAACTATAACATCTTATGTGAATTTATCTATCAAGTCATTATTATGGCATAAAAATCCAAGCAATTTAATTTATAATTTGAAAAATAAAATAAAATATAAACAGGTTAAGCGGATCAACTCGTCGGGTTTGCACGAACCTGACCCGTTTAGCTAAAGGGGTTCACGGTTTCAACCTAAAATTGACCCAAACTCGTTTAGGTTGTGTCGTGTCAGAAATTAACACTCTTAGGTATGAACAGGAACCAACCCATTTAGACTCATTAAGATAAAACAAGTTCATACAAGTTAATTGAAGTATAACTATTAAGATGGTCGAAGTTTTGAGTTGGAAATGGGTCAAACAGGCCCGACCAAAAGGGTGGGCTGGGTGGTTGACAGCTCTGGGTTTAGTTTTCCAGGGCCCGAAATTCTTTAAAAAATTTATATATATATATATATGTATTAAATTCTATATTTAGGAAATATATTTGTTTCTTATACATATAAGTCTTGGTAGTAGATTTTAAAAAAACCATGCTTTTTATAATTCATTTATCTTTACCAAAATTTTAGGCCAATTTTTTAGTGTTTTCGGAGATGGCCCTGGGGTCAAACCTAGCTAAAATGAGACGAATCAAGCAGGTGAAGGGCATGGCGTTGCTTACGCTAAGCCCGAGGATGGAAACGGCAGTTTTGAGCCACTACGATACTCTTCTCTATGTTGAACCACCCTTGTTTGCTTTCGCCAGGGTTGGCGTTAGTAACAACGATCCCTCCTTTCCTTCGGGTTTTTGTGTTAAACTTTGTTGGCTTAAGTTACTTGGATTGCATATCTATCTATAACTTATAATAAAAGAATTGAACTTTGATGATGTGGCATTTAATGGATGCCTCAACCCCTCCTTGAATGTGCCACGTGGCATCATGTAGGATTTTTTAATTTTTTAGTTTTTTTAATAAATCTATATATATTATAATTATTTTAGGAAAAGATAAGAATTTAAAAAAACAAAATTAAATTTTCTCTCTAATGTTTTCTCCAGTAACTTTTAAACGTTAATATCTTTTATTTACGAGATTTTTTAAAGAAAAAAATTACACCAAATTAACGAGTGTTTTATTATCTTTCCAACAAGTACCATAGTGCTATATAAAAAGCGGAGAAAAAAAACAACTATTTTTGTGGGGTTTTGTTTTCAAATATATTTTACTCTAATAATATATCACAAACGATAAATATAACTTCATAGACAGAGATTCCTTTTTTTATATTTGAATATGATAACTGGCAGAAATTTGTTTCAAATAAATAATAATAATAATATTATTATTATTCATTAATCATGTATTGGCAAATCATTAATTATGTTGTCATATTAGATATTTTATTATGTTATATTAGATATTTCAACCCCGGGACACTCCCGGGATAAAAGCTAGTTTATTCTAATATTTAAAATGTACTTATATGTGTAGGTAAAGCTCCATAGTAAGGATGTATGTGGTCAAGGTCTTGGTTTGGATTAAACGTAGATGATAACAAGTGTCTGCAACTATAGACTAGTTAAGAATAGTAATTTTGAAATCTTTTGTACATGGACGGGTGTGATTCATCAACAAATACTTAGTAATGTTTTTGAAGGATCAAATATTTATATTTATACTTTATATAAAGATATAGTATTTACATGCGTAAAAAAAAATATGTGGGGCTAATTTACCATTAGCAACTCTATTATATAGATCAAAATTTTTGGGTGTAGAAAACTGCAAGCCAACATGCAATATCACCTTAACACAATATATTGTAATTTTAACTATTTTTATAATTTAGTTATTTAAAATTAAGTAAAAATGTTGAATTTGGTGTTTTTAGGGCTGCAAACGAACTGAACTTTCAGCGAACCGTTCATGAACCGTTCGACGGGAAGCTCATTTGTGTTCATTCGTTTAATAAATGAACGGACACGAACAAAAAAATTTTCTTCGTTTAGCTGAACGACCGAACATGAACGAAGGCTGCGTTCGTTCATTTATATTCGTGAACGTTCGGTAACGTGTTCATTTATGTTCGTTTGTGTTGATAGTTTATTAGGATTTTTATGTTTTATAATTTTTTATACTCTTATATATTTTTATTTATTTCATCCAAATAAATAATATATGTGAAGTAAATATATGACTTTATGAGATTAATAAACCTAGTTTTAGTATCCAAGTTCATTATATTTCCACGTTCCAGTGTTGATGCCCTTCACCTTTGACGCCCTCTACCATCCACCTTCGACACCCTCCTTCATCCACCTCCAATGCGAATTTAGTTTTTTGAGACACTACTTTATTAGGTTTACCAATATTATGTTAAGAACTAAGTATGTTTAGATAATAAGGTTATATTTTGGGTGGATATAGCTAATGTCTTAATGTGTGTGAATTCAATCTTATTCTGTTACGTAATAGAATAGATTTAATAGTCTAAGGACTACTATTGTAATAGAATAATATTAGAGGGACTGAAGTTGTACTTTGTAATAGTTAGTTTGTTATTGGTAGTTAATAAAGACAAACCACCCTCAAGTTAACCATGCTTGAATTGGGTTTCCCTCTCTTTCTCTCTGTGTTTTCTCAATCTCAGACTATCAATGGTATCAGAGCCACCGATTCTCATCGGAGCTCCGGCCAATCACCATTAATTCCGATCATCGTCCTCGATTGTTCCATCGTTCTTTCAATTCATATTCTGTTTTTCATTTCCTACCTTTCTTTTTCTTTTGAAACGAGGAATTGGTCTTTCTTGATCATTCCATTCCATCGAATTGATCATTTGGATCATTCGATTCCAGTGGATCGGTCTATTCGCGATTTGTCCATTCTTGTAATCGAATTTCTCTTTTCCAGTCTTTCAATTCTTTAAAATCCATAATAAAATGACTACTCGTAATCAAGAAGTTGATAGGATAGCCAAAGATGTTAGTAGGCTTGATGAGTTTACTACCCAGACTCAAGAAGGTTTATTGAGTCTCAAATCAGCCTTTGATCAATTGCAAGCTGCATTTGCAACGATTGAGAAACAGGGGACTATGGTTCCTCGTAATGAAGGTGAGAGAGTCTGCAATAACAGATTAACCAAGGTTGAATTTCCAAAATTCAATGGTGATCATGTGGAAGGGTGGATGTACAAATGTGAACACTTTTTCTCTATAGATGAAACCCCTGAAAGATACAAGGTTAAATATGTTGTTGTCCATTTAGAGGGAAATGGCATCAAGGTTTTATGAAGTCAACAGGAAAACAGATTTGTGATATAACTTGGGATGAATATACAAGAAATGCTTCAACAAGATTTGCAGCAACCTTAATAGAAGATGCTATGGGTGCATTTAAAGCATTAACACAGACAGGTGAGTTGGAGGATTACTGTGATGAATTTGATTTGTTGTTGAATAAAGTAACCCTACCTGATGAATACACAATCAATTTGTTCATTGAAGGCCTAAAACCAAAAATTGAGTGTCATGTAAGAATGTTTAAACCAAAAACATTAAGAGAAACATATTCTTTGGCAAGAATGCAAAATCAGTCAAATAAGGTACTTGGTTTGGGAGGTATGAGTGGTACATGATCTTCTGGCCACAAATACAGTTCCACAAGGACTAATAATTTGACTAACATTGGGAAGCAACCTGTCTTGGCAACCCCTGTCAATTCAGTTCCTTCCAATGTTATTGTACCAAAGAAGGTAAGTAACAAATATATGGATAATAAAAGAACCAAAGGAGAATGTTTCTTTTTGTAATGAGAAGTATGTGGCTGGTCATAGTAGGGTTTGTAAAGGCAAGAAACAGTTGTTCTTGGTTGAGGTTGAGGAATATCAAGAGGGGAATGAGGAACAGCCAATTGAAGAGGAAGAATTGATTCCAGGTGTCCCACAAATTTCACTGAATGCATTAATGGGAATTCCATCTTACTCAACTATGCAAGTAGTGGGTATGGTTGGAACACGATATTTGTACATATTATTGGACAGTGGATCAACCCACAATTTCATGAGCAAATCCTTGGCTCAGAAATTAAAATGTCCTATAACACAAATTCCCAATGTGCAAGTAACAGTGGCTGATGGTAATAAGGTGGAATGTGTTAACCTGTGTAAAGACTTCCAATGGGTCATGCATGGAAATTGGTTTACAGTTGATATGATGGTCATTGATTTAGACAATTATGATATTGTGTTGGGCATACAATGGTTGGAAACATTGAATGACATAGTGTGGAATTTCAAGAACCTCACTATGAAGTTTAATGTGGCCGGCCAAGATTTTGAATTAAAAGGAACAAAAAGAAGGAATGTGGGCCTATCTTCTATGGAGAAAATTACAAGTTTAATTCAAGATGAGGAGAAGGTAGTACAAGCTCAGTTGTTCATGATTCAAGATTCAGCCAGTTCTCAAAGCATGTATCAACCAATGATTGGTAAAGAACAAGAAAATGAAGAGTTGACAGATTTGTTAAAAGACTATGAAGATATTTTTGATGTACCAAAAGGGCTACCCCCTGCAAGACCATTTGATCACAGAATTGTGCTTAAAGATGAGAAGGCCAATCTAAATTTGAAACCCTATAGATATTACAGTGCTCAGAAAGATGTAATTGAGCAAATGACACAAGAGTTATTGGATTCAGGGGTAATCAGGCAGAGCAACAGTTCATTTGCAGCACCTGTGGTTCTTGTAAAGAAGAAAGATGGTTCCTGGAGAATGTGTGTTGATTATAGGAGACTTAATGAAGCCACAGTAAAAGATGTCTTTCCCATTCCTCTTATTGAAGAACTGTTAGATGAACTACAAGGGGCTGTAATTTTTTTCTAAATTGGACCTCAGATCAGGCTACCATCAGGTAAGAATGTATGAGCCTGACATTCATAAGACTGCATTCAAAACTCATCAGGGCCATTATGAATTTCTAGTGTTACCTTTTGGTCTAACAAATGCCCCTGCCACATTTCAATCATTAATGAATGCCACTTTTAAAGAAGTTTTAAGGAAGTGTGCATTAGTATTCTTTGATGATATATTAGTGTACAACAATAGCTGGACTCAACATTTGATTGATTTAAGGACTGTGTTGGACTTAATGAGGCAAAACTCTTTAAAAGCAAAGAAGTCTAAGTGTTCATTTGCTGGTGAAAGAGTTGAATACTTGGGGCATATCATTACCAAAGATGGGGTATCAATTGATCCTGCTAAGAATAGTGCAATACAAGAGTGGCCTACCCCTCTCAATGTCAAACAGTTAAGAGGATTCCTGGGTCTGGCAGGCTATTATAGGAGATTTATTAAGAATTTTGGTCTCCTGTCTAGACCATTGACTGATTTGTTGAAAAAGGAAGGATTCAAATGGAATGAGGAAGCACAGAAGGCCTTTGATCACATGAAACAGGTACTTAGTTCTCCCCCTGTGTTAAAATTACCTAATTTTTCAAAAACCTTTATCATTGAAACTGATGCCTCAACCAAAGGTACGGGAGCAGTTTTAATGCAAGAAGGACACCCTTTGTCCTTCATTAGCAAGGCCCTTTCTAATAGACAACAGAGTTTATCTGTCTATGAGAAAGAATTACTTGCCATTATTATGGCAGTAAAACATTGGCACCATTACTTGGTGACCAAACACTTTGTGATCAAAACAGATCATCAAAGTCTGAAACATTTACTTGAACAAAAGATAGTAACCCCTTTACAACAAAAATGGCTGTCTAAACTGTTGGGATATGATTATGAAATCTGTTATAAGAAGGGGGTAGAGAATGTGGTGGCAGATGCTTTGTCAAGGGTGCAGGGTATGGCCTTGTTTGAGATAAGCATCAGTGTAGTGAATCCTGTGTTATGGCCAAGGATTCAAGAATCATGGCAAAAAGATCCCATTACCAAAGAACTGATTGACAAGTTACAGCAAGGGACAGTGGTAAAAAATAGAACTTGGGATGGGAAAATGTTGAAAAGAAAGAATAAACTGTTAGTAGTTGATGATAAAGAGTTGAGAAAAGACATTATTACCCTTTATCATTCATCTCATATGGGGGTGATTCAGGGGTAAATCCTACCACTATAAGAATCAAGGAACTATTCTATTGGAAAGGTTGTGCTAAAGATGTGCAACGATTTGTGAAAGAATGTTCAGTTTGTCAGAGAGCTAAGTATGAAACAGTAGCTTACCCTGGACTATTACAACCTTTACCAGTTCCTAAAACTATTTTTAGTGATATCTCAATGGATTTCATTTCTGGATTACCTAAAATCCAGGGTAAAGACACAATTATGGTGGTAGTGGACAGGTTTACTAAGTACGGTCACTTCATACTTTTAAGCCATCCCTACACAGCTGCTAAAGTTGCCAATGTGTTTTTGGACAATGTCTTTAAAATCCATGGGAATCCTGACACTATTGTGTCTGACAGAGACCCAGTGTTTATCAATGTTTTTTGGCAAGAATTTATGAAGCTACAAGGGGTAAAACTGGCAATGTCCTCAGCCTATCATCCTCAATCTGATGGGCAGACAGAGGTATTGAACATATGCCTGGAAGCCTATCTAAGAAGCATGTGTATGGATGCTCCTCTAACATGGGTCAAATGGGTGCCTCTTGCTCAGTGGTGGTATAACACCTCTTGGCACTCCTCCATTAAAATGTCTCCCTATGAAGCCTTGTTTGGGATCAAACCAAACCTCCATATTCCCTATATACCTTGTGATACCCCTATAGCTGCTGTGGAAGAATTGCATAGAGAAAGGGAAGCCATGATATATAAACTAAAGTTGAACTTAAACTCTGCAAGAAACAGAATGAAGCAGCTTTCTGATGCTCATAGAACTGATAGAGAATTCCAGGTGGGAGAATGGGTCTATGTAAAACTTCACCCCTTTGCTCAAAACTCTTTAAGGACTCATCATAACAGGAAGTTGTCACCCAAGTACTTTGGGCCACTCCTGATCCTTCAAAGGGTTGGCAAGGTAGCCTACAAGCTGGACCTGCCAGATACTACTCAAATTCACCATACTTTTCATGTGTCTTTACTCAAGAAGGCTCATGGGTCAATTACACCTACTACTGAATTACCACAAGGTCCAATATTTGTTTTGCAGCCTAGAGCAGTGTTGGATAGACAATTGGTTAAAAGGGGAAACAAAGCAGCTATGAAGATCTTGGTTCATTGGGAAGGGCTGCCTGTGACTGAAGCTTCCTGGGAATTTTTGGAAGATATGCAAACTAGATCCCCTGATTTCACTTTTTGAGGTCAAAAATATTGATAAGGAGGGGGTATTGTTACATAATAGAATAGATTTAATAGTCTAAGGACTACTATTGTAATAGAATAATATTAGAGGGACTGAAGTTGTACTTTGTAATAGTTAGTTTGTTATTGGTAGTAAAAAAAACAAACCACCCTTAAGCTAACAACCATGCTTGAATTGGGTTTCCCTCTCTTTCTCTCTGTGTTTTCTCAATCTCAGGCTATCATATTCGAAACTTAATATATGTCCGTTTGTGTTCATTAATGTTCATTTATGTTCGTGTGCGTTCATGAACAAAATTAAAAAACGAACACAAGTGTTTTTTTAACAAACGAACACAAACAGAAAATCTCGTTTGGTAAGTGTTCATGAACTGTTCGTAAACACTTAATTTTCTTAAGGAACAAACACGAACAAGGCTTTGTTCGTGTTCCTCCGATTCGTATGCAGCCCTTGTTCGTGTTCCTCCGATTCGTATGCAGCCCTAGGTGTTTTATATGGATAATGGACTCCGTTAAAATTGATTAAAGGTACAAAATAATCACCTAAAAAAGAGGAGGAGGAAGAAGGCAACAATAACATGACCCGGTCCAAGAGCCGTGTTGGACTCTTTCTCTATTTTGACATTTCATGGTCTGCCACATTGAAAAAAAGTTATCGGAACTTTAATTTGACATTTCATGGTCTCCTGCAAGGAAATTCAGTTCTCAAGTGCTCCAAATTCTCCTATTTGACTAGTGCTTTTACTCTTTTTTTGCCCTCATCCAAATAATTTTCGAAATACATGGTGAGAATTAAAAAAAAAGTTACAGAGAATTACGTTAAAAAAAAAGTAGAATTAAATGGGTGCCAATACATGGTGAGAATTCAATGGGTGCAAGTAAGGGATGTTTATCGAGTCAAATAAGTTAAATTTCAAATTAGGGTGAGGCTAACGTATAAAGCTTCTTAACGTAAGAAGCGTAAGAAGCAATCTCAACCGTTAGATTAAGGATGTAGATTAAAAACCCTAATCATACTTGGGTTAAACTAACTAAGGGTAAAACAGAAAAAAACCGTCTAATTTTAACAGATCGATTCCAGATCGTAACAACAAAACCCTGATTTTTCATCGTTTTCAGATCGATTCATGTTCAGAATGATTACACAATTCAAAAACAAAAAAAAATCGATTACAAATGAACGAAAACGTAAAGATCAGTATTTGAATCTAAAAAAAACAAAAAACAGAGGATTAAAAATAATCATATAAACAATTATGAATCGTAATAGTTGTCGAAATACTCTCGATTTTGTTTCAATAAGGATGATTAAACATAAAAAATAGGTTAAAACAAGTTGCAGAGGAAGAAGATGAAGTTGGTGAAGAACAAAGCACTTTTTATATATCAAACGCATTCACAAAATTACAGACACACTCATTGAAATTTCAGACGCACTCCTTGAAATTTATTGAATAGACACGTGCGTTTAAAACAAACGCACCTTTACTTGTTTCTTAAAATTTAAACACACTTTGTATTTGGTGGTACAACAAAAACAAACGCACCTTTTACTTTAAACAAACGCACCTTGTATTTAAACAAACGCACTTTGTATTTGGTCAACCTCCTTTTTGAATTGTGACGAATTCGGGCAACGAAGATTAAAACTACACAGTGAATCGACGATCTTGACGACTACATCTTTCTTTTAGGTTACTGAATCTGATCTTCGTTTTCTTTTAGGGTACGGTGGTGGTGGTGGTCAGATCTAGATCGGTATGTTTCAGAATGAAAATGGGTTACGTTTATAAACAGGGAAGATAGGATTAAATGTGTTTAACTGTGGTTAGGTTAGATTGACAGGTGTCAATCTCTGGTGGCTTCCTACGCTTCTTATTTTAAGGGGCTTTATACCATATACTTTCTCTTCAAATTATTCGTATTCTATTAAAGGTTGTACTTATTTTAGCGTTATTTTACTAATTTTTTGAAATAACGTTAAAAATGACGGACAGTTAATCATGCATCATGTGGTGACGTTGATAGCCAAAAGACTAGGGGGTACATGCACCAATCGGGTTTATCCCGATTGCTAATTATTATGTGCCTTGCGTCCAAGGCTTGATACAAAACCACTATCGAGCCGAGGGTCTCATTGGAAGCAACCTCTCTATTCCCACGGGGTAGAGGTAAGGTTATCTACATCTTACCCTCCTCAGACCCTACCTTAGTTTTTGCTATTGGTGGAATTAACTGAGTATGATGATGATGATGATTTTTATAAAATTTGGTATGTAAGACTAACCCGTGGTATCACACGGGTTTTACACCTAGTTCGAATTAGAGTCGAATTTGGGTTTATTTGACTTATTGAAATTAAGAAAAACAGGTACTAAAACTTAAAAACAAAAATAAATAAATAATCAATATATGCCTAAACTTACAATCTAACACATACATAAATGCAAAAAGGCCAAAAACAACATAAAAAGACTAACAAGATAAATAAAAACAATAGTCGAATCAACAATAGCTATCAAGACTCAAGACGGTTCAAAACAATCCCAACAACATTACACGGCAACAATAAAAAAAAGAGAGTCCCAAAACCAACATCAAAACATGATAACCGATAACATAATGAAAACAACTAAACAACAACAAATCATCATAAAATCAGCAGCCCCGTAATAACCTGACAATAACAAAACAACAACCAAAACAATAACAAACGACCTTAAATCAACACAAATATGAAGCCACCAGCAGTTGGAAACGATGATAAGCTTTGTAATTTAGCGGTTCGCGTAAATGTTAAACTAAATTGATTACTGATCGATTGATTCTTGGATTGGTTTATATTTTCAAGATAGATCTTTTTATAGCCCGCAAAAAACTTAAAAGGTCCATGTTGTATATTATTTTGAAGCCCAAATCTAAACAAACTGTATGATAAAAAGTAGAAATAAAATTGTGATGAGATAAAAACTTTTTGTACTGTTGTGAAATTTTATAGAAAACAAAAGTAGGTAGGTAGAAAAAAACGGCAATATATTTTTACATGAAATATTAATCCTAGACTGCCAGTACATCAATATAATGTCATATTTTGAGCTTAAGCACTTGGAACATCATTCCTTTTGGGGGTTTCAAATGCATCATAAACTGTGTAATGTAGCATCTACATGATTGACTGTGCGCTTGAGATGTCACTTATTCACCTTAGTATAAAAGGTGGTCACAAACGAGCCTAAAATTGTTGATTCCTGAAGTCGACTAGTCGAAGAAGATGAAGACTTCAAACTATGTATGAGTTGAACTCAAGACTCGTTCTTTTGTGTTGTTTGTACATCGAACAGAAATCATTTTTTTGTTGTTTTCATTGTCTATTAACAAGTTATTTGATGCATATCATTTTACGCAAAATTGAGTCGTTTTGAATGAGAGGTGACGCTTTAATTCTGCTATTATTTTCTTGAAACTCAAATTGACCTAATTCTTGTCTAAAAAAAAAAAGATTTGAAAATGAGGCTTCTAAAAAATGCAGGCCTAAAGTGATTGCTATAGGGCTTGGCCCATTAGGTCGCCCTTGAAATGAACATTAGTCAATAATGAAACACTAGTGCGGAACCTGAGCGTTGCAGCGGAGTCGACAATGCAAGATGGGAACATAAATCAAACCTTAAAATGATAAAAATAAATCATATATAAGTTTTATATATAACAAGAAAGCTCTATATTGTATAAAGATTGGCTTATAACTAAAACGATTTTGTGAAAAAACTTATTAAATTTTGATAGTTAAAGACAACGTAAATATATAGAGAGCGAATAAAAACTGAGACTTGTTTGTGATGCTTTCTTTAAGGTCCAGATACTCCAAGAGATCCAGTCATCTATGTTTTTATCAGCCTCGTTCTTCTAGCAAAGGAAAACCATTTAGTAAAAGTCTATAATTTTCAAAAGTACATAATATCATAAAATAAGGGATCTTCAAATGTTGTGATTTCAAAGAAATATAGAATTGACATGTTTTTTTTACGTAAGGACAAAAAAGTATAAAAGATTTGTAGCCTCACTCGTCGATGAAATCAGGCGATCATCAAATCAATTTATAAGAGAATTTTATGTAGAATTAGTTTATTTATATGGTAGAAAGGGTAGTTAAATGCATATAATTTGATGATTATTTGTAGTATGAGAAATTAGTATTATATTGATGGTATTATTCTTTATCAGTTGTTTCTTACCCATATAAGCTATCATGTTAGTCCAAAAAGAGTCAATTTTACAACTTATTTAAACACATATTACTAATTGAGTAATTGAACAACGCATCTAAATAATATATCAAAAAACAAAAAAAAACGAAAAAAACCTAAACAAGAATGATATATGGATATGGTACCAAATTGTGATACTAAAACTAAATAGAAGGTAAAAATAGTTTGCCAAAGTTCATATGTTGCTTAACTGGTCGTAGTGTTGCAGATTAAAAAAACTTATCTGCATTATAATAATGAAGCTTCAAAAACAAATTAGATTAATTTTGATGTCCATCATTGCATACCTTGTACTTTAGCATCCGAACCCAAAGAAAAAAAGAAGTTTCACGCCTTCTCGTTGGTTTACACATGTAAAAAAACAAGAATCTAGGATGAATTGTAGTTATATAAGGGGGAAATTACCTCAACCAAAGCACGGGTATTAAGGCTAGGAGATAATGTGACAAAAATGTATTCATATAAAAGTGTAATTAATTAGTCAGAATTACGTTATGACATATTTTGTTATACAAAAGTGTAAAAAGAAGATGTTAATTAAAATTTATAGAACTTGTTTGATCCTAGAGAAAAATAAAATAAAACCTAAGTTTCAATAAACATAATGTGAAAGTAAAGCAAAGACCCATTTGTTAATAATATTTAGATTGTTCATAATCAGATTGTTGTTCCTTAATATTTTTTTGAGTTTCCTTAATATTTTTTATGCTCAATACATGGTGAAGCTTATATTGAGCATAAAAAATATTAGGGAAACTCAAAAGATTAAACAAGATAAAAGTAAAATGAAAGGAAACAAACAGTGGCGAGGCTTTGTTGGGGCGGGAGGGGGCGGCCGACCCCCCCGAATTTTCGTGCAGAAGTTCCGATTATATAGTATTCGTATAGAAAATTTTGTAAATATAGGGTTTCGACCCCCCGAAACTGGTTTTCGACCCTCCGAAACTAGTGACTTCCGACCCCCCGAACCTTCGGATCAAGCTTCGCCACTGGAAACAAACCATATTTAAAAGCTAATTAAGGCTATTAATAAAAAAAATCATTAAAGTAAATAAATGAGAATTGAATATAAAACTAATGAATGATTGTTTTATGAAAGAAACCCAAAGGATTATAAAAGTTAAATTTACTAACTACTAACTTATAAAGCTTCTTTACTCATGATGGTGTCAAAAAGACAAATTTTCCCTTTAGTAATTTCACTAAGTATTATACCAGCATGAAATTTTGTAATTACTTAACTTTTACAGGTATCCTTCGTAGATGCTTTATAATATAGTATAGATAATCAGTATGATGCTCTTAAGTCTTAACACTCGTTAGTGATAACATGACAAAATATAAGTATATATATATGGTAGGTTTAAAGAAATCTATATACTTGTTAGACTACCCGCAGTGGCAAAGAATTTGGGCGTAAAAATGCCCCAAAGCGCCCAAAAATAAAATCACCGAATTAAACCACACAATACGGAAAGTGTAGCGATCGTAGTGTAGTAGAAAAAGTAAGACCGAGTACCAATTCGTGTACACTAATACGCGGCCCTCGGTACTAAGAGGGTGTTTGGGATTACTTATCTAACTCCAAAAGTGCTTTTAGTCAGAAGTGCTTATTGACTTATGACTTTTTGAAAATGAGTTTCTAAATATGTGTTTGGATTAACTTTTGTGATGGGAAAAACCAATAAGTCAATAAGTTGTTCTTTTAAAAAATGTTTGGCTTAGCTTACTGTGAAAATTAGTTGTATGGGTGATAGATTTGTCATTTTTATTCCAAAAGCTAGTATTTGTGACTTCTCGAAAACAACTTTTCAACCCTTATCAAAAAGCCAAAACCAAAAGTGCTTCTGTGGTAGACAAATAACTTATTGACTTTTTGAAGAAGTCAATAAGCACTTTCTTAACAAAATCTCAAAAACCCTCTAAACCTATGTCGAATCCTAGTATGGATAAAATAACATGGTATCAACTAATCAAACCAGTAAACATAAAGTATGGATAAAGAAGTAGGAAGAAAGAAGCAGGGAATAAGCTAATAACGCAACACACGAACGAGAATCAGGATTGGGAAGGAAGAATGACTGTCTAGTTGGGGAATCCTAATTGCAATGTCAAAAACTACGGGAAATGGAGACTCGAATAGGAATTGGGATCTAAAGATATTGTCCTAACAGGTTCACTAAGAGGTCCTAAATTTCCTCTCGGTCTTAATAGGAATAACAAAGCTAATCCAAGCGGTCGTGTGAAGCTCACCGGGTAGTGGAAGGATTTCATCTCGGTCTCTCCTAACACTAGATGTTTGCACGCCCTAAGGTTTGATATGCTCTCAGCCTTACAAATCACAAGACACCAAATTATGTCAAGGAGTGAATCAAACTAAATGGTAAATCTTTGGATAAACGGTCAAGACGGATAATACGTAGAAATCTCACTTTCGTGCAAATTATGGCCTAAGTCCGGGGAAACCTAAATGACCCATAACCTCTCACTCTCAAGGTAGGTGATAAACCGAGTTTGAAGTCTAAAATGCAAGATTCTAGATCTAAAGTCAACCTAATTAATAATCAACACAAAGTTAATGATATATTCATGCAATTTCTAGTCCTAAACAAAGAGTCAAGAAACCGAGATGGCATGTAGATCTAAAAACATGTCCCAAACATCATCCAGGTGACAAATCATAACATAGATCAATAAGGTTTCAATCTTTATACAAACACATAAATATCCAAGTTCCAAATCCTATAAAATTTCATCACGTATCAATAATCATCCTTAATGACCAGGGAACTAGTCTATTATCATCATCATCAAAACATAAGTATCAAAATCGGATCTCAAGACAATCATCATTATTACAAAGTTTCAAATCCGAAAACTACCTATAAAACAAGTAAAAACACTAACTGATTGTCTTGACCTGCGCCCAGTAATGCAATCACGAGGCTCTTCCAACGTTCCAGCAGCGTTTTGGTAATGTTTTGTAGGGTCCATTATAAAGAAATCGTCAAAGGGTTTATATAGACAACCCCAAGCAACAATTGTCTCGAGATGGTGCACACTGACCTAAGTAAGCGTCAGATGTAGTAGTGGACACAATTGCATTCTCTAGGATTTCATGCCAAGTAACGGTGCCGACAAACGGTGATAGCAGACCGTGTGTGCCAATAAAGGTCTGTTAGGATTAGGAACATAACTTTATCAAATTTTGATTTGTCTTGGTGCAATCACAATCACGTCTAGATTCTTCTAAAATCTCTCAATAAAGTGGCAAACCTGCTAATTCACCTAAAGATCACCAAGTAAAAGAATAAGCAAACAAAATAAGTGAGGGGATAAGCGAGCCAATAAATATAAGACTTTCCAAGTCTATCAAGAACCTCCAGGGTAACGAGAACATGTATTGGTTCGGAGATGTATCTAGCACTTTCTCGGTGAACTCGCGTCGTGCCAAGGTTAGAAAGAAGTGGCTTATTGAGACCAACAATGCACATTAGTGGAGCAACTAGATCAAATTCAAAGTTAGCTTCTTCGGATTGTGTGCCAGTTAAAACAAGCTTCATACAATAATGGAAATAGTGAAAAGGAATGTGAGTATTCCATCTACATCTTGTGTCAATTGTAATGGTGCTCCAAGACGCATCAGTCACTTGTTATTGGACCGTGGTTATGCAAAACTAACATGGGGAAGATAAAACAATTCTATGGTTTCTTGGTTACTGCCATTTTAGTAAAAGATACACTTTAGTTGGTCATCATCAATGCAAGAGTCCAAGTTCTTCAATAAAATGGTGCATGTGATTACTATTACTAACTTGTAGGCTATTTGAAGATCAAGAAACTAGAATAATATGAACAATAAACACTTACATCTGGATAAAGTTGTGAAAAATATAATGTAACTCTTGTTCGACCGTCTTACTAGTGTGAAATGATTGATTTTCTTTTGACTTATCCGATAAATCACATATAATGTAACTCGTGTTCTACCGTCTTACTCACCGTTAAAAAACTAAAATACACTTAAAAGAACTAAGCATATTATTATTATTATATATACTAAACGATAACCGTCGGTGCAATAGTTTCTTTCACGAATTCAAATATTGACCACCCAAGTTTAGGACAATTGCTTAGAGGCCTGCCAACCCTTAATGGAAGCAAACCGCCCAGCAAACTTAAAGCAAAAACCGCCTAACAAACTTAAAGCAAAGCGCCCGAAAAATTAGACCAAACCGCCCAAAGCCCGCTGAACCGTCGGAAACTTGCCACAAACCGTTCCGAAATCCAGCCCTTAACCTACCATCGAACCTGGCCAAGAACCGGATTGCCGCGCGTAGAGCGGCTTGATTTTTGCTAGTAACCACTAAATAATAGAATTATTAGAAAAAAGTGCAAAGAAAGCACATTAAAAGGAGGTAAAGTGTAATTACAACAAATAAACACCGAGATTTACTCATATTCATCTTCACCATCATGTCCAAACTCCAAAAGTTTTATAAAATAAGAATAATCTCATTTCATTTCATCTGCAACGAAAGCGACTTCAACAAACCTTCAATTAATTCACAAAAATTCCATTCCCCAATCATATTAATTCGTAGATTCAAAGCATCCTCCCTGATTTAACACCTCATTCTCCTGTTAGTTCAACCCACCCCCATCACCTACCCAACAACCATCTAATTCAACTCTACATACTCCACACCCCCCATCTCACATTCATATTATTATTACTATTATTATTTCCAAAACCATCAAACAATGAAACTACTCGCCTTACACCAGAGCTATGCTAACCGTAACCGCTCCAACCTCCGTCAATCTCCGTTAGATTCCTCCATGGAAGCAACTAACGCCGTTAAATCTCCCCTCTGGATAATCCTTCATTGTTTATGCTGTCTCATTAGTCTCGTCCTTGGTTTCCGTTTCTCCCGTTTAGTCTTCTATCTTTTATTCTCAACTTCAATTAATAATCTCTACTCCTCCTCTACGACGTCGTTTGGTAGCGTTTCTGATATTGCCCAAACGCTGTCGTTTACCACTTCTAATATTAATAATGTTAATATTAATATTAATACTACTAACTCTGCTAGCAGAGTTGTGGTAGGTAGACACGGGATCCGGATCCGGCCGTGGCCGCATCCGGATCCCGTGGAGGTAATGAAAGCTCATAGGATAATTGAAGCTGTTCAAAGGGAACAGAAGGTACAGTATGGGATTAAGAGTCCTAGAACTGTGATTGCTATTACTCCTACTTATGTTAGGACGTTTCAAGCTCTGCATATCACTGGTTTAATGCATAGTTTGATGAATTTGCCCTATGATGTTGTCTGGATTGTTGTTGAAGCTGGTGGTGTCTCGAATGAGACCGCGGCTTTGCTCGCGAAAGCGAATTCGAATGTCAAGGTTGTGCATATTGGATTTGAGAAGAAAATGCCTATTTTTTGGGATGGTAGGCATAAGATTGAGTCTCAAATGAGATTGCAAGCTTTGAGGTAAATTTTTAATAAAATTATTAATAATTTGAAGTTTTATGAGTTGACTTTTTTTAAATTGTGATTTAGGGTTGTGAGAGAAGAGAAGATGGATGGGATTGTGATGTTTGCTGATGATAGTAATATGCATAGTTTGGAGTTATTTGATGAGATCCAAAATGTGGAATGGATTGGAGCGGTTTCGGTTGGGATACTTGCTCATTCGAGTCATTTGGATGAGGATCCGTTTGCGGTTCGTAATAAAAAGAATGTGGAAGAAGAAGATGAGAAGAAATCGCCGTTGCCGGTACAAGGTCCAGCTTGTAATTCGTCTGATCGGTTGATCGGATGGCATACGTTTAACACGGTTATGTATAAAGGAAAGAGCGCGAATTATATTGGTGATATGGCGATTGTGTTGCCACGGAAGTTGGAGTGGTCGGGGTTTGTGATGAACTCAAGGTTGGTATGGAAGGAGGCTGAATTTAGGCCGGATTGGATTAAAGATTTGGACATGGTGGTGGCCGGAGATGGTGATGATGATATTGAGAGTCCGCTTGCTTTGGTTAAGGACTCTTCTATGGTGGAACCACTAGGTCGTTGTGGGAAGAAAGTGATGCTTTGGTGGCTTCGAGCTGAGGCTCGTGCGGATAGCAAATTTCCTTCCGGGTTAGTCATCTTTTTAGAATTTGGTTGTTATAACCGTTGGATAATGCTTGTGCATCTTTTGACATGTTTTGGCCTAATTAGTTACCCTTAGTAGTAAATGTTTATCACTGCATATGCATAATATTACAAGTGAGCATGTCAAAGTTATGTTGAATGGTGAATCCTTGTCCTATATACTACAGCTGCATAGATCTATCATCTATTTCATAGTGATATAGGTTTGGAAAGATGTGACAACAGTCGATGGTTTTTAACGGGGTGTTTGGTTGTGCTTTATGGGATGGTGTATGTAATATCTATTGATTAATTGTAATAGGACATGTTGCAGGAGATAGTTTTTGGATTGTTCATATTTAGGAACTAACAAATAAAGTGACCAAAATGTATATATTGTTTAACTAGTGAAATTTAAAAGACAACTTATACTTCTATCAGTTATTAAAATATGTTGTATACATTATTTGTTATCAAGCTTTTATGAAAGTTTCTAGTATATAAACTCAATAGTTAAATTTCTTTTTGGTATTATTTTTAGTTAAGTGTGTGTTAAGAAGAGGGATAAATAAGTTATCTTAAATTCTTAATATATCCTAAATAATTGGTTTATTTGACACCTAATCCCTAAATAGTAGGATAGTCATAAACAAAACTGATCATTACGGCTTCAAGATGATATTTTTATTCATTTTGGTGGTGGTTTGATGAAGTGTGGTTGGTAAGGTCGTTTTAGTGACTTACTAACATGAATGTTTTTGATTTTTGGAATATGTAACAAGTTAGTTCATTGTGTCTGTGGCCTGTGGAACGGCGTATATAGGGATCATTGTATGTTCAAATTTATCTACCTGTATGTTTGTTTATGTGTATGTATAGAAGTATGTGTTTTATGCAGATACTCATGAGTTAATTTGAATGATCTAATGACCACAATGATGATTTGATATTTATCTATTAGAAGTATTTGGTGCCTTGTTGCCTTTTCCTTTCGCCCTTATAGTTTTCTAAGAAATATTACATGATACCAAAATGACCTAGGATATGCTAGAAACTTTCAAGTGAGGGAATTATATTATATTAAGAGTCTTTTTAGGATAATGTTTGCTTAGATTTTAATATACGGTTTGTATTATTAGTCTTTGGTAAAAATGGCAACTGGCAAGATCGGTTGATCGGCTTGTTGGGTAACAATTCACAACAGGTTTGACCCAAAGACACCTTCTGTTCATTTTTAATAACTGTTGGTTGATATTTGATGCGCTAAATCGGTTACAGATATAATAGTAATAATCTGTCTTTGAATTAAACGATTGAGGGCATTGTTTACTAAAATAAAGCACTATGTGTGACCTTCAAGCCATCTGACAAGTTCCTGTAGTAACCATCTAGTTGTTCCCAATAAGGGGGCGTTCGGGTGTTCATCTCAAGATGATTATTGCGATCTAGATAACGAGTCATAATCACATCATTCATTTGAATCTGAATTTTGTATTAACACTTTGTAATTGCATCAAGAATTCATAGATATTTTAGAATTAAAAGTTTTCCATCCTAAGAGTTGGCTCCTTTTTTCTGATGCAGATGGATAATCGATCCTCCACTAGAAATGACAGTACCAGCTAAGCGAACACCATGGCCTGATGTTCCCCCTGAACTCCCATCCAATACCCAAAAAGTTATCGGCAGCACCACCCAGGAGAACACCGAGAAGCGTGTAACAAAAACTCGAACCCCTAAATCAAGACGCAGTTCACGTAGCAAAAGAAAACACGAATCAAGAAATGCAGATGCACGCGTCTCTGCTAGAACTTCTGGAGAAAGAATCAACTTGTAGACATATTGAGTCAACAATACTTAAATTGCTGGCAAGAAACCTTGGTGAAGATATCTTTAATACAAAGTAAATAGGTGGTGTATTTTTCAAAAATTTCTTAATTCTTATTCTATTTGGGTTCAAATTCCTTGGACTTTCCTGTTTGTGGTTGATTAATATTCAGAGGGTGGCATTCTGCTATGGTGCTTGACGAAGGACATTTTGCCCCTTATACATGAAGTTCTCATGAAATACGACCAGATGACATTCTTTTTATGGCAAATTGCCACCATTTACAGAACCATTTTGTAGCTTCTCTTGTTCACATCTTTTCTGTCTTCCTTTAGGTGGATATAGCACCATCAAGTGTGAAAATGTTATTTTGGGTTGGCTGAATGATTATTTTGATCAGTGTTTCATTTCCTATGGTATGATGTTTTTCCATTTTTTCCCGTCTTTGTCCGGTAGATAGGGGTCCACGTAAGGTTCACTGGTGACAGAAGCCGAAGGGGGGGGGGGGGGGGGGGGGGTGTTTGTGTGTGTGTGGGAGTGTGTGTTGCAGGTGACTCGGGTGGTTGACGTGGAGCAGTACCCGTGGTCTCTTCCACCGTATCCTCTCTGCCCACCCTTACCCATTTCACCAGGCTTTTCTATTTCCTGCAGACAATCTTGGTCCTTCAAACATCAACATTTGTGTCTCCTGATGACTTTTAGAAGTTGGGTATCAAGGTGGTGTTAATGTTTTCGAAACAACTTTGTAATCTACTTTTAGACTTATGTTATAGTGTTATCTAAAAAAATATGGTAACAAAGCATTTAAAGAACAAAAACAAGTCAGTTTAACATAAATCTGAAGAAACAGCCAGTAGCAGCCCTAGTTTTCAAAATAATAACTTTACCATTATGAAGTACATAAAATGATGTGAGCAGAAAATCACTCCTCTCTTTCAACTTGAGAGACTGATCTTTACAAGAATTAAAATCAGAAAACTTTACTTATGTAACATTCACTTACACAATATTAGCTCTCCAATCTTTTAAATCTTAACACTAACAATTATTAGGGGCTGTTTGGTTGATTAAATGCTGAATCATTAAGAGGTCTGAAATGCTGAACCTCTTAATGGTTAGTTTTCTTGTTCCACATTGGTAGGAGAGCCCCATTAAGGTTCAGCATAGTTCGGTGCTTAATGATTTAGTGCTTATTGGTTCAATAACATCCCAAGTTTTTATGGTTCAACCTTAACCATTCCATTCAGAAGCTGAAACAAACGCGCCGAATGGTTCATAGCCTCATTAAAAGGCTTACCAAACCGCCCATTAGCTTTAACCTTTTACATTTTACTATTAATCAACACTAACTTCAAATATATTCCAACATGACCAGTGATGGGGTGGGCAAAGTGGTTGAAGGCCCAAGGCTTGACATCCCGGAGGGTCTGAAGTTTTTTTTAATCTTTTTATCTATGTATATATATATATATATATATACTATATATAAAGCATGAGGGAAGGATGCCGGTAAAAGTTAAGTAATTACAAGTTTATATGCTCAAAGTACAAACCTTTGATGCATTTACAAAAGGGTAAATCAGTCTTTTACTCATCAATATTGAGGTTAATGGTTATTAACAATGGGGCAAGCTCAAGAGTCTCTATTTTTCACTTCATATTCTTCCGTTTAATTAACTTTCTACTTCACTCTAGAACATTAACACCCACTATAAACCCCTTGGCTCTCACCCTTGAATATCAATAACAATTAAATCATTGTTATGTTCTTGAATGGTATACAAAACTATCATGTTTAGAAAATGTTGTGCTGAAGAGCTCAAATGCAGTTAATCCTCGTGTTGGGGTCCTATGTGAGTACATAATAATTTTATGTTTTTTTTTTTCCTGTCATATTGGTTCTAACAACCGGGTTTTTTATTTTTATTTTTTATATATATATACTATATATAAAGCATGAGGGAAGGATGCCGGTAAAAGTTAAGTAATTACAAGTTTATATGCTCAAAGTACAAACCTTTGATGCATTTACAAAAGGGTAAATCAGTCTTTTACTCATCAATATTGAGGTTAATGGTTATTAACAATGAGACAAGTTCAAGAGTCTCTATTTTTCACTTCATATTCTTCCATTTAATTAACTTTCTACTTCAATCTAGAACATTAACACCCACCACCCACTATAAACCCCTTGGCTCTCACCCTTGAATATCAATAACAATCAAATCATTGTTATGTTCTTGAATGGTATACAAAACTATCATGTTTAGAAAATGTTGTGCTGAAGAGCTCAAATGCAGTTAATCCTCGTGTTGGGGTCCTATGTGAGTACATAATAATTTTATGTTTTTTTTTCCTGTCATATTGGTTCTAACAACCGGGTTTTTTATTTTTATTTTTTTAATTTGTAGCCATCCCTCACCATAGATGTTTGGGAGGTAAAATTACATAATTTCACTTACATTTTCCACAATAAATTAACTATATATGTGCATGACATATTCACTAACTTTGAATCTTAATTTTGATTGCAGCATGCATACTACCTGGATTTTAAGGCAAGAACCTGCTACTTTCATACACGAAGCACATCTATCAGGGGTGTTTGGATTTGTTATAAAACTGGTTAATCTGTTTCATATCTGCAAGACAAAAATCATTATTTAAGAAATGTTAATTAAGATAAAAAATGTTCCCTCATTTTCATTGTTAAGAATACTTCTATGTTAGAATTATATAAGCTTAAATATTTTCAAACATCATTAACAAAATAATTTCTCAGAAATTTACTTAAGTTTGTTGGAAGTCTTTTAAGTTAGAAAACGTCAATAACATATAAAAAGGTCCATTTTGGTCGTTTTATCTGTTACTACGTTTGTGAAACACTAGAGCAACTATTTTCAAAGCTTCAAAGGTTTAAAGAAAATTCAATCACTATGATAGTGCAATTACTCAACATCAAATAATCAGTTTCAAAGTGAATGTCCGAACACCCTCATTCACCATATGTATTAATTACGAAGTGATCCTTTAGCCTATTTAATTATGTGTGATAGCGTCACACTGATGGTACTGAAATTTAATGTCTATAACAGAACCTCAGGCCCGCTTATGTATCTACTTTTCTTGATAAGCTTGTATCATGGGATGCGGTGAGTTCCAGGCTCGAAGCAGCCAAGCTTAGCATTGAGGGAAACAGAATATTGGAGGCAATTGAAGCAATGCGTAAAATCGCCACAATGCTACCGAGGATGGGATCAGTCCTGATGATTTTCCGGATTTATTTTGGAGTTACACGAGTGTAGTTTTGTATCGCGCGCAGTTGAATGACAACTTCGGTTTAATTAGTGCTAAAGAGGTTAAAGGATAATATCAAATTTACATGCAAAGAAATCTTTTTGCTTTCTTTGTTCTCTTTAAACTCATTGATGAAACATGGACTAAAAGGTTGCTGTTTGGACCCGTTCTGACCTGTCCAGTGTTTCACCTCTGTAACATTATAACAAGGAATTCTGACCTGTGTTAGAGACAAATCATGGGCTAAAGGATCTCCAGTCAAGCAATCGTTTGCCAAAATAAATAGCTTCTCTTCTCTGGATTGTATGCGCTTTTTAATCTTCCCATTATCTTCAAGTATGTGAAAACGAAGCCTGCCATCTTTATCACTATTTATGTCATTTAAAATTAAGCTTCTTCTCATTCCTCCTCAGCTGTATCCCTTCATACCAGGAAACAAAGTCAGCTGCATGATATTATTTTTCATTACATAAAAGCAGTTAAACATAAACACTAAAGTTAGTAAATCTATAATTATTATTATTATTCATAGGGGTGGCAAAATGGGTAGGTTGGGTTGGTTTGGGTGTTGGGTTAGGATGGGTTTGGGTTAGGATGGGTGTGGGTCAAGATGGGTAAATTAAAAAAATAGGTTAGGATGGGTTGGGTCAGGATGGGTTTGGGCCTGGATGGTTTGAATTAGGTTAAGCTCACATCAAAATAGATTAAAATAACAATAAAAAATTAAAAATTTAAAAAGTAAAAAAAAAATTAAAATAAAAAACAAAAACAAATTTAAAAATAAAATCTTAAGGTATCCGAAATATTTCATTTCGAACCGGGCCGGTTAACAACCCGGACTGTTTCGACTTGACTGACCCGTTATCGATCTGGACCGTGGCCGTTAACGACCCGGACCGTTTCGACCTGACCGGGCCCGGTAAAGACCCAAACCATTTCAACCTGACCCGTCCCGTAGCGACCCGGACTGTTTCGACCCAGCCGGGCCCGGTAGCGACCAAGACCGTTTCTACCCGACCGGGCCTGGTAACGACCCAGACCGTTTCAACCTGACTCGTCCCGTAGTGAACCGGACTGTTTCGACCGGACCGGGCCCTGTGGCGACCCGAACCGTTTCTACCCGACCGGGCCCGATAACGACACAGACCGTTTCAACCTGACCCGTCCGGTAGTGACCCGGACCGTTTCGACCCGAACGGGCCCGGTAGCGACCCAGACCGTTTCTACCCGACCGGGCCCGGTAACGACACAGACCGTTTCAACCTGACCCGTCCTGTAGTGACCCAGACTGTTTCGACCCGACCGGACCCGGTAACAACCCGGACCGTTACGACCCGACCGGGCCCGCCAACGACCAGACCATTTCGACCCGAACTGGCCGGTCAACAACTCAGACTATTTCGACTCGTTCAAGCCCGCTAACGACTCGAACCATTTCGATGAGATCGGTCTCGTTAACGACCCGTGTTGTTTCGACCTGGTCGTCCATTAACGACCTGAACGGTTTCGAACCGACCGGGGTTATCAACAAATGCAAAAGATATAATTTTTTGTTTTTAATGACATTTATTTCTATGAGGCATTAACGCTTTTGGTGTTGGGTGAGTTTTAATTCAGATTTGTATATGGTTATCTAAAAATACCCATCCTGACCCATTTGTTTTTTTTAATTTACCCATCCTGACCCACTTACTTATATCCTACAATTAAAATTACCCATCCTAACCCCCTTGAAAATTATACTAAACCCATTTCAACCCACAAAGTCAAATTTTAAACCCAAAATAACCCAAACTCAACCTAATGGGTTGAAATTGCCAGGTCTATTTATTCATGACAATGTTACTGTTAAAGTTTTCTTTTAGTTTTTTATTTTTTATTTGGATTTGTTACGGTTCGACTTACTTAGCTTTTTCTATGATAATTTTTAACTTTTCTTTTTTTAATATGTGTGTTAACTTGCCTTCATGCATGTGTTTGATTCAACCTTGTTTCGTCGATTTTTTGTTCAACTTAACGGCCTCGCCGCAACTCGCGGGTTTCCCACTAGTATCCTATAGATATCTATTTTTTAAGAAAAATCTATATCTTTGAGCTTGTGGGACATTACTTTTAATACGTTAATAAATGCCTAATTTGTTTAAAATATTTTACCCAATAAAAATAAGTTCAATCAGTAAAACTTAACTAATATTATTGGCTTTGTAATTGTGAGTGGGTTTAAATTATATAGGCCCAAAATATTTTAACATGTATCAACAAGTTGTCATCAACCATAAATATTTCAACACACGACTACGTCATAAAGCAATGTGTTCCATATAAGACTTAAAAGACACCAAAATAAAGCAATGAATTTGGGCTCTTATGGCCTCTAAATTCTTTTTTTTTTAAAAGTCCAACCAAGATTTTATTAGAAACAATACTGACTAACAATAAGTTAATCAGCAGAATGTACATCACCACATCAGATACATCAAGACACCAAACTTGAAAGATCAAAGGTACACCACATTTCCCAGGTTAAACCACCTAACCTCGCCCTATTCCGAAGCCACAAGTAGCCGAGCGATCGGATGTCCTCTTTAATCCTTGCAACTGTAATCTGCTTTCCATTAAATAATGCATCATTTCGGCACCTCCATATAACCCAAATTGCAGTCCAATTCACCAACGACACCGCCTTCAGCCATTTCTTCGAGCCTCGAAGTTGATTATGAATATTTGCCACGTCTTTAAGTTCTAAAACATAAATTGGATTCAGCCTGCACCACTGAGATATAAACTCCCAGATTTGGGCTGCAAGCTGACAAGACACAAAAAGGTGCAGAGCCGATTCGTCGTCTTCGCCGCAAAAGCTGCACCTAGTACTTGGAACAATAACGTTTCTTCTTGCAAGAGCCATAGCTGTCGGCAATTTGTTCTGGATAAGTCTCCAAACCGTGAAGTTTACCTTGATCGGCACCCAGTTGTTCCATTCAAAATCGAACCCAAGATCGTTAAGGAAGAACTTTTGAGCTCTGTCTCGAATGCTCCTAACCGAAAAAATGCCCGACCCCTCTATAGTCCAGCGCCAACGATCCTGACCCAAACCAAACCCGTAGCCCTGTACTAGAGTTGTTGAAAAATATTATGGATTAATCGCTTGATCATTCTCATTAATTGATAAACCTTATATACAAGATACATACCCTTATTTTAGGGAACAGATAATCACAATAATAAATACATAATAAACATCCTAATATACAATCGGAATATTCTAGAGTCATATTCCATTACACCCCCGCAGTCGAAACTGGAGGTCTCCGGATGTTGAGGCTGGAACGAAAGTCATCGAACAAAATTCTGGGGAGACCTTTGGTGAAAATATCTGCAATCTGAAATCTGGTTGGAGTACGCAGAATTCGAACTGTCCCGCGTTGCACGTGCTCACGCACGAAGTGAATATCCAACTCTATATGTTTAGTGCGTTGATGCTGTACTGGATTACCAGACAAATAAATGGCACTAATATTATCACAATAAACGAGTGTGGCAGACTTGACTGGGCGGCGGAGTTCAAGCAGAAGGTTTCGAATCCAACAAACTTCAACAACTACGTTTGCAACGGCACGATATTCAGTTCTGCATTGGAACATGATATAGTGGACTGGCGTTTTGACGACCAGGACAATAAATTGGGTCCCATGTAAACACAATAACCGGAAGTTGAACGACGTGTGTCTGGACAACCAGCCCAATCTGCATCAGTATAGGCTCATAGAGAAAGATATGTGGATGCCGAGAGCGTCAAGCCACGGTCGGCCGTGCCCTTAATATACCGAATAATGCGTTTCAATGCATTCCAATGGTCAGTCTTCGGGTCGTGCATGTGCATGCAAATCTGCTGAACTGCATAACTAATGTCTGGTCTGGTAAAAGTGAGGTACTGTAAAGCACCTGCGAGACTCCTGTCAAGAGTTGGATTGTCGAATTGGGGACTATTAGCAGCACTGAGTTTGGGTTTGGTATCCACAGGCGTAGCAACAGAGTTGCATGTTTCCATTCCAGCACGTGAGACAATATCTAAGGCATAAGATTGTTGTGATAAGAACATGCCTGCAGCAGAGCGAGAAACCTGAATACCCAAGAAGTAGGTGAGGGGCGCAAGATCCTTCGTAGCAAATTCAGCCGTAAGGCTGGTAATGAGTCGCACACGAAGAGAATCGGTGGATGATGTGAGAATAATGTCATCCACATAAATCAGGAGGTAAGCAACGTCACCCCCGTGATGATAAGTGAAAAGAGAATTGTCACACTTGCTCTAGATCAAACCAATTGAGTGTACAAAATCAGTGAACCTTTAGAACCATGCACGAGGTGCCTGTTTGAGGCCGTATAATGATTTCCTGAGAAGACAAACGTGATCAGGATAATCTCTGTGTCGGAAGCCCATAGGCTGGTACATGTAAACCGTCTCAGATAAATTCCCATGCAAAAATGCATTGGTGACGTCCAACTGATGAATCGACCATGATTGTGAGAGGGCCAAGGTTAAAACTGTACGTATAGTGGCGGGTTTAACCACCGGACTGAAAGTTTCCCCACAATCGACACCGACCTCTTGATTTCGACCATCACATACTAAGCGTGCCTTGTACCGTTCCAAAGTGCCATCAAACCTGTATTTGTGACGAAAAAGCCACATACTACGAATTACATGCATATGCTCCTGTCTCGGGACAAGTTCCCAAGTCTTGTTTTTAATTAAAGCATTAAACTCATTGGCCATGGCAGTGTACCAATCCGGTTTGGACAGGGCTTCATGGGGTGTTTTAGGGATTGGGGTTATAGTGGAAGTAGTGAGGTTAAATATTTGTTTAGGTTTGGTGATGCCAGACATAGCTCGGGTATGCATTGTTCGGGTCGAAGGGGGTGGTGGTGTGGGAATGGGATTATGTGGTGAAGTAGGAGGTGTCGGGTGTGGGTGTGTTTGAGGGTCGGACAGTGGCAGGTTAGTGGGTGGGGCTGGTTCGGGTGTCAGAAGGGTTGGGGTCGGGTCGGGTCGGTTATAAGATCAGATGGGTCAAAAGGTTGGTCAGTGGTCAATGGTACTATGTTAATATCGGGGGTGGTCGGTTGGGCCAATGGTGTTTCATTAAATGGCGGAGGGGCTGTAGGGGTATTTGGGCTTGGGATTTGGGCCGATGAACTAGTATGTTGTGGTGTGGGTGGTATTTGGGTAGTATGAGGTAAGTGGTTTGGATACAGTAAGTGGGGGTAGATATGGTCATCAAGGAAAATGTAGTTTTGAAGTGTGGGTTTGGTCTTTTTGGCAAAGGGGAAAATGGTTTCATCGAAAAGGACATGGCGGTTAATGGTGATTTTGTTAGTTTTAAAGTCTAAGCATTTGTAACCTCGGTGGTTTGGGGGCTAACCAAGGAAGACACACGGGGTGGAGCGGAATTCAAGTTTATGAATTGTGGTGTGAGGGATAAGTGGGTAGCATAGGCAGCCGAACACTCGAAGATGGTTATAAGTCGGAAGGCATTTATATAGGCGTTGGGTGGGTGTTTGAAAGTGATGAATTTTTGTGGGAATTATGTTGAGAAGGTAGGTTGCGGTTTCAAGGGCATGTGACGAGTAGGTATTTGGCATTAGAGATTGGGCTAAGAGTGTTCGGATGAGGTTGTTTATGGTACGGATTTTCCGCTCCGCTTTTCCATTCTGTGATGACGTGTGAGGGCAGGAAAAGCGAAAGTGCATCCCGTTTTGGTTACAAAAATTGTGAAACTGGTTATTAGCATATTCACGACCATTGTCACATTGAAATTGCTTGATTTTAGCCCCAAATTGTGTATTGGTAAGGGTCGTAAATTTAGTGAACATGGTAAACACTTCGGATTTATGTGCAATTGGATAAGTCCAAAGAAAATTAGTGTAATAATCTAAGAACAACACATAATACCGATGTCCCCCATTACTAATTATGGGAGAGGTCCAAACATCACTGTGCACAAGATCAAATGGCATAAAAGTACTTGTAATAGAAGTAGAAAAGGGAAGACGAGTGTGTTTCCCAAAAATACAAGCAGAACAAACTTTATTGTTTAAAGTACGACATGAAATAAATTTATTAGTTTTCAAAGTTTATAAAATAGCTGGTCCAGGGTGGCCAAGCCGTTGATGCCAAGTGTCTTGTGAAATAGCTGCAAATGTGGAAGCAGTGTTGAGGTTGGTGATGTTGGACGGGCTGAGAGTGTAGAGGTCCCCCGAGCTATTGCACCATACGATAGGTCTCTTGGTCTGGAGGTCCTTCACAGTAAAACCATAAGGGTCAAATTCTATGGATAATTGGTTATCAGTGGTAAAACGACGAACCAAAATTAAATATTTAACAAGGTTAGGTGCATAAAGGACATTTTTTAGTTTAAAGGGTGGGAATGGTGGGGGTAAGGTAATGTCACCTTGTCCAAGTACCGGAATGGTCTTACCATTACCAACTATAATATTGTAAATAATGCTAGAATTAAAAATATACGGAAAGTTGTCAGATTGAGGAGACATAGTACCTGAGGCGCCTGTATCCATTGTCCAGGATGGATTATTGTGATGTATAGCCAAGTTGTATAGTGCCTGGGCGATGTCGGTTGGTGAGTAGGATTGGGCCGAGTATGATTGAGCTGTGTTGGATCCACTTGGTCTAGGGCCTAAAACACCTTGGGATGTTGAGGAATTCTGTTGTGGGCCTTCTACTCCCGAGGATGGATAAGGACAAGGGGGAGGCGGTGGGGTCCAACTGGAGTAATGGTTTTGAGAATTATTCGATGAAGCCCATGGTGGCTGTGGATTTGGTGACCAGTAATAATAACCTTGATGTTGTGTTCTGCCGCGTCCGTAGTTGGGTCGCCCGCGGCCTCTGCCACGGCCTCGGCCACGAGGACGGTTATCGTAGGTTGACCGGTTTGGAGGGATGTTGCGAGAGGAGGTGTCAGTGGTGGCGTTAAGGGCGGTTCCGGCGGTTTGAGAGGAGAGTTTGGCTTGGGAATTTTTGCGATCTTCCACTTGACAGAGACGGGATCGGGTATTGTAGAAGTCAGGGAGGGGTTGGGTTTGTTGAAGGATTAGGGAGATGCTCTCATATTGATCAGTTAAGACGGTTAGGATTTGGAGAACAAGTTGGTTTTCGGTAATGGTCAAGCCAATACTAGTTAGTTGGTCATAGAAAAGCTTCATGGTTAGACAATAGGCGGACATATTGGGAAATTGTTCAAGGCGGGTGTTGAAAAATTTATTTTGGAGGGTGATGGTTCAGGCAGCTTGGTTGTCAAGGAAAATGTTTTTTAGACGACACCACGTGTCATAGGCGGTGGTGTTGGTTATCATGATTGTGTGGACAAGATCTTGGGTAATGGTACCGTAGATCCATTGTAGAACAATGGCATCAATACGTTCCCATGACTCAAGGTGAGGTGTTTTGCCGGTTCTTTTTCTTTGTCAGTGGAAGAGGAGGAGGCGGTGGTATGAGGTTGTAGGTGATCATAAACATCATAAGCTTTGCAATGGATGGTGAATAACTCGGCCCATGTATTATAATGTTCGGTTTGACTATCAAGAAGACAAGAATAATAGGGATAAAATTCTTGATATTGGTGACTGTGACTGCAGGGTGAAGGGTAGACATGATCAACTAAGAGAAGTGGTATAAGGTTGACAGAAACCGAATAGAATGAGTAAAAGTCGGCTGGCAGAATTGAAGGGCAGGAGGAAGAGAAGATGTGCGACGGTGGGAAAGAAAAATTAGGGTTGAGAGGCTCTTGATACCATGAAGAATATTATGGATCAATCGCTTGATCATTCTCATTAATTGATAAACCTTATATACAAGATACATACCCTTATTTTAGGGAAGAGATAATGACAATAATAAATACATAATAAACATCCTAATATACAATCGGAATATTCTAGAGTCATATTCCATTAGTTGTGAGACAATTCGGCTCATGAACTTCAACAGAAGCTGATGGAGGGCTGAACCAATGAAACGATAGAACAGCAACCTGGTTCCTCAACTCGACCCGATCCGAAATCAGCGCATTCTTAGTTCCTTCTAAGGCGAATAAATGCGGAAACCTCTCCTGGAGTGACACTTCAACCAACCATATGTCCTTCCAGAAACTCATCTCTTTTTCTCGACCCGGACAACCCCGAAACAATGAAACTAAATCGACATTTACAGCCCGAAAATCCGACGATAACTTATGAATTTGTTTCCAAGGACCTAGTATTGATAGTCTTGCTGGCAAAAAATTGCACGATCTCGAATTGCCATGGATCCCCCAAATGACTTTTCTCCATAGACTACTCTTCTCGTTACTAAACCGCCACCACCATTTAGCGAGCATCACAAAATTTGCCATCCTAAGTGAACCAAGGCCCATGCCACCGGCTTCTTTCGGGGTCATAATGTTCCTCCACGAAACCCATTTCATCTTTTCCTTATCAGAAGTCGATCCCCAAAGAAAATCTCTCCTTAACTTCTCAAGCTTCTTTAAGACGCCGATCGGAGCTTTATAGAGTGAGAAATAATAAGTTGGTAAAGCATTAAGGACTGAACGGATCAAGGTGATACGACCACCAAACGATAAAGTATTTGCCTTCCATAAAGAGAGTCTTCTTTTAAAAAGTTTCCACAATCAGTTCCCAATTCCTAATTAGGTTCATATTAGCCCCCACTTGAAGACCCAAATATTTAAACGGAAAGGACCCTCGCTTACAACCCATCACATTCGCCATGATTTGCACTTGCGTATCCTCCACACACACCCCGAATAAACTACTCTTCTTCAAATTAACCCGGAGACCCGAGACTAGATAAAAGCATCTAAGTAATCGTTTAAGATTAATAACATTGTTAAACGACCACTCGTACACGAAGATCATGTGTATGTAATTTAGAGGCTTATGGCCTCTAAATTCTAAAAAAGGATTTATGTGTAGGTAATTTGGCTTTGGATTGTTAGCGAAGGCCGGAGGGGTTTGTGGTCTACGATTTGCGCCCAAAAAACTTGAGATTGCATTTAAACATCTAGTGAATAAAAAAATTTGAAATGGCACTAAAATACCAAACATGTTAAGATTAGTTTATAAAGTTCTAGATAATATGTTGCTTTTAGACAAGTTTGCTTGTATAATTGTACATGCTAACTCGGACAACAAGGGAATTATGAAGTATCAATACACGGTTTATAGCCTTTAGTGTTATATCGACAGTCGACACTCTCATAGATAGTGAATGTATCCCAATTGTGATTAGCAACCTACCGTACTCATTACCTCCATTGAAATCGAATATATTAATACGTGGAAAGTATATATGTTAATATACTATGTCCTATAAAAAAACATTTTAAACAAGCTAACTTATTTATGAATTTAAAATTATACTTGTGCAAGTTAATATTTTAGCTTACTTTGGGATGAGTTTGAGATCGGATTTCAATCGAATTAAATCTCAAAAAAGATAAATAACTTTAACCACCTAAAACCATAAACTACAACCGTTGGTACCCGTTGACAAACTCATACGTCCAACGATAAATAACTGGTATGATGGGAGGCTATGGGCCAAACTAAGGAGAGCATCCGGTCCGGACCCATTTTTATTGGAGCCATTTTTTTTTGTCAAATTCATATATATGTACAGGTAATTTTTTTTTTAAATTGAAAAAACATTTAACACTTAAAACTTGAGCCTAATAATAATCAATTTAAAACTTAAATATTATTTACCCATAAGGCCAAACATCTAAAAGTCCAATACCCATTTAAACTAGTAAATATAAAAAAAAAAAAAAGAATAAACACTGTTGTTTTATGAATCGTAAGTTAGATATTAGCCTATTATGGTATATAATTTTCACTCATTCTAATACTATGATTTTGCTAATTATTATGTTTATTGTTATACCATAGATCGTACATAAAATTTAGTGTAAACTACTTAATTTGTTAAAGCCTAAGGGACATGTTTTTTAATGACTCAGACATGATACGTAAATTCTCATGGACGCCTCTAACGGGCATGAGATATAATTTTACAATAAGGTACGAGATAAATAACAAAAAGGAGTAATGGATTTAAATAATCACAACTATTGCCTATTGGCCAATAATAGTCCCAACTACGAAAATAACCACTAGCGGTCCCAACTTTCAGACATTTTGCTCTCAATGGACCCCCCCCCCCCAGTTATTCTAGGCAATTATTCACGGGATTTGAAAGAGGGAATTGAGACGATGATATTGGTGTGTTCAACTACAGAAATAAGCATGGTTTGTCGGTTGTAGGTTGATGTTCTCCTCGGATGGGATGACCGAAACCGACGATTAAACCATCGAACCATGCTCATTTCTGCAATTGAATATACCAATATCATCATCCCGATTCCCTCTTTCAAACCTGGTGAAAAATCGCCTAGAATTGTGAGTTTCAGCTAACGACGTTAGTGTGAGTTAACGGGGGTCCATTGAGAGCAAAATGTTTGAAAGGAGGGACCGCTAGTGATTATTTTTTGTAGTTAGAACTGTTATTGGTCAATAATAATACTTGAGATTATTAAATGCATTACTCCTAACAAAATTCTCAAACTATCCTTAAGTCTTAACAATAAACCTAAATGGAGTGAAGCCCAAATACACAACAAGGCTTTTTAAAAGCCCAAACTATCCTTCGGGTCTATAAGATCCGAACTTCCAAAGGGTAAAGAAAAACTGATTGTTATTTTGCAAAGAGAGGTTTCTTGGAGAGAAGGAAAGAAGAAGAAGAAGAAGAAAAGACAGAAACAATGGATCCAAAGGTAACCGAGGTCTCACAGCTATTCGAACGATTCAAAGCTGCCTTAGTGCGTAATGATTTCGATACTTGTTCCAGACTTCTCTCTCAACTTAAGGTACCCCCAAATTCATCATAAACCCTAATTATGCTCTTCTTTTTTACGTTTTTTGTTTATATATGTTTGTATGAAATATCGGTTTGAGTAGATTTGTTAGTTTATTAATATTGAAGATTGGTAGCTGATATTATTAAGCCACGATTGAGATCTGAGAAATGGTTTCATTTATTTGTAATTGTGCATGTTGTTTAGAGCATCCTAAACATCTAATGTTCTGGTTTGTAATTGTTTATGCCATATAACAAGTTAACAGCTACTGGATTAACACGAAAAGGTGTGTATTTCATGAGTATGTAGTCACTATGCACGCTACATAAGACATTTATGGTTACATACATAGTTATCAAAGGCAGCACTCAAGGCGCATAGGCCTGGCCTAAGCGCGAGGAAAAAAGCGAGGGTCTGAGATTAAAAAAAAAAGCGAACGAAGAAAATAAAGTAAATATATATTAAAATAATACTATTTTTCATCTAGTTACTATCAAAGTTTTAAGATATTGATGTGTTAGTGTATAGAAGTAGTTTCCCTTGATAAGAGTAGAAAGTTGGTTGGAATGTAGCCGTAATTTAACGAATTTGGTTGGAAACTCTTCGGAATTCGGGAATCTAGCTGAAATTTGGGCCTAAACCATCGCTTGGAGAATTGAAGCGTAATTTCCTCGACTCAAAGCGCAAATGCATCGCCTTGCCTAAAAAATGGGCCTAGGCGCAAGAGGCGATAGCTTTTAACAACTATGGATACATGTATGTCTTCAGGAAGTTCTTAAGTTTCTAGAGTATCTACTGAGACAATGAGAATAACCCTGCATGGTGCAGGTTTTGGTGTTTTAGTAGGAGTAGATTAGGATTAGAATAATTTTGCGGCGCAGCTTGTTGCCCGTTTACCTGTCATTCTATTGTAATTTCTGTTATTTAAAAATAAAAAAAAACTAGGATTAGGAGCTGTTCTAAAAAAGAAAAGAAAATTATGGACCAAACCAGTTCAGATAACCGGTGGTTAACACTTGTAGGGTGGTTAGAATTTATTGGGTTTTGATCAAGATCGTGAATTTTTCCTAGATCCCAAGTTATGAGTGATTGACTGGCATTCACATCTGGTACCTACTTTTTAACAAAGGTTACACCCGTCATCCAGTTGCCCAATAAAAAGAGACTGAACAAATAACAAAAGGTTCCTTGAGAAATAATGGGTATTTAAGTTAAGAAACAATATCTTATGTAGGTTGGTATGTCGATTAGTATTACATGTGTTCACGATTGTATGTCATCCAGTTGCCATAAAAGGAGACTGAACAATATCGCTTCTTCTTATCTTGTTTGCCTCACCTTAAGAACATTGTTTCAGACTTCAGTACTAAAGTATACTTTTTTACTTGCAGATCATGTTGATAGAGTTTAAGAGCCTCCCACCATTGTTTGCTGAAACTCCTAATGCTGTTCAAGAGTTGACTCTAGCAAGTAAGTATTGCTATGCTTTATTCTTTTGTTTATATTATGTTGCTTATGATTTGAATAACCAACCGATATGAAAGTTGCTTTACTTGCACATTCCATGCTCCTTTTCAGCTCATATAAACCCTATATTTGATGCAATTTCAGGGGATATATACGAGCATGCTGTGGTGCTTAGTGTGAAGATGGAAGATCAGGATGCATTTGAGAGAGATTTCTTTCAGCTGAAACCATACTATACTGATGTTGGGTAAAAATTCCTTGCCGTGGTTAGCTGATTTTATTGAAAATATTGCTGATGAATTTAATCCTTTTTTTTTTTAAATTTTGTTGTTGTAACAGCAATCGTCTCCAACAATCCCCCCAGGAGTACCCCATTTTGGGTCTAAACCTGTTGAGACTTCTGGTACAGAACCGGATTGCTGAGTTCCACACTGAATTAGAGTTGCTTTCAGCCAATGCTCTTGAGAATCCTTGTATCAAGCATGCGGTGGAGCTTGAGCAATCATTCATGGAAGGTGCTTACAACCGCGTATTGACAGCTAGACAGACTGTTCCCCATGAGACTTATGTTTATTTCATGGATCTCTTGGCAAGGACTGTCAGGTGAGAATTGTTTGATGTGCAATTTTAGAACATCATTTTCTTAATCCGCATAAAAGGTTATCTTATTACTTGATTAAATTCATTTGCAGGGATGAGATTGCAGGGTGTAGTGAGAAGGCTTACGACTCTCTTAAGGTTGAAGATGCTCGCCAAATGCTGTTGCTCTCTTCAGACCAAGAGCTTTTTGAATACATCAAAGAGGTATCCTCCTTTGTTTCGATCCCCATAGACACATTAGAATTATCATGTCATTTCATTTCATGTTTAACCATACGGTTTTTGTTATGATAGGAGCATCCAGAGTGGGAGGTGAAGAATGGATGGTTGGTATTCAACAAGGCAAAAGAATCAGCAGCATCATGCAAGGAGATTCCATCCCTCCAGCTCATAAACCAGACTCTCAGTTACGCAAGGGAGTTGGAGCGCATTGTTTGATCATCCCCAAATGTCAAATCATATGTTTCTTGATTTTAAAGAACTTGTTGTTTGCTTTCTGGAACTTAACCAGGGACTGACTGCTTTGTAATTTACTTATAATCTCACTGCCTTGTGTTATTTTTAAAATTGATTTGTAGTCTCACTGGGACTGGTTTTCTAATGTCTCTTCTAATTGAATCCGACAAGCCCAAGTTGAGACACTGGATCACCTTTCGAGATAGACATGACTAAAGCTAGAGATGTGAACAAGCTAGAGCTCGTTTAAGCTCAGCTTGTCTCAAGCTTTTAATGAGCCGATTTCAAGTAGCTAACTAGCGGCATGGCTTATTTACACCCCCTAGTTAAAGTGATTGGTGGTTTGGGAAGTAAAAGGTGTTTTGGCCGTGGTGCAACTAGGCTAGAACCATATGTGTTATTTTTTGGCTTGATGCAAGTATGGGTTTTGAAATTCACTGTCAAGCGTTGTTTTCTCAAGCTAGTTTCTGATGTGAACAACCATTCGGATTGTGGCTTTTGTTCTCTGTTTCGATTGCGTCCACATTTTTTTTTATGGTAAATGACAAAAGACAGAACTTTTAATAAAGCTTGAGGTTTCTAATCTTGCACGTTCTAACAAGTTTGACCATGATAGAATCAGCATGCTGTCAATATGAATGATTGAATCTATATCTGATTAAGACACTTGAACACGTCCCACTAAAATTCAAGATCAATTGAGTTTGGTGGTTTAAAGTTCTACTCTTGAGATAAACTTCAGCCTCTCTGAGTTTTTATGTCTAAAACTATATTTTTTTTAATAGTTTTGTTCTGCATTAGGCCAAAGTCATTTTCGTGTAACCCAATACATATAAATGATTTAAATACTTTTATAAAGTGTAACCAACACGATTCAAATTATCATGAAAGATTTTGTTGATGATCAACTACCATAAAAGACATATTACCAAGTTAACATGTATGGATATTCGTGATATTATAGAAGGTTGCTTTTTGGTTAGTCTCCTAGACTGTCTTGAAAACATTATACAACGTTTACTACACATAAAATTGCCGGTGGTTTAAAACTATGAAGTAGTAAAAAAAAAAAGCAGGAGCTGGTTGTGAACACATCAGCATCTCCAACATTATCTGTCCCCCGTTTAAAAAAGATATTTATGAGTCACTCTTCCAACAATACCTTACCAACTCAAATTATATCCTACCCGTCAAGAAACTACTTTGTACCTAAGAAGGCCAATATATGTATTCTAAGGGAAATATAATAAAGTGATATTTAAAAGATATTTGGCTTTCTTAGGTAAATGAATTTAAATGATCCAAACATCTTTTTACGGTTTGCTTTGTTCGACAATGATGGTCTTTAAATCGTTGGTTTGCATTTAGCACTAACAAATGGCAGCCACCAATTCAGGGAAAAGCCCACCGCTCAAAGGCCCACTGTAGTAAAACGCTCTAAACTATGTAAAGGTCAGATAACTTAAACTGCGGCTTCCAAGTTCCAAACCGTATTTGGAACCATTAATCCACCAAACCACCACAACCAAATCGAATGAAACTCAAACCGGCAGACTCGCTTCAATCTGAATGTTCAGCCGATTTTAACGGTTTATAACACCCTGGGTTTTACAAGAGACTCATCAAAGCATCACTTCAATGTTAATAGTCCTAATTTTTTTTGTCTTTATAATAGGCTACAGAAGTCAGAACCTGCTCTAGGCCAATAACACAGTAAGCATGATTCAACTGTATACACTGGCTTATGAAACCAAAACAAAATCAAGCATCATATAATTAGGTGATTTGTAGACCACAAATTAATTTGCACGCCACAAGGTACAACTTCAATCGTATAGACGATACAACAACATCAACAACAACAAAAAATAAACGGTCACTGTGGTATGCGAAGTAATTCGGGTGGTGTTCAAATTACCTCTCATAAATTACAGAAAAAAAGTGTTGATCAACTCTAGTGTAGTTTAAATAGTGAGATCCAGTCACAAGTTACTATTGGAACTACTGTTACCAACTGACCACCTCCTGAATGTGCAAGCCACAAGACCCCTGCCACCAAAAAGCCCCAACCGCGTCTTGAAAATTGACCCTCGGCCACTAGAGCTAGTAGCCAGTGGCTCGGATTGAGCAACAGCCACATTAACCGTCATAACTGGGAACTCCACCGGATCTTCTTGTGCAGCACTTTCACTCGTTGCATCCACGTTTTCCACTTCAACATCCAAATTAACCACCAAGGATCCACGCCTAGCGCGTAGCCAATCCCCAACTTCACCCGTAACATTCTTACACTTCTTCACCTTAATCTTTATCAAATTAGGACACCCAAAAGCAAAAGCCTCAATCCCTTCATCGGATACAGGACAACCTTTTATACAAAGCTTCTTCAACGCAACACATTTTGACGCAATACACGAAATCTCACCATCCGCAATCGTCTCACTTCCGCACAACGCTAATCGCTCCAACTTCCTACAATTCATCGCAATTTGCTCCAAACTTATCGCGCTAGGGTTTATCCCAATCAAAACCAGCTCTTGAAGATTCACACTATGCTTCGCAATCGCCATCAACGCCTCATGCCCAATCCTATTCGTCTTCCAACCATCAATATGCAGCTTCCTCAAACACCTACACCGCCCAGCCACCGCAATCACTCCACTATCCGTACAATCCGGCGTCTTCACAATATGCAATATCTCCAAACTCAAACAACTCGATAACGCCAAAAGCCCCACATCACTCACTTGAACCCTCTCTAAATGCACTTCAACTAACGAATTACCCGAACAATCCAACCTATCCGAACCACCACAAACGGTCTCCAAAACGCGATCCCAATCACCTAAACACCGAACCAATTTCAACGTTTTCAACTTCTTAGCACCCGAAATCAACGGAGCAAACAACTGCCCATTATAAAGCTCCTTCAAATGCACCGATTTCAAAAGCGAAGCAACCGAGCTAACACCAATCATCTCCACCACACCACCATCACCAACACCTCTTAACCGTTTAACCGAAAGCTCCTCAACCGAACAACAGTTATCCAACAAAGCATTCATACCTTTAACCCCAAACGTACAAGACCCACATGAAAACTTCTTCAACACCTTACAATTCTTACCCAAAGCAGCCATACCTATATCCGTAATTTCACGGCAGCCACGTAGTTTGATTCGGGTAAGGTTAGGGCAACGAAAGGATATTAATATTAATCCGTTATCATCTATACTGCTGGATCTACGGTCACAACGTAAAGAAAGCTTAGTAACGGAATTAAATCTAGAAAATATGGGTGAAATGAAAGGGGTGACGTCAGAATGGGCGTTTAAAGCGAGACGATGACGGCTTTGACCTTCGACTTGAAGCCAACGTTTGGAAACGTAAGAGCAATGTTTACGGTCAATGGAGGTTAGGGATTGGAAGATTAGGGCTAAACAATCGTCTGGGATAAGGGAAGTGTAATCGATGTAAGGAGTGATGATGGGTTGTGATTGGGTTGGCGTTGACCGGTGGTGGGTTGTGGTTGACCGTGGTGGTGGTGACGGTGGTGAATGGGAGGAGGAAGATTGGCCCATTATTATTGTTTTTTTTTTTTTTGGGTTGGGTTATGATGGGATTTATGTATGTGGAGATAGAGGGGGGTCGTGGAAAATGGGTTGGAAGAAATGGGTTGAATGAAACGGTGTCGTTGCTAATGGCCGACCTTGGGTCAAGTGGGGTGGGGTGAAAAGTTATGACTACTTTTACGAGGGTTAGAGTTAAATACACAGTGAAAGAAAAATAAGAAGTTGTAGAAAGAGTGTTAAACGGATTTCGATTGAACTTATTCAAACGGCATTGAAACCGTTTTATCGAATCCTACGATCTGAGTTTGTAGGTTTTTCGCTTTTTTGGATTTTTAGCTTGTAGTTTTTAGAAAATTTACGTTATATCATTGTGTCTTTTATGTAACATTGTGGTTGTTTCTTATTTAAATCACTGTGTCATTTTTCGATTTATTGTGTCTTTTTTTTTCAGCATTGTGTTAATATTTTTCGGCATTGAATTATATGTTGTGGCTCATTTTAACATATTTCGTGATCTATTGTGTTTTTTGTATCCTTCTCTCACCCTTCTTATTTTTATTACACTGTGTAGGATAACTTGAACCTTGTTTATGAATTATGGTTTTATAATTTTATTCCCATTTGTAGTATAGAATATGGAAAGGTTGCTAGATGTTGATATAGAAGTATGCCAAACTATTAGTGTGGTTTTGTTATTCTTCTAGATTAGATGTAGCGGTTTTGACTTATTCTTTTGAGTTTTTAGTATATTTTGATTTTAATAACTTTAATGCAAGTATGAATAAAAAAAAAGGTTAATAAAGACTAATTATTGTTATTACGACGGGTAGTTAAAATAGCATGTGTTGTGTGAGAGTTTAATCGTTTATGTCTGGTTGTGAGAAGGTGAGACATCATTAGTCGGTAACGAAAGGGGTTCTCTAGGATCGGACGTGAAAGGAAGTATTGATAGATGATGAAATGAGTAATGCGGTAAGTACTATGTGTTGTAATGAGTGTAAACTTGGTTGCTAAGTGAAGTGTTTAATGCATACTCGTTATTGATAGCGTGTTGGATGAGGTATGCTTGTAGTGTTCTTTTTTCCTTGTTTTCGTGGAAATATTGAGGCGGTGACATCTTACTTTAACATTAACGCAGCTGACTTGACTTGGTGATTTGTGCGCTAACATTTGATATTGATAGATGATAATGTCAATGTAAATGCACCTCTTGACCTAGCGTCAGTTACTTTACCCAATTTATGTTGGTTCATGGTCATGTCTATGATGTTTGACTTTGTTCGTTATGAACTTAGTGTATTGTGATCCGGCGTAATTAGTCGTCTTTGATTTATTCGGACGTTATGTTCGTCTACGCCTCATCCGAACGTTATGACCCGTCTAAGAATCATTTGAACGTTACTAACTTGTTGTGTGACACATCCAGGCGATATGGTCCGGCTATAGTTCTTGCTACAACTATTTCTCCTTAAGATTATTGTTACTTATTATCGTGTCATGGCAGCATACCACCTCATCAACCACGTTAAATTAACATACATTGAAGAAATATCATATTCTAAAACAGTTCTCATAAATTTGATTCTCATCAGTTATATGTATCGTACAATCTACCGTAAAAAAATGCAGTCAACTTATCCAAACGGTTGGAGAATCAATGAATTTAGTTAAGGTTAGGTTAGGTTTAAATAGGGAGGCAAAAACATTAATTCGCAAATATAACCGACATAGGATGCACCCCTACTTACCCTGCCTGATGAATTTCCCAAAACAATTCCGTCTTGCACCCCTAGTTACCCCCTCTTGATCTGTTGAGGGGCGCAAGCTAGCGCCCCCTTGAGGTATCCTTCATTTTCTCATATTTTTAATTCCCGAAACATCCATGCCCTTTTCAAACTCTCAAATAGATCCTAAATTAAATATTTAAGCTTCGGGTACTTGTAATTCAAATCATCCTATGAGGAAACTGGATTTATACAAATAAACACTTAAAAACATATGGTTAAACATGTAACATTGTAACTAATACTTTTTTATGTTTGTAATTCTTATCATTAAGTTCTGGTTCAATGAAGTAGCAAGTTGGAGGGTTCAATTTGCATGTCTAGTAGTAGAAGTATTAATGTTTGACTTTTGAATACAATTGGAGAGGTCGTCATCTTGACTAGCCTACCAAAAAGAAACGAAGAAGAGGTCATTTGAAATTTCAACTTCAAAAGTATGTTGACAGCCATTTTCGTTACCACTTAACCAAAATATTGCATCAATTTTTTAAATAATTCAAATCTATTGTTTCAAAAAAGAATGTTATTGTAACTCAATACGTGTTTATTTGTTCGCCACCTAACCACCATGATTATACATTTTCTATAGCAACCGACAAGACATTATTCTTAGTATTAAGAGCACCCGTAGTGGGCTCCAAATATAACGCCTGAGGCTGAGGTGGACAAAAACGGCGCCCCCCACACCATTACGGGGGGGCGCTATAGGGCAAAAATCAGGTTGGGCTTTATCTCAATAACGCCGGATGAATGTTTGCCCCTCCAATCAAATGCAGTCATGTTATATTCTCTCTCTCTCTCTTATTTTTTTATTATTTTTTTATTTTAAAAGATATAATAAAATATTAAAAGGGGCTTTATATATAAAGCCCCACCACTACACCCCTTTTCCACTTTATCTCTCCATGCTGACTCAGCTGCCACGTAGACCAATCAGGAAGGGGGGCTTTATATATAAAGCCCCCCACTACACATGCTCTAATCTATGATCATTAAATAGATATAAGGATTAACTTAAAAAATACATAATGCTATGTGTTATGATGTGAGTTCATCGAAGCTTTACTAGGAAAAAAAATGTTGTCACGTGACGTTATGTATACGTACTTTCTTTTTACCCCCACATCATTAAAGGGGTATAGTGGAGAGGTTCCGCTATGGCGTTATCATTGTTTTTTTTCTTAAATTATACTTATTTATTTACTTATATATGTAACTAAATATTCATTAGTTGTCTTAAGATCATGTTTAAGATGTGGTCGTCGTCGTCTTATAAGCGGTTGTGAAATAGAACTACTTTAGGTGATATTAGTTAAAAACTTGATTGAGAATTTGTACGCCTCCATGAAATAATTGTCTTACTTCAAATCATACAACGACGATGACAAATCCATATTGTTACTAAAAATATGTTTTTTTTAGATTTTGTTTTCTTAAGTGTTCAATAGTTGAGGGTTCATCAAAAAATTTCTGACGCCTAGTTCCTCTTCACCCAAGTCCACGAATAGCCTCAAACCCCATTCCGCACCTCTTTCCATGCCAATGTGTGCCCGTGTTGGGAGTGGGCCCGGACCACATTGGAGCCTCATATCACATAGTCTAAGAGTTAAAATATTGGACATCAGTTAAAACTATTGAATTTCTCGCGCTTCAGAGTGAGCTTTCATTCAGTAATAATCGGTATAATCTGGTGTTGTCGACATTCTTACAGTTTGCTCCCATGGGTTTTGGGAGTTTAAATGCGACTTCGCCGGTTGACAAGACTTGGGCTAACACCTGTGATGGTGTTTTTGTCAGCGGTGTCCAGTCTTGGTTTCTTCGGCCACTGTTGCGCTGGTCGCGCGTTTATTTGTTGCCGATAATATTTCTAGCGTCGCCAGAAGATGAATATCTTCCTTCGTCGGTGGTGCCGGAGATTCGGCTCCAGACGGAGGGTCGGTTGTTGTTACGATTGCGATTGTTGCTTGTGCTCCCGCGTTGGTTTTGGTTTTTGATTTTTTGGTTTCCGACGTAGAGCTTAGCGATTCTGACGACCTCTTCCCAGGACTCGGGGATACCGTCTTTGCCTTGAAGAGTGTTTTGCAGGTTGTCATCGTTGACGTTTGCTAGGAAGGAGGTTCGAGTTGCCACGTCCCCGGTTCCTAGCTGCAGTGCTTCTTTGTTGAACCGCACGATGAAATCATCGAGCGGTTCGGTGTCTCTGCGCTTGCAGAGGTGAATCTGACTCTTGTCGCGTTTGTGGCGACGCTGCTGGCTGAAGTGAAGTGAGAATTTTTCGATCAGCTGTTCGTAGCTGTCGATACTTCCGACGGGAAGATTGTCGAACCATACCCTGACTGCTCCGGAGAGTGTCTGGGAGAACATGTGGCACTAGACAGGTAAGGTACACCCGATGACGGCCCCGACTTGGTTAAAAATGTCGAGGTGGTCGTCGGGGTCTGTAAGGCCGTCGTATAACTTGACGTTGGCTGGTAGGCGCTGCCTTGGTGGTATGGGCGCTTGGGAGATACGTCTTGTGAATTTGGATTTGTCAGCAAATGTTGTGGGCCTGTAGGGAAGCGACAGGTCGGTGGTTGCGACGTTGTTAAAGTAGTTGAGACGCTCTTTGTGATAATAAGGGGTGCGCCGGTAATGTCTTGAGGCCTCGTCCTCCCAGGAGCTTTCGTCATAGTCTTCGTCATCAAACCGGTTGTACTCTGCATAGGCCTGGTCAACAACGGGTTTCCCCTGACCTCCCCCATGACGGGTAACAATGGGTTGTTTGACGCTTTTGGATGTGGAAGCCATGATGGCTTTTCCTGTAAGGCGTCGACGCTCTAGTTGAGCGTCTAGCGCTTTCTTTTGTTTTTCGTACCATTCGTTGTTGATTTTGTCGATTTCCTCCTGGGTAGGTGGCACGTTAGTAGCGTCGAAATCAATACCACGAGGGGTAAGGATGGTGTTGTTTTGATCGTCAACGTCTTGGCGCTGTGGTGAGTCAGGTTCGTTGGTTATGTCCTGGACGATTCCTGAGGGGGAGTGGTTTTTTGGGGGTGAGGTAGTCATTTTAATGTAAATGACCTGGCTGGTTAAAGCTTTTTTTTAGAGTATTTGTGGTAACGCCACGGATGGTGCCAATGAAGAAACACGAATCCTAGATTGTCGGGTTAGCACCAATCTTGGTAGTGATTCCACAGGGTTTTGATAAAGCAATACGTTTGTAAAATGTGATGGGTCTAAGGACAAGACCAAGGATGTTTAGAGACAACAAGTTAGAAGAGTCGAGCCTCTAAATGTTGGCAAATAAACAAGAGTCAGAAAAGTACGATGTGCTCGTAGTCTTTTCTATGAAAGTGTTGGTGAATATCGGATGCCAATAAAAGGAGAAGGGTCTCTCCTTTTATAGTACCTCGATATACGACTTTCTCAACCCGTCCTCTACCCTTGAGGGGGCTCGGCCCAGGTAGAGGTGTCTCTAGTTTTCTGGCCCAAGTCTTTAGGCCCAATGGTGCAAGTGGTTTTGATAAAAAAGAGAGAAAGGGGGTATGTTACCGTTCTGACGTAAATACACGTGACGTCCATCGATTGGACGCTGATGGGCGGTGGACGCGTGGCGTCCGCCTATTGGCTGAAGCAGGGCGGTGGGTAATCATCCGCTTCTTGAAACACCTGAGACAAGTAGGGGGTTGCAAAAGTCTTCAGGAAGATATCTTGGCTGAGAGGCTGCCACATCGTCGTCCTTTCTGACTGTCAGATCATGCGCAACCATTGATTGGCTAGAAATTCTGACGGGCAGCCTGCAGCGTCAGGAACAGTTTCCTGGGGCAGGAGTGTGTGTCTCGAGGCTGCCCCATAAGGCATCTTTGTAATCGTGTTGGTGAAGCTTTGTCTATCTTGCTGAAGAAGCTTCACAGTGTGTCAGTTCCGCTGGTGTAGAACGGGCGGGTAAGTCTGCGTCATCCGTTAGATGGACGCTAGCCTGTGCGCCGACGTAGAACAGGCGGGTGATGCTGCGTCATCCGGTAGATGGACGTTAGCATGTGCGCTAACGTAAAACGGGCACATTGTTTTTAGCTCGTGATATGGTATTTGCTGACGCTTTGGTACCATATCCCTTCAGGTGGGTTTAAATTCTTTTGATTAAGTATCTTGTATATTCATAGGCTGCGACTTTGATTTCTTTCATGAGCTTGAATATAGATGTAACATCCGGAAAATCCATTTCGCTTAATTACGCTATTAGGCGTGAATAAGAAATGACAAAACGAATTAAATAGTAGAATGAGCCTTTTATGGATAATAAAACGGGATGATAAGAATGTGGGTTATGTTCTAATATGAAAATTACCTAGTGAAAGTTATTATCTTTATAATGGGGAAATAACACTAGAAAGAAACTTGCATAGTTAAGGTTTTGATAATAAATGGCTTTGGGGTAAACTTGAGGGACTTGTGGAGTAATAATGCCACAAAACAAAATGCCCAAACACACCCCATTTGGGGAAAACAAATTCAGCCCTCAAAGAGGGCATTCTTGAGCCTTAAACCAAATCCTAAGTCTCTAAAGTTGAAGAATTGATGCAATAGGTTGATGTAAGAGATGAAGGGTGTATTCTAGAGGGCTAATCTTCAAGGATTGAGCTTTAGTAAGAACCCTAATCCCTAAATTCGTGTAGGGTTCGAACCCCACATGTGGGTTTTGAGCAAAACATGTTAAATTCGTATTATTTCTTGATTGTAAGTGATATTGATCATCTCTAATGGTTTAGAGATGAGCTAATCACTAGAGGTTGTTTGTTTGCAAAAGATGATGATATTGGGTTTTCATTAGAACCTTGATGTTGCTAAATTAGTTGTAAATCCATGTAATTATAGGAATAATGTGTAAATCCATGAATATCTTCCTGGTGTCCACCGTAACTTATGGTGGCCACCGTAAGTTACACTGGACCCTGAGGTTATTTGTCAGTTTTTATCGTATTTTGACGTTTCGCTTATGTGCGCACCCCGTATTCGCGTTTAACGCATCGAATAACATCGTTGGACCTTGTGAATGTTGGGTATGGGTGTAACAAGTAATAGGAATGTCGGATTTGCAAATATGACTCAAGTACGGAATGATGCATGTGTATGTAATTTAATTGATACGTTTGTATAATGGTATCAAATACGGTAAGTAGATTGTCATGCTTTTGTAGATTGAGAATGTGATGTATGTATGGGTACTCATACTCGGGTTTGTGTGAGAGTTTATGTATGCAAATGTTGGTCAATATGTGTAGATCGAGTATAGGATTGGAATCGTCATATTTGTCCTAGAGAATTCATGAAGAAAGAGTAACATGACGGGTCAAGGTAAGTTCTGTGTGGGAAATTGTACGCATGTATGTATTGTAGGGTTATTAACCTTTTGTTATGAGAATGGTAGTGAAGATGCAGGTATGTAAGTATGAATGCGTGGGACTTGGAGGTTCGGATCGGGGTATCACACCCGAACTTGCAAAAAGGCGTTGAAACAAGATCATGGAGTATTGTTGGATGTTATTTCCGCATTGTGAGTAATGTGCATGAAGTCATTTAATGAACTAACGAAAACGTTATGTGGTGATTGCAGGTTGTCGTGACTACCTAATGAAGTAAGTGAGGGATGGAGATCGAGCGAGGAAGCGGATTGTACGTGGTCACGGTCACATAACCTAACAAGGATGAGTTATGTTGAATGTAATAAGGAACAAAAAGAGATGTAACACCAAACATATCTGTTGGATATGTTTTCTAAATGTTTGAGAATGTTCTATAAAGCAAGAAATTTTCTAGTCCGTATTTTCCGCTGCATATTTTCTGTAAAACGGTTTAGAGTGTTACAATAGATGGGTTGTTTCAACAAGTTTTGTCGACCATCCTTACCATCTGAATTGTATCAAACTACTAACTACAAATAGATTGCAAGTTATAATGAGAATATTATTTATTGGGTCTTTGGATTCACATTTTCATCTGTTTACGTTTATGTTTATTTTCACATATAGACTAAGACTACTCGGTATGGAGACGGGGCACCACCCCCGTCCTCCGCTTTTGCTTTGTCTCACCCGGGCTACACCGCCCCCATGCCCCGTCTCCCCCGTTCTTCTTGAGACCAAAGGGACGAGCCAATCACATATATTTTTTTTTTGATTTAAACGGTAAAAATATTTGATTATAAATGGACATGATTAATTAATAATAAGGGGGGGGGGGGGGGGGGGGAGGGGGGGTCTCCACACCCTTGGTTTGTCCTAAAAAATAGAACAACCCATCCATCTTAGGTGGCATCTTATGTGACAAGAAGGAGACATCCCATTTTAGGTGTCTCCAAACCCACGAGCCTAAAGTACTAAACAACTATTTGTTGTGCAAAACCGTTTAACTAAACATGTCGTTTTGTCTTTATGTACATAAAGGTCCCTAAAACCGTTTTATAGCATATTCTATTATTGATTGATTTCATCATCAAATCAAATTATAGTTTCTAAAAAAATCTCATCAATTATCATGCCAATGAAGAATGCAATAATACATATGGTGTTAATTTATGATAAGATAAAAACCTGACACGCAAGTATATTTTGGGTTGTGATGTCTATATCTCGTTTAATAAAAAAGTAGCGTTCAAGTTGACATATTGTCCAGGTTGATATTATTAACCCATTTAATTAAATAAGTTGATTCATCATTCAGGTTTTTTTTTAACGGCCAAACAAACTTTATTCACCAAGCTAACAAGTCGCTAACACAAAACAATCCGAGGTACAAACAATCCGAAACACAAAACAAGAGCAACAGCCCGAAAACAAAACCAAACGAAACCTATCTCATCTTATCCGTGTGGCCAGACGGACGACCCACGGTCGACCATGAGACTTGCAAGTCCAATTTTCCTAAAATGTTTATATCCGTTACATCTTTACCAAATCACACTTTTATGTTATTCTCTTATAAAAATACTTATTTTAAACCTTTGGAAGATTGTTTATGCAAGTTTAAAGATGGTATTTTAAAGTGGCATGGCTTTAGCCATTTTTGCAAATGTCTTGTCTTCTAGATTGATCAATGTTGAAATTTTTCTTCTTAGACCACTCCCATCCCATTGGTGATCAAATCTTTTGTTTGGGGGTAAAATAATATTAAAAAACTCATATGTTTGCAACCTTGGTTGTGGTGGCAACCTTGGTTGCAACCAAAATAAACCCCCACTAATCTTAATTACTTAAATAACTTATAATTTTCAAGTTTAAAAAAAAAACTAAATACATTGTATTTCTTAACTTTTTTTTGTGAACATCCCAATATAAATTTTATTAAAAACCGAGTTCGTTTAAAAAAATTATTTTTAGGTTGAGTTTGGTTGTGAATGTGTGTTATGGTTGGGTTGTGTAGATTGAAGAGAGAGAAATTAGTTTATTATTAAAAGGTTGGGTTGGTTGGATTGTGAATGGGGATAGTCTTATAGAAAACTCCATCAATTTAAATTTAATTCTTTGACAAATTTTTAAAAGATTTTCAATTACATAACCAACAAGCCTTCGTCCCCCTGGCTTTTGATACCCTTGGGTCTCTGGCACCGGAAGTTATCCGTTTTTTGACCAGGGTCCAGCGGGATATACATAGTAATGTCTCGACTCCGAGGGGGCAAGAGTTTGTTTTCAGTAGATTAGGGTTCGCTATACAGAAAGGGATGGCGGCACAACTTGTTGCCCATCTACCTGCTATTTCGATGTAATGTTTGTTTGTATGGAATGAAAAATCTAACATACCCCTTTGTTTAAAAAAAATTGTCAAGCTAGTCTTATAAAAATATTAAGGAAATAGTTCTGTTTAATAAATTTATGATACTTGAATAAATATTTAATAATATTATAAAAAGTATTCAATTGAGCAAAATGTTTCAATCATTTCGAGTCATTGAAGAAGTTGATTCATTTATCACGTCTCGTATGATTTGATGTATGTCATAATTACTTGTTTATCTTAACAACATGTTGATAAGGGTGAATATTAGAAGATGATGTAATTAGCTGTTAAAAAAAAAACCCTGTTGGTCTTGTGGATAATGGATAATCAGAGTATTATAAATCTTTTATGTAGCTAATGAACAATTACTGTTAACAAACATTTATAACATGTTAATTATTTCTATTAACGTAGGGTTAACTCACTTGGTAGAGGCTTCTGCCTTTTAAGAAGTTGCCAGATTCAATCTTAAGAAAATGGTGTATTATTCCTAAATATAGGAGTTTGAGTAGAGAAATATTTAGCCATTAAAAAAAAATAAAAAAGAAGATTTATGAATTCTAATCAATTTTGTATTAATAAAACCTTTTTCTGCGTCATTAAAATCATCTAGAATCTAGATACTTCTAATTTTACCAACTTACTTTGAGGTGTTTAATTTTTGGAAAATAATTACATAAACTCAAAAAGTCACAATAACTTCCATCCTGCAGCTTCTTACCTTATACCATGTGTAATGGCGGGTGAAATTTAGTAGGTGAAAGGAGCATTTTTTGACACTTGGCAATGTGGGGCCACTTGATGGGTGGAAGGGACATGAAATGGGCAAGGAGTGTAATGATGGGTAAAATTTGGTGGGTGAAAGGGTGTGAATATATAATGGTATTAAATTTGAATTAAAAAAAGAAAAAAAAAAGAAAAATGAGGTGTCACTCAATGATTAGCCCATCCAAAATTTAACTCATGCGAAATATTTCGCGCAGCCCCATTTAATGCCCCTTTAACTTAGAGGGGGGCGGTGTTCCTGGGTTAAAGGGGCGCCAAATGCCCCATTTCACGCCCCTTTGGCGTATCATTACGGATGGCCTTAGCAATGTATATGAAGCGAACAAAGAAATGGAAAAAGACCATAGGTGCGGTTTTCCTGGTGACCATTTAAGAGATTTGGAAAGCAAGAAATGAGAAGACTTTCAATGATCAACATATACATTTCAACCGAAGGACGGAAGTTACCAAAGAAAACTATTTCCTTTGGATTAGAACTAGATCTACTTATTGTAATCTGACTTGGGAAAGATGGTGCAAGTTTAATGTTCGTGACATAATCTTGTAATTGTCGGGTTTTCAGCTGCTTGTTGGCCCGCTTTTCTATATTTATATAGAATTTCACCGTTCAAAAAAAAGTCACAATAACAAATTAGTGCTTATCTTATTGAAACGAGTACCAAATTCTTGAATTTGGATATCAACAGCATCTAAAATGTTAGTCTCTAGTTTCTAGAAGTAAAATTAATCAAGAGGTGGTGTAGAGTTCTATCACAAGACACGATTCTGTCATTTTTCAATCACAAAACACAAACTTGGCAGCGCGAAGAAATTTTATCTAGCGAGTATCAACTCTCCGGTGCATTTAAAAGGCGAGAAATGACAAGGTTTTTTAACATCAAGACTTGAAATACCAACAAAGTCATCGAGGAGATCAACAATAGGTCTAACTCACAAATTTAGATCGGTCTTTTTGGAGAAAATTACGTGTTGTCATTCTGATTTGCCTTTCCGTCATGTTTTTTTATCCATTTTCTTGCTAGGTTATGCATTCTATAATCTTTCGCTCTAGTTAAAAAAATTAACATTAATTGCCATCATTTACAAGATATGAATATCATGTGTAACATACAAAATCGGCATCCTTCGTAAGCGAGTCTATCTGATCCTTTTTTTTTTCTTAAAGCATTTGCGGTACTTGTTCAGTAATCAGTTGTTAGGCTCCAAGCCCTTAATAAATTTCAGGAAGAAATGGGCCTGATTTTTCCTTGTAAATAAAGAGACGGGCCTGATACTTTTAAGCTAATAAGTGGACTCAATTGAATTAGGCTTAGTGTAAATTTAACTGAAAATTTGGGCTTAGTGTTATTCTTAAGAAAATGGGTATAAGTTTATTTGTTTTCCTTTTTTTTTTTTTTCATAAATGGCAAATTACATTAGGACAGTAGGTAGACGGACAACAAATTATGTCGTCACCCCTTTTTGAATAGCGAAACTTAATTTAGTAAAAACGAACCCTTGCTTCTTTGGGGCTGAAACATTGTTATGGACAACCCGTTAGACTCTGGCTAGGAAGCGAACAACTTCCGGCGCCAAAGAGCCAAAGGTATCAAAAGCCAAGGCGATAAAAAACATGTTGATTATCTTTACTTGGTTAAAATTAAACTAGTTGTTTATATAAAACGTAGCATAGTATTAAGTATTAACAACAAAATTTTGAATATTTTCAGTGTTGTAGACCAAAATTAATAAGACACGATTATGCACTAGCAAATCTGCTGAGTTTTAAACTATCTGTTAATAACCCACCAAGTAGATCAACCTTGCCAAACTGTTGTAACTGCTAAACACAAAGCAAAAACATGCTCTACCGTTTCGTCACATTTACCACACATAGGGTAAACCTAGAGGTGTAAACGAGCCGAGCCCGAGCCTGACTGGGCTCGGCTCGGGCTCGTTAAGGTTTTGTGAAGCTCGAGCTCGAGCTCAGCTCGAGCCTACAATCTTGAGCTCGAGCTCGGCTCGCTAGCAAAATCCAAAGCTCGAGCTCGGCTCGGCTTGGCTCGAGGTGATTTGAGAATCTCAAACGAGCTCAAAGCTCGGCTCGAGCTCGCAAAAGCTCGGCTATAACTTAGGCTCGCGAGCCCAATCGTTAAGGCTATAACTTAGGCTCTGCTATAACTTAGGCTCGGGCTCGGGATCGGGCTCTAGCTCGTTAAGGCTCGATTAGGCTCGCGAGCCCAATCGAGCTTTGTATCTAGGGCTCGAGCTCGGGCTCGATAACTAAACGAGCCATATTTCAAGCTCGGGCTCGTTAAGGCTCGACTCGTTCGAGCTTTTTACCGAGCCGATCCCGAGCCGCGACGTGTCATTTACACCCCTAGGTAAACCGTATAGCCAAAAGGAATCCCCTTATGCTGCAAAGTTGTTCTAGTGGGAATTCGACCCAAGGCCACCCTCCAAACAAAGATGTTAACTTTCGTCAGGAGCCATTTGTTTCGCTCAGTAGGGGAGAAAGAAATAAATGGGGTTGTCTTAACAAGAAGCTTCCTGATAGAACCTACCAACAAGGAACTATACGACTTAGCATCCCACAACCATTTGTCCCTGGTCTCGGTGTGATTATGTTGTGTTATCATGTTATCTCTTCCACATTCAAGTCCATTGGTCTCCACACCAAACAGTCTTATGAAAAAATAATTTTGAACGTTGGAATAAATCTTATAATGATGTAAGTGTAAAACATTACATTAGATTTTATAATTTAACTAACAAAAACATAAGAAGTAACGCATATAGGAAAATAAATATCAATACAGATTTATTCAATAGTCCATTGCATGATATTTAATTGGAATAAAATAGGATGGGCTGGAAGTGTAAATGCTAGTGGTAATTTAAAAAGTTTAGATAAAACTTATAATAATAATAATAATAATCTTCTATGTTACCTTATTAAGGAGGAGACATGTCTAGAAAAGTAATTTCATATTCATTTTAAGATGGGAGTCCAAAAGGTTCTTTACAAATCTTTAATTTTTACTCATTTTCTTCCTTTTATGCCCCTCATGTACAACCTTCAATGAAAATTGTACATGTCTCTAATCCACACTCTTGTAATGATATAACCATGGTTAATGAATCAAACGCCCAATTTAATGCTTCGTGGGTTGCGAACTTTGCTTTCAACACTCGATTAAATGCTTGCGTGGGTTACTACTTCAAAGCTCCTTCAATCCCCCTTTTAATCATAGAAGTTCAGTTACAAATGAATTCTTCAATTCGCAACCCCCACCTCTTTTATATGATTCAAGAGGTGAAGGTATGCCAATGGTTTATTTGAAGGCTCTCTTTTTATATGATCATCCATCTAATCCCCCAGGTGCTCTCACTCTCCCCTCACCTCTTTGTTTTTTTCATTATTCACATGTAAACATTTAGATACGAAGTGCATTCTGGAGAGCTTGATGATGAGGATGATGATGATGAGAACGGTATGAACTTTGTGTGATTTTGGATATTGGTTTTGTTTCCTATGTTTTCCCCAAATTTAAAAAAAAAATATGAAATTATTACCACTTATTTGCAGATCTATTGAAAGTTTCGATCTTCTTAACTTCATATGTCTTAATTCATTTTGACATGTCTAAGGCCACGGTTTAATTTTAATGGTTTTGTTAGGTGTTTTGAATGTGATACTGGTTTTGTTAGGTGTTTTGGACTTTAGCTGAATTAGGCCTTGTAATACTTGTTTTGGAAATGTGATATATCTAGCTATGGTGCCTATAATTCCCACAGTTTATTTGACATTTGAAGTTTGACTAATGTTTTGTCTTTTGGAGTTATGGCTTCTAATGTGGTTTTGGTTATGGGCTTGATTAGAAGGACAAGATCATGAGAAGGATGGTTTTATAGTGGATTACCTTGGAGAGGAACAATAGAACATGAAGGAAGAGGATGGGGCAGATAGTGATGAGGGGAGATAGGAAGAAGAAAAGGTAATTTCATGTTTCCTCATAACTCAAATCCAGTGTTGATTGCATTGTTTGATAGCCAACTTGTATTCTTATTGTTGCCCTTGTGGTCCAGAACTTCAGATACTTATATGTAATACTATTAAACATCAGTACATACGAAAGAGAGAGAAACGGGAATGAGAGAGAAAACTACAGGACGAAGATGAAGGTAACCGACGAGGCTCCAGCTTATACATCGGTGCGTGAGCGGTACTAATTCAAAAGGTTTCATCTTTTCAATTTAATCATTATTTTTGTAATTAATTTGAGCAAACAAAGTCTATTTTGTCAAAGTTTGTTAATTTTATGTGTTTTTAAATTGTAAAATCATACTGTTAGGGCTAGGTGTATCTTCATTTTGTATTTGATTGTTATTTGTAGATTATCATGTTTTTTTCTTGATGGTAGGAGAGGGTTGAAATTGGGGTTATCTACTTCCAAATTATTGTTGTTTGCTTTTTTTTTTTTCTCAGCCAGTTCATACTTCCGGTGAACTAAGTTTTCCTTTTTCGACGGTGCTTTGGGTTTAAGAATGAGTTATAGTTGTTGAATGATTAACTTTGGTTGTTTTGTTGTACAAAGAGTTTGTATATATACACCTCATTTTTATGTAGCACAAAGTTCATGCAGAATTATTCTATACTACAATCACTCCTTTATTTTCTCTGTCCTTTTATGCCAGATGCCAATTTTCCAAGTTCACCTTATGACAAAGAAAAACAGGAGACACTTTTTAGTTTTTAAAAGGTTGTCTTGTTAGTGAAGATATGAAGGCCACAAGTTCTAAGATAGCAGAGAGGCTTGGTGCTCTGATATCGAGTGGCAAAGTTGCAAATATTTTGGTTGGTGAGGTTGACATGCTTAAACTTCCGACTCCAAAGTCTAAAGGGTCGGATAATCTCATCTAAAGATTGGTTGTGATGAGCAAAGATAGTTATTGATGTTTGTTACACAAAATTAAGTCTATCTTAAGATAGATTTTGAGAGTTGACTTTTCAGGTCATGCACATTTTTCCCATCTTGAGAACTGACATCAATTCATTAAACTTTTTAGAAGTTGAAACACTAAAATTTAGAACAGACTCTCAAGAGAAATATTATGGTTTAATGCTTCTGGGAAGTCCACATCAATTTTGATTAAACTGTAGTTAACTTTTAAAGTCCAAAGTTATTTGTTTTACTTCATTTTGAAATTTCAAGAGACCAGACACCTGAAATTGATTTATTGCACATTTGTTTACACAAATCAGTCTTTTTTATTTGATTTGTACTTAGTATAAGAATCCATAACAATCATGTACTTGGAAACTAACTGTTTTGACAGCCCGTTCCCCATTTTTTTGTGAGGGTGTCCCCCAAATTATATGGGATGGTTTTGAGGGGTTGTGAGTAAAGAAAAATGGGGAATCTACTGTTTATCTGTAAAATGGGGGTTATTTGGGAATCTTTTGGGAAGGAGAGAGAAACTGTAATGATTTTTAATATTTGTTGGAAGTGGTTGTGAGTGGAGGAGAGAGAAACTGTAATGATTTTTAATGTAATATGTGGTTGTGATTGGTTGTGAGAAAATGGGGATGGGGAATGGGTTGTGAATGCTCTAAATACACAAATTGAATTTAAAATACACAAATTTTGATGATTGATATTGATGTGGCTTTTTGACCCATTTACTTATGAATGAGTTGAATTGGATTGGATTTTCATATCAAATGGCTCAAGTAAATTTGTTTAACTAAAAAAGGGAAATGGGTCAAATGGGTTGAGCGGATCAAATGGATTGAACGCTTAACAAGGTGTCTATATTCTATTTTTCTAACTCTATATTGCATTTTCTTCTCTTAGAGATATCTATTATATATATTTGTTTAGGTTATATACTGTAGTCTTATAAATGTCGCAATATAACATGATTATATAAAGCTTCCATTTAGCGTGTACATTTACAAACTTACTCAAGGTACTCAAGAACCGATGAACAATAAATAAACATTTTAAAGTACTAAATAATTTATATTGCTTCCTACATACTACATGTCACCATAACGCCATACACACACCGTAAACCCCAACAAAAACTACAGCGCAACAAATAAATGTACCCGCAGCAACGCGCGGACAGTCCTACTAGTAATAATAATAAGATTCACCTAACCTGTGTAATTAAGATTTCGATCAATCCAAAAAGTTTATATGAGTAACTGGTGTGATTTTAGACTGATCACATAAAAAAGGTCAATGTATAGTTTTTTTTTTTTTAACAAGTTATTGAAATATCATCTAATCTTACATGTGCAAGTACTTAAATTCATTGACTCAAATCATTTTTATGATGGGCAAACGTCACACCACTATATCATTAGCTTGCTTATGTGTCGTTAATCTATAGTTACCAGTAATTCTTTAAACGTTTTGAGCTAACTCTCTAAAAAACCAAACAAATTGAACAATAATTAATAAAAAATAAATGAATAAAAGCAGGTTATAAGAAATTTAGAATCTAAGTCAGAACGTCCTCTTTATCAAGCATATTGCTTAAAGCATCTTCAGTGTATATAAAAAATTTGCACTGCTTTAACATATAAAAAACATCCATGCTTACAATAAAAAATCAACTTTCATATTCTACGCTCAATTTTCACATTGAATTCACTTTTTATGATTTCCTGCTACTGATGTAAGCTATTGCTTTATTTTTCTTATGTGTATGCATTTTATTTTATATACACACAAATATTTATTTAAAAAATTGTAATTTGTGCCCAAGGTTTTTTTGTATTTACTTCGAACTTGTTGGAAGTTAATCCTAAAACGAAGTTGGAAGAAAGTTGAAGGGTCAAAGTATAAGTTTATTTAATTAATTTGAATTATCTAGTAAGGTTATGTTTTGAATTATCTAGTAGGTTTTAATATTTAGAGATAATTATGTAAGTTAGTATTAGATTATGATTAGGAGAAATATTTGAGTAGGATTCATATGCTTATGATAGTATAAATAGATGGTTAGGGCCTATGTAATGTGTGTGCCAAGAATTATAATAAAAGAGTCGATCTTGGTTGAGATCAAATTTAATTGTTCGTATTCTTGGGCCTGATCGCTAACAATTGGTATCAGAGCTTGGCCGGTTTGAGAGTCGTTTAGGGGAAGGGGAGCAGCCCCTCACGAGGTTGTAGCGGTGGTGAAAGAACGGTGCTTGAAGACGGAGATAGACAAAAAGGAAAGAAGAATAGTAGCAGCTTGGCTGCTTCTTTGTTGTCGTGTGGCCTGTGATATTTAATTGGGCCACACGCGAATTGAAGGCGTAGCTACCATGTTATGGTGATAAGCAGGTGGAATCAAGTTTAAATACATGTGAAAAAATAAACTTGATGGGCCGATGGAGTGGTTTTGAAGTTGCTAAGTTATGGAGGAGGAAACCTCAACTCCCACGCACAAAGCGAAGACAGATGCTTAGAGATGAGGATGACTTCCAGTATGACGACTTTATCCGAGATGGACAGGTTAACAGATTTTGGGAAGAAAATGAATCGGATGAGGAAGTTTGGTCTGAAGACTTTGAATCTGTTGATGTACAGAGCTCCAGCCATTCGGTGTCTACGGATTCGATTGTGGCAGAATCGAAGGAAACAATTGCAGTTGGGTCAAAAATTGGGATTAATCTGGTTGGATTTGAAGGTATGGTCGAAGGATTCATAAGGCAAGAGGAGGAACATGGTGTCCAATGAATATGTTAACCACTAATATCAGGGGGGCGGCCAAGCCGGCTAAAGCCGCTTGGATTAGGAGAATCAAGAAGGAGCACGATGTTATGTTTATTGCAATTCAGGAAACACATCTCGCAAACATTACGGATGAGCAGATTAAAAGATTTTGGGACAATTCCCAAATGGAAAAGGCGGTATCTAATACGTTGGGCAGAGCTGGGGGCCTTCTTTCGTTGTGGAATTCGCAAATTTTCAGGTCCAATATCATTATCTCAAAACATCATTTCTTACTTGTTAGTGGTTATATTTCGGGCCACAATGGTGAGTTTTTCATTGTTAATGTTCATGCACCAAATGATGAGACAAAAAGGAAGGAACTTTGGGATGAGCTTCTCGAGCTGAGGAATTCTTTTGACGGGTTCTTTGTTTTTCTGGGGGATTTTAACGAGGTCAGAAGTGAAGAAGAAAGAATGAACTCGGTTTTCAGTCCTAGTGGGGCGCTTGCTTTCAATAATTTTATTGCCGCCGCGGGCTTAGTCGAATTTAATATGGGGGGCGCAAAACATACTTATATTTCTGATGATGGGGCAAAGTCTAGTAAAATTGATCGCATCCTTGTATGCGATAAGTTCGTCGATAAATGGCCGAATGCTCGTACTATTGCTCTCCCTCGAGAAAAAAGGCTGGACCACTGACCCCTGGTTCTTTCGGTGATTTCCTGTAATTATGGTCCCACACCATTCAGGTTTTTTAACACTTGGTTGCAGGACGAAGAACTGGCACAGGTTGTTAAAGATGTTTTTGCTAATACAGTTGAAGATGTTACTAAAGGAAAGACACTAGCTATTTGCCTACAAAACCTCAAAGTAAAGATCAAAGAGTGGCGTAGCAAGAGAAAAAAAGAGGAGGAGGAATGTATTAGTAAAGCCAAAGAAGACATCCAGAAACTGGAATTGGTGGCCGAAACAAGGCCTTTAGACACGGGAGAAAAAATGAAAAGAATTGAAGCTTTGGGTGAAGTTACTAAGTGGGAGATTGATAGAGCTGAAGATATCCGTCTCAAGTCGAGAGCGGTATGGATTAAAAGTGGTGATGAAAATTCGAAGATATTCCATAAAGTGGCTAATAGTAATGTAGTTAAGAATCGAGTTAATGGGATTTTTATTGGAAATGATTGGGTAGTCGATCCACCAAAAGTTAAGGAGTCGTTTCAAGAATTTTTCAAATCGAGATTTGAGGAGAAAGTAGAAGTTAGACCCCGTATTACTGCGGATGGGTTCAAGAAAATTTCGGACCTTCAAAGTGAATTGCTAATCAGAAAATTTTCGAAAGAAGAAGTTAAGAATGCCGCGTGGGAGTGTGACAATGAAAAAGCACCCGGGCCCGATGGGTTCACTTTCGCCTTTATCAAAAAGTTTTGGGGTGAATTTGAACCTTTGTTTCTGAATACAGTAGAGGAATTCCACACTCATGGGTCCATTTGTCACGCAAGTGGGTCGTCTTTCATCTCATTGATTCCTAAAGTTGCTGATCCGAAAGTGCATAACGACTTCAGACCCATTTCGCTTATTGGGGTGGTGCAAAAGGTTATCTCAAAGATTCTTGTTAACCGATTGGGGATTGTCATGGACGATTTGATTTCGTCTGTTCAATCGGCTTTTCTAGGTGGGAGAAACATTGTTGACGGGCCCTTAATTCTAAATGAGATTTGTGCGTGGGCCAAAAAATATAAGAAACCGGTGTCGTTGTTTAAAGTGGACTTCAATAAAGCATATGACACATTAAACTGGAAATTCTTGATCACTGTGTTAACACATATGAACTTTCCGACTAAATGGAGGTGTTGGATCATGGGAATTCTATATTCACAATCAACTATGGTGCTTGTTAACGGGTCGAATACAAGTAGTTTTGGTGTGCACAGGGGCCTCCGTCAAGGAGACCCGTTATCCCCCTTTTTGTTTATCTTGGCAATGGAGGCGTTACATGTCGTTATGGAGAAGGCAAGACTCAACGGACTATTCGGTGGTTTAGCATTACCGAATGGTGGGCCAATTATTTCACATTTGTTTTATGCTGATGATGTGGTTTTTGTAGGCGAAGGAAATGAAGAGGAAGCCAGGAATCTCAAAAGAATTCTGAGATGCTTTCATTTTGCATCCGGGCTCCAAATTAACAACTCAAAAAGTAAGGTGTATGGAGTGGCGTTAGAAGATTCTCAATTGTCCAACGTTGCTTCTTATTTGAAATGTGAGGCTCAATCCTTACCTTTCAAGTACCTTGATATGCTTGTCGGTGCAAACATGAATAGGGTATCCAACTGGAAACCGGTTATCGATAGCTTTAACTCAAGACTATCTCGATGGAAAGCGAAGTGTTTATCATTTGCGGGTAGGGTCCTCCTTGCAAAAGTGGTTCTCGGTAATCTTCCAACCTATTTTCTGTCCTTGTATAAAGCTCCATTGAAGGTAATTAATACCTTAGAAGGCATTCGAAGAAAGTTCATTTGGGGTGGCGGTTCTAATAGTAAAAAAATTAGATGGGCGGGTTGGGAAAAGTTGATTGCAGCCAAAAAGTATGGTGGGTTGGGTGTGGGGGGTCTTAGAGAGGCTAACTTGGCTCTACTTATCAAATGGTGGTGGCGGTTTAGGGAAGACGGGGAACACTTATGGGTTAAGACTATTAGGGCAATACATGGGAATAGATGGGTTAACGGGATCATTCCGGTGAATAAGCAAATCACAGGGGTGTGGAAAAACATTGGGGGTTTGGGTTTAGATCTTATAAAAAAGAATATCGACATCAACAAAAAATTAGTGTGCAAAGTGGGCAATGGGGAGAAATGTAGATTCTGGGAAGATAATTGGTTACTCCCGCAAAGTTTTAAGGAAATCTATCCATTGGCGTACAAGTTAGCTGGAAACAAAGGCTCGATGGTCTCGGATAATTATAGTTGGCTGGGAGCAGGTATCGTTTGGTTTTGGAATTGGAAAAACCACCCGGCAGATTGTGATGGCTGGATGCAGTCCCTTAGCCTCATACAATTGCTGAGAAACACTAACATGAAGAGGGGGGTCGACAGTTGGGTATGGGCTGCCAAAGACGGAGAGTTTTTTTCGGTCAAACATGTTTCGAAGGATCTTCTGGATGCTACGGTTGGAACCTCAGTGGCCAGCAAAATGATTTGGTGTAACTGGGCATTACCTAAGGCTAACATGTTTGTTTGGAAGACCTTAGCTGGGAGGATACCAACAAGAGTGGAACTTGATAAACGAGGAGTCAACGTGGGTGGAAACTTGTGTCCTTGCTGTGGTATTGAGGCTGAAACTGTTGAGCACGTGCTTCTTGAATGTATTATGGCAAGATCGATTTGGTGGTCTATTGGCGCTTGGTTGAAAGAAAATACATTGTCAAACGCCTCTTCTGTCAATGAAGTGTTATCACAAATCAAAAAAATGCAGGTGAACAAGAAACAAAAGAAAGCAGCCCTAGCAATCATCTTGGCGACTTTCTGGAAAATATGGACACATCGAAATGAAAGGGTGTTCAAAGGAAAGCCACTATCATTTGCAAAAATAGTAGGGGAAATTAAAGAAACCACCTACTTATGGTTGAAGTTCAGAACGAAAGAGGAGATTCCCGACTTACAAGTTTGGTTGGGAGACGGTATTTTCACTATCAAAATGTAATTGGGGCGAGTATCCTGGAACTATATTACGGGGCTGGTCTAGATCTTCTTGGTGTGCGTGTGTTTTTGGTGAATATGGATGCCAGGAGGGGGGGGTTGCGTGTGTTTTGGCATGAGTTTCGGTTTGGGTTATGGCTCAGTAATGCGTATGTAGTCTATCCTGGCCATTCATAGTCGTTTCGCGTTATCTTCACTTCGTGTTCAGTTTTCATTTCTAAGGGTAATACAGGAATATAGTTGCAACGGTTGGTATTAATTTGCTGAACGTATTAGCAACTATCTGGAGTACAGCAGCGATGTTTTAATGCGCATATTCACAGCAACAAATGACGCATTTGGTCTCGCTGTAATTGTTTTTTTATGCAGTAAATTATGCAGTTTTCTCAGGCGGGTGGGGGGAAACATCAGATCTGCAGGAGTAATCAGAAGTGAAAAAAAAAATAAGTGGACTGTTTAAGAGGGAGAGGTCTGATCGGGTCAGAAAAAAGGGTATGGAATCGATTCAGACAGTCAATATTGAGTGGTTTTGGATAGGAACGTCTCCCAATGTGCAACGATATGACAAAAAATCTGGGACGTTCTTTGAATTATTGTTCAGGAGATCTTTCAATTTATGGCACAATACCCTCACGGGTTTATTAAATTTACTTTGGCGTGGGTGCGATTTTTGGTGGATATGTTAGCTGGGCGGGGGGGGGGGGGGGGGGGGGGGAGGTAGCGCCAAGTGTGCGTTTTGGCGTGAGTTCTTACTTTGGGCAAACGGGTCAATATTGTGTGTTTGGTGCTATCCTCCCTGGCTACATATTTATTTCGCGTTTTTTCATTTCGTGGTGTGCGTTTTCCTTTCTTCTTGGGGTTTGGGTGTTCATTGCAGAGAGAGGTTCTGATTGGATGAAGGCAGTTTTGTTTCTTCGATGGTGTATGCTGAGTTCTACAAAGGTTTATAATAATTCTGCTATGCACTGGATTTAAATCTGCTCCTATACAAAATCGGCCGGTTCTGTTGCACAAAAACGCTGCAGTACTGTTTGGACTCTTGGCGAACTCATTGGATGGATCAGAAACATACTCGGCCTATGCTATGCTGCACATACACGCTGCAGTATCGATTCCGCTGCGGATTGACTGTGCAGAATTATTTAAGCTGCTGCGGCTGGGCAGATTATTACAAAAACTTGTTGGTGATTGAGAGAAGATGCCTTAGATGATAACTACTGAGTGCTGCAAGTATTGGAATGTGTGATGGCATTAATTTTGAGGTTCTTGTTTTACTATGGTCTAAGTTATATATTCTTATTATGCCATGATGATTACAAAATATATGCCTAATGGACGGATGGTCCATAATGCTCTGCACTTGATGGTTAATAACTAAAGCGGGGGTACCAAAGGAGTTCTTATGCGCCTGTGCTAAACAATGACACAATGGAATTAATCTGTGGAGAACCGGAAATCAAGATGCCTAAAGTGTGTCCGAGATTATAGTCGAAGATAATAAAGTGCTTATCCTCTTTTAGATATAGGTCAAGCGAATCCGGTTAGTGGTTTTCATTGGCTTTGGTTGGGTGATAGTAGGTTTGTACTTGATAGGTGAGTGTTTTGCATGTATGTTGTTTTTTCTTTAATCCCGGTTTTCTAACCTCTGGTTAGGAAATTGCTTGTACTCGTTACTGTTTTGACTTTTTCGTGTGGAATAAAATTATCTCCTTCTCCGTTAAAAAAAAAAAAAAAAAAAAAAAAAAAAAAAAAAAAAAAGAGAAAGAAAGAAACAAAATTAAAAAGAAAAAAAAGTTGTTTATTTTTTATTTTGTTCAGTGGATACGAGCCAATAGTAGGTAGGGTGGTCAAGCTAGCAACTAGGTAGGTGGAAGGTAGTCTCAAGCGTTGGAAAAAGAGAGGATTTTTTTCGGGTGATGTTATTTGCATCCGAGAAGAAGGTTCATTGGTTAAAAAAAAAATATTTCTTGATTAACCAAAAGAAAGCAAGAAGGAAAGAAGGTAATAAAGAAGGTGATCGAAGAAGGCATGTTCTTTTGGCCGAGAAAGAAAGAGCGCAGAGGTTGTTACAGCCAAGATAGAGAAGCTAGTTTTTGCAAGAAGAATGTTAGTTTTTTTTCCGGCTATTTGAGCAAGAAGAAAAACTTGGTTTGCAAGAAGGTTTCAGGTTAAGTATGTTAATCAAGAAAGTTATATTTCTTGGTGAATTAAAAGAAAGTAAGAAGGAAAAAATGTAATCAAGAACATTCATCGGAATGAAGGTTGCCATAAATGTTACTTGAAAATAAAAAGGTATGCAAGAACGTTCCTTGGAAAGAAGGTTGCCAGGTTCGTTTCTTGAAAGAAGGTTAAAGGCATGTCAAGAGCCAGATCTTGAAGAAAAGAAAGGTATGTCAAGAGCCCGATCTTGAATAAAGTAGGAAAGAAGGTAGAAGGTAATCTGATCTTTGATCAGTAGCAGGAGCAAGAAATCAGAAACCGTTTGATTCTGATTAGCAAGAAACTCGTTTTCGAGTTAAAGTAAGAAGAAAGGAAGTAAGAAGAAGATTGAGTTTTAGGATTAAGGGGGAATGTTGGAAGTTAATCCTAAAACGAAGTTGGAAGAAAGTTGAAGGGTCAAAGTGAAAGTTTATTTAATTAGTTTGAATTACCTAGTAATGTTATGTTTTGAATTATCTAGTAGGTTTGAATGTTTAGAGATAATTATGTAAGTTAGTATTAGATTATGATTAGGAGAAATATTTGAGTAGGATTCATATGCTTATGATAGTATAAATAGATGATTAGGGCCTATGTAATGTGTGTGCCAAGAATTATAATAAAAGAAAGAGTCGATCTTGGTTGAGATCAAATTTAATTGTTCGTATTCTTGGGCCTGATCGCCAACAGAACTTGATATTTTTGTTTTGTTCGAGTAAACTTTTGTAGTTTATTTTTATCCCAATTTGTGCTCTCGTAGCTGATTGGAAGCTCATTGAGAACTTATATTAAATTACGATTTAAAATAGATGTCTCCATTTTCTAAGACCGAACAGTGTGGGGTCGGCATAGCCCCGTCGTGGTGTAGCTAGGGGCGCCCTCTGCGCCGTCATCGTCGTGGCCAGCATAGGGAAGACATTGATGCCAGACCTACTCATTGGTGATTTGGTTTATACATAATTTTTTTTATAAAGGGAGGAAGATCCATCTTCCACCCCTTATTAAATACGTCTTTTACAACAATAGTGACATATGTATAAAAAAGGTGGATGAATTAAAAATACAACTAACCAACATCAATGAACTAAAATTACATGAAAATGAATGGGTTTTGCAACCACTCAGTCCAAGATAGCTTAATCTTTTTTGTATCTAGTAACAATCCAATGAAAAAGAAAAGTGAAATATAGAATAAAAAATTAGTTCCGACTCTAAATCATTAGCTTTAAAAGTGGTTTCATTCATATCTATACTACATTATAAAGAGGATGTAACCCCTTCATAAACATCATAAACACCCAATTGAATGTTAGGGGTGCAAACGAGCCGAGCTCGAGCCTTGCATTATCGAGCTAGGCTCGTTACAATTTTCAGAAGCTCGAGCTCGATTCGAGCCTTGTATTTTGGGCTCGAGCTCGGCTCGATAGTATTGTTAAGAACTCGAGCTCGGCTCGAAAGCTCGATCAAAATGTATGTGGCAAGAGTTTAAACGAGTCCAAGCTCGGCTCGAGCTCGTTTTGGACCATTTAGGAGCTCGTTTTGACTATTAAGGACCCGTTTAGGACCATTAATGAGCTCGTTTAAGACAATTAAGAAGCCCAAGTCCCAAAGTAATTTAGTTAATGCCTGGGTTGCAATACAATTGGGCTATATAGTATTAATTGACATCAATAAGAAAAGCTCGATAAGGCTCGACGAGCCCAACCGAGTTTTACATTCGAGGCTCGAGCTCGATAACCAAATGAGCTTTATTTCAGGCTCGAGCTCGATAAGACTCGGCTCGTTCGAGCTTTTTACCGAGTCGATCTCGAGTAGCTCGCGAGCTGCTCGGCTCGTTTGCACCCCTACTAATAATTGAAGTGCCGCACTTTTTCTTGATTAACCAAAAGAGAAAACAAGATTTTTGCATCAAATGTATTGATCAGTGAAGGTTCTATTGGAAGGGTTTGCCAATGATAGTAAAGAAGAGTGGTGTTTACCTAAAAAGACGCCCATGAAATTTTATTCCACTTAATGTACTTGTAAGATGGTTTTTTTTTTCCTTTATTGTTTCTCTTGACATAAATTTTATGATTTCATACCACTATGCTAGCTAGCTATATTCATTTAAGTGAATTAATGTATTGGTTTATTTCCATGTCACATGCTTTCACCTATTATGATCCATTCATGGTAAGCCGACAGTCTATATGGTTTGAGACTTTGAGATAACAGTACGGATTTGGCAATTTCAATGTTCGGTCAACAGTTTATAACCTGGATCGAGGTTGTGTAAAGTGTAAATGCCTGTTTATTTTTTATACATATTCTTTTTGGAATGTGGTTATGCTTAGAATTCATCCACAAACCCCACACACGTGCCACAAACCCCAACAACTAGAAGGCAACAAAACAAATGCACCCGCTGCAACGCGCGGGCATTCACACTAGTTCTTTCAAGTAACCCACCAAGAAAAAAAAGATTTCTTCCACAACATTCTTCTTTTTTCTTGTTAACTTGCATCGATCTAGCCAAGCATGAAACTCAATAAGATCCAACATCGTTGGACCTGTTAACTAAAGCCAAGAATAAACCGAATTCCAAACCACTTTAGCGATTCCACATTGAGCAAATAAACGAGAATTCTCTAGAACACAAAGGACACATACATCCATTCATTTATTAGAAAGATAACTCTTGTAGGTAACTTTTTCGATCATAAAAAGCCTCCAAACAAAGATATTAACTGCTTAGGGACACTTTTATTCCATCTCGTTTGGCTCTGAATTGCTGGAAGCATTTTCGGTTCCAAAGATTCCATGAATCTTTATTTGACGACATCATATAAGCTCAAAATCTAGTTTTCCATTGTGAACGACCGCTCAGTGAAAGTGAGCGGCCGCTCACTCTTTACAGAGGGCTCCCAGGTGCAGGGGAGCTAGGTAAATGGTCGTTCACTCTAAGTGAGTGGCCACTCACTTGGATCTGCTGCTGATTTTCCACTTTTTCCCAGCCTAACACTTGGTTAAAGCTGCGAATTCAATACCTCGGCCTCTACAATCCCTTCGGATTGCTTTTACCTTGGTTTATGAAGATGTAGGGATGCCTCGGGCTCTACAATCCGCACGGGATTGCTTATGCCTTGGTCCTATTCCCTTTTTCGCTTTCTAATCTTGTTTCTTATCCATTTGACCCATTTGAGTCGTTAATGGTTAAACATTTCATCAGGGTCGCTTAGACTCATTCACATTGGTATGAGTGCGCTCACGATTGTTTTTCTTAAGCCAAACACAAGTCTTGGAGTCCTTTCGGACTACCTAGTCCTTGTTAAATCCATGTTTATCCATCTTTATACTATTATACAATCTTCCAACTCATTTCATCATAACGCATTGCAAAGTATTCTACACAAATCTTTAAGACAAGTGAACATAACCAAAAACGTACCTCAAAGCTTTCCTTTTTGGCGGTTATCCGATTCTTCCTTGACTCCTTGGCTTCCGCTTGATTCGCTTAGTCAAGTAAAACCATATTTTCATTAGGACATACTATGCCTGTCCCTAATTAAAGTCAATACATCATCTAAGTTGTCGGATGTGGTCTTCACCCAACAACTCGTACTTGTTCATCTTTCTTAGGCAATGTATCGAACACTTGGAGGGCGTGTGTTTGACTAGTATATTCATAAGTCAATCCTAGTCCACCATCCCACCCATATCCAACACATAACCCAAGTTCATTTACAAGCATCATAACACATTTTTAACAAGGAATTTAGGGTCTTCATTGTGGGGGTCGAATCCACCCCCGTGACCCCCCCTCCTTTACACTAACATTTTGTAAGTTACATCTTAACATTAACAATCAATGCTTGAGATTGGATATTTGATGATTCTATGCTCACATAAGTTAATCTATCTTAGAATTCAATGATTTTCTCACTAGTGAGAATTATCATCAAGAACCCTAACTTTATGAATCATTACCAAATCAAAAATTAAACATACCTCTAGCTCAGATTTTGATGGGGATTCGTTTTTACATAATCATGCAGTGGATTGATTGCCTTTTCCCCCTTTGATTGTGAGGTTTTAGTGAAGAAAGTGAAGTGTGTGTTTTGGTCGATCCCCTGATCACCAACACCACCAAGTTTTCTTGTTTTTAATATTAAGTTTTATTATCTTTGGTCTATTGACAGAAATGGCCCTCGGAGTTTTGTTTAACTAGCCAAGGCCCCATCCTACTACTTGGGTTTTATTTGGTAGTAATTATCAAATACCCCTACTTAACCCGTTTCCTTTTAAGTTAATCGTGTGATTATCTAAATTTTTTATTTTCAAGTGTTACACGAAACAAACAGAACCGATACTTATTTAGCATGTATTATTTATCAAATAATTTGTAAAAATCATGTTGTTTTTCAATAATAAAAGAAGGTTGATAAAAAGAGTGCATATATATTGCATTCTATCTTAGAAAATCGCATTTATCTTAGAAAATCGAGAAATTATTATTAAAAACTTGATAACTCAACGAGGTACCGATTTACTTTGCCCTGTCAATGGCAACGTGAGAATATAAGACTATGGGGTGTGGTTCCCCACTTCCCCCTTTTCCTTTCTTACTTTAAGTTCATATTAGCATCACATCATTTTACCCTTCGATTTCCCCAAATCAAGAAATTGGTTCTCCTTTCTTCCCCTTCCATTTTTTTTATTTAACTGGAAAAAGGAGCTTGGAGAGGGAGGGGAAATATCCTAGCCTTCACCGAAAACAAAAACCGGGGGAGGGGGTGTGGATCGATGATCACTGCAACAACCCCCCCTCCCGGTGTTGTCACCGAGACAACACCACTTGGCACTTGGTCTAAGTTAAAAGTTAGTATTTGAAAATACATGAGACAACATCATGTTTCATGAAGGAGGTGAATAAGCGAGGCTAAAATTTTGTTATTATATTTTTTTTTTGTACACCACTCATAATGAAACCCCGTACCCTTCAAGTTCGGTCCCCGGTCCTCCTAATGTCCAGCCCCTTATTTCAGAATAACCCTACTTTGAGTGGGATTCGAACCTGTGACCTCCAGGGTAGGAACCCCACAAAGTGGGTAAACCTTCACACCTCCATTGCAACCACCAGGCTACAACATCATTGGTTGTTATTGTTATATGTTTGGGTACAAACACTAAATACTTTTGTCATGCCTTAGCTCGACTCCCTTCGATCATATTGCTTTTTTCTTTTAAGGAACATTTTTTTAAGTCTAACCAATATAGCACTTTCTAGATCTGCATTTTTCTATCAGCTTAAATCTAGATATTCAAAAAAAAATAATTTATTTTTATGTAGTATTTAACTATAACTTTATTCGGTTTTAAAGACTCGTTCAATAGATACGACCAACGAACCAATAATATAGACGATCTGTACGATTTTCAAAAGAAATTAAGTGTGGTGAGCATTGAACTCGTGACATCTAAATGCCCCTAATAATGAGCTGTAAATATTAATTGATCGACTTTCATTTCTATTTAATATAAAAATAATTTGATTATCATGTATTAAATAACATATATATATATTTTTTGTGTAAATTGTAATAAAGGAGAATAAATAAAAATTACGCATTTAAATTGTAAGGAATATATTGCATTCGCTATTTAAAAATGAGTAGATACGTGTCATTAGTTAATGTTTTTTTTTTAACTTGAATTCTTTACTAATATCAATTTAAAGTTATTATCGGATTACTGTAATTGATTTAATTTATAACCAAATTAGAGAATTTATAGAAGCTTTAACTTTTTTTTGAAGGTGTACTTCAGCGGTGAAACCAATCGACAGACAACCCCTCGACCCGAGTTCGAATCACTACCCACGCACCGGTGTCCACTTTGAAGTTATCTCAAACCGTTACAGGGAATTTTTTCGTGGTGTGCAGGATTCGAACTCAAGACCAAGCCCGGGCGGGAACCCTCTGAAGAGGTAAACCCTCCCACCTCTCCCCAGCTGGGCTGGAGGTTTAGGGTTAGAATCAAATACACAGTGAAAGAAAAAATAGAAAGTCGTAAGATAAGTATCAAACAAACCTCGATTGAACTCATTCAAACGACATAAGAACCGTCTCATCGAACCATACGATCTTAGTTTTAGGTTTTCGCTTTTTTTTTTTATTATTTTAGCTTGTAGTTTTTAGAATTTACGTTATATCATTGTGTCATGTATGTAACATTGTGTCTTTTTCTTATTTTTATCATTGTGTCTTTTTTCTTCAACATTGTTTTATATTTTTCGACATTGCGTTATATTTTGTGGCTAATTGTGTTATATTTTGTGATCTATTATGTTTTTTGTATCATTCTAATTTTTTGTTACACTGCATAGGATAACTTGACCCTAAAATTAATACCATTAGTCACTTTTTCAAAATTATGAAAAAAAAAATTAAGGTTTTTCATTTTCATTTCATTCTTCATCAATATCTCTAAATATTTTTCAAATAGTATCATTTTGAATATAGACATTTAAAAATTAGATTTCTATTATATTTGTTATGATAGAAAATATACACATATTGTTATTGTAATCAAAATTAAAACTTTGTCATCTTCTAAGAACACCCCCTGTAGAATCAACTTACTTCTATTTAGCCCGACAATAAGTTAGTTTTCTAAACACAAGAACCTACAAATGAAAAGCGTGTTGTAAGATATAAAGAGAAAAAAATATAACCTTTTAATAATAATGTAGTTGTACAATAGTTATGAAAAATTGACATGCTAAGGATGTATTTTATAATACTGAGACGAAGCTTGAAATTTTGGATGGTGGAACCGAAAGTCACAAGAGTCAAGACCCTATTATTTTTTATTTTAAAAAAATTGGTGGAGACCGGATTAAAAAAATATAAACTTTTTGGATAAAACTATGAAAATTTACACTAATGAGCCGAAAATTGGTGGGGGCCGTGGCACGCCCGACCCTCATTAAGCTTCACCCATGAATACTATAACAAATGTCGCAAATATTCAACAAATTTGAAAAATTATGTTGTCTATGTCTAAAAAATCATGACTTAACCCATAAGATGATATAGTTAATAATAAATGATAAATCAAAATTTATTTATTTTTATATCGCTAGCAAGAATTCATAACCGACCAAATATCTCAAAATTTATCTTTCTAACCATTGTAGATATTATTTTCTTAGTTTTAAATTTCTTGTTGGCATTTACTCCGTGAAAGAGTAGAAGCTTTGATTACCATTATAAAAAGTAACGCTCGTAACCGTTAATAGGATACGACATAACAAATATTCCCGAAACATATCCTTCAAAAAGCTCTTCAAGATTCACATGTTTAATCCATCCCGGGACCATAAATCCCGCGAATAAAAGTACCGGTTTTGACTCGAACCAATATACTCTTTACTCAAAAACAAAATCAAAATGTGAATCAAAGGGACAATTTTTACAAAAACATTAAACTTGAAGAGCAAAGTGCAAAAAACATGTAGAGCATAGGGACAAATTACCAATATAAACCTATAAGATCCTGCCACACAGAGACCAGTCACAACCCTTATATACAATTGGATGTTGCAATTACAATTACATCAATCTCCTTAAAAAAAACCTTCATTTCTCCATTGCAATCACAGTTTTATATTATTATTATTATCTTTTTATATAAAAACACAGTGAGTGTGTGTGTGAATAAAGAAAGAAGAGGACAGTGAGTGCTATTGCTTACTTCTTTTAGCTTCTCTAAAATCACAACAAAATATGTTACAAAACCTTAATCTTTCCACCATTTTCTTAGCTTCTTGAAGATAATGAATAAAACCTCTTACACCCTCTTCTCAAAAGAAGAAGAAGATGGTGTCCAAAACCCCTATCTTTGCTATTGAAGACACCCTTTTATGTGATGAACAACAACAAGATTTTGATTTTGGATATGGGTTTGGCTCATTTGACCAAGACAACCAAATCTTGAATAATAAAGGTCCAATCTTGACCCATTTTAAACAAGATCTTTTGTGGGAAGAAGATGAGCTTTCTTATCTTTTGTCCAAAGAAAACAAGACCCTTTTGGTTTGTGATGAGTCTTTGATGTGTTTGAGGAAAGAATCTGTTGATTGGATGGTTAGAGTCAGTACCCATTATGGGTTTGTTGCTTTGACAACTGTTTTAGCTGTTAATTATTATGATAAGTTTTTGTTGAGTAGTTGTTTTAAGGAAGATAATAATAAGCCTTGGATGAATCAGTTGGTTGCTGTTGCTTGTCTTTCTTTAGCTTCTAAAGTTGAAGAGATCCAAGCCCCTCTTTTGTTGGATTTGCAAGTAAGTGATTTATTTTGTTTTATTTTATTTTATTTAACTGCATTGTGTGTTATTGTGAACATGGTTTGAGGTAATTGTGTAGTGATATAATTGGTTGGGTATGTTTGTTTAGATTGAAGGAGCAAAATTTGTGTTTGAGTCAAAGACTATAATGAAAATGGAGCTTTTAGTGTTGTCTTCTCTTGAATGGAAGATGAATCCAGTGACCCCTCTTGCATTCGTCGATTACATTATGCGTAGGCTTGGTTTAATGAGTCATGATCTGCATTACGAGTTTCTGCGGCGGTGTGAACGGATTGTTTTATCTGTTTGCAATGGTAAGGTTATGAATGTGGTTACTAAATTACTTGTTTGATGTAAAATTCATAAAAATTTTGCTAATTTCGGTTGAATCGAGTGGCTGATGTTTGTTACGATGAATGCAGATTCGAGATTTGTGAGGTTTGTTCCATCTGTGATGGCTGCTGCTACAATGTGCATTGTTAGCAAGGAGATTGAGCCTGACAACACGTTGGATTACCGAAACCAGCTTATGAAGCTTCTCAATATCAGTGAGGTTTGTTAATTGTTAATCACTTTCTTATTTGTATTCCTTTACATTGAAGATATTTGATCATTAAACAGACTGTGTCCTTGTTCACATGCATTGCATATACAACTTTAGTTTATGGGGTGCATCAAATTCGATTAATAATAATAATAAGAGTGTTTGTATCCAATTCGGAACACATTTAAGATCTAATTTGACTCTTATAACAGTTATGCCTAAGAGATTAGTAATCAGCTGCATTGAGTAGATTTTATGATCGAATGATTATGCATTTACGGTAGACCATTTATGAAACCAAATTAGAGTTATCGTTTGTATATACAATTTCAAGAAACTGTAATCACCATTCCTTTGACCCTTTATATACAAAACACTGCCAATGTGTTTGGTTTTGAATTGATTTCTTAACCCTTCGCATAGCATAGGCAAACCGCAACGATAAACATACGCATTATGCACATTATACATGAAAGTGCATACCCTTTGAAATCTTGGATCACCTACATTTTAGTATTTTACTCTAAAGAAATGATGCTAAGAGATGTTGAATTGTGTATCTTAACAGGAAAACATAGACGCGTGTTCTAAATTCATCATGGATGTATCGAATAATCATGGAAGTTGTTATTCCCAATCTCACAAAAGGAAATACTCGTCGATTCCTGGAAGTCCGAGTGGTGTGGTCGATGCATATTTCAGCAGTGATAATTCAAACAACTCATGGGCGATAGCATCATCGGTGACATCATCACCCGAAGCTCAGTTAAAGAAAAACAGAGCTCAAGAGCAGCAAATGAGATTGACTCCAGTCAAGCGCGTGTCCATCAGCGTTCTTAGCAACCCCAGTTGAACTCTCCCATTAGTCTGCTTCTTTTTAGTATGGTATTTAATTTACAATCTCTTCATGGATTATTATTTGCCAAAGTATGTTGTTATCATGCTGCTACATTGCTACTACCCTTATTCTATAACTTTGTTTATGGTCAAACCAAACCCATGTTCTACATTTGCTTCACTATCAACTATGGATATATCTATATTTGATTCATTTTAGCTGTCCATTCAGTACCTTTCTGATATCAATCTGTGTAAGGGGGCATTATTATTGTCTACAGGTATTAAATTTTAATGCAAGGCATAGTATTCATGTTTTCTTTTTGAATCATGACACATGTTGCATATCATAAATCAATAAGTTAAAGGTGGGTAGGATCATAAATATATATACCGGTATTCGGAAATTGTCAAGTCGGTTGAACTTTCAAACATAGGAAATAGATGTTACAAAGGTAGGCCTTTGGCTCTTCTTTGCTAACTACAAATTAGTTTCTTGAATTAAAAGGATTATTTTTTTTAATTGTGTTTAGTTCTAAACATAATGCTTTATTTCTGCAAGATGAACAATATGGACAAAAGGGTAGCTTCTTGTCTGCTGACTTTTGTTATTAAGGACTAGCCTTTCAAGATTGTTAATTTATTAAAAATTATGCTTTGTATATGCTTAGTATAATATATCAAGAAAAGGGTATATGTTTTTGAAAGTAGAAGTTTGATTCTTGTTAATAACTCATCTATATCTGCATAACAAATACGTCGAATGTGATTATCCGGCCTGCGTATTTGACTAAAAAAACCTTAATTCTACATTTCCCATGACAGTTTTTTCTAAAAAAAAGTTAGTGAAATCAGTAGGAAAAACAACTTGATCATTGAGGACAAATGCATAGGGAAGATCTTAGGCTATCCGGTGAACGGACGTGAGCCCGCCCCCGTCCCCAAAAAATTGCCCCGTCCCGGCCGCTACACCGCCCCGGCCTGCCGTCTCTTGCCCCGTCCCCCACTCCCCCGTTCTCTATCGGACATTAGAGACGGGGTTTCTTCCGATGCCTCCACCAATCACCACCCTCCGTCCTCCTCCCTACACCGCCCCCCTGCCCCGTCCCCCACCACATTTTTCCGACTTTTTCAGACGTGGCAAGCTCGAGCTCGTCCGTTCACCGAATAGCCTTATAAAGATCAAAAGTAAAGTATGGTATGGTATGAATGTTTGGGAGCATTTGACTAAAATAATAATAATAGATGTGGGGAACCTCTTGAGTTTGTGGGGACTATCTTTGTCCCATAGGTCACTCCTATTCAGTACTCATTGCTTTTCCTCTACTCTAAGGTTGTTTGGTATGTGGTTTGACATTAGTTGTAAAACATCAACAATTTTTTATTATTATAGTTCTGAGGAGAAAAAGAGATTTCAATGTGTAAAAATGCAAAAATTGGGGTCCACCCAAATAACTTTGGAATGATATATGATGAATGCTCTCTTTCTCTCCAATGTCATACTTTGACTTAGTCAGGTTTTACATTATTGATTCACTCATAAGTGTAAAAACTTTGGTGTGAAACTGTGAATTCCCTTTTTTGTACTTTTTGCTACAATCTTTGGTAAAATAATTCCAATGATCCAAAATATTTAATTGAAATTTGCTGATTACATAAAACCTCTTTTACTGCTTCATCTTTTCTTTATGATCAAAGAGAAAGCAAACTGAAACATACAAAACAAACATTTATGATTAATCAAAAGAACCAATATTCATTAATGAGTTTATTGAATGGTTAAATCACTTTTTCTTCTTTTTTACTGTTTGAGTCTTTTTTTCTAGTCAAAGAGAAAGCAAAAACTGATGCCTACAAATTAGACACTTTGCTAAGGATGGGCTTGCCTCTTTGAGTTTCTTTTTGTCAGAGAAAGAAACAAAGTGTGAATACACATATCATTGGGACCAAATTTATAGTGTTATCAAACCAGATTCTCTTCATCCTTTTTGTTTTTGTGTGTATATGTGAAAGAAGGAATATAATCAACATGTATATTATCTATGTACAAATTACAATGTTGTCTTTATAGGATTATAAGATAGATAGGTTTTTAGTCTTGTTAATCGTTTTCCATGGGGTCGTGTCTGAGAACGCAACGCTTAGATGACTTGTAGGTTACGCAAAACGAGTTGTCCATGTTGGGAGACTAGATAGATGTTTTAGTGTTTTTTGCAAGGTTTGATTTGTATTTCTTGAAGGTTCAAGTCACATTGAGCTTTGGCTTCCCACCAAACTCGGGCGGTAAATGAAACCAACCAAAACGAACCGGACGAATTCTTGTTCATGCTTGTTTGTTTATTTTTGAACTTGTTCATCAACACATAACCGAATGGAAATTCTTGTTCTTATTCGTGTTTCTTCATTAAGGAATTGAATTTGTTCATGAACGCAAATTAACACATACTAATGTATAAAAAACAACATTCTTAATCTCAAAGATTATACATAATCGCTTTCTGAACATAAGGCGGAGGGGTGTGGGAGACGGGGAGCCGACGTGGCACCTCCTCCCGTTAGGGAACACCCCCCCCCCCCCCCCCCGGGCTGGAATTTCAGTGCAAATGGGGTAATCTCCCCCTCCTCCCCAAGCTCATCTCTCTCTCTCTCTTATGGTGACAGTGATGAGGTGGCGCCGTTGACTCCTCCTCGACGGCACCACACCTCAAAGCCTAATAACCATAAACATAATTTTCCCAAAACAAAGGCACACAAGACACAATAAGCATAAAGATAATTACCCCAAAATAATGTTTCAAAGATATAAGATTCAAATGATGTTTCAAGGATATAAGATTCAAATGACTAAGTTTTTAATGAGATACTAGCTTCTAGTGACCGGTTTAAATGTTAGAGTAATAAACTAAACATTAAAAATACATATAAAAAACTTTCATGGCTGAATATAAAGTAAACAAATGACAATGAATGGAGAATGTAAACGAACAGAATACTGAACGTTCACGAACTAAATTAAAGGGTTGTTTGATAGCCTCTTAATCAGCCTCTTAACCATTCAGGTTTGAATCATTCAGCATTCAGACTGTTTGTTTCAGCATCTGAATGGATTGATTAAGTGCTGAACCATTAAGCTAATAAGGGATGCTGAATGATTCAGCTCTTAACCATTCAGAGCCTCTTAACCATTCAGACCATCTTAATGATTTAGCACTTAATCAACCAAACAGCCCCTAAATAAATACAACCTTTGTTTATGTTCGTCATTAATCAATCGAACAAAATTCCTTGTTCATGTTCCTTCATATTAAACAAACATAAATGAACTTCTAGACAAACGGCTCACGAATAGCTCGGTGAAGGTTCGATTTGTGTTTACTCCAAACCCTTTGAGAACAATAAGAGATTGTACCTTATGCAGGGAAAGTTGTACATTGATATAGCTTTGATCATTTCAATATTATCTTTTACATTATTTGACATCATAGGACCAGTTCAATAAGGTAAAATGTTGGTGAAGCCTAACTGGCAGGTGTCATTATTTGGCTATTCAAGCAGAATTTTGACTGTGGGCTTTGTATGAAACTTGGAACAAATTATTGTGAAACTGCATAATAATTTAGGGGTTATTCAATTTGACCCCTCAAATAATTAGGTAGTCATAATGCTTCTAGAATATAAATTAATGCGCCCTTTTAAATGATCATAACAAAGAAATAGTTTTAAATACAAAATCTAATGCCTTGTCAAGAAACTAAATAAAATACACAAACATCCCTCTCACATATCAAAATACAGACACACACAATGAAATTTTAGTTATCCTATCCTAACCATTTAAAACATGTTCCTTAAACCTTAAATTTAAAATTTTAAATGAGTATTAAGCATGTAAATGGGCTAATAAGATTTTTAGTTTTAAATGAGTTTTTAATAAGCCCAAATTTTAACTTTAAAATGGTTTTCTATTATCACACACACATATGTATATAGGAATTTTATAAAAAAAAAAGTACACCTGAATAAAACAGGCCCTAGTCGTTGGTCCTTCCGACCACCCTAAGAGTCTACCATGCCTAGCAATATCTTAGGTGTATTTAAGACGTGTCTTCCGTAGTTAGGATGACAATAAGATGGGTATTGCTCCTGGTTTCATATTCAATTATAAAACTATGTCTAGTATATGTTGTGTGTCCGGTTAATCATTATCTGTCAGGTATTGAGTAATCAGGTATACCCGTTAGCTTGTTAAAAATTACAAATTGAGATTCCCAAGTATATTTCTTAATAATCTATTTATTATATAATTTTATTATCAAAGGAAATTATGAATATAAAAACTAAAAAAGTGGTTGGTTAGCAGATTATTCTAATACCCAAGAACAACAAAAAAATATGAAAAGAAATTGCTTCGGGTATGATTCTTGATCGGATGTCACGGTCCGGTCAAAGATAGTATTTATAAGTCCTATATTACCTCAACTATGTAGTAGTGGTAACAAAGGTGTCGAACCACGAAGAGTCTGTGGTTGGTAATTCAAGTGTAGTTGATTGTAAAATGTCACTTTATGAAGATATTGTTTAGTTATGAAGCTTGCTAACTTTGTTCATTCAAGAGTTTGAGTTGAGTACGGTGTGCAGGATTATACACGAAAGATCAATGATTCGAATATTTGTTGATTTAATAAAAACAAAGAAATTGAGTAAATAAACAAGTGATTCTAACAATAATAATAAAAGACTCACACCCGGGTTTCAACAATTGAATACTAAGGTTCTAACAAACGCACTATTGCAAATGATATTCGTGGGTTGGTTGTTTCATTAGGTTTAGGTATCAAGAATTATCAACATCAAAGATGGAGAATAATATACTTTATAATACTAGAACATACAACCCTAGATATGTGTTAAGGCTAGGAACCATGTTCATTTCATTAGAAATTGGCACAAGATCAATTAACTAGAACGAATTCAACATAAGATTAATGCACGTCAACACAATTGTTTGAATAACCAAAAGCAAATACAAAATAAAAATTACCCAATGTTATGAACCCTAGAATCAGTGTCTACACCCGGATGTGAATACAAGTTTAGCCAAGCATGGCCATGGAGATCATCAAATGTTGTGTTCTTGGATCTTTAATCTTCAATTGGATGATATGCAATGATTAGGAATTGGATTGGGGATGATTGGTGGTGAAGAAGATGATGATTAGGAGTATGAGCTCATTCATTTGATGATTTCCCTTGATAATATAAGCTTTGAAATTTTGTAACTCCCCAAAAAGATCCCTAATTTTCTTCTCTTTGCAGCCAATAAACGTCCTCCTTCATGATAGCATTCAATGGATTAAAAAAAATCAATCTTTGACTTGTATCAAACCCCGTCGTCGGCGACGGTGGTACTGGCGTCACCGACGGCCAATTGTTGGTTGCTTCTTGAAGCCTGCCGTCAACGACGACAGGTTGACCGTCTCTAACGGCCAAACTTGCGGCAGATGGGGGCCTAGACGGCCTGATCTCCTCTTGTTCTTGATCCTTGCCGTCGCTGACGGCCTGACCACCGTCAACGACAGTGGACTCCTTGAATTGCCAATTTTTTAATCTTTCTTCTTCCAACGTTTCTCACTTTCGATCCTTCACTCTTAGCATCATGTAAAATCCATTCCATAAGCGTTTTCAACTTGTAACACAAAAGTATCTCAAAGTGTTGCATTTCATATGATAATGTAAAAACACAATTTTAAACTTCATAACGGTGGGGTTTTCAACCACGCATCAGTTCTAATGCACAATATGTATGCTTCTCGTAATTAGTTTGATATTATCTAATAACATACACCTTCATACCCATGAATATTTTATAATCAATCTCATACCCAGTTTCATACCTAATACACACACTAGATGTATGTTGTGGTTCATGTTAAATATACTTTTCGGTCTTCATTTGCGGGGTTCGTTCACTACCATCACTCTAAGGCTGCACGTTTTTTTTTTTAAATTGAACTTCATTAAAAACTCGGACTCACTTAAAGTTGCACGGTGTGACCATGGAGGTGGAGTATGGAGTGACATGTGGTGGTCACGTCAATTTTCCTCCAACCCCCAAAAAACCACGAGGTGGTAGTGGCATGAAGGGGTTGTTGTTTTTTCTTTTATAATCAAACAACCAATCACAATAATCCATAATCCAACAACCAATCACAACCATCCACCTCATCATCACCTTTTGCCCCATGCTAGTGGAAATCTTCAAGCCCCAAGGGGCCACACCCCTGCCGTTCTATATAGGAAGCGGTGTTGGTGGCATAGAGGGTCTTCACACCCCCCCCCCCCCTACACGCTATCACACCACATTCAACCAATCCCCGTGTGTCACCTTAATTCTTCACATTTTATTAAATCTATCAATATTACATGGATGTTCATCACATCCATCACTATTTTTTTTACTAAACTATAAAATTAAATAACATTACATAAATTAAAATAAAAACATTACATAAACTAAAACTAAATAACGTTAAATAAAATAAAAACATTACATAAACTAAAACTAAATAATATTATATAAAATAAAATAATAACATTTTGTAAAATAAAATAATAGCTTGGAAAACATAATTAACCTAACATAATTTTGGCCTTAAAATCTGCCATGCCGAAACATGGTAAAAACTTTGGATAAGCTCGTATTTTCGTGTACGTTATTATAAGCTCGTATTTTCTAACCACTTGTGCGAGAGTGAATCACTCGATTGGATAAGCTCGTATTTTCGTGTACGTTATTATACTCATCGTTAGCGCAATTTCTTCCTCTTCGGTCCAACATACCATTGTAGAAAAAACTTTTAGTTTTTGAGAGTTTAAAATGGTAGGATAGAGAGTTGAATTGGTAGGATTGTGTATGGGGTCAAAAATTGGTAGGATTTGTTTATATGTAATGGTAAGAAATGATTTTGTTTAAACGGTCACTTGACCGTTGCACGAGCCCAAACTACTCTTTTTCCCTCTTTTGCGCTCGTGGTGTATATCGCGAGCTGTGGTACATTTGATCTATTACGTTGGGTCGAGGCGTTGTTTGCGATTATCGCGACCATCAAGGTGGTGTATCGTGGACCGCCCAGTGAGCACAACCGATAGAGATTGCAAACAAAATTTCACGAATATCGTTAGTGGTCATCATAAGGTATAGTTTACTATAATCACAACCTTGTTTCTTTATTTTTGGTCTTGAATACAATAAATAATACGTAAGAATGCAAAAATCAATCTCCAGAGTTTATGTTATGGCTTTTTAGCTTGGTAAAACCTAAGAGTAATTACGTTATGTATGCTAAATGTTGGTGTTTTGTAGAAAAGGTGAATGGAGGAGAAGAAAGCTCGATAAGAGGCTGCCGGTCAATCTAACGGTTAACCGTGTATTAAATGTAACGGCCTATTTCTTTTCTTGTATATGTATATTAGTATATCCATTGAGATTTGTCTTAGACTAATCTATGTTGTGAAATAACTTTAAATGTTTAAAAGTTTTGTTATTTGAGAAGAAAATCATACATGTTGTGCCTCATTAGGTGTGTGAGCGATGTTCCTTGAGGCCGAGCTCGTTTAACCATGAGCTCAACTCGTGTCGAGCTATATGTGTGTGTCTAAAATTCGAGCTTTATTCTAGACTTATTTTACAAGTTGGACTTTGATTCGTTTATTCTTTAATTAATTATATATATAATTCTATCTTGTTTTTTTTATAATTATACATATGACTGTACTGTATTGTTTTGTCTTATACCATATTATATAACATTGTATATTACTTGTATATTTATATCACTACTAAATTGTTCATGCTATTGAGTCTAATCAAAATCGATATATTTTATAAGTCAAACTCGACTAAATAAAGTTCCTAATCAGACTTAGTGGTATACCTATACCACCGGAGGAGATGAGGTGGTGGGTCGGGGAAGGGGAACACCGTATCGCCTCCCCTTCTCTGTGAAATTTTGTGCGCTATGGGGTGAGTTCTAAACCTCTCTGCCCCTGCCCCCCCCCCCCCCCCCCCCCCCTATAGTGGTATATGATTTCACGCCCTCTCACTTCACTTGGAGTTTTTTTATTGGCTCCCATTTCTTCACCTCTTTCACGCCAAAAAATGGCGTTAAAATATTCACGCCAAAAGCCAAAAAAGAAACAAAACGCCCCAGGGGGTGGTGTTGGAGCGTTTCTGGGGCATTTCCGTGCCCATTTCACCTTTCCGCTACACATGTTCTTAATGTTATTGAAACGGTTGAATACTAGAATTTTAAGACAAATGGTTATTTGCTTTTAAAAGTGAAGGTACAACTTTAGATGCTCACTCCAAAACAGGAAAGACCCAAATGATAATAGATAACAAGTTTTGATTCAGGGGAAGAAGTGGTCACAATTTTTAAAAGTTAAATATACAACACAATACTGCACAAAAACAAAATGAAAGCTGTTATGATCCCTGTCTATTTAAAGTTCTGCCCTTTTCCCATAACTCATCTTGACATGTCAATTTCATAAACCATTAATCAAACAATACCAACACTGTTTTCAGTTTTTGCTTTCTTTTAATTTTATTATAAAAATGTGTAAAACTACTAAATAAATGCGTACACAATACGTCATTCAGTAAATTTTCCTGCTGCGTATTGGATTTTAACCTTCTTATAAGTAGGATCATGTTCTTGTAGGTAAACAGAAGTTGATTTACACAATTTAGTTTTGTTGAGACTATTAAGAAAAGTTATTTTTAGATAGTTTGTTGAAATTTTAAGAAGATAACACTTTATGATTTATCAACAAACAAAATTAAATCCATATATTTGAGTTTATAGGTTTATATAAGACTAAACTTTGTGGTGTGACTCCCCACTCTCATTTGGTGTCCACAAGTTCACATCCACTCTCTTACCCGCCAAGTCACTTACATGAGAGCCCTTGGTGTCGAAAACAAGGCCGTCTCCGAGAAACGTAAAAATGTATTGGGTTTGGGGCCACTACAAATAAACCAGTCCCATAGAATTTGAAGCCATCATCTATAATACATTATAAAGGAAGAGTGATATACCCTTTAGTAATTTTATCAAGCATACAACTATTCAAGCAATATTTACAAGTGAATTATGCTTATATAATGAGGGTATAATTGGAACTTTATGTACATTTAAGACACTTAGAAGGGTAGAATAGTAAATCTAGCATGGCATATTAGTGTTTAACAAAAGCATCGTTCCCTTCCTACCCCTCCTCTTCAATATACACTTCCTGAATGTCGCTTAAAATCTCTTCAATATACCCTCAACTTCATGGCTGATTTAATGGGATTCAATGGAAAGGTCAGTTTCTGTTACTCTACCCTTCAATTAAAGGCTGCATTTGAAGCGTCTCGCCTTCACTTTGTATTGTTCAGTGAACATCAAAGGTTTATAAGAACCCTAATTTTTCTTCATGTTCAGTGGATGAGTTCTTAAGTGGGTACGAAGGGTCTCTTTACAAATCCTGCTCCCCATATTTTTTCCCTTCCTGCCCTCCTTTACTATATTCACGATCTTCATCAACCCTAATTTCCTTGCCACACCATCCCTGCATTGAATTTTCTAGGATTAAATGTCAAATTATTTGATTAATGCTGGCTTGGTGTTCGTTTCTTTTTATGGTATGTTTTTAAAGTTCTAATTTTTGTTGTTAATTTATGTCTATTGTGATGTTTGATATGGTAGTTTCAAATGCATCAAGATGTATAACAGATACCATCTATAATAAAAAGTTAGATGCTAAATATTTTATATAATATAAAAATGCATATGGAAAGTAATATGTTGACTTTGATTCATTTTGTCTTCTACAGCTGCAAATTGAAATGGCTTTTTTGATACGACTTACGAGTGCATATGGCATCCATCACCTTCAAAGCATGACTTACAAGACTAGCTTGATGCTCAATGGTCAAATGAATCAATCGCTAAAAAACGATCATCGTGCCAAGTTTGAATCAAGTCTTGTTAGGTTGGCATACTGAATCTCAAACTTATCCTCAACTTCCGATTTTACTTACTAAATCAAATTGTTATTTTTAGTTATGTATATAATTTGATGAAATTTCTTGACTTTTTTTTTTGTTAGTCAGAACGCGGAGCGTGCTTATGACTATAATAGGGTGAACAACGGATTTCAAGACAGGACTGGTGATAATTATGTTCAACCATCGCCCGTCAATGATGAGGGTAGTTCTTATGCTTTAGAAGGTAAGAAACATATTATTGAAAGGTGGCAGTTTCGACCTATTTATTTAAAATTTGTTATATTAGTTTGTGTCAAGCGGATAAAATTTAAAAGCCTTATTACCTCAAAACTCAAAAGTCGCCAAACGTGTTCTCATAACGGCTCCTAAATAGTTTTGTTAAAAAAATTTAGATCCTTGTTTAACCTATATGGTTCTTGTAATATCTTTTTAGTTATTATTTATAAGATTCAAGGAAAAAGGGACGACCGAGGTCGACAGGTACTCTGTAAATAGTCTTGCTACCTTTAGTCTGTTTGTGAGTTGTGGCAAAATGTCGTATTACCTAAATGGCTAAATGGAACCTTTTTGTGTTTAAAAAATGCCATAAATGATAGCTCTGTTCTTGATCCATAATATTCTGTATTACACAGGAGCCACAAATCCAGAATATGTTGTTACAGCCGATGATGTCGATAAATTTATGGCTGTTGAGTGCATACCTATGGACGACCGAGGTCGACAGGTACTCGGTAAACATCTTCTATTCATTGTTTACAATTATTTATTATTATCACTTCAGTTATGGTTGGCAACTCTGCCGGCTGTTTATAGTGCCGTCTGTTGAACTGGCAACCCCATTGGTGATTATAGTGTCATCCGTATATGCGGAATAGAAACTTCTACTACAATTTTTGATGGCAAACACGACTTACTACATCAGACCTAATACATGTAAGTCAATTGGTTTTCATGATATGCAACTCATTTGTATTAAGTATTGATTAATTATGTTGTAATATCTTTACTCTTGTGCAACATAAAGTTTGCAGCCTCAGATGAACATCCAGTACAGTTTCTGGCCATGGCAGAGGAAGCACAAAAGGATTTTTTCTTAGTTTACAATTTGGTATTGATCGAGAATTATTTTTGAAGAAAACAACATTCAGCAAATGATGACTATTCACTTCATGATTGGTATTATAAAATAAAGTCACCTTGATTTTTGATAAGATTTATTCATAGAGGACTATATATCATGTATATACCTTATGGACAATTATTGTTTCCTCAGGTATTGTTTTGGACAAGTAATTTAGCTTGGGGTTCAACCTTCAAGTCGATCTGGTTATAATTAAGGTTAGTACTTGATGTCATTCTCATACAAACATACACAACATATTTTAGTATACCAAATTTTGTTGCCTTGAACCAAATTAAGGTACATGGTTTTACACATTTTTTTGGATTTTTATGGGCACTCGTAGTAAATTAAGGTCGATGAACAGCAGCTACTAAGGCTATCTCTTAAAAAACAATCACATTTAATCTAATTCTGTCCATTTTTTAAACAACGCCAGGGATGCGTCTTCTGGTTAAACAATATTCATTAACACCCACAGTTGCAGCAAAATCTTGTTATATGCTTACAACAAAGGTAGGGAATGCAATGACTAGATCAACATTGCTTTGATGGAAAAATAATTTTCCATACCTTTTTTTACATTTCCTTAATTGGGTTCCATGTACTGTATCAATGCAATATTGCTATGGCTTCTTTTTCTTTTTAATGACGTTTACAAGACTTCTCATTTCTGTTTCCTTTTTGTAGGTTTATGTTCGAAGGAGAAAGAGGAATTTTTCCAAAGAAACAAATTGTGTTTGCTTTCTTGCATCTCTCTGAATCTAGAAGAAAAAGTAATTTCTTTGCGATTTCTACTGATCTATGAGTTCCATCTTTTGGGATTGTATGAAATTCTCAAAATACAACATTATCTTCCTGTGTTTAGCAAATAATCATGTGGCTTATGATGTAGATGTATAACCTTATGTTGTAGTTTATTAGTTTGTTCTTATAGTTGGCTAAGCATATTTTTTACCCTTACATGTTTTGTTGAGCATCTGAGCTTCCTATTCAACTGCATCGGTTTGGTATTGAACCTAATGAACTTAATTTGAAAAAACAATGGTTATTGTTGGACCCAACCACTAGCAAATATGCCAAACAACTGATGCAGCAGGCTCAATATCAAACAACTTGACCACCATCTTTTCTTGAAGAGTGTTAACGCCTATGATCATAGTATTTTGTAAAAGATGTCAACACTTCTAATATAAAATAAAATTATGAAACTTAAGAGACATCATAACTGAATCTGATATCAGTTGAAACACCCGCTGCAACGCGCGGGCATTTCCACTAGTATATAAAAAAACCCCGTAATTTGGGTTGGGTTTGTTTTGTTGAGTTTAAAATTTAAGTGATTTTGGGCCTTATTGGATGAATTAATGTTAAAAAATAATCATAATAGCCGACAATATTTTTTAAAATAAATATATATAGTTAAAAAAAACACTTTGGGCCCTCGAGTCGTCGCCCACGTCGCCCCTATTAAGGGCCGGCCATGGTCGAAAACGTAATGGTGATTCACACCTAACACCGCTGACTTGGCATGGGCATGGCACGGTGGCACGCACCATGGGTAGCCTAATGCGTTCAAAATAATATTATTACCTTTTTAAGATTTTAGTAAACAAATACACTCATAAACTGAGTTATCAAAACGTCCTTTGGAGGGGGTGAAGTATCATGTGACACTTGTGGGTCCTATATGGGGGGGGGGGGGGGGAGTGTAGGGAGTGGAAGGGGAGGGGGGGGGGGGGGGGGAGGAATATTATTATGTGTGTGTTAGATTAAAAAAAAACCAACCACAAGCTGTCACCTCACACCCCAAAACCCCCCCACGCTCGGCCTCCTCTCCCCGCCACACACCCCCGCCCCCTCCTCCACCCCCCTGTGGGGTGGTGTTGCAGCCCACGAATGCTCTTCCCGCCCAAGATCCCCGCCCCACTCCCTCTATCCTTAAAATGCTACTAATGAACAACAGATAAAACAAATTCCCATATCTTTTATACAAAATTGACTCATGCACTTATTTTTTCTAACACTAACACCATCTCCATGTTCAAGTCCATGGAGCGGCCTGTGACCTACATGGACGAGAAAGAGGAGAGAAGACAAGCCATGTATAGCGAGGAGAGAGATGAATGAAATTGTACTTTGTAAACGAGTAAGGACCGCGAATGTGAGAAGGATGGAGTTAAGGAAGGCCGCCCATGAGCTCTCCAATGTGAAGGATAGTGACCACGCCCTAGTAATATCTTTAATTAATTATTGAGACTCCTAAAACAAATGTAGGAGTGATAATTACACATGAATTTAGGCACAAGTAGATACTATCTTCAAACATTTGCTTTGTCACATTCTCTCACCAAAAAAAAAAAAAAAAAAAAACATGCAGGTTCTTATGCATTATTGATTATCTATGGTAGCAACTCAAAACATTGACTATACTTTGGCTTCATGGCAATAGATACCTTCATACTTGATCCTCGCATGCATAAACCCATTATACCCTAAATTGGCCCATTGTCCACGTTTAGTCGTTCGTCTCGGCATCCAACCACGATCCGTCCTTATGGTTGGTACATTAATCTTTCAAGCGACATGATAGTTTCAATATAATGCAAGACGAGTCATTACTTTGATCGGTCTATGAAAACTCCCCTCGAACATACGATCCCTCTTTTGAGTTGATATCTTCTATTTCTAGCAATCGAATGAGCAAAGCACGTAACTTATGTTGACTTGCGATCATGGGTTAGTTAATCTTTGATCATCATTCTAATTAGAAAGTTTTATAGAGAATTTGACTTGTTAGACTACTCAAAGGATCGAACCCACTCTAATACCAATTGTCACATGGTCGTCTTTTCATGTACTGTGTGACATGATCGCTTATGATCTTTGATCACTAGTTTTATCTTGTCATGTACTCATCAGGAGTGTGAATCCAACACTCGACCAGTGAATACAAGAAACACGACCGCTTTTAGTATACAACATTAATCATTGAGGCATTTTAAAGAGAATAAACATACGTGTAACATCCGACCTCTCATATCACCGATATTGTCTGTTTTACCTCAAGGAGCTTATGAATTTGTTTTTAATGTTCTTGTAGAGACTTTTTACGAGATCAACCATTCTAGTACTACACCCGACTTACAGTTGTGTTCTCCTCTCATCCACTAGCATTAAAGACCAAAACATGTTGGCAATATGTGAGGCAGGTAATTCCTTATGTCTATTTTCTCATGTGGATAGAACAAGATGGAACGATGTGAGATTTGCCTAGGTGTTACACCCCCTCCCCTGTTGACTCGTCATCCCTAATGATGTTTTCCCCGCCATCATAATAGATACAAACAAGAGTAACTCTCATTTGCAACATCCGACCTCGGCTCTCGTTCCACTACTATTATCCCCTTTACCCGTAAGGAGATCGCAAATATGTTTTTGGTTACACCAGTGGAGACTTCCAATGAGGTCATCTATCCTAGTACTACCCGCACCTGAGTAGCTTCGGCCTCATAATCCTGGTGGGTGATAGCTGGAATGCTTTGCTTGGGATAATGTTTTCCGGTTGTCGTCATTCACAACCATGTATTTTTACCGAAAGCTCTCTGAAGTGACCCTTTTGATTGGCTCAGGGTGGCGTGTGGGTTTGTTTTGATTGGACGGTTACACCCTCGTTTTGTATCCACATATTCTCTTCATCATGTAAATTGTAAAGGGTTCTTTTCATAAATTACTAGCCCAAGTCGCCACCGAATATACCTATACATTAAAAAAAAAACCAACATTAATTATTATTTGACATTTTTTCAAATGTTGACTAAAAGGACGTTGTATATGAAGGGAAAATCACCAAAATAGCCTGTTGACTGAGTGATTTGCCAAAATGGCCCTCTCCCCCCTTTTTGGAGAGACCGGTCATGTTTCCCAACCAGTCTGAAGCGTCTCCCGAGAGGCTTCCCACATGAACCAATACAAAACCAACACCTCATCAAACACTCTCTCTCCTCGCTTTCTCTCTCCTCTCTCCTCACTCTCTCTCTCCCTTTCTCTCTCCTGAACCGTCTCCTCACTCTCTCTCTCCCCTCTCTCTCCTCACTCTCCGACTCCAGGCGATTCATGTGGAATATGACTTCATGCATGCTGGTTATCAATTATATGTAACATATATATCAAGGGATTAATTAATGGTGTAGTGCATTATTTTAAGTGATGATATTCCTGATGTAGAATGGGTATTAGTAATATGTTATTTATCTGATGTTGTTTACGTCAAAGGTGGAATGAATCTGGTATGTTTCTTTTTGAAAAACAAAACTTAAACTGTTTGAAAGGTGGGTGTGTCTACGGATTAGCGACGAGAATTTGGTGCAGACACAAGCGAGACGTGACCAGTTACAGAGACCGGGGAGACGTCTTCACCGGAGATGGAGCGTTTCCCACTGAGACGCCTTAGAGACGGAGACGTCTCTGAGACGTTGCCGGACATGTCTCTTAGTTTTTATAACGTCTTCGCCTGACGAAAACCTCACCGGAGACGTCTTTGGAGACGTTACCGGAGAAGTCTTTGGAGACGTCACCAGAGACATCTCAGAGACGTCATCGGAGACGCCTCACGAAAACCTCACCGGAGACATCTCGGAGATGAACGAAGGAGACAACGGGTTGATCGTGTTACGCCTAGAGTTCTTGATCGGAATTTTACTGCTAGTGCTATTGGAGAAGTGATCTGAACATGTTTTCTGGTCAAAATTCAAAGACAAAAAAAATGGTTATCAAAGTTGTAACACGATTTTCCCTAAAAATTCAAAGACAAAAAAGTGATCTGAACATCGTTTATACAATTAATACGGAGACAAGTATTGTAATAATCCAGTGAGAGAAGAGACGTATCAGAGAGAGAAGAGAGATAAAGGGAGAGGAGAGAGATGTCAGGTAATTATTAGAGAGAGGAGAAGAGAAGGAGAGAGAGTGTGTAGTTGATGACGTGGCGGTAAATTATTGGTTGGAGCGGGAGACGTCTCGGGAGACGTTTGAGACGTCTTGGAAGGTGTGACCCGTCTTTGGGAGACGGGTCAAAGGGCTATTTGAGCTTTTCACTCGGTCAACGGACTATTTTGGTGATTTTCCCTTGTATGAAATACTGAATTTACTAATAAAGTATTTTAAAAGCAAATATGAATACTAGGCCTGTAAACGAACCGAACGAACACGAACACAAGCGTGTTCGTGTTTGTTCATTTAACTTTAACCGAATACGAACACGAACATGAACACATAATCGAACACATTTTTGTGTTCGTGTTCGTTCATTAAGAAATTTGTTGTGTTTGTGTTCGTTTATGTTCGTTCGTTTAAACCTAAACGAACAGTTCATGAACATAAACGAACGCAAATGATCAATATAAGCGAACACAAATGAACATAAACGAACATTAATGAACAAAAACAAGTTAATAATGATTCATCACAATTCAACCACGTCTAATACATCACAACACAACCAAAACCAAAACCAAATTTAAATTAGAAGTTTGAATGCATTCAAAATATCCATCATGTATCTACCAAAAAAAAGGGAGATGGGGCTATGAAGTGTGGAGAGCGGCTGATATGTTTAGAATGTTAGGGTTAGGGTTAAGTTTTTAAAACATATCAAATATATTATATATAATATAAGGATTTGGTTCAAATGAGAACCTTTCCCCAAATTGAGAACTGAGAGAACCATTCTGGGCCACACATTTCTCTAAGGCAAATTTTTTTTTTTTTTTTTTTTTTTTTTTTTTTTTCAGTATACACATGTGTATAATTGCATTATACACATATGTATAATGCAATATACACATATGTATAACTGAAATATACACATATGTATAGCTGAAAAATGCTATATACACATATGTATAATTGCTATATACACATATGTATAATTGACATATACACATATGTATAAATGAAAAAAAAATTCAAAAAAAATAAAAAAAATTTTTTTCCTTGCATAAAAATGTGCGATTAAAGTAAAAAAAAAAAAATTTTTTTTTTTTTTTTTGCCTTTATATGAAATGTGTGGCCCAGAATGGTTCTCTCAGTTCTCAAATAGGGGTTGGTTCTCTTAGGATCCCTACCCTATAATATAATATGAATTGAGGTTACTTAACAAAAGGGAACTAAATAATAAAAATAAAGTAAAGTTTAATTAAACGAACATAAACGAACAAAAATGAATGAACATAAACGAACATAAATGAACATAAATGAACGAACATAAATGAACAAACAAATGTGTGTTCATGTTCGTTCATTTAATTAAACGAACAAAAAATTGTGTTCGTGTTCGTTCATTTATTTAAATAAACGGACATAAACGAACTTCCCGCCGAACAGTTCACGAACAGTTCATGAACGTTCGGTTCGTTTACAGGCCTAATGAATACCCTTTAATTAAATTGACCGAAGACTGGTCTCTTTGATTTTACATAGACGAATGAAGTAAAAGATAACCATAATAATTCAATGATTTTAATACATATTTATCACACACGTGAAATATCATAACTGGTGTGTGATTTTAGATAACCCATCATGTTTACTCTCTTTGTAGCGTGATTGATCTTAGATGGTACATGGCATTTATACAATGTTTGAAAAATCATCTATTATTACCTTTGACCACATCTTCATTTAGAACATTCAAGTAAAAAAAGAAGGGTCGATTTTATAATTTTATATAGGCCATTTTGGTTGGCTAACACAAATGTTATGCAATCTTGAATTATGGGTTCTCACCACGAAAAAAAAATTATTGTTAAAACGATATTGAAATAGAAGAAAGATCTGACTGAAAATATAAAACTTGAAACCTTCCGATCGAATAATGGAAAAACTTTCAAACAATTACGATACTACTGAAAGTTAATAAAATGCAAGAAACTAGTTGAACAAAATGTTTTTCGCCGAAAATTTGTGTTCAACACGGCTTCGTTAACACAGATTGTAGGTCTTGTAGGAGAATCCGTCTGTTTCCAGGGTATGACAACTGAAACAGTGTGTACTGCCTAGAAAGATGAGCAATCAAAGTTGTACCTTGAATATGAACATTTGGAAAGAATAAGAATGGTTGTTGGAACACTTTCCTATGTTGTTTAATTTCCGGTTTTTCCTCAACTAAGGATCACCTTAGTATTTATAGTAAAACTATGTTGAAACAAACTATACGAAGATAAAAATCGTATGAATGTATTCAATGCAATTTGTTATGTGTTAAGTATTATGAACGAAAGTGGAAAATATTTTGTTACAACTCAACAAAAGTCTCGAATCAGTTGGAACTGCTTAGTCACGATTGAGAAGTGGTAATAGGAACATGTGTTGGGAACCGAACAATAGCAAACTAAGCAGCTCACGGGGTGCAAGTATCGTATTAGGGGATCCTCACCCCGGGGGAAAACTAATGTATTAGATAGATAATGGGCAAGTGATTTTAGATGTGATTGTATTGGTGTTAATAGGTATGAGAAAGAGTTTACAATTGGGTATGTAACTCGAAAAGACTCAAATCATCTCTAATGTGATCATTACACTTTAAAAGTTTGTTCTGATTTTCAAAGTTTGTTTTAATGATTTCTTTTAGGTTTGATGTTCAAAGTGTTCATGTAAAAATCAATCTACATACATAACTAACAAGATTTTAATGATTTCTTTTAGGTTTCATGTTCTTTTTTTCTTTTTTGTGTTTAAACCAGTGATCGGTCAACAACTTTACATGATAATGAAAACAAGGTTGAGTTGGAAGAACCGTGAGAACTCCGACGTAAAATGTAAATTTAAAAAAAAAATTTACACACTGATATAAATACGGGTCATGCCGAAAAAAATGAAAAAAAAAACTTTTTTTTTCCGATGGTTTTACATTGGTGTAAAAAAACCAACACACCAATGTTGACTTTTAATATTTTATTCAATATTTTATTATGTTATAATTTACAACCACACATTCATTATTGAATAAAATAAGTGTGATTATAAAGTGAGTTCCTCCTGTTCTTTCAACTCAACCATGTTCTCATTTTACCCTTACCCCATATATATATATATATATATATATATAGGCTAAGTATCTAGAAAAAACCCAAAATTTTGAAGAAACTCCCGAAAACCAATCTAGTGGCCTAGATTAATCCACATAACACATTTGAAAATATATTATTTAATAGGGTTGGGGTCATAATAGTCTTTTCATCTTTCCCCCCTTTCTAATTTTTAAATCCCTACACCAATCATGTATAAAAAGCATCATCATCTCTCTCTCTCTCTTCGATAATAAACATCACCACCATCTCCATTCCCTCCCTGTTCTCTTCTCCTCTATCAAACTAGATCTGCAACAAAAATATATCTAAAAACCAGATCTGCAACAAAAAAACGGTGGCTATGGTTCGTGAAGACACACCACAAACCTTCGTTGTGGTAGCTATTACCTTCGTTGTGGTAGCTAACCCACCTACACTGCCTGCCAGCCAGCCAGCTTCCACCAACCCACCTAAAAACTAACGACACAATAGTAAACCCTGAACGCCGCCATGTTCTCGGCGGCGTTATCATCCACCAGATACACCAACACATCCTCACAACACTTCACCAGATTCAAACCCTTCATCATCCCAATCCAATCCTTCAACCTTTCTACCCATTCCATCAAACCCCTTAAACCCCTTTACCATTCTTTCAAACATCCCAACAACAACACCCATCTGAATCACTTCCCAATATTATTCTCATTTTCCGGCGACGGTGGAAACAACAATAATAATAATAATGATAATAATAATAATGGAGGTGGTGGTGGTGGTGATGGAGATGGGAATGAGAGAGAGGTGATGATGGTGTTGGCGGAGGCGGGGAAGACGTTGGATAATATTCCGGTCGATTTGGCGGCGACGGTTAAGGATGGGAGGATACCTGGGGCGGTTGTTAAAAGGTATTTGGAACTTGAAACGTCACCGTTTTTTAAATGGTTGATGCAGTTTGCTGGGTTTAAGGAACGGTTGCTTGCTGATGATCTTTTCTTGGCTAAGGTTGCTATGGAGTGTGGTGTTGGTATGTTTACTAAGGTATTATTATTATTATTTTTATTTTGGTGATCTAATTGTTTTTTGAAAAAAAAAAAGTTGTTTTGTGGTAATTTATGTTAAATTTGTTATTTTGTTGTGTTGTTTAATCTGCATTATATATTTTGGTTGAAAAGATTCAGTTTTTGATTGGAAAGATATCGATTTTTTATTAGATGTTTTTTTTGTATTGTATTGAGTTAACTTTGATGTGTTGTTTGATCTGCATGATTGCATTATGCATTTTGATTGTAAAGATTCAAACTTTGATTGAAATCTTGAAGTTGAGAATAATATTACCAGAATGTTTTTTTATTCGGATTAGATGGTGTGTATATTAAATTTAGTTAAATTTGTTGTCTTGTTTCATCTGCATTGTACATCATTAAGTGGCTGCAAAATGTGGTTTATTGAGTGAATTGAACTAAAAGTCTCGTGACACGTAGGTAGCATACGTTAAAAACTGGTGAATTTTAATGTCTTTAACATACGCAACAATATGTAGGTAGCATACGTTAACACGTAGGTTTACATATTAATTAACCTTTTTACATATTAATTAACCTTTTTTATATATTAATTAAACAAAAGTCACTAATCATGGGATGAAATCTATGTTGCGTTATGTTTCGTATGTAACAGCAGAACTAAGTTGGTATAAATTAGTTTCTTATTTTTTTATCAGATACAAAGGTTTGATTTTTTGAGTTTCATGAGTTACACATAGGTTTACATATTAATTAACCTTTTGGCATATATTAATTAAACAAAAGTCACTAATCATGGGATGAAATCTATGTTGCGTCTGTTTCGTATGTAACAGCAAAACTAAGTTGGTATAAATTAGTTTCTGATCTTTTTACCAGATACAAAGGTTTAATTTTTTTTTTACTTTCATGAGCTACACATGGGATCAAATCTATATTGCGTCTGTTTCATATGTAACGGCAGAACTAAGTTGGTATAAATTAGCTTTCTGATTTTTTTTACCATATATTAATTAAAACAAAAGTCATTAATCATGGGATCAAATATATGTTTGCGTCTGTTTCGTATGTAACAACAGAACTAAGTTGCGTATGTTACACATCTATGCAGTTATATAACGTTCCTTCTGATTTAAGTTTGATAATCTTGATAACTAAATGGATAAAACAATGTTTGTTTGTATCAATTTTGTATGTTTTTTTGTAATCCAGATGGTTAACATACGTTAGACGGGGGGGGGGGGGGGGGGTTACATGTAAATTGATGATTTTTTTTTATTTTTACAGGTGAGCATATTTTTTTGCATTAAAGATGAAGATGATTATCAAGAATGTAGTGTAGACAATTTTTTTTATTTATGATAGTTTTTTTAGCATTTGTTGATTTGTAATGACCGTTTTGTTAGTTTTTAGCACTTTGTAAGAAACAATTCTTTGTGTACATTTGAATGTTTTTTTATCTATAAAGTTTTTAATTGATTTTATACAATCTATGTGTCTATAACCATATCAATTCTCGTTACGTATGCAACAATTCTGGTGCTGGTACAATAAAACGAAAAAAATATTGTCTAATAAAAAAAAAAAATCAGCATTTTTTAAATAATATAAACTGGCAACTCAGTTTTAACCTATGTAACACAACACATGTTACATATGTAACACGGACGTCTGACAGCTTATATAAGAATGTGAAAAAAGTAAGAGAGAGATGATGTGACATGTGTCAGGTCAACTTGTCATATATGCTTTTTCAGAAAACGTAATTTGACCCTTTTACCCTTTTTTGTCATCTACTAAATTAAATGTATTAAAATAATATACAATCAATCTAGGCCATTGATAATTTTAGATCAATGGTCTAGATTAAGTTTACTAGGTTTCTTCAATTTGAGTGGGTTTTTATTTAATCCACCCCCGGGAGTGGATAATATGGAAACCTCAAATAATGGAAAAACCCTGAAAACTCTATTAGGACCATTGATCATGTTTGATCAATGGTCCTCAATTAATTGAATTTAATAATCAAAAGTAACTTGCATTGTGTGGTTGTAATTGAGATCAAGGGCAATATGGTAATCTTAAATAAGCAAGTGGGCCACTTTAATTTTCTGAATCCTAGGTTTAAAAAGGTTGATTAGACACTTGTCAAAGTCACTTCTCTCCTACTTTATTACACTTTTCCAGCACGAATATTAACATACGTTAGTATTGTGATACAAAATTCTGACCTCGTGTGAGACATCGATAACATGTGTTAACAGACATGTACTAAAAATAACAAAATAAAAGAACACATAAAATGTATATTTATTTAAGAAATGATAAAAACGATCATTACAATCAATACTAAAAACGTATTAAAAACGTTTAATACAAACATAATTATTTGTGAATGACAAAAAAAAAACTATCATGACAACATAAAAAAAATCTAGCTATGCTTTGTTCTTGATACTCATCTTCATCTTTAACACAAAACATATCTTCACCTACAAAAAGGATAACACGTGTTAGTTGGGCTCTCCAAAACACATAATGAGACATCACTGACATGTGTAATGTATTCTAAAACATATGTTTTGCTGAAATAACGTATGTCATATGAACCCTAACACATGTTAGTTGGGCATATACTAACGTATGTCATATGAACCCTAACACCTGTTAGTTAGGCATATACTAGCATGTGTTAGCATCACTAACATGTGTATAAACAAACACCAAACCAGTAGCATGTGTTAGCATATTCTAAAACATATGTTTTACTGAAAATAGTGTATGTCATATGGACCCTAACAACTGTTAGTTGGGTATACACTAGCATGTGTTAGCATCATTAACGTGTGTGAGCATACAAGAATCGGACCGCAAAAAATAGACATGTACCCTATACGAGTTCATAACAATTTCATTTGCCAACAAATTATTAAACAGAATACAAAAATTATTTAAACACCCTGTTCACCAAAAGATTAAAAATTTATAATCTTTATAAAAAAACATCACTTACCACAACCACATCACCAACGCCGCCTTGTTCCAATAGCCTACTCGTGAAAACCTACACTGAAACAGATACACATGTTAGTTTTGGGATCCTTAAAAACATAATGGGACATCACTAACCTGTGTTAGCATATACTAACATAAAAAGACTACAAATTTATTTATCAATCACATGTGATCTATCAACCTCATGTCCTCAATCCAATAAAAATCTAACATAAACAAAATAATAATAATAAAAAAAATAAAAAAGGTTAACATAAGTTTTTTTTTTTCATTCAAGCATTTGATCGAACACTTGGCATGCGACCAAAAACTATCCTCAAAACTGTTATTATTATTATTCTAACAAAACCCAAAACATAACAAAATCAAAACGTAACACAAAACACCCAAATCATACAAGACTCAGACCACAAAATGTAACACATTTTCTTATGAATCTGAATATAAGTTGTCAAAACACTGTTTCCAAAATAAATTCCAATCTTTAAAGTTTACTTTAATTACTATAAGTTGTCAAAACACTTTTTTTAGATTCTAATTTACCTTTTTTATTCTTTATTGCGGGTCTTGTTGCTCTCCACCTTATGAATGAGTCCTCTAATCCGCCCAGGTGGTTTTCCCTTTTTCAAGATATACATCAAGTTTTAATGAAATCGAGTGATGGTAAGAAGATGGAATTGAATCCAGATCTTATGAATCTGAAGATATAAAACAGAGTTTATGATTCTTAGATAATAATAATAATAACATTTTCTTATGAATCTGAATATATAAAACAGAATTCGTTCTTTCGATCCAGATCCAGAAAAGAGAGGGAAGAGAGAGAGAGAGAGAGTACCTTCGACCAAAGGTGTGGTTGACGGAGATCCAGAAGAAGAAGTTGTTGTTGTTGTGGTGGCGGTGGTGGTGGTGGTTCTAGAGAGAGACATAGAGAGAGAAAGGTAGAGAGAGGAGACAGAGAGTTGAATTTGAAAAAATAATGAAGAGAGAGAGGGGGGAAAAACATATATATATGGAGAGAGAGAAAGGGGGTGATGAAAATTTCCAATATACCCTTCCTAATATAATATTATCAAATATTGGCTTAGTTGATATGGATGAATATGGTCCACTCAATGGGTTTCTTGGGGTTTTTCCATTTTGAAGGGTTTTCTCTATATACTTACACATCCACCCCCTATATATATATATATATATATATATATATATATAGATAAGGGTTCTTGTACAAAGGCCAAAATGTGTGAGAAATGTGAGAAGGCTTCTAGTTGCGACACGTGGCACAGGGTCTTTGGGCAATTTAGTAATTTTGATAGATTATAAAATTAATTAAAGTTGTAATCATGGTAAGTATCATTCATTATCTCTCTCTCTCATATTTATTTAAATTGTCTATTTCCTCCCATTCATTCTCTCTCTATATCTCACATGCCATAGTCATCTCCTTTGCCACAAGATCTTAATTGGAAGAACAATGCAACATGATATTTTAAGTAGGAAAAAAAAGTATAATATAACTACGGAAATTAGTAACACTTTGACTTTTAAGTCTTAACTAAGAAATGCAATATCTGATTATGCAGATTTCATGTCACAATATGAAAATACTATATAAATATGAAACAAAGAGAAAGCTACGGAACCGAATGTGTTTTATATTTAACATGCTTTTTTTGTAAATTCTTTTTGGTGTGTTTTGCCTTCAAGGTTAAAAGCTATACTCGTAATTCTTTGTGGAGTGTTTTATGTTCAAATATCAAACAACATATGTGTTTTATATTCAACACATCAAACATAGAAACAACATGTTACACAAAACACATTGAACCTTAGTGTGTTTTATATTCAAAACATCAAACAACGAACAACAAACATATGTGTTTTAAATTCAACACAACGAACATATGTGTTTTATATTCAACACATCATGGGGTAAGAGACTACTGGTCTTGATTATGTTTTGGGGGATGCAAAAAAAAAAATATGCAGTTAATGAGGTGAGAGAATTCAGGAGGAGAGAGGTGAGAGATGACTTTATGTATATGAATGGTTTTAATGAGGTCATTTAATTAGAGTGTGTATTTTACTATCCTACCCCTAAATGCTCTAATCAATTAATAAAATTATACCACTAATTACAAAAATGCCATTCAATCAATCCACACCCTTGATTAAAGTCATCTAATGGTCATAAAATCTTCTTACCCTTCTCACACAAAACACCCTTTGTACACGATCTTGACCCTATATATATATATATATATATATATATATATATATAGGGGAAGGTTTAAATAAAAACCCACCTAAAACGAAGAAACCCGGTAAACTTAATCTAGACCATTGATCTAAAGTGATCAATGGCCTAGATTGATTCTACATTATTTTATTACATTTAATTGAGTAGATGACAAAAAAAGGGCAAAAGGGTCAAATGCCATTTTTCTGAAAAAGCAGATATGACAAGTGGACCCCACACATGTCACATCATCTCTCTCATACTTTTGTGACCATGGTCCTAAATCTGCCAGATGCCAGTGTTACATATGTAACATGTGTTGTGTTACGTAGGTTAAAACTGAGTTGCCAGTTTATATTATTTAAAAAATGCTGATTTATTATATTTTTTATTAGACCATATTTTTTTTCGTTTTATTGTACCAGCACCAGAATTGTTGCATACGTAACGAGAATTGATATGGTTATAGGCATTTTGTTACTTACAAAGTGCTAAAAACAAACAAAACGGTCATTACAGAGTGCTAAAAACTTTATAGATCAAAAAACATTCAAATGTAGACAAGAATTGTTTCTTACAAAATGCTAAAAACAAACAAAACGGTCATTATAAATCAACAAATGCTAAAAAATACTATCATAAATAAAAAAATGTCTACGCTTCATCCTTCATAATCATCTTCATCTTTAATGCAAAAAAAATATGCTCACCTGCAAAAATAAAACAAAAATCATCAATTTACATGTAAAAGCCCCCCCCCGGTCTTAACGTATGTTAACCAGCTGGATTACAAAAAAACATACGAAACTGAAACAAACAAACATTGTTTTATCCATTTAGTTATCATGATTATCAAACATATGAAACTAATACGCAACTTAGTTCTGCTGTTACATACGAAACAGACGCAAACATAGATTTGATCCCATGATTAGTTATTTTTGTTTTAATTAATACATAGTAAAAAAAATCATTTAGTTGAAAGTAAAACATGTGTACCTCATGAAAAGTCAAAAAATCAAACATTTGTGTCTGGTAACAAAAATCGGTAACTAATTTATACCAACTTAGTTCTGCTGTTACATACGAAACAGACGCAAATATAGGAAACAGATGCAAACATACATTCCACACATTATAATACTCATACAAACCAGCACATACTGGTAAAAAAACAACTCAGACATATTGTTGCATACGTTAAGAGACACTAAAATTCACCAATTTTGATTAAAAAACATATTAATAATAATAACATATAAAAAAGGTTAATTAATATGTAAAGCTACGTGTTAACGTATGCTACCTACGTGTAAAGATGATTAGTTGTGGTGTTACATACGAAACAGATGCAAACATACATTTTCAAAACCATCACAAACAACTTCTTATTACCAAACACTAATTAGCTCAAATTCAAACTCTAACCATTAATTGTTTTCTAACCCCTTTCAAAATAACTTTGAACATAACTTTTTATCCATGTAAAAATAAAAAATTCAAAAAAGAAAACTCAATGCAGTTTTAGAACAATAACAAGATATAAAAATTAAATTTTTTCCAACTGAAATGCAATTAAATAACAATAAAAACAATAAAGATTAAAAAAATTCCCAACTAAATGTATAAAGATAAAAACCCCCCAACCAAATACAATTTTAGTAAAACAATAACCATAAAGATTGAAAGTTTCCAACAGCAATGCAATAATAAAACAATAATAATAATAATAATAATAATAATAATAATAATAATAATAATAAAGAAATGGGTAAGAAACAAATACATTATTTCAAACATAAGCCGACGTTGAAGGAGAAGGCTAATAATTCATTAAGAAACATTTAATTATAATGGAAAAATGTAATTAACCTCTGGAATGAGACCAAGGACACCAGATGGATATACAGTATTATTGGTCTTTATGGCTTGCGAATAGGGACCCAAAGCAGCGGGAGCCTTGTCTGTTTTAACAGCCTCCTTTATGCCTGCATCCCATCCAATATGAACAAACGTACTATTCTTATTACTTGAAATAATGTATTTAGAAGCACACAAGATTACACACGTTCTGTGATTTGCACACATCTGTCTATATTGTCCAAAACGTTCAGCACATTCACATATGACAGAGGGATCTGGTGGTGGTGGTGGTGGTGGCGGTGGCGGTGGCGGTGGTGGCAGTGGCGGTGGTGGTGGTGGTGGTGGGATTAATCTTGAAGATGGTGGAAGAGAGATGAAGAGAGAGAGAGAGAGTGTGTTGTTTATATAGGAGGGAGGGAGAGAAATTTCAAATTAGAAAAGAGGGGGAAGGGTAAAAATACTATTTTACCCTTTTTAGTTAAAATAATAGAGGGTGATGTGGAGCAATGAGAGCCACATAAAGGGTTTGTGGGGGTTTCTTCATTTTGGGATGTTTCTTGTGTATACTTAGCCTATATATATATATATATATATATATATATATATATAGGGTAGAGTTCAAATAGGAACCACACCTTAAGTAGGAACCATAGGAACCACTTTATAGCCATTGATCTCTAATGGCATGATTGTAAATAAGTAAAGTTGATTTAATTGATTAAATTATATTAGGGGTAATTTTGTACATTTCTTAACCCACAAACCTCGCTAATAATTATATGATCCCTAGGCTTTTAATTCTCATTATCTAACAACCATTTATAAATTCTAACCCAATAGTATTGTCAAATGCATCCACTGTGCCGATTGATATTATACTAGTAATTTTTTTTCAATTTTTTTTTATAATCCATCTACGTTTAAGACGGTGTTGGTTATTTTATGTGTGTGTGTTTATTTGATTGTTGAGGAGACTTAGATTCGACTGGTAACATTTATGATTCATAATATTTTAATACACAAGTGTATATGACGTATTTCTTCGAAATATATGATTGTACATATATGTATGAGAACAAATATTTACAGGTTTAACTTTTTTAAAACAATTTATTTATAGGTTTAGAACAAATATTTACATGTTTAACATTTTTAAAACAATTTATGTAGATCAGATACATATGTGTATATTTGTGTGTTTGATGCACAAGTGATTTTGTAAATTGGAAAAATTGTACATCTGTGTATATGATTATCCTAGTATTAAAAACATCAATATCTTCACGGCTACGAGAAAACATATTAGTGTACATTATATTATACATTGGTGTACATTAGTTTTATGTTACAATTTGCTTACAAAAAAGGTAAACAATATTAAGTTTCCTTTCGATGCTTTTATGACATACATTAGTGTACATTATATTACGCATTGGTGTACACTAGTTTTATGTTACAATTTACCAACAAAAAACTAAACATTATTATTACGCATTGGTGTACACTAGTTTTATGTTACAATTTACCAACAAAAAACTAAACATTATTAGGTTTCCTTCCAGTGGTTTTTTATGACATACATTAGTGTACTTTATGTTATACATTGGTGTACATTAGTTTTATTTTACAATTTACAAACAAAATACTAAACAATATTAAGTTTCCTTCAAACGCTTTTATGAAATACATTAACATCGACGTATGTTACTATACGTAGATGTATATAAAGGTTATACTTTAATGTATACTAATGTAATAATGTCTACAAATTTGGTAACATTGGTTTATTGTTTAGTATGTTACCCATATATAAATACACAGGTCTACATAGGTGCACAAATCATATGTTGTGTATACGCAGGTGTACATAGGTGTACAGACCATTTGTTGTGCACACCAAAAAAATGTTTACACTTTTTTATATAGCAAAGTAATATAGATTGATATACATAGGTGTACATACCGTATGTTGTGTATGCTTCATCACGCAACATAAACAAATGTCAACACTTGAACAACCACACAATTATACATTAGTGTACAATAACAACACAATTAAAACTACACTGACTGCACATTCGACGCCTTTGATTGAAACCCTAAAATTAAATTCAGACTCTCAAATCAAACCATGATCAGTTATTAATCAAACAAGATGGATTCATTTGCAGAAGTCCAAAACGGATAGACACAACAAATCGAACAACAACAATAAAATAGTTTAATTTCGTTACTGTTCGATTTGAGTTGCGATAATTATAACTAAGTGGGGTGGAAACAATGGATTGTATAATATTGATAAAGTGATCAAAAGATTGCAAAGGAAAAAATAGAAGAAGATTGATTGATTGAAATATGGTTCTGCAATTACGTTGAGGTTTCTTAGGAAACAATTGTTAAAATACGTGTAACTGATTTCATCAAATTGATTAGGAGATATTATTAAAACAAAATGCAAATTAATTAAATGTACATTTACCCTCATACCCTCTAGATCAAAATTAAAGATGGAAGGCTAAGATTGGTTCCTAAGGTTCCTAACTATGGTGGTGGTTTCTAATTGATCTCAATCATATATATAGGTAGAGGATCCTGTAGGAAAATTGATTTGTGTAGGAAGTGTGAGAAGGATTAAGAATTGACATGTAGCCATCATGTTTTTGATTTTGGAATGATGTTTTGAGTAGTTTTGACTTGAAAAACACTTAAGACAACCATATACAAAAATTTAAAGCACAATCCAATAAACTTTAGTCATTAAATTTAAATTACAGATAAAACACCGTAGTAATTAGTTAAAACACTCTGCTTAAATGTTCTTGACATAGTGTTTTAATGTTTAAGCTTAAAATACAATGTTTTTGGTTATTAATTGTTATGTTTGGTGTTTTTCTAAGCATAACAATCCAAAACATCATGAATACGTCCAAAAAAATGATGCATACATATCAATTTTTAATCCTTCTCACACTTCTCACACAAACCAATTTTCCTACAGGAACCCTACCCTATATATATATATATATATATATATATATATAGGGTCAAGATCCTGTACAAAGTGTGTTTTTTTTGTGAGAAGTGTGAGAAGGTGTTTTGGCCATTGGATCATCTTAATATATGGTATGGATTAAGTAAGTGGCATTTTGGTAATTAATGTTATATTATTAATAATAAATTAGATGGTCGAGGGTATTAAGGTAAAATCGTCACCCACATTTAATTCACATTTAAATTGAAATTTGTTAAAAAAAAAAAAAAAGGAAACATTCAATCAATTCTCTCACCTCTCTCTTTCTCCTCTCTCTCTCTCTCTGCGCCACCTACTCTTTCTCCTCAAGAAAATATTATTTACGTGTTTGATTTTTTTGAATGTAACAAACGAATTTATTAAATGGTGGCATTTAGTTTGCTGGACACAAAATTCATTTTAAGTGGATATTGGAGACCTGGGCTCTTGATCTGGGATAGGAAAGAGCTACATCTTGATGGACTGATTAATGGATCAAGTGGATTGGTTAGTCCATGAAGAAAACATAGAGTAAGAAGCTTCAATGATTATGATTGAGATGTGGATCACTGTGTTTTATCTTCATTGGTGTGTTTCATGGTGAATTATTTTTAACATTCATAATAGTGTGTTATATTTTCATGGTGGTTACTGTATCACAGTGTGGTGTTTTATATTCATATTTATGTGTTTTATCTTTATATGGTCATATAAGTTGGTTTTATTTTTGTACACTTTAAAAATTTGTAATTGGTAAAACACCATGTAAGATTAACACCCTTTACAACACTATAATTAAAACACTATACCTTGTATAAAGAATAACTAAAAATCTACTATAAACATAAAACACCACACGTTGATTATTAAAACACTATGACGTTAGTAATGACGATGATAATGGCGACCAGAACTATTCTCTCTCTCTTTCTCCTGTCTCTCTTTCTCTCTCTCTCTCTCTCTCTCTCTCTCTCTCTCTCTCTCTCTTTACCCATTTTTATGCTCTCTCTCATCTCTAACCAAAATTATAATTTTAATGATTATTTAATAGTATGTAAAAATTACTAAAATGCCCAACACCTTGTGCCACATGTCACTCCCATATTGGTTCTCACACTTCTCACAAAAAATGGATTTGTACAAGAACCTAAACCTATATATATATATATATATATATATAGGGTCAAGATCCTGTACAAAGTGTTTTTTTTATAAGAAGTGTGAGAAGATGTTTTGGCCATTGGATCATCTTAATCTATGGTGTAGATTAAGTGAGTGGCATTTTGGTAATTAGTATTATAATATTAATAATAAATTACATGGCTGAGGGGTATTCAAGTAAATTGGGCACCCACATTTAATTAATAGCTTTTAAAAAATGGAAACACCATTCACTCTCATTCATTTCTCTCTCTCTATATTTCTCTCTCTATCCTCACCGAGACAAACAATCTGCATAAGAAAGAATTGTAGATATTTTTTTTGTTCGCATAAATAAATTGTTGATTTCCGGATTCATTTTTTAATATATTTTTTGATTGTAGAGTTATAATGAAGGTTTCAAGAAAGAATGGTATGTTTCTTTGTCGTTGAACATTTTTATTATTTAAGTTTAAATTCATATGTCCAGGTATTATGAAGGTTTCAAACTATATGTTGATAAATATAAATATGGCTGTTGACCTTTATCTACATGTGCACAAAGGCTTCTGGTCGTTTGCTAGTAGGGTCAAAAGGCGCAAGACCTCAAGATTCAATGTGTTTATGATAATTTGTTTTATGTTCAAGGGATATTGTGGTAATATATATACAACACACTGTATTATGTATGATGAAGATAAAACACTGGATCTAGTGTGTGTTTTTTTAATGTGTTATTGATTGTGGATGATGAAGGTAAAACACATTGGATTACGAAGAAGATGATGATAAAACACACGGGACTGTTAAAACACAAAGTTGAGAATATGGTGATAAAACACACGGGTATGAACGTAAAACACCTTCTGGATGAAGCAACACATAAAAATGACAAATGAATAAACACATTCATTTAAAACACCCTAGTATGAACGTAAAACACCACAATATGATATTTGGATAATCGATGTAGTTGAATATGAATGATAATATGTGCAGAATAATTCTTTATAAAAGAATTCAGTAAAATTCGTTTGAATTCAAAACAAATATCCCTAATAAAACTCATATTTAATAACAAAAATTAATTAGACAATTATCTCCTAAAATAAGATTAACAACCGAAATTACAATGATGCCCTTCTATCTAAAAATATTGGCTGCCACATGTCACTCTAAGATTAGTTCTCACACTTCTCACAAAAAAGTTGTTTTGTACAAGAACCTAAACCTATATATATATATATATATATATATATATATAGGGGAAAGTTAATTTGAGAACACCTATATTTCGTGCGAACCGTGAGAACGGCATCTAAAACCATTCAAATTCAAAATTTCTTTTTACATTTATCTTTATTACTAAAATACAATCCCAAAAACATAATTTACGCGTAAAAATTCAAACGTATACGAAAAAAAATTGTTTTTACACATGTGTAAATTTACTGTTTATACATGTGTAAACTGTTTCATTTACACATGTGTAAAAAGTTAATTTGAAAGTGTTTTTGCAAGAAAAGATGAATTATTTGAAAAGAACATTCATTTATTAATGTTGTATTTTGATTATAATGAGGGTTGAATTAAAAAAATTTGATTTTGATTGATTTTTTACTTGTTCTCACGGTTCTCACAATATTTAGCGTTCTCAAGATAACCCTCCCCTATATATATATATATATATATATATATATATATATATAGGGGGAGGCTAATTTGAGAACACAAATATTTCATGCGAACCGTGAGAACGCTATCTAAAACCATTCAAATTCAAAATTTCTTTTTATACTTGTCTTTATTATTAAAATACAGGCTCAAAAACACAATTTACGCGTAAAAGTTTAAACGTATACAAAAATAAATTGTTTTTATATATGTGTAAATTTACTGTTTATACATGTGTAAACTGTTTCATTTACACATGTGTAAAAAGTTAATTTTAGAGTGTTTTTGCAAAAAAGATGAATTATTTGGAAAGAAAATTCATTTTTTAACGTTATAATTTAATTATAATTAGGTTTGTATTGAAAACAAAATGGATTTGATTGGTTTTCTCATTTGTTCTCACGGTTCTCACGATATTTAGCGTTTTCAAGATAACCCTCATATATATATATATATATATATATATATATATAGGTAAAGTATATGGAGGAAACCCTCCTTATTTGGTAAACTCTGGAAACTCTGACTTCCCAACATTTTTTTTTTTGAAAAAAATAGGGTATGTAATATACATTTTTTAAGCATTTTGAGCCAAAAAAATCGAAAAAGCGCCGAACGGTTTTTTTTTAAATAAAAAACGTCTACTGTTTACATATAGTTAACACCTGTTATTAGCGCTTAACATGTGTTAGTCAAAATTTTATTTTATTTTTAAAAAAAAAACTACTCGGCGCTTTTTTAATTTTTTTGGCCAAAATGCTTAAAATCATGTATATTACTTGCCCTACTTTTTTCAAAAAAAAAAAAAAAATATTGGGAAGTCAGAGTTTCCAGAGTTTACCAAATAAGGAGGGTTTTCTCTAGAACCATTCCCTATAAAAAAAATCATAACTCAAAATTTAAGTAAAAAAATAGAAAACTAGTTCGGAGCTTCTCTTTCCCACGTCATACCCGTTCGGAAAAAAAAATAAAAAAATTAAAAATAAAATAAAAAAACACACCTAAAAGCGCTACTGCACATGTGTAGTATAACCCAAAAGCCTAAACCACCTACCCCCAACTTACCCCTACCAAAAAACCTAATTCCACCCCACCCACCCCCACCCTCACTAAAAAACCTAAATCGCTTACCCAAAAACCTAAACCACCCATCCACCCCCCACCCAAAAACCTAAACCCACCCCACCCACCGCCTACCAAAAACCTAAGCCCCACCCGTCACAACCAAAAATCTAACCCCCACCAAAAAAACCTAACCCCCTACCCAAAAACCTAAACCTAAACCCACCCCCACCCCACCCCCAAAAACCTAAACCTTACAAACTAAACTAAAAAAAAACTAACCCTAAAAGCTAAAATAAACCCAAAAACTAAACCCTAAAGCTAACCGGACATTTACTACACAGGTGCATTAGAAGTCGCCTATTTTTTATTTATTTTATTTATTTTTATTTTTTTATTTTTTTTTCTGAACTGGGATGACGTGGGAAAGAGAAGCTCCGAACCAGATTTTTGGTTTTTGACTTAAATTTTGAGTTATGATTTTTTTTCTTAATTTAAGTAGGAGTTCTCGAGTTCTCTCCCTAACTATGAGTTCTCAATTGAACCTTCCCCTATATATATATATATATATATATATATATATATATATATATATATATGAGATTGTATATAACTAAGTGATTTGAATCAAAAGCCCAAAAACCGAATCCTCAATTAACCCCCAATTCAGCCACCATCATATGACCTTAAACCGAAAAAAAAACTAAAACTCAAATCTAATCATCATCTAATCGACTAAATATTAACACTAACCTGGAATTCGAAGGTTTACAAATTGTGGGGCTTCGTCGATCAAGGAAAACTAAATATTAGGCCCAATGTTTAAGTATTTTGGCATAAAAATTAATAAACCCAAATGACAGATAAAATATAAAAAGAAGATAAGGCTATCTTTATAAAAATATATAAAGAAAGCTTACTCAACATCCCACGAAGTCAATAACATATATCTTCAGAAAAGTACTAAACTATAGATACGAACTCAGTGACATGTATCTTCATAAAAGTATTAGACTATATATATAACCAGTCAAAACATATACCAACCAACCAAACGACTCTCCAGTTTCAAGTTTCAACCAAAACATATACCAACCAACAACTCTCCAGTTTTAGGTTTCGACATACTGTTTTTTATCCATGTATGCACCATAAAATCCCACGAGTCTTTTTCTTCTACATGCTTACCCTTCTTTTTCCCCTGCATCATTTCTTCCTTTAGCGTGAATTCTTTGGCCCCTTGTGCAGTCAGCCTGGCTTCTTTGCCCAACTTATCCATATTCCATTTGGAAGTGTCTTTCTTTGGTAAGTTACAACTTGAAATCTGGTTATCCCTGTCTTGCTCATCATAGTCTTAACCTTTTCAAAGTAAATTGCCAAATTCCTTTTCACAGTCTTGCATACTACAAATACTATATTAGAACTTCATAAAAACACAAATCATAATTACAAATTTGTTTTATATCTTACTCAACATCCTAATTTTTCCTGTTGACATAGATGAATGTGTCATATTCTCCTGAAATAGTATTAGGCAAACCCAAAGTACTCAGCTCAGTTTCAAAAACTACTTTGGCCTTGAGAGCTTTTAGTCTTTTATAGCGATGACCACCACCACCTTGGTGAAAATTATTATCTCGCTTATTGGAGTCGGGTTTGCAACTGTGATATTCATTCTACTCTTGAGTTTTGCAGCCAACAAATGCGCATACAACAAGTTATCATCATGAACAACCTGAATCCAGTTGCTGAGGGTGTACATTGACCTGATCTGGTTGGTAAATCTCAAACTGATTCCTGATAACATCTTATCCTGAAAAAACAATTCATTTTCTTAGCATTAGGACACATTCGACATTTCCGATTGGAGGTTTGTGAGTGAATAATGGTTTGGAACTTCAAGTTGTGACGGATTATGATGGAAAGGTTATTAGTGGCTTGACTAGGGTTGTGCTTTAATGAAACCCTATGATCAGCTGGATGCCTAAGCTGCCAACATGATGTGTGTGTTTTAGTGAGTTTTAAAAGACACTTCTAAGACCTTTAAAACTTAGTGGTTTTAAGACCCAAGAAGAGTGGAGTTTCAACAAAACGCTACCAAGTTTTAAATTTATAAATAAAACGATAGTTGCTTAATGATCTAAAACTCACACAATAGACAAGTGTACTTATCGAGTGTAGTATAGGTTTGAGCAAGTACCGAGTATCGAACCCAAAGACGCGACTTTTATTACTCAGTTTTAAGTTATTAAGAAAACTTTATAAAAGTGAGGAAAGCGAAAATAGCCTAGAGAGTAAACAATAACCAAACGAAAGTGTTGCTTTGGGATCCGACTTATCTTGGTATGAACTAATAGTAAATATTTAATTAAGTGATGTGTTTAAAAACTAGTATAACCGCGTCAGACTCTAAATGATATATGTTCTTGGTTGTTATTGTGAGGGTCTTCCTTCCCGGTAAGCTCACCTCTCAACTGTGAGGGAAGTAACACCCAAGATTATATGCATCCAACCCTAAAAAACACACCACCAAAAGTTGCGATATTGACATCCAACTACTCTACTCTTTTGTGAATAACTTGCTAAGGGTCGGAGCGGCTAACAAGCTACCACTTGATATGGTAAAGGCGACACAATCTCCCGCGTACATTCATCCCTTACTGGAAATAATTAATTTACCAAAAAGTGATTGATCTATTATTAATTGTGCGACAATATAATAATAAAAGTAAATAAAGACCGTTTACAAGAAATTTAGCCAAGAATTGGCATTAGAACAAGCTCACAAAGGTTGATTTTACAAGAAATCATGGTGAGGGTTGGATAGAGATTTCTAGGGGTGTTGGGTTTTCTCTCTCGAGGATAGGCTACAATGAATGTTTATGGAATGATCCCAAGCTCCAAATGTTACTTAAGAACCTTAGAAGGATGATTTGGGGGCTAGAGAGCCCCCTGGTGGGAGAAAGAAGTGAAATAAGGGATGTCTCAAATGAAGGTAAAGGTCTCTATTTATAGGCAAGGAGAGTGTTTAAATATTTATAAATAAATAATATTTATTAAATTGAGGCAGACTCTTCCTTGTGGCTTAAAACTTTGCATGTGGGAGACAAGGTTGTTGTACCATGTACCATTTGTCTCTTAGCAACAACTTTGTCTTCTTCTGAGAAACTTGTTCTCCACTCATCTCGTATAGTGCTCTTTTTTACTCTTTTTTTTTTTTTTGCTTTTTAACTCAAAAAACCTGCAATTATCAAATAAGAAGGATGTAGGCATGATATACTAATGGTAAAAGCATGATTTTGAAACAAAAAGGTACTAAATGCACATGTAAAACATGTGTAAATCTCGGTTGTGACATCTGGCAAAAATAAGTATGTTTCCGTACGTAATTAGCATATGTAATTAACGGTAATTAAGTGCAGATCTAAATTAATTGTATTAATTTAGGCTTTAGAGAATAGAAAATTTCCCATAGGATGCATAGGAATGCATGTGTTTAATTGAAAGCACGGCGAAATCGCGTGCAAATAAACTTGTCCGGAACGATCTTTGGTGGTTACCCGGTAACAATTAATTAACCGAAAACAATCCCGAACACCCCGGGATATAAAATAAAGGGTATTTTCATGAAATATTATTTTTTTGGAACTTCATAACCATAAATGGAAACTCCAAAAATAAATCTCCCAGTAACGAATAAAGTTCGCGTATCGCACCCGATATGCGCGTAACTTATAAATTCACCCAAATAAAGCCTAAATAACTTACCAATGACTAAACTAGACCATGTTTAAGGTTAATTGGGAGTCAATTCTATGTACGAAATAGCTCGTAATAAACACGCGGCAATATCCCGAAAACCCTAACCGATACGCTTAGAATCTAACCATAACATCAGAAGATATTTTCCAACCCATGTGGGCCCCACTTGAGCAACCTTAGATCAACCCCTAAATGGTGGCTAGAGCCACCCTAATGCACCCATGCTTGCATGTTATGATTAGGTTCCTAAGAATGCCTAAGTAATGTCTTATCAAATACAAAAGTTAACATTTTATATAATCTTCCAAATCTTCCATAATATCATCAAAAAAAGATAAAAGTCCACCTCCCTTGCCCAAAACTCACGGCCATACCTCCATCTACCATGCTCCCATTGTTTTTTTTAACAAACATACACTAAATCAACTCCATTCCATCCCTAAATTAAGTGTGTTTGGAAGCTTGGAGCATAACCCTTAGAAGAAAACATTAAACACCATCCAAATCAGGAGTTTTTGTCTTGAGTAGTAAGCTTCTTGATCTTGTCTTTTGAATCTTAAATTTTCATGTTTTTATGTTTTAAAGGCAAGTTGTACATGGGGTTGGAAATATGGTTTTAAACATAAGATTTTGTATGTTGTTTCAAGACTAAAATGGAAGGTTATAAAGATGGATATGAGCCGTGGGTTAGTGGTCATCTAATAGGTGTTTTTGTAAATTAAAAATATACAAATACACTCGCATAAAATAATGATCTAAACATAAGTTTTTGTGTGTTTTGTGGAAACAAAATGAACCCCTAAAAATTTAGATGTTGGCCGTGGGTTATGGTTGTTATTGTGATTGTTTTTGTAGTTTTAAAAAGTTAACATAAACATGTTCTTGTAAGTCATTTGAATGTTGTTAAAAGGATAACATGTAAACACTTAATAATGGTTTGAAACATCCCAAAACGACCATCTAAGACACAATTTTATGATGAATCTATAAAACATAACAAGAAATAAAAGTTCCATATTCAAAGTTACTAACTTTGGAACATCAAAAGTGGACATTTTGGACAAAATAATACCAAATACACTATTATTATCCTTAATAATATTGTTATGGACTAGTGAAAATGTTGGATCGGAATAATAATCCGTATTTACAAAGTCGACAAAACTAACCTTACTAGTTTAGTGTAAAATTGTTACTTTTGAAAGATCTAGGAAGAAAATGTAACTTTTAAAAGTTGAGAATGTTATTTAGTAACTTTAAAAGTTAGAGGGTGCAAAATGTTATTTTGGAAACTTGTGGATAAAATGTGACTTTTGGTAAAGTTGAGTGTTGAAAATAAAAAGTTGTAACTTTCCAAGGTTGTTAATGAGAGTGTTTTCAAACTTACAAAAATGTATTTTTATATGAATGTATTTTTATAAAATAGGATTTTATAAAAATATAAATTACCAAACATGTTGGAAAAATATAAAAACAAAGGTTTTTATAATAAATTGGTAATTTAAAAGACTTGGAGAAATTGTATTAAAACGAACACTTTTATATCTATGGGAATGTAAAAGTGTTGGAGCGTTTTTCTGTTGTAAATAACCAAGTCTTGGTTTCAAAATATAAAAGTTATTTTATAAATTTCCGAGTAAGAATATGTACAAATTGAAAGATGATTAATTTCAAGTAAAACATATTGATGGGAATTTAGAAAAAATGACTAAATATATATTTGCATGTATGAAAATAATATTACGACAACAAGTAATTATTCCTACAAAATGTGTGTGTGAACAACTTGTATTATTCAGGACGCAAGTATATATAAATATAAATAATTGAATGTTGACGTATTTATATTACGACATGTTAATGGATAAAATGTGAAATGGACGGATAAGTATAGATTGTATAACTTCCTACAAGATACGTATATATGTTATCGCGTCAAATATGACATGAAAATATATATTTTATGAACTAAAATATGTAAGACTAATTATGAGTGAAAAATGTGTAACACTTTCCTAAGTGTTGGAAAAGTATTCGTGGTAGAATTAACGTTAAATAATCTATAACGATTACACGTTTAAACCAAGTTAAGTATGTAAAATTGTCAATGAAAAATATGTCATCGAATCGGCAAGGTCCTAGTATATTTATTAAATGGGAAAAACAAAATACATGGTAAAGTGAGTCGAGTCAAGTGTTGAAGATGAAATATCGATCGAAAAGATCCTAGTATAATTATTTAATGGGAAAATAATTATACGGTCTAGTGAGTCAAGTCGAGTATAATGTATTGTGGGTTAATTAAGACGGAAATATAAGTGTAGCTTATAACAAAGGTAATCCATCACCAACATCCTAGGACATATGTTTAATTAAACAGGGAATTGTGTCTAATAGTGGTGTTGGGAGTTGGGTGTACAACTTGCCGGATAACATGCGCTATAGACTTAGTGACTTATATGCACTAGGATGTTCGTAGGTGCTTGACCTCGGACTTGCTTTTCTCTACTATTTGATTTCACGTTGTACTTCAGGTGAGTTTCACGACCCCATTTTACTGTTTTGTTTTGGGGGAAATATATGTTTGTCATATGTTGTTACATGTCAAAATGTTTTTAAATGTTAAAATGTGATAAGTGACATGATGAGTACATGGGTTTGTTGTACACCACTCGGGGTGAGTCCTCGCTACTATAACCATGTACTCGTGTGTTGTGTGTGTGTGAAATCGAGAACAGAAGGAATATTTGGATAGTACTATTGGTGCCTGACAAGGCCTACCCCTAATCGATAGCGTCGATTATGCAACTGTGTATGCCAGGGGTGCACGTATTCTGAACTAAGTTATTATTTACCGAGAAACAACTTTTGCTTGTAGGGCATTGCTTGTCTTGGTTTGGTTATGGGCTCAAGGGATTGCTTGTCATAGTTTTAGTAGGAGCTAGCTACTCTTTAGAATGGCCATTGCTGTGTTTGTTCCGCACAGGTTGTTTGTGTTAAAATGTTGTTGTTATGGAACTAAAACCTGTGAACTCACAAATATTTTATATGTTGACGTCTTTTTAAACATATATTTCAGGTAACTAAGTGCTGAATAGATGTGTGGCTAGTATGGTGGAATATGGGATGTCGGACACTAGTTGGGGGTTTCATCTATGCTTACCATTGGGTTGGGACTTAGACGGAAAAACCCCATGTTTGTACACTATGTATGTTGTGTTGTTTTGTGTAATGTTTGTGACAAGGTACTCTTTTCGACATATTAATGAAGTGATATTTTCTAATTAAATATGGTTTGTGTTAGTCTTGACTTTGATATGCTTTCGAGCGTTGCGCCACGTGTTTCCGCCATTAGCGTGGTGTGACAGAAGTGGTATGTGTGACACCCCGCATTTTCAGGTTAACTCTTTTTAACGAACTCTAGTTAATTTTCCATGATTATATGTGGTTAAGCACTTAACTAGGGTTAGCTAGACAGGCGTCTTGAATGTTAGGTAACATTAACATACGTTAAGTGACATTAACGTACGTAATAACTAGGATAACGGTTGTCTTGACACACACACGAACCCTATAACCCGAACGTTGGTGATTTGTTGGACATGCATGATTATGTGAGCAATTGAGTATTGATGTATGTGGATTAACACGTGTATGCAAGTTACATGCTTATGTGAATTATTACGAATTAATTAACTTGTACGTAAACGTTATGAAATATGTGCACTCATGATAAACACAACGTGTACTGATAAAATAGTACTTTTATACATACTAGTATGACTATTATTGTCGGGATGAATCTCGGGAGTTAGTTAGGGCTAACGGGCTCAGTTATCAGACAGAAACCCACCAAAGCCCGAAAGGCTTGGCCCATTAGCCTAACCCTAGCTTATCTTTTATAAAAAAAAAAAAATACAAAGAAACCCTACAACACCCTTGCGCCGTGGGGTTTTCTTGCACACACACACACACCTTTGTTCAATCTTCTTCAATTTCTTGCTTGATTCAAGTTGTTTTGGGTGATATCTTGGAGTCCTAAGGAGCCTTGCATTGAAAGGTTTTTGGGTAGACGAATAGTCTTCCACACTTATTTCCTGTACGGTTTACTTTAGCACGCAACCTAAGGTGAGTTTCACTACTTTACGCGAAAGCATGTGTCTCAGGTTGAGACAAGGTTAAGTAAAACTTTTCTACAACTTTTCCATCCCAGGTTTTGGGATGCTATGACTCCTTGTGTGGGTCGGGTTTTCGATCCTTACGAGGATCACACTTTTATCAGTTTTGCAATTTAACTGTCCTTTGTGAACTAAACACTCTATCTTGAAAGTCCTTACTTTTTTATTGGGTTAATCGCCGGAGGCGAACGGGGTAGTAGTTAGTAGCGCTATTAGGTTGTGCAGCAACCTCATGCCTGAGGTGCTTGGGTCACGGGCATGAACTTCTGACCACTTTTTCTTACTGGTGTTGATAGACACCAGTGTTAAGGCACTATAACATCTGTATGTTTCCCAATAGCCACTGTTTAGTTACATCGAGTGGGTTAGCTACCCCTGACAAACTTAAAACTGATGTTACATTTACAACTGTAGAAATTACAACTGTTTCCCTACTGTGAACTCACCAGCTTTATGTTGACACACTTAGTATGTTTTCGCAGGTCGCTAGAAAAGGAGCACGTCTAGGTCCATGCATGATGTCTTTTGGGAACTATAACACATTTAATGCTTTCGTACTTACTTTATTTTGGTTTTTGGGCGCGTTGTTTTTGCGCAACATATTTTCAATTGTTTAACTGTTTCGCTTCCGCATTTCAATTAAACTTACGACTGATAAACTTTTCAAAAATAAACGCGAATTTTATTTTAAACGAACTAAATGGTTTGGGCATTTAGAGTTGTTCGTATAACTGTGGCTATGAGATTCTGGTGTGTCACGCGCCTCGCGGTAAAACCCCGCAGTGGAAATTTGAGGGTGTGACAGATTGGTATCAGAGCCAATGGTTATAGTGAACTAGGACTTGGAGTCGAGTCTAGTCTATAACTGTCATAGCCAGAGTATTGCATTAGTTACACACACTAGAGGCACATATTAAACTATTGCTCTTGAGATGGTATACTAAACCTTTGTGTTGCAGGAAAACATGTCTTCCTCATCTAACACTAACTCTGAACCAAATTCCCCACCTTCGGACAACGAAATGGAGAAAAAATGGGGATGGTACCCTGCATTGCTAAACTACACCGTGGAAAAGTATGAGGTGCCTGATGATGTTCCCGAAATGAGAGACTCGTGGAAAAAGACGTTTGCAGGTTACGTAAGCTACGTGCAAGACAAGATGAGCGATGTGGTCGAGGCGGGTCGCAAATTGGAACTTGTTTGGGGTTTACGAGACAACCTGACTTACAAATACTCTACTTTGGAAGAACGTGTCAACACACTAACTAATCGCCTCGCTGAGACCAGGCTTATTGTTGAGGAGCAGCAGGAGCAAATACAGCTCCTGATGGCCAACCAGCAACCTCCTGTGATACCACAGGAGGAACAACCTGAGGAGGAGCCAGAAGAGGAACCTGAAGAAGACCCTGAGGAGGAGATTGAGCCTTTGGAGATTGATGAAAGTGACGGCGATAATTCGTGCACCACTATGGACAGCGACTGATCCTTATTTTGCTTACTATTTTATATGCTACTATGTTTTGACTATTATTAAGTAACTTTGTGATTGAGAACCACTTTGGTATTTCGTTGAGACACTACTATTTATGACATTTTGGTTTGGCGGTTTTGCCCTTTTCTCATGTGTTGCTTGTCATGATTGTGTTCTAGTTTACTTGTACTATGTGAACAATTATATGTTTAGCATATTATCGTTTTCTCATGAGTATATTGTAACTGTAGAATTACGATGGCGGGAAGAGGATTTGGAAGAGGAAACGTGAACATGTCACAGGCTGAACTTAACGCACTCATCAACGCCAGGGTTGTTGAAGCCCTAGCAGCCTTTCAAGCCGGTAACCTCACCTCGTTCCATCTCTCCCATACTATCTTATTCTAAGCACTCGTTCTTACTCGTGTTTCCTACTTTTCGTGTTTAGGCCAACCTGCTCATAATCCACCAGTATGCACCCACAAGTCATTTATGGACTGCAAACCTCAGACTTTTGGGGGTTCGGAGGGGGCAGTTGGATTGCTAAGGTGGATTGAGAAGGTGGAGTCTTGCTTTGCCATGTGCAACTGTCCACAGGCAGATCGGGTTAAGTATGCAACTCACACACTTGAGGATGCGGCCCTGTCTTGGTGGAACTCGCAAGTGCAAATGCTGGGGATTGATGTGGCCAATGCGACACCATGGGCCGATTTTAAGGAGTTGATCAAAGAAGAGTATTGCCCACGTGATGAAATTCAAAAGCTGGAATCGGAGTACTTCACTCTGAAAATGGTGGGATCGGAGATCGAAAAGTATACCACCAGGTCACATGAGTTGGCTACGATGTGTCCTAACTATTCTAACCCGCCCTATAAGCGGATTGAACTTTACATCAAAGGTTTGGCGCCCCAGATTAAGGGGATGGTTACTGCTGCAAATTTGGATAACATTCAGCAGGTCATTCGCCTGGCTCATAGACTAACTGATCAGAAAGTGGATGAGGGATTGTTACCCCCTCGTGGCGCTTCGTCTTCCAGTGCTAGCGACAATAAAAGAAAGTGGGAGAGTTCGGTGGGTAAACACTCAGGTAGTGGTAATCAGCAACAGTCACAGCAGAACAAGAGGCACGACAGCAATGGGGGAAACAACAGTCGTAATCAGACTCAGGGTGGTTACCAAGGAAACCATCCCAAGTGCAACAGGTGCAATCTTCATCACTCTGGACCGTGCAACAAAGTTAAGTGTGAACGCTGTAGCAAGTTGGGGCATGTGGCAAAGGATTGTCGGGTTAACATTCAAGGAAATCAACCTGCGCAGCAAGGGCAACAGCAGCGGGGTGGTAAGGGGTGTTATCAGTGTGGTAGTGTGGATCACTTTAAGAGGGATTGTCCACAACTGAGGACCAATGGAAACAAAAATACTGGGGGAAACAACAACGGAGGTGGCAACAACAACAGGAACAACAATATCCCAACCAACACAGGCAACAACAATGGGGCTCGGGGGAGAGCATTCGTGATCGGCTCGGGGGAAGCCAGAACAGATAACAATGTTGTGACGGGTACGTGCTCTCTAAACGATATTCTTGCTTCCGTTTTGTATGATACTGGTGCGGATTTTAGCTTTGTGTCTATAAAACTTAGCAAACGCCTAGGGACAGCCCCTACTCTTCTAGAAACTCCGCACTCTGTAGAGCTGGCCGATGGCAAGCCTGTTGAGGCGACTCATGTCCACCGCAGCTGTAAACTCGACCTGGATGGTCACCTATTCGACATCGACCTTATTCCTATCACCCTAGGAAGCTTTGATATCGTGGTTGGCATGGATTGGTTGTCTAACTATCATGCTGAAATTCTTTGTCTCGAGAAAATTGTTCGTATCCCTCTTCCTAGTGGGGAACTTCTGTCTATTCGTGGGGACCGGGGTGGTCCAATGGTGAATATCATTTCGTTCTTGAAAGCCCAGAAGTGTGTACGGAAGGGCTATCCAGCTATATTGGCAAATATTTCTGACACTCGAATTGACGATGGACCAAACATTGAGGACATTCCAGTGGTTCGTAATTACCCAGATGTCTTTCCAGAGGAACTACCGGGACTTCCACCCGTCCGGCAGGTAGAGTTTCAAATAGACCTCACCCCAGGGGCGGCCCCAATCGCGCGGGCACCCTACCGCCTAGCACCTGGTGAACTGCAAGAGTTATCTACCCAGCTCCAAGAGTTACTAGACCGGGGTTTTATCAGACCCAGTTCTTCTCCATGGGGAGCTCCAGTTCTATTCGTTAAGAAGAAGGATGGGAGTTTCCGCATGTGCATTGACTACCGGGAACTGAATAAAGTCACAATCAAGAACCGTTACCCGTTGCCTCGAATTGACGATTTGTTTGACCAACTTCAAGGGTCAAGTTTTTATTCGAAAATTGATTTGAGGTCGGGCTATCACCAGCTGAGGGTCCGGGAGGAGGATGTGGACAAGACAGCCTTCCGAACTCGTTATGGGCACTATGAATTTTTGGTGATGCCATTTGGGTTGACCAATGCACCCGCGGTCTTTATGGACCTCATGAACCGCGTGTGTAAACCATACTTGGATAAATTCGTCATAGTGTTTATTGATGACATTCTAATTTATTCCAAGAGCAGCGAAGAACACGAGCAACACTTGCAGATGATCTTGGAACTTCTAAGGAGAGAACAGTTATATGCAAAATTTTCCAAATGTGACTTTTGGATTCGGGAGGTTCAATTCTTAGGACATGTAGTGAATGAGGCGGGCATACATGTTGACCCTGCCAAGATTGATGCTATCAAACGTTGGGAGGCCCCTAAGACTCCTACAGAAGTGCGTCAATTCCTTGGTCTCGCGGGGTATTATCGTAGGTTCATTCAGGGATTTTCAAAGATCGCCCAACCCCTCACCGCTTTGACTCAGAAGAGTATTACTTACAAATGGGGGGATGCCCAAGAGTCCGCTTTCCAGTTGTTGAAAACAAAACTCTGTAGTGCGCCAATTCTGTCATTGCCTGAGGGTACGGATGATTTTGAGGTGTATTGTGACGCCTCCATCCAAGGCCTAGGGTGTGTACTGATGCAACGCAAGAAGGTGATCGCGTATGCATCGCGGCAATTGAAAGTTCATGAGAAGAATTACCCCACTCATGACTTGGAGTTGGGAGCGGTGGTCTTCGCTCTCAAAATTTGGAGGCACTACCTCTATGGGACAAAGTGCACGATTTTCACTGATCATAAGAGCCTCGAGCATATATTTGATCAGAAGGTGCTAAACATACGACAACGTCGATGGGTCGAACTTCTGAATGATTATGACTGTGCTATTAAGTATCATCCGGGGAAAGCCAACGTTGTAGCGGATGCCCTTAGTCGCAAGGAGACGAAACCCAAGCGGGTACGAGCCTTGCAACTTACCATACACTCGAACCTTCCAGATAAAATCCGCGACGCTCAAGTTGAGGCCTTAAAGGAGGAGAATATCCGACTCGAAACATTGCACGGTGCTGATAAACACTTGGAATTAAAATCGGATGGACTCCAATATTTTATGAATCGAGTTTGGATCCCACTTTTTGGGGATGTCAGACAACTTGTGCTTGATGAGGCACACACCTCTCGCTATTCGGTACATCCTGGCTCGGATAAAATGTACCAAGACCTTAAAACCCTTTACTGGTGGCCGAATATGAAAGCCGAAATAGCAACTTATGTTAGTAAGTGCTTAACTTGTGCTAAAGTCAAGATCGAGTACCAAAAACCTTCGGGCTTGCTCCAACAACCCGAAATTCCCATGTGGAAATGGGATGGAATTTCCATGGATTTTATCTCCAAACTTCCTAAGGCATCTGGTGGCTATGACAAAATTTGGGTCATCGTTGACCGCCTAACGAAGTCAGCTCATTTCTTGGCAATCAAGGAGACAGATACCTTGGAACGCCTTGCTACTCTTTACATCAAGGAGGTTGTTTCTAGGCACGGAGTGCCTACTTCAATCATATCTGACCGTGATCCCAGATTTACTTCCCGATTCTGGACTACGCTTCATGATGCGTTGGGCACTCGCCTAGACATGAGCACGGCTTATCATCCTCAGACAGATGGCCAAAGTGAACGTACAATTCAAACGTTAGAGGATTTACTACGAGCATGCGTGGTGGATTTTGGTAAGAATTGGGATAAACATTTACCCTTGATTGAATTTTCGTACAACAACAGTTACCACACTTCTATACAGTGTGCGCCTTTTGAGGCACTCTATGGGCGTAAATGTAGATCACCAATTTGTTGGGCTGAGGTTGGGGACAGCCAGCTGACAGGCCCTGAGCTCGTACATGAAACGTCTGAGAAGATCATCCAAATTAGAAACCGTATGGCCGCTGCCCGTGATAGACAGAAAAGTTACGCTGATAAACGTCGAAAGCCTCTAGAATTCCAAGTTGGGGACAGGGTACTTTTAAAAGTGTCGCCCTGGAAGGGTGTGATTCGTTTCGGGAAATGAGGAAAGTTAAACCCTCGGTATGTGGGACCATTCGAAATTGTGGAAAGAATTGGCCCGGTGGCGTATAGGTTGAACCTACCTGATGAACTTAATGGGGTGCATAACGTATTCCACGTATCAAATCTTAAGAAGTGTCTGTCTGACGCAACATTGGTGGTTCCACTAGAAGAAATTCAGGTGGATGACCAGTTAAGGTTCGTGGAAGAACCAGTAGAAATCCTTGAACAAGGCGTCAAGAAACTTCGACAAAGCACTATACCTATTGTTAAGGTACGGTGGAATTCTCGTCTAGGACCAGAATATACGTGGGAACGCAAGGATCAGATGCGACTCAAATACCCACACCTTTTCACAGAACCTGAAATTGTGCATAGACCGAACGCTAAACGTAAAGCAACTAACTCAAAGTGATTTCGGGTCGAAATCCCTTTCAACTTGGGGATGATGTGACATCCGGTAACCAAGCACACCAACTTTACTGCTTACTTGCTGAATTTCGAGACGAAATTCTTTTCAACTTGGGGATGATGTGACACCCCGCATTTTCAGGTTAACTCTTTTTAACGAACTCTAGTTAATTTTCCATGATTATATGTGGTTAAGCACTTAACTAGGGTTAGCTAGACAGGCGTCTTGAATGTTAGGTAACATTAACATACGTTAAGTGACATTAACGTACGTAATAACTAGGATAACGGTTGTCTTGACACACACACGAACCCTATAACCCGAACGTTGGTGATTTGTTGGACATGCATGATTATGTGAGCAATTGAGTATTGATGTATGTGGATTAACACGTGTATGCAAGTTACATGCTTATGTGAATTATTACGAATTAATTAACTTGTACGTAAACGTTATGAAATATGTGCACTCATGATAAACACAACGTGTACTGATAAAATAGTACTTTTATACATACTAGTATGACTATTATTGTCGGGATGAATCTCGGGAGTTAGTTAGGGCTAACGGGCTCAGTTATCAGACAGAAACCCACCAAAGCCCGAAAGGCTTGGCCCATTAGCCTAACCCTAGCTTATCTTTTATAAAAAAAAAAAATACAAAGAAACTCTACAACACCCTTGCGCCGTGGGGTTTTCTTGCACACACACACACACCTTTGTTCAATCTTCTTCAATTTCTTGCTTGATTCAAGTTGTTTTGGGTGATATCTTGGAGTCCTAAGGAGCCTTGCATTGAAAGGTTTTTGGGTAGACGAATAGTCTTCCACACTTATTTCCTGTACGGTTTACTTTAGCACGCAACCTAAGGTGAGTTTCACTACTTTACGCGAAAGCATGTGTCTCAGGTTGAGACAAGGTTAAGTAAAACTTTTCTACAACTTTTCCATCCCAGGTTTTGGGATGCTATGACTCCTTGTGTGGGTCGGGTTTTCGATCCTTACGAGGATCACACTTTTATCAGTTTTGCAATTTAACTGTCCTTTGTGAACTAAACACTCTATCTTGAAAGTCCTTACTTTTTTATTGGGTTAATCGCCGGAGGCGAACGGGGTAGTAGTTAGTAGCGCTATTAGGTTGTGCAGCAACCTCATGCCTGGGGTGCTTGGGTCACGGGCATGAACTTCTGACCACTTTTTCTTACTGGTGTTGATAGACACCAGTGTTAAGGCACTATAACATCTGTATGTTTCCCAATAGCCACTGTTTAGTTACATCGAGTGGGTTAGCTACCCCTGACAAACTTAAAACTGATGTTACATTTACAACTGTAGAAATTACAACTGTTTCCCTACTGTGAACTCACCAGCTTTATGTTGACACACTTAGTATGTTTTCGCAGGTCGCTAGAAAAGGAGCACGTCTAGGTCCATGCATGATGTCTTTTGGGAACTATAACACATTTAATGCTTTCGTACTTACTTTATTTTGGTTTTTGGGCGCGTTGTTTTTGCGCAACATATTTTCAATTGTTTAACTGTTTCGCTTCCGCATTTCAATTAAACTTACGACTGATAAACTTTTCAAAAATAAACGCGAATTTTATTTTAAACGAACTAAATGGTTTGGGCATTTAGAGTTGTTCGTATAACTGTGGCTATGAGATTCTGGTGTGTCACGCGCCTCGCAGTAAAACCCCGCAGTGGAAATTTGAGGTTGTGACAGTATGAGAGCCAAGGTTATAGTGAACTAACATTTTTGATAAATCTAGACTATAACTGGTTTTGGCTCGAAAACAAAGTTTTCAAAACTAAAACACAACAAAATATTTTTAGAAAAGAAAAAAATTTGTACATGGGATGTAAAAGGGGAAATTCCAACCGACTTGCCATGTGTGTCAATATATGAAGTGTTAGAAAATACGGATATGACTGTTTATGTTGTGTAGAAATCCGGTTTCCTAAAGTTAGAATACATATACGTAGTACGGATATTTTGCCTGTAAGGATGTCGAGTAACGCTTCACCTTAGTCCACACTCTTGCATCGATCGTCGACACCAACAAGTGGAAAGGATGTTGTGGTCTGCGATGAACTCACCCGCTTACTTGTGGACGGGATTATCGGAAGGACTAACCTCTATCATTCTAGTGGATGTCGCAATGTCGTTTATATTGTGGAGAAGAATCTATCCCAAGTCTTTTGTTGTATGAATCCTTTGTTTCTAGATCAGGAAGCTCGGAACTAGCGGGCCCAATATTACCTGGCAACACAAGTTATCATTACGGGTGCACACGTAATAATAATTGGCAGTGCACGGTAACCTTGGTGGGCGCTAGGGCCAGGGTTGGTGATCACTCCTTGTCTTGTTTACTCCTGTTCTCTAAGTTCAAAGTTAGCCTCTGATTGGCCAACGGGTCGAAAGGGATATCTTGTCGGTATCCCTTGATTGTGACCCTAGTGAACCCCCCACATCAGATGGAAAAGAGAGATAGAAGCTTCCTTGTATAGGAGCTGAATGCCTTCCCCACACAGTCTTCCCAAGAGAGCGGATGTATGATGATGCACTGCCTACCTAAGCGATGAAGGTCTGGTATGATGCGTGGAATGTTATACCCAGAACCTAGTGAAGACCTAGGGTGCGCCCCTGCAAAACCAGCGTGTTTTGAACACGGGACCCTGTGTGGATCAGTTATGAGACTCGTGGCCCGTGTGTTGCCATGTCGTTATTGTGAGTAAGTCATTCTCGATCCAAATCATGCCCAAGTTGTCTTCGAGGGTTGGGTGTCCCCTCTCCTATTGGAGGACATAATCGACCTTGCTGAGTTAAGAGATTTGATCATTCTTATCTAGACGACTCGGTTGCCCTCGTCTGAATCGAAAGTGTTCGTTGTTCCTATGTGGTTGTGGACTGATTGCGAAATCAGTCGGTCGTATCGCACATCTGTGAGTCATAGGGTTTTGCTAATTTTTGTTGGTGTCGAAAATTTCAGCTACTTTTCACGACCGATGCTGCGTTGGCCAGTGTTATGATGACGGCGTGTAGTGGAAAAGCAAGCCCTAGCCTGCATTTGGCTATGGACTCACTTAGAAGTGCATACGATTAACCGTGGGAAGCCACATCTCGATGAATTGAGTGTTCGCGTTTGGTTCAACGTACCTCGCGATAGCGCTGAATCGCATCGCGGAAGATGATTCGGGATAGACTTAGCAGTTTGATGCTTATGTCATATCACATTCAGGAGGTGCAAAGGTCATCATAGGACTCCTCTATCTGCCCCCACCTGTTTTTCTAGGATTCTTGGTAGTCTCGCTCGAGTCGGTGAACGCTTAAGCATGTTCGATGCGTGTGTTGTTCCTGAATCCGTCATAAATCCGGGGGAGTGGAACCATACTTCGGTAACCGTAATCGTAATGTGTGTGTTCGGTAAGTGTCAAATGTCGCGTGACGCCCTCTGCTGACATTGAGATCCCCTCGAAACTCAAATGACTGACTGCGGGGAGCGATCACGTTTAAGGGTAATTGGGAGTCAATTATATGTCCGGAATAGCTCGTAATAAACACGCGGTAATATCCCGAAAACCCTAACCGAAACGCTTAGAATCTAACCATAACGATAAAAGATCTTTTGCAACCCATGTAAGCCCCACTTGAGCCACCTTAGGTCAGCCCCTAAATAGTGGCTTTAGCCACCCTAATGTACCCAGGCTTGCATGTTATGATTAGGTTCCTAAGCATGCCTAAGTCATGTCTTATCAAGTACAAAAGTTAAGTTTTTATATAATCTTCCAAATCTTTCATAATATCATCAAAAAGGATAAAACTCCACCTCCCTTGCCCAAAACTCACGACCATACCTCCATCTACCATGCTCCCATTATTTCTTTTAACAAACATACACTAAATCAACTCCATTTCATCCTTAAATTAAGCGTGTTTGGAAGCTTGGAGCATAACCCTTGGAAGAACACACTAAACCCCATCCAAATCAAGAGTTTTTGTCTTCGCTAGCCTTGTGCTAGTAGTAAGCTTCTTGATCTTGTCTTTTAAATCTTGAATGTTCATCTTTTTATGTTTTAACGACAAGTTGTACATTGGGTTGGAAATATGGTTTTAAACATAAGATTTTGTATATTGTTTCAAGACTAAAATGGAAGGTTATAAAGATGGATATGAGCCGTGGGTTAGTGGTGATGTTGTAGTTGTTTTTGTAAATTAAAAATATACACATACACTTGCATAAAATAATGATCTAAACATAAGTTTTTGTGTTTTTGTGGAAACAAAATGAACCCCTAAAAATCTAGATGTTGGCCGTGGGTTATGGTTGTTATTGTGATTGTTTTTGTAGTTTTAAAAAGTTAACATAAACGTGTTCTTGTAAGTCATTTGAATGTTGTTAAAAGGATGACATATAAACACTTAATAATGGTTTGAAACATCCCAAAATGACCATCCAAGACACAATTTTATGATGAATCTATAAAATATAACAAGAAATAAAAGTTCCATATTCAAAGATACTAACTTTGGAACATCAAAATTGGACATTTTGGACAAAAAAAATATTAAATAAACTATTATTATCCTTAATAATATTGTTATGGACTAGTGAAAATGTTGGATCGTAATAATAATCCGTATTGACAAAGTCGACAAAACTAAGCTTACTAGTTTAGTTTAAAATTGTCACTTTTGAAAGATCTAGGAAGAAAATGTAACTTTTAAAAGTTGAGGATGTTATTTAGTAACTTTAAAAGTTAGAGGGTGCAAAATGTTATTTTGAAAACTTGTGGCTAAAATGTGACTTTTGGTAAAGTTGAGTGTTGAAAATAGAAAGTTGTAACTTTCGAAGGTTGTTAATGAAAGTGTTTTCAAACTTACAAAAATGTATTTTTGTATAAATGTATTTTAATAAAAATTTAAATTACCAAACATGTTGGAAAAAAAATAAAAACAAATGTTTTTATAATAAATTGGTAATTTAAAATACTTAGAGAAATTGTATAAAAACGAACACTTTTATATCTATGGGAATGTAAAAGTGTTGGAGCGTTTTTGTGTTGTAAATAACCAAGTCTTGGTTTCAAAATATAAAAGTTATTTTATAAATTCTCGAGTAAGAATATGTAGAAATTAAAAGATGATTAATTTCAAGTAAAACATATTTATGGGAATTTAGGAAAAATGACTAAATATATATTCATCGAATCGGCAAGATCCTAGTATTTGGGAATTTAGGAAAAATGACTAAATATATGGGGATTTCAAGCAAAACATATTCATCGAATCGGCAAGAATCGAATCGGCAAGATCCTAGTATATTTATTTAATGGGAAAAATAAATATATGGTAAAGTGAGTCGAGTCGAGTGTTGAAGATGAAATATCGATCGACAAGATCCTAGTATAATTATTTAATTAGAAAATAATTATACGGTAAAGTGAGTCGAGAAGAGTATAATATATTTTGAGTCAATTACTACGGACATATAAGTGTAACTTATAACAAGGGTAATCTATCACCAACAATCCTAGGACATATGTTAAATTAAACGGGGAATTGTTTCTAATAGTGGTGTTGGGAGTTGGGTGTACAACTTGCCGGATAACATGCGCTATAGACTTAGTGACTTATATGCACTAGGATGTTCGTAGGTGCTTGGCCTCGGACTTGCTATTCTCTACTATTTGATTTCACGTTGTACTTCAGGTAAGTTTCACGACCCATTTTTACTGTTTTGTTTTGGGGGAAAGATATGTTTGTCAAATGTTGTTACATGTCAAAATGTTTTTAAATGTTAAAATGTGATGGTGGCATGATGAGTACTTGGGTTTGTTGTACACCACTCGGGGTGAGTCCTCGCTACTGTAACCATGTACTCATGTGTTGTGTGTGTGTGTGAAATCGAGAACCGAAAGAATATTTGGATAGTACTATTGGTGTCTGACAAGGCCTACCCCTAATCGATAGCGTCGATTATGCAACTGTGTATGCCAGGGGTGCACGTATTCTGAACTAAGTTGTTATTTACCGAGAAACAACTTCTGCTTGCAGGGCATTGCTTGTCTTGGTTTGGTTATGGGCTCAAGGGATTGCTTGTCATAGTTTTTGTAGGAGCTAGCTACTCTTTACAATGGCCACTGTTGTGTTTGTTCCGCACATGTTATTTGTGTTAAAATGTTGTTGTTATGGAACTAAAACTTGTGAACTCACCAATATTTTATATATTGACGTCTTTTTAAACATATCTTTCAGGTAACTAAGTGTTGAATATGTAACATCGCGTGATTTTTACTTTTTTGTATTTTAAATTCTATATTTAACAAATTCCAAGTTCGTCTTTATTCGCTTCTTTTATGTTACTCCTACCAATTTTTGACGAGTCGTTAATATAATTTATCCTAATCAATTTAGAAACTCACTTAGTTAAGTTCTTAATATATAATTATTTATAAACCATATATATATATACATTTTAGTGATAATACTTTTAGAGTAAAAAATAATGTCATTGACTTTTGTCAAAACAAACAAAGAACAACAACATATAACATCAACACTTCTGTTGATGTTCGTTTTTTTTATTTTTATTTTTCTTCTTTTCGTTAACTTTATCTCCAAAATAGGAAAACAAACAACAACAACAAAGATCATGTTCGTTGCTTTTTGCTTTGACTCGATGGAAACAGCTTGATGCAACAACCATCATCACCCCTTAATAACTAAAACTTAACCCCCACCTAAACTCCTCTCAACCACCCTAATTACTCCCATTAATGCCCAACCAACTCACCCCACTTATAAATACCACTCCTCCCCACCCTTTAATCTCTTGTTCATCCTTAATCTCTCTACAATCACTCTCTAATCTTCAAGTTTATTAAGCAAACTTTCTGAAAACATAATCAGTAAATTCTAAGCTCAAACTTGCACTTTTCTTCAAATTTTCCTTCTCTTTTTCATCTAAAACTCCTTGGAAAAACCTCTAGGATCTTCCCCATATTTATCCACATAAGTGTGATAAGGGTAGAACACCTAAAAGAGGTCCCAAATGTGGTTGTTTTCTGAATTGTTTTTATGTCCTAAGAATGTTTGTTGTGAAGGAACCAACCAAGTCTACTAACAATCTAATGTTAGATGGATTTGTGCTATGGTATTGGTTATACTATGTATTATTATAAACTTACTTTCAATCTTCTATCTTATTATCCTATTATTAATCTTTGGAAGGTTTGTGGTTACACCCTACCTTACCAACTCTCTTGATCCTTCTTGTGCTACGGATTTATCCACACTAGAAAGGGGAAATCCCGTGTCCAAAACCCACGTTTATTCCATAAACGAAGTGGTTATGACATGAACCTATCAAATGGATTCACATTCCTAACCTTATACCATCCGAATCATCTATGATGATTTTGTGCTTGGTCTAACTTAATCTCATGACCATCCGGATTGCCCTAAAGGCAATTTGTGCTTGGTTTGCCTAAAAGTCTTGCATGACTCTCGTGAATCTATAATCTAAACTCGAACCTAAGACCCTTTATTCTCTAATTCTAGTTAACCAAGGCTAAGGAACTAATCTCCCAAGACTCGTCTTTGGAACCTTACTAAACGCACCCAAAGGTGAGTTCATACTTGTCCCCCTTTTATCCTTTATCCTTTGGGGCTTAACATGTATCACTATCAAAACTCAAACGATTTTAAACTCTACAATCTATTATGCTTAGTCTAAAGTCTATCATATTCTAAATTCTATCATGCGCAATCTAAAGTCTATTATATGCTTGTACGCTATGCTATGTAGAATTATTTACTCTAACATACAAATGTTCATATAGTTGACAACCCACCTTGCATGTATAGCGCTATAGGATTGGCTATCCGCCCCCTACATGGGTCATGTTAAGCAAAATTCTTCGTGGCTAGTCGTCGTTTGTATGGTTCTCTTGCATATGCCTATAAGCAAAACTTTATTATACTATGTATGTATGTCAAAACTAGTATGCTCACCAATGCTTTATGTGTTGACGGATATTTTATACATGTTGCAGGAAATATTTGTTGCAGGACATTCAAGAAATCTACTTAGGATTGGACATAGAAACACACTCTAGTTCAAGTTATCATATTCTTGTTGTTGTATTTTTCGTTATATGAACTACTTGTATTTCTATTTTTAGACAATAAATGAAATTCTATCTTTAAACTATATTGTCACAAAATCTAGTGTCATGAAGTCTTTGAACAATCTATTACAAGTCGCGCCCCGATGTATTCCGCCATCGGTTGGGGTGTGACAGAATAGATGTGTGGCTAGTACGGTGGAATATGGGATTTCAGACACTTGTCGGGGTTTCATCTATGCTTACCATTGGGTTGGGACTTTGATGGAAAAACCCCATGTTTGTACCCTATGTATGTTGTTTTGTGTAATGTTTGTGACAAGGTATTCTTTTCGACATCTTAATGAAATGATATTTTCTAATTAAATATAGTTTGTGTTAATCTTGACTTTGATATGCTTTCGAGCGTTGCGCCACGTGTTTTTGTCATTGGCGTGGTGTGACATCGGCACATCACAACACCTCACACTTGAACTTTGCTTGTCCTTAAACAAACCTAATCTTAGGCATTTTTGGTGGATGAAAGTATAAGACTACTCGATGTGCCAAGAAACACCTACCTCCAATGAGTCACACTTAGTAGATATGTTGGGGTTTTGGGTCGGTTTTTGGTGAGTCTATTCAAACATTCCCAAAGTGCTCTAATTCTTTTCCCCCTCACTAGCTCTCTTTCACTTGGGTTATGTTTTTAAAGTGGACATTCAAGTTTGACCTGTTGACAAGCATGAATCATATGCTTGTATGCAAATCATATCTCCACCACGTAGTCTAAGGCAAGTTGTGTGAATCAAAAGCTCTTTTTAATGGGTTATGATGGCAGAATGAAGATAATACGAGTAGGAAGGGAGTCTACTATCGCGACTAACTTAGGTTGTGGTTTTGAGTTAAAATAGGGACTTGTCAACTTTCTTGATGAGGCTTTGTCGATCTTCTCCAAGACTTCATAATTTGACTGGCCTACTTTGCTAATCATTCGGCTAGTTGTCACCTATAAGGCATCCACTAGGATGAGTCGATCATTTGGTTCTGTAAAAAATTCTTCAAAAAACCTTCTTCTTTGAAGCTTGTTGATAGACTTGCTTCTTTAAGCTCATCATCGTAATTATTTTCACCGTTTTTTTAACTAAACACTTTGATGTTTTCTTGATGAAGCTTGAAACTTGGCGCCCTTTCCCTTTGGCGGTTGAAATGATGTCTCTATACTTCACAGTTCGGATTTTACGAGCCTTGGTGTGTGGCCTATGCTTTGAAGTCCAAAATCGCCTAAGAGCCTCCTGCTTACCTCAACATTTTCCTTGTATAGTCACGATAAGGGTTGAATATTATGGAAGAAACGAAAAAGACTAAGGCTCAGAGTGGCTAACTAGGTGTGGGAAAATTATATGGAAAGCTAATGATGACGGAATGGGTGCATTCTAAGTGCCTTAATCATTTTCACACACTTACCACTTTTGCCATTTGAGCAAATCCATTTCCTTGGAAACATCTGATGAATCTAGGGACAACTTTTGCAATTTGAGCAAATCCAAATCCTTGGAAACATCTGATGAATCTAGGGACCACTTTTGCCATTTGAGCAAATCTATTTATAGTCTCTTAATGGTTAAAATGTAATCTTAAGTATGAATGGCTAAGAGGTAACACCTTAATGGTTGCCTATTAACCATTCAGACATAAGGTTACCTCTTAATCATTCAAAGGTAATGGACCAATAAGAGATAGCCTCTGAAACGTTATTAAGAGGCTATCAAACAGCCCCTTAGTATGGTTTGTAGAGATAAACACAACACATGATTTTCAAGTGTGTAATTCTTTTGTAACGGTAGAAAGAGTGAAGTGCCAAAGCGAGGCACTTGGCTCCCTTTTCAAAGGGAGTCAGTACGAGGTCAGAAAAGCTAAAATTTTAAAAGCGAAGCGCCCCGCTTTGGCCAAAGCGAGGCGCTTCGGATCAAAGTTTTATTTTGGATTGATTTTTGGTGTTTTGAATTGGTTTTTTTTATTGTATAATTTTTTTTTTTAATTTTAAAAAAAAAAATTAAAAACAAAGTAATAACCCTAATCAAACTATCATAAACCTAAATGAAAATTCTACTTTTTAGGTGTGACAGCTTAAGATACGAAATACTCGTAGAAGAGGGCAGCCAGAGATGAGATACTTGATCATAACGTCTATAAAGGCGTTTTCGATTTTCAAACGAATCAACGACTTAAACTTGACATCATCAACCATGAAGGAAGAAGGCAGCTCACGGCCACGTATAGTCAAAGATTTTAACACAAAACAAAGTAATAACCCTAATTAAACTATCATTAATAACTCTAAAAGTGTTTTTTTATTCATTACTTCCGGGAAAGATACAACATTAATCTTCGTTATCCTTTATCATCTCTAAGAATTCAATTCCTAACAACTAAGGTGACATGTCCTTGCTCTCTTCCCAAAGTACTAATGAAGACTTTGATCTTCAATATTTGAAAATTATCATTTCTTGACATGCTTGGTAACAGAGAGGAACACTTTCTTCTTTTGTTGTACAATCTTTGTTAGTTATTGTTTACGTTCCAATCGATTTCAAGTATGTTGTACTGGTTGCGGAAAGAAATCAACAGTCGGATCGGCGCTAACAAACGGATGAAAATTAGACGATTTTGTTTACCTTCCCATCGATTTCAAGTATGTTATTTTTTCTTCTACAACGTTAAACTTAGTACAGGTGTGACCAGGTTTTACATCACCAAAATGTGAAGACCTTGATCTTCGAATTCGGTATGCGCGTTAAATTTCATTAAATAAGTGAAAAAGGCGAATTAGTCAAACTTTGTAGAGGCCTATGTTTAACGGGAGGTGAGTTGGCAATCAAGGGATCCGTTTGGAGTCTAAAGCTTTCGTGTCATCTTGGTCGAACTCATGTTGAAACATTCCCATCGATTTCAAGATTTCATCCTTGTGCTTTGTAAGGAATTTAAATCAAGTCCTTCTTTAATGTTCTTTATATATATATGAATAGTGACCCACTTCAAAGCGCCTCACTATGGCTATAGCAAGGCTCAAACAACACAGGCAAGTCCTCATCTAATCCACAAAACAAAACCATCAACTTGAAGTGTTTTACTATAGCCATTTTTTCCCTGGTTTACGAGGAATGGGTTGAAGGTGTGTGTTGCAAATATAATAAACAAAGATAATAGGAAGAAGATCAGAGCTCCAAAAGCAAGTGTGAAGATCAAGAGAAAGAAATTAGAAGAAGAAGATGAATAGTGCTCCAACATAACTTGAACCGGCTTGAGATATGAGTTTGATTAGCTTAAATCTCTCTGATCCATGGTATCCACAAACAAGGGTTCCTCTGAAAACCACCAACGATCAATTAAACATTCCGAAACACGCCAAACAGAGTCCGGAAGTCGAGCATATCGATTAGACATGCAAAAATTGTATTCTGAAAAAATATGGGTATCAAATGTATTGTCCGAGCACCACGTACAATGATTTATCAAAGTTGTACAAACCTGGATGTTTTTACCAAAAAACACAAACGAGCAATAAACGAATCGAAACGCCTCAAACGAATTTTCTTGGCTTGGAAACAACTAAAAAGAATTAAAAATGAATTAAAATATTTTTTAGTCAATAACAAATATTTATAAAGAATTAAAACAAGTTTATTTAAAAAAAAACTAAAGCGCCTGGCTATGACCAAAGCGAGGCGCTTGAAAGGCTTGATTAGACCACAGGCGCCTCGCTTTGACCATAGTCAGGCGCTTTAGGCTTTTTTTCAAAAAAAATAAAATAAACGTGTTTTAAGTCTTTGTAAATATTTGTTATTGACTAAAATATATTTTTAATTCATTTTTAATTCTTTTAAGTTGTTTTCAAGCCAAGAAAATTCGTTTGAGGCCTTTCGGTTCGTTTATTGCTCGTTTGTGTTTTTCGGTAGAAACATCCATGTTTGTACAACTTTTATAAATCATTGTACGTGGTGCTCGGACTATACATTCGATACCTATTTTTTTTTTCAGAATACAGTTTTTGCATGTCTAAATCATTGTACGATGTCTTTTCAGAGGAACCCTTGTTTGATTATACTCGTGTTCAGCCTTTAAACTTCGTTTTTGTTTTTTGGTAGAAAAGAACTACATTGCAAATATAATAATAATGTAAATAATAATAATAATAATAATAATAATAATGTAATAAGTTGTGGTTTCAAGCAAGTAAAATTCAGTTTTGGACATTGTGATCGGGGTACGGAGGAAGTTGTTGTCGGGGAGATATTTGTCAATTGGTACTAATGGCAAGATATGTGGCTTTAGTCCTTTACGCAGGTTTGCCAGAGGGTCACTATTCATATCTAAAGAACATTAATCGGTTTCATCTTTGTTTCTTGAGTTGAACTTTCCATGATCTACCTTTATCATCTCGAAGAGATATCTGTCAACGATGAGACAGCCTGAAACAACATATAAAACCTGTCTGGATTCCTTCATGGAGAGGTCCTATGGAAGTTGCTAAAATAGTTAAACAACTGTTCATGCAAGCAAGTAAAACTTAGTTATCCCCATCTTGTTTCTTGAGTTGAACTTTCCATGATCTATGGCCATGGTACATACTTTAGTATCTTTCGATGGATTTTTCAATACAAAATGTCCTAATTTTACTTACTTGCATCAACAGTTGTTTGGAATTGTTTGGGAATATATTTTCTGATCAATAAATCTATAACTTTTGCTTATTGGAATCTTGTACGATATCATCTCATTCTATGTTCTATATATCCATACCTTGTTTCAAGTACTTTAGGTAAAGTGCTCAAAAGAACGAGATACCTGACTCCTAGAAATCTTGAAGACCAAATGTCTTTTTGCAAAAAGGTAGACCACACCACTAGACCACTGTTCAGGTGCTTAAGTCCACCAACCTACTTTCATAATGAAAACTATTATCATAAGTCGTTTCAGGTTGCCTTCATCGTTGACAGATATCTCTCCGATAATAGAATAATTATCTTCAATGATTCTAAGAAACTTATGTATTTTCCGATCAGAAAATATATTCCTAAACAATTACAAACTGTTCATGTAAGCAATAGCACAAGTCCTTCTTTAATGTTATTCACAAATATATGATGGAAGGGTTTGAAAAGAAATAGCACAAGTCCTTCTTTAATGTTGTTTATAATTAAAAGGAACTAGGTTGCAAAAGAACTTCAGGCCAGTCAGACGTTTTGTCAAAAGAACATACTTGAAATCGATGGGAAGGTAAACAAAATCGTGTAATTTTCATACGTTTGTTAGCGTCGATCCGACTGTTGATTTCTTTCCACAACCAGTACAACGAACTCTGTATGGGTTGCTTGTTAGCGCCGATCTGATTGTTTGATTTCTTTCCGCAACCAGTACAACGAACTCTGTATGGGTTCCTTGATCACGCATGAGTTTGAGAGTCGATTTCCCTTTGGGGGTGACTAACAAAGAGATGGTCTTTTTGATGAATTTATTATTTACAAATATTTCCATCTTTCCCACTGCTTTATAAATAATCGATTTCCCATTGGGGGTGATTAACAAAAAGATGGTCTTTTTGATGAATGTATTATTTACAAATATTTTCATCTTTCCCGCTGCTTTATTCACAAATATTTCCATCAAGTTGATACAAGTTGGTGGTTATTATTTTGTTTTTAATTTTTTTAGAATTTTTTCCAATAATTATATTAAAAAAAAATTCAAAACACCAAAAAATACCCCAAAATAAAACTTTGATTCGAAGCGCATCGCTTTGGCCAAAGCGAGGCGCTTCGGGTCAAAAATCACCTTTTTCTGACATCCGACCGAGGTTGTTAAAAAGTAACCAAAGCGATGCGCTTTGAGGGGGTTGGAAATAGAAGTGTGTGTGTGTTGGGGGGGGGGGGGGGGGGGGTGGTTGTTTAATACAACCACCCCATTTTGATTTAGTTTGATGGATATCAAACTCCGTGATGACATTAAACAACTACATATACAGGGTTTATGATACCTAACAAATCTTGTGAGTTGTATGTAATTAGGGGTCTTGGTTTACATTAAAGATTTGTAGCATTTTTCGACTTAAAATACTAATAGCGTCGCTTTGTTCACTATCTGTATGTTCCTTAGGTGATGTTATAACTGAGACCAGACATTCATAGAAAATAAATTAAACTTCTAAAATCACAAGAATACTTTAGGCTTTGAGTTACTAAGTTTATATACAAGAGTATCTATACATGTATCATTGTTCATCTAAAAGTTCTTATGTAACGGTTAACAATAATTGTGTATCATTGATCATCTAAAACTTCCTAAGTTCATATACAAGGGTTGCTTAGCAAGTGCCAATATATGTCTAAGAAACAATAATTACGAATGAGTCGTGATATGTACTTTTGACATGTCAATTTTGACTCGTTTAACTACAAGAGTATTAAGTATGATATCTAAACAACAAAAATGAGTTAAAGATAGAAGGTTTTAACTAAATTCGAAACATTTCAGACGAGTTGAAATTGCAAAAAGCGTACTAAAATCCATAAAACATTCTAACTCTCATATCTAAATAAATTATGTGTTTAAACATTCTAAATCTTTATTTTTTGGCCGACAACATTCTAAATCTTTATAACAGATGGATATAAGTTTGTTTACAACTATTATCCAACATTCCAACTTACGATTAAAGTGGTATAAGTAGCCCAATATGAAGCCCGCAAAAGACAGACGGGCTGGCGGGGTGAAGAAAAAATCTAGACATTATATTAAAAAGCCCAAATTTTAACCCAGTAAAGTTTTAGTTTCAAAAGTTGAATGTGGATCGAAAATTCACAAAGTGAAGTCAAAATATACATTAATTTTTCTATCTATACGTTAAATACGAATAGTAGGTAACTCGTGCGTTGCGGCAAGGCGTGAATTTTGTAGGGGGTATATTCTATGTGTTTGTGTTATAATCTTGTTGTTCTTTGTTGTGTACGTCTTATGTTAGGTTTATTTTTCGTGTGATATGCACGGTGTAGGTTTGTATGTTGCCGCGTTGATGTGCTTAAATAGTAATCCCACATTTGAATAAAAAAACCGTGGGTCGTAAACATTATAAATAAAGTGATTTATAAGATATCGATAGCAACACGATGTAATAAGTTATAGTTTTATGCATAATAAAATGTAATTAAGCATGCACTGCGCTGTGAGGTTTACTAAATTTTGACATGATTGACATGTGCAAGTGAAGAGTTTTTTCAAGGGGACCTCCTATCACCTTTCATCTTTAAACTAGCTATGGAAGCAATGACATGAATTTCTGATGAAGGCCAAAACTTTGGGTCTTGTAAAGGGGGTCAAACTTCCCAATAATGGCCTAACATTATTTCATCTCATGTATGCGGATGATGTAGTGTTAATGGGGGAATAGGGCATAAAGAATATTAAATTGTCATTCGGTTGTTGAGGTGCTTTCATCTCATATCGGTACTTAAGGTAAATAATCACAAATCTAACTTGTTTGGGATTAGAGTCTATGAAGAGGCGGTGGACTTTGTTTCTAGCTCAATCAATGTAAACAGAGGTAAGCTCCCATGTAAGTACCTAGGTGTTGTAATTGGTGCAAACATGAATCAACGTAGGCACTGGAAAGGAGTAGTAGACTTGTGTAGATCAAGGTTAACAAAGTGGAAGGCGAAATCCTTATCAATGGGGGGCCGAGTTGTGTTGTTGAAATCGGTACTCGATAACCTTCCTTTGTATCACTTTTCTCTATTTAAGGCAGCAAAATTTATTCTTTAGCAGATGGAAAAGCTTTGGAAGTGGTTTTTTGGGGAGGTGACAATGAAATCCATACGACTTCATGGGTATGTTGAGAATGGGTCATTAGGCCAACGAATAAAGGGGTATTGGGTTGGGGTCACTAACGCACATGACCTTGAGTTTTCTACTAAAATGGTGGTGGAGCTATAAAAAGGAAGTGATAAGCGTATGGATGAGAACAAATGAAGCTATTCACTTAAATGTTAGGTCATGGTCATATATGCCGGTTAAATCATCTATTGCTCGGATTTGTGTAACACTCATAAATTTCCTATTTGTGTTTCGCATTGTAGAGTTTGTATAACTATTTTGAATTCCTACTTTGGCTTTAGTTGATGGGGCTCTTTGGCACATTCTAAATCCTATTGGGATAACTTTGGGACTAAGGCTCAAGAAGAGTAAGCTTGAAGGGGGCCTTATGTAAATTTTTGTGATAAAAAAAAACCTAACTCCTCTCTTCACCTCTAACTCACGGCGCAAGAGAGGAGTGCCCAAATCCTTTTTTGGACCTTGCAAGCAGATCTATTGATCCTACATCATTCCTCAAGGTTAGTTTATCATGCCTTAGTCAAAACCTTGATCAATTGCATGTTTAGAAATCGTTTAGTGATAGATTTTTTACGAATTAGGGTTATAATCTGCTCCTATCAATTGAAACCCAATTGAAGGATAACATTTGGGGATTTTGCCTCTAAGTAATCCTACAAGGTTATTCTATCAAGTCTCTAACCGAATTCACGGTCAACTGTTGGGTAAAATCGATTAATTACATTGTTGAACAATTAGGGTTTTGAAATCAGTTGGGTTTAATTGAAGGCCGATTTGATGGATGGATTTTAGCATTTTTTTTCCAATCCATCCTATGGTATGTGGGTAGCATCATAATAAAAAACGGGAGCCATTGGTTAAGGTTTGGTGGGTCAGTTGAATGAATTGTGTTTCTAGGGTTTTTAAGGTTCTTGATTTGGGGATTTTTTGTTCCTTGTGTTAATTGATCAATTAGGTGTTTAATTCATCCTATAAAACCTTATTAGGACCTATTTTAATGTGTTTTATGATTTAACATGGTCGGGTAATTCGTTTATCAATAATGATAAAATCGGGGTTTTCGGTATGTAAGAAAAGGGACGATTTTGAGCAATGGGTTGTTGTTGTGCACGTATCACCCAAATCAGATCCTAAATGTTTCTAATGATGAAATATTATATAAAATATGGTTTAGGTTGATAATAGGACTGAATTGGGTAAGCACACATTACTTTGCGAAACAGTGCCTTCGGTTCGGCAATTTTAAGAGTTTTCGCAATTAAAGTGGTGGGTCATCATATGAGTCACCAAATCGGGTCCTAGAACATTAATATAGCATATGAAGTTGTTGAAAATGAAATTTTGATGGTTAGGGGCTGAATTGATTAAGCACACCTTTCTAGGAACTCAAGGTTACCTGGTTGACCCGTTAGGAACCATAGAAGTCTTATAGGCCTAGCTTGTGATATAAATTGTTGTTTGGAAGGTGCTTGATTGTGTGTGTAACATCCTAGTAGCAATTTTCTTGTTGGGTACTTGTTCTCGCATTCAGGTGAATTCATGATGCCCTTTTTAGTGTTTTAAAACTTTTTAGGCTAATATGCATGCCATGAACTTGTATTTAAAATCTTAATTGTTAAATCAGGTATTGTCATGATTGTTACATAGTTGAGTTATATGTGTGTTATTATATATATATATATATATAATAGATTGTGTTTGACGGTTACCTGATATTATAATCTGAGCTATGATAGTTATATGAAATGATTGCTCTTATTTTTACTATATTTTAAGTCGAGTAGGCAGAATGCGCTTATGTAGACTTGGTCTGATAGCGTGAAATATGACAGGAAGTGGGATATGCAAGCTCTGATTTATAGTTAGGGTTTGTGTCAAATAGGCGAAATGCACTTATTGTATTTGGTAATCAAAGTCTTGAGATAAATAGGCAGATTGCGCCTATCCTAGACTTTGATTTGATTGTACTTCGTTTCAATAGACGGAATGTGCTTACTATATTTGGTAATTGAAGTTTTGAGATAAATAGGGGGATTGCGCCTATCCTAGACTTTGATTATTGCTTGAGGGAAAACAACTTAGCATATTGGGCTTAATGTTGACTCTGAGGTGGAATTACTTTGTTAAATCTTATTTTGATTATTTACTTAAAATGATAAAACTTGAATTCACTCAGCTCGTTTGACTTTACGTGCATAACAGATTGATTTCAGATTTGATGAAGAATAAAAGGGACATCTTGGCATGCAGTGGAGCTACTCGGCTGCAGTTGACATTTTGAATAAGAAGACGTCTAAATGAATTTGCTTGAACGTTATCTGATTTATTTCTAAGAATTTAGTTTGCTTTATAAATATTGTTTTGACCCATTTTGGGAATTCAATGTTTGAAAAACTAAAGACTTATTTTAACATTCTGCTACTTATTTTCTGAAATAAATTAAAACTTCTTTGAGTTTTTAATAATGTTATAGTCTTTGAGTGCCAACTGTTTGACATCGGTTTTGCGGGTCTTACAATTTGGAACTCAATTATTAAAATTGAAAAGGATCTTAATGAAGTCAATATACAAGCAGTGGGTTCAAAGGGGAGTTGGAAAATGGGTTGTCAATTCGTTTCTGGATTGACACTTAGGTCTAGGATGAACCACTTATAGTAAGATTCCCAAACCTGTTTGTATTGGAGGCAGAAAAGTGATGCACAGATGGGCACTATGAATTTCTCGTGCTGTCTTTCAGGCTAACAAATGTCTTTCGGGCTAACAAATGTGCCCGGTGTCAATCGTATCGGATAGGGACACCCGATTCACCTCACAGTTTTGGCGGGACTTTCAAGATCAAAAGGGTACTAAGTTGCTAATTAGCACCGCTTACCATCCTCAAATGGACGGGCAAAGCGAAAGGACAATCCAAGCCCTGACTGACATGCTTCGGGCTTGCGTCATCGATTTTGGGGGTAGTTGGGATACCCACCTACCGCTTGTCGAATTTTCGTACAATAACAGTTATCATGCAGGCATCTGTATGCCACCGTACGAAATGTTGTATGGAAGGAAGTGTCGGACTCCGGTATGTTGGGGCGAGGTGGGACCTCACGAAATTGCACCAAGGGATGTCCTTAGCGCGACAAATGAAAAGATCGATGCGATTCGTGTTCATTTAAAGGCGGCCCAAGACCGACAAAAGCATTATGCGGACAAGAAATGTAGAATCATTGAATTTCAACCCGGCAACAAAGTCATGCTAAAAGTGTCGCCTTGGAAGGGGATAATTCGTTTCAAGAAGAAAAGGAAGTTAAGCCCGAGGTTCATTGGACCATTCAAGGTCTTAGAACGAGTAGGTCAAGTAGCGTACCACTTAGAATTGATGGACGAGTTAAGTGCTATTCATAACACTTTCCACGTCTCCCATTTACGCAAGTGTTTGGCCGATGGTTAAAGTAAATAATTAGTGTAAAGCGATACAAATTTCATCTTGATTAACAACCATTGATCAACTAAATCTAGCGCCCAGATTTAATTCATTTTACTATTGCTAAATATTCTTCTCATTTGACCCACCCTTATATGAATAGGGTTAGGATCATGTGAGAATTACTAGGTTAATTGATAATTGTGAGAATCAGTTTGGACCACTCATTTTTTGCTATATCGCACATTTTCTTATTTGTTTATTTCATTTATATATATATATATACACACACACACGTGTCTAAAATTAAAAAAAAAAATATTGTACATATACATTTTGATGATGTATATATGTGCAAATGTCAAGAAATGATCGTACATACATGTATATAATGGAAGATTATGGTTACGAAAATGTTTTTCTAATGTACATACGTTTTTAAATTTGAAAAATACATATCATCATACATATATGTTTGACAACATACACATATGTATAATAAAAAATGATAAAGATAATATACACATATATAAAAAATAACCCTTATAAATGGGTTATTAAGCTATTTTTTTCCCTAAGTGGTCTATAATGGTTTTCACTGCTGTTAAGTCTTAATTAATGTTTGGTTATATCCAAGTCTTTTAGAGATATTCGACTATTATCTTATGTCTATAAGACATTTTAAATAATTAACGTAGTTTTATAAGATAAATCAAATTATCGTGAAAATATGGTTAGCTTTTGTGCAATTGACCCTTCTATATAAGAATTGCGAGAAAAAAATAATTATTCAAAAAAAAAAAACAATATCACTTTTGATTTTGAAAGTCTCTTTACAAAAAAAAAACTTTTGATTTTGAATAATAGAATCTTCGCATTTAGTTTTGTTGTTTTGAATAGAGAAATGAGTTAGTTAGGTCGACATTGATGAATATTGTCCTTTTTATGATATTTCAATAGGCCCACAAATGATAATGAGGGGTAATGATATTTGGATAAAGAATTTAATGTTGCAATTATTTTTTTGTGTTTATACTAAAAGATTGGTTTATATACAATTACAATGTGGTTTTTTCTTTACATACGATGGTTTTAAAAGAATCAGTATTCAATTTTATTTTATTTGTGTTTTAGTTGTTTGTTTTTGCTCTGGTACATAAAGTGGATGATGTAATATCTCCCTCTCATTCTAATAAAGAATTGCAAAGTTTTTTATACTAATAATAAAATAATAATGCACCTCTATAATACTATCAAATGCTGCTAGATACTACAAATATATAAATAAGAACTAGGCATAACAATAATATACGGATAACACCAATCAACATTATATGCTATGTCCATAAGTAGCTAAGGTTTTGTTTTTGTTGTCTGGATTTTCATACCATCAAATTAGCTAGCTTTTTGTGATTCAAGTGGAGACATCTTTACTTTCTCGCAATTACTATACTCAAACACATTTATGCGTTACGGTGATTTAGAGAATCATCGGGAGTCGGTTCAATGGTCTGGGGGATCATTGGGAGTCGTTACGGTGATTTGGGGAAACATCGGGAGTCTGTTCGATGGTCCGGAGGATCATCGGGAGTCGGTTATGCACATATGTCCAAGGGTTGGTGATTCGAAGGATCACCAAGTTAAAACGCACACACTCGAGTCTCGAGTCCCGGAAGTTGGTGAATTAACGTAAACGTGTTAGGTATCGAGTAATAAGTATTTTACAATCATTATATAACTTGCCGATATGTGAATACGTGAATTAATGTGATAAATTAGCAAATAATGTGCCAAGAACCAGGCAGCCCTGCAGGGGGCGACTATGATTCATAGTAGTGTAAAAAGTAGGACACTATGATTCAAAGTAGTGTAAAAACTAGGAGATTATGATTCATAGTAGTGTAAAAAGTAGGAGACTATGATTCATAGTAGTGTAAAAAGTAGGAGACTATGATTCATAGTAGTGTGAAAAGTAGGCGACTATGATTCATAGTCGTGTAAAAAGGGGACGATTATGATTCATAGTCGTGTCCTGCAGACCATAGTCGCCCATCTGGCCTGGAACGACTAGAAACACCTATAAATACCATCCTTAACTTGTAAAACATCATTTGTGCAACCCTAACTCGCCCCAAAACTCTCTCACACCATCCTTAACCTCTGAAACCAGTTTTTGCCCTGAATCTATCATTTTTATCCTCAAGCCATCATTTTCAATCAGATCTAAGGTGTGTTATTAATCCTAAGCCATCATTTTTATCCTCAAGCCATCATTTTCAATCAAGATCTAAGGTGTGTTATTAATCCTAAGCTTGTCATTTCGTCATTTTGAACCCTAAAGGTCCAAACCTGATTTTATAAAGTTTTAGTCTATGAAAACCTTTGAAAAACAGTTCTAAACTAGATTTAATCTTTTAAATGAGTTTCAAATGAAAGATTCATGCTTGAAATGATTTTTGATGACCTAAACATACGGATTCTTCTGTATTTGATGCTTTGATGATATGAATGAGTTGTTAGGATAATTGTCTCAGATTATGAAGGTTGTTTGATGTGTTGTGTGAACAATATGAGTTTTGACCCGTTTGAGAGCATTTGAGAGATTTAGGATGATATGTGATGAGTTGATGATTGATTGCTATTAGGGTTTATGCTAGAATGATGTAGCAACATCATGATGATGTTTAGGATGTGATTATGTGATGAAATCCGATCATTTGCCATTTAGGGTAAAGTTTTAATGCATTGATATGACATATCCATAATATTATCCATTTTGGGAAACACACAACACAAAGCAACGCTACAACCATCTGTACCAGAACAATTTTTGTTAAGAACCTTAGAACCATTACTATCTGAATGCTTCTTAAAACGTAAGATGGCATTATTCATGGGCCTTGTAAATAAACATATAGGATAATGAGTCAACGAGTAATTAATTATATACATTTTTTTTTGAACGACCAACGAAAGTAATCAAGAACTCCCTTCGGAGTCTCTACTCAGTCAAATCAGGATCCCTTCCACCCAGCATAGCCAGACAAGTAAGGGAGCTCCTGGTTTCACCAAGTTCACCAGTTCCGGGGAAAATCCGACTATCCACCCGCCCGAAAGCACAACAATGTAATAATCGGTAAAATCTGACGCTCTCAAGAATCAAACCCATGACCTTTCAGTCATGGGCAGTGTTTTGAAAACCGGACCGACCGGTCGGATCGGGCTCCGAGACCTGGACCGGTTTGGTTCGGGTGGTTGGACCGTTTCTGCAGTGAACCGGCCGGTCGGACCGGTTTTTTTTATTATTTTTTTAATATTTTGGGTTTCGAAGCATCTTTTGGCCCGGTTCGTCGGACCGGTTGGACCGGTGAACCGCACAGGGGTCCGATTCGACGTCCGGTCCGGTTCTGAAAACCTTGGTCATGGGTCTTCTATCATTAAGTCTTCATATCACTCCACCATATGATGGTTGGTATATACACTTTCATACATGTAAGGTAGAAATCTTGTTTTTTAATTGGTTAGTTTAAAAATTGCAAGCAAAACTAAATCTTTAATATAAAATAAAATTAGGTGACCTTTAGTGTTAAAACAATAAAAAAATCACACTAAAGAAATCCTAATTCTAAAGCAACACTGTTTCAAATAAACATGAAACACCTACCTTTCAATTTCATAATAAATACACATCTCACTCTAGAAAATTCCAATTATTAATTTCTCCCATAATTAATACTCTATACGTGACAGTAATAATACGAAGAGGTAGAAGAGGCAGAAGGGAACTTGTCGAGTGCATGAAGGATCTCTTTCATGTGTGGTCTCTTTTGTGGCACCGATGATATACAATTATAACCTAATTTTAAAATTGCTAATAAGGCCTCCTCTTTCCCTTCCATGTCACCCCGAATTGCCACGTCAGCCAGTCGTAACACCCTAATTTTTTCTTCACCTGTCAACGTGGAACTCCACGTCATGCTAGCGGGCCCAAATTCGTCTGACACAATAACCTTACCGGTTAAAAGTTCTAGCAACACCACACCATATGAAAACACATCCCATTTTGCATTGGGCTTTAGGCTTCTCAGTGACTCTGGAGCATAATATGGCGACATACACCCCATCGCACTTGGGCTTGGGCTAGGGTTTGACCCGACTGTGACATCTTGGAAACTGTCACGAGATGCAGTTGACCTTTTGCTACCAAAATTCCGAGATGAACCTCCAACTTTACAACTATTTTCGCCTGCAACTAGTCTTTCAAGCCCAAAATCTCCTATCTTAGGCTCCATATCAGAGCCTAAGAGGATATTACTGGGCTTTAGGTTACCATGTACTTGTTTCTTGTCGTGAATGTACATTAGTCCACGAGCAGTGCCTTTCGCTATCTTGAGCCTCAGGTCCCACGGTAACGGACAAGGTGAAGATCCAACTTTTCCTGCATGATGTACAAGTGACTTATCATAATGATTAAAAAGTAAAAAAATAAAAAGACAAGGGGAGAGATGTGTCTATGTCAGCTAGAGTGACCACAATGGAATACAAATATAGATACATTACACTTTAGGACAAGTCAATTGATATAATACGCCATGGGCTAAGAGGCAAACGCTACGTGACAGTTGACTTGTGTGTATAACTCGGTGCATTAATATAACAAAGCTTTAGTTACAACCACTCCACCATCCACCGTCAGCTCACCTTAGTCAACAGACATATCCAATGGCTATACTGCGCATGCATATGCATGCTGATCTGAATACCATATTTGGTAATTTATAAATAGGATCATGTAGTTTCACATATATTTTTACTTTTTAGTAATAAAATAACAAATTTTGATGTCTTTACATTTTTTAGCCTAAAATAATTTTAAAATTCATTCAAACTAGTTCTGACAATTATGAACTAACAACTATTTGCTTGTGAAGTATTTTTCTTACGGTTTTTTATTAAATACCAAGAAGGAAAACACGCCGTCAACCGTAAATGACAATAATAGCCTCGAGAAAACAACAAATTATCCAAGTTGTCATGAACTATTCATCTTAAGTTTCTAATTATACATAGTATAATGATGTTCATAAACTATATTCAACAAATGATGTAAATATCATCAAACTAAATGACTAAAAAAACAAATTGTCAAAATTATTGTTAGTAAATTAATGTTATACTACATTATATAATACAAACTTGTCAGAAATTGGAGCGCATACTTTCCCTTCACTGCCTAAAGAAAATCTATAAACCAGATCCAATTCTCTACTTTCCATTTTTGCCAAAAAATCATTAAAAGCTTCCATGTTATTGCACACCTTTGAATGCTAACATGCACACTTTAAATCATGTAATCTTATATCCCAACCAACAATCGTTTCATGGATTGAAAAGGAATTGGAATTGGAATTCGTATGAGAACCATAATTTAATTTGAAATTTTGATGTGTTCGTTTCATAAAATAGAATGAAATCTCGATGGAATTGAAATGTGGATTCCCTTCCTTATGTTGTTCAATTACAATTCCTTCTTTTGTTGTAACGAACAACACAAGAAGTCGCATACACATTTCAATTCCATTCCATTCTCGTGAAACGAACGCTACCAAGATTTTTTAATCATAATTTGTTATTGCTTAGAATCCCCAACAATTTGAGGCATGTAAAAAATTAGGTCCCTAAAATATCTTTTATAAAAATACATAAAAACTAGGCCTGTAAACGAACCGAACGTTCATGAACTGTTCGTGAACTGTTCGGCGGGAAGTTCGTTTATGTTCGTTTATTTAAATAAATGAACAAACACGAACACAATTTTTTGTTCGTTTAATTAAACGAACGAACATGAACACACGTTGTGTTCGTTCATTTATGTTCATGAACGTTCGTTTGTTTATGTTTGTTTATTTTTGTTCGATTGTGTTCGTTTAATTAAACTTAACTTTATTTTTATTATTTATTTCCTTTTGTTAAGTAACCTTAATTCATATGTTCTAAAAACTTAACTCTAACCCTAACATTCTAAACATATCACTTATCAGCCGCTCTCCACACTTCACAGCCCCACACTTCACAACCGCTCTCCACCCTAACCTTAACGTTCATTTATGTTTATGAATTACTAACTTGTTTTTGTTTGTGTTCGTTTATATTGATCATTTGTGTTCGTTTATGTTCATGAACTGTTCGTTTAGGTTTAAATGAACGAACATAAACGAACACGAACACGACAAATTTCTTAATGAACGAACACGAACACAAAAAATGTGTTCGATTATGTGTTCGTGTTCGGTTAAAGTTAAATGAACAAACACGAACACGCCTGGCGTGTTCGTTCGGTTCGTTTACAGGCCTAATAAAAACTGACAACTATGTATTAGTTTTTGTCCTCAAGGAAGACAGGCCTAGGCGATTGCTTCAAATTTGATTTTCAGTTAAATATAATAACTAACAAGATAAAAATATCATTTTTTTAATCATTTTCAAAGATAATTTAAAAAAATAAACTAACACTATTCTAATTCAAAAAATCAAGAAAAAAATAAAAGAAAACTTACGGTATCGTGCATTAGCTAAACTGCCATGAGGAACGTAGTCATAGATAACAAGTTTCTCATCAGAGCCCCAATAAAACCCCCTAACCCGAACCAAGTTCGGGTGAACCAATTTTGCAATAACCCGAACTTGGTTCTCAAAATCCCTAAACCGCTCCAACCCGCTCTCCCCGATCCTCCGTACCGCCAACGCGGTCCCATCCTCCAAAACCGCCTTATATATTATACTCGAACCCGTAGCCCCCAAAATATACGCCGACGCTTTTAACAACGTCTCAAGCTCTAACTCCTTCTTCCCACCATCAACCGTGACCAACTCCCCCTTGTTTTCGACCTCTTTCCTCATCGAACTATCGTGTTTCATATGACACACCGAAGTCGCCACGTCATCCTCGTCCGTTTCCGAACTTATGTTCGACGATTGTTCATCTTCTGTAGCCTTTTTACTAAACAAACATGGCCATGAACGTAGCCATTTATGTTCTTGTTCTTCTTCTGATGACCCCCAATCGTATTCTTTATTATTACTCTCTGATGATGCAACTTTTCTTCGTTTTTTTAATATGTATATAAAAATGACCGCTAAGACCACAACCCCAGCAATATCTCCAACCACAATCGCAACAATTGTACTAGTTTTGAACCGGGTTTTTGATGAGGAACTCACTGAACCCGAGTCAGCGGTTTTCGGTATAGCTGCTATAGCCGGAGGCGATGTAGCCGGTTCAGGTGACGAGACGTTGACTAATGGTGTTATACACATATTATCTAACGGTTTTCCACAAAGTTGTGAATTACCAGCAAAAGATCTCTTATCTTGATTAATAAAAACACTGGAATCCGGTATTGGTCCAGTGAGATTATTAAACGACAAGTCAATTGTCGTATTGGTAGGGATTTTGTTACTGAATTGTGACGGAATCTCCCCTGAAATATTATTATGTGACACGTTGAAGTAAATAAGATCACTGCTTCCAAAATCTTTAGGTAATGACCCGGTTATTAAGTTAGCAGATAGATCTACAAACTTAACTGAAGTAAACCCAGCTGGAATGATCCCATGAAGATAATTATTATTTAAAGCAACCATCGTTAAGTTAGGAATACGTCCAAGAGTTTCCGGTAATTTCCCGGTTAATAAGTTACCGGAAATGTTAAGAAACTGAAGACTTATTAATCCTCTAACGTCCTTAAGCTCGCCAGAGATTAAATTATTTGAAAGATCAAGTAGTTTGAGGTTTGTAGCATTGTATAAAGATAACGGGATAGACCCGTTGATTGAATTGTTGGATAAATCGAGTTTTGTAAGGTGTTGGATTAATCCAAGATTGGCGGGAATTGAAGCAGAGAGTTTGGAGTTAGGGAGTGAGAGCTCAGTGACAGAGTTTGGAATGCTACAAACGACGCCGTGCCATGAGCAAGGCGAGTCGTCGGAATAAATCCATGTGTCTAAAACTCCAAAAGGGTCGTTTAAAACATTGTATTTGAAAGAGAGTAAGAGAACACCGTCTGTGGTTAACCCAAGAGATGGGTTAATAAGGAACAGAAGAATTGGGAGGATCAAATGGTGGTTGATCATGGTGTGGTTTGGTTTCTAGGAGTGATGATGATCTAGCATGGTTGTGTGGTTTTAGAGAGAGAAAGTAGAGAGAGAGAGAGAGATGGGATGGTGGAATATTGAGTGAGATTTATGAGAAGCAGAAGTCATGTGAAGAGGAGTTAAAGTAAAATAATGAGTGAGAGGCAGAGGAACTGTTGAGCTGGTAACCAAATTAAACCACAAGTCCTGAAACCAATATGATCTGTCTTCAGACCTTTTGACATAATAATAAACAAAAATTATTGATTTAATCAATGAAGCTTGAGGCTAGTGTAGACATCTGGATAACATTTTACCAACACATGTATTGTGTTTGTTGATGGCAGAATATGATTTAAATTTGTTTTTTATAGTTAATTTGGTAAATAAGATTGACCGTTTGTCCTTAAAAGTGTTTATAGATCTTCTTGCTTTTATATTTTTTTTAAGGAAAAATTACAGAAATCCTTCTTTATACTTCTTTTTTCAGTGGTTCTTTAACTTCAAAATTGATAAAAATCGTCTTTTATGTTATAAAATCTTACAGCTTTTGTTTTTTAGGCCTAACGTGCTTAGTCTTTCTGATTGTGTTATGTCACGTAAAGGTCACGTGAGGGCATAATTGACATTTCACCTTCTATCTTTATTTCCCCCTTATTAAAACCTAAAAACACTATATCCCACCATAACCCTCCACCATATCCCCTCCAAGCACTTACAACCTGCCACTATCCACCGCTGCCACCAAGTCTAAGATCGCGTGGTGTCGGTTCAAGCACGAGAGGTATCAGTCCAAGCACGTGTTGTTCCAGTTCAAGATCGTGTGTGTCAGTTCAAGTACAAGTCGTCAAGGGTATAAACCGCAGATTAAATTTTCTTTTCGTGCTTGGTTTTTATATTTGACTTTTTGTTTTTTTAGTTTAAATTAATGTAAAAAGAATTTATCTGAACTTATTTAAATGATGTTTATTTAGATGTTTAATTTATGTCAACTTAATATTGCTTAAAAAGGAAAGAACAAAGAAGAAAAAGTTTTAGGGAAGTATTTGAAAAACGTGAAGTGAGAGCACAAGACTGGTGCTTGCCTCGGTCTACTTGGCAAACAAACATTTATCCCTTGTGTTTAAAAGACTAGAAAATTTAATAAAAAAAATATAACTAGAATAGTTGAACTCCCTCTATTTAGCATGTCCAAGCCTAAATCGTATTGTTACTCAAATGAGTGATGGATCTATAAATATTTTTCAAGGACAGAAGAACGAGACAAATTGTTCACGAGATATTTGAAATCAACTCGTAAAAAGCTTGAATCAGGAAAACATTAAATGAGCTGGAGTTTAAAAATAAGCTTAGTAAGTCTGAGTTCTAGTCTCCTAAGAAATCTAAAGGAGCTTTTTATTTATATATCTTTTGATTTAATATATTGATAAATAATTTTATATATATATATATAGGAATTAGTTCAAATTAGAATTTTTGGCCAAATTGAAAATTGAGAGAACAATTCTAGACCACACATTTCTGTAAGGAAATTTTTTTTTGCTTAATCACTGCTTTTATACAAGAATAATTTTTTTTCCAATATGCACATATGTATAACTGAAAATGTAATATACACATATGTATAAATGAAGAAAAAAAATCCTTGTATAAAAACGTGCGATTAAGAAAAAAAATTGCTTTTATAGAATTGTGTGGTCAAGAATGGTTCTCTCAGTTCTTAAATACGAGTTGGTTCTTTTAGGATCCCTATATATATATGTATTTAAATTGTAATTAAAAACAAAAAAAATATACAAACAATAAAACCTTTATTATTAATAATAAATTAAACTAGCTAAACTCAGGCTAAGTCGAGCTTGGACGAAAATCAGTTCGGCTCCTTTATATGCCTTGTAAATAGTAATATGATACGGGTATTTAAAATATGCACTCATAGGTAATCCCCTTCGAATGTTATGTGGAACTATATAAATCATAACAAGTCAAATTTATAATGTAAATTATTTTCTGTAGAGTTACTTGTGACATAACTAAGGGAATTCACTAAGTTTTGAATTTTTATAAGGAGAGAACTACTATTTGAATCTCTGTGTTATAGTGGTTTTAACTATTTTAATCCAAAATCCAAAACTTTAACCATTTGAGTCCCTAAATGGAAATTAACTAACCTATTGAGTCCAAATTTTTAATTTTGTTAACTAAATCTGTTAAGTTTCAGTGAAAAGACAAAAGTGCCCTCAAACTCATCTCCATGTCCTCTGTTTTATATGATGTGACCTATCCTCTCTTTATACCCCGAACCTAGCTGTTAAACCCCCATCCTCTTCCCCTCCCTCTCTCTTCAATTGCTTAAATCCAGATTCTTGTTTCTCTCACACACACCCCTCAAACTTGCTGTTATTATTTGCTCAAATCCTTATCCAAACCAAGGTATCACTTCTCATTCCCGTTTTAACCGATTTAATTTCAAATCCAGTTGTTGTAATTTTACCTTAATCTATCTGTATATCGTATTATTATCAGTGTGAAACCAAAAGGATGCTTTACTGATATATGTGATTACATTAGTTAGTTTAATTGGGGATAAATGTCAAGGGTTAACTTACATTTGACTAAATACTAGCTAGTTGATCGGACAATGTGGTCTACTGAAATGGCTTTTGGTTAGTTATGGCATGTGGAGCACAATTGATGTTTTGGTGTTGGATGATCACTGTTGTTAATGTCGAGAGTCGAGACCATGTATCCCACAAATATCATGTCCCCGCCCACTCTTTCTGGTACGTATCGTGTCCCTCTCTTTCTATCTCTCTAATAATTAACAGGCATTGTTGGTGGTGAGGCAGTGTTGTAATTAAGTGACAGGACAGTGACGGTGGCGTGAACGTGGTCTCGGTTCAGATCAAATATTGGTTTGGGGATTAGGGTTTATAATCGATCTTGGGGTTGAGGTGGGGCTGCGGCGATGGTGGTGAGGTAGTGCATTAAGTTTGACACGTAGGTTCTGGGTATAAAGAGATGAGAGGGTTACATCATATAAAAAGAGAGCAGGGGATGAGTTTGAGGGCACTGTTGTCTTTTCACTGAAAGTTAACAAATTTAGTTAACGGATTTACAAATTTGGACTCAATGGGTTAGTTAATTTCCAGCTAGGGACTTAAGTAGTTAAAGTTTTAGACTTTGGGTTTAAGTAGTAAAGAAACAATAAGTATCTCGGGGATTATCACTAATCCCCAAGTGGTTAATACTTATTTAACTACAGGAGCAGTCCTTTACCCAAATCGTTGGTTCAACCAAAGAAAGGAAATATAAGTGAGCGTGTGTGTGGTTAAAGTGAGAACACAAGATGTAAGTGGTTTGGTCGAGCTTGACCTACGTCCACTGTGAAGAGCCGGTTATCTTATTACTTTGGAGAGTACAAAGTGTTGCAAATAAACCTAGCTCTATGTTATAAGTGAGTATTTTCGAATACCTTGAGAAGGAGTTGAAGTCTTCTATTTATAGGAGAGTTCGTGGGCTTGGTGAAGAAGCCCACGAAAAGCAAATCCGATTTGGGTTTGTCCTTGGGCCCAAAGCAATTGGTCCAAGAAAATGTGGGAAAACCTAGATCCTGTGGATGACGTCATGGAACTGTTAAATCGTCCTGCAAAGTGGACACGTGGCGCCTTCCGGTTGGGCGTCGGCGGCATTCGTCTGCTACAGTGTGGTTGACTTACATGTTGCCGTCTGAAGTGACGTCTGACAGCAGGTAAGTATGTCTGCTGGTTACTGTAGACGACAGCATGGAGGAAGCATAGAAGGAGTCAAATCGTTGTTCCTGTCATCGGTCGTTGTACTAACACTGCCACTTGTCGCCATCCGGTTGGCGCATGCTCTGTCCCAGATCCTGCTGAATCTTCCTTGGTTGTTATCTTCCATACCTCGTACATAAAGCTGTCTGTGGATATTCCGCACGTGGGCGCACGCACGTATGTCCTTGTAGGGTGCTGGTGCAAGTTGAATCACGTGCTTATTGAAACCACTATAACACAGAGACTTAAATAGTAATTCTCTCTTTTGAAAGAGAGTACTTGTTTGTATATATAAAAAATGTTTTTTGAACTAAATAAATCTAAAGTAAATCCATAGAGAAAAACTAAGTGAGTGTTCAGACATACTTGACTACCAGAGACCTCCTTTACTACTTGAACTATCAAGTTCCCAACTTCTTTTAAGAGGTCATGTGTTTGAATCTTTTCCATGTGTAAAAAAAAGTTTAGACATTAAAAATATATGAACACATTAGTTTAATGAGTTTTATGTATATAACATGCACATTTATATGTAAAAAGTTTAAAAATATATGAACTATTGGAAAATGTTTAATAATTTAGGTTGTTTCTCACACTTCTCGTACTAAAATCAGCTTTTGAAATAACCGCACTCTATAATAGACTTCTAAAATAAATAAAAACGTAAAAGATAATTGCAAGAAATCAAAATATACAAAAAAAAACTTATAAATTTAAAAATAAATGTAACCGGGCGCTTTAGTATATATATTTCTTTTTTGAAAAAAAAATTAAAACATAAATAGAAAGATGACATGTATTTTAAATCTAGTAAGAACGAGTAACTGATCAACAGTGAGCAAAATAGGGTGAATTGACATCTTTAAAAAAACAGTCCTGGACGTATTCAGGAGTTAGGACCCCCAACTCTTGTCAAGCATTTGACTATTGTATTATAAATAATCTTCGTCGCAATTTTCAAATTACCCAAATAATATATGTGTATTTGCTTTTAAAAATAATAATAAATTAGACATAACAATCCTAGTGGGGCCGTGATAGATGAACACAACGATGGCGACACCGATACGGAGAAACAACCTTGTGTGATGTTGCATATGTGACAAAGGATCGAGTTTTGTCCATAACAAAGAGGAACTAGACACATGGGTTTATATCATTTAATTTTAAAAAGTGAAAACTTTTGGTCTTAAAATAAAAACGTTTTTGTCTATTATATGTTGTATAAAAATGATTTAGAAGACATATACTCGTTCCAGATATTAAATAAAAAACCGAATTAAATTGCCTATGTGGGGTAGTCTACTCGGTGAGGCTTATGCCTCTTAGATGAGAGGTCCTAGGTTCAATATAGGCAATTGTGCTTTTGCCTTTTGGTGTAAATTATAACTAGATAAGACTAGCCGTTAAAAAAAAATACCGAATTAAATTCACGTAGTTAGGTCCCATGTTTAATAGAAACCCGGTTTTAATATTGGGTAGTTACATGATATCCTATGCTCAATCTTCAAATTTAACCCGGCCCTATTAACCCGTGCACGTATGGTACATGTTATGGTCCATCCATAATACAACACTGATGTCTTATAAAGTCTGTTTCAATAGCATTGAAGTCTTGAAGATTTTGGGTGTTTAACATGTGAAGAACACAAATTAATTACTGTTACTTGAACAGAAAAATGATCGTTAGAGGGAGACTTTTGGAAGATATTTAAGGTTACAAATTACAAAAAGAAAATGACAAAAATGAACTTCACTTAAATATAAATGATTGGGATCCACTTGACATGTGTAGGGATTGAGAAGGTGATTTGCAAGGTACTGAGTGCCTTCAATATTTTGTTGGTGTATGAATAATTGCAAATCGATATGTATCGGGATTGTTAGGTACTTGGGTGCCAGCCTTTGTTAATATCATCATCTTTTCAGGCTCTACAGTACGAACTTTGGAGGTACACTGCCAATGGGACCTTTAATTCCTTTCGTATTTTAATTATTTTGCTCAATTTTTTTTTACGGTTTCTATAATTAACAGGTATCATGCAAACACATCGTTTATGTTCTAGCATACTCATATGTGTTCAAGAACACTGCAGGATGATGTGTAGGCTTATGTAGCGGGTAAGAAACCGTCATGAATATTGTAGCCATGTTGAGCCGAACAAGTCAAAGTTGGGGACAATTGAGCCACCAAAATTAACCGAACCAAACCGGTAAGTAATTATGTGGTCTAGTTTTGGTTTGTACACAATCTAACCATCCCACCTTAGAAAGTGTTAGGGATTGCGTATATAACTTTAAAATTTGTTTTTTTGTTATAAGTGCTTATTGACTTATGACTTTTTAAAAATAAGTTTTTAGAAAAAATTGGATTAGTTTTTGTGGTGAGAAAAACCAATAAGTCAATAAGTTATTTTTTTTAAATGTTTAGCTTTGCTTGTTTATGTAAAGTGATAAAAAGAAATGCATATGGGTTGTAATGAATACAAAGGGTGGGTGGGTCGATCTGTAATTTGTATTCCAAAAGCCGGAAGCTAAAATAAAAGATCAGGATCTGTAATTTGTATTCTAAAAATCTTTTTTTAAAAGTACTTGACAAATAGTGAGTGTGGACTATGAAGGTGTTGGTGGCCATAGTAAGTAAGGACTCCCACCGACCCACCCTAGGAGGCTGATGACGTTGTCTGTTTTGTAAGTATTTCTCATAGCTAATTCGTAATTATCAAAGACGACTCTCTGTGGAAATAGATCCAAACCAATCTGGCCAGGATTAGCTTCTTAAATATTTATATATTTAGTTCGCAGTCATCCTAATGCAACATACGTATGTTAATACGCATATATGCTAACTAGCTTTTATCTCGGGAGTGTCCCGGGGTTGAAATATCTAATATAACATAATAAAATATCTAATATGACAACATAATTAATGATTTGCCAATACATGATTAATGAATAATAATAATAATATTTATTTTAAACAAATTTCGGCCAAAAGTAATCATATTCAAATATAAAAAAAAAATCTCTGCCTATGAAGTTATGTTTATCGTTTGTGATTTATTAGTAGAGTAAAATATATTTGAAAACAAAACCCTACAAAATAGTTGTTTTTTTCTCCGTTTTTTATAGAGCACTATGGTATTCGTTGGAAAGATAATAAAACGCTCGTTAATTTAGTGTAATTTTTTTCTTTAAAAAATCTCGTATATAAAATATATTAACGTTTAAAAGTTATGGGAGAAAACATTAGAGAGAAAATTTAATTTTGTTTTTAAATTCTTATCTTTTCCTAAAATAATCTATAATCTATAATCTATAACTTATAATAAAAGAATTGAACTTTGATGATGTGGCATTCAATGGAGGCCTCAACCCCTCCTTGAATGTGCCACATGGCATCATGTAGGATTTTTTAATTCTTGAGTTTTTTTAATAAAATCTATATATATTATAATTATTTTAGGAAAAGATAAGAATTTAAAAACAAAATTAAATTCTCTCTAATATTTCCTCCCATAACTTTTAAACGTTAATATCATTTATATACGAGATTTTTTTAAAGAAAAAAATTACACCAAATTAACGAGCGTTTTATTATCTTTCCAACGGGTACCATAGTGCTATATAAAAAACGGAGAAAAAAAACAACTATTTTTGTGGGGGTTTTTTTTCAAATATATTTTACTCTACTAATAAATCACAAACGATAAATATAACTTAATAGGCAGAGATTCTTTTTTTTTATATTTGAATATGATAACTTATGGCAGAAATTTGTTTAAAATAAATAATAATAATAATATTATTCATTAATCATGTATTGGCAAAGCATTAATTATGTTGCCATATTAGATATTTTATTATGTTATATTAGATATTTCAACCCCGGGACACTCCCGGGATAAAAGCTAGTTATAATATATATAGATTTATTAAAAAAACTCAAAAATTAAAAAATCCTACATGATGTCACGTGACACATTCAAGGAGGGGTTGAGGCCTCCATTAAATGTCACATCATCAAAGTTCAATTCTTTTATTATAAGTTATTATAGATTATAGATTATAGATGCATCATACATAATCCTACATGCATAATATATACACACACGTTAATGAATCCAAAATATAAATTTGAAGTTTTGTTTTTCTTATTTATTTTGGTTTAAGAAACAAAAAAGAAAAACCGAAGATGTATACTAATTTTGGTTGGTTAAGCGATTTAACTAACTCCAACTGAACTAGCTACCCTATACAACAACCCACCATCTGACTGAATCCTACTAGTTTGTGAAATTCGTTAATTGAATGGTTTGGTTCTGAATCATAACCTTAAATGAGTTGATGTAGTTTTCGCGTGTATCGGTTTAGATCATCATTACCTGTTGATTGATCGATGTGCATTTAACTTGTTGATTATCTATACCATTTCACAAGAGTATTTAAAAGTACCCAATAGTGAGAAACTTTTTTTTATTTTAACGCATAAGGTATAATCCAAAATGCGGGTTAAATTAGTCTTTTAAACACTTTTACATTTTAATACACCATCTTGATTACATTTTAATTCCCTCAACTTTAGTTAACCTTCAAAATAATAGTTAAACTTTTTTTTTATTTTAAGCCAATTACCCCAAGATTTTTAAACGGCCATAATTTTTCATACATTAATAGTTTTCAAAAAAGACGAAACTATACACAATTCATATATTCACATATTCTTAGCTTTCAACCTTTATTTCATGTATATATGCACTCATTTCATGTACTTTTAAGCAAAAGTTTGGTACGCTGTGGTTATTAACAAAAGTTAACTAAACCGAACTAAAAACGACAATCATAAAACGTAAACTGATTCAATTAACCTACTTGTTAATAAGATCGATTAACCAATGACTTTGGTTTCAGTTGAGACTAATAATTGAAATGAACCGAACCATGCACACTCTTAAAAGTGTTTGTGGTCTCCACCGCATCGCTTGGGCCCCCTACTAGTATATACTTAATAATCAAGTGATTCATTGTATAATTAGGGCAATTTATTAGAACTAGTAACCGGAATTGAATCAATTGACAATAGTCAAGTTTTTGGCCTTATCTTGCAGGTAACGACGACGTCGAGTTGACGACAAAGGTTCCATATTCATGAAAAGTCGGGGTTGAATACACGCATATAGTTGCATGTAATCGAAGGATTGGTATAAAGGATTAATATATGTGTTTGTTTGTTGATGGTCATTTAGCCTAAGACTAATCGGTATGGAGACGGGGCACCACCCCGTCCTCCAGTTTTGTTCCGTCTCGACCCAGCTACACCAGCCCCCCCCCCCCCCCCGTCCTCACCGAGACCAAACGGACGGACAAATCAGGTTTTTTCCTTCTTCTTCTTCTTCTTTTTTTTGATTTGAACGAATCAGGTGTTTTTTTTCATTTGTATAAATGCTTGAGACATGGAGTGTTGGTGTCTCCGCACCCCACTCATGTCTCAAAATGTTTGAGACATCCAAAGTTGAGGTGGCATCCTACGTAGCATTGAGACTAAAGCTTTTCTTTGTCTCCACACCCACTAGTCTAATGACACTAGTGTTATTTCCATCAAATTGGTGCGGATTCAAGTTCCACAAGTGAGCAATATGTGGATTTCCGGAGTAGATTTTAGAGGGCAGTTTGTTCGTTATTAAAAAGATGTGCATGTTAACTACTACCATAGGAATTGAATTGATCAACAATTTTTATTTTGCATATATATAGCCCCATGGATAGAAACCAGATTCTTATTCAAGTCATGTTATTTCATGATACATACTCTTTCCATGAGGTTTCTCTAACCCAACCAATTTGTCCAAATCATGCTCAATTTCAAAAGATCACATAGATGTGATATTTAACAATGTGGGATTCATCTAAGTGTTATTGAAAACCCTTTGGGCATCACTGTTCTTGATGAGGTTCGTCCACAATCATAAACATGACAAGGGTGACTCTGATGATATTTATAAAATCAAACTTCTCATGCAAAAAGAATGTTGTCATCATCTTTATCACCAAGAGTTTATGGCTTTGTTTTTTGTTACCCTCTAGACTTCCCATCATGTCACTCATCTTGAATTTCTCTCACTCAATCAGGCTAAACTATGGATTAACATTTAACTCCAAAATGTGTTGTTGGCATTTGAGTTCGTTTTTGAGTCTAGCATCTATAATACCCACCATATGTGATTTTTTCTAAATTGTATAATTAGGCTAAAGAGTTTATCCTTTCAACCCAGTCTTGGTTTTTTTACTCAAGTATCATTTAATTATACATAGTGTAGTGTCGTGGGTACAGAGGGGAAGGATAGAAGAGGCCATGGGTGCCTTGCCCCTCTGTTTTCTTTTCCTCACTAGTATAAATTTACTAGTATTCTGCCAAAAAAAATAATAACACGTATTAAGTCCCCCTCCCCTAATTAAAGGGTCCCGTTTTTCGGGAGTTTCGCCCCCCTAAAAAAATGTTCAAGCTTCGCCACTGTTTGTGTAGGCTGGAGATCTAATAACATCGTTCACGATATCTTCGAAACTTCATCAAAGTAATCTACTAATCCTCAAATTAACATAAGGATGATCTATTCTTTAACTTTGTGTCCACAATCACAAGTATCATATATCTATGCTCTTAACTTGTTTTATTTATAGAAACAACCCCCCCCCCCCCCCCCTATATGTAGTGGAGAGTTTAAATGAGAATAAATTTTCTTTTAAGAATAAAAGGAATAAATTTAAGCAAATAGAAATTTTCCATTTATAAGTTGCATTTAATGTTAAGTATTTTTTTAGTTTTTGTAACTCCGATAAACTAGTTAAATAAATGAAATCATAATTCCTTTTTAAATATATATCTTTAAAGTAAAGATAATTTATAATGAAGGATAAATTTCGGTATGTGTAGGATAAAAGTATAATAATTTCGATGTGTGTAGAATGAATTTTGATATGTGTAGGACAAGTTTTGATGCGTGTAAGATAAAATATTTAAAACTAATTAATTGGATAATTAATGTGAAATAAGTTAAAGTATTTAATGTTATTTCTTCTTTTTCTTCACAAATTAAAAGATATATATTCTACACATATCGAATTATCGATGATTTCGATATGTGTAGGATAAAAGTATAAAGTTCATCCTACGCATATCATACACATATCGAAATTCTCTTTCACTTTAATTAGGTTTGTATTGAAAGTATATAACTTAAAATTAATTATGAGTTTCTTATTGAACTAGTTTATGGGGTTACAAAAAAATAAATAATTGATTCAACATTAAATAAAATTAATATCTGAAAGATTTCTGTTGGTTAATATCTGTTCTTTTTCTTCTTCCAAGTTAGTTTATTCTCATTTGAACTCTCCAATATATATATATATGATTCGGTTCGGTTCGGTTGAGAAGTCACTCCAGTTGTGAGAACCGTGAGAACTCTGACGTAAAATGCGAGTTTATAAATTTTTTTACCCAAGAATGTAAAAATGACTAACTAAGAAATATACAAAAAATGAAAAAGGGAAAAAAAATTACGTCTTCCTTGCACCGGTGTAACAAAATGACTACACCGGTGTAACACAATTAATATTTTATTTAATAATATATGGTTTAGTTGCAACCACAAATCCAGTACACAATTAATTAAATGTGTGGCTATAAAGTGAGTTAATATGATTCTCCCAACTCAATTTAATTCTCATTTTAACCCATCCATATATATAGCTTTAATAATTAAAATATTCTTTGAGATACTTTACGAAAAAGATGTGAAATAATATTGGTTCTCTTAGGGCACAAGGGGTGTTCCTAGTATTTTTTTTTTCTTTCACTGATTTTAACCAACCCTGTTTTGCCACATCACTTCACTGATTTACTTCACTGAAACACGTTTTGGTAGGCAACACTCCACTGATTCTTTTATTTATTTTTTATAATTTCATTAAACCTTTTGTTATTATTATTATTTCACACGGTTTAAAGGTTAAAATTAATTACTTTTACTATTTCAACCGTCCCACAACCTCACGGTCAGAATTCAATATGGAAACCGTTCAATCGAATTCAATGGCATTGATACCGTTCCACCAAACCGTTTGAACCTTTTATATATAAACATAGCACACTGTGGGGTTAAAACACACTTTTACCACCGTAGATACAAAGAAACACACACGAAAATGACTCGTTGGACCCCCGAAGAAGAGATTGCATTGGTGATATGCTACCAAGACGCCTCGAACGACCCGACACTTCAACAACGTCGTTCGGAGGGTTTTTGGGAACGTGTGCTGTCCGATTTCAACCTCCATGTTGGCATCAATTACCGGACAACCGTCAGCCTGCAGCGAAAATGGACCGATCTCAACAATAAGTGTGATCGGTGGACCACCATGTACCAGAACACGTTGAGGGAGAAGCCGGACATTGACCCGGAGTTGGCTATCGAGCTCACACATGTGGACTATGCGGCTCGATACGACAACAGCTTTGACCATGTCAACGCATGGCAACTGTTACGCCTACCCTAGGTTTTTTTATTTCTTTTAATGTATTTTATTTTTAGTTTTTTATGTTTAATAGTAATGAATTTTAGTTTTTTATGTTTATCTTTAATGTTCTTATTATTTAAGTAAATTTTAAACAAACGGTTAAAATAAAGTAAAGATATTTATAAAACAAACGGTGAAAATAATAATAAAAAAAAGAATAAAACAAACGCTTACATACACAAAAAAAAGTATATATAAAAGTCAAAAATAAAAGAAAACACCGGTACCAGCCAGTTAGATACAACCAGCAAAACGGTCCACGGGACCACTACCAGCATGGGTAGCAGCGGTGTTACCGTGTTGGTAGTGGGTACCCGTGGACAATTCGGGTGACGCCCCGTCCCCCCTTATAGAATTGTTATTATTATAATTAACTTACTATATATTTGTGCTTAATGGTCTTGTAGCTTCTTATTTTTTTTTAACTTTAATTTATTTACATTTAACCTCAATACTTTTATATATTTATAATTTAACCCAACACATTTTCATTTTCGATGAGTTAAAAGAATTTCAAGAAATTTAAACGTAAGTGTTCCTAAAGATTTTCCATAGAACATCAACCGGTTGATACTACCTGGAGGCTGGACCATTAATGCATGAAAGACGAAAACATCAACCCATTGATACTAGCCAGACTATTAATGCATGAAAGAGTAAGACAAAACATTTATGTAAGGGTTAAAGTGAGATTTTCACCTATTCCTCTGACATCACATTCTAGGGGTGTAACATCACATTCTGAGGTATTTGACAGCTTCGTACAAAACATTTAGTCAACACGGAGTGGGGCGGGAAGGCTTCACAGGCGGGAAGGCTTCATAGGTGGCAACACCGCCCCATGGGGGCGTGGAGGGCTGGGCGGGAAGGGAGGGCGGGGAGATTTGGCCGGGTGTGGGGGAGGAGGGTGGGCACGTGGAGGCTCGTGGTTGGCTGATTTTTTTTTTTTCTTTAACTTTAACACAATATAATATTATTTCCTCCCCCCCCCCCTTTCACTCCCCACAATTTTCACCTCTCACACGTAGGCCACACACGTGCCACATGACGCTTCACCCCCTCTTTCCCCCCTCCCCACTCCGTGTGGTCTTATGTAAGGGTTAAAGTGAGATTTTAACCTATCCCAGTGACAGCTTCGTATTGATATGTGATGTGGGTCAGGTTGTATGATTCCTAAATAAAAAGGTGTATTATTTCTAAATACCTTTTCACACACATACAACTTACCTTGCGTAAAATAAAGGGCCATACCGTCATACATTTCTTAGTGAAAAAGTGATACGGTCAATTACTTACCTCTCTTACCTAATTTAATACCACAATATCTTTTATTTTAAAACTAATCCATACCATACCATAGAAGCAAAGAAATAACTAATTGATTACGTCAAGTGTCATAATTTTATGAGTTTAAAATTATTTTATCGTTTTTCTTAATAAAACATAATATTTTATATAATAACTTAATTATAAGTAACTTCAATCATATTTTATCTCAAAATATCGTCTTATAGTGTATAAAATCTTCATTGCTCGTATTTTTTAATTAACATGTAAAATGCACGTATTTCCGGTTAATAGTAAAAAAAAGTAACTCTTTGACATGTTACATGCATAACCATGTACTTTCTTGCTTTCTTTTATTATTTTATATGAAACTAGGTTTTTTAACCCGCGCGCGTTGCGGCGCACTAAAATGGGTCCACTCTTTTACGTTTGCAACAATGATACAATTGATGAAGTTGGTAACATAGATCTATTACATTGGGTTGAAAGTTACTATCAAGATACATAACATGATTTCAAAATATTCCAAATCAACATGTATACATATACTTGTACACATGAAACTTTGCTAACCAAGTAAAAAATATACAGCAAAAAAAAAATCCTAAATCAAATGAAAAGATGAAATTGTAATCTAAATTCCAAGTTGAACAACAAATGGAGCAAGGGATAGATCTGGTCAACCATCAATTTTGCTTCTAACCTGCAACTTCACACCACACCTCTCCGGAACTGCCCACCACCTCTTCATCCCTCTCTCGTTTGCGATCACCTGGTTCAAAATCAGCAAATAATTAGCGTTTAGAGGCTGGTATCAATTGTAAAAGGAGGCAAGAGAAAAAGATCTACACAAAGATATATTCAAGCTTAAATATAAAGGTCAAGAGCTTAATCTCCTTCTTAGATAAGATTGGCTACACAAAAACCTTCAAGGTATGAAGACTATACGAAACATAAAACAAAACACTGAATATACCTTGTGAAGTTATTGAACAACCTCAACCTGAAGCATCAAAAGTGTAAGCCGAACAGAATATCTCAGGCAATATAAAGTTTAGCAGAGCACATTTCTTAGGTAGGTTATTATGCATAAGGGAAAACTATCATAAAAACTTAAGGGCGTGTCGATAACAGTGCATGACTGTATAAGATATTATAACTTTTAACATAAGATTCCAATAGTGTTTTTTTTACTTCTGTGCATTTTCATACATTTATAACAACTCTTAAAATTTTAACAAATTGCAAAAAAAAAAATTGAAATTAGAAGGAAGTTGATAATGGATGCCATTTGACGCTCTATGAATCCGAAAAGAAGCTTTGTAAAAAATTGAAAGATAACCACATTTCAAAATTATAACCATGGCCGTCAGAACCACCACGCGACCACTGCCGCCTTTACACCAAGCTCCGTCACGTAAAAACAGATCCAAACTACCCTATAACCACCAAAACACTGACGGTACGGTACTCTAGGTTACCTTGCCTAGATGTTTTAAATTGATCTAAAGGTCTTAGTTGAAGGAGAAGAGTTTTTGGTCAAAAAGCTCCTGAGATCACAAAAAACAAATCAACCCGCAAACGGTGGCGGCGGTGTTGCCGCGCGGAAACGGTAACCACACACCCCTTGCCGAAGGGTGCCCGCCTGCCCTAAAACATAACATGAGTCGGTCGACAAACCCACCATATATAAATACAACAAAATTGACACATCTATGTAACAATTAATTAACACGGTTGATTAAATATCTCTATGTGGCATTAAGCATGCATCTTGACATTAGTTTAATGTACTTCTAGAATATAGATATATTCTTAACTTAAAAACTAATCTTATAGTAGTTTTCTATTGGAATTTAGCTACATGTGGTACTATAGTGTAAGATTTTGTACCCAAGAATTCACATGTATATAATAACTTCACCCACTTTTTTAAGTCTTTTCTTTAATTAAATCCTGGTCCCTTTATGCAGTATTTGTTATGCATTTCCTTCCATGCATCTGTGAATCTGCAAATCAACAAATACAGAACACCTTATTTGATGTTGAACCTAAACTATTATCAATAAAACATTAGTATAAACCAATCATTGTTGGTTTTTTGTCACCTAGGCCCCTTCATCAGAATTGTGCAATAACAAAAAACCTAAACAATCAAATGAACTTACAAAAACATCAAATGGGTCGTTAATCTGAAATGACCAGCACCATCGTCATCGTCTGAAACATAGTCTCCCTCCACCAGATCGGAAATAGATGTTAAGTTTGTTAAGTAAAGAAATACCCAATAAATAACATGTAACCAAATCAACGATGTTATCTTAGCATACAATGAGCGCATACTCATTAACTCGTACAAACAGGTCGATGTTCAGCCACCTACATTTTGTCATTATTTTATCAAGAACTTGGTATATATTCGTCTTTATCTGTCAGCGCATCGGAGTCTCATTGGGAGCACTTTGCATAAAGTGATGGTGTCAAAAGCCTTGGACAACGTCGCTGTCTGTGATCGATGTTCCTGGATGAGGTAAACGTTAACGGCATTCCAACATCGTATCATTAAAGTATTTGGTGATTTGGTCTATCTCCGACTTAACCACCGATCTCCAACCATGGTGCAACGACGACCCTTGTTTCAGTTATGGTTTTTGGGAGGTTATGCATAGACATCGTGGTGAGCGAAGATTAAGGGAAAAATAGAATATGGGCCTTCGAATCTCCGACCTCCATAATATTCACCGCGCTGACTATTGAAAATATGATTGAAAGATAGTTAATTCCAGGAAACACATCCTGCAACAGAAAACAATATCGTTTCAAATGTTCAGACACACCCCAATATCCACATATCATAAGTAACCAAATACACAAGTAAATGCACGTGTATTGGGAGAAGAAAAGCTTGCTACAACCAAATTTAATCAAGGGCATCATGCAAATGTAATAGTTAAAGAATCTGCCTAGGAGGCAATGACAGACTCTATTACTAAAAAAGATTGCACAAATACAAACTTTAGAGAACTGTTAATACATTGAAGTAAATATACCAAACTTCACCATGAACAATACCTTCAATAACCACACCTTTATTTAAAAGAATTAAGAGTAACTACTTCTATGTATAACCAAAATAAAGTAATCATAGCAAAATGATTTATGATTTGAGAACAATAAAAACTAACCTTTGTGGTTGTCGAGTTAATATTCAGCCTGATATACGTTGTCGGAAAACTCGCCAAAACTCTAGATCAGTGAGCTGATCACCTACAGTTACTTAAACAACAATAGCCGAAACCGTAGCCTTGAGCAACATGAAAGAGAAAAGAGGCTTACCGGAGACTCACCCAACAACATCATATCTGAACCAAATGATATGTTTGTGTATGTAAAGTGGATATGAAAGTAATGCACATCAGCTGACCATTCTTAACATATATAATGTGATCAATGCAATTTCATTTATCTTCCAATACATAAGTTGTATTCAGAACATTTATATCAAGTAGAATTAACCAAAATCCTCTTCAAAATTCCCATTTCATCATCAACTCACACACATATAATTTGACATTATGTATACCTGAACCTATTTAACACCAAAAAAAAAAAGTAACAACAGTTAGTATATCCAAATAAAGCTAGCTATATAGCACACACATCATCAACATCATTCAGCAAATTCATATTCAACCACACCATCTTTTCACATCTAACGAAGATATGCAAATTTTCCACAAGGGTTTACCGAAAAATGGGGTCACCTAAGATTTAACATGAGTAAATCTCCAATTCGATTCCTGAATATAACATAAGAGAAAAAAACTTACTTGGTGGCTAAATTGATTTAGGCTTGACGAATATATCTCTCTTTCTTTGCTCTCTACATCACCAACGGAAACGGCAACCCCAAGTTTATCCGACAAGAGGAGACGACACCGCCTGCAACCACCGGCGGCAAACCGCCATGCTCGTTTGTCTTTTGTCTAGTAGCATACCACATTTAAATTAGCCCTAAATCTGAATATGAATATGATGGAACTGATTACATGTTAGAAACCCTAGATCAACATCATACATTAGCAAACCTAGCGACCTGTCCAATTTAACCTTCAAATCCTTCCTTTGCTGGAACTAACCAGAAATTTTGAATTTGAAAATTGTTTGGTAGAAGAACCCATAAGCTTAAATGGTTTTCTCTCTCTCTCTTTTATCAGGGGAATGAAAGATGAGATGAGATAATAAGATAGTGGGAAAGGAATAAGACGCGTGGCTTGGCAAATAGATACGTGTATCCCTCTGATGTTGTAGCGTGGATTAGATGTGTGACTCATGAATAAAGCATAGGGAAAAAAATGAATACCAAAAACAATCAATCCAGACTCGAACCTGGGATGTAATGTATAATAAGCAGCTACGAAACCACCACACCCAGCAGACCATATTGAAAATCTTCTTAACACAAATATATTTATAAACTCACTATAATAAAAAAATAATATAATCACTATTCAAATCAGTTGTGTTATTAATATAGTGTAATTAGGTTTGCACCCAATAAAATATATGACGTCTTATAATTTACCCCAAAGTTAGAAGATCTCATTCGATCCGTAAGAAAAAAGAGAGAGAGAGAGAGAGAGAATTTATTCTTTCATAAAAGCTTACAAACTTTTAAATGGTATTTGATGCAAAGGTCAATAATAATTTTGGTAGATTCGTTCTAAAATATATACTATTCAAAAAAAAAAATTTTGAACAGTAAGTAACACAACGTGCCAACCACCGTGACGCTAAACGCTATGGCTAAGGTCGACTACTCGATCACCGCTAGCTCCTTGGCTCTCCCAGAGGCGCGGAAACCCAACCTCCACCCTCCCGAAGGCACGACAGCGGAAAAATCGTTAAGACCTCGCCTCCCATCTGATTTGAACCGGCGTCACCCGTATTCGCTCTTCATCTGGATGCCGCAGAAAATAATGAGGAGAGTGAGAATCGAACCTAAGTCACAAGGAACATCAAGTCTTTCACAACCACTCCACCACTACCTCATTGGCATATAAAATTCAAACTTAATCATAGAATTCCAAAGTTCACTTCTTACACCAGATGTGCATATATGGTTGCCTGGTTGGTAGGCATTTTATTTGTTTCTTGATATATATTATAATGTTCAAGAGTACTGCAAAATTTTGCCTAAAACATGAAAAATTGTTGTGAATGTCGAAAAAAATATGTTAGATTTCACTTTTTGATAAATAAATATGTGTTTTTTTTTACCCGCAGGTAAAGCAAATGTGAAGCAAAATAGTGGCAACCTCTTCCCTTCAAATAGTCTGCTACTCGTTATCGCCTATATTGTGATAATAATTTTTGCTTTGCATGAATTACTATATATGTAATTGTCGGTTGGCCTTGGCCGACATGGGTTAGCGCCCTTTATAGATGTACAATATGTTTTTTAGTGGAGAGTTCTCGGGCAATAATGGAGCTTAAACATATAAAGTTGGGGCCAGAAATATTAGACAAAAAATTAGTTTGCAAGTATAACGTGTACACCAATTTTTTTAATAACGTATGAAGCCAAAGTGGCAAAGTTCATAGTTTAAGTTTCTAACTAAAGCATACTATATCTTTATATTAATTTGTAACATGTTAGTAGCTTCTTATCTTTTCGGATTTTTTATTTTTTTTGCATGCTTTATAGTTATTTCATTTTTGTAAAGAAATTGGGTTTTTATAATTTGTCATCACAAAAGTTAAATGAGTTTGTTTTTTTTATTAGTTACTAGCTGATTACCCCGGGAAGGTCCCGGGGTTGAAAAATTTAATATGATTTAATAAAAAATGATAAAAAGAAAAAGAAAACTCAAATCATGAAAAGAGTAAATAACTTAAACATGATCAATCTTAGTTAAAAAACATTTATTTAAAAAGTTAAAAAAATAAAAAGCATAAACCATATTAAACATAATAAAGTATTAAAAGGATAACCTTCAACATATAATCATCTTCAAGTAAATTAAAATATGTTACAATTTGACTTATACTTATATATATAGATGTAGAATTCATGATGAGGGTTGAAAAATATAACCATTCTAATAATACTAATACTAATAGTAATAATTATTACTCTTGTAATTAAATAAATAAAAAAATAACCTTGATATAAGGTGACACCATGTGTTGCAGTGTTGGGCGAATCTTTCTCCTAGCTTCTCTTGATGAAGTATACCTATCGATCTTTAGAAGAGTAAAATTCCAATGATAACATGGCGATTGGGCTGAATTTCAACATCGTAGATAAGAACCTGGTTTAAAAGAAAAAACATGATTAATGAATAACCTGAACACTTTGTGTTTTTTTCTGTATGAATATAACCCCACAAAAAATAGTCGTTTTTTTTTTCGTTTTTATATAGCACTATGGTACTCGTTGCAAAGATAATAAAACGCTCGTTAATTTGGTGTAATTTTTTTATTTAAAAAATCTCGAATATAAAAGATATTTATGTTTAAAAATTATGGGAGGAAGATAAAAGAGAAAAATTTAAATTTGTTTTTAAATTCTTTTTTCCTAAAATAACTCAATTTAATTTTAGTAATTGAGAATTGAGAGATAGAGAGATAAATTTAGAAAAATACTCAAAAACACCAAAAACACTCAATTATTAAGCCATGTGGCACTCTCAAAGGGCATATATGCTTTCTTTTATATATATACTAGATTATACCCCGGGAACGTCCCGGGGTTGAGAAATCTAATATGATATATTAAATTTACATATAAAATAAAATGATGCGCTTTACAGTTACATATAAGAAAGCTTCGGGTAGCACCTAACCTAAAACAATTAAAAATGTATCTCCAATGTTAACGTCTAACCTTAAACAATGTATAACTCTAATATCAATATCTAACCTAAAACAATGTATAACTCCAATGCTAACGCAAGTTGAAAATAGAATTCATATTTACTGATTTGAACATAATTAGTGACTTGCCTATACATGATTAATGATTTACCTGAACACTTTGTGTTTTTTTTCCTGTATGAACGAAACCACACAAAAAAATAGTCGTTTTTTCTCCGTTTTTTATATAGCACCATGGTACTCGTTGGAAAGATAATAAAACGCTCGTTAATTTGGTGTAATATTTTTCTTTAAAAAATCTCGTATATAAAAGATATTAACGTTTAAATATTATGGGAGGAAAGATAAGAGAGAAGAATCCAATTTTATTTTTAAATTATTTTTTTCCTAAAATATCTCAATGCCACATGGGATGATACATGGCACACTCAAGGAGGAGAATGTCTCTTTGAGTGCCATGTCATTAAAATGGATTTGGTTTATTATTTCAACATCGTAGATAAGAACCCGGTTTAAAAGAAAAAACATGATTAATGAATAACATGAACACTTTGTGTTTTTTTTCCTGTATGAACGAAACCTCACAAAAAATAGTCGCTTTTTCTCCGTTTTTTATATAGCACTGTGGTACTCGTTGGAAAGATAATAAAACGCTCGTTAATTTGGTGTAATTTTTTTCTTTAAAAAATCTCGTATATAAAAGATATTAACGTTTAAAAATTATGGGAGGAAACCTAAGAGAGAAAAATTTAAATTTGTTTTTAAATTCTTTTTTCCTAAAATAATTCAAATTAATTTTAGTAGATTAGGTTTTATGTTATTATTTGTTTTTTTTTTTAATTTGCCACATGGCATGACACATGGCACACTCAAGGAGGAGAATGCCTCCTTGAATGCCATGTCATTAAAATGGCTTTCTTTTATTATATATATAGATTATTTTCCCGGATTTTATTTGGTCATCGTTTGGTTGCTACTTATCACAGTGTTTGGTGGTCATACTTGGTCCGTCATGTTTTTTTTGTTTTGTTGCTACTTAATACGATGTTTGGTAGTCACATTTGGCCTGCCATGTTTTTTTACCCCCTAAACTTTCTTATATATGTCGGTATAAATTCGGCTTTGTCTACTTTTACGTCACATAAGTCATGTGGTGTTAAATATTCATTTTTTGGTTTACGTTTTTTTTTCTCAATTCTGATCGTCGTTTGGTTGCTACTTAGCAAGGTTTTACACCTCCATCCCCCCAATGCTGGTAGCACGGTTTTTGAGGGAACGACAAATTACACTAAAACAAGTAGCGAGACGCTAGGCAATAACAACTATATAACGAATATCTACACCAATCTTTCCAAACAATATTATTAAGCGGCAACCTATTCTTAATCCAAGGACCAAGGATACTTCAAAGCTTTGATGTCCTCAATCGTTTTCACAATGTTAGCCGGCTTGGAGGAGCAAATCGTTCCTACTTTCCAAATCCACTAAGATGCGATGGGAATGCTTCCGAATAGCAGCTTCTTCTTTCACTTATCCAGGTTGCAATTGTGATGAATAGAAAGTAGGTCTCAAAAAGAAAACACATAAGTTGGAGAAATCTCACACCACAAGGATTTATAGGGTTAGAAATTGTGACTGAGTCTTGATTTTCTGTCTTGTATTTATAGGGTTAGAAAACTAGTCGTTTGAAAAGTACATGTTTAAATATTATTCTTTATTAAATATTTAAATATTATTATTTTGTTATTTAATAAATTTATTATAAATAAATTTACTTTTTGTATTTTTGTATGCTTTTAATTTTTTTATGTTTAATTTGATTTTCAATTAGTTTATAAAAAAATGCCAAATGGCAGATCAACCCCCCCCCCCCCCCCCCCCCCCCCCAAAAAAAAAAAAATCTAATCTCTCCCACTTATACAATCCACCTTCCCACACTATGCTTGCTATATGTGGAAATTTTACCTAGAAGTACTTGTTAAAGAGTTTTGTGATAACTAGGCACAACAAGTTAATCTATGTTTGGATTTTCATATATTTAGTTAACTGCTATTTTAAGAAATAGCTTATTTGTTGTGATTGCATGCTGTTCGTTAGGTAGAACAAATTTTTATCTATAGTCAGCTAAGTTATAAATACTTATCAGTATTTCCATTTATAGGTATTTAAAAAAATGCTTTTGATCATTTAGCTACATGCTTTTATCAAAAATAAGGTTATAACTACTGAATCCTGGGTTTCATTTAACTTTAGCATTAAGGCTATAGGGTGTGGAGGAGGGTAGTCCTCCAAGGATGGGCCGCTATGTAAGTATCACGTCATTATGTGGTAGGCTAGGCAAGATGGAGATGGAGCAAGGGGGTGAGAGATGAACCTCCCTCCCTTAAAAAAAACAAATCATCAATGAGCAAGCCTAGCTCCAACGTCTTCCCCATGCTAGCCACGACGATAACGGGGCAGGGGGCGGTGTAGCCGCCCCAAGCTACACCATGATGGGGCTATGCCGACCCCCACACCGTATGGTCTTAATTAACGTAAAAAAACAAATCTTGATGTTAAAATGTCATTAGCACGATGATGGTTTAGTTATGTCAATTTTAAGATTTAACTGACAATCGGTTTCGGCCAGAAGCGTTTATATGAGAATTGATCGTTTTACCCGGTTTTCCGAACCAAACCGGGAGTTTATTATAGGGTTCGGTTTTGGTTCTTATATTTGGCATGTTATGGTTCCGATTCTTATCAGTTCGGTTCTGAACCGTTGCACAACCCTAGCGACATCTAAAAGTTTAGAAACATTATATTAAATACTTATCATAACCAACAATTTGGATGCTGATGAAACTAATATAGTTTTGAGAAAAATTTAGTAGATGAGATTCAGCAAAAAGGTTTTCAAATGGTTGGCCAATGAATATAGTCTCTATCAACATAAGAGGTCTGGGGTGTGTGGAGAAAGGCGATTGGATTCGGAATATTCGTATAAGAAATGGAGCGGTTTTCGTTTTGATTCAAGAGACACAATTTGTTAGCTTGGAAGGGGTGAATGTTTCTAGATTCTGGGGAAACGACAATCATGGGATGGAATGGGTGGACGCTACGGGAAGATCGGGAGGGCTTCTAACGTTATGGGATAATAAGAAGTTCGTTCTGGGTTCGGTTACTAAGCAAAGGTATTTTTTGACATTACGTGGTACTGTGAAAGAGACGGGTAAGGAGTTGTGTGTTATCAACGTTTATGCGCCTCAAAAGCCAGCGGATAAGAAGGTGTTATGGGGTGGTTTGGCGTCTTTTCTTGCCAGTTTCAACGGTTCAGTGATTATAGGAGGTGACTTTAATTGTGTTCGGGAAAGAGAAGAACGTAAAAACTCAAAGTTTAATGTGACATCGACCGAAGACTTTAATGAGTTTTTGGAAGATGTTGGGTTGCACGAATATGTTTTACGGGGGCGGAAGTTTACGTATGTGACGGGTAATAAATGTAGTCGTATTGATCGTATTTTTGTGTCTTGGGAGATTTTATCGGAATGGCCGAATGCGGAGTACCGGGCGTTAGCTAGAGAGAGATCGGATCATAGTCCTCTTATATTGAAGTTTGAAGATCGTAACTTTGGTCCGAAGCCGTTCAAGTTCTTTAACTCGTGGCTTAACAGGAAAGAGTTTGACGATGTGATTACTAGAGCATGTTCGGATTTTAGTGGTAGAGGTGATCCAGACGTGAGTTTCATGCTTAAACTAAAGCATTTAAGGCATGCGATTCTGTCTTGGAAGGAAAGGGCGAGTGTTCAGGAGGAAGAGGAATACCAGCTTCTAGTCAAGGATCTTCATGACTTAGATGAGATTGTGGAGGTTCGAGATTTGGATCAGGAGGAACAATGGATTTTTTCTGAAGCCAAGGCTAGAATGAAAGAATTGGAAGAGTTCAAGGCTAAAGATCTCCGACAAAAGTCAAGGGTTAAATGGGCTAAGGAAGGGGATGAAAACACGAGTTTTTTTCACGGTGTTATTAACAAGCGAAGGGTCTCGAATGCGCTTCCGGGGTTAGTCATCAATGGGGTTGGGTTACTAAACCATCTCTCGTCAAAAAAGAGGTGTTTAGTTTCTTTAAGAAGAAGTTTGAAGAAGATATGCCGGTTCGCCCTTCTTTGGATTGTTATGGTTTGCGTGTAGTGTCTGATGAGATGGCAGATAGCTTAATCGCCCCGTTTGTTGAGAGTGAAATTAAAGAGGCTGTGTTTAATTGTGGTAGTGACAAGGTTCCAGGTCCAGACGGGTTCAATTTTAGATTTATAAAAAAATACTGGAGTTTATTATCTGACGATTTTGTGCAGATTCTTCATTCGTTTGCGGATACGGCTTCCATCAACAGAGGGGTGGGTTCTTCGTTTATCACGCTTATTCCTAAAGTTTTGGATCCTGTTTCTCTTGCAGAATATAGGGCCATTACATTAATTGGGGTGGTGAGCAAAGTTATTTCGAAGGTGTTAGCGAACAGGTTCAGGAAGGTTATGGGCGACATCACTCATGATACACAATCGGCTTTTCTGACCGGGAGATATATTTTGGATGGGCCTATGATGATCAGTGAGATTATGTCTTGGGCGAAAAGGGGGGGAGAAAATCTGTTTATGTTCAAAATAGATTTCGAGAAAGCATATGATAACGTTAACTGGAATTTTTTAATCTCAGTCATGCGTCAAATGCGCTTTCCGGAATTGTGGTGCAGGTGGATTTTGGGTGTTCTCTCCTCGGCTAGGTCGTCTGTCTTAGTCAATGGGTCCCCTACGTTCGAGTTCGGTTGTGGTAAAGGGTTGAGGCAGGGCGATCCTATTTCACCGTTCTTGTTTATTATTGTCATGGAGGCTTTCTCAGGTATGCTTAGGAAAGCGTGTGATCTAGGTGCGTTTAATGGTGTTAATTTGTCGCAAGCAGGTCCTATGATCTTGTATTTTCTCTATGCGGATGATGCTATGATGATGAGGGAATGGTCTACGTTTAATTTTACGAGCTTGAGGAGATTGCTTCGCATATTTCATATGTGCTCTGGGCTCCGTATCAACATTAATAAATCCACTCTTTTTGGGGTGGGGGTTCGTGATGAGGATGTAAAGGTGGAAGCGGAGGTGTTAGGATGTCGTTCGGGTGCTACTCCGTTTAAGTACTTGGGTATCCTTGTGGGGGTGAATATGGGTCGGATCAAGAACTGGGAGCCGGTCATTAAGGTGTTCAATAACCGGCTTTCTAAATGGAAGGCCAAAACTTTGTCGATGGGAGGTAGGCTTGTATTGATTAAATCGGTCCTCGAGAGCCTTCCGACGTATTATTTTTCTCTATACAAAGCGCCTTTGGCGGTGATTAATAAGCTCGAAGGTATTATGAAAAGGTTTCTTTGGGGCGATAGTGATGAGGTGAGGAAGACCCATTGGGTGGCTTGGGAAGTTGTTACGCGTGCTAAAGAGGATGGCGGGCTGGGAATAAATCGTTTGGAGGTAGTAAATAATGCTCTTTTGTTAAAATGGCTTTGGCGCTACAAGGTTGAAACTAATGCTTTGTGGAGAAAAACGATTGATGCTATTCATGTCATGAGGCGAAAATGGGATATGTTTCCGGTTAATGCTAGTATCAACGGTACGTGGGCTAAAATGGTAAACACTGGTTTTAAACTAAAAGTGAGCGGAAGTCAATTTGTTAGCATGGTTCGAGGGGTGGTGGGTAAAGGCTCGGAAATTAAGTTTTGGATCGACCCTTGGGTTAAAGAAGTGTCGTTGAGGGTGTTATTCCCTAACATTTTCCACCTAGAGATTGATAAGTGGGGTACAATTCAGCAGCGAATACAAGGGGATTTTGAGTCTACTGTGGTTTCTTGGAACTGGTCTAGATATCCAGCCACGTCTGTTGAAGTTCAGGAGCTGATAGAAGTTCATCGGATCATAGTTGCTGTACGTTTGTCTGATAAAAAGGATGGTTGGGCCTGGAACAAAGACGGGGCAGGGGAGTTCTCTGTCAAAGAGATTAAGAAATGGATCTTATCGGACAGTTCGAGAATTGGTGCTGATGTATTCAAATGGTGTTCATGGATTCCGAGTAAATGCAACTTGTTTATGTGGAGGGCGATTATGGACCGAATTCCGACTAAAGTGGCGCTTGCTAAGAGGAACATCTTTTTTGGCGATATTAGTTGTGTGTTTTGCAGCGATTCGGAGGAGTGTTCTGAACATTTGTTCACGGCTTGTGCGATTGCCAACAGTGTGTGGGATGCCATTTGCGCATGGTTTAACATCCCAAAGAGCTTTCTTTTCTCAGTCAGAGACGTGGTGGATTTGGTAAAGCAAGTGAACGGGTCAAGTAACAAGAAACAAGTGATTTATGGTTTGGCGATATTGACGTGTTGGTGCATTTGGAAATCCAGGAACGACAAACAATTCAACAACATGGAGGTCAAGGTTACAAAAATAGTTCTAGATGTGAAATCATTGGGTTATTTGTGGTATAGGAGTCGATTTAAAGGTGTTAAGGTAGACTGGAATCGTTGGAACTCTTGTTGTATTGATGTGATGTAATCCGTGTGGGTCCCTCCGTCTTGGAGTGGCTCCTCGGTTTGGTGTTTTTTAATGAAGTTTAACTTTCAAAAAAAAATGTAAAATTGTGTTATATCTATACATATAATATTTTGGAGCAATTTTTGACACATGTCATTCATTTACCCCCCTAGAAATTATCTCTCCTCCATTGGTGATGCCACATGGCACATTGAGAGAATTAATAAATTTTTTTTTAAATCAAAAATCCCGAAATTATATAAACCCTCAAAAAACACACGGACATAACATCACACCACAATCAACATCGCCTCCTCCAAAACCTAAACCCTAATCTTGGCGATTCAAACATATCGATCATCTCCAATCCAAGGTAACCTCCATTCGATTCTTCTTTTGAATAGATGGATGTTCTTCTATCTTTGATTATTATCGCAGATCATCGATGAACTTATTTTCTATATTTTTTTTGATTTCGATTACTGTTAATGTGTTTGTTGTAATGATTGTTCTTGGTTTTTTGTTTATTATTCTTCAGTCATTCAGTCATGTTAATATCTTTGATTTTGTGTTGATTTTTTTAGGGTTTATGTCCGACCTTTCGATTTAGGGGATTTTACACTTCAAGCGTTAAGACAAAATTTTGATTGATTATTATTTATTAAGACTGATTACGGTTCCACTGATGATTATTATGGAAAATATGATTTAGGTTTCTATTTAGATTGAATGTTTTAGGTTTATGATTCGATTGATGTTTTATAGAAAGCTTAGAATGGATTATTATGATTTAGTTTTTGATTAGTGGTTTATGTTTTAGGTATCGATTTAGGGTTTAAGAAATACTTTAATAGTTTGTTACTATTTAAGCGTTCAACTGAGAATGATTTTGCATTTATGATTTAGGTTTGTATTAAGGTTGAATGTTTTAGGTTTATGATTACGTTTCAATTGATGTTTTAAGTATAGCTAAGAAAGGATTCTTATGATTTAGTTTTTGATCGATTATTTATGTTTTAGGTCTCGAATTAGGGTTTAAGAAATACTTTAATGGTTTGTTACTATTTAAGCGTTCAACTGAGAATGATTTTGCATTTATGTTTTAGGTTTGTATTAAGGTTGAATGTTTTAGGTTTATGATTACGTTTCAATTGATGTTTTAAGGATAGCTAAGAAAGGATTCTTATGATTTAGTTTTTGATTGATTCTTTATGTTTTAGGTCTCGATTTAGGGTTTAAGAAATACTTTAATGGTTTGTTACTATTTAAGCGTTCAACTGAGAATGATTTTGCATTTATGTTTTAGGTTTGTATTAAGGTTGAATGTTTTAGGTTTATGATTACGTTTCAATTGATGTTTTAAGGATAGCTAAGAAAGGATTCTTATGATTTAGTTTTTGAACGATTCTTTATGTTTTAGGTCTCTACTTATGGTTTAACAAATACTTGAATGGTTTGTTACTATTTAAGCTTTCAACTGAGAATGATTTTGCATTTATATTTTAGGATTCTATTAAGGTTGAATGTTTTAGGTTTATGATTACGTTTCAATTGGTGTTTTAGAGACATCTAAGAATGGATTGTTATGATTTATTTTTTGATTAGTCGTTTATGTTTCAGGTATCGATTTACATTTTTTAGGTTTCAATTGATTTTATGAGGTTTCTTTCATTGTTCATTAACCTCTGTTTAATATTTATTGACAATGATTCCTGCTTTATGTTTTATGTATGTATTTAGTAAAATTGTTACCTCTGAAAACTTATAATCAATTGGTTTTTAATGTTTCCATTTACTGATTTATGTTTCATACTAACTCACTTTTTTCTAATACAGATTGCTAACTGGTTGTGTGATAATGACTTACGGTTTTTGGGTACGGTCAGAAGCCAATGATCGTCTTTGCTTGGTAAGCAATCTTACAATCTTTCTTATGCAATAATATTTGATTCATTACATTCATTAACAAAGATTTTTAATGTTTATTCATAAATATAAAATTATTGCAGTCTGTTAGATGTTAGTCAATGTTCATAAAGCAGGCCATAGAGGTCAATGTGTGGTTTACTTTTTCCATAATTATATACCATATATTGTAATAATATCAAATTCTTTCTTATATGTAGGCTTTACCTCAGGAGTACATAGAATGGGTTGAAAAGTATAAGTATCCAACAGGTGATTGTACGATTCATACACTGGATGAAAAAAGATTTCGCGTTAAGGTCATGCAGATAGCTGGGAAGTGGTTTATTTGTGACGGATGGAAGCACCTGATGACTACATTAAATTACCCATCTGTTTGCAACTTTGTTTTTGAATACGAATCGACGATCAACTGTTTCAATATGATTACGTTTCATCAAGATGCTATAGCTGCACCTGGTAGATTTTTCTACTGCAAGCTTGATGACCCTCAAACTGATGAAGAACGTCTGGTATGTGTTATGTACTCTCATTTAACTACATTATATAACACACTGATCATATAGTAATATGTATTAATGTTTCATTCCATTTGTTCCAACTTATCAGCATATCAGTTGCTTTGTTATGCATGGATTATACAACAGGACCCTTCCGTTGGAACCAATCATAGTCAGCTCATTTCCAGGTCATGTTTTCAAATCCAAATTCCTCATTTAATTTGATATTTATTAAAAGAAAAAGGTCCCTAAAACTGTATTGATTATGTAGGTTATAATGGTTTATCATTCATATTGTATGTCAATTATTAATTGAAATAAAGACTTTATTTCCATTTGATTGGTTAATCTCTTTTTGAATGATTAAAAATAATATTAAACGGTGTTTGCTTCAGGTCATGTTTTCCAAATCCAGCTAGAAAACGATGGTGCTGCTACTTACATAACTCAAGGATGGCCTTATATGAGGGAGACTTTTGAGATAACCAAAGATCATCTGATTGTGTTTGAGATTTACAATGAGGTTTGTTTCTCAATTTGTAAATGTTTGTTGTATTATTTTGGCTAATCTACATCAAAATTAACTCTATACATTATTTTTCATTAGTGTATAAACTTTTGATTTTTTACTTTGTTAAACAAACAGAAAACATATGAGTTGACATTTTTTAAGAAAGGCAAGCTTACTCTTCCTCCCCATTTGTGGGAGGACGATGACAATTCTGAGGATGATGAACACAATGATAATGATATCATTGTTGTTTCTGATGATGATGGCGAAGAGGTGAATGAAGGAGATGCTATGGATCATGAGGATGATCAATCTGCTGCTAGCGAGGATGTAGGTTATTGTGAGGATTTGGGTGTTCCGGTTGTTTTCACCGTTGACAATCATTTTGTAAGTTTCATATATTATACAAACCGTATATTATAATCATATTTATGCATATGTTAGTTTGTTATTAAATTTGCAAATTATTTGTTATTTTTTAGCGTATGCAGGCGGATTGGGCAAGAGAAAATGGTATGAACAGGCAGAGGGATTTGACGATTAAAGATGGTGAAGGTTACACTTGGGGAGTTTCTGTTGGTGTAGAAAGTTCGAGGTCAAGTAAGCGTTACTACATCAAAGGTATGTCAACCTTTGTTGCTGATAAGGATCTGCAGGCAGGTGATCAAATGCATTTCCTTTTTTTCCAGAATCGAGGTCTGTTAAAGCTCTCTAAAGTAGTTAGGCTTCCTGGTAATTAGTTCTGTTAGTTTTGGCAGTTTTTTGGTGAACATAACATTTTTGGTCGGTAACTTTTTGCACCTTAGTGGTGGTAGTTTTTTGAATATGGCGAACGTTTAGTGGTCACATACATTTGCACGTTTTACTGGTTTAGTCAACGGTGTGTTTTTTGGGTTGTTTAGTGTTTTAAACAGTACTATTATGCTATGGTTTGTTGAAACAGTTGATATGATACTTAATATGATGTTCCTGGCAGTAGTCTAATATACTAAATTTCAATGCAAATTAGTGGTAACTATGTTATCCATGTTTCAAGTTATAGTAATATAGTATAGTTACAATCACTTTTTATGATGTATGGTTAGTAGTCGTATATTTTAATTTTTTTGGGTTGTATAGCAAGTAAGTTAGCAGTGCTTGAAATATGTTAGTAAACAGTGCTTTGAATGTTAATAATAATGTTTTACATTTTCATATAGAAAACAATGAAGTTTTAAAACATTGGTTGGTAAACTATTTTTAAAAAAAAAAGTTGTTGTAAACATTAAGTTTTTAAATTTTACAAACTTTTAGGTTTTTGAGGATTAACTTTTTAAAAGTAATTAAAGATTTGACAACCTTTTAATTTATGAATTGTCATTAGTATTAATTACTATGATATTAATAACAATAACTCTTATCAATCATTGTTAACAAAGTCAATTTAAAAGTATTAGTGGTAAGTAACAATCAACATAAATGTAATTACTTTCTTTTTTAAATATTAAAAACCAACCCTTTATTAACCAAAACCGGTTTTAAAACATTCAACATTAAAGCATTTAAAATCATTTTAAATGTAAATTTAATCTGGTGGTTTTTTAACCGTTTTAAAATCAATGTTTTACTATGTCATTTAAACTTGAGTAGACTTTTCAAATTTTCTTAAATATGTTAGTGTACAAAATTTTTCATAATATATAATTTTTTTAAAAACCTATCGGTTTGAAAAGTTAAAAATTTAAACTTCTAACTTAAAAATGGAAACATGTAACAATTGAAATACCAAGATTTTTATTTAACAAACATTAAACGAAATTTAACTTAATCATGGAAACACTTAAATGTAAAATCATTTTCATTTCACTGGGAGGCAAGGTCGACTCAAATATTAATAAAGGCAAGGCTCCGTTTATATACAGGATTAGTGGTGAAAATTATCATGCCTTGGGTGGTCTTCTTCCTAATGATGGGACAAAACCAAAATTTTCTCAGTTGTATATCTATGACACTGAAAACGAAGTCTCTAACAGGAGTAAAATTTTCAGGTAATATTTTACAATTTATTAAAATTAATTTTTTCTTATAGTTTGTTTTTTTCATATAAAACAACTGTTCATTTTTTGAAATTTTAATCTATTTATTACAGTAAGGAAAAAGGGGAGTCTAAAAAAATTGATGAACAACTTGATGTTCAAATCATTCAGTACCTCAAGTCGATGTTAGACTCTAAAAATCAGCTTGTGAAAAGCTATAGGAGTGTACGCGATCGATTTCATGAAAATCCTGAAGTTAGCCTTAAGTTACGTCTTATTGGGAGGCGAACTAAAGATGGTCGACTATACAACTTACCAACTTCAAATGAAATCGTTGCACTTATACTTACAGACAATGATGATGAGCTTGACAATCGAGATATTGTTGTGGAATCAAGAAAAGAAGGTCTTATGCGGATAAGTGAACTTCATCCAAAATATTTAGCTCTTCAGTATCCATTGCTTATTCCATTTGGAGAAGATTGTTATAGGGTTGATATACCGCATCGTGAAGAAAGGAAGTCTAAAAAGAAAGTAGACTCAAAGTGTTCAATGAGAGAGTATTTTGCCTATCATATTCAGGACAGAGTTGGTAAGTTCTCATTGATTTTGAATGCAAGGCGCCTTCTTCAACAGTTTTTGGTTGACATTTATACTATGATCGAGAGTGAGCGGTTGTTTTATGTACGTTATCAGCAACAAAAACTTAGGTGTGACTCTTATTCCAGTCTTCAAAACTTGCATCAAAATGGACCTACAGATTTGGCAACAATAGGTACACCTATAATATTACCATCTTCTTTTACTGGTGGTGCACGTTACATGAGGGAAAATTATCTTGATGCAATGGCCATTTGTAAAAAACATGGATACCCTGATTTTTTCATCACAATCACATGTAATCCGAAATGGCCTGAAGTTAGACGGTTTCTGAAGGATAAGAAGACAAATCCTGAAGACAGACCAGACATTTTAACCAGATTATTCAAACTGAAGCTAGACTCACTGATGAAAGATTTACGTGATAAAGCAATATTGGGGAAGACTTCGGCAGGTAACATACATTAATAACTTTGAATAATTCTTTATTACCGTAACAAACTAATAAAGTTAGTAAATATATATATTTTTTTATTTTCAAGTAACTTTTTTATTTACAAAATTTATATTTTAATTTTAGTACCATTTATTTTTACAGCTGTTTATACTATCGAGTTCCAAAAGCGTGGTCTTCCTCACGCTCATATCTGTCTGTTTCTTAAAGATGAAAGCAAGCTTCCCACGATTGATCATGTTGATCGTTTCGTTTCTGCTGAAATCCCAGATAAGAATTTAGATCCTGAGTTGTTTAGTCTTGTGAGTGACTTTATGATTCATGGACCATGTGGACGTGAATATCCCAACTGCCCGTGCATGATTGATGGTAAGTGCTCCAGGAAATTTCCAAAGAAGTTTTCTCCGGCATCAATGATAGATTCAAAAGGATATCCGGTTTATTAAAGAAGAGACTCAGGAGTATTTGTTGAAAAAGGAGGTGCTCAGTTAGATAACAAAAATGTGGTTCCGTATAACCCAACACTTTTGAAGCGTTATCAAGCTCATATTAATGTTGAATGGTGCAACCAAGCTGCTTCAATTAAGTATCTATTCAAATACATTAACAAGGGACCAGACAGGGCTAAAATTGCTTTTGTAGAAGATGATGGAGAAGGTCAAGAAGTACAGCAAAGAGATGAAATCAAAAAACATTATGATTGCAGGTTCCTTTCAGCATGTGAAGCTTCATGGAGGATACTTAAACACGACGTGCATTACAGATACCCTCTAGTGATTAGGCTTCCTTTTCATCTACCTGGTGAGCAAACTGTTGTATACGGTCCACAAGAGCAACTTCAAAACGTACTCAACAAGCCATCAGTGTCTTCTACAATGTTTCTCCAATGGATGCAACTAAACCAGAATGAACCTGTGGCACGTGAACTGAGCTACATCGAAATCCCAAGTAAATTTGTTTGGAAACCTAATGAAAAAAAATGGGATTTTCGAAAAACAGGTAAGGCAATTGGTCGTGTTCATATGGTTAATCCATCAATGGGTGAGGCTTATTTCTTGAGAATTCTTCTTAATAAGGTCAAAGGTCCCAAATCTTTTGCTGAGATAAGAACGGTGAATGGAAAAGTTTTACCAACATATCGAGATGCATGTTACGCTCTTGGCCTGTTGGAAGATGACAAGGAATATATAGAAGCTATTGAGGAAGCTCATTATACCGGTTCAGGATACTCTCTTCGTAATTTGTTCGCGATGATGTTGTTGTCTAACAGCTTATCTAGGCCTGACCATGTTTGGGAGAACACATGGAAGTACTTGTCAGACGGTATTATGCGTAGACACGAAGACGTATTCCAAATTGAAGGTAAAAAAATTTATAACTCAACATTTTATTTATTTTACGTTATTATTTATTCTTTAATTAATAATTACAATCTTTATCGTTATCAGGTTTGTCTCTTCCTGATGATCAAATCAAGAATCTTACGTTGCTTGAAATTGAGAAGCAGTTAATTCGGAATAACTTCAGCCTACGTAGGTTTCCTTCTATGCCTTTTCCTAATAATGATTCAATTGCATCTGCAAATAACCATTTGATACTTGATGAACTCAATTATCAAGTAACTACGCTGGCTGAGGAATTTCATAGCAACGCACCTTCTTTAACAGATGAGCAGCGTTTAATTTTTGATGAAATAATTGATGCGGTTGATTTCAACAAAGGTGGGCTTTTTTTTTGTTTATGGGTTTGGAGGCACTGGTAAAACCTTTTTATGGAAAACGTTGTCTGCTGCCATTAGATCTAAAGGACAAATTGTTTTGAACGTTGCATCTAGCGGTATTGCTTCTTTGTTGTTATCTGGTGGAAGGATGGCTCATTCTAGGTTTCGTATACCTTTGAATGTTACGGAAGAATCCGTGTGTTCTATGAAGGCGAATAGCGATGAGGCAGATTTATTGAAGCATACTAAGTTAATTATTTGGGATGAAGCTCCAATGATTCACAAACATGCTTTTGAAGCTCTTGATCGCACAATGAAAGACATCTTGAAATCAAAGGATTATGTTAATTCCGAGCTGCCTTTCGGAGGTAAGGTTATGGTTTTGGGTGGTGATTTTAGACAGATCCTTCCTGTTGTTCCCAATGGTAGTAAAAGAGATATTATAAGTGCCTCAATAACTTCCTCTAAGATTTGGAATACTTGCAAAGTCCGTACGTTAACTAAAAACATGAGGTTCACATTGGGTAACAACACATCTGAATCAGAAGAAATAAAGGAATTTGCAAACTGGCTTCTACAGTTAGGTGAGGGTAAAGTTGGTGCTTCAGTTGATGAAAATGAGGCAGATGTCGACATTCCAGATGATCTTCTTATAAAGCATTCATCAGATCCGATTTGTAGCTTAATTGACTTCGTCTACCTTTCACTTCTTGAGCTTTACAAAGATAAAGATTACTTTGGTGAACGAGCAATACTTGCACCAACAAATGAAGTGGTACATGAAATTAATGACAGGTTGCTTTCATTGTTTCCTGGAGATGAAGTCGAGTATTTGAGCTCTGATAGTATATGCCAGATTGAGAATGGTAATAACCGTTCACAGGAAGATTTATATTCTCCTGATGTCCTTAATGGTTTAAAAATTTCTGGATTGCCTAATCATCGATTAGCACTAAAGATTGGTGTTCCCGTTATGTTGTTGAGAAACATTGATCAACAAAATGGCCTGTGCAACGGCATCAGATTACGTATCACCAGACTTGCGAAGCGTGTTATTGAAGCCGAAATCATATCAGGTGGTAACATTGGTACCAAAACTCTTATTCCTAGAATAAATATGATACCATCTGATAACAAGATTCCAGTCAAGTTCCAAAGGCGCCAATTCCCAATAAGCGTATGTTTCGCCATGACCATCAATAAAAGCCAAGGACAGTCTCTATCGAAGGTTGGGTTTTATTTAAGAGACCCTGTATTCTCACATGGCCAGCTTTATGTCGCATTGTCAAGACTTAAAAGCAGGGCATGAGTGAAGTTACTTATACTTGATGCTGATGGCCAATTGAAGACTAAAACAAAAAATGTGGTGTATAAAGAAATATTTAGTGATATTTGAATAGAATGTGTATTGGTTTCTTTTAAATCTTAATAAAATATTTCTGCTACATTTATTTATATGTTTTACCACTCAAAATAATTGTACGTTGGTGAGCCGCGTGTAACGCGGGCAAAGATCTAGTGTAGTTATAAACATAACTAATTGATGGAAATTGATTAAAAAAACCCGTAGAATTGATTTGGGTGATACTTGAATTTTAGTTGCAAAATTTATAATTATGGTAAAAGTAATCATTTTGGCTAAATTTGGATATAAATAGTAACTAGATTGATGATCGCGCGCTTCGCGGCGCGTCCTTGGCATAACAAACAACATGTGCGTCCAACCACTCTACTATACTGTCCTTTGGTGTTTCATTCCGGATGAGATTGTCTACATCAAATAATGAACAAAATAAAAAAAAATAATAATAAAACCACCGCCGACGCGCCATTGGTGTTTCATTCCGGATGACATTGTCTATATCTAACGATTTCGTACAAAATAAGAAAAACTATTAAAACCACAACCCACCCGCCGCGTATTGTGGCAGAGTAAAAACTTAATGACTCGAATTTATATGTAAAATATGTAAACCGGTTCGTTTCTTAGCATCAATGTTGTGCATCACTTTAAGAAGATGTTAGAATAAGACACTATTTTGCATCAAATGTATCATGATATTTTATGGCTATTTACAAAAGTATTTTATTTCAAGCTTGTTAATGATTTTTTTTACATAAGAGACCAAATGATAAAAGTCTTTGCATTTATGACATTGTAAGGTTGGAAAATAGGTATTGACTGTTCCAAACCAGAATAGATTCTCTCTCACACACTCTTCTTATGTCTTACATTTATCTCTCTACATACATACATCATCTCGCATAACCTCATATCTTTTAATTTGTTTTTCACTTGAATCTAATAGAAGTGAAGTCTTGCAAAAAAGTTATAACTATTATTTTAATTTTATGGTTGTCTCTATATCCTCTTCACCCTATGGACTAAAAAAATCTCATTTTCAAAGATTTGTTGCAGGTTTTGTCCAATACTATTAAGCACATATATTTGATCCTTTTATTCCTTTAATTTCAAATCCTACTGAGTAGGAATCTTCACATCCCAGTAGTTCTTTTCCCGTATCCCTCTTTCTCTCTCCAATTATCCACTTAACACAACCACCACGACCCACTTATACCATCACCCGTCACTCCATCACCACCGAACATCCACTACGAATCACCCCGCCACTCCGCCACCACCATTGAACACCCACTACCACCATCTGACCCACAACACTAAACCCCTCAACACCGAAACCCATCATCACCTAAAGAGTCCACTGCCACCACCATCAGCAAAGTAAAAAAACGAAAGAAAACAAAAGAAAACAAAACAACCAACTCAGATCTACAGTCATCATCGTTGCAAAATAAATGGGCTCAGAGGCCGCCACGGCTGCAACCGGAGTTGCCATGCCAAGTAGCAGGCCGCCATCATCGCCAAAACCCTAAAGTGTTCATGTCTCAGATGAGTACTCATCGTCATCAACAAAGCCTCCGGCTGTTTCTCTCTCTAGAAAATGATTCGTCTCTCTATATCTCCAGTAAATGAGACCGTTAAATGTACGTCGTCGCCATAGACGATGGGAACCAAAGCAGCATATACCACAGACGGTCGGCCTGGAGAGAAGACAAAGAGCTTTAGAGAGAGATAGAAGGAAAGAGTAAACATTAGAGAGAGAGTAATTTTTTTTTGAATGGTAGAGAGAGAGTAATTTAAATGTAGGTGGGACACTTAACATAAATAAGTAAAATGAGTCACCATGCTTAAGTTGGCAGATAAAGACACGTATGTGATTAGTCATACCCTTGTGGCAGTCAACAAATGAGGCAACGTATCACTACAAACTTTACTTTTACTTTACCTTTTACTTACAGTGTTACTTTTTGACTGAAATTACTATTCATCTTCGGTTTGTAATTATACATAGTATAATTTGGTGAATTAATTGTTCAAGTTAAAAAACAAAAACTAATTCATTGGTAATTATGGATTTGTAATAGGCCAGGTGTTATATTATTATTGGGTGTTAGGTGGTGTTTATGATTTTGGTGTTACGCTTGTAGGCGATTTTTATGTATGGTGTCTCTAATTTCTTGTCAATGCCGGTTTGTATTAATAAAAGTTGTTTGCCGTTCAAAAATGAAATCATTGGTATTTAAAATATGTTAGTTTTAAGATTTCCGAATTGATTAAAGATGGTTCTTAAATGATTATTTGTGGTTGCTATATAAGAGTACTAGTGGGTTAGCCCGCGCGATGCGGCGAGTGTCGCTAAGTCTCCTTTATAAAGTGTTTTCTAACTTGATCTGTCTTAAACACTGATTATATTTGGGTACCACCACCATTACCGTATCTAAATAAGATGATACTAAATTTAAATAATATTTACTTATAAAATTATTAATATTATCATGTACAAATATTTAATATTACTAATGGATTAATTATACAAGACTAATGTAAAGTCTTTGATATTACTATTGTTCATTAACTATAATGTAGTGCAATTAAAGACAAGTTTAAAAGACAAATTTACCCCTAAAAAGTAGTTAAGATGTGCATTATGTATTGTATGATAAGCAAATATACTTGTACCTCTTATTTTTTAAGAAGTCCTTAGAAAATGTTTTATAATATAGTATAGATATAGATAAAAGTGTACATGCAATGTAATCTTGATCGTCTTGGGATGTTAATGATTGAAAATTAGTTTCAAAATATACTTTAAAAAGGATAAAACTGTCATTAACTAAAATAATTGTTACAATTGAATAGATGATATTAAAAAGTTTGATTATGTAAATAATAAATAAGTTAAGAGGATATACAAGTAACTCATTCTTTTTTATTTTTTGAACGAATAATTTTTACTGAAATCGACAAACCATCAAGACACTAGCAACCTCAAAGAAAACAACTCAAAAGGAAAAATTACACCACTGAAACCAAGTGCTTTAAAAAATACCTATTTTTTAATCCACAGAAAGCTTAGGGACTTTATATTTTTCAACCACCTTTGCCACCAACCCACCGTAACCGATTTGTTAGAAAAGATCATCTCGTTCCTATATTTCCAAATACACCAACAAGCCGCCATAATAATACCTTTTACATTTTTTTCTTATCCGAGGCACATGTTTTGTGAAGAGACAGCATGTCTTCGACTATGAAAGCATAGATAAGTTGCACACGACACCAACCAGATAGAACTTGCCACACACCAGACGCAAAAGAGCAAGAAATAAGGTGTGGGGCTGATTTAGGAGCATTCTCACACAAACAACATTGAACCGAATCTAGCTGGATATATAGCACCCTTTATATAGAGGAAACCGAAAACAACCCATCCTTCTCCTCGATCCATGTCCATTCCTCCTTAGCCTCATAAATTAATCACACCCTCATTCTGTTTTTTAAACGACAATTAATCACACACACTCATCCATGTTACTACTTGAACCTAAATCTTTTGATTGATGGATCACAGATAGTACTGGTAAGTTAGACACGTGATGATCTTAAAATACAATTAAAACTAAGAAAATTCTTTAGCAATTTTTTTTTAATCGTAATTCCGTCCATACTTAATTAAGCAAACGAGATTACCTTTATCCGTGGTGAGACATTGGGTCCGACATGGCATCAAACCACAATCCTTTTTTGGAAATCTAATCGCATTAACAACCAAAGCTAAAGGAATTAAGCTTTTCTTTTTCAGGTAAAGATGAAGTTGTAGCTACTTTATGTTAATTATTATTTTAGATTAAACAAGATTAATTCAACAAGAAAGTAGTTACACGTTTTTTTGTAGTTAAGCTACTCTCGTCTCCAAAACAATGTTATTGATTACCCACCACTTTACATCTATTTTTAGTTAAACTTCTCATATTATTTTTTAATCTAAAGTTTAATTTCATTTCATAAACGATAATTTACATTAGGCTAGCAGGCAGACGGACAACAAGCTACGACGGCACCATTTTCTAAATAAGGAAATTGTATTGCGAAATGAGATTTCATGAAATTCTTAGAAGTTATAAATAACTAAAATCTAGGGATAAAATCTATTTGCTTTACTTTTCAAATACTACACAACTACATATGCATCCTTAAAAGGAACCCAAAAATATTAACTTTTTATAGTTTTGCGTTCATTTAAAAGTATAAAACTGTTTTTTTTTTTTTTTTTTTTTTTGTGGGAACCCAAAAGTATACAACTTCTTTTGAAGTTACACATAGATTAAAAATAATCAACCTCATTTTGTAAACCTTTAAATTATACCTTTTATAAGATATAAATGTGTGTAGATCTTTTCAAATTTATAAAACAAATTGTAATAACTTATTTACATTTTACAGTGTAAATCTGCGTCAGTTTAGTATAAATATTGCTAAGGAGATCTTAGTATACCTTATGAAACGAGCAAAATAAAGAACATCTAGATCTACTAAAGCAAACTCGTGTGATAACTAAAGTTGTCTGTTGTCTGTATGATTGCATTTGGGTAATGAGAATAAGGTAATTTTCTCTTCCAAAAGATATATCAGAAGAAATTGTTTTTTTTTAAATTGTAATCTTTATTCATAATTACAAACAATGTTTTCAACCGGATCGGACGTCGAACTAGTTACCTTACCGTTATACTTTCATCCCTAATGGCTTATTATGCTAAACATGTTAGATTAAACCATTATAAAAAATAAAAAAATGACCGGTGACCGTTGTTTTGCTTTGGTATATTAAAACATGAAGATTTAGTCGCTACACATAACTACAATATATGTTAGATCCAATGTTATCAATAGAAGATTTAAAAAAAATAGTAAAACCCTCTAATTAAGCAACTAAAAGATGGATGCCAAAACTTTTAAGTTTCTAATAAGTAATAAATAATGAATAAACTATATAGTCAATATGGAAGAACTAAATAATGAATAAACTAAAATTACTTTTTTTTTAAACAGAAAATATTTATACCACCTTATTTTCACTTAACCTTGTATTTGCAAGGATTTGAACCCACAACCTCACATTTGTAAGGGGGGACACCATACCACTAGACCAAGAGGTCATGGGTGAATAAACTAAAATTACTGAATAATGTAGAATAAAAGGGTTTAATATATTTCTATGTATTTTGAGGGAGTTATACCTTTATAAAGTGCATTTATTTATAGAATGGTAACTCAAGGCTAGCTAAATCGAGTTACTAAAGAAAGAACAAACTAGATCAAGATCGAAAATTTCACTTTATGTTGTGAGAAACCGGTAAGTGATGATCGGTGTATATTTAGTAACACTTTGAAGGTTAAGTTTGCTTAGTAAACAGTAATGAACTAATGATCTTCAAGTAACTTAATGTTTAAGTGTGCCTTAAGGGTTTTTTTTTTTTTTTTTTTTTTTGGAAGGTGTACTTCAGCGGTGAAACCAATCGACAGACAACCCCTCGACCCGAGTTCGAATCACTACCCACGCACCGGTGTCCACTTTGAAGTTATCTCAAACCGTTACAGGGAATTTTTTTGTGGTGTGCAGGATTCGAACTCAAGACCAAGCCCGGGCGGGAACCCTCTTAAGAGGTAAACCCTCCCACCTCTCCCCAGCTGGGCTGGAGGTCATTGGCGTGCCTTAAGGGTTAAGGCTTTAATTTGCCCTTATTGATTTAGAATTAGACACATAACAAAAAGTTTAAAGAAAAGAAAAAGGGAAAAAAGAAAAGGAAAAGGTTGTCATAGATGTTTTATGCTCAATAATCATGAAACCATAACTCACTCATAGATTTACCAAAAATACGTTATCTATTTTTTTTAAAGTATGATTTACATGAGCTCATTCAGACTTTGTTTATAAACCAAGGTTTTAACAAGTTAATTTAAAGTAGTTCTCTATAATAACATAAATTGTATTCCATATGACTACAATTAATGTTAATTTATTTAAACAATGTAAACTAGTTACCATAAAAATATATTATACACATTATAACACTAGTTGGTAACCCGCGCGTTGCGGCGGGTCTAAAAACTACATCAAATTGTATCAATTCATTAAGACGTAAAATTCATCGAAAACTTTTTATTTAAATGATATATTAAATAACGAATACTTGTAACAACATAAGATTATTATTCTTATCTCAACTATAGTATAATACATTCGCACGGATTATTGAAATACATTGATTTTAGGTGGATTCTAGTAATAATCCATTCAACAACTCGTAAGGTTAGTTCCATAATACATTTATTCTCAAGACTACACTACCACACACGTAACACTTTGGTCACGCCTACCACTTAACGATATATACTATTAAATGATACAAACAACTTTGCCAAATAGCTCGTAAATCAAAACTTTACGTTTTGTTTCATACGTGACATACACACATGAATTCACCAAAGTTGCTTCATGTAATAAATAATAAGTAGGAGAGGGGATGTACAAGAGGATTTTGCATAGAAGGGTATTATTGGGAAAAATTTCATGACATTTTGGGTGTGAAGCACTAAACTTTTCATATGCCATCTTAAAAAACATAGGAAATTACTAATCTAGTCATCTCTCCTCCTTAATAAGGTAACATAGATTATTTTTAACATTGCCCCAACAAAATATGGGGTATTGGTTTGGGTTCTTTAAGGGACGCAAACCTTGGTCTTTTGGCTAAGTGGTGGTGGCGCTTTAAAACAACTCAAGACGCCTTATGGCGTAAGGTGATTTGTTCCATTCATGGAAGCGGACGGGGTTGGACGTATATCCCAGTCAAGTTAAGTCTAGGGGGGACATGGAAACAAATAGCGAGTGTCCCTTATATTTTGGAAAACTGTTCATTAAAGCAAATGTTACAAATGGCTGCCGTGTTTTCTTTTGGACTGACTGGTGGATTTCGGATGGCCCCCTTTGTGCTAAGTTTCCACTATTATACGCCTTGGAGAAGAAAAGAAGTTGTTTCGTTGCAGATCGCTTGGTACAAGATGTTGCACAGTTACGGTTTCCTTGGGATTGGAAGAGACTGAACTTTTCGGATAATGAACAGGTTCAACTGGTTGGTCTGGAGTCCATTCTGGCTCCGGTATCTCTAACAGAAGGTCCTGACTCATGGTCATGGTCAGCAGGAGGTGTTGACGGATTTTCGGTGGCAAATGTCACGAATTGGATTGTGAATGCTTCAAATGGTCTCTCGGTGGCAGACTTTGAGTGGTGTAACTGGGTTCCCAAGAAGGTAGGGATGGTGGCTTGGAGAGTTTATCATGATCGGCTGCCAACGGCTGATGCACTCGTCCGTAGAGGTATTCCAATTCCTTCTCAGACGTGTACACTTTGTAACGAAAACATTGAAACTGTTGACCATTTATTTACGGGATGCTCGCTGCTAGCTGAGGTGTGGCCGATGATTTTTGCGTGGTACAAAGTGCCGAGTTTCTTTGCTTTTCATGCTCGTGATTTATTATACTATCATTTGACAGCAAAGAGTGGGGCTAGAGTGAAAAAAGCGTTTTATGCGGTAGTATTGACAACCTTTTGGAGTATCTGGCGAGCAAGAAATGATTACGTGTTTAACCAAAAGGAAGTTTCGGTTCGGAAAATCATGGATGAGGTCAAGATAATGAGTTTTTTATGGGTTACAAATCGAGCGAGGATGATGAATATGTCATGGGACTCTTGGGGTCGGTTTGATGCGACGAAAATGGTATAGTCATATTGGGTTGTTTGCTTTTTTATGTAGTTGTTTCGGCATTGTTTGGTTTGTTTGTTCGGACATTGTAATGCGGTTTGTGTTTGCTAGTGTCTTGCTAGCTGTGGAATATAGTTTTGGTGGCCGTTAAAAAAAGCATTATTTACATATTTAGTATATATTGCTATTATAAAACGGAATTATTTTTCCTAATCATATGGATTAAAATTAATATATGTTCAATATAAATTACTATTATAAAACTGGTTTATTTTTTCTAATCATATGGATTAACATTAAAATAGAATGACTCTGGCAAACCATACTTTTTGCCGTTCAAAAAAAAACCCACACTTTTTAATAGGGGTTGGTTAGATTCGTGAAAAGTCCAAAATCTTTGGTTAAATCAAAAAGTTTTGCTTAGCTGTTGGCCCACATGCTTATGTCTTAAAATAATTTCACTCTAGAAGGTAATATTACTAAATTTGGTGCCTTATTATTTTTGTTCTAATTATTATACATTATTATTTACAAAGTGTTTTTTTGTAAGAACTGTAATAATCAAAGGGATAAAAATTTTTTATTTTTTTTAGAATTTTTTTTTCCTATGTGCTTAAACATACTTTCTAGATGAATAATACAAAAAAAAATTAAAAATTTTTTTTAGTGTAATTACGTCAATAAAGTAAATACATTAGTTTACACTATAGTAATTATGTAATTACTCTACACGTAATTACTCCACACCAAATTTTTTTTTTAAATTTTTTTTAGTTTTCAATACTATAATACATGTTTAACAATATGGGAAAAAAAATTTTGAAAAAAAAAATAAAAAAAAAATACCTCCTTTGATTCTCACAGTTTTTACCAAAAAAAAACAATTTATACAAGATTTTTACTCTTTTGTTAAAATGTAAGAAATATGTATTTAAACTTTGTGACTTTGCATAACTTAACAATAGTTAGTAACAAAATCGCATACTAAAAGCATTATTATTTTGTACATACGAGTGCTTATTATTTAACGCGAACCTGTAAAAACTGAAATGTGATCAAACTGAATTTGAATTAAAAGTTTGAATACAGTTTATAATTTTTAATATCGGGTTAGTATACAAACTGAATTCTACATTCATTTATCAAATCAAATTTGTATTTTCCAAATTTTTTCGACCTTGAATGTTCGAATTAAATATATAGTTTTAGTTTTTTTTAATAAAAAAGTTACAAATATTATCTTAAGATTTATTTATAACCCAAATACCCTGAAAACCTATCAGATGAACTTCTTTAACTGATAAAGATCTAATAAAATGAATCTGTATTTTCTATGTGTTTTGTAATGTATTGCAATTTATGTTTTTGTATTTTCTAATTTTTTTTAAAAATAATTAAAATGCAAATAACTAAAGTAAGTTTTATGTTTTAGCTTAAATTTTTTTTATGTTAGATATAAAAAATATATAATATAAAGTTAGTAAAGTTATGTAAATGAATTTCTGATATTGTAATTTAGTTTAATATTTTTAACCAAGTACAAAGCAAACCAAAAATTTAAAACGTATTTATATTGTGTAACATAAAAAATAATCAAATTAGGGTTTTAATACTAAACCCTTCCCGGATATACTTGTACCTAATCCTGGTCTAAGAGGGTGTTTGGGATTGAGTTTGGAAATGCATAAGTGATTTTGGTTAGAAGTGCTTATTGGCTTATGACTTTTTGTGAATATTGATTATATAGGTGATAGATTTGTAATTTTTTTCAAAGCCAAAAAGCAGGATTTCTAACAAGCGAGGTATTAAGTGAAGCCCTTAAAAGCCATTCTTTTAAGCTATTAAGTGAAGCCCACATTCAAGCAGGCCAGGTAGCCCAACAATACCTATTCGGTAATAATAACAATACACTTCCTTTGTAGCTCGTCTGTGCCAACCGTCTTGTCTTATAAAACTTGTGAATCCCTAAACCCACTAAAACCCTTTGCAGCCTTCTCTTTCAGACGGCTCTTCATCTGTTATTAGACTCGACGCTTTCTTTCAATTGCTTTGCACCAAGGTAAGCCGCCATCTCTTGCTTTCACAACAGTCAGTTGAATATTAATTTGCCTTCAATTATTGAGAGTTAAAGTTTTATTAGTGAACAATCGTTACTGGAATGTAGAATATTGCAATTTCCTCTGTTTTAATCTGCCTCTTTTGTGAATTGACATATTTAGGGCTACTAATTAATATGTTACGCTGTGAATTGTTGTTCTGGAAAATGCAAATGTTTGTTTTAAAGACAGTTTCTCATGGTTCATTGAATGTTTTATGGATTGTTTCTGTTTGAATTGATTGTTTGTATGTATGTATCAAGGATGATTTCAGTACGAACCATGTTTTCTGTAAAAACTGTGAGAACCGAAGTGCTCTTTTATAAATAACTCCGTGCTATTTCACGCTACTATTATAATAGTACCGAGTTATTTGTTATCGGCACTTTGGTTCTCACAGTTTTTTTTTACTGAAAGTAAGGTTTACTTTAGTTGTACTTGATTGACATCACATGTTGGAAATCCAGGTAGCTTTGTATAAACTCTAAACAAATGGAGGATTTAGAGTTTGCATTTGAACCTCCAAGCGATGAAGAGATTGATTATGACGATGTTAGTAGCGGTGGAGAGGACGAAGAAGAAAACAGTGATGTAGAAGAAAAGGGGAAAAGTAAAAAGAAGACACAGTCTCCATGGGACTTTTCTTCTTATACTGAGTCTGTTGCGGAGGAACATGCTCGCAGAAGCACTACTTCTATTGATGAAAAAATTTCAAAGCTCATCCAGCAGCGTGGTCATGCGGAAATGATATCGGAAGTTGATGAGGGCGATGAAGATGACTCTTCTGATTCTGAGCCAGACCGCCAGGTAAGCTGTGTGATTTCTTTGTACGTAAAGATAAAGATTTATGCAATTAGCTAGAGATAGGCGTCTTTAGTTTTGTGTCTTTGAGAAAAGACTGCTAACAGCAATAAGATTTGTTACAAGTAGATATCTTAAGCATAGTTATCAAAGGCGTGAGGCGCACTCAAGGCGCTTAGGCTCCGCTTGTGGCCTAGGCGAGAAGCGCAAAAAAAGCATGGGCTTGGGAAAAAAAAGCGCAAACAAAAAAAATAAAAAAATCGCCAAATCATTACAAGTAACAATCATCTTATAAAATAATATAAATATAAATTGATTGATTTAGCAATACCTGCTAAAAGGATTAACACGCCTTTGATAACTATGTAGTAGACAAAATCAGTTGATGGTAAATCAATGAGTTGAGGTGTTTATATATTGAAGAATAATTCAATATCTATAAGTGTTTTAACAATCAAATATATCCATAAAAAGATTTGATTAAGATTTAGATATATCTCTATAAGTTGGTAAGTATTGGTCGATTATATTAGTCAGGGGATTGGGTTTTAAAAATCAGACCGTGGCTTTTTTTATCTAGGAGGGAAAAACGGGATATGGTGGCTTCTAGGAAATTGGTCGCCTAGGCGGTCAAGGCGATGGCTTTTGATAACTATGATCTTAAGGGGTGAGATATTTGACCTGGACATGAAACTGTGTGAAGTAACACAAACCGAATACCTTTCAGCTAAAACACTTAGTAAGTAGAGTCAAACACTTCTATGTTTTATTAAATTCTTGAATATATGACGGCTTTATAGGAAAGGAGTATTATTGCACTCACTGTGTACTTAGTGCTTGAAAACATTGCACTATTTGCTCATGCAGGATAATGTTCAGAGTACAATTTCTATGATATTTGTTATGTAAATACTTCTCATTATTTACTAGTATCTATTGAACCAAAGTTTAAAAGTACGGAATCGTGCCTCGAGGCGTTTTCCCTTCGCCTCACGAGGCGTACGCCTCAAGGCGAACCGAGGCGTAAGCCCGAGGCGGAATTAAAAAATAAATATAAATATTATATATCTTATAAAAAATGAAATACCAACTAATTTCTCCTCATATTCATCAAAAACACACACTAAAAAGACATGGAACGCTTGAAATTGACACAAAAAGTCCAAAACCATCAAAAATAAAACATCAAAATCCCTGAGGCGCAATTTTTGTTACCACCTCAGCTCTATGAGGCGCACGTACAAAATAACACCCTGAGGTGCCGCCTCAGATTCGTTTTCTTACAGAATCGCCTTGAGGCGCGTCTCGAGGCCTACACCTCACCCGTTTTTTTAAACCATGTATTGAACATATAAGCATCAATGATACCTACTAGGCATACAGGTTTGCTGCTGTTATCTTGTATTTTTAAACACGTTCAATAATTATTGTTCTTAAATCTTAATTGTAAGATAACTTCTTGTGCTCATCAAATCAACCAACTTATGTAGGTTGTTTTGGGTCTGCCCTGGGGGTGATTCTGTTAGGGTTTGGTATGCCTTAATATTTACTAGGATAATTTAATGATGATTATCTTGTTTTATCAAATTGTTGAGTTTTGGTGAACGAGACTTAAATTTATCTTAATATGCCATAAAATTGGTCTTTTTTAGGAAGATTATAAACCTGAAGAAGAGGATGAGGCTCCTACCACAGCAGGTGGTGGAGATAATAAATCATTCTTTACAAAGGCAGATGGCGTTTCATTTCATGCAGATTCCTTCATGAATCTCCACCTTTCTAGGCCATTGCTTCGAGCTTGTGAAGCCTTGGGATACACCAAACCAACTCCTATTCAGGTTATGGGAATTTACTGCTACCTTAAATGACATTTTATTATTTCATATTTATGTATACACACACATCTATATTAAATGTTAAGGTTCAATTTTTAGGCAGCATGTATACCCTTGGCACTTACTGGACGTGACATATGCGGTAGTGCAATAACGGGCTCTGGGAAGGTATGTTACACACCTGTCATCAGTTTAGACGTGGCAATTTGACCCAATCACATATGAATGGGTTCTCCTTATAACTTTTAACTTGTCAAATCAGGAAAAAAATTGCCTTTCCATGAAATGGGTCAATTGATTTTGAAAGTTTTTAAGCGTGTTTTCTAATGCAAATAGCTATACGTTATTGTTGTAGTTATATAGTTTCTTAATCATATTAGTTGCACTAGTTACTTAAAATAATTTTTCTAGTATAAAAAGTGTTTTGGGTCGGCCTCTTTCTGTACTAAGTTGTGACCTGTGTTTTGAAAATTTGACCTGAAATGTTGTGACCTGGTATACTGTATACAACATGTCTCGCCCATCTTTAGTCTTTATCTTTTACCAAGTAGTCATGCTATTGGTATTGCTAATGTAACAACAACAACAACCATACCCAGTAAAAATCCCACAAATAGCGAACTATTGGTAGGGTCTGGGGAGGGTGGGATGTAGACAGACCTTACCTCTATCCTTGAGAATAGAGAGGCTGCTTTCAAAGAGACCCTCGGCTTCAAAAAAAAAAAAAGATATACACTAAGATAAGATATAATAATTTAAACTACCAATATCAGAGATGGTGGAAAGAAATATGGAAAAAATGGAAACGAAATGCAACTAAACCTATAATGCACAATGAGACAGCTCACTAATTAAAAGTAAAATACGTGGCTTTTCTACATAATAGAGTTTGCTCACTTCATTTTGTCAAGTCAATAATTGACTAATAATTAGAATATGTATATCAGCTCACTAATTACTGTTATATTTTGGTTCAAACTTTGCAGACAGCTGCCTTTGCTTTGCCAACACTAGAGAGATTGTTGTTTCGTCCCAAACATAGACCTGCAATTAGGGTCCTCATTCTTACTCCTACAAGAGAGTTGGCAGTCCAGTAAGTTTTTGAGCTTTCAACTTGGGTTAATGTTCAACCCTTTTGTTTTCTTGTTGTTCTTAGAAGTTAATATATATGATATTTTAAGTTTCGACTTTCATTAATCTTAGATGCAAGCTAATTAGACATTGGTATTTAGTGTTTATTAAAGATTGCAGTTTCTATTCATTACTTTATGTACTGATCGATTTTGGTTATTTTTTTATTATTATTATACACGATTACGACTTCTGAGTCAAATTAAAATAAATAACTAAAAACGGAAATGGATCAAATGGGCCGAAAGTCAATGCAGGCAACCTTTGAAATTGTTTTTTATATTTTTGGTTCAAATTTTTTATTAATACAGTTTTTTATAATCATGTTAAGCATAAATCTTTTATTAAAAAAAAATTAATAGTGGGACGAGGAAGTGTTTGCTAACTCATTAACTCTACCCTACGTAGCCTGCTACAAAAGTTATCATTTTTTTTCTTTTTACAAAATGTGCCTATTTTCCCCCTCTACTAGTAACAGTTGGTCACTCCTTTGTTTAATGTTGAAAATTAGAATTTTATATAGTTCTTTTGACTGACCAAACAGGATTCACAGCATGATTGGAAAACTTGCACAGTTTGTTACAGACATCAGATGTTGCCTTGTTCTTGGTGGGCTTCCCATGAAGGTTTGCTTACCATGTCATACTTTTAAGATCATTTCAGTTACCCACAGGACACATCATTCCAATGGTCATATAAAGTTTTTTTTTTTGCTTGAAATAACGTCTGTTGGATCCTGTTCTTGAATACTTTTGTTTAGTAGTTGAAATAAAGTTTCACAAATATTATTACTTATTCTTTTAATGGACGTATATATTCTAAAATTCTTGAAAAGTTAGCCTTTTATGATTACATCGGAAATAATCCGGCAAAATGGGGATTATTCAGGGTAGATGAGAACATTCGTGATTATGAAGGACTATACATTATAGGTTTTTTTTTCTTTCTATCACTGCTGGAGGCCCCTGCGTTATTGCCACATTTGAAGTAATGCAAACATTTTTGATAGTGTGTATAGCGGTTATGGTGTAAATGAGCTAGTACTCTACCTGTGCATTGCTGATAATAAATAATACAGGTGAATTTTGAGAAACGTGCATTCAAATTTAATAAATCAAGAAAACATGTTTTGTAACATATTTGAATAAAATTAAATTGACGAATATTAAAAGACTTAGATCAGACAGATGTTAACGAGAAGCTACATAGACATTCTTTTCTGGTATTAGAAAATAAACCTGATACTCTAATAGTATATTTGAGTATATGCATCTATTTACTCTAAAGAAAAAATGTCACAAAATTATATGATAGAACATGTTTGCTATTTAAATTATAGAAGAAATGAAACATGAAACATTTAATTGTGAACTGAACTATCTAAATTATAAAATTTGAATTAAAAATAATCAGTATATTCTAAAAACAAGGACTTGCTAATTGGATAAGGATATGCCAACAGATACTTCAAATAGCAATATAGCATAATTGATACGGGTAGAATATGAAATGGATTATTTCGAATATCTTATTCTGTGAATTCTTTCCATAATGAATTCAATTTACTTGTCAGGCTCAAGAAGCAGCATTAAGATCCATGCCAGATATAGTGGTGGCCACACCTGGACGTATAATAGACCACTTACGCAATTCTATGTCGGTAGATTTGGATGATCTTGCAGTTTTAATTCTTGATGAAGCAGACCGTCTTCTTGAACTTGGATTTGAAGCTGAGATTCGTGAACTGGTAATCCTAAACTTTTTAAGTTTTCCAATTTTTATGATCATTAACTTCTGGAATCCTTGAATACTCTTTCAAGTGCATCTAAAGTGCCAAATAAGTTTCTCTTAACGTCTCTGCTCTATTTCTGTAACGGTTATTTGCTAGATAGGACTTCTAAAATGTTTTAGTTTGACACCTAACATGTGTAATCATTGGATTCATTGCAGGTTAGACTTTGTCCCAAACGAAGACAGACTATGCTGTTTTCTGCTACTATGACTGAGCAAGTTGATGAGCTTATTAAGTTATTACTGAACAAACCCTTGCGTCTTTCTGCTGACCCAACCACAAAGCGTCCATCAACTTTAACAGAGGAGTATGTGCAATAGTTTTGTTTTATTTAGATATTAGAGCTATTAATTTTCTGCAAGAAGAGTTACAAAAAAATGTACTTTCGTTTACAGGGTTGTTAGAATACGAAGGATGCGTGAAGGAAATCAAGAGGCTGTTCTTCTTGCTTTGTGTTCCAAGACATTTACATCCAAAGTGATCATATTCAGGTAACTGTAAACATTAATCGGTTAAGAGATGGGAATTTTGACACATTTACTTATATATGGTTATATTTTGTTTAAATGGCAATTGTTTCTCCTCTACACTAATACTTCTAAATTACTCCCTTGCCCAGGTTTAAACCTGGGACCTCCCCTCTAAGAGGCATGTGCCTCTACCCCACATTGGCTTATATATTGCTATATGGGTTGTTTGTTTATGTTCTACACTAACTGGTCAAACAGTTAATACCAAAAAAATGTAGCTAGAAAGGAAGTGGATTAAACAAGTCAAAAGTTGTCCAAAGTGTATTTTTTCTTAAAAGGGTTTGACACACTAACTAGCTTAACTGTCAGAACCTGTTGGTTATTGTTCATGGCAGATAGGCTAAGAATTTGAAGTTCTTATAATTTTTTATGCTATATACATATACTTGAGGTTATCTTGCACCTACCTTTTTGAATTGACATTTACTGTCCTAATGATAGTGGAACAAAACAAGCAGCACATAGGCTGAAGATCTTATTTGGTTTAGCTGGCTTTAAAGCTGCTGAGCTTCATGGAAATCTCACACAGGCACAGCGTTTAGACGTGAGTTTTGGTTCATTAAGCCTTTATCTATAAAAAGAAGACTTGAACAAGAAATTGATGTAATTGCTTGTATGACATTCTACACTTACTGTATAGGCATTGGAACTTTTCAGAAGGCAGGAAGTTGATTTTCTGATATCTACTAACGTTGCTGCTCGTGTAAGTGGTCAACTTTTCAATTTTTATTTGTTTGTTTAAATGCCACATAGAGGAATTTAAATCATGAAAGATTGCTAGAAAATGCTAACGGTGAATATTTAACCATTTAAATGGATTGTACAGGGGCTTGATATTATTGGAGTTAAAACAGTTATCAACTATGAGTGCCCACGTGACCTTACTAGGCAAGTTTTTTTATCGCTTCTTTTTACAACTTAACATATACATGCAGTCTAGTTATTTTTCTATACATTCTCCTGTTCAGTGGCATTTGTGATTGTGTTAGGAAAATGATTATCTGATTATGTTTGGACAAACATATTCTGCTTTTGATGATCAGAATATTTAGCTGTCTGAATAATCAGATTCTGATTTATAAGAATAAAATGAAAGTGCCTCGTTACCCTTCTTTTTGTTTAGGATATTAAATATTTTTATAGATAAGCAGGAACCCGTTCGAAATAATTAGATTTCTGGTCATTTTGTTCATTAATTTTATAGACAATCAGTAATTCACTAGTTCACAGCTTATTTTTAAAGCTGTTTATTTGATGCTAATTATTCATTAGAAGCACTTTAAAAATGCACATCCAAACATCCCCCCTCTTAGTTAACTGTATTATTTACTGGGTAAGGTTATTATTTAATGAAAATGCATCATAGTACAAGGCTGAAGAAATACATTGCGCTTCTGATGTCTTTATATTTATCTTATGTTATGTGTGGATCAATATTTTTTATAGCTATGTTCATCGAGTGGGTCGGACTGCTAGAGCTGGTAGAGAAGGCTATGCTGTTACTTTTGTCACTGATAATGACCGATCTCTCCTAAAAGCTATTGTGAGTACCCTTCTATTCACAAGCATCAATTTATATTATTTTTTTGTCATTTTCTATCTGTCTCATTTTTTTTATCTGTATGGTTTTTCTTTGTTACAGGTAAAAAGAGCTGGTTCAAAGCTCAAGAGTCGTATTGTTGCTGAGCCGTCGATAACTAAATGGAGCCAAATAATTGAGCAAATGGAAGATCAAGTAGCATCAATTCTTAGAGAGGAGAGGTTCACATCATCTCTAATTAGTGATTTCCATTGTTATACCTTATGTATGCCATTAACAATCATAACTTGTGATGTCTAAATGATGATCCAGGGAAGAAATGGCCCTAAGAAAGGCTGAAATGGAGGCAGACAAGGTATTTGCACTTTTTTATACTTAAATTTCTTTGTAGATAGTGTTTCACTGTGTTGTGTATGGATACAAAATCTACTGTTTGAATTTGTTTAACTTTTTTTAGTAAAATGATTGTAGAAGGAATTGCATAAAAACACTTGACGGTTTTCAACCTGCTTGACCAGTACATTTTTTTAAAACTATTTCTTTTACTTTTTTCATCGACTTGTGTGAAAAAAAAACATCACCGAAATCAATCTGTGCACCAGTGAATGGCTCGAGTTTGGGTCCTCTAGTTATTAAATTGAGAATCTAACCGGAAAAGATGTGTTTTCAACGCTTATCTACTAGGGAATATCTGTTGTCTTTGATGTCTCTATAATTTTTGGCTTTGCAGGCAGAGAATATGATTACACACAGAGATGAAATATTTTCTCGACCCAAGAGGACTTGGTTTGTTACAGAGAAGGAGAAAAAACTTGTTGCTAATGCCGGAAAGGTGATTTTTTTCACTTGTATCTAACTTTCTGTATATTAGCGAAGTATGATTAAAGTTATCATAATATCCTTGGTCAGTCTATGTGCCTTGCTGGCATATTTTTCAAAAAAAAAAAAATTCATTTATAAGGGTGTTGCTCTAGAGTTTAGATGTCAAATGAAGGCTGGACTTACTAAGGCTGCACTTTTTTAATCTGCATTCAGTTTAAAATATATGAAATATGAACATCATCTAATTGAAGTACTGAACATGATTGCTTCTTGTTTGCCTGGATTAATTTTCATTTTATTTTGTAAATTCATACTTCTTGAAACATGAGGCGGTTTTTTTAGTTCCCACTCTTAAATTTGGACATTACTGGTTTATATATGTTCTCTTTTGTCCCTAAATTAATATTTGGCTTGGCTATTTACTCTTTTGTCCTCAGGAGACTGAGAAAGGTTCTAGAAAGAAGGTGATGAGTGCTGAAGAAGCTGAAGAGCGTAAGAAGAAAGAGAAGAAAAAGAGAGAGCATGAGGTGCTTATGTTCCCCATTTCTCCCCTTTGATTAGTATGATAAAAGAACAAAATAAAGATAGGAAGAAACTGAAACCTAAAATTTTGAAAAATAATATACTAATAATTCTTGTATGCTTTGGTGGCAGAGAAATCTTCCTAGAAAGAAAAGAAGGAAACTCGAAGCATCTAGAGAGATGCTGGAAGATGAAGCAGAAAATGAGGTATGCCACAACCTTTTCTCTTTTTTTTTTCTGGTTTTTATGATCGATGAAACACACAGGTCCATATTATCTTTTTAGTTAGACCAGTTGACCTACCAAAACATTTGTCCATTATCCAGGTGTTTCTATGATTAGGAAAAATGTATTGTTTATTTAATAACCTGTTTTTTTAATTTAAAACCATTTAGTTGGTGGCAAGCATTTGAATACACGTTAGCAGCTTATGCGGTTTATATTGTTTCGTTTATTGACAAGTTTTATTCAACTTAATTGACCCATATGGCCATATGCATAAAACACAACTCTTGGTTTTACGAATGGGCAACCTATATTTATGATCAGAAACATCCCTCTAATAAGTGCTGTGGGTACTTTTTAGCAACTGGAATTATCGAATTATATCATCTCTTCATAGTAAAATTATAATAACTGAACATCAGTCACCCTCTTTTTTATTTAAGTTGAACTTAAAAGAAATGGTTGGGAAAATGGCACACACTTTGTGCCATGGTCCTTTATAGGTTTTAGATGTTTTTAGTAATCAGAATAATAGTTAGGTTCTAAAGAATATACATGGTCATTCACTTGACCACTTGGGTCAACACTGCATTAAAACTCACGTATCGTGGTAGTGGTGTATACGAGGCGTGCTCACTAAAGCTAGAGCGCAACTTGTTTTCTTATTTATTAGTTCTCATCAACATAATTTATTATATCAGGTTAGGCTTATGATATAATACGTATTATATAATTTTATTTTTATTGTTTTAATAAGATCATTAATTTTATATAAATAATAGAAGGCTTGTTTAGACTTGCGTGGCCGTTTTAGCTAAGCTCAAGTTTGAGCTTGTTAAAGCTCAACATGATTTGAGTTTTTAGTAAGCGGATCTTTAGTATCTCAGGAGCGGCTCAGCTCCTGGCTTATATCGTCCGGGTGACTTGTTTCTATTTTTAGAGAGTTTACTAATACTGTCATATCATATTTGCAGGGCAACAATAGAAACAAGAAAGAGAAATCCGGGATTTCCCTAGTTGATTTGGCTTATAGGCGTGCAAAAGCAGCAAAGGGTGCTAAAAAAGCAGCTGATGCCGGCAAGGCTGTGAGGACCAATAAGAAAGGAGCGAAGAAGTCTTCATCTCATTCAAGTAAATCAAGACCAGAAGAAATGAAGGAACTTTTTCAAAGTGATATGAGTGAAAAGAAGCAGAAGAAAAGCTCGGTTGGCAAGAAGTCTTCATTTAAGAGCAAGTCAAGGTATTTACCTTACTATAAAAGTGGAAGTCAATACCCTTTTTTAGCCCTTGGATCATATTTTAGTTAACGGTTGAGATCTGCATCTCTTATCAACTTATGTTTCTTCCACTCCAATAATCTAGTCTACTGTGATCTGTCCTTTCCATGATCTAATGGCTAAAAAGTGGTTCCTAGCTATTTAGTGATTCTCATTTGAATATACCTCAGTACAAAAGTATTCCCAAAATCACAATTTTTAGTTTTTAAGTTTTTTTATGAGGTTTGAACACTTTAATGTTTTGGTTTGGTTTGGTTTTTGTGTCTTGAGTTGATCTCTTAAATGTTGTGTTACAGGTACAAGCGTAGGTAGAAGCATTAATCAAGATGAGAAACTCATTCGGAGGTCATACAAGTCTATGTATCACCGTATCAGTTAATTGCGGTCTTGATTCACAGTTGCTGCTACTATGTAATTTTATCCGAACTGCTTCGTTTTTGCAGACTTGGGATCCTACTAAAGATACTGTTTTTCGATCCACAATTTTGATTAATAGGATGATTTTATGTGTTTTTATTTTGCCAATGAAGAATGTAGAAATTTACAATTTGATTTGGATTAGTGGGCAGGGCTCTGGAGATGAGAGGTCTGTTATACAAATTTGTCAGTTTTAACAAAGCTACTAAATTAAATCATGGACTACGTACGAACTTGAGGTGCACATTCTGTTTTTAACCTAACCAGTTCCATTTAAAACCGCCTTGGTTGGGTCAATCTGTTAAACCGGTTCGGTTTTCAGAAAACCTTCACACTGAATACCACCGGTTTGGTTTTGAGAAAACCTTCACAAATATCTAAGAGCCTTCTTACGCAAATTGTTTGATGGTTTTATGAAACACAAATGATTTCTTGAGTTTGTTAATTTGTAACCCTAACTGTAGACATCAACAAACATCTATCATACACAAATCGTGCAGAAAAACCGGACAATCATATGTTCTATAGATTAACAATCGCGATGTTTGACTGGATCACTAAGTGGGGACTATCACCAAGAGCAAGGTTAGCAATTGTGGTAACTGGTAATGGTATTGGTTTCGCATTAGAGAGGCCTGTAGCTCAATGAGCTCAGATAAATACTTTTTTCTCAGAGAGCGAGATGTCAGAACCATGAGGAACAATTTCTATCTCAAGAAAATAACACAAATGACCCATGTATTGGACAACAAATGTATGACTGAGACTGGCAACCACCTGATTGATTTCTCAGGAATTATTTCCTGTCAATATAATGTCATCCACTTAGACAAACATATATAAAGAAGGATCAGTCTTGGAACCTGACAACATGGAGTGCAGAAGACAACCGATGAAACCAGGCACGAGGGGCCTGTTTTAATCCATATAAGGACTTTTGAAGAAGACCATTGTGATCTGATTTGTTGTTAATAAATCCTGATGGTTGCTGTAAATAAATTGTCTCCTTTAAACGTCCGTGCAAAAACGCATTCTGAACATCCAGTTGTCGCAAAAGGCCATTTCTGAGTGACGACCAAAAATTTGACAACCCATACAGTGGTGGCTTTTATCATCTGACTAAATGTTTCCTGATAATCAATACCGGGTCGTTGTCAAAACCCCTTTGCAACCAGGCGTGCTTTGTAATGTCTAACGACGCTTGTTTGATCCTGTTTTAATTTATACACCCACTTGCACTCAACAATATTAGAATTTGGAACCCGTGGTACCAATGACCATATGCCATTTTTTATGAGTGCGGGGTATTCGTCTTCCACGGCCTTACGCCAGTGAGGACATTTTTTAGCAACGGTGAAGGTGGCTGGTTCAGTACCAGTATAAGAGTGGAAAAAGGTGGCATTGTAAGGTGTGCATTGTTTTGGAATTGGGCCGTGAGAAGATGTTTGAGTGTTGGTGGGTTGATTTGTGGTGGATGGGGTAGGAGTGGGCTGGTGGGGTAGAGTTGTGATGGGTTGGGTTGAAATGGCCTGATGGGTCGGCATTGTAGTGGTTTGGGCTGGGTGACTGTTGGATGAGGAAAGGTGGGAAATGGGGTCGGTGGGTTGTGTATGGGTTAGAAAGTTGATTGTGATTGGGTTAGTGATAGGAAGATTGGATTGGGATAGGATGAAACATATGGATTGGGAGAAGGTTGTACCGGATTGGTGGAAGGTTGTGGTGTAAAGGGCAACACCTCTTCATGGAACCGTACATGTCGTGCAACACACAATCGGTCCGAATGGGGTTCATAGAAATGATCCATGATGAGCGGTGTTATACCTAAGAAAAACCCTAGGTAAGGATCTGAAGTCCATTTTGTGTTTGTTGTAAGATCGTAGGTAGGGGTAGCATCGACTTCTGAAAACCCGTAGAAACTCAAAGTCTGGTGTATGTTAGAATATTTGTTCAAAGGGTGAACTTTTTGGAGTTGGTGCGGGAGGGCATGCGATTGATGAGGTAAACTGTTGCATGAAAGGCAAAGTGCCAATACCTTTGTGGAACATGAGTTTGGGCAAGTAAGGTTACGCCAGTTTCAACAACATGACGATAGCAACGCTTAACATAGCCGTTATGTTCGCTAGTGTGGGGACACGAACGTAGATGATTGATGCCAAGGGATGAGAAAAACGGGGAGAGATTACGAAATTCCCCTCCCCAATCGGTTTGGTCAAATTTTAGCTTGGTGGAAAATTGTCGTTCAACCTTAACCAGAATTTGTTTAAAGATTGTATAAACATCAGATTTTAATTTTAAAGAAAAATTAAAAAAAAAAGAAAAATATTCACCTAAATCGGGGCCTCACACATCACAAAATACTAAATCCAAAACACTTGAACTTTCAAAAGTAGAGGGTAACAAATGAAGGTTTGAAAATTTTCCAGTGCAACACGAATCTCAAGCAGAAGTATCACATTTATTAAGTAAAGGCAAACGATATTTGGAGATCATAAACTGCAAAAGCTGTGAATGAGGGTGACCCAGGCGTTGATTCCATATGGTAGGAAATGTGCAAACAATGGAATAGGTGTGTATTATTATGTATTTATAGGATAAACTCTACTAGCGCATTTTAGAGTTTAAATTTAAAAATTGTTTCCCGCTTGATTCACTATAAGATTTTTCCATTCCTTTAAATTCGGAAGGCTTGTTGATATAAAAAATGTTTAATCAAATATTTTAAAAAAAATTACATGCTTTTATATTTTATGTTGTTAAACATGTAAAAAGAAGCCAAAGAAAATAGGAAACTTTGTTAAGAATATCCACAAGCTTTTTCCTTGTGTTGTATTTATGATAAAAAAAGTTGTTTAATAAAAATTATCATAGTATTGTTAATACCAGTACACTCATAATTATGATAAAAAACAACTATATAACATTAAATTAGCTTATAAATTTCTAATCTACATAGATGCATGACTTAGTTTTGATTAAAAAATGAATGGTCATTAATAATTATCATAATATTTTTAATATTAACACACTAAAAATTATGATAATAAAAAACAATTATATAACATTTAATTAACTTTTTAAACATATAATCTATATAAACGACTAAACTACTCGTCATGTAGATTGCATTGGGAAAATAAGTTCAATTAGTGTTTAATATTTGTATGCTAAGGCAATAATCACTTGTACATAGGGCATTTTTTCCATGTACATTTCAATTCAAATATCGATATTGACTAAGACAAACATCGAAACGTCGACAAACATTGTGCAGATTTTCAAATGTTTTAAAATATAATAATTTAAAGTTATGATAGAATTAAACAAAAGAATTATAATTTTGTAGGGGAAGAGAGAAAAATGTAACTACTAATTAAAAATTAGGGAATTAAAGTGTACCTAAGATAAAGTATTAAAGTGTAAATAATTGATGAATGACTATTTTACCCTCATTTAAAAGTTATTAAAAAAATTAGTTCTTTACTTTTGGGTATTTTAAACTACCCCTAATATAATATAGATTTTTTTCCTAGACTTAATTCTCAACCTTTCTTTAAAACCTGTTACCCTTTGTCACCGCACCACCACAAGGGGTAGTGCTTACCGCTTAAGAACCTAAAATCCCTAATTTCCAATTCTGGCATCTTCTCGTCTTCTCAGTACAGCAATAAGAGGTACAAATTTTTGTTGTAAGTTTCTTTAGTTGATTTGTGTTGTAATCAATTGATGATTTGGTCTTATATTTAAATTGTTTAGTATCTTCTGAACATGATCCTTGAGTTTCAAAGTAGTAAGAAAAGTAGTGTATACATATATGGACCTAATCACCTTGGAGATTTAGAGAGACCCACTTTAGCAAAATCAAATTATTATTTGTGCATAATTTTGTATGGATGTTCAATATGCTACAAAGATAACAAATAATGAAATAGACAAGACATAAGTTCTGTTGCGTTTGTGGAGGCTGCGGCCTAGGTGCAGCCGGCTCTGGGTCCCGGCCCTAATACTCCAAATCAGTTATTCATTCAACATCATTTTGAAACTTAACAGGTAAGGGGCTTAGTGAATGATTCAGAGGTGTCCTGTCAATGAACTAAACACACTTTATGTTGATTGTTTTAGAGTTAGCCTCTTAGTGGAATCATTAAGAGGCAACCAAACATCCCCTAAATTAACGTTTCTTATTCCCAAAGTTATAGACCGTAATCTATTTAGTGTATATAGATGTGTAGGCCACTAGGACCTTTATAATTCCTTGAGCACCGGAATAAGAATTATAACTGCTAGTTGCAACTGTGGACGTAGGTCACATCGACTGTACCATGTAAATCTTGTGTTTTGTTTTCTCCATTATGATTTATGTTTTGTGCATGACTGGTTGTGGTTTGCCATTTTAGCTTGGCGTTTTTGACCCGTTGCCCAAAGTAATAGGATATGAAATTATTATGCGAATTTGAGATTCCAATTTCGATGGTGTTGAAGACTTGGCCTATCATTTTACCCGATAGTTATAAGACAAACAGAGTTTCAATTGCGTTTTTTACTTGTTGGCCCGTAGAAATACTATTTAAAAGTTTAAAATTTGTTGTTATAACTTAGACGTTTATGAAGACCCGACCTGAACATTTTACGCAGTCCCTCAAATGGATACCAACACTCTGATTTCAATTCGAATTATCTGATCTAATGTTGAAATGCAATTAAAATATTTTTATTTTCCTTTGAAGTGATGTTTGTTTTGTTTACTTCTGTTAGCAGCAATGGATGCAGAATCAGGAATGTTTACAGTACAACAAACCGTAGGTACCGTTTTGTGCTGCAAATGTGGCATTTTAATCGCCCCAAATGCTGCCAATATGTGTGTCAAATGTCTACGTTCTGAAGTAGACATAACAGAAGGACTACAAAAGCATGTTATCATCATTCACTGCCCTGAATGCGATCGCTACTTGCAGCCACCAAGAACTTGGATTAAAGCCCAGTTAGAATCTAAAGAACTCTTAACTTTCTGTGCCAAAAGAGTAAAAAATCTGAATAAAGTAAGATTAGTTCACGCAGAATTTATCTGGACCGAACCTCACTCCAAGAGACTTAAAGTCAAACTCAAGGTTCAAAAAGAGGTTCTCAACGGTGCGGTAATTGAGCAAGCGTGTATGGTTGAGTATGTGGTCCAAGATCAGATGTGTGAGTCATGTTCTCGGGTTCAAGCCAACCCAGATCAATGGGTAGCTGCTGTCCAGCTAAGACAACATGTTTCTCACCGACGAACTTTCTTTTATTTAGAGCAACTTATTCTTAAACATGATGCAGCTATCAGATCTATCAGAATTAAACAAATGGATCATGGAATTGATTTCTTTTTTGCTAATCGTAATCACGCAGTCAAGTTTGTAGAGTTCATTCAGAAAGTTGTTCCAATTAAGAGCCGCCATGATAAGCAGCTAGTCTCCCATGATACAAAAAGCAATAACTACAACTACAAGTACACTTTTTCGGTTGAAATTTGTCCGATTTGCCGTGAGGATCTCGTTTGTCTCCCTCCAAAACTTGCAGCTAATCTGGGAAGCCTTGGCCCGCTTGTCATTTGTACCAAAATCAGTAACAGTATTGCTTTACTTGACCCGTTAACTCTGAGGCATTGTTTTCTTGACGCTGAGCAATACTGGAGGGCATCGTTTACTCCACTTCTTTCGTCTAAACAGCTTGTGGAATATGTAGTTCTGGATGTTGATCCAATCTCTTCTGAAGTTAATGTTGGCGGGTCAAAGTATATGATGGCTGATGCACAAGTGGCGCGTGTGTCTGATTTTGGAAAGAATGATACTATGTTTTTCGTAAGGACTCATTTAGGACATCTTTTAAATGCTGGTGATTATGCTCTTGGTTATGATTTGAATGCTGCTAACAATAATGATATGGAAATCGACAAGTATAAAAGTCTTGTGATCCCGGAAGTTATTTTAGTTAAGAAAAGTTATGAGGAAAGGAGGCAAAAGAATCGTGGAAAGCCTCGTTCTTGGTGGCTGAAATCGATTAAAAAGGAGGTTGATGTGAGTGAAACCCGGGGTAAAGGAGATGAAGAGAAGATGATTGATGAATATGAACAGTTCTTGAGGGATATTGAAGAGAACCCAGACTTGAGGTTTAACATTTCGTTGTACCGAAACAAAGAATATCAGCCATCAGAAATGGCTTCTGTGACTGATGGCGAAGACGCGCCTTCTGTTCCATTAGAGGAACTTCTTGATGAGCTTAGAATAAGTGCTGAAGATGTTGATGATGCTGGTGGTGGTGATGGTGATGATGAAGGTATGAAGGAGTAATTTTCTTGATGAGCTTAGAATAAGTGCTGAAGATGTTGTTGATGGTGATGAAGGTATGGAGTAATTTTTTATTTTTATTTTTTTTTGGGGGGGGGGGGGGGGGGGGGGGGGGGGGGGGGGGGGGGGGGTTGGGAATGACCCTGCTTCTTTTGGATGTTCTGGTATTTGTTGTTGATTTGCTTTTCACTGAAAGTTTATATGTTCTTCACCAGTTTTGACTTTTGAGGTCATGTTTAGAATTTAGTCCGAATAGATGGTTCAGTTGGATCAGAAAGAAAACAAACAGAGGTCTTGTGATAAACACCTATCGCAACTCTAATTGAAGGTTTTATAAATTCCAATAGGTGATTCCGACCCTCAAGAACCAAGAGTTTGTCTTTAGCCAGATTTGCAATCCAAAATGAGGTAGCAGCACAGCTTGGTGCTCGTCTATCTGTCATTCTCATGTAATTTGTTTTGGTTGTAGAAATATATATGAATATCAGTTTAAAGAAATAGGTATGAAAAAAAAAGTACACTCTTTAGGGGAAGAGGGGTGCTACTAGAATTTTTTTTTTTCCTTTCACTGATTTTAACCAATCCTGCTTTACCACATCACTTCACTGATTTACTTCACTGAAACACCTTTTTGTAGGCTGCTCTCCACTGATTCTTTTATTTTTTTTTATAATTTCATTAAACCTTTTATTATTATTATTATTATTACTATTACTTCACACGGTTTAAAATTAATTACCAAACTATTTCAACCGTCCCCAACCTCACGGTCAGAATTCAGTATGGAAACCGTTCAATCGAAGTGAATGGCATTGATTCCGTTCCACCGGTGGGGTTAAAACACACTTTTACCACCGTTTATACAAAGAAACACACACGAAGATGACTCGTTGGACCACCGAATAAGAGATTGCATTGGTGATATGCTACCAAGGCGCGTCAAACGACCCGACACTTCAACAACGGCAACGTTTGATGGCCTCGGGCTCCTACCCGGAGGGTTTTTGGGAACGTGTACTGGCTGATTTCAACCTCCACGTTGGCATCAACGACCGGACAACCGTCAGCCTGCAACGGAAGTGGACCGATCTCACCAATAAGTGTGATCGGTGGGCCAACATGTACCACAACATATTGAGGGAGGAGCCGGGCATTGACTCGGAGTTGGCTATCGAGCTCACGCATGTGGACTATGCGGCTCGATATGATAGCAGCTTTGACCATGTCGAGGCATGGCAACCGTTGCGCAAACTCTAGGTTTTTTTATTTCTTTTTATGTATTTTTTTTAGTTTTTTTATGTTTAATATTTATGAATTTTAGTTTTTTATGTTTATTTATCTTTAATGTTCTTGTTAAGTAAATTTTAAACAAACCGTTTTAAAAAGGTAAAGATATTCATAAAACAAATGGTAAAAATAAATTAAAAAAATAAATCATACGGTTAAATACACAAAAAAAAAGGTATATAAAAAAGTCAAAAATAAAATAAAACAACGGTACCAGCCCGTTAGATAGCACCAGCAAAACGGTCCACGGGACCACTACCAGCGTGTATGGCGACGATGATACCGTGCTGATAGTTGATACCCGTAGACAATTCGGATGACGCCCCGTCCCCCCTTAGATACTAACAAAACTTGACAGCAAAGTAATTAAATCCTAGCCGACATTAAGACCTTGACCCAAACAAATTACAATTAGGAAATCAATAAAATAAGTAAATAAATTCAAATATCAAACATTGGTTTAATTCAAAACCAATTTTACTGTCATCCTCCCCGAACGCAGCATACAACTCTCCCGTTGTACTTCGCTCTCCAACTCTCCAAGTGTGCCTGTTCCCCTTTATCCATGTATCTGATCCATGCTGCCAACGAAACCCAGCCCAGCTTCTAATTTCTTTTGGGCCTGGGTCAAACTATTAAACGGGCCAACAGTAAAAGATTCAGTGATTTCTTTCTGTATGCCATAATGCTATTTCCATATGGAATTCTTGTCGTAGGTGTAAGTGTAGGTGAAAAAAATCTTATTCAGTAACCGAAACCGGTAGAACCGAGCCAGAAGCTTCTGATGGGCTTGAGTTTACTATTTGTTAGTTATTCGATTATTTGAATTGTATAACTATATGTATTTTATATACGTTTATGATTGTAATTTTATGTTTGGGCATGTGAAGAGGAGCCAGTTAGAGTGGTAGAACGTCTCACTGTGAAAGGCAGGAGGAGTAGAGGCAAACCAAAATTGACTTGGGACGAGCGGGTTATGTAACATTCGTATTTTTCGTATTTTTCGTTCTAGTCCGCGTATTCTTGTAACTTGTCATTTTATACCCTTGTAAACTCGAGCCTATGATCAATGGAAAAATATTTTGTCAATTACATTTAATCTTAATCTATTTCATTTATTCTATAAATTCTACGTGACGCAAACTATATGTAACGTCGCGTGATTTTTAATTTTCATGTATTTTAAATTCTATACTTAACGAAATCCAAGTTCGCCTTTATTCACTTCTTTTATGTTACTCCTACCAATTCATGACGAGTCGTCATTATAATTTATCCTAATCAATTTAGGCGTTATAACAAGAAACTCATTTAGTTAAGATATTAAAATATATTTATTTATTTATTTATATATATACTTATAATACTTTTTACATAAAAAAAAAAAGAAAACAAAAAAAAAACGTGTAAGACATGTTGACTTTTTGTCATAATCACACAACAATATCAATTCAAGATTTCGTTTTTTTTTCTTTCTTTATAACTCGTCGAGGTCAACAGCAGCATGAATAACCATCTCCACCTCATAACAATTAAACTTAACCCCTACCTAAACTCCTCTCAACCACCTTAATTAGTGCATTAAATACCCAACCAACCCACCTCACCTATAAATACAACCCCTCCCCACTCCATAATCTCTTGTTCATCTCTTTTCTTCCTAAAAATCTCTCTAAACTTCAAGTTTCTTGAGCATACTTCCTGATAACACATCAGTAAGTTTTCCAAGCTCAAACCTTCTTTCTTTTCAGTTTTTCCTTCTCTTTTTATCCAAAACTCCTTGGAGAACCCTCTAGGATCTTCCCCATATTTATCCACAGAAGTGTGATAAGGGTAGAGCACCTAAAAGAGGTCCCAAATGGGTTTATTTTCTGAATTGTTTTTATGTCCTAAGAATGTTTGTTGTGAAGGAACCAACCAAGTCTACTAACAATCTAATGTTAGATGGATTTGTGCTATGGTATTGGTTATACCATGTATTATTATAAACTTACTTTCAATCTTCTATCTTGTTATCCTATTATTAATCTTTGGAAGGTTTGTGGTTACACCCTACCTTACTAACTCTCTTGACTCTTCTTGTGCTACGGATTTATCCACACTAGAAAGGGGAAATCCCGTGTCCAAAACCCACGTTTATTCCATAAACGAAGTGGTTATGACATGAACCTATCAAATGGATTCACATTCCTAACCTTATACCATCCGAATCATCTATGATGATTTTGTGCTTGGTCTAACTTAATCTCATGACCATCCGGATTACCCTAAAGGCAATTTGTGCTTGGTTTGCCTAAAAGGCTTGCATGACTCTCGTGAATCTATAATCTAAAACTCGAACCTAAGATTCTAATTCTTAATTCTAGTTAATCGGAGCTAAAGCTTAATCTTCCAAGACTTATCTTTGGAACTATATCAAGACGCACCCAAAGGTGAGTTCATACTTGTCCCCCTTTTATCCTTTATTCTTTGGGGCTCAACATGTATCACTATCAAAACTCAAACAATTTTAAACTCTACAATCTATTATGCTTAGTCTAAAGTCTATCATATTCTAAATTCTATCATGCGCAATCTAAAGTCTATTATATGCTTGTACGCTATGCTATGTAGAATTATTTACTCTAACATACAAATGTTCATATAGTTGACAACCCACCTTGCATGTATAGCGCTATAGGATTGGCTATCCGCCCCCTACATGGGTCATGTTAAGCAAAATTCTTCGTGGCTAGTCGCCGTTTGTATGGTTCTCTTGCATATGCCTATAAGCAAAACGTTATTATACTATGTATGTATGTCAAAACTAGTATGCTCACCAATGCTTTATGTGTTGACGGATATTTTATACATGCTGCAGGAAATATTTGTTGCAGGACATTCAAGAAATCTACTTAGGATTGGACATAGAAACTCACTCTAGTTCAAGTTATCATATTTTTGTTGTTGTATTTTTTTCGTTATATGAACAACATGTATTTCTATTTTTAGACAATAAATGAAATTCTATCTTTAAACTATATTGTCACAAAATCTAGTGTCATGAAGTCTTTGAACAATCTATCCCAAGTCTCGCCCCGATGTATTCCGCCATCGGTTGGGGTGTGACAGGTTAGACATGATTTACTAGGGTTGCACCTCTCTGAGGACATGGTCCATGATTGGGGTTTATGGCGGCATAGGATTAAAGTTAAGGACTATTAGGACATGGGATAATGCATTTTGGGTATATCGTAGGGTCTTATTTTTGCTTTTGACGTTAGGTGGATTTTACATATGTTTGCCCTCCTGTATGTTTGTTTATAGGATTGTTTATGGTGGTATAGCTGTCTATTCTTTCAATGCAAGATTTTTAGGTATTTCAATGTCTATGATGCTATGAGTATGTGTGTACTGTTTTTTTAAGCATAGGGTCTCTCTGGAAGCAGTCTCCCTGTCCCTAGGGGTAGAGGTATGGCTTGCCTATATTCCACCATCCCCAGACCCTACCAATAGCTTTGCTATTTGTGGGAAGTACTGGGCTTGGTTGTTGTTGTTTGTTATGATTGTAATTTTATATATAATTTGTTTGCTTTTTTATCATAATCTTTTATATATAGAAGAATCATATACAGTAATATTATTAACATCATATAAAACAACAATATACTATATATAATTATAGGGGAGAGATAACGTATAAAGCCCCCTTAACGTAAGAAGCGTAAGAAGCAATCTCAGCCATTAAATTAAGGATGCAGATTAAAAACCCTAACCATACCTGGGTTAAAACAGACGCACTCATTAAATTCAGACGCACTCATTAAAATTCAGACGCACTCATTAAAATTCAGACGCACTCATTAAATTCAGACGCACTCATTAAAATTTCAGACGCACTCATCAAAATTCAGACGCACTCATCAAAATTTCAGACGCACTCATTAAAAATTTAGACGCACTCATCAAAACCCAATACAAATTCAAACGCACCTTTGCTAAAAAACAAACGCACTCTTCAATTATCATCTTCAAAACCCTTTATGTTCACCTAACCACCATCAACTAAGACCAACAACCAAACGCACCCTTTCAATCACAATCAAACGCATCCTTTCAATTCACCCTTTATGTTCACGTAACCACCTTTTATCTCTTCTCTTCTTCTTATTATTACATCCACAATTCCTTATTATTTTCTCAATCCAAACACAAACACCTCACCATTTCTATGGTGCTGCAGGCCGGCTTCATGTTCATGCCATTCGGTAATCGGCGACATGAATCGAACTGCTTCCATTCTTGATCACCAAGTGGCGCTTACCTGGACGACGTCGTCTTACATACCCAATCGTAATCAACATCGAACTTTTAGGCGCACTCGTAAAAAAATTTAAACAAACCTTTGAAGCTTTTGTACTTGTACTCTGCCTCTCCTTTGTTTCTTGTAAGTGTTCTTCTTCTTTTACTCATATTCACCACCATCCAAACAATACTCTCACAAAATTTGGACGCATTCAAATTTGATGAGTGCGTTTGGTGTTCTTAGTATTAATCAATTTGGACGCATTCAGTTTTGATGAGTGCGTTTGGTGTTCCATATTATTTTTTGTCTCTGTCCAAAATACTGCAAGAAGTTCACATCATCCTGTCATTTACCAACAATACAATCAAATAATAATAATAATATTATTATAATAGTTATTATAATATAAACTAAAGACATTTATATATAGTAGACAGATTTCATGATTAAACACTGACCTGAGAACTGAAAGAATCATCTGATTTTGGATTTGTGGATCTAACGTTGAAGCGCCGGATACCTGTTCCCATCGATTATCATTATTATTATTCGAAGAACGTTATCATTTCCGTTTAAAACACTCTCTATTAATAAATAATAATAATATTAATGGCCGCTGCTTATTCGGCCTTTATTCGGGCCGGATCCAAACTCCAATCTCGATCGGTGGTGGTGGTGGTGCCGTGGTGGTGGTCAGATCTCGATCAGTTTGTTTTAAAGGAGGATGAGTTTGTGAAAAGTGGGTAGGTGCAATGGTGATGGGAAGTTGCAGTGGTAATTGTGAAAGTGGGAGGGTGGTGTCTGATAGTTTAATCATGGTTAACTGGGGTTTGGTTAATATGACACATGGCAATCTCTGGTGGCTTCTTATGCTTCTTATTTTAAGGGGTTTTATACCGTATACTTTCTCATAATTATATAAATCGAATGCAGGTTTAGTCAAACTTGTTATGATTGTGAAGTATGGGTTAGAGCATGTGCATGTTGTTTTGAAAAGAAATCCAACTTAGGTTCGAACTCTTTAAAAAGTTGATGCCAAGCAACTACATCGTTTTACAACATCTTGTTTAGTAATATAACAGGCACATGGAAATATATAATATAATGTTTGAAAACAACTTTTGACTTATAGGTGAGTTTGACAAAGTGTACAACATGAAGAGCAGGATGTACAAGTGGTTACCTGGAGGCGAAGTAATGATAGGAATTAGTTAGCCCTGGTTAAGAAAGGCATGGTCTATTTCCACCCCCCCACTTCTATTTTCACCCCCTTGAAAGCGCCTCGCTTAGGCCTAAGCGAGGCGCTTTCTTTGCTTTTTAACTACCTCGGTACGAGGTCAGAAAAAGCTGATTTTTGACCCAAAGCGCCTCGCTTAGGCCTAAGCGAGGCGCTTCGAATAATTTTTTTTTTTTTTTTTTTTTGGTCTTTTGAGATTAAGGTTTAACATTTTTTTTTTTTAAGTCAGACGTTTTTCAAAAAAACATTTTTTATGTCAATGGGAGGGTAAACAAAATCGTCGATCCGACTGTTGATTTGTTTCTGCAACAAGGAACAAAATGTCAGCTTTTTCCTGAATTTTACTTGCTTGTATCAAAAGTATATTTTAATTGTTCGTTTGACAAACGTCTGGCTAACCTGTCCAGTTATCAATCTCACTGTCCAACAACTGAATTTTACTTGCTTGCATGAAAAGTTTATTTTAATTGTTCGTTTGACAAACGTCTGGCTAACCTGTCCAGTTATCAATCTCACTGTCCAACAACTGAATTTTACTTGCTTGCATGAAAAGTTTATTTTAATTGTTCGTTTGACAAACGTCTGGCTAACCTGTCCAGTTATCAATCTCTCACTGTCCAAACAACTGAATTTTACTTGCTTGCATGAAAAGTTTATTTTAGTTGTTCGTTTTGACAAACGCCGGCTAATGAATTTTACTGTAATGATCAGAAACATTCCAAATAACTGTTCAATTTCAGCTTTTGTTTAACTATTTTAGCAACTTCCATAGAGAAGGTATCAATCTTACTTCTTGAGTTGAACTTTCCATGATCTACCTTTATCATCTCAGAGAGATATGTGTCAACGATGAAAGGGAACCCGAAACAATAGAAGTGAGATTGATAACTTCTTTCATCATTGTACATATACCTCCTTATCTAAAAACAAATCACATCATTTGTATGAGTAGTGACCCTCTGGCAAACCTGCGTATGAATAGTGACCCTCTGGCACACCACTAGAACATTAATCGGTTTCATCTTTGTTTTCTTGGGTTTTGCTTTTTTTGGTGAAATGAACTTGAAGAAATGATTTGGTTGAAGAAAGTTGTGTGCCAGAGGGTCACTATTCATTCAAATGATGTGATTTGTTTTTAGATAAGGAGGTATATGTACAATGAACTTTTTAGCTAAATAAAACTTACACACAACTTTTTGCTCTAGTGGTGTGGCCTACCTTTTTGACAAACACCTGGCTAACATGTCCAGTTATCAATCTCACTGTCCTTTAAGCAGGTTTGCCAGAGGGTCACTATTCATACACACAACTTTTTGCTCTAGTGGTGTGCTCTACCTTTTTGACAAACACCTGGCTAACCTGTCCAGTTTGCCAGAGGGTCACTATTCATACACACAACTTTTTGCTCTAGTGGTGTGCTCTACCTTTTTGACAAACACCTGGCTAACCTGTCCAGTTTGCCAGAGGGTCACTATTCATACACACAACTTTTTGCTCTAGTGGTGTGCTCTACCTTTTTGACAAACACCTGGCTAACCTGTCCAGTTATCAATCTCACTGTCCTTTACGCAGGTTTGCCAAAGGGTCACTATTCATATTATTATTATTATTTACATTATTATTATTTCAGTTCAAACTTTTCAAACACCTGCAACATCTCAAGAGTCGAGGTCCTCTGAAAAAGACATTGTACAATGATTTGGCTTTGCAATATTTGAAAATTATCATTTCTTGACATGCTTGGTAACACCTTGATCTGCAATATATGAAAACAGGAACATTCCAAATAACAGTTCAAATTTTAGTTCAAACTTTTCAAACTCCTGCAACATCTCAAGAGTCGAGGTCCTCTGAAAAAAGACATCGTACAATGATTTGGACTTGCAATATTTGAAAATTATCATTTCTTGACATGCTTGGTAACACCTTGAGTTCAAACTTTTCAAACTCCTGCAACATCTCAAGAGTCGAGGTCCTCTGAAAAAAGACATCGTACAATGATTTGGACTTGCAATATTTGAAAATTATCATTTCTTGACATGCTTGGTAACACCTCTGCAATATTTGAAAATTATCATTTCTCGAAAAGTAATTAAAAACACTTAAAAATGAATTAAAAACAATTGTTGTGTCGAATGTTTAGTCGGAGGACCACTTACAATGATTCATCAAAGTTGTACAAAGCCGGATGTTTTTACTGGAAAACCAAAACGAGCAATAAACGAAGCGAAACGGAGAGATATAATTTTCTTGGCTTGGAAACAACTTAAAAGAAGCAAAAATGAATTAAAATTATTTTTTGGTGATTAACAGATAATTTTAAAGAATTAAAAGAAAATCAAGTTTTTAAAATAAAAGGCCAAAGCGCCTAGCTTTGGTCAAAGCGAGGCGCTTGGGTGCCTAGCTTTGGCCAAAGCTAGGCGCTTGAATGGTTTGATTAGACCACAAGCTCCTCGCTTTGACCAAAGCGAGGCGCTTTGGCCTTTTATTTTAAAAACTTGATTTTCTTTTAATTCTTTAAAATTATCTGTTAATCACCAAAAAATAATTTTAATTCATTTTTGCTTCTTTTAAGTTGTTTCCAAGCCAAGAAAATTATATCTCTCCGTTTCGCTTCGTTTATTGCTCGTTTTGGTTTTCCAGTAAAAACATCCAGCTTTGTACAACTTTGATGAATCATTGTAAGTGGTCCTCCGACTAAACATTCGATACCCATTTTTTTTCAAAACATAACTTTTGCATGTTTAATTGATATGTTTGACTTCCAGACTATATTATAATTGATCGTTGGTGGTTTTCATAGCACCTTGTTTGATTACACTCGTGTTCAGCCTTTATCAGGCTGCCTTCATCGTTGACAATTATCTCTCCGATAAACAACTGTAAAGTTGTTTTACTAATTTCATAGTCTTGATACTTTTAACAACTGAATTTTACTTATGGAATCTTTTCAAAGATGATCAAAAGAACTAGACAGTCTGTTCCCATGTTCTCCATATCCATACCTTTTCAGTTGTTATCCGAGAGATAACGATCATTTCGTTATCATTGCTAACAGACTTTGACCGATCAACGATGAAGACAACCTGAAAAGTGGATACCATGGATCAGAGAGATTTAAGCTAATCAAACTCATATCTCAAGCCGGTGCAAGTTATGTTGTTTTCATCTATCTCATCACCTTCTTCTAACTTTTTCAGTTGTTATCCGAGAGATAACGATCATTTCGTTATCATTGCTAACAGACTTTGACCGATCAACGATGAAGACAACCTGAAAAGTGGATACCATGGATCAGAGAGATTTAAGCTAATCAAGCTCATATCTCAAGCCGGTGCAAGTTATGTTGTAGCATCTTTGATCATCTTCTTGTAATTACAACTTTTTCAGTTGTTATCCGAGAGATAGCGGTCAACGATGAAGACAGCCTGAAAAGTGGATACCATGGATCAGAGAGATTTAAGCTAATCAAACTCATATCTCAAGCCGGTGCAAGTTATGTTGTAGCATCTTTGATCATCTTCTTGTAATTACAACTTTTTCAGTTGTTATCCGAGAGATAGCGGTCAACGATGAAGACAGCCTGAAAAGTGGATACCATGGATCAGAGAAATTTAAGCTAATCAAACTCATATCTCAAGCCGGTGCAAGTTATGTTGTAGCATCTTTGATCATCTTCTTGTAATTACAACTTTTTCAGTTGTTATCCGAGAGATAGCGGTCAACGATGAAGACAGCCTGAAATGTGGATACCATGGTTCAGAGAGATTTAAGCTAATCAAACTCATATCTCAAGCCGGTGCAACACACACTTTCAACCCATTCCTGGTAAACCCAGGGGAAAATGGCTATATTAAAAAAACTTCAAGATTATTGTTTTGTTTTGTGGATCAGACGAGGACTTGCCTGTGTCTTGAAAACACAAGGATGACACACGAAGCTTTAGACTCCAAGCGGATCCCTTGATTGCCGCATTTAATGAAATTTAACGCGCATACCGCATTCGGAGTCTGATTGCACCGAATCCAGTCTTCAAGGTGGAATTAAGCACCTGAAAGGGAAGTTGAAATTTTGAATGATGTTTTGTTTTGTGGATCAGACGAGGACTTGCCTGTGTCTTGAAAACACAAGGATGACACACGAAGCTTTAGACTCCAAGCGGATCCCTTGATTGCCGCATTTAATGAAATTTAACGCGCATACCGCATTCGGAGTCTGATTGCACCGAATCCAGTCTTCAAGGTGGACTTAAGCACCTGAAAGGGAAGTTGAAATTTTGAATGATGTTCGTCGACTGCACCTTGAGCGAGCCGCGTTTAATGAAATTTAACGCGCATACCGCATTCAGAGTCTGATTGCACCGAATCAAGTCTTCAAGGTGGACTTAAGCACCTGAACGGGAAGTTGAAATTTTGAATGATGTTCGTCGACTGCACCGAATCTAGTCTTCAAGGTACCATGGATCAGAGAGATTTAAGCTAATTAAAAAACATTTGGAAACACAAAGATGGAAAAATTCACTAAAAAGCCTAAAATTTCGGACCCTAACACACACAAGACGAATGTTGCAACATGAGTTCGACCAAGATGACACACGAAGCTTTAGACTCCAAGCAGATCCCTTGATTTGGGTGGAACAAGGTATCATCAATCTAGTATTAAGCACCTGAACGGGAAGTTGAAATTTTGAAGTTGGTTGATGATGTAAAGTTTAAGTCATTTACAATGATTAGGGTTATTACTTTGTTTTTTAAATTTTTTTAACTTTTTATAATTATTAAATTAAAAAAAAATAAAAAAACCAACTCAAAACATCAAAACAACTACCAAAATAAATTACCCCCTTGAAGCGCCTCGCTTAGGCCTAAGCGAGGCGCTTGGAATTTGAAAATCAGCTTTTTCTGATTCTCGTACTGACGGTCTCGAAGTTAGCTCAAAGCGCCTCGCTTTGGCCTAAGCGAGGCGCTTTGAGGGTGTTAAAATAGAAGGGTGGGGGGTTTAAATAATACAACCCTTAAGAAACGTTCGTGCAATAATTGGAGAGGAAAACGACAACAAACAAAAGAGAAAAGTTAAAGATGTGGTGGCGTACGAGGCCGGTACTGCATTAGTACTACGGCTTATGTTAGCGGGAATCCTGGACTAAAGCTTGGTTTCCATATAATAATAATAATAATAATAATAATAATAATAATAATTATTATTATTATTATTGTAAAAAACTTACCTAATGACTAATTTAAACATTTAAAAATGTCTTGATGAAAAAAAAAACAATATCGTATTGAAAATACTGGTTTTATTTCTACTTTTCTTGATAAAAGAAATCTCTTTTACATAATGATTAGATAGAAGTCTATCGACAATATCAAATTTTGTTTAGTTTCGGGTTGAGTCGGTGAAGAAACAATAAGTATCACGGAGATTACGAGTAATCTACGTGGGGTTAATACTTATGTTCGTCAGGATTAATCCTTTACCCAAACCGTATGGTTAAACCCCGGTGATAGTGGTGAGTGTAAGTGTGTGATGTAACGTAAATAGGAACACAAGATGTAAGTGGTTCGGTCGAGTAAAGACCTACGTCCACTGTAAGTACCCGGATTGTTATTAATATGAGAGTATGAAGAGTTACAAGAGAGAGTATGCTAGACTATAAACGATAATTTTCGGATCCATTGGCAAGGAGAAGTCTTCCTCTATTTATAGGAGAACTCATGGGCTTAGTTGTAGAGCCAATGAGGAGCAATTCTTCGTTGGGCCTGGTCCAGGCCCAAGTCCAAGGTCTTCCCCAGACTTGGCGGGAAAATACTGATACTGTTGATGACGTCACTTTGCAGCATGGCTGCTGCTCGAGGCGGACACGTGGCACGCTGTTACTGGCGGACGGCGCTCCTGTCCTTGCTACAGTCGTTGACCATGCTTCTGACATCAGTAGGGGATGTCTGCTGTCACTGTAGACGCTGGTATGGTGGAAGCATGGCTACAGCCATGCTGCCGTCCTTGTCAGTAGTTGTTGGACCACTTCTGCCACCTGTCACTTGGTCATTGGCGCGTACACAGTCAACGATCCTTGTGAATCTTCCTTTTGTTGTCTTCTGTACTTCGTACAAAAGGTGCTGGGGGAAGATTCCGCGTGTGACGGTACGCGCTTATCAGGTGCTGTTATTGCTTCAGTTGTTGTCTCTGCGCGCTTCCTTGCACACCTTTCAAGCTGCGCGCTGATGGTTCCTCGCGCCACCGACTGGCGCGGGGACTCTGACTTACGGGGATAGGGACGCCTCCTCCGCTTGGATTAGGCTCCCTATCCCTTCAGTCGGGTCACATAATCAAACCAACATTCATTTTTTTCATTAAATATTAAATTAAAACAATTGACTAAGAAATTAATGTATTAATTATTAATAAATTACATGTTAGTTATTATTTCAACTCAAATTATACTTTTGAAAATTTGAGTACTTTAAACTTGAAAAGGATTTAACCATCTTTGATGTTTTAGCGTGCATGCCTATTAATGGCTATTGGGATTTTAAGGCGTATATAACACTAAACTTTTATTTTAATGTGGGCGTCCTTCTTTAAGACCAATATATCATAACTTAGATTTATTTTTTTTTGAACGGCCAAACAAACTTTATTAATAACCGGGCTAGCAAGGAACTAGCGAAAACAATCCGGGGTACAAACCGAAAAGGAAATTAAAAAATAAACAGCCGTAACAATAACCTTAAGCCTATCCCATCTTAATCGCTTGAAACCCGGCCCATGCTTCCCACGTCATTTCCGTCATTTTTGCCCGATTGGTAATCCATAAGAAGCTCATAATCTTGATCTCATCCAGAATTTTCCGAACAGAAATCCGTTTTTGATTGAAAACTAGCTCATTTCTTGCCCGCCAAATACTCCAAAACGTCGTCAAGATAACCGCATAGAAAGCCTTTCGAACTCGAGCTCCTTGTTTAGCCGTCAAATGATAAGCCAGAATATCCTTTACGTGAAAGGCAAATACGTTCGGGACGTTGCACCATGAAAAAACTAGCTGCCAGACTTCCGAAAAAACTGGGCATCCCGTAAATAAATGTTCCACTGATTCTATACCAACCTCGCACGCCTTGCATACCTGTGACTCTACCTGCACATTCCTCCGAGCCAAAGCATCCATCGTGGGAAGACGGTTGAGAGCAGCGCGCCACGCAACCACTCCTACTTTCTTCGGGACCCAATTGCACCACTGGAAAGAGGAAACCGGAAGCATATTACTGGACTCAAACAGCCACTTCTTAATACAAGCATAACTTAGATTTATAAAAAAGAAAAAACAATGTCTGCAAATAATGACGATAAAAATACCCGACGGTTTTTCATTTTATAATTGTTGAATCGTATAATGTGGAGCTAACCTAATAGGTAGAGAGATATACCTTCTAAAGAAAATATCTCATATTCAAATCTTACTATCTTAGCAAAAGGAAATAAATAGTATAGGCTTGTTATTAGTAAACATTTTTACTTACAAAGAACTCTTGAATTGTGTTTAAAAAGAATAAGTTACATCGATAAGCAAAGTCAGTTTTTTTAAAAAGAGTGACACAACTATACAAGTCGCACGTGTGGGGTGATGAAAACCTCCACGTGAATGGCACATGCTTGGTAACGGTCGATAACCAGAGAATATGTACTGGGAGGACTTATTGGATGGTACAGTACGTGATACGGCTTCACAGCTGTAAAGTCTAGTACGGTACAACCTCTTTCTACACAAAAGGCTTCCCATAGTTTATCCTTTCTTATAAAGTGTTTGTTTCAGAAAAAGAAGATTAAAAAAAAGTAACTGTTTAAATTTAAGAATATTTCTTTTAATAATTTGATAAAAATGTCAAGGTTTACATAGTTTTCTTGGATGATTTTACACTTCGGTAACTAAATTAGGAGATAGTATACTCTAAAAAAAACTGTAATATAAAAAGGATTTTGGGTTTTTAATCTACATCAATCAATGGATGAGATTAAAAGATAAAATATATACGTTGAGTTTCTAAAAAAGAATGGAAAGGACAAAATAGGTATAATCTACAATTGTTGAGTTCCACACTCATTTTTTAAACGTCCATAACTTTTACATACGACATTATTTAAAAAAAATACATTATAAAAACAAGTTTTTTATCCTCTTTCATTTGCATACACTATTGCTATACTTTAAAAAAATTGTTAGGTTGATAATTTCCGTTCTATCATATGATACAACTTGCGTTTTTTTGTCAGATATAACTTGCATTTTTTTATCAGGTATAACTTGCGTTTTATTATGTATAACTTGTGTTTTTTTGTCAGATATGACTTGCATCACGTATAACTTGTGTTTGTCGAAACTGGGTCTTTGAGTTGTTAAACAGAGACAGAAATCAGCTGGTCTAAGTGACCAGTTGGTTGATTATCTGACCGAGAAAATTATAAACTAATTTGATTAATACCCAACTCAGACCTGTCTGAATAATCACACAAATAACCCACTATAACAACGATCAATCCTAGATTTGTCTTAGCGGTTTTAAAACCTAAACCTAATCGACTAATCTGGAGGAAATAATTGGACTATGACATACCGGTAGTGAGGAAAAAGTGAAGAACAGAGCACGAGCAAACAGGTTCAGTTTCAGGTATCCAAACGCGAAGAACAAAAGGATTCGTTTGTGGTTTTCAATGGAATGAGGAGCAGGGAAGTATGAGGGACCCTCAACAAAAAGCAAACCATCAACCTAGCGATTAAAAAAAACTATGGCAATAGGGTATGCAAATGAAAGATGATAAAAAGCTTGTTTTTATGGTGTATTTTTTTTAAATAATGTCGTATGAAAAAATTATTGTCGTTTTAAATATTGAGGTGAAATTTGATAAATTCAACAATTATGGTGATGGACAATAATACCCCTTTAGCTAGAAACATGTGTCAGCCTTTTATTTCTTCTTACCCTTCTTACGTTAACCTCCTTTTTATCTATACTAAATTTACGATTGTGGATTACATGTTTAATTATGATTCTCTCTTGCCAAAAATAAAATCAACATGAAACGAGTGAAGACAATTGCATATTTTAAATTTGTATCTAGATTGGCCGGAAAAGTGTAAACAAGGATAGATATAATTTGATCATTGTGAATAAATCCAAAATCATTGTAGAAAAAGCCAATTATCATCCTAACCATAGGGCGAATGAAATCCGATACATAAATCAATTAATAAAAAAAAGTGAAAAAGTTTTTATTGTGTTACTTAAGTTATATAGGAATTCATAAGCCTAAGAGTTAAGAATAACAAGTTCTTTATTACCCAAAATACAATACTCACTTACAATAATGAAACAAATTATATTTTCTGAGAAGTGCAAAATCATATTAATACGACCCTTGTGTATCTTGATTTTTCTTTGTGAATTTCCATACTACGAAGGTTTGTAAATGTGTCTCTCATTATTCCTTAAAAATTTGTTCTTAGAAGAGAAATTATAATATAATAATTAACCTTCCGATTTGAACAGTAGTTTGAACGCTGGCTTTTTTTTTATATTTTAATTTTCGCAAGTTAATAAGTATTGGTGTTTGCGAGATGATTTCAGATGTGTTCCCAGTGGTGTGGTGGTTGGTTATAATGTTTGTTATGTGCAAGGCGGGTGTTCGATTCCCGTTTGGTCCGGTTTAATGCGTTTGTTTTTTTTATAACTCTTATTTTATTGTCAACTAATCATGTGCACGTGGCAAAATGTGATACTGCACATCTGTTTTCCACTTCCTTTAGCTTTTTTTTTATATTTGAAGACTTATAATACATATATATGTGTATCAACCTGCATGTTCAACATAGTCTCTTTAACTTCTCTCATCCATAGGTTTGTTGGTTGATACTGAATTCATATTAATCATATCTTCGACATTTGCTGTTTGTGGCTTCTTGAGCCTGAAACATGACATTTCAGATTAGATGCGTTTTCTAAAAATGTTGTATCATTCGTGTTGATGGCTGTATTTGTAACAAATGTGTTTTCTAAAAAAATTGTGTTATTGGTGTTGCTCACTATTGTTTTAACAGTGTCTCGGTTTTTTTTTTTGCTTGCATGTGTGGTTATGGGAAAGCTTTTGTTTTTTTGGGATGTCTTTGGGTTATTTGCATCAGCTTGGTGTTTTTTGAGGTGTAATTTTGTTTAGATTGTTGGTTTTTGTGGGTGTATTGTTTTTTTTTTTCTCTTTGTTAAAGAAGTTTTTTATGCATGTGTTTTATATGAACCTGATAATCTGTGTATTGTGAATGTTGTTTTTTTTAATTGTTTTGGTGTAATTGTCATTGTCTTTTGGGACGGCTTGAGCTTGATTTTGTAATTGGGAAGGTTTTGTCTTGTGTCTATGTTTTTATGTTATGTCATGGCTTTTTGTATGATTTCAGGTTTTTTTAAACGGTTGTGTTTTTTTGGCAGATTTGGCTGTTGAATTGCGGTTATTTGCTGTTTATGCAGGTACGTTTTAACCTTTGGTTTGTTCATATTTGGAGGTATTAAAAGCTTGCTTTTTGTTGTTTTGTATGCATTTTTTTAATGTATTGGGTGGTTTGGCAAAAAAGGTGAGGTTTGGGTACGGGATGTGGCTGTGGTAGTGTGTAATGTGGCAGGCGTAGAGTTGTTTTCGTTCGGATGTGTCGTCGATTGATGTTCGGATAAGTTTTAGGATGTGTTCTGGTTGGTATAGGCTTTTCAAGGCATGATGAGCCTGAATATTTGTATATTTCGCTGCAGCTGTGCGCAGGTCATCGTTCAATTAGCCTTCGTCTTTGGTATAGTTTGTAGGCTGTGGTGTAGATAGGTTGTACATAAATTAGTGTTCAATTGATTTGGATGGGTCAAATAGCTGTTTATACTTGGTGTCAGTAGTCTTTCTTCATTGTTTGATTGTTATTGGATGTTTGGTATGCAAGGTAGGATGTTTTTTTACGCTTTTGATCTATCCTAATTACTTAAAAGTGGAGAAGAGTTGTTTGAGGTTTTTCCAGTCGTTACTAAGTTATGCAAGGGCTGCGCAATTTGTTGTTGTTGGGTTTAGGAAAGGCTCAACTCATTTCACCGAGGAAGGATTGATTGCGAAACCTACCAAGAATTCATTTTCATTGCAGGATGTAGGCTTCTTATTAGTATTAAATCACTTTCAATAGAGATTAGCATTTAGGCTGTATTTTTATGGCTTTACATGATGATGTTTGACTTAGTTATGTTAAAAGACGTAGGCTAGGCTTCATCAAGTTATTAGATCAGTTGGTTATATGAGGTGGTATTGAAAACAGTAAGGACTGGCATATAAGGTATGGTAATGCAGTAAATAAGTCCGCGACAATGTGCTTCAGTTGTGTTTTTTGAGATTTAGTTCAAACATATGAGATATTAATTAAGGTGGTGGTAATGTGCTTCAATTGTGTGTATTGAACTTCGTTTGAAACATATAGGATTCACAGTCTGAAGTGGTTGATAAGCATGTGAGATGAAGGGTGTATTTGTCATTAGAGTTGTTTTAGTTGTGTAAGAAGTTGTAGGACACAGTAATTTCTGTTGGTCTATAGGCGTCTAGGTTTATGCTCTGTGTAGGTGCCTGTATGGTATATAAGATTGGCGCATGATTTCTGGCCAGCCTGTGCAAAATACAGGTCTAAAGCGGCTAAACCTGGTCTGAGCGGAGAGATAAAATCGAAATCGACTTTCATTTTGCAAACGTATAACATAAACGCGCAACGCGCGTCGATGCATCACCCTAGTTTCAATATGAATTTCAAAAGGAAACGAATGTTTTCCTTTCTTCACAAATGTAGATCATGAGCACACATTTTGTTTTGATTCAACAAAAAAGAACTGAATGACTAACCATCTCCCAACATAACTAATCGGAAAAGAAATTACATTAGGCTTTGAAAGTCAGCACAAAACCCCCCTTTCCTTTATATAATTGCACACCCATATAAGGCTATAAGTGGCATATAAAGGGGTTGCACAAACTTTCACGCAACCCTTTATACACGGCGTATAAGTCCCTGACGGGTAAAGTGAATATGCGGCTGTTGCGCATCTAAGCTTAGATGTGAAACCTATCAAAACTACGTCATTTTGATTATAATTAACATAAACCTAAGTAGTTTTGATCAATAAGATCAGCCACACAACTAATTTCACTTTAATTTAACTCATACAATCCTTATCTAACGCTTTTGTTTTTTTTTTATTTTTTGATTCGTTGATTGAATTTTCACTTTCGTTTTTCTTTTTAAAACAAAATGAAGATTGGTATAAGGTTTCGTAGGCTATCATTGTTAAACTGAATTATCCATTTATGTTGCAATAATATATTTATTTGATTAACTGAATACTTCGAAATCAATATATAAATCTTCTTTATTCAATAAAATGATTTTTCTAGAAAGCATTGTTGACAAACAAAGGAATATATAATTAGTGGTTTCAATGACGATGCTTTGATTAGTGTTATTCAGATGTTGATGATTACTGTAGTTCCCGATTGTTGAATTTTGGATAGAAGGATCAATGTCGATAGCCATACACGTAGGGTTCAATTTTGGATATCACAAAGCTCTAAGCTATAGATTGACTTATCGGAAATTGATGGAGATGACGGATAGTTTTGTAAAATAAAAAGATTTAAATTATTTTTTAATTATATTTAATCAAAACGACGTAGTTTTGATGGGTTTTATACCTAAGTTTAGATGTGTAACAGCCTCATATTCACTTTTCCAAAGTAAAATGTTATATTTTCTCAAGTCATGCTTTTAAAGCATTGATACATTCAAATTTTGTGATTCGAATAAATGTAGTATTTTGAACGAAATTTCCCCTTTCAATAAGGTAAAACGAAATCTAAAATGTAACAGACCACTATAAATGGCATCTTAAATAACCGGTGAAAATTATAATTTCTAATTATTTAGACTTGAGGGAGTGGGGCGGGGTTTGGGGGGCGGCGAGGCAAAACCGGGCGGTAACACCGTCCCAGGGGGCGGGGAAGGGGGGGCGGGGAGGGTTGGGCGGTGGGGAGAAGACGGGCGGTGGGGGGGTTTTGATGGTGAGGTGGTGGGTTGCTATTGGTTGGGCTTTTTTGTATTAAAAAAAAAAAAAAATCTTTTTAAATATTAATAAACAACCTTTATAGTTTTTTTTTTAATTTTTTTTAACCAACAACTAAAATCACATAATATTTAAAACACAAAATACATAATATTTAAAAATTAAAACATATTACAACTAATATTAAAAAAAATTAAAAATAATCTTAAAAAACACACAACTAATATTAAAAAAAAAAATTACACACCTCCTAAATTACTTATTTAAACATTACATATTCCTAAATTACTTAATTAAACACATAATATAATCCTAAATTACTTATTAAAACCTAAACCTCCCACTAAGGAGAGTAGTTGTCCCAGTCCTCGAGTGTGTAGTACTCGGGGGATATGGAACGTGAGCTGTCCCGTCCATCGGACCTCGCATCCGATGGGAAGTAGTAGTACTCACGAGGAGGGGTAGGCATGCTCGAGAGGCGCTCCTCCTCCTCAAGTTCCCTGAGGGCTTCCAAGTCCTCAGGGGTTGGCTCCCCATATTCACGGGGTGGGGTGGTCTGGTGGTGGTGGGTGAGGGTATTCTGCGGGGTGGGGGTAGGTTGGTGGTAGGGGGTAGTCTGGTTGGGGGGGATAGGTTGCTGGTAGGGGGTAGGAGGAGGAGGGGTGAGGGTTTGTGGTGCCGACAACATGAGTCGGTTCAATTGATATGTAGCCATGCCATAATCATGGGCCCAAGCCCATTCTTCATCCGTCCAGGGATCATTCTTCCAGGGATCATCCTCTTCAGGATGAGTTGGTGGTGCCACAGCAGGAGGAGGAGGGAGATTTAGCCAATGTTGAGGAGGAGGAGGAGGAGGAAGAGGAGGTTGTGGAGGAGGAGGAAGAGTAGGTTGTGGAGGAGGATGAGTTGGCAGTCGCCGGGACCGGCCCCGTCCCCGGACCCGTCGAGTGAACTGCCGGACATTAGAAGGTCCGGCAGCTCCTGCTTGAAAACCGCCAATGTTATTCATTGTGTTTGATGAGGAAAGGATAGGATGTGGAAGATGGAAGAGGTGTGACTGATAGAGGATGAGGAGGGGGGTATTTATAGGGTGAGAAATATGACCGTTTGGGGGGAGAACGTTTGAATTTCAAAATTTGAAATTCAAACGTTTGGGGGGAAAATTTGAATTTCAAACGGTTTGAACAGTAACCGTTTAAAATTCAAATGTTTGAATATAATTTTTTTATATAATCTAAAATTTTTATTAATTTTAATAAATATTATTTTTTTATATAATTTATTTTTTTTATTATTATTTTATTAAATCTAAATAATTTTCGGATTAATATTATTATTATTATATTTATTAATATATTAAAGTTTTAAAAAAAAAAAGGAAAAAGAAATGCCACATGTCAATTCCCCCCCACTCTTCCCCCCCCTTCCACTCCCCACACTTTTTTCCCCCCCCACATGGACCCCACAAGTGCCACATGGCGATTCCCCCCCCCTCTTTCCCCCCCCTCCACTCCCCATAGTCTTATAGGTCGAGTAAAACAGAAGGAAACAGTTAATGATGAGATCCCCATTGTCGTTATCTGCCATCTCATCCTCCTCTCTAGTCTTTAGAGTTTAGATGTACCTTTTTTTCCTTTTTTCATTTATGCCCCTTTGTTTAAAAGAAAAGAGCTAAAAGATAGTTATTATATTTTTTCAAAGGTAGTGCATTCGAATACATTCACTTATATTCGTATTACTTAACAAATAACAATTATAATAATTCAACTAATCACTTCAAAATAACAAGAATAAAAAACTTTTAATTTAACCAACTAGATAGTATTCAACATGTGAACCTTTCCCAAATAAACAAAGTTGTGAGTTGTAAACCTGTGATGATTAAAGGCAGTGAGAGACGCTCAAATACACAATCAAGTTTTAAGTATGAGTTCGGAAACATCGTATTATAAATTTATTATAAATTGTCTGTTTTATTTCTGATATACAAAGTGATTTTATATGTTACTCATTATATATTTACTAGCTTTTCAGCATCTACATATTATTATGTACTTTTTTTTAGGTAAACCTATATTAATAAACCCACAAAGACATTACAAGTTTTATTTTTATGTATAAATAAACAAAGTTAGTTTTATAAGTTATAACCGAAATAATTCAAACGTAATGATCTATTAAAAAAAACATGTGCATGTTATAATAAGTGTATAAATAGAAAAGAAAATAAGTGATGATTTCGTCGTTAAGCCAAAGTAGGAAGGCGCCCAGGCTGGCTTTTGCTTTTTTTTTTTTTATTTCAATTAGTCAAAGTTTCATATATTATGCATCAACCGTTAATATATTTTCTCCATCCTCCTTTCCAACGGTCAATATATTTTTCCTTCATCTTTATTTTTTTTTAATTTTAAATGCTTCATGTAGTTTTATATAAAAATTAATTATTTCATCAAGTTATATAGATAGTCAAATGAGCTACTCTTGTCGTTATTGTGTCATTTACTAAACTTTAAAATCACCCGACGAGGTTACAAGATTTTAAATTGTTCTTGACCGAAAAATAGAAAGATGAGATTGAGAATTTGCTCCAAAAAAATAACTGATAAGTGTAGTTATAAACGTTTTTTAGTTTTTAAAAAAGTTGTTTCGATGCGGATTCAAACTAATTTATATCAATAAATTCACTTACATATTGGCTCCAGTTATATAATAGCAACCCTTCTAGTTAAAAAAACAATGTAACAATACATATTATATAATTTACATGATGATTTTTAATAAATTATGAATATGATTTTAGTACACCTAAACAAGTTACAAGTATACTATCATATTTATGTTAGACATCACCTAAACCTAACCTGTATTCAAACCGACAGTTAACGTATAACTAATCCATCATATATTTCCCATCCCCCAAACTGTATATTACCCGTTTTTTGTTGGTGGGATATTAATTTTTTTTTATTCTTTTACCTAGAAGGCATAAATTAGTTGTTAACTGGGTCGATTAACCTAACCACCGGTTATTATTTAAATCGGTTCGGTTATTCTCTTTTACTGGTTTGGTTGATAACCGATTTTTTTTTCATTTGTCAGTTATTTTCCCGGTTAACCAGTACATTGGTTAAAACCGGCTATTTTTCAATTAAAACCGGTTATTTCTAAATAAATCTCTAACTGGTTACTAATATACGATTAAAAATAACCACTAATCAATTACGCTTTAATCGGTTATCAACCAGTTACGGTTTCATTAATAACCGGTTATTTTGTTAACTTCTACTTACCCAACTAGAATACGAATCTTGTGATTTTTAACAAACCATGAAAACGAAAGCCTAAACGGACACAACCCGATAATTTAATACCTCTGACGCGTGTTTTTAACACCAGCTGTATCCCAAACCCAAACCTCCTACTAATCTCACAGCCTGTCACCTTCCCCCTTCCCTCACCCCCTCACCCCTTATATAAAACCCGCCACCCCTCCAATCCTAACCTTCACACAAAACCAAACCCAACCCCACGACCCGACCCATAAACACAACCAATGGATCGGATCAAAGGCCCATGGAGCCCCGAAGAAGACAACATGCTCCAACAACTCGTTGAAAAACACGGTCCTAGGAACTGGTCTCTTGTTAGCAAAAACATACCCGGTCGGTCCGGTAAATCCTGTCGGTTACGTTGGTGCAACCAGCTGTCACCACAAGTGGAGCACAGGGCTTTTACACAAGAAGAAGATGATATTATTATTCGGGCTCATGACCGGTTTGGTAATAAATGGGCTACTATTGCCCGGTTATTATCCGGTCGGACCGATAACGCTATAAAAAACCATTGGAACAGTACTTTAAAAAGAAAGTGTTGTTCCATGACTAATGAAGAGTTTAATGAGTTTACTATTCAACAGCCTTTGTTGAAAAGATCCGTTAGTACCGGGTCGGGTTGTGTACCCGGGTCGGGTTATTGTTTGGATTTGAACACGGGTAGTTTGTCAACTTCTGGGTCTGACGTCAGCGAGTCGGTTGATGATCCGCTGACGTCACTGACGTTGTCGCTCCCTGGAGCGGATAACTGTGACACGTCATCAGGTGCACAGGGCCCGCCTGTCCCGAAACCGGTTGTTTCGGGACAGACGGTGTTTAATGAGGAGTTTTTGGCGGTGATGCAAGAGATGATTAAGATGGAGGTGAGGAATTATATGAATGGAGGTAGTGATGGATTAGATTAGATTAGTATTATTATTATTATTTGTGTATGTAGGTTAAGTTAATTTGTTGGTGGCTAATGATGAGGAGAAGATGATGGGATGGAAAATGTGTATTGTTATTGGATGGATATGGGTTCTGTGTAAAATTGGCCAACAAAAAAAAAAGAAATAAAATGTACAGTGAAGGGGATTAAATCGTGTCTTAATTTGTTGTTACAGTTGGTTCTGATTGATCATGGGTTATAGGTTGTGGTTGGTTGGTTGGTTTTATTAACGAAGTTATTATGAGAATTGTGGTTTAATATTGTGGGCGTTTGAAGAAAACTTAAAAAGGCTGGATTGGTATTCAAAGTTTTGAATCAAAGAGCATTAAACTATCATTAGATGGATTATTTGATCATTGCATATTTGAATGATTGAATGCTAGATAGATTTGGAAGGTTTAACTTAAAATTCTTGGTCAAAGACGTATCCTTGCTGTCTCTTATCTTTTTTTTTGAACGGCAAACTAAATATCACCTGTAACATCTACTTGTATTCAGTTGCACCATTGGAACCGAACTCGCAATGTGAGGGAGGGACTAGGGAGGGATCTGTATGCGTAGTCGCAGAACAACAATACGCGATATCCTTATGCAACACGAGATATGTGATTGATGAAAAGTAGTTCGGACTATTTTTAGATAATAAATACGAACATTTTTGTTGATAAGGTCTAAAACGTTTGATAACTAACTAACTAACGTAACACATTGTATTTTGCTTAAGGTAACATTTTTTTAATGAAATAATAATCTACAAGATTGATGTATTGTCGTTTTCATTCAAAGTTGTCCTTCGGATCTCAATACAAACTTATCCACGTATCCCAATCATTACATATATTAAACTAAATAAATAAAGATTAACATTAGCCATGTCAAACATAAACAACTGCATGACAATTATCTTTTAAAAAACAAGAAAAGATGTTAGTTGAGAAGTTGAAAGCAGACACTAAATCGTAGTGCAGTTGAAAACCCACAAGGGGATCTTCTTATGGTCAAAGTGTACAGATTTTGATGCGTCATGTACAATCATTATAACAGAACTATCACTTCACCTTTCCGTCTTTCTATACCCCCCTCACCCGTATTTTCAGATCACCAAATAAAGTGTTTGCCAACTTTTTAGTACCACCATCAAAAATGCAAATAAAATCTTTTACAATATCACTTAAAAATGCATATTATCAATTTATTCACAAAAGCCCGTTTTCTTGTCGTTTTACGGTGTTGGGGATTGCTCGTCACAAAGGGGGTGTCAGTCGTCTTACGGCGTTGAGGATTGCTCATCACAAATGTGGTGTGGGTTTAAATACATACAAGTGGATGTTGATTAGATGATATTTAAGAGTAAATAATTGTTGGTTCAAAAAAAAATTATTCATAAAATAATGAAAATAAAATACTTTAAAAGTATACAAAAGATAAAAAGATTTTACAATCTTCAAAAGCCAAAATGTTACAACTTTAAGTTGTGACAAAAGGGACAACAATATATGGAAGGTTATATGTCTTCATCATCACTATCTACCATCTTGTGATTTCAGCTTCCAACTAACTAACTGCTTTTTTTTTTTCATTAATAGGAAAACCAAACCTCCCTTTGACTTTCGAATATATAAATAAATAGAATTAAACATAAAAAAATGTGTATGACAGTGAGAGACGCGATGATTTCTGTTTTATTTATTTCAATTGTTGTTGAATAAGACATTTGTTGAGCATAATGTACATGAAAGAGGTGTAGCCTAAATAGCTGCAAATAGAGTGTACCTAGATCTAATGTGGTTGCGGTCTTAAGAGGGTGCAGCCTGGATTGTAGGGGTGTTATTAGTGGCAGAAGTGAGCAGAGACTTGAATCTGTTGAATATTTGTAGAACATCTGCCCTCCATGACCATGATGGTTCTTCCAGAGCACGAATAGAATTGAGACAAACGACCAGAGTCCCTCCTTCATGTAGAAGAACCTGCAAATTTACCATTGTATTTTTATAATACGCAATCGACAGTATGTTTTATGTAAAATTTGCAAGTCGTTTCATACCGTAAGCCACAAAGGGAGAAATCCCATAACTGAAGTAAGGGAGGCCAGCATAATGCTACATAACGCGAGTGCAACATTCAATTTCACCTGTCAGAAAAAAAGGAGTAAACTAAAATATATAAAAAGATTAAAAAAAGGTACAATAAAACCAATGATATTAATAAAAGGTACCAGGGTGGTGGTTTGGCGAGATTTTGCGATACAAAAAGGAACACCAGAAATATTATCTTGAAGTAGTAATATATCTGCAACGGCTATGGCAGTAGCACTAGCGCGTTGAGCTAGTACAACACCAACTGTAGCAGCAGCAAGTGCTGGTGCATCATTAATACCGTCACCAACCATCACCAGACCTCTTCCTGTAACGTGACCAAAAATATATATTTTAATACAAAGGCTGGTATTTTGAGTAAGTAATAATGTAGAATGAGACCTGTATTTCTAGGGATGTTGGTGACATGATTGAGTTTATCCTCAGGCTTTAAGCTGCAATGAATTTCATCAATGCCAACTGCATTAGCAACCCTTCGTGCACTAAGCTCATGGTCACCGGTTAACATCATTACATGAAGCTTTGCTTGTTCTTTTAATTCTAAGATGACATCTTTTGTCCCAATTCGAGGTTTATCCTCAAAGTGAAATAGAGTTACCTGCATGTTGATTGTTGAATTACACTAATAATTTGTTTTCTATTCAAATTTCTAATGAAAGATGCTGTAAAACTAAAACAAAAAACCCATATGATCCAAGAAAGTGTGACCTTTTTGTTGTTGACAGAGAGTGCAGCACGGACCAAGTCAGTTCCATATGAAGACTTGATTACTGCATCCTTGATCTGTTGTGATTCAGATGTAGAGTTAAATTGTGATGTGATGTATTCAACGGAACCAAGTGATGCCTTTAACTCTTGGCGCCCTCCAAAGCCTGGCTGTAACCAAACAAAACACAGAAAATAATTATAAAGGAAAAACTGATGAAAGAAATAATACTTAATACTCAGTTTTGACTCTACCTGATTGCTAGATAGTGTGGCATAAAGACCTCTACCGGGAAGATTCTCAAAGCTTTCAACATAAACAGCAGGAAGCTCATTTTCTTGACTATGATTTATAACCGCTCTACAATATATTAAAAAGTTGTTGACATATTATGATCAGTGAAAAGAAATATGACACTTAATAGTAACACAATACCTTCCAATCGGGTGGGTGGTGCCTTTTTCCATAGCAGCAGCAACAGCAAGGGCTTCTTTCTCACAGGTCGGAACACAACAAGAAGCAGTAGCTTCATGTCCATGTATGGGCTCAATTGCTTTGCACATAAACTCCCCTGTTGTCAATGTCCCGGTCTTATCAAATGCAACGGTGTGACAGGAAGCTAGAGAGTCAAAAACATGTCCTCCCTTCAGCAATATTCCCTACACACAAATTGAATTTCTCAAACCTCGAACAGAAGTACAGGTGGCAAGATGGGCAGGGTTCATGTTGAAACAGGTCATTTTAGTACCAGCCGTCCAGAAGAAATGCATAAAAAGTGGTACCTTTTTGGCACACGCGCTGATTGCAGTAGCATAAGCCAAGGGAGCCACAGCCAAAGCACAAGGTGAAGCTGCAACCATGAGTCCTAATGCTCTGTAAAACGAACCCCTGCAAGCTACACAACTACATAGGTTTAAGCAAAGGGCACACTAAATAATTTCACATATAAATAGGAAATAAAGGTGAGTATCATTTCCGATAAAATAAATAGGACATCACATTACCTGGAGTACTGAAGAATGGCCACTTGAAAAGAACGGGGCCAATGAGGGCAACGGCAACTGATAGAATGATAACTGCCTTGCTATAATTCTCGCCAAACTGATCCAACCACCTTTGTAGCTTCGGTTTCCTCTGTTGAGCTTCTTCCGTCAGCTGCACTATCTTATTCAGCATAGATTCTTTCCATGTCTTCTTTGCCTGTTACATGTCATTCCTAGTTAAGATTATTTTCTAACAACGGCCCCACAATTCATACATACAGAGAGATGAAAAAAACCCCGCAACAACGATTTGAGAATAGTTGAGAAACAAATACCTTGAGAATCATCATACCATCTATATTCCTCGCACCACCAGGAATGCTGTCACCAACATCTCTGTCTACTGGTTTCACTTCACCAGTTAAGTGCTCAATTGTAATCGTTGATCTACCTTTGAAAACTTCGCAATCTACAGGAACCGACTGACCAATATACCAACCAAAATTATTGCAATTGAACACATCATAACTGCTTTTTCAACCGCCCAACATATAAAAAAAACCCAATTTAAGCAACTTCGTAGTTCGTAGACGTACCTCTCCAGCTCTGACTAAGATAAATGATCCAACTTCTAACTCATTAACTGGAACCTCATGGTATTTCAAATCAGAAAAGTTTAGTAACTTTTGGTTGTTAACGTCAAGCACAAGGGCGAACTCTGGATAGTTTTCTTTCAACTCCTTGACATCAACCTTTGACTGACTGGTGAAATACTCTTCGGCTGCAGTTTTTTTTCCTTTCATGTGTTAGCCAAATAACAAACAATGTATTCCATCAGGGGAAAAATAACAATACCGAAGTGCATACCGATATGAGCCAAATTGAACATTGCTAGAAGCAAGCCTCCTTCAAGTGAGTTCCCCATAAATGCAGATGCAAATGCAGCAAGGGCCATTAATACATGAATATTAACTTTCCCACCAGCAATATCTAACAGTGCATCATATGATGCCGACACCTGAGATGAGGAACATAGAAAACCTTAAGCAGTTAAAATGGAGTGGAAAACCTTCCACAAACACATGACTTTAGAGAGAGAGCAAGAATGGAAGAATTAAAGAAATCCTATCTGTTTAAAGGGTTCGACTTCTAGCCAACAGACGCTAGTTTTAAAATGGCAATCAAACAATAAGAAGAAACTACAAAAACAGTTCCTCAACTATAACATATACACAACTTCTATCATTACACCCCTAGTTGTAACGGAAGATTTGACTAATTGCCTAATAACACATGTATCATCACACCCCTCTAGTCTGTACCGTATATTCTGCTTATTGTAATTTATGGAATCCGTTATTGCTTAACGTGACGCTATTCAAATAACTGAATTGCATATCATCCAACTTCAAGCATACTCGCTCTCTCAATAAATGAAAATTAGGGATGCTAAGGACTTAATACCCCAACCAGAAAGATGTGATTTCCATTTCTAAAACAAGGCATGTAAGCCTCGTTATCCCTCCCTGTTTGGCAGCAGAATCTTTTCTTTCCTCCCCCTATTGGTCAAGCATGATCTTTTCAAAACAATCAGTTCACTTCAGCAGGATACAGTGTACCGCGCTTTGCTGCTTAATAGCCTTTGATCGTAATTCGCTTTGCAAAGCTTCGTTTTCCCTTCTGTGTTAATTCTACAAGTAGGGTTCTGGGAACTAATTTATACGATTTATCGATTCATAGAACACTTAATAATTCAAATTGTAACTGAAATATAGTAAAATATGCAATCGAGAATAGAACCCTAAGACTAACATAAGTATAAGTAAAGAAAGTAAAAAAGAAATACCCCAACAAGAGGAAAAGCAACAAGAGCTAAAAGATGCTGAAGTGGTTTAACAGAAGGTTTGGGGAGCAAGTAAGGGCAAGCAGCAGCAGCTAAAAATAAGGCAGTAGAAACACAACAGAGCTCCAAATGTTCCCTCAAGTAATCTGCAGCCTCACTCCACTTTATTCCTTTAGCAAAATCAACAAACGCCACTTGTAATTTCGTAAGCTTATATTCACCACCACCACCATGATGATGATGATGTCCATGACCATGATGATCATGATCATGGTCATGATTATGATTATGATGACGGTGATGATGGTTGGTGGTGTTAGAATGACAGGTAATGGGAAAAATGCGGGTAGGTAAGGGTTTAGGGAGAGAATTGAAGGCAAATATTGGGGATTTGTGAAGAAAGGGGTGATTGAGTGAGTTGACTCGGAGTATACGTGTTCTGGGTGGAGATAAGGTGAGAGAAGTAGGTAGACGAAGAGGAGTCATGGTTGACGCCATTGATGAAAGGGTTGTTATTGGGGATCCAGTTATAGCAGAAAAGCAGCATGACCCACACACACTTTTGTTTTGGTGTTTTTTCTCTAATGGCCACACGCCTTATATTGCAACATATCCACCACATCATGTCCACATTTTTTTTATATTTCTTGTATATTAATTATTAACTAGAATGTTATCCCGCGCGTTGCTGCGCGGGGTTTACATAGCAAGTTTTGAAAAGCCTAGTAAAATATTATTAAGTTTGATCTTCAATGTGTGGCTAGTATAAATATCACAAACTTTATTTGGTTGGTCGGTATCAATTCGCTTGTGCATCATAACATAGGGGAAAAACACTTCGTGATGATATATTCGGGAATAAATAAATTACATCGTTACTTAAAATATTAAAAAAAACCGTTCCATACGTTCATTATTAAGATCATTCTTGTGATAAACTCAACCCCTACGCTACAACTATAAAAAAATGTTTCCAAAGTTTAGTATTTTTGGAATAAACTTGAAAAAATGACTTAATGGTAGTAATTCAAGATGGGTGGACTTTGGTGACTACAATACTTGAGTGTGAGTGTTGGTAGAACACAAAGGGTAGGGTTGTAGGTGCATTGTGTTTCCATGGGTAAAGTTTAATTTTATTTCCATCACCAAATAAATCTCATATCCTCAAGAGAAGTTTCTATTCAACATCCAACAGAAAAGAGAAAATAACATGAGTGTGTTATTTTTGTGTTTACCCAAAACAGAAGCGTTAAAGATAAACTTTCCGGAGAAGAAGACACTTTTCCAACCACCACCACCACCAACATCTAACCAAAATAAAAAACAAAAACCAAAATCACAAATCAAAATACCGATGGACAAAAACACATCAGATGGACCAGCGTATCATCATCATCGGCTTAGGCAACAGTAACCGACGTCTTGGTGTCGCCACTGATTGATCCGTTTACCGTCGCATCCACCACGAAGCACGGCCGCCGGAGACATTCATCTCCTTCACCAAACGATCAGCCGTAGTCGCCGTCATGACTTCCGTACAAACCACCAACTCTCCCTTCTCTCGTTTGTCTCTCTTTCTGTGGTGTTGGTGCCTGGTGGTGGTGACTCGTGGCAGCGTCTAGGTGGAAGTCGGTGGTGATGTAAAAAGAGGAGAGGAGTGGAGAAGAAAGGACAGGCGAAAGATAGCATTAGGTTTTAAATCAAAGATGGTACAACCTCTAAGCCTATGAGTACCATCCTCTCATGCACGGTACACTCCTAATGCATGGAGTACAACACCCTAAAGCATAAAGAACTTGTAAATTAATATATATATAATTATGAGAGAGGCTAGCGTACAAAGTTTCTTAACATACAAAGTGTAAGAAACATTCTCAGCCATTAGATTTAGGTGGTGGCAAGATGGTAATTAACAATCCTAATCATATTTGGGTTAATCTAACCAGGGGTAAATTGGAAAAAACATGTTTAAACATCTGTGAAATCATAACAACAGACATAATCGATGCAAAAATTTTCAACGATTGAACCTGATTTTTCATCGTTTTCAACTCGATTAAACGTTCAGAATGATTAAACAATTCGATTACAAACAAAATCAAAACGTATTTGCAAAAATAGAAAAAAAAACAGAGTATGATAAGTCAATTGATAAAATTAGTCGAATCATATTCAAAAATCACTATCAACGCATGTATTATTCACAGAAACGAACGATGTTGATAATAGAAGAAGAATTAAAGAAAAAAATGGCTTCCAAAAAAGTTTCAGACGATGAAGATCAGAAAAACATAAAACGCATTTGGTTTTTTTATAAAACGCATTTGGTTTTTTTAACACTATTTAAACTGGTTTTTTACAAAACGCACTTGGTTTTTTGTAAAACGCACTTGGTTTTTGTAAAACACACTTGGTTTTTGTAAAACGCACTTGGTTTTTGTAAAACGCACTTGGTTTTTGTAAAACGCACTTGGTTTTGTAAAACGCTTTTAGTATAAATAAAACTCACCTGACCACAACCAGGCACCACTACCTTCATCTTCATGAACCATACCATCACCTCCACCCACCTACAGCCACCATCGTCTAGAGCCACCCGATACCACCACCACCCGGGTTCTCCACCAGACCTACCCCTGAAACCACCCATTGAACCAGGTACCACCCACGTGCACCATCATCAACAACGAGACCCGACCCTAGCCTGAGAACCATCACAATCCCGTCTTCAATCAGCCACCAGAAACCCGAGATCTGTAATCATCTGACCGAGAACCCCAACCTGGACTCGATTCTGCTTGTTACGCCACTGTTGCTGCTTATTGTTGATGTTTTCGGGGTCATAAGGCCGGCCGCTGCTGTTACCAGAGGGAGCTGAGAGAGAGAGCGTGAGGTAGAGAGAGAGGGAGGCAGGTTTAGAGAGAGAGAGTGAGGTCTAGAGAGAGAGTGGTGGTGGTGTTGGTGGTGGTGGTAGTGGTGATGGTGGTGGTGGTGGTGGTGGTGGTGGTGGTGGTGGTGGTGGTGATGGTGGTGGTGGTTAATGAACAATGAATGATTTGAAGGAACATTACCTTTTACCCCTTTTAAATCAACCAAGATTGGGTTAGTTAGAGTTAACCAGGGTTTACACATGTCAAGATGTGGTGACTTCTTATACTTTGTATGTTAAGGATACTTTGTATCCTATACTTTCTCATTAATTATTATTATAAATAGTATTAAAACCTAACTTTCGTTGTGAGAGCCCAATACTGTTCCGCTCAATACAACAAAATAAAGCCGCGCCTACGTCACGTACAAGTCGGTAAAGCGATTACCCCTCCATATATATCGAGGCTCTTTCTCTTTCTAAACGAAACCCTGGTCCATCTGTTCTGTGTCTTCGTCTCTGCTGCTTCGTTGTTGGAAGCAGGTCCAGCGACTTTGGCTATCCGTTGGTAGTTCCGGGAAGCGCCGCTGCACAACGGAATGGAACGTAGATCAACTGCTTTATAATATGAAGAGAGGTGTGCGGTGAGCCAGGCGGCGGCGGCCGAGGAGCTTATCTAAGGTTAAAGACGATGCTAAGTAGGAGCCACCGACTTTACGACTAAGTTGTATTTCCGTGTTCCGTCGCATGTGCCGCTCCAATGGTACGACGGTTGAACCGGGTGGTTCAGGTTCTTCGAATGAGTTTGTGGCGTCGATGAGGGAGGGTTCATAGAAATGGGTGCCTGGGGTTTGGATTACGCTGCTTTGGAAGGTTGATTGGTGTTCCATTACAAAGGGATTTGGAGGGATCGTGCATGCTAAGGGTTAGGTTTTGGATTGAGATAAATTGTGGAAGAAGAAGGGAATTCATGACATAAAGCCAAATCCTATGTTTGACAACAAACATCATTAGGGGGGTGATTATAGTTGTTAATTACTTCGCATCCCACTCCAGAAGCGGAGAGTGAGACTGAGGGTGAGTTCCCGTCTGACGTGATAAGATGGCGGTGATGGTGCGTTACGCGCAGGGTCTATGTATGACGTTGTAGGCCGTTTGCCCCCGCCGCGGCAACGCGCGACGGGTATAAAACTAGTTGATATTAAATTCCAAATAACTCTTGATTATATATTAGTTACAGAGACACTAATTAGTTATTAGTGATTGGCTAACTGTATATTGTAATAATTCCCTTTTTACTCTTGATTATATTCACTTAATACACAACCGGTTATATGGCATCTAATTTATGAACTAACAATAATGTATGGCGTTCTTCTCATAGTAAATAGTTCAATACCATTTATTTAAAACTAGATATTGTATCCAACAATACACATTCTTGTGCTTGGTATCTCTACGATTTATAAGCTTTGATTTGTCATGTTTAGTTAGTATCTGCACGAGATCTCTATATTGGCCTTCAAATTTGTGAACTTTACAAGATTGAAACATTCATAAACACGAATCTACACAAGACTCGCTCAAGTAGACATAACAATATGTTTGTCTTAACTACAATTTGTGTACTTGTAAAAGAAAAAAATCTAGTTACACTCATAGTGGGGTCTATACAATGCCAGACCCAAACTAATTTTATATGTCCGGGTATCTACTAAGTTAATTAAGGAGCTTTTCGTACAGGACCGGGTCGGGTCAGGCTGAACTCAAACTAATTGATATCAATGAGCTATAAGGACAAAAGGATGGCATCATAGTTGTATCTTCCATGTACATGTGGTCATCACATGCAACTCCAACTCCATTTTCCTTTGCTTCAAATATGAAGAAATTTGCAAACACCCCCCCCCCCCCCCCCTCTTCCCCCCCCCCCCCCCCCCCCCCCCCCCCCCTCTCTTCAAATAAAACAAGGTTGAACAATTTCATGTACCATAAACAGAATTGTGCTACAAATTTGAGAATCATATTGCTGATGGGAATATGAATTCTACAACACTGCATCTATTTAAACCAAGATCGATTGTACATAGGCTCGACTAAACATCTACTATTTTTAGGAGCCCACAAAGAGGTTCAATGTTAATAATAAAAAAAAGGAAAAGAATGAGGTTATGTTACAACAAAGCTGATTGTCAATACTGGTAGATCGTTCAGAAACTACCATACCTGCTGGTGGTTAAAAATGATAACACCTAATGTTACATCATCACAAGGTGGAGAAGAATAACTCTACTCCTGACTCATTTTGCCCCTCACTGCTGAGCTGTCGGAATCCTTTGAGCCATCATAAGAAGAAATGAAGAAAGATGTTTGATTCTTTTGCATAAATCTACAATAACGCGATATAACAGTCAGTTTGTTTTAACGTGTATATGGTGTATATGATGCGCAGTAAGAAAATGTGTTCATTATAAGAGAAAGGTTGTACTTGAGAAAGTCAAGAAATTTTTGCTGCAAGCGCATGGCCAGGTCCTCTTCTATGTTAACATATGGCAATAACTCGGGTAATTTAACTGTAAATATGAAAACCGTGTTAAAATGATCAGACAAAACACGCGTCAAAACTAACAAAGAAGCATATACCGAAGAGACGCAGAAGATGTTCAGCCCCATATACGGTTGAAGGAGAAACGTTATCTGTAACGAATTCTTGAAATTGTTTACGCTCCTTATTGTACAAAAGAATAACTGGTAAGGCTCTGTCAAAATAGCACCTTAATCCCTTTAATATCTCTCCAACTGCATCTGTCATCCTGCATTCATGCCAACATCACATAACAAACATTTTTTGTTTCAAGAAATGGTTACAAAGTAGTAGATTTTACAATTGTGAACTTACATGCCATCCTTCTTTGACCTGTATTCAAGGTACTTGGCCAATATGTCATCAACGTTTGGAGAGCGAGGAAGTTTAACAAGCTGAAAAAGAAAAGTTTTAATAGTTAGTTTTCTAGACAACAGTTGAAGAGAGTACATAGTCATACATACCTTATCTTGATGATTAACGAATTCCCAATCATCCACAAGTTGCTTTTTTAAAGTTGATGGAATTTGAATCTTCACTGGCTTTTCAACAGATGCATTCGCTTTCTGACACAGTTATAACTATCAGTCAGCATATAGCACAAGACTATACAAGATATACAAATTTACCTCTGTACTTGAATCACTCTTTCTTTTCTTCCCTTTTGCCCCTGAAGTAACACACAAATAGGCATATCGGCACTTGCAATTTTCAAAATACAAATATAAAGCACTTGCAAACTGAGTTATATTATACAGTAGAGTTCAAAAGACATACCACTACTCTTGACATCCTCTTTTTCCACTTTTACATCTGAGTAGAGCAAAATTGTTTATTGTTATTCACAGAACAGAAAAAAGCAGAGTTTGTCGATTAAAAAAGAATTAACTGGTATGAGCTTGTATACCAATTCGAGTGGTTATAAGAGAGGAAATACCATTTAGTATTTTCGGCTTAGCTTGAGTTCGTCCAGATTTAGTGTTCTTGTCGACACCCTGTTTTTTGTCAAGGGCTTGCTGCTTCTGAATGTTCTCATCCGTATATTTCATCAGACGGTCAACACCAACCCATTCATCCCAACTGTTATCAAATAATATTAAAGCTTCACAACCATTTTAATGCATTTTTTGGATAAAAACTAGACCTAGGTTGATAGTAATTTATTTATTTTGGTAGTTTAAGTCTTTATCACTTTGAATACCACAAAACTTGCACTAACATAGTTATATAATATTAACAAGATTATTTAATGTGCATTGCGCAGTATTCATCTTTTACTCATAATAGAACCTAAAAGAGACATAATGTATGCCTGATTACCTGTATGGTATACGAACACCTGCTTCAAAGCCCAAAATAAATTTTGTACATACACAAATGAAAAGTATAAAATAAATCACTTTCAACCATAACTTCATAAGAGAAATCACAGTTCAAATATATACTTTTATATGATAAAGATCCAGCAATGTAAAAGATAAAAATAAAAACACATAGTTGTTAAAAGCCATCGCCTCGTGCGCCTAGGCCCATTTTTTAGGCGAGGCGATGCATTTGCGCTTTGAGTCGAGGAAATTGCGCTTTAATTCTCCAGGTGATGGATGAGGCACAGATTTCAGCTAGATTCCCAAATTCTGGCGACTTTCCAGCCAAATTCGCTAAATTATGGCTAGATTGCAGCTAGATTTCTACTTTTATCTAAGGAAAACTACTTCTATACACTAATACATCAATTTTATAACTTTTGATACTAACTAGAAAAATAGTATTAATTTAATATATTTTTACTTTATTTTCTTTGTTTGTTTTTTTATCTTAGGCCCTCGCTTTTTTTTGCGCATCGCGCCTAGGCCCTAGGCAAGGCCTATGCGCCTTGAGTGCGCCTAGCGCCTTTGATAACTACGAATAAACATACAATTATATAAGGATAAAGTACACTGAAGGATAATAGAAGATTTCAGTACCTATATATAGTCTTATGCTTAGATTAGGATAAAATCTAGAATAGTAATTAGATATTTATATACCGATTGGTATTAGTTTCCCATGTTCATGTATTTACTTGTTTAGATCAAGAATAAAAGCACACAATTTTATACTTTTTTCAAGTTTTCAAACTACAAAAGGTGTGGAATCAAAACATTCAAACTCACACGAGAAGAGATAAATAAGCACTATAACATAGAAGCTTAAACTTAAAAATCTGAAGATGCTAGGATAATACAGAGTACAGACATCGCATCCATTCCCCACCATATTCTTACACCAAACTATGAGATAACACCAAAAGGAGGATAATTGACCACCCAAGGTCATATAATTAAGTTTCTGCCACCTAAGTTGCAAACCGTTTTCTTTTGCTGCATTAAACATCTAAATAAGAAAAAGAACCATCTGAATCTTGATTTACTGGAGGATCTTAATCTTTTCTAACAAAATTTAATACACATTTCAACATATAAATGTGCTCTTACCAAGTTGACATTTCCTGGGTCCATTGATAAATCATATTCAAAGCATATAGTAAGTATCAAAAGATTATACTAACGCTAATCACAAGCTTTCATTTGTATACCCAACAACCTTGTGTATAAATCTAAATGACTCGAATAGTGACTTTCCAAACAAAAAGTAACTTTACCAGTTGCAAGTCAAAATATAATGCACGACTTGACATTGAAAAACATATAGGAATGAGACCATGGAGAAAAGGCTTACTTTTTATTCCAGCCCTGCAAAACAGAAAGAAAATAGTCTATTACTTGCTGTTGTAGACTTCTTGTATGATAACCGCCATTTTATCACAAGTTGTAAAACCAAAACATGAACATCTTACATCATTGCAAAGGCACAATTAAACAGTAAATGTAACCTTGGGCCTCATGGGACAGGAAAACAAAATAAAAAGGCAGTGTAAAACTTACAAGGTAATGAACAAAGTATTTCCACTCATTCTTTCGTATCTCCGCCTTCTGAACCTTCAATGTCAAAGGAGAAAAAAAGCATAGAAATTCTATGAGTACTTATATCTAAAGAGTCAAATGTAGGGAATGATATAGTGATATACACGTGGTTAATAGAAAAGTATTGGTTAAGCTATAAAGCACCTAAACGGCTAAACCTGCAGTACATATAGCAAAACAGAACAGCAAAGCCCATTTATCAAACAATTCACAAGAGTCAACACTTAACAGAATATTCAACATTTCAACATGCCACATTACTATTGATTCTTTGGAGGCGTTAAATAAATGTTTTACTTTAAGGTATATCATCTGTAGTGCCTCTAGGAAATGTGGCATTCTCATTCCCTTTGTTTTCTACTTAATCGTTGGCTCTTGCAGCAATAACAATAACATATTTACAGTTTCCATCAACCACGTACCACATTCACTAAATGTGACCAAACAAGCACCATAATAACAAAGTTCAATCCAAATTAATACTGCAAACACTCAGCAAATTTCAAATCTGTATCAACACATAAAAAGATAACCACTTTTTATCACAAGAACCATAAGACCACCCGTAGTGGAGAAATGAAAGGGGCGTTAAATGCCCCATTCGCGCCCCTACACCGCCCCCCTGGGCGCTAAATATGGTTTTTGGTCTGTGGCGTGAAATTTTTCGCGCTGAAATTGGGCGTTGATTTCTTGGGAGTGGGTTGAGCCAATGAAAAAAGAGGGAAGGGCGCTAATATCTTAGACCACTACGGTCGGTCTAATACCAGTAACATCATCCTACCAATTACAGTAAAAAATTAAAAGCTTTCCTCAAAGTCAAAGACTCTAAAAATGCACCACTTTTTCTACTTTATAAATTAAAAACCCTAATACCATTTTTTCTTAAAAAACACATAACTTTAACCTAACCCATCAATCTTTTTTATTCCAATTTTGCATTGCAAAATTACAAACCCTAGCATACAATTTCATCCAAACAAACACTTTTATTTGTTGTTTAATTTTCCCCTGTTCAAAACCCAAATGGGTGTCATAAAAATCCAAACTTGAATTAAAAGAAGTGAGAAAAAAATGGGTGTTTTAATGGAAGATTAATATAATAATAATGAAAAGGGGTATGCAAGTGAAATAGAGAGAGAGAGTAAATAATACCTTGGCTTCGTAAATACGAGGGCCGTGATAAGCGAGGACCTTTTCGCCGTCGGAGTAGTGGACGGAATCGGAATCTTGACGGCGGCGATTGGCGGTGGATTTGTCGCCGTCGGTGGCGGAATCGTCTTTGGAACTACCCATGTTTGTGTTTTTTTTCTGTACGGTTTGGATCCAACAGATGGATTTCAGTTTCACCCGCCTCTTTTTTGAGTGTGCCTGGTTTTTCTTTTAATAACTGTTTTTTTTTAATCTTGATTTTGTCTAGGTAAGAGCATTTGAGTTTGATTTGGTTTGGTTCGGTTAGATTGGTTTTAAAACAGTTTAGTTTGAATTTTTTTTAAAGGTCTTGTATTGGGATGAGCTCAGTACTAGTATCAAAAGTATAAATACCGAAAATACCAGTATCAAAAATCGTAAATAACGAGTATCGGTACTAAAAATGATTGGCACGGTACGGTACTAATATTTAAAGGTTAAATATGGCAAAATAATACCGAAAACGTCAAGAAGTTGGTACATAATTGATACTGAAAATTTTGGTAAATGTGTGTATTTGAAATTGAAATATAATAAATTAGATAATAAAGGTAAGTGTATGGTAAGGTTTACACGGTCTCTTTTAAATTGACCAAATTGGTAAATTTCAGTTTTCCCGTTGTAAATTATAGATGAAACCGTATAAAGCTCGAATTAGTTGAACCGGTTGATTTGCTTGGATTCAAATTGTTAAGTCGTTTTCAACAATTAAGACCAATAATTTAAAGATGGATATGTGATGCTAAATAATCAATTGTAATAAGATGCATGATAAGAGTGGGAGAGATAAGTTTTGGATGCATTATGATGCTTGTCGTTGTTTTAAAGATAATAAGTATAAACAAAAACTAATTTTAACAAATAGAATTATTAAGGTGACATCGCTTTAAATCAATAGAGATCTTGCCAAAAATTAAAGTCTTTGTAAATCAAATTAAGAAAATAGTAGTTTTTAATATGGAATTTAGGAAAACTTGAATAATTTCTAATTCTAACTTATGTTCACCTAGAATCAAATTTAGTTTTGTCTTATGATAAAAGGAACTAATGTATTGAAATATTTCCTCAATTTCACTATGAACCAACCTTATCTATACTATATGTTAAATAATACTCCAATGAGAAACAACACGTCAATATTTTATCATGATACGTGATCATGAATGCTAGTGTTTCACGTTGCATAATGTTTGTGTTTCACATCGCATCATGTGAGTGGCACCCCTTTAGTTATTGATAAATCAAATGCAAATAACTATAGGTTTATATCGACTGATAAACAAGGACAAGTCTGGACAACTATAACCTATAGACATAAGTACATGAGAACGATCACCTCTTTTACTTATTTTGTTTTTTGGTTCCTCCTTTGTCTATAGTGTTAGCCGTTAGGTTGTTCTTTTTGAGCGGCAAGTTTTTCTGGAAACAATCTCTCTATTCATATGAATAGAGCTAAGGTTTGCCTACATCCCACACTCTTTTGACTCTATTGATAGTTTTGCTATGAGAGGGATATACTACCAGAGCCAGCATTGGGGGTAGGCTAGCCGCACCCAGGGGCGAGGCACATTTTTCAAGAGGACCAAAAAATTTTAAAATATATGTGTGTGTTTGAAAATATGAAAACAAAATAATTATTGGCCTCTATAATATTTAGAAGATTAAGAATTAATGTGCCATTTTGATTCTTCTTTTAACATTAACTTATTTTTGACCCAATAAGTATAACTCACTTGATCCATAATTGATAATCAACTATCATTAATCCAAAAGATTAAAAAAAAGACTTAGAATACTTAGAATTGAGTAATTGACAATGGTTTTGAATTTTTATTTGATTTGTAGACATTATGCCTCCTAAATAACCATCCGTTGCGTAAACAATTTGCTACCAAGAATGATAGGAGAGCTTCCATTAATCATCGGTTAGCTATAAGCCTTTGAAGGTATTTAATTCATATACTATATTTTTGTTATATTTATTACTTTATATAATACGCTAGGGGCCTAAGGATCTTTTTTTGGGGCTCGGCTGAGACACTTAAATCATCAAGACATGCTCTACTGAATACGGTTGTTATTTATTTTGATTTATACCACAAATATAAAGAAGTTTATAGGTATTCTTATTTCTATAATGTACCTTACCTTAAACCCTTACCATACATACCATGCATTCTCATACATTGCTAGTATGGATTATACCTAGAGGTGTAAACGAGCCAAACTACTTGCGAACTACTCATTGGCTACAAAAAGCTCGAAACAAATCCGTAGTAAAAAGGGGAATGTCAAATAACACAGATAGTCAAGAAACATACTCCCTCCGTACCATTTTAGATGTCATGGGACCCATAAACACACAAATTAAGAAATCTTTGATTGTATATTCTCTGAGTTGTAAAATGACAATAATATCCTCAAGTTATTATTTCAAATCTTTGATTGTCATTTGTCTTTTATGGGCAAAACTGAAAATTGCATTTTTATTTTTAGAATTGAACATTTAATTTGTGACAACAAAAATAGAAAAATAGACATTTAAAATGGGACGCACGGAGTATAAATCTTGGCTTTGAGCCTCCAATTGTTATAGTGCCATCTTTGACTCAAGAAACAAAGCAATAAATGTTGTGAAAATCGTAGATACACTATGTATCTGTCCATAAGTGCTATGAGAAGAAACATAACTGTTTGAAGGTGTCATTCTTTAATTCTCGTTTCTTTAATCCATTGATCTAAACTTAGTATCTTGCTGTGATTCTTGTTTCTGTCTGTTGTTATATTCTTCATCCTATAGCTAGAACACCAAATATATACATTGTTGTAATGTTGTCTTTGCATTTGTTGTCAATCGTACGCCTTTTTTTTTTTTGAACGGCAAATTTCTTCTCCTTGTGGGACTTGAACCCATGACCTCCCCCTTAGGTGTTCCTAGAAGCTTTGCTTCTACCATTGGTCAATCGTACGTCTTTGTTACAAAGTAATTCACTTGATCCGGTGATTAGTATGTAAAATGAGAAATTGGTTGAATTGTTTTCCAAACAAAAAGTCAGGGTCTTTAAACAACGAACATAAAAATACAACAATGAAATAAATAATTATATATCACAAGTATTAAAATACATTATTTTGATTCAACTACTAATGTGAGTCCAAGCTCACTAACAACAAATTATGTATATGCCAACGTTAAATAATAAAAGAACCATTAGATTGTTGTATATATGAAAAAAAACACATGAACTATATATGTTTTTGGACGACCCTCTTCACTAGTGACCCGCACCAGGGCTTGGGCCAGAGTCCTTACGTTCTCCAAGTGACTCAACATCTATAGTCTTGTGTCCAATTCCGGGACTCGGGCCTTCTTTAATTCCACCCAATGTTTGAGTGATCGCAGACTCATGTCCATCTCCATGGCTAGGAACAACGTTCTTACGCTCCCCAAGTGGCTCCACATTTATAGTCTTGTGTCCAATTCCAGGACTCGGGCCTTCTTTGATTCCACCCAAAGTTTCAATGCTCGTGAACTCACGCCCATCTCCATGGCTAGGACCATTGTCCGGTTGATGCCCAAACTTGATTCCTCCAAGTGTGGTCTTGTCTTCGAACCCATGTCCTACACCAGGACTTGGTCCATCTTTAATGGAACCCAAAGAAAAGCGATCAAGAAATTGATTGTTTGCATCCGGACAACCAACTATTTTTAAAACGCTTAATGGACGAGCGCTAGTTAAGAAGGTGAAGTTGAGTAACACGATAAGGGTAACGAGATTTTGGTATTCGACGACTCTAGACATCTTTTAAATCTTTATATTAGAAGATGGGAGTGAAGGGAAATATTTGGTTTTTGGTGTGGTGCAAAACATGCAAGTTTAGTGTGATATTTATAGACATATTTGATGTTGAAGAAATGGGATACATTTTGTTGACTAGGAAGTAGAATATCAAAGTTCATGCAACGTGGGTGAGCTTGAGGTTGCGAGTCCAAGTTGCATTATATGCATATATTTCTTTTATTAAAATGGTTGAAAATGTTGAACAAAAATATTAATTTGTTTTAATAAAATTACAATGTTTGATTTCTAAGATTTTAAGAAAAAAAAATCAATATTTATTACAAAAAAAAATGTTATTGTGGTTATGATGTATATGTGTATATTTGACTTTTAATTTTGTTCTAACAAGTGTATATTTTCTGAAATAATTTAAAATAAAAGATAATATATGTATGCAAATTCGGTGACGAGTGATGGACCATGACCCATGCAATCTTTGAACATTCCCTTCTTCGATATTTCCGCACATGGTGGCTTTTATGACTTTTCAAGTTCAACATTTGAACAAAATTAGGTTGAAAATGGAGAGGAGTTATGATGAATAAAAATAAACATATTCATTTTTGTAAATGATTACTAAAAATTAAAATCCAAGGCTCCAATTCTCCATGGAACTCATATAGTCATTCTCTTCCTTAAGTGTGCCACGTGGCACTAAGGAATTAAAAAAAAAAACTCATCCCATTTAAAACATTTCTCCCCCATCTTAAATCTTAAAATCTCAATCTCTCTTCACCCCCTCTATCATTCTCTTGAAACTGCCGCCCCTCCCTCCTTTGACTCCTCCGGCATAAACAAAACGGAGACGAAGATTGAAACACACAACATCAATAAAACCCTAATTTCAGAAGAAAAAAAATGCCATTGAATTGTTCAGAGCAATCATGAAACATTGAAATTGAATCTGATTAATTATTTGTGCATCTGAATTGTTGGTGTTAAAGTTAGGTTTTCGGACAATGTGGATCAAAAATCCACTTCTTTAATGGCTTCAGTGAACCTCAGGTTAGAAGACGATGACGTAGGCGGTTATAGGTTATCGGTTGAAACGACGTCGTCGGGTTGTGCTAGCTTTACAAGTAAGCGAGGTATTATTAATATTGTTCAGTTTTTACGTTGGTCGATGGTTATTATATATTTATATTTATATAAGTAGTTTGTTTGAAGAGACCACTGCATCAATGGCATTTATTTCACTTCGGGCTCTTATATTGCTCATGTTTGTTGTTAACATTGTTAGGTATCAATATTAGTATGTTAGAGTTGTACATTTTTTTAGCCTTTAGGGTGGGTGTTAATATTAGAGTTACATTGGAGTTATACATTGTTTTAGATTAGGTGCTAGCATTGGAGTTGTACATTGTTTTAGGTTAGATATTAATATTAGAGTTGTACATTGTTTTAGGTTAGATGTTAACATTAGAATTATACATTGTTTAAGGTTAAGTGTTAACATTGGAGTTATATATTGTTAATTGTTTTTAGGTTAGGTGCTACCCGAAGCTTTCCTGCATGTAAATATGGAGCGCATCAGTCTATTCCATATTTAAAATTGATGTGCCTTGCCGTTCAAAAAAAAATGATGTGCCATATTAGATTTCTCAACCCGAGACGCTCCCACGTATAACGGTATATATATAAATAGATAAATTAGTGAAAACTAAAAAGTTAGGGGCTGTTTGGTTGGCACTTAATAGCCACTTAATGGACCAACACATCTGAATCGGTCAGATGTTATTCAGATGTATGTGTTTGGTTCGGTCCACTTAACAATTAGGTGATCTGAATGGCCACTTATTCATTCAGATTTGAAAACCAATCTGAATGAAAAATGGACAGGATTTGCCCTCACATCTGAACAACCCCTTCACCCCTCCATGCAGCTCCATCATTCCTGTAACACCACGATCCAACCTTCACCACTGTACAGACCCATCACTCGACTACCATTACAGATCTGATTAGAACCCCAAGACCATTGTAATCCTCTCACCATTATCAACGGATTGTTATTACAAGAAAACGAGATGATTCGGGTTCTTACCTTGGTTTCAATCGAAGAAGGTGTCACCGCCGCTGACAACCACTCAACTCCCCCTCTGCCTCTCTCTCCGCTGGTTACCCTCTCTCTTCCTCTTCGGGTCTCTTTCTCTCTCTCCTCTATTCTCTCTCGATCTCTGTTTCTCTCTCTCTCTCTCTCTATAATAATAATAACAATGGAGTGAGGTTGGGTGATGGTGGGGGTGTTGGGATCGGCCGGCTGCCGGAGTTATCGCCAGAGGTGGAGACCTCCGGTCTCTCTCCCTCTCGTTCAGTCTCTCTCTCTTCAACATATGGATGGTGTGTGTTGTTGATATGAAATACAGCTGGTGTGTGGTGGGTGTTTTTATAAAAAGGAAAAGGATGAAGACCAAAGAAGATGATGATTTTTTCAAAGGATGAATTGATGATGATGATAGAAGGATCTAGTTCTAGAGTGTGTGTGTGTGTTTTATGAAAAGAAAAAAAAAGAAACAGAAGTGGGGATGGGAATGAGTGCATCGAGTAAAAAAGAAGAATAAATAAAGGGGGGGGGGGGGTAAAATAGTCATTTTATTCAGATGTTTAACCAAACAACAGTTTAGGGTTCAACACTTATTAGTTCAGAGCCTCTATCCATTCAGACCTCTTATTGGTTCAGCACTTGCCAAACAGCTTCTTAATGATTGTTTTGATAGGTTTGACCAATGAAACATCTATTTTGATAAAAGTTTCTCCATGTTATATATTTTGTTCGTCGGGAACATAATCTCAAAGTTCACCCTTAAAACAACTTTAAGGGGGTGTTTGGGATTGATAATTCAAAACAGATTATGCGTTTTGGAAAAGCAGGGGTGTAGCTGCTTATAGATTATTGCGTTTTGGTAGCCTAAAAAACTGATTATCTGCGTTTTTAAAACGCAATCCAAACACTAAAAACTGATTATCTGCGTTTTCAAAACGCAATAATCTAAAAATCAGATTCAAAACGCAATCCTAAAATATGTCTTCGTCCAATTGTTATATTATATACATAGGTAATTTTAAAAGAGAATTACATATATTATCCTTTATTTATTAAAAAAATTACATCTTATGTTCTTTACGTTAATTTTTCACTCATCTGTCTTTTATTTTCTAAATTTGCTATACCCTCTATTCTTTAGTCTAACTCCGTTAAAAAACTTAGTTAACTTATTTACACTTTTTGCCCTTATAGTTTCAGCATCCTAATTCAAGCCTTTCGAACCCGAACCCTAACCCTATAACCTATTTCGATCGACCTCAAATTTGACCGCACCAATTAATGAAATCATAGGGCTATTATAGAACATCAAATTCCAATCAAAACCATGTATAATAATCGTATTGACCTGATCGTTTTCGAGGCTAAATCAAACGATTAAAATTACGATTAGTTGATCTTGTTCTTCAATTTACGAACGATTTGGTGGCTGTTTATGGTATATTTTTGCACAGAAAAGGTCGACTAAGGCATAAGATGTTATAATAGGTTTCAATTTATGGTATAGAGGCTCGGTTTGCAAGTGGGTTTTTAAACGTTTAAAGAATTAGTCATTTGTATCACGATTTGGAACCTTTAACATTTAATATTGGAATGTATGGTGCGATTTAGAGTTGCAAACACATGGGTTGGTCCAGATTCAAGTTTAGGTGCGATTTGGAGGTGTAAGATCCGGATCCGTTTTTGTTAACGCAGGTCAAGTTCAGTTTGGGTTTTTGACCCTTTTTCGATTTGGTTTGAATCGGTTGGATTCGATATAAGTTTTTAACAAGTTTTGGTCAGGTTTCATGTGTGTCGGGTTATGTTTGACGTGAATTCGCTTAACTTCGGTTATATATATGTGTATGTTTATATATAAAATGAGTTTTTATAAAAACAAAATACGTTTTTCATCAATCGTTTTACTTCAAAATTATGGTTTTGATCGGAATTTGATGTAGTTTAAAAGGCCCATGATTTCATTTCATGTTGTGCCTTAGTTTGGTTGATTGATTTGGGGTTAAGGCTTAGGGAAACTGTAAGGGCTAAAAGTGTAAATTTAGAAAATAAAGTTAACCAAGTTTTTTTTAACAAAGTTAGGCTAAAGGACAGAGGGTGTGGCAAATATAGAAAATAAATGACAGAAGGAGTGAAACATTAACTTAAATGACAGAAGGTGATGATGTAAATCATAAACAGTGAGGTTTGGTTTTCATAAACATGTGAGGGTGTAGCAAATGATGTAAATCATAAACAGTGAGTGGAGTAGGGATGGCAATCAAACCCGAACCCGATGGGTAAACCCGTTACCCGACACATTTGGGACGGGTTTGGGGTCCGGTAATCGGGTATGGGTCCGGGTATGGAATTAGTTTTTATTTTTTTCGCGGGTTTGGGACGGGTTTGGGATTTGATGATATACCCGTTTACCCGAACCGATTACCCGATAAAGTGTACCCGTTTACCCGATTAGATACCCAATATAATTTCTAATATATCTTTTTAAATATGTATGCATAATATATCTAATTGTCCATTTACATTGTCATCTTATGCTAAAATTACCAAAAAAAGTTAGTGTATACTATTTGTTATCTATGTCTTTGATTGTTTTTATATGATTCAAGTATTTTATATTTTTTTTTGGAAGGCGAATTTTCTATGTTGTGGCAGAGATCATCACAACCCCCCAGAAGGGGAGTCCCCTAGCCACTCTCCAATGGTCAGACTATTTTGTCTTAATCGGGTCCATGCTGACACAAGAGTGGCCGGCCCACAAAAAAGTCGAGGCTGCGCATAAGGGGCACTAAGGCTTCCACCCGGAAAATTTCCCGCCACCTGCCACTTGACAGATGTTGCACCCTCCACAAGAGGCAAGCCTCTCTGGAGTAAATGCACGGTAGTAGAAAACCGGGGGGCTATCAGAATCGAACCTGGAACCTGCAAGCAGGCTAGTTTCGAACATCACTTAGCAAATGTCCCCCATATGTTGCCTGTGGGGATCGAACCGTAGATATCCCAAAGGAATCTTTGGTCGCCAACCACAAGACCACGTTTGAAGGACAAGTATTTATTAATGGTAAATGTAATTGGTTAATAGTTACCTAATAGATGCCAGTCGGGTTTTTGGTCGGATATACTCAATGAGTAAGTTTTAAAAATTAATGGGTTTACCCGAAACCCGCGGGTATACCCGGTACCCGATGGGTAATTACCCGACACAAACCCGACGGGTTTTGGGTCGGGTTTGGGACAAGCATACCTAATCGGGTATGGGGTTGGGATTACCTAAACCCGTCCCAAACCCGACCCATTGCCATCCCTAGAGTGGAGCTTCGCCACTGTCGTAACGTATGGTTGGTCCCATACTCAAATGCCGATCCTGTATATTTCGGGTTTCACATTTTCCCATTTGGTTTGGTTTTCATGTCATCCCTGCATAATTACATGCTCTTTTCAATAACGGTTTGGTGCTTGCCAAGGTGATACCAAATACGTTAAACAAGATAAAACTCAAAATCGGAATGCCTAACAAAAGCGTTACGTATTTGCTATAATAAACACGTAGCTACAAGTCTACATATAACTATTTAACTAAACCATATCAACTCTATAGATATGAGGCATTTGATACTATATGATAACAACATAGGCATATCAATGCGACCTATCGATACGACTTATGCAACTCAAACACCCGTTAATCGAGCAAAAACCCGAGCCTAGCTCTACGATATTTCCGCCTAGTATAAAAATATATAAAGCATCAAATTAAGACACCGAATTAACTTACAAACTTCTCCATACTATATAAAAATTTTCCCTCATAAGTCACCAATCTACTTCCATGAGACCTTTTGTAGCGTTAGAATGATAGCTACACACTCACATTTTCCAATATCGTGTACAACCAAACTTATTTTAAATGCAAAGAACATATATACCATAATAACTATCTTTCAATGACCACGGCCACGATGGCTTGGGCCCGAATAAGCTTTTCTTCGAATGACACCAATTACCGAAGCGAAAACCGAATCCACGTCTCCGTGCATACGATGTTGATCTACAAAAAGCGGTCTATGGCCTTCGACCACCGTCGTGGTAAACAATAAGCAGATTAAGACGAGTAGAGTAAAATGAAATTGAAACAAGTGTATCGAAATGCTTTCTCTCATTGTTATGGTTTTAGTCAATTCACCCTTCTTGGTAAAGTGGGTTATGTACTTATATGTATATATAAAATTAATTAAGGTGAGCACATTGGAGAAAATCTAGGAGACTGTTGGAGATTAAGGAACAAACTGGAAGCCAGTTTTTAAGAATGTTTTTGTCCGGCCATAAAAATAATAAAATTTGCAACTTTTTTTTTATTTGGAGGTCACCGACCCATAATTACAGGTGAAGCCTAATTCTACAGCTTCATTGGACCGGTTTTTTGGTGTTTTCAAAGTATAAAGTTTAAACATGCTTCATTTATTCAAACAATGCCGTGAAATATGGTCAATAGTGGATCTTGTGCTTGTTACACTTGTGGTGATTTACTAGTCAGTTGATTTTTGTAAGTGGAATATTTGGATTTTAATGATTTTTCTTATTAAAAGTTTGACATATATTTTATTTTATATGCAACATTTAAGGGACCATTTTAGATAACATCTATTAAATGAATTAAGAACAAAAAACAATTAGATATTGAATTAGAATGTATGAAATGGATTGGAATTTAAATAAGGTGGAATAAACATGTTTGGTTTGAAATGTGTTGGGGCTGGCGGAAGTAACGATAAGAGCACCCGGAAGGGGGGGGGGGGGGGGGGACACCGCCGCCGACACGGCGTGGAGGGGGCAAGAAGGAGGGGGCGGGGAGAATTCCCTTGGCGTGGGGCGGGGCTTGGATCACACGTACGTGGAGGGTTTTTATTGGCTGAATTTTTTTTTCTTTTTTAAACTTTAACACACATATAATAATAATAATATTCTTTCCCCCCTTCCACTCCCCACAATTTTCATCCCCTCCACGTGGGACCCAAAAATACCACATGGTGCTTCATCCCCCTCCCCCCCCCCCCCCCCCCACCACTCCGGATAGTCTAACGGTGGGGGGGAGGGGTGGTTTAGGGGTGAGTATGAGTCTGATTAGTTATTGGCTAATAAGACTGAACACATAACGGTGTTTTAGTTTTATATTGGTGTAACTGTTCGGTTTTTATACTTTTTGAAAGTTTGTGGGTAATTTGGTCGCTAGAAAATTTGATGGTAATCCGTAGCAAATCACTTTACGCATGGAACACAACTCTACTTATGATGGTCAATTATCGACGTTGATGATATTTTGGTTATGTAGTGAACTAGTAAGTTACATGCGCTACGCTGTGGGGTTTCGGTTGATATCGGTTTGGTATGGTGTAAACACTCAGTGCATCAAGCAAACGAAGTATACTCATGAGGATATTTACATGTGTATATTTTCATCGGATGGTATTATTGTACCGTGTTAAACCGTAAAAAAATATATGAAAACATATAATTTAAAAACATATTGCAAGGGTATATTTGGAACCAAAAAAGGAAATTTAAAAACAAATTTTAACGATCTACTTCAATAAAAACTAGTGGATTGCACCCGTGCTACGGACGGGTCGTTCGGGAAATGCACCGCTATTCCACCGCGCAGCACGGGTTGGACGTCATATGCACCGCAATTTGACCGCGCGTTGCGCGAAGGTTGCTGGAAGTTGTTTGCTATTACTAAAGGGTTCTATGCAGTTTTCAAAAAATTGGGTGACCAAAGTTTGAAATCCTAAAAGCTAAAAGTTAGTTGGTCAAACTGTAAAAACTAAAAGTTAGGTAGTCAAAGTTTGAAATTCTAAAGACTACCTGGATGCTCAAAGTTTAAAATACTTAAAGTTAAAGGTTAGGTGGTCAAACTCTAAAAGGTAGGTGGTCAAAGTTTGAAGTTTAAGTGGTCAAAGTTTGAAGTGGCCAAATTGTAAAAAAAATAAAGTGCTTATTTGGGAAAAAAAAAAGGAAGCACGGAAGTTTTAGTGGCAAAAGTGTGAAAGAATTAAGTGCGAAATTAAGAAAAAAGAAAGTATTAAAATTTATGTCAAAACTATAAAGTAACAAACTTTAGTGAAAATCTGCGAATAAGGGAAAGTAGCATGTTCCCTAAGATATTGTGGTTTAATATATAGAATAATAGAAACTTAAATAAATAAAAGTCTAGAAACGAATGTAACAATAAAATAAATAAAGTATGTGAATGTATTGGATGTTTATTTGTTCCAACTTCTAAGGATGTGTGCCCCGATTGTTATAACGGCATATATATGTGGAATAAAATTATTATAACAATATGGCAATTTAGTACCCTTTGTGTAAAGTAACAGCTTGTGGGTCAAAAAAAGTATGACATATTTCGCTTAGTTTAAAAACATATTGTGTTTTAAAATTTGTGAAGTTTGAAAATTTACTGCATAAGTATTATTTTGGTCAATAAATTATATTATGTAGCATCTACCATTTTTCTTAAATTCTGTGATCAAACGTACATTGCACATTTGCAGGGTTGTAGAACACTATGTATACTTTATTTGTCTCAGTTTTTCCACATTGAAAACGCAATACATATGAGTCAAAGATTTTGAAAGATCAAATGCTTTATAGTACAAAAAAATTTAAAAAATAAAAATAAATAACAAAATAAACAAAATTTATGTCGAAAGAAAAATGTTATATCTTAAATTCTTAATAGTATTTGTGCCTAATAACTTTCTCAATAAAATATAAATTATCTTTAAAAAAAAAGATTAGGATGGTGACGGGCTGATGGCCTGATGGCCTGAGAGCATTCTCTTCCCGGGCATTAAATTTATGTGAGTGTGTCCACCAAATTATATGGGGTGAGTGTAAGTGGTTGTGAGTGGGGGATATAGAGAATATTTGGTGGGAGCACTTTTTCCACCAAATATGAAAAGTTACTGTTCACCCCTAAACATATTTTAATATTTTTAGAAGTGGTTGTGAGTGAGGAGAGAGAAAATATAATGATAAAAGTATGAAAAAGTATTACTCCCTCCGTCCCATTAGAAGTGTCCATATTTCCTTTTTTATTTGTCCCATTTCATGTGTCCACTTTAGAAAATTATTAGCCAACTTCCAAATTTACCCTTAAAAACATAACTAAAATAAACAAATAATATGATGGACCCACATATGACTAGGGTATTATTGTCATTTAGCAAACAAAAAAAGCAATCATTTAATGTGCCTAAAACTTTGTGTTTTTCAAACTAAGACACTTCTAATGGGACGGAGGGAGTATTATTTTAATTAGGAGAGAGAAGATTTAGGGGTGAAGTATTGATTTTTAGTGTAATTTGATGGAGGAGATTTGGTGGATAGGTTGTGAATGCTCTGATGGGGTAATGTTTTCCTAAATTTTAAATCTTATACAACCACTGGATTTGATTTGTTGGTGCTCCTACCCATCCAAGTGCCCATAAAAACAACCGATCACTTCACTGATTTAGACCAATCCTACACTGCCACATCACTTCACTGATTCGTTTCACCGAAACACTTTTTTGGAGGCAGCACTACCCTGAACTACCAAACCCATAAAAAATAAAAAACCTCACACACAAAACCACTACCCGTGTTTGCTTACCGTGCGTTAAATAGAACCATAATTTACTCCAAGGGACCCCTACCAGCACCGGTGGCGGCGGTGTTGCCGTGCTGGTAGTGGGGTACCCGTGACCAAATCGGTAAGCGCCCCATCCCCCCTAAGTAAAAATTTTCAAGCCCCTTCCAATCATTAATATTATTATTATTCTTATTATTATTATTTTAAATTCGACCGTTTGGAATATAGCCGTTGGGAATAATGGATTTTGAGTGGCCCTCCTTTTTTTTTTCATAACGCCATGGAAAATTCCAAAGGAAACCGAAATTGGCCAAATCTACGGGGAGGGGGGGGGGGGGGTGGTGTGCATCTCGTGGAAGGGCGTGGATTTGCCCCAACCACGCACAATTTCTACACCACTACGTACGGTCGTTATCATATATTTTTTTAGAAATAAATTGGAAGTATGATCAAACTTTCGTCCTACCTAAAAGTATATAAATATATAATTCACCTGCTCAACTAGTCTGATAAATAATAGAGCTGGGTGGTTATACGAAAGATGAAAAGAATCACATACTATGTTCCGATTCCTAATTTTTATCAACTAAAACTTGACCTTTTTAGGAAAAAATGTGGCTTTAATAATAAATTTTTTTCCCAATTAAGTCTTTTTTATTTTTTAAAATCTTGAATGCAACATGTTTCACATCAAAATATAAGAAAATATATACGAGTTAAAAGAAAGAGGTGTAAGAAATTAGCCGTTAAAAAAAAGTAAAGTGTTCGAAAATTTGATCACCTTTTAGCAATTGACAACTTGATTAACATTTATTATGCATTACAATATTATTTTAACTTGGTCTTCAAGTTTATATTATTTTTATGTGCACTTTAAATCTAAAAAAGGAATCCAAATTAGAGGAAAGATCGGTCAAGAAGGCAATTAGGCGGGTTGAAATGCTGGGTCAGACACGGGTCCCATGGAGATGGATCTAGGCCACATGTAAGAGTGTGTGCGAGAGCGATTCAATTATGATTTATCCGTTAATAAAAACTCTACTTTGATTTCTATTTCCCATCATTCTGATTTATCCGTTAATAAAAACTCTATACATACATTCTAGTAACTGGGGTGTTCCTATTGGTGGGCTTACGGGACCGTGACTTTGTTCCGGGGCATGCAGTGTTGAGAGCGGAGGCCAGGAAAGTCGCTAAGCATGAGGCAGCATGTTTAGAGAATCAGCACGTGTTCCTTCCGTTTGCCTTTGACACATTTGGATCCTTGGCCCCTGAGGCGGTTCGCTTCTTGGAGCGAGTGTAGAAAGTGGTTCACAGTAACTCGCAGAGTCCTAGGAACCAAGGGTTTGTGTTCAGTAGAATAGGCTTTGCGATCCAAAAGGGGATAATGGCGCAACTTGTTGCTCGCTTTCGATTACCCACTATCCGTATATAACTTGTTTGTTTTATAAGTAATTTGAATTATTGGTTTCGAATAATATTTATTTATATAAATTGTCGAGAACCACGAAAACTACTTATTGTTGTACTAGCTATATAAAATGACTAGAATGTATGTATATTTCACTTGTTTTAAGAATCCAGGATTTTTACTTGGTGAGGGCAAAAGAAAATGTAAAAAAAAAAAATTACTGAAGTTGTAAACAATAAACGTCATTAAAAATACAAATTACGATTGTTCTCTACGTGATTTTATCTTTAGAAATTGTCAACTACAACTTCATTTGTAACGCTTTCTAGTGCTTCTTTTGAAAACGGTCAATGTCATCTCCTTACAAGTTCGTGTGTATCAACATATCGCGAAAAATATGTCATTTGTTCCTAAGTTCAAATATATTAAGTGTTCAATTAATATAAGGTGTCCCAAGTTAAGGTATATTTAGTCTCGTAGATATCTAATAATAAAATATGAACATGCAATTGGGTATTTAGGCTGATATGATTTAGAAGCAAGGCATTCATAAAGAGCCTTTTAAAGGTTTTAACAAGCTGGTATTCAGCTCATTCGTTGCGAGAGGGCATAAAACTGTGCTAAGTAACATCAATGTCACATTACTGTCAACATCTTTGAATTCAATCAATTGACCCTGAAATAACTATTTTGATACAACCTATCCATATGTGACTTTTGTGTGGATGAGAATGGAATGTAGAAATAACCTTTTTTTCCTTTCAGAAGTTGCCTAACTCCCTAATTTTCATTTATTCAATACTAGTAGTGTGCCCGCGCAATGCGGCGGGGAACAAAGCTACTTTTACGGGTATGCATAATTCGGTTCAATTCAGTTATTAACCTCAACCAAAACCAAAGTCAACGGTTGAATAATCTTATTTAACCGATCGGTTAATTGATTCGGTTTGTTTGATTAGATTGTCATTTTTCAGTCCGGTTAAGTTAACTTTGTTAATAACCAAAACTAAACTTTGGCCAAAGTATAAGTCTACCAAAGCATGGGCTTAATGCCACATCTTTTTTGGGCCCCATTCTATGATGTTATTTTATATTTGTATCGAACTTGTTTATGTATTATTGAATCATAGCTCGTTCCAAAAAGAGGCAACACGGTTAGGTTAAAAATGAAAGCGGGAAAGTGAGGAATGAAAATCGAATCGAATCGTGTAGTAACGGTGAAAGGTCGTACACCTGAATCGTAAAATCACGATCATCAAATCCCACTATCTTCTGTTGCATTTTTGCTCTAATTCTTTTTACAATTAAAACAAAAATCAAAATCTAAGGTGTTGTAGTTAGAGACTTACTTCAATCGAAATCGTCAATCAAAATTGTTAATTTGCTACGTATCCATTCAAGATAAAATAATAGTCTATAACTTTTACTACTCAACTATTGATTTTTGCAGCTTATGAATTATACAGATAAAATATGACATAATGTGGATGTTAATATTAGCATTACTACTCAAATTAAAAATAATAAAATTCTCATTTTTATGATATTTTTTTTAAATTAACGTGTGAAAATATTATGGCTGTTTAAAAATCGTGGGGGTAGTTTCCTTAAAACAAGGAAAACATGTAACTATTATTTTTCGTCTAATTCGGTTCGTTTTCGTTTCAGTTATCACTTAAACACATCATATCATTTTCTTATATAAAAAACTACACCAATACTATACTCAAATTAAAAAGAATAAAATGCTCATTTATATGGTGTAATAATATTAAGAAAATATTCACGTACGAAAAAGTTATGGACGCTAAAAATATGAGGGTAGTTGGTTAAATTAAGGGTGCAAAAGTGTAGTTGCTATTTAAACAAAAAAAGTTGGGTAAAGATAGAAGGGCACATGTGTAATTATTTTCTAAAATACAGGTTTGCCTTAAAAAAGTAGTTAATATCTGCATTGTGTTTTGTACTAATAATCAATATACTTGAACAACTTGAATTTTAAGAGATCATTGGGAAATGTTTTATAATAAAGTTTAGATGATTTCAGTTCATTTTCGTTTTTTTCCTTTGTTTTTGTTTCGGTTATTACTTAACACTAACATATATTTTTTTAAAAATTAAAAAACTATAGCAATACTATACTCAAATTAAAGAGAATAAAATGCTCTTTTATACGGTATAATAATATTAAGAAAATATTATCGTATGAAAAAGTTATGAACGTTTAAAAATCGTGAGAGTAGTTGGTTAAAATAAAGGTGTAAAAGTTTAATTACTATTTAAACAAACAGAAATTTAGTAAAGTTGATGGGGCAAATATGTAAGTATCGTATAAAATTATAATATAGTATAGATAGATAAGGGGGGAAACTGTAACTAATAAGGGGTATATGTGTAAGTTTTGTTTGAAAAGACATAAATGCCCTTAAAAAGTAGTTACTACATGCATTATGTGTTGTACTTTAAGCATATATTGTTGTATTACTTAAAAATTAAGAGGTCCTTGTAAAATGCTTTATAAGATAGTATAGATTATCGGTATGCTGAAAACTAAATTTATAATAGTTAAACCCCAATAAAAGCTTATGATCTTAAATATCGACCATTATGCCAAGGTCAAAAGTTAACACTAAACTGCTTGTGTTATATCATGATGTTCAATTTTGGATGATCAAGCATTGCATTTAAATACTCAGCAGAGCCATCTTCGAAAATTTTAAAATATCTTTGGGCCCTCAGCGAAATAAAAATTGGGCCTTACCCCACAATATAATAAACTAAAAATACAATTTTTTATTGGGTTTAAACTTTAAAATTTGGATTGCGTCTAGATATTGGGTTAATTTCAATTGTGAACAGATATAACATTAGTGGAATATTGGGCATATTAAAAGCTACATTACAAAATCTGAAATCACAATGAGCCTAGTTAAATTTTTTCAATACAATTATAACTTTTTTTTAAAAAAAAAAATTCAGGCCTACTTGAGGGTCATGCCCTGAGACTCAAACTAAAAACCACATTAGCATTTACATCATTGGAACCCGAAGCTTAAAACACCAAAATCATGCTGGAGCTTAACAAACTTTTGTGGAATGTTGCCTCCAATCTCCAGGTGTATTTAGTGAAATGTAGCGCACCCAAAATGCTATTAGCGAATTTGTAATCTTCAAATTGTTAATGTATATACGTAAATAAAATTGTTTCGAAAAGTTCAAATGACCTTCAATATGTAGGTTATAAAAGTAGATCTCTTCATCTGGGTGTTCTTAATTACATGTATTAAAAAGAAACTAAAGATATCAATAGTGTTTGTTACTTGTCACAGGAGATTTAAGCTAAATTATTTTTTTTTTGTTCTTTATCACTCGAAGATTTAAGCTAGACATTGAGAAACAATATCTTATGTTTAAGGTGAAAAATGCTTGACTCTAAAAGACAGAATTAGATTCACCATTTACCTTTGTTGTATCAGAAGAAACTACTTCTATTGGTTGAGCAGCGTTGCTTGGCCTAATTGCCTAAATTCTTTTGTTTTAGCGCCATCACTCGATGACTGCTTCAAATAATAGAAACCAATTAGTATAATTAAAAGGGAAAATGGATTTAATTACTCTAAACTATCGCATATTGGCGGATATCACTCCGAACTTTCACTTTGGCCAATAGCACTCCCAACTTTCAACTTAGTTTGTTCCATCACCCCCAAACTAACGGAGGTCTAACCTGGTTAGTCTTTATGGCCAAAATATAAAAACCAAAACTTTAAGACATTTGAAACTTTTTATTATTATTATTATTATTATTATTATTATTATTATTATTATTTTTTGAAGTTTATTAACCCAACCCCCCTCCCTTCTTCCTCCTGCTAACAAACCCACCCCCACCGTTTTCTCTCTCTAAACCACCACCACTACCACCACCCTTCACCTTCATCCACCACCACCCTTCACCGTCATCCACCACCACCAACACCCTTCACCTTCATCCACCACCACCACCCTTCCCTTCACCTTCGTCATACTCCAAAACCACCGCCTCCACCGTCATACTCCAAAACCACCACCCTTCACCTTCATCCACCACCACCACCCTTCCCTTCACCTTCGTCATACTCGAAAACCACCGCCTCCACCGTCATACTCCACAACCACCGCCTCCAACGTCATACCCCACAACCAACGTCACCCACATCCACCACAGCTTCCACCCACTGCACCACCCACGCCTCAATCGAAACCCTAGCTAAAATCCACCAAAAACCAATCTTTAACCAACCCAATCGAAACCCTAACATTGACATTACCTTGTTGACGGAGAACCTGGTACCAATCGGAACCCTAAATAGGTTGGTCCCCACGTTTGTTAATCGGTTTGGTGATTTGAGAGGGTTGTATTTGTCGTTTAATTTGTTTGGAAGGATTCCGGCTAGTGTAGGGAAGTGTACGAAGCTGCAATCGCTTTTGGGAAGTGTTTGCATTTGTCGGTCATTGTGTTATCCAACTTATTGAATCCGATTCCTAGCTTTTATAACATCGGTGACAATTTAACATAGTTGGGCCCTGAAGATGAGTTTAAATACTTTGAAGGTTCGGTTCCGGTGAGGGTGGTGGTTACCGGTGAGGGTGATGGTTTCCGGTGAAGGTGGTGGTTTCCGGTGAGGGTGGTGGTTTCCGGTGAGGGTGGTGGTTTCCGATGAGGGTGGTGGTTTCCGGTGAGGGTGGTGGTTTCCGATGAAGGTGGTGGTTTCCGGTGAGGGTGGTAGTTTCCGATGAGGGTGGTGGTTTTCCGGTGAAGGGTGATGGTTTAGAGAGAGAGAAGGGGGGGGGGGGGGGGGATTTATAAGTTAAAGGTTTATTGTCACACAAGCCCCTTAAATTTTGTTTTTTACATTTTGGCCACATATAAGTTTTGGTTTTTACATTTTAGTCACGAAGACTAACCAGGTTAGACCTTCGTTAGTTTGGGAGTGATGGAAGAAAATAAGTTAAAAGTTGGGAGTGGTATTGGCCAAAGTGATAGTTTGGAGTATTATCCGCCAACAGGCGATAGTTGGGAGTATTAAAATCCATTTTCCCTAATTTAAAAACATAAAATTGAGTATTGTAGTTGCAGTAACCTTCTTTTAGGAGGGAATGAAAAGCTTATCAAATCCTAACTAAATCAAGTTGCTTGTTTGAATGCAAATGTTGTGCTAACTGCTACCAAGAGTTTTCAATTTTTGATGCACTACTAAGAGTAAAAACTCAAATTAATCTAAAGTTTCGTTATTTTTGTTAAGTATAAGTTATCTTTTTGATTTATAAAAACGTGTGTTGAATCCGAGTTTACATCAGAAACATTGAGATGATGTTTGATTTTTCATAATATTTCTACAAACTTTTACAACAAAATAAAAATGTGTGTTGACTCAAAAGTTTTTTTTATAGGAATAACTCACAAAATTTTCATAATTTATTTGGTCCTTTATTATTTGACGAAATTTGAACTGCTGACATCATAAGTAATGGTTGATGCCCTTTAGGGGGTATTTTCCGCCACATCATTATTATAAAGCCTCTCAAAAAATGTGTAATGGATAAAGCCACTTAATGCCATTTTTAGTTATTACTTTCCATATTTTGTATCATATTTGGGCATTATACTAGAAATGCCCCACCCTTTTAATGCTCATATAATGCGAAAGGGGATGATGGTGCTGGGGGCATTTATATATAATACAAATATCAACTTGACGGCAAACTAACTTCTTTCTGTTAACTTCCGTTAATATAACTACCGTTAATATAATTTCCGTTACCGGCGTTTGGCTTCTCTAACTGTTTCCCGTCACAACACACCACGATTTCTATTCTGCAACATCATCTAATTAAACAACCGCTTCAACCAACAAACTACTCTCCATTCAACCACATAAATCAATAACCACTTCAGCCTTTCGAAAAGAAAATTAATAACCGTTTCAACAACACGGATCTTAACAACCAGAATAAAAACAACACAAATCTATTATTCACTCTGCTAACCCTATATGGAGAGGCTTTTATGTGCCGTGAAGAAGTAGAAAGACAAAATATAGGCTGGTGGTGGTCGTTGTAACAGAAGATGTGACGGCGATGGCGGTTGTTCTCCGACAACGCGACGGCGCGACCGCGTAGGTGCTTAAAGAGGAGGTACTTATGAAGATTATTGGAAGATTTGTAAAAATGTTGATATAGAACCGTTGTTTTGAAGCGGTGGGCGGTTAGACCGGTTCGACTGTCGGATCAATGAGCGTAACTGTAATGAAGATGAAGACGCTGTTCAAAGTGAACCAAGTTCTGATTTTGATGTGGGAGAACATATTTCTGTTGCCCCAAACAATGGTGAAGATGAAGACGCTGACTATCGGCTTGGTCAGGATTTCATTTGTCGTTTTTCAATGATTATAGACCATGGATGGTAAGAGGAAAATGGATAGTCTAATAGTTGAATATTTGAAGAAGATAAATATTATGAAGATAAAAGACACGAATCAAAATAAACACAAAAATGTGCAGGGTAAAATCAAATCATGTGGACTATCTCAAACTATATATAAATATATACAGAATCTCTAACAAAAATAATTAATAATTAACTAAATATTGCATGAGTAGTAAAATACTCATTAAAAATAATAGATAATAGATATTTTTTAGTTTATTTGGTTTTCTAACGGCTTAACCAGTAAACAACTAAAACGACTGTTTGTTTGTCGATCCAGTTATAATAACATTGTATAGATCATAAGGCATGATTTTTTTGGCAAATCCGAGACCTAGAGAAACAAATATTTAAGATATTAAGAAAGGGTAATTGAATTTAGCAGCCATGTTAGCTCTATATTAGTTTGAGACGTCAATATGTTATAAAAAATATCATAAACCAAAGAAAAGAATTTAGTTCATTATGACAAATCTAAACATTGTATACAATAATATGTTTATCTTCAAAACATTTTCTCACTTTCGAAGTAAAATGCTTTAATGTGATGTTCTAAGTCAAGGGTAAAACAAAATAAACCAATGTTTTGCAGAAACGTTATAATTTTCACATCTCATTTAGTGATACTAAATACATTCATACTTAACATGCCGCCGCAACGCGCGGGTTTACGTCAACTCGTTATTATGATTATTCATGCCCCAATAATGCCCATTACACATGGTCAGAACATAGTAGTTTATATATGAAACTTCAATCAGACAAAGTGGATTAACAAATAGTTATCACAAACCCTAAATTAACATTAGCGTACATTTATTTAATCATAATTACAATACCAAACTCAAGGTTTACAATTAGACACATAAACCAGCCTTAAACATCACACAAAACAAAACGCTCAGGACTTCATCGAAGTTAGTCTTAATATGTGACATTTACCTTGTAGCCATCGTGTAGTCATCCTTTTTCATCAGAACGACTTTTTATGTGGAACTTCTTAGCATCGCATCAGGTGAGTTCGCAACTCCCTTTACTTGTGTTATCTTTTAAACTTTGGGGTGAGGAATATACAACTTTTTTTTAATCTCAAACAGTCAAAAGACCGTTGGCAACGTCTATTCAGCGTGATGACCATCATGGAATTTGTTTATCGCGGGCGTGATTAAATTGGTGATGTGGTGTTCGTGATGGTCATGACCAGCCCATCACAAACCGCCCCGTCCACCCTTAGAAAGTAGAATTTTCACGTGGGAGCAAAATGAAAGTTAAAGCACAGGTACAAACAAATATGCACAAAAAAACTCACTAAGCACAACATACAACATCGATATGCACAAAGCACTTCTATACTAAAATTTTATTAATATGTGAGCGGCACGGTTTTTTTTATGGAAACCAATAAACAGTACAATTTTTTTAATTAACACTAGAATATTATAAGGGAAAATCACGAGAATGGCCCGTTGACCGAACCATTTACGAGAATAGCCCCCGAAGACGTCTCATTGGAGACGGTTCACGATTCCCAAGCCGTTTGAGGCGTCTCCCGAGATGGCTTGGGGTCCAGCCAATAGAACAACGACACGTCTACACATGACGTCTGCGGAGTCCTCTCGGATTATTCACATTTCATTTGATGGTCAGAGGCGAAGTGCTTCTGAAATGCTATTTTGGAATTTTGGGTCGTCTCAGGCCTTAGGATTGGTGTTTACTAGGGAAAGGTCCTCTCAATGCTCTTGTCATCGGACAGAGTTCCGAGATGTCTCGTGTGTCTTGTTCGACGTCTCCGGTGAGTCCCGAGACGTCTCCGGTTTCTTGTCCGACGGTTCAGTTTTCTACGTCCCCCCTATATATACCATTCTCCGTCCCATTCTCCAGTTGACTCCCCCACTACCACTACAACTACCACCACCGTCTCATTCATACAAAAGAAAATGGCACCCCAATGTTGGACGGAGGAACAAGAAATCGCACTAGTATCAGCGTGGCAACATGTTGAAGATAGCCTACACCCAACAAACAAGTGGTACCGAATCTTACATGAATACAATCGGTTGGTGGGAGGCTTTGACTGAACCATCGACTCACTTAGCCGAAAGTGGAACGACTTGAACACGAAGTGTCAACTCTTCAACGGGTACCACTATCGAACACTTCGAGCGGTATCTTCATATATGCCCGAAGATGTGGCCATCAGATATACCAAAAAGGAGTATGAATCTAAGCAGCGCAAAGAATTCAAACACGTGTCTGCTTGGCAAATGATGAGGGACCGTCTTAACGCGTAGCTTATTTAACTTTGTAATACTTTATGTATTTATTTTATGTTTTTATTAATCGAATGACTAATTATTGCACGTTTATTTTATGTTTTTTCATGATATTTTGATGATTAGTTAAAAAAAAAATACGTCTCCGGAGACGTCATGTGTATACGTGTCGTTGTTCTATTGGCTGTCCCTCAAGCCGTCTCGGGAGACGCATCAAACAGCTTGGAAATCGTGAACCGTCTCCAAAGACTATTCTTGTAAATGGTTCAGTCAACGGGTCATTCTAGTGATTTTCCCATATTATAATTTTAGGTGGAAACAAATATGCTTGGCCCATTTTCCTTCATCAATCCGCTCATGCATGTGCGCTCGTGCACTCACAGATATATAATACTAGCTATCTACCCCGGGAAGGTCCCGGGGTTGAAAATCCTAATATGACTTAATAAAAAATAATAAAAGAAGATCCAATCCACCACTTAGCTACAATTACCAAACTTAACCACCACAGCAATAACTTTAGCTGCAGCCACCATCATAGCCACCAGCACCATCCCTCCATCCTTAGCAGCGGAATCCTACGCCACATACTACGGTAGTGCAGCTAGCGCAGCCAACTACGGTGGCTACGGTGGAAATTCAGACAAGAATGTAAACAATCTTTCAATACATGTATCAATTCTCTTAACAAATTAAACTAAACTGATATAAATTAAACTTAACTCAACCTAACAAAACTCACCTTGAAATAAATAATGAAACTTACATAACCACTACAAAATTGGAAGATGAAGCCTATCAATTCTGTTAACAAATTACACTACAATCACATAAATTCAACTGAACTCAAGGTACCTAAACTCACCTTTAAGTAAACAATTATACCTAAATATATTAACCACCACAGCAATAACTTTAGCTGCAGCCACCATCATAGCCACCAGCACCATCCCTCCATCCTTAGCAGCGGAATCCTACGCCACATACTACGGTACTGCAGCTAACGCAGCCAACTACGGTGGCTACGGTGGAAATTCAGACAAGAATGTAAACAATCTTTCAATACATGTATCAATTCTCTTAACAAATTAAACTAAACTGATATAAATTAAACTTAACTCAACCTAACAAAACTTACCTTGAAATAAATAATGAAACTTACATAACCACTACAAAATTGGAAGATGAAGCCTATCAATTCTGTTAACAAATTACACTACAATCACATAAATTCAACTGAACTCAAGGTACCTAAACTCACCTTTAAGTAAACAATCATACCTAAATATATTACTATAGATATAGAGAAATTTCAAAAAAAAAAAAAAACCAATCTAGATCAAACTTTCTCTCTAAAATCTTCTCTTTTAACCACCATCGATGATTTTTCCCTATTCTTCTCTTTGCACTCTGACCATCTACATCGATTGGTGGTAGATCAGTAGATGTGTTGTGAGTTTCTAACTCAAACCATCATTAATTGAAAGACATGTAAGAACTAATTCTTTTTATTTAGCCTCCTAACACTCACATAATCAGTAAAATAATAATAATAATAATAATAATAGTATTAATAAAATAATTACGTATATACAGAGATTTAAAGTTACCTTTCTGTTAGAAGGGAAAGATAAAGAGAAAGAAACCGGAATAGAGGGAGAGACAGACGGAGAGGAGGAAGACGATGACAGTGACGGCGGCGGCTGAGGTCTAGGGTTTCGATGGTGATGGTTGTTCGGTGGTTGATGGGCTACTGCTGTCAAGAAGATGATGAATGGTGATGGCGGCGGTGACTATAGGAAGTCTCGGGTGGATTGTTTACAGAAGAAGGAAGATGATTTTGATACAGAGACGTGGAGTTGGTTTTGGAGGCAGAGGATATTTGGTGGAAGCTTTTTAGGGTTTTGGGAGAAAAGGATGAATATATACATAATGAAAAAATTAAAAAAACTTAAAATTTTCACCTCATTATGCCACGTGGCACATTCAAGGTGGGGTTGAGGCCACCATTGAACGCCACGTCAGCAAAAGGGCTTTGTTTTATATATATATATATATAGATTTCTACGAATCCATTTGACTTAACGTATACATGATTATATTCGTGTCAATTTAAAAAATTACTCATGATTTACATGACATTTATAAGTCACTCCCAAAATAGAAGCATTCCACTCTCTTATCCGTAACATACCAATAACTTATTTTCAGTCGTCTCATGACTTGAGTCTGGTATGCATAATGCATAAACACGAGTAATATGCCAAAAAGTATACACACACAAACGTATGCCTAGATATATACAAAAGTACGTTACAAGATTACAGAGAAATATAAAATGATAGGAATGAAGGGTTAAGTTATCCTGCACAGAGTAAAATAAATGATAAGAGCGAGAAGGATACAAAAAGCACAATAGATCACGGAATATAACACAATGAGTTAGAAATTATAACACAATGCCAAAATATATAATACAATGTTGCGGAAAAAAGACAATGAATCACAAAAATGACACAATGAAGAAAAGAAGAAAAAGCATAATACCACATAAAAGACACAATAATCTAACACAAATTCTAAAAACTAAGAATCCAAAAATAAGTAAAAACTTAAAAAGTAATATCGTAAAGTTCGATAAGACGGTTCTAATACGGCTTGAATGAATTTAATTAGAGTTTGTTTGATACTAAATGACTTTATATGTTTCTTTTACTATGTATTTATATTAGATTTCATATGATCTTTAATAATGTCATCTCCAATAGGAGCAAATTTCGTACGTGTCTCTCTTTCACATTCTACCACTTCTCGATTCTCCCTTCCTCATATCTAAGCGCTCCACACTATCTTTTCCATCCACCTTATGTTTGGCAAAACTAGCTGGTAGCTGCAAGCTGGAAGCTTTTTAAATATATTTTGGTGTTTGGGAAAGTAGTTGGAGCTTTTAATAAAATGTATAAAATGACTAAAAGGGGCATAATTAAAAGCTTGTAAGGAATGTTTTTATTTTATTTTTAAAATAGAAAGGGTATTTATGTCATTTACTTATTAAAAGCTTGTAGCTAGTAGGAGCTTTTTCTTAAACGCTAGTACTAGTAGCTTTTCACTATAGAGCTTTTTCTCCAACCTAAAAGCTTCCAGCTCCTTCAACCAAAGAACACTTTTTATTGAGTAGGAGTTTTTTCTTAAAAGCTTGAAGCTTCTAAAAGCTCTTAAAAGCTCCTTGCCAAACATACCCATATATATTCCCTCTATCCAGGTTTCGAACGACCAAAAAGCACCTCCAATACATTAATGTTTGTCTTGATAATGGTATATGAAAATTCTTGATAAAAATTGGTATTTCTTAGACAGTTTTTTAATGATATAAAAAAACTAGTTGAAAGACTTGCTTAAAATAAAAGTATAATGCGTTTACATTGTGGTAATTTACACGTGTTATGATACTATCGGGTCAAACCAAGAATCACAAAAACCTTAGGTGTCGAGAAAGTGTATGGGGAATCCTTTATGAGCTTTTATATATTTTTTGTCGTGTTAACGAATTAAAACCTCCTTCCTACTTCGACTATTGATTATTTCACTTTAATCGCAAAATTATTTCTTTTAGATGTACATTTGTAACTTGATCGATTTCGCATACATTACACTTCTTCCCCAAAACTGCTAACTAATCTATATAATTAGTCTGAACTTTCAATATTAATAACTAGTATCGTAGCCCGCGCTTCGCGACGGGATCATTGGAGGGTGTTGACGCTAATATATTTGTTACATGATATATCAATGGGTTATTATAGACTATGTAGGTTTTAATTTAAACAATGGTGAAAATAAACAATCAACATGCTTAAGTAAGTACGTCTAAAGTTAAAGTTAGCTTTGGTATATTGAAGGGTTAATATAAACCATGTAAGTTTAATCTAAACGGCGGTAAAAATAACAAGCAATATGGTTAAATAAAATGTATGGAGTTAAAAGTTATTAATTTCTATATTTTCTTTAAAAATATATACAATATATTAGTTATTGATTTAATAAAAAAACTTTAATAAACAATAAATTTGTAAGACCTTTATAAAAATTCAATTTTAACTAAAGCTATGTTTTGCCAAACATATTGAGATGAAATAATATATCGAAACAACCAAACCGTTAATCAACTTTAATGAAAAAAATGAGACTTGAATGTAAAGTTGAAAATGAATTGGATAAATGTGGAAAAAAAAAGAACCAATCAAGATTTACAACTATTCACATTCTGAAATGTTAGTTATATAGAATTGAGTTAATTATGATTTTCGTCCATCAAGTTTAGCGGACTGAAGCCAAGACTTCTTCGGTAAGAAAAATAAAAAAATAAAAAAGTTAGAGACCGAAACCAAAATTTCGTCAAACCTCTAATCCGATCTTTGTTGTAGATTTTGAGTTAATCAAGTGAAAACAAACTTTGATTGGGTGTTTGGGATTGATTATTCAAAACAGATTATGCGTTTTGGAAAAGCAAGGGTGGGGCTGCTTATAGATTATTGCGTTTTGGTAGCTTAAAAAACTGATTATCTGCGTTTTCAAAACGCAATAATCTAAAAATCAGATTCAAAACGCAATCCCAAACACCCTCTTAATAACTCAAGAAGAGCCATATATGGTTACTAGGGTTCAACCTCTCATACCAATCTGAATGGTTAAGATGTCTGAATGGTTAAGTGATGAATCATTAAGTTGGAGCTCTTAATGGTTAGTTTTCTTTTCTCACATTGGTATGAGTGCCTAATTAAGGTTCAACCTAGTTCAGTGCTTAATGGTTCAACAACATCCTAAATCTTAGTAATTCAGCCTTAACCATTCCATTCAAAAGCTGAAGCAAACGCACTGAATGCTGAATCATTTAGCGCTGAATGGTTAAAAGCGCTGAATGGTTAAAAGTCTCATTAAAAGGCTTACCAAACAGCCCCTTAGTTACCTTTACATGATGGCATGAAAGCACGATGAGTGCTGAAAATCATCGAAGTCTTCTAATCTATCTTATACAACAAGATTGTTAACCAATAATTCCTTTTATACAAAAGATTTTTATAGAACAAAATTGTTGTCGATCTCTAAAGAGAATCCCACATGTATTGGAGAACCAAAAAAATGCAAAAAGTTCAATCTATTAAACTCCACCAAACAAACAAAATAAAAAAAGAATACTAATTCAACATTCCAAGTCAAATACCAAAAAGAACTCCACAATAACTCAAAAGCCGCAAATCCTAAAAGCCCCTTAACCATCCTTTAGCCTAACGGTGGAGATTCTTGCCTGCAACCGCTACACCATTCTTTTCCACCCTCATTTCTCCACCACCCCTTATTGTGTCCATATTCTTTTACCCAATATAGCAACCCACCCACCCTACCCACCATATAAACACACACTCCCTCTTATGCCCAAACTATCATCAATGAGTAGCGTCCGCGGCCCCTTGTGCCTGCTACCATTGATGTTCATGATTATGATGATGGCCTTGACCGAGTCGAGAATAATGGCCCCACCCAAGTCGGGCTTTGTGTCCAAGAACGAAGAATATAAGCCGGTTCCCACGTTGGAGTTCTCGAAACTATATCCATCTTCTCAACCATCGAGAAATGATCATCAAGTTCATGATGAGTTCCATCATTTTGTTAGAAAGGTTGAAGTTTATAACGCGGCTTTAACCGGTCCAAGCCAAAAGGGTAGGGGACACAAGTGATCGAAGGTGTAATTACTAATTATATAGGTTGTTTTATCGGTTGAGATAAAGAGTTTATTGTAACCTTATATATATATATGCTGGTTTGGATCTAGACATTTATGACTGTCTTTGTGTAGTATATGATATGCACTTACAATGTTATATTAATTTGAATATCATCAGTCAAATTATATATGTTTGGCTATTTTATCTGGTTCAAGACATCTTTCGATAAAATGCGTATAATGGTTCTTTCTGGAATACCATTCATCTACCACTCGATCATCGAGTGCTTTGTTTTCTTTGTCTACCTATGAAATATTCACGGGTATCCTACGTGGCATTCATGAATACACCTGTACCAACATGTTTTAAATGTAACAAAGATTCTATAAAACAACATAATAATATTTTTTTGTAGCATCAAATCAAATGGTACGTTCGTAATGAAAATATCCAAATAAATATCTAAAAACACAAGTTCAAAACAACTGATAACAAATTTAAATAAAGACTTGATTGCTGAAAACCGAAATATGAATAATCGAGATACAAGTAGTTTGATTTTCATGATTCTCAGCATATTTTTCATTTAATTTTTACTCGATATATATAGGTCAAAACTTGAATATTATTATTTTTCTTTATGTTTTTATTTGACAACTAATTAAGATTTATTAAGGGAAAATCACCAAAATAGCCCGTTGACCGAGTGAAAAACATAAATAGCCCTCTCCCGTAGGGCTGGCAAATCGTGTCCTAACAGGTTAACAGGTCTTTGACGCGCGCGAAAAAATCAAGTTCTAAACATGAATACGACTCGTTTAACTCATTTATATCTCATGTTTATAACACAGTTTTATGTTTTATGTACCAAAAAGGGAAATGAAAGATTTTTGCCTCTTAATTCTAAGTATTAAAAAAAGTCAAAAAATCAAATAGTGTACTTTTCAGTCAAACAGGTCTTATCGTGTCTTAACAGGTTACCCATTGCCAGCCCTACAGTCTCCCGTCTCTTTGGAGAGACATGTCACGTTTCCCAACCAGTCTGAAGCGTCTCCCGAGAGGCCTTCGATTCCAGCCAACAGAGAACCGCCACGCGTCGTTGTTGATCCCAAGACAGACTTGAGACGTGAGACAGACCTAAGACGTCTCCGGTGAAGACGAAGAACAAGAAAAAAAAAGAGGATAAAGAAACTCACCGGAGAAGACGAAGATTTCACCGGTGCTTCACCGGAGACGTCTCCAATATAGAACAGATCAGCTAAAATCCGATAAAATCCGGTTCGCGAATAGATTGAACTCACTGGTCTGTTCATGTTAACCGGCTCGCGAAGAGATGTCAATGGCTCCGTTCATGTAAATTCCGATAATCTTTAGGTATAAGATAGATAATAATATTACTATCTATTAATTTGTTAAAGGAAATGAAAAGTGGCGATTATATTTATGGTCCTTATCTTCTTCATTTGGTTCTTGGCGGCACAAATGCACTAGTGCAGAGTGAATAGGAGGTAAATTGGGATGCTTGTTAATATTAATGTTCATGTTCTTGGGGTTGTTGAGCATTCAAAGTCTGATACATAGCCTTTTGAGAGAGAGAGAAAGGGTGAGAGTGAGAAGAGAGGAAAGAGAAGCACATGTTTTTATTTTATTTTTTACATTAGAGACGTTTCAGGAGAGAGAAGACGATTCAGGAGAGAGAAAGGGAGAGAAAGAGCGAGGAGCGAGGAGAGAGAGTGTCTGATGAGGTGTTGGTTTTGTATTGGTTCATGTGGGAAGCCTCTCGGAAGACGCCTCAGACTTGTTGGGAACCGTGACCGGTCTCTCCAAAGAAATGTGAGGGGCTATTTGAGCTTTTTACCCGGTCAACGGGCCAATTTAGTGATTTTCCCATTAATCCTCCATGTTTCAATAAACTATTTGATTAAAAACCCTCACGTATAGTACCAAATCTCTTGTTTCACTTTTAATAAATACTAAATTCAAGTTTTGTCCTTCTTTAAGTTTATACCATATTTCAAAGCATGTTCTTTACATTTAAAATTGATGAGTTATATACATTATGTTTCAAAATCTTGCACGTATTATCCTTTAGGCCTAACTCAATTTGTTTTTAACGTTAATTTGGTCACCCAAGGGTTTTTTTAGTCTTTTTACCCATTTATTTATAACATTTCTGAAGAAACAACGAGTATAAGGAGGGGGTAATAGGTGTGTGGTACAACGACTCGTGTTCACTGCAGGATATAATCCTTGGCTCACAACGATGGTTGATCTATGGTTATACGCAGAAATAGTAAGCAGAATAACGTAAGGGACAACGATATAAGTGGTTCGGTCTCGTAAGACCTACGTCCACTAACAAGAGATGATCTTTTATAAATACAAAGTACAAGTAATGATACAAGTGTATTGTTTCTAATTGGTTGGGAAATGATTACCCTAAGAAAGGAGGTGAAGGCCTCCTTTTATAGGGGGTACGTGGGCCTGAGGTAGTCAGGCCCATTTTGGGTGTTGACGGGCTTGGGCCCAGGAGTTTTAGGAGTCCACTTAGTTGGATCTCAATCCTTAGTTGGGTAAAGTGATCCAAGTTGAAGAGGCTCTCTTTTGATTGGGCCACGTGGCGCTACATGATTGGATGGCTGGGCGGTGCCCTGCCATTGGTACACGTGGCGCCTTCTGGCTGGATCTGCAGAAGGTCTCTTTTCTCCTGCTGTCAGGTTGTGTCAGGCGGCTGACCGGTTGTCAGCTGACACCTGATGGGAGGTGGCAAGTTGAACTCTAAGGGGGATGTATCCGGCGCTGTCAACTGGTGACTCTGCGCGGAGTGAGCAGCGCGGTTTAGGCGCTGCTGCTTTTTCCTCCCTTAGTGTGTTGTGTTGGCCTTTTGTAGGCAGAGTTTTTTAGGACGCTGGGTAGGGTGCGCTTGTGAGCGCTGAGAAGCGGTACCCTACCCCTTCAAGTCCCCCAAGTCCAGGGTGTCTCCTGTGCTTGCTTAGAGTGCTGGTGGGGCGCTGGACTAAAATGTGTCCTGTATTGCCTGTATGTAAAGAAGGTGCTGGAGGCACCCTTATAAGAGAACTTAGGTAAAGTGTGGGGTTGGCCACTTTGGTGCCATGTGGAAAGATAAAAGCGTCCCTTTATCTTTGTACATGGCACCTGTTGTGGAGACCCTGCGTCAAGTATAGTCTTTGCGGAGGGGTTATGAGATAGTAAAATCTGGTGGAGAGCGTCCTTTAGATTTTACGTTAACCTAGCGCCAAGTAAAGACTTGGCAAACTGGGTGTAGAGAGTAAAATCTGGCGGAGAACGTCCTTTTAGATTTTACGTCAACCTAGCGCCAAGTGAAGACTTGGCAAACTGGGTGTAAAGAGTGAAATCTGGCGGAGAACGTCCTTTTAGATTTTACGTCAATCTAGCGCCAAGTGAAGACTTGGCAAACTGGGTGTAAAGAGTAAAATCTGGCGGAGAATGTCCTTTTAGATTTTACGTCAACCTAGCGCCAAGTGAAAACTTAGCAGTTCCAGGCGTAAAGAGTAAAATCTGGCGGAGAACGTCCATTTAGATTTTACGTCAACCTAGCGCCAAGTGAAAACTTGGCAGTTCCAGGTGTAAAGAGTAAAATCTGGCGGAGAACGTCCTTTAGATTTTACGTCAACCTAGCGCCGAGTGCTGGCGTGGCAGTGCCAGGTGTAAGAGTAAAATCTGGCGGAGAACGTCCTTTAGATTTTACGTCAACCTAGCGCCAAGTGCTGACGTGGCAGTGCCATGTGTTTAATGTGGTATTTGAAAGATGAAGAGGTTTCCTTGAAATTAGGAAACGTGCAGAAGAAGCTGAGACGGTTGGTGAACGTGTCAGGGTACAGAAAGGATGTCTGCACAGTTGTCAGTCACGTCAGCACGTGGGTGGGCAGTTTTTTCGTCGTGTGTCAGGCGAGTAGCCGTTCACGCGCGCGAGTGGGGCAGTGTCAGGATGACTGCTGACATGTGGCAGGTGAAGAGTTGTCCTTCTAACAGACGCGTGTACTCACGTGCTTCCAGACGGCTGTTTGGCTCTAGCTGTCTGCCACGTGTAGCGTCCAGATCTGCCCTCGTCTGGGAGTCTGAAAAGTTTCTCGCTAGCTGTGCCCATTGCATTAAATGCAATGGGTATATAGAGTTGAGGAGACCTCTTGGATTTCTTTTATCTCACCGTTGATAAAAATTCTCTCAACTTCTTTTCTTCAAAACTTCATCTTCTCCGGTAGGTCTTTAAGTTTTCCGGCGAGTTCTTTGTTAAAGAAATTTTTATTTTTCTTGTGTCGTCATGTCTGAGGGATCCACTGTGGGGGGCAACCCAGAGAAGGCTGTGGAGAAATCGAAGAAGCTGATACACAACACTCCCTGCAAATGGAGTGAGAAGACCTTTGCTAAGTTTGTCAAGACCATGGAGTTTGATCCTTCATGGGAGGTGGAACTTCCCACTGGGAAGAACACTGCTTTGGCTCCTCCTCCGGGGAAGATGAGCCTGTATTGGGCCCACTTTGCTCTTTGTGGGTTCCGTCTTCCTGCCACCAAGTTCCAGGTGGACACGTTGGTGAAGCACGGTGTTCATATTACCCAGGTTAGTGGGTTTGGTATGCTTCGTCTGGTGCACCTTGAGGCCTGCTGTAGGGCTTTGGATATTGAACCGTCTTTTGAACGGTTCAATGTGTTTTATATGATGACCATGGAGCAGTCCTGGTTTAGCTTTGTCCCTAGGCCACATATACCACCGGTTGGAACCACCCCTCCTAAGTCCCCTCATGACTGGAAAGAGAAGTTTTTCTACGTTAAGAGGGGGGTCATACCTGTGGATTTTGCTTGGAAGGTTATTGCTGAATGTCAGAAAGTGCCAGATCATCCTGTGATGGAGGGTTTCCGAGAGCAAGCATGGTTCAAGGACTTGGTGGCTCATGCTTCCCCGTTTGACACGGGCAGCTGTTCGGAGGCCATGTTGGCTTTGCTGGGTATGAGTCGTGTACAGCTGGTGGAAGGAAAAGAGCCTGTGGTTGCCGTTTCTGGTAAGGTTTTTCTTGTCCTTGTGTTGCTTTGATTTTTATGCTAACTTCTGTTGACTGAGTTTTATCTTGCGTGGCGTAGGGATGTCGAAGTTTGCTGCGTTTCTTTTGCGCGATAAAGCGCCGTTGGAGTGGAGGGATCCTACGGAGGGTGGGGTTTCTGTCATTGATCAGATGGTGGATAGGTTTTATTTCCCATACCTGGAGTTCAAGCCCTCTGGTATGATTATCTCACGTGAGCATCCTATAAATCCTGATCCTTTATGTTCAGTTCCACATGAAGCGACCCCTTATTTTGTTGTTTCTTCTGATGAGGAATCAACTGGGTCTTCTGTGGAACTGGTGCATCCACCGCCACCGCGTGGTCGTAAGAAGAGTGCGCCGGTAATGCATAAGCATAAGGTGCAAACCGAAGTTAAATCTGCGCCTTTGAGTGCAGGTGGTGAAGGGCCATATTATGGGCAGCGTGACAAGACGTTGGAGTCTTCGTCCTCCGCCCCTGAAGATGTGGAGACGCCGGAGAGCCCATTGAAGAAGAAACGGAAGCTTGGGAAGACTCAGGGCAAAAAAGCTGTTTCTTTGAAGGCTGGGGGTGCGGGTGGAAGTGGGGCGGCGCCATTCTCATTGGAGATTAGTCCACCGCCGGAGCGCCGTCCTCTGTTCCAGAAGACTGTGAAGAAAGTCACTAGTAAGTTGGTTTTCTTCCTGTTCCTGTTGTTTTTGTTGTAATGTCAGCGACTGATACTTTATTTTCTTGTAGTTGTTTCTCCGCAAGCCCATGGCTCCTTGGGTCCCACTCCTTCCGAGGTGGAGGCTGCTGAGAAGAGGCAGGAAGAGGAGAGAGTGCAAGCGGAGGCGGAGAGGGTTCGTCTGGAGAAGGAGGCAGCTGAGGCCAAGAAGAGGGCCGAGGAGGCTGCCGCGAAGAAGCGGGCTGAGGAGGCCGCTGCCAAGAAATTGGAGGAAGAAAGGGTGGCAGCTGAAAAGCTGCGTATGGAGGAGTTGGCCAGGAAGGCCGAAGAGGAGGCGGAAGCTGAAAAGCTGCGTTTGGAGAAGGAGAGGGCGGAGGCGGAAGCCAAAGCAAAGGCTGCTGAGGCCGCCAAGGCTGCCTCCAAACAGGTGGTGTTTGAAAGTTCTCCAAGTGGTGGTGGTGATACCGGGGTGGTGGGTGATAACCCTTCTGGTGGAAGGGTTAGTGCGGAACGGGGTGACTCGAGTTACTCCGCGGGCGATGTAATCTGGCGCCCGCACTGGAGTATCCGGGAGAACTCCCGTTTTGCAAATCCTCTGACTGCGGAGGAATTTGTGTCTCAAGTGGTTCCTCCCAGGGAGAAACTTTATCAAGACAGCTTGTCTCGCTCACAGCTTATCACTGATATCTGTGTTGGGCAGGCGCTTCAAATTGCTGCTGTTGAGTCGCTGAAGCGACGTGATGAAGCGTTTGCCCGTGATATTGCTGAGTTCAACTCCCGGCGGTCTGCGCAGGCGCAGAGGGAAGAGAAGCTAAAGGATGATATGGAGAGGTACCGGGAGAGGGCGTACAAGTCTGAGGATAAAGTGAAGGCGCTGGAGCGTGATCATGCGCTAGCTCAGAAGAGGTGGACTGAAGCCTGCCAAGTCACTAATCAAAAGATGATGAGGCTGGAAGAGCAGATCCAGGCACTGAGGAATGAAAATTCCAACCTGCAAGAGACTGCTGAAGGTCATCAGAAAGTGTTAGCTGATAAGGATTCGGTGGTGGCAGGCTTGCGCTCTGAGTTGAACGCGAAAGATCAGGAGCTTGTGAGCGCGTCTACCCAGTTGTCTGAGCTAGTGGGTGAGAAGGAAGCTTGGGTGAAGGAGAAGGCGGCGTTAACGGCAGAGAGGGCATCCTTAGAGGAGTCCTTAACTGTGTCGCAGACAGAGGCTGAGAATGCAAAGACTCTGTTGGACGAGGCCGCCGTTGCGTAGCAGAAGGCCCAAGACTCTGTTCGTTGGGTGATGACCCAGGGTATCGCCGGGGTAAGTATTCTCCTTAGTCTGTTTAATTTGTTTGTGTAGGCTCCCTTTTAACTGTTGTGTCCCTTGCTTGCAGATTTTTAAGAGGTTTTGGAATGAGCCGAATCTTGGCGATCAGGTTGCTGCTATTGCTGGCGCTGCGCGTGCTGCTGGGGAGGCGGAGGGGTTCGAGACTGGGTTTTACCATGCGCTGAATCAAGGGCGTATAACTGAAGGTGCGCATCATGGTAAGCCCAGGGAGAAGGAGTATGAAGCTGAACTTCTCAAGTTTGAGCAAATCGAATTCCCCATACTCAAGACGGTGGAGGACTGTAACGAGTATGCTGACCCTGCTGGCGCTCTCCGTTACTTTATGGAAGAATCAGACCGCTTGGGTGCGGAGGCGCAGAAGACAGCGAAGCAGGCAACCGGTGAAGGGACATCTGGGACGAGTCCGGAGGGTATGGAGGAGCAACTTGTTGACTTCGAGGAGTCTGGTGGGGATTAGAGGGTTTGTATGTTGGTTTTTAATTTCTGTTTTTGTAAAGCTTGGGGCAGCTTGAACGCCCCTTTTTGGATGATATGAAAGGTTTAAGTTTGTTTTCTATATTGTTTAATCTTGTTTGTGTGATGTATTTGGATTTGAGTATTGGGTCCGACGATAGTTACGTTTAAAATCTATGCCTTGAAGACCCAAGGATCCGATAGCGCACACATTTAAGATAAGCGTTTGGCAACTTCATAGAAAACTTTTCAGAAAAGGACTTAGGCATGTGTAGCCCAAGTGTTTTACAAGACTTATTACATGTAACAGAAACGTAGCTGAGCCGCGTTCCATGAGCGCGGGACAGGCGTACCATCAATCTTTTCTAGCGCATAGGCGCCTTTGCCTAGGATCTCCTGAATTCTGTAAGGCCCTTCCCAGGTTGGGGCAAATTTGCCCGGTTTTTCTGCGTTGGAAGCGCTGTTGTTTCGTAGAACGTAATCGCCGATGTCAAATTCGTGGAGTTTGACTTTCTTGTTGTAATAGCGTTCCAACTGGTTTTTGTATCTGGCTTCCTTGATGGCGGCGAGTTCTCGGCGCTCTTCAAGTAGGTCTAGGTTCAGGCGCAGTTCCTGGTTGTTTTGCCCCTTGTCCGCCATGATTACTCTGGCGGAAGGGCATCCAATTTCTGCGGGGATGACGGCTTCGGAGCCGTAAGTTAGGCTGAATGGTGTTTCGCCAGTGCTGGTTTTTTCGAGGATGCGATTTGCCCATAGGACATGGGGAACCTCATCCACCCATCCGGCTCTTTTGGTTCCGAGTCGTTTTTTGATCCCTTCGATCATGCTTCGATTTGCTCTTTCGACTTGACCGTTCCCTTGGGGATGAGCGACTGAGGTAAAGACCTGTTGGACCCCCATTTGTGCCAACCACTCTTGTAAGTGTTGATCTGTGAATTGGGTTCCGTTGACGCTGATGATCTGGTACGGTAGGCTGAATCTGCATATGATAAATTCCCATATGAACTTCTTGATGTGGGGGCCGTCTATCTTTGCGGCTGCTTGGCTGTAGCCGCGCTGCTGTTTGATGGAGCATTCTGAGGATGCGTATATTTTGGAGGCTTTGATGACTTCCTCCCAAGAATCTGGGACGCCTGTCTTCCCGGACAGTGTTTTCATCAAGTCCTCACTGCGCACCCCGTTAATGAAGCCTGCGCGCATGAGCTCTTCTCCGCAGCCAATTTGTAGTGCCTCCTTGTTGTAGCGCACAATGAAGTCTTCGATCGATTCATTGTCTGTGCGCTGACATAGGAGGATGTGGGATTTATCTCGTTTGTGGCGCATGAGATGGGAGAAGTGATCCTTGAATTTCTGGATGAGGTCGTCGAAATCTAGGATACTTCCCACCGGGAGATTGTCAAACCAGACTCTGGCTGCGCCCGTGAGGGTCTGTGCGAACAGGTGGCACCAGACTTGCACAGGCCAGAGAACTGTGGTTCCTGCGCATTCGAATTCGTGTAAGTGATCGGTGGGGTCTCGCAGGCCATCGTATCTACCGATGCTGCTTGGGAGTTTTGCTTGTTTTTCGATAGGCGCGGTGGCTATCCGCTGGCAAAAATTGGAGCTGAGGGCGAACGACTTAGGCCTGTATGGCTTGTTTAAGTCGTCGTCCTCCTTCCTATGTGAGGAGGCAGAGTGGGTTTTTGTCACCTTTCGCTTCTTGTGTTTGGAGATCTTTGTGTTATCTGAGTCGCTGGTTGGCTGGTAGCTATCAGATTCTGATGTGGTGCCTGCGGGGTCTTGATCGCGCGCGTACTTGCTGCGATCTCCACCCCGAGACTTGGGACGCGTGGCTTGCTTTTCTTTCCCCCTACGGCTGTGTTTGGCCGATGGGGAAGCCTTGGATTTATCGGTTTGAAGTTTAGCTAACATGTTTTGATAAATTTTTGTGTTTTTGAGTTGTTTACGAAAAAGCCACTCGTCCGGATCCACTGGTGTAGTGGGTATGTCGGACTCAGATGAGTCTGAGCAGGAGACCGCCCGGGGCGGTGTTTCTTCCCTTGTGGCTGCTGTTGCTATGCCCTTGTCCGGAGTTTAGAGCATGCCCGTTCCAGTAGTCTGAATGACTGCCGAAGGGGTTGCTCCTGCGACTCCGGTTGGTGTTAGATCGGCCATTTAGTGAGCTTAAAGGATGGAGTTTTTGAAAGTTTAGTGATTCTTTCAGCCGATACGGATGGCGCCAATGAAGAAACAGCGAGTATAAGGAGGGGGTAATAGGTGTGTGGTACAACGACTCGTGTTCACTGCAGGATATAATCCTTGGCTCACAACGATGGTTGATCTATGGTTATACGCAGAAATAGTAAGCAGAATAACGTAAGGGACAACGATATAAGTGGTTCGGTCTCGTAAGACCTACGTCCACTAACAAGAGATGATCTTTTATAAATACAAAGTACAAGTAATGATACAAGTGTATTGTTTCTAATTGGTTGGGAAATGATTACCCTAAGAAAGGAGGTGAAGGCCTCCTTTTATAGGGGGTACGTGGGCCTGAGGTAGTCAGGCCCATTTTGGGTGTTGACGGGCTTGGGCCCAGGAGTTTTAGGAGTCCACTTAGTTGGATCTCAATCCTTAGTTGGGTAAAGTGATCCAAGTTGAAGAGGCTCTCTTTTGATTGGGCCACGTGGCGCTACATGACTGGATGGCTGGGCGGTGCCCTGCCATTGGTACACGTGGCGCCTTCTGGCTGGATCTGCAGAAGGTCTCTTTTCTCCTGCTGTCAGGTTGTGTCAGGCGGCTGACCGGTTGCCAGCTGACACCTGATGGAAGGTGGCAAGTTGAACTCTAAGGGGGATGTATCCGGCGCTGTCAACTGGTGACTCTGCGCGGAGTGAGCAGCGCGGTTTAGGCGCTGCTGGTTTTTCCTCCCTTAGTGTGTTGTGTTGGCCTTTTGTAGGCAGAGTTTTTTGGACGCTGGGTAGGGTGCGCTTGTGAGCGCTGAGAAGCGGTACCCTACCCCTTCAATTTCAATAAAAAAACAAAATCAAATTAAAAAAACTAAAACCCGTTTATTTATAGTGTTTTTAACCTAAAGTCTTATTCTCTCTCTACCGCCCTTTCTCCCGTCTCTTTCTAGCAACCATCACTACTGTAAACACTACCACAACCATTATCTCATTGCTTTACTGACAAACCTTTCACCAAACCCATATAAACAAGAAACAGAAAGATAGTAATATCAACACCTCTTCATATCTTCTCCTTTCTCAATTCGTTACAGGCAATCATTCAATTTCATCCTCGTACAATTAGATCCTACACACTTAACCATGATAATCACTCAACCGATGGAGCTCAAACCCCTGAATCCAAGCCAAGCCAACCCATATCATATCTAACCAAAATTAATGGAATCCCGATGACAAAGTAAAACCGGGTGATGTTGAACAACGGGAAGGGTGGAGGTGGTGCTGGTAAATAGAGAGAGATAAAGATGAGAAAGAGATGTATTATTAATATAAATAAAATTCTTTTTGTTTAAAATTTAAAATGATTTTCTAAATAAATAGGGAAAAAGACCATTTTACTCTCCACTTAACGATAAAAAATAACCGGGTTAGGACCAAAGGACATATAGTGTATGATTTTGAAACATAAAGTACAAATCTCATTAATTTTAAAGGTAAAGAACATGCGTTAAAATTTGGTATAAACGTAAAGAACAAACCTTGTAATCCACTCTTTAATAAATTTATTTAACTTTATCTTTACATACTTACTATACTATTTTTAAAACATTATTAAATTATAAATTTTAATCACCACCGCTTGCATCACAAGCCATTTTTTCGGTATATTTGTCTCTAATATTTAGCACCACTAAGCCCGGTCTCTAGATGCAAGTTTCTCAATGATATTAAACTCTTTCAATTCTTGCCGTTGACGATCCAACCGAAGACTGCTTGTTGGTTTTCTTGTTGCTTCATCCTAAGTCTTTCCGTTATTATTCATTAAATTCGAAGAGCCTACTCATCAACTTATCTAATTTCTTATTTCGATAATAACCAAAACCAAGCTTGGTTTATCTTTTTCTTAGAAATACATGAAATGGAAGTGTAAATACATGAAAATGATCTATAAATACATAAACAAAGAGATGCATAAATGAAATGGATGTATGAATGATCAATAGATGAGATGGAGGTATAAACTATAAATACATAAAATGTAGGTATAAAACATGTAATACATGGAATGGAGGTATAAAGGCTAGAAATGTACCAAAATATGAATGGTACGGTTAGATTAATTTTGGTTAACCGAGGGTACAAGCAAAAACAATAACCAATTTTTTTGTTAGTTCGGTTAATTTCAGTTCGGTTTTGTTGATTTTTGGTTCGGTTATTGCTCACCCCTAGCAACAACTATGGTGGCATAGTATGAGGTATTGGCATCGAAGGTGACGGAGAAATAAACTTTTAATTTTCAAGTGGGAGTTAGCAGACATACAAAGTAATCAACACACACCAATTGTAGCTGAACCCATACGACTTTTTTTCTATTAATGGAAATCAAATGCTTCAGGAGTAATAGATTATGTAATTTAGGAATATATATTGTACGACTCATTATGAGGCATATGATGACTCATCATATTTATTGTATTGCCTATATAATATGAGGAGAATGAATCGAGGGATCAATCATCTCATTACAATATCTTTATCCAATATGGTATCAAGAGCCCAGGCTCCCCAACCCTATTTGTCGTCCCTCTTCTTCTTCTTCTTCTCTGCAACCGACGGTTCTGCCCTCCACCTCCCCTCTCTATCAACCCCCGTCCCTTCTCTCTCCTCTAAACCTTCTTTCCGACTGTCATACTCAAATTCCTTGAACTAGGGCTATGATTTTACTACACAATTTTTTTTCTCAATATTAACATTTTGTGGTCCTTCCCTTGCGTAAATTTGTGTAAATTACTGATTGACTTGATTTACATGTTTATTTATCTATTACTTTTAGTGCTAATGTAATTGATAATCACTGTCAAATCTTGAATGTTGATTATTTTCTTAAACATGGGTAAAAAACATAGAACCTAATCATGTGTATTCAATCAATAACATAATCAACATTAGTAAAACTTACTTGTAGGAATGATTATCTTTGAAGATGATGATTAAGCCATGATTCCAGTTATAGTACCTTGTATTGATGGATCACATTAGAAAGAATAGTGTACGGTGTTCTTCAAGAATTATGATTTTTTGTTATGACCAATAGTAATATTATGAATAAGGTTGCAAACGAATGAAACGAACACGAACAATGACTTGTTTGTGATCCTTTGTTAAGGAAATAATGTGTTCATGAACACTTACCGAACAAGATATTATGTTTGTGTTCATTTGTTAAGGTAATTAAAGTGTTCGTATTCATTTGTTAAGGTAATTAAAGTGTTCATGTTCATTTGTTTAATAGGTTTCACCCTTTGGGGTCCTACCCTTATCCCATATTGAAGGTTTAGACGGTACCAATCAATAACCGAATCATGTTGATAGTCTAATTAAAGGTGTAAGTAACCTTGCATTCGTTCTTATTTCCTTAGGCATTGAACTTGCAATCCGTTTGACTCGTTTGCTCCCTTGTTCTTGTACCTATCTTACGGATAGGCCAAACTTGTTTGTTAGAATACATAATATGAAATTATTTCAATATCCATGGCATCATGTATTCATTATCAATCCTAGCTAAATCCATAGCTATCTTCTTATGTAGAGCATGCAATTAACTTAGTTTATTATTAGCCAACATCACATACAAATATTATTGTCACATACTCTTAATTCCCTTAGTTCATTAGTTTTCATCTACTTGGAATTACATCAAATACTCGGTGTGCACCAACAATTCAATTGGTTTTCATTAGTATAAGTTTAGCCAAAGCATAATCGTTTATCTAATCATCATCATATCATGTTGTTTAGACCCTTTAGCCTAAATTTCTCATTATAACAACTCCCAAGAGTCACCAAGATCACTAGACATAAGTCGTTTCAACCTAGAGGTTGAACCCAAGCTTTACATATCAACATAATCTCATAAGCATGATCAATTTCACATATAAAGGTGATTCCTAACCAAAGTGGACATGATTAAGGCTTACTAAAGCTAGAGAAACCTCAAACAACTTAGAATCTCACGTTTTGACAAAACCCTAGATTTTCACCATAATAAAAAACAAGTTTATTCAACAATCTAGCCAAATAAGAGGTACGTTGATGTTCATTAGACCTTAGATGACCCGTTTCTTGCCAATGCATCGATTTCCCCTTTGGATTTTGCTTGGAGTTGAGCTTGAGATTGTTAGGGTCTATTGTGTGTTTGGAGCTTTGAAGTCCTGATGAATGTTGATCACACAAAATTGTGTGTTTTTCTTTTATTAAATTTCTAATAAAACCAAGTTTATCACATTGGCAACTATAGCCCCTCAAGTCTAGTTGACCGAAGTCTTTGATTTGTGTTTTATGTCTAGGCTTTGAATCGACTAACGGATATAGCGGGGTTATTTTCCTATTATAAAAAAAATCCTCATTTTATTCGTTGATAGAACGTTCTCGTTATCATTTAATTCATTTTGTTATTTACTAATCATGCCAAAAAGTGAAATTGATTTTCGGGGTGATACATAAATGAACAAACTCAACCTTTGTTCGTGTTTGTTTAACTAAACAAACAAAATTTCTTGTCTGTGTTCGTTCCTTTATTAAACGAACAAACGCAAACGAACTTTCTGCCGAACGGTTCACGAACTGTTCGCTGAACGTTTGGTTCTATGTTAAATAAAGGGAAATATCAATTTCCCCTTAAACTAATCGATATTTGTAATTACTGTCATCAAGTAATTGTTGAATGTTACTTAAATGATCTGTAACGCCACGTTGTTAACCGGTTATTTTCAACACTAAATTCAATGTAAAATGACACTTAGGTAATGATCTGACCATTAAGTTTTATATCAGTTTCATTTGAGATTTTACATACGTTTATTTTGTCCATTAAGTTTTATATCAGTTTCATTTGAGATTTTACATACGTTTATTTTGTTTTTTTTATCATACGTCATAATTTGCAGTGGTGACAACAGTTGTGTTCATGAACACCGCTTCAATCTGGCCATCATGACTCACCGCTGTTGAAGGTCAACAATTCATTAGCTTCTTATCTTCTTTGCTTTTATCATTCCAGTGGGAATACATGACTTATGACATTAGTTGGTCAAAGTGTGATGTATATGGGTTATGCAATAGCCTTCGATTTTTCCAATAATTCTCATTGAATTCGATTGATTATACATATTGAAATTGAACGGTTACGAACGGTTAGAGAGTTTTTCATTTCAAGGGTTTGCAGAAAAAGAAAACGAGGAAGATGGAGTTAAGTTAGACTTAATTAATTCAATGTTTCAAAATGCCCCCTAGACTAACCATTAATACACATAATTAACCTTTTATTTTCAATGTTTGAAAATGCCCCTAGATTTTAACGGAGTTAGTCCTAGTATCCAAACTTGTTACAAAATGAAACCTTAATACCTTAATATGTTACAAAAAAAACTTTAATACCCAAAAGTGTTAGTTTGTAGAAACCACAAGCACCATCCTTGCATTTAGATCTTTCTTTTTCTTCTTTTGTTTTACCTATATGTTGTTGATGCAAACTACAATATGATTTCAAACAAAAGATTTTTAAGTTCATTTTTTTCTTTCTCCGTTTGTTTTACCTATATGTTGATGCAAACTACAATATGATTTCAACTTCCCAAAACGCAAAGAGGCTTAAGTGCAAAATCGCAAGCCATCGACAAAAATAATAAAAACCGAGAACCCGTGATCTAGTGGGCCGGGCGGTTCCTGCTCTAGAGACATACGCAGATATCCAGTCCAAGTTAGATGCAAGTTGATGTTACTTAATCTCAAATGCTTTCTTGCATATTAAATTAAAAAAATGATTTGTTTCTTGATTTGATTTGTAGAGATGGAAAGTTACCCAACCTGTTGTAGATAAAATACTCACTAGACATATGTTATCACTTCTCATGTATAGGAATGAACTTAAACCAGAGGGGTCAGGTAATGAAAGTTGGGGTAGCCAGGCTGATGGAGTTACTTAGTACGCTTTTCCACCTAACATATATAGACATAAGTTAAGATGTGGCAAAACGGATGAGCTAGGTAAATAAAAATGTTAAAATCGGTTTTGGGTAGAGCAAGTAATTTTGGTATTGTTTTGAACGTGGAATGGGTATGGCTAGGTTGGCTTTTCCAAGATTTTAGGTATAATATACTTGTAAATATGAACCCTTTAGACAAAACATTCAACACATTTTGACTCTTTTTCCAACAAATAATGTCTGTATAGAATGCAAAAAAATAAAAATACTTATGCACACTACAACAAACTGGAGCTTTAGGGGCGACTGTTGCCCCTAAAGGTTCCGTCAAATTTTTTGGTCCCTAAAACCCACTGTGGCCCCTAAAGGTGTCGCCCATAATGCTTTCTATCTATATTAACGTTTTCAAAAATTTTATTTGTAATGTTCTTAGAAAAACTAAGTATAGTAAAACGGGTTGGTTAGGTAACGAGTCAAAATAAGTTCGGTTTAAAACTTGTGTTCAGACCAAAATAAACTAGAATTGAAATAAGTTATCTCAGTGGACTGCTCGGCTTTATATGACTAGACCCAACCGAGGTATATCTAACTACTTGTGCAATTAAACACTAGTGTCAATGACGTTAAGATTACACAAATGTTTCTTGCAGATTTGGGTGGTAGATGACATACACCAGAGACCATAAATTACAATATAATCATAGTTCAATAATGAAGATAAAAAATGCATATTTTATAATGACAGAATTACCAGATCAAAATCCATCATATTTGCTATCGATCTTCATCAATCTTCGACTAGGAAAACCCTTGGCTTTCACTCTGGTAACTTGAGACCGAGTTCTCGTTCACTTGAGAATCATCAATGTTAAATTTAGTTGGCAAGCGATCAATCATCGGCATGGACAACAATAACGTCGTCTTCATGGTGCTATCTTCATATGCTTCTTTACCCACGGCCATTTGTTGTAGCTTCAACGCGTATTCTAAGTCCCACAACACATCAATCATGCTTGGTCTCTCGTCTCCAGTCTTCTTCAAACATTTATCAACTGTTTCCACATACTTTGTTAACGAATTTGGGTTTATCTCGTCTAGAACATACGGATCAATCATCTTCTCCACCATCCCATCCTTTATCTGTTTGATCGCCCAGTTCGCCAAGTTTGCTTCCTCAAAAGGAAGCGTGATATCAAGTGCGGGCCTCGCGCATAGCACCTCGAGCAGAACAACTCCAAAAGAGTAAACATCCGACTTTTGAGTCAGTTTCATGCAACTTATGTACTCGGGATCCAAATACCCGAAACTCCCTTTGATATCAATCTCGCTTTCCTCGTCGTTATCCCAACGAGATATCCCAAAATCAGCCACTTTTGCTATATAGTTTTCCGTAAGCAAGATGTTTGTTGACTTAACATCACCATGAATTATCCCCGGTTTCAAACCTGTGTGAAGGTAATCTAATCCTTGAGCTGCGCCAATGCAGATCTTGAGTCTTTGACTCCATGAGAGCTTGTCGACATCTTTATTCGTGTTGCACAAATGATCTCGAAGTGTACCCTTTTCCATATATTCATACACTATAATCATCTCGGATTTCTCGTCGCAATACCCTATTAAAGTTACTAGATGTTGGTGTCGTATCTTCGACAAAACCAGAATTTCTTTCACGAATTCTGGCTGGCCTTGCCCATGTCCTATCTCGCCTCGTTTCACTGCAACTGTCTTTCCATCTAGAAGAGTTCCCTTATAGACCTTCCCGAATCCCCCTTTTCCAATCACTAAATTCTCATCAAAGCTATTCGTCGCTTTCATTACATCGGAAAACTGGAACCGAAGGTTGAGATTCATATTAAGATTGTGTGATGTGTGGTCTGTATTTTTGCTCTCGTATGAACTCCAATCGTCTGATGGTACCGTGTTAGATTCTTTCTTTGTTCCTACCATGGGCTTCTTTTTTTGATACTTGAACCTCATGATGAAACCTATCAACAAAACAAGCACACCTCCAACTGCACATCCTACCACAATGGACACTTTCTTCCTACTCTTCCCACTGTTCTGAATATCTATACCAAAATTCTTCGGATTATCAACTTCACCTGAGTTCTTCAACAATTCCATAATCTCAAGCCCATTCAAGAACACGGGTTGTGTGGAATCCGGAGTTGCTCCGATACTAACACTCACAAACCCTGCCTCAACAGAATCCACCACAAAATCATAATAAAAGGGAATTTGCGGCGCGTTTACCTTTGCACCCGGGTTAATCTCCTGCCAATTATTGCTGTAAATGAAGAAAACGAAGGAGCTGTAAGAAGGGATTGGGCTTATAATGTCACAAAAATGCGCTCGTACAAGGTACATGGTGTTCTTATTAACTCCAAATTTCCATGTAATATTATTAACCGACGAATTAGTGTTCAATTGTTTGGCTGTTTCGTAAACATCATCCGGAGCATCGTATCTGGTTGCCCAAAATTCGTTATGATTAAACACGCCTTCATGTGTTATGTTTTTTGCTGGCTCACTGTTAAGGATGAAGTGATCATCTGGTGTCCAGTTTCTTCTTAAATCGTCACGATCAATGCTCGGCCCACCAACGTTAATTCTATAAATTGGGCTGAAAGCATAAGAAGACGATGATGATATGTTATCCATATCACCTATATATCCTACGGGTGATATATGTGGTGAAGGGGCGACCTGCATGAACGATTCATTTGGTGCTGCGAAAGCTTCAATGGCGTTTACAAAAGCATAAGATGAGCCATTGGAGGGTGTGAATTCAATTATAAACTTTCCATGTGATCGAACTGGGATTATAAATTCTTTGATTACAAATGATTCTTTTTCTTCTACATTAAAATTTGATAACAAAGAGAACCCAGAAACCGACACGTCAAACTTGGAACTAGATAATTTGAATCCTTTATAAGAGAAAGGTGAAAAATAAAGGCGTACCATCATGAAAGTGTTGCTTTCATCTGCTTCGAGTACGTACCATGATTTCTTAGTGAAAACTCTGGCTGATCGGTAGATTTCTGATGTATTGGATGCCGGGTTTTTATTTAAGGCGATTTTGCCACCGAAGACTGAAAAGGCAGCTGCCCGGTTTTCATCTCCGATGAATGTCTTCCCAGTGAAGTTGATATTAGAGTTTGATCCACAGTTAATGAAGTAGCGGTCTGGTAAGACATATTGTGAGTGTGAGGAAACAATTGATAGAGTTAATAGAAGAATGTTGAGAGTAAAAGAAAGGGTTGATTCCATTGAAGCAGGTGAATAATTTGTGATTTGAATGAAATTATTATTGGTTTCATTCATTATAAAAGCAGGGGAAATAAGACAACGTTTGAAAAGCGAGCAGACGAAGACAACTTTGAAAAAGGGAGTAAACGACGAGGAGGGGGATGAAGATAACTTCAAAAAAGGGAGTAGACGAAGACTTAAAAAGTTAAAAAGACTAGGGGGAAAACCGCGCGTTGCTACGGTACGGTTAATACAAATACATTTTTTTGAACAATGCACAAACGTAGCCGTGTTAGCCGACCAACTTATAAGAAAAAGTGTAAAAACATACTGTCTTCCTTCCATTATCTTTGAATTTGAATGCAAAACGATGTATGTGAAATTCTCTTTGAATGCAAAACGATATTTATGAAATTAATCCATTTCTCTTCATTGTTTAAACTAGGGGTGTTCATCGGTTCGGTTTACGGTTTATTTGGTTTGTTCGATTCGATTTATTCGGTTTTCAAAATTTTGTACCCCAAACCAAAAACCGAACCAAACCAAATTAGGAATACGGAAACCAAACCAAATTCAACCAAATTGAAACGAAGTTTTTTTCTCTCTAACTTATCTACCTCTGTGTTCCGAAATCCGAATAGAAAGTTAGCAATTAATATAAACCAAAAAATCAAACCACTCAAACCCAAGAATCATAGAAATTAGAAATAGTAAATAAGTCGTTGCCAATTCCACAAAATATAAATAAACTTCAAACTTAAATCTTTCTCCAACTCTAGTGAACCTGCATACGAAAAATAAAGAGATATTAATACTAAACATATAAATCGTGTAGCTTGATAATCAAACCAACGGTTGATGCAATCATGGAGAAACATATACTTGGATACTAGACTTATACTCTGAATATTACCTATAAATAGGTGGACTTTATTTTGGGTTGGGCTTACCTTTAATATTTTGGGCTTATATATTATATATGGCTTATTAAATATTATTATTATTATTTAATAATTAATTATTTTACCGGTTTATTCGGTTATCCAAATAAAAAAATGTAGAACCAAAAACCAAACCAAACACCGAATTAGCAATTCGGTTTCGGTTAAAACCAAACCAAACACCAAATTCGTTGTTTGGATTGGTTTTTTCGGTTACGGTTACGGTTCGGTTTTCGGTTTTTATTTGGTATGCGGTTATTCTGAACACCCCTAGTTTAAACTTTGAAAAGAAACTATATTTTTTTAGATCCAACATATAAGTTCTTATAACTTTTCATGCCGCACTATCTAAATGTTCCAACCATATATCCGTAACTTCCAACATATAAGGGATGATGTGTACACAGGACACTTAAGTATAAAAAAGATTTCACTATATATGAAAATGAACTTCTTTAGGGGCATTAAGGGAAGAATTTAATCCATTTCTCTTCATTGTTTAAACTTGAAAATAAACTATATTTTTTTAGATCCAACATATAAGTTCTTATAACTTTTCATGCCGCACTATCTAAATTTTCCAACCATATGCCCTTAGCTTCCAACATATAAGGGATGATGTATACACAGGACACCCAAGTATAAAAAAAGATTTCACTATATATGAAAATGAACTTCTTTAGTGGCATTTAGGGAAGAAAATTGGTAAAATTTAGGAAATTGTAAAAAAACTCTTGATATACCATTTTAACTTTAGACAATTTGAACATATTTGCCCATGCCTCCTTCTTTATAATGTAGTATAGATGAGCATCCAATGATTAAATGACTTATTAAAGATTGAAGAACAAGAAAACACAATACAATTCTATTTTCCTGATATTAAGTTGTATTGTAAATTGTTATATACCTGTTATATCATCAAACTAGTCATAAATTTCGTTTAATCTATTTCTTCATTTTGTTAGACTTATATGTTAGAGTAAATTGTCATTTTCGTCCTTGTAGTATGTTAGAAATTGCCACTTTAATCCAAAAAATAATTTTCATGCTATATTCGTCCCCGATGTTCCAAAAGCATGCCAGTTTCATCCAAATTCGTAACCCTTGTTAAAATACTCAGTTAAAAAGAGGGGTGGTATGGACATTTTACATCTATTTTCAGAAAGAAAAATCATTTTGTTTAACCATATTTACCCCACCTTTATTACTCCTCTCATCACCATCTTCAACACCCTCCAAATTTCCACCCTCCTCCATCACCCTCAACCATCTTCAACTTGTTAAACCCTCCATCACCACCACCAGCAGCGATTACACATCTGTAGTGCCACCATCTTTAACTACCTCTGTCGTATACCACCATATCCGCTTGCAAACTATAACCTCCACCACACCCTCACCCGCAACCACCATCACCATCCACCACAAACAACCCCCAACCCTCAAAACCAATCCACACCACCACCGTCGGCGAGAGAGAAGGTTCAAAACGAAAGCTATCGTTCCTCCGCCATATATGAAGAGCACAAAGTTGAAGTAAAAAGTACACGCCACATAATCTGGTGGAGCAAATCTATTTCATTCTTTCTCTATATAACCCTCTGTTTTCATTGTCATGTCTCACGTGTTTTAGAGTTTTTTGTATTTTAAGTATTTATTAGATATTAGAAATGTAAATATGATGCATTACTTCATAATATTACATCGTAAAATGTTTTTGTTAACGTGGCTCGATTTAAATCTGGGATGTAGCAATCGGCTGGAGTGGTGGGTGTTGCTGGTTGGAATATGGCGGAGGAACGATAATAATGAAGAATTAAGGTAGTTGGTGGGGATGATTGTTGTTGGTGTTTGTGATTGAAGTGGCAGTGGAAGTGGATGGAGGTGGTGACTACGTTACAGTTACAGGTGATTGGTGATGGTGGTGTGGTGATTTTCTTGAGTGTAGAGAGAGAGAGAGAGAGATGGGGAAGGGGTGGGGTTGGGGAAGGTTTTGTAAAGAAAAAGAAAAAAGAAACTGTAAGAAGGTAATTGCCAAGATGAATTTTCTCATTAGCAAGTAATCAATAAATAGTACAATACAATCTCCTATTTTGGAGATAAAGATAATCACAATCAATACAATTCAAAATTCAAATCTTTGCCATATTTACGATATCTATTACACCCCCGCAGTCGAAGCGGGAGGAGGACGGATGCTTAGACTGGATCGAAAATCGTCAAACAACACCCGTGGAAGGCCCTTGGTGAAGATGTCAGCGACTTGATAGCGAGAAGGGACATGAAGTATGCGAACAAGACCTTTTTGCACGTGCTCACGAACAAAATGAATATCCAACTCTGTGTGTTTTGTCCGTTGATGTTGCACAGGATTACCAGACAAGTAGATCGCGCTGACGTTGTCACAATAAACCAGAGTAGCCTTCGACAATGGCTTATGAAGTTCGAGTAGGAGATTGCGAAGCCAGCATATCTCATCGACCACATTAGCGACACCCCGATATTCTGCTTCTGCACTTGAGCGAGAAATAGTAGATTGGCGCTTCGAGGACCAAGAGACAAGATTGGTGCCGAGATAAATGCAGTAACCGGAGGTGGACCGTCTTGTGTCCGGGCAGCCAGCCCAGTCAGCATCGGTGTATGCCCGTAAGGAGAAATCTGAAGAAGAGTTGAGGTGAAGACCATACTCAGTGGTGCCCTGTAAGTAGCGAATGATACGCTTTAAAGCATTCCAGTGGTTGACAGATGGAGAGTGCATATGCATGCAAATTTGCTGGACGGCATATGTGATATCAGGTCGAGTGAAAGTAAGATACTGGAGAGCACCTGCAAGACTGCGAAAAAGTGACGGATCCTCAAAAGGAGATCCCGCGGCTTCCCCGAGCTTACTCTGCGTATCAACAGGAGTAGCAGAGGATTTACATGAGTCCATTCCCGCACGGTGGATAATGTCTTTGGCATAGGAGTGCTGAGACAGAAAAAGTGAATCACCTGTGCGAGTAGCACTAATACCCAAGAAATAAGTCAGAGGACCCAAGTCTTTCATGGCAAATTCCCCTGCTAAAGTGGCCATGAGAGACTGACGAAGAGCAGTAGACGAGGTAGTGAGTATGATGTCATCAACATAAATCAACAAATAAGCAATGTCACGACCCTGATGATAAATAAATAAAGAGTTATCCGTTTTGCATTGAGTTAACCCCTGTCGAACAATAAAGTCAGTGAATCTTTGATACCAAGCTCTAGGCGCCTGTTTTAAACCGTATAGAGACTTTTTCAACCGACAAACATAATCCGGATACTCCTTGTGTCGAAAGCCCATGGGTTGATGCATGTAAACAGTCTCGTGTAAGTGACCGTGAAGGAATGCATTTGTGACATCTAGTTGGTGAATAGGCCAAGACTGGGATAAGGCCAAAGACAGAACAGTCCTGATTGTGGTAGGTTTCACCACAGGGCTGAAGCTTTCACCACAGTCAATACCTACCTGTTGACCACGCCCATCACAGACCAAGCGAGCCTTATAGCGTTCCAAGGACCCATCAGAACGAAACTTATGCTTGAATAACCACAAACTGCGAATGACATTCATATCCGGTTTGCGCGGGACAAGCTCCCAAGTCTCGTTTTTAATGAGAGCACTAAACTCATTGTTCATGGCATCGAACCATTCTGGTGTGGACAAAGCAACCTGTGGGTTTTTGGGTACGGGAACAATGGTGGAGGTGTTAAGATTAAAAAGTTGTTTAGGTTTAGTTATGCCGGACATGGAACGGGTGTGTACCGTCCGGTTAGGGGGTTGAGCGGTGGGAAGTGCTTGGTGTGTGGGTACTGTGGGTATGTGCGGAGGGGTAGTGGCATTGGGCTGAGCGGGTGGGATGGCAGTAGTGGTGGAAGAAGCAGGTGGGGCGTGTGGTGTGAATTGGGCTGTGGGAGGAAGTAAGGATGACGGGCCGGTAGATGGGCCTGGTGGGGGATTGGATGGTGGAGATGTGGAGTTGGGGAAGTGGGCCGAGAGATGGGAGGGATTTGGGCCAGGGGAGGAGGTCGCAGGTTGATGGGTATTTGGGTCAGGGGGTGGTGTGGCGGATTGGACATATGGCAAGAGGAGGGGTGAGAGTGGTGGAGATAAGAAATCATAAGAGTGAGAGGTAGTGGGATATTTGATAGAGTAGGGAAAGATCGACTCTTCAAATTGAACATGGCGAGAGATAAAGGTTTGGTTGGTATTGAGGTCAAAGCATTTGTAACCTCGGCGATTGGGCGGGTAGCCCAAGAAAACACATGGTTGGGAACGATTGGCGAGTTTGTTGATGGTGGTGGAAGGCAGTATGGGATAGCATAGACATCCGAACACGCGAAGGTGTTCGTATGTAGGAAGGACGTTGTAGAGGAGAGTGGTGGGGTTTTTAAAGTTGTGGTTTTTCTTGGGGAGAATATTTAGTAGGTAAGTGGCAGTTTCTAGCGCATGATGCCAGAAGTTGGGTGGGAGGGAAGCTTGGGCCAACAAGGTGCGAATCATGTTGTTGATGGTACGAATTTGGCGTTCGGCTTTACCATTTTGTGATGAGGTGTGAGGACAGGAGAATCGAAATTGCATGCCATTATTTGCATAAAATTGTTTAAAGTTGTTGTTGGTGTATTCAGTGCCATTATCACACTGAAACTGTTTTATTTTTCTTTCAAATTGGGTGGTGATGTGGTTGTAGAAGTGAGTAAAGGTGGTAAAGACGTGGGATTTGTTGGGTAGGGGAAAGGTCCAAAGAAAGTCAGTGCAATCGTCAACAAATAAAATGTAATATCGATGACCACCTGTGCTAAGCACAGGAGATGTCCATAAGTCACTATGTATTATATCAAACGGTAAATGAGTGACATTAACAGAATCATAAAATGGAAGCTTAATACTTTTACCAAAAACACATGATTCGCAAAGAGTTTTATTCGAATTACAAAAATTAATAGAAGAACTATTCTTTAAAGACTGTAATAAATTGTGGCCCGGGTGTCCAAGGCGTTGATGCCAACGGTCTTGGGTAGTAGCAATGAGAGCAGTTGGTTTGGTAGAGGTCTTGATAAAGTTGGTGGTGAGAGGATAAAGGTCGCCCGAGCTATTGCATCGAAGGATTGGTTCCTTGGTCTTGAGATCCTTCACAAGAAAACCAAACGGGTCAAATTCAATGGATAGCAAATTATCGGTGGCAAGGCGACGGACAGAGATAAGATTTTTAATAAGGTTAGGGGCAAATAAGATATTATTTAGTTTAAAAGGAGGGAAAGGTGGGGGAGGATTTGGTTGCCTTGTCCAATAACCGGGATGGTCATACCATTACCTACAATGATTTGTTTATTAGTGCAAGCATTAAAATGAGACGAAGAAGACGTACCGAGTTGCATGTGACCGGAGGCGCCTGTATCCATGAATCCGACCGGGTCCACTGGTTGGTTCATTGAGAGAGTGTAGAGGGCCTGGGCAATGTCAGTTGGAATCGGAGTGTAGGCAGCAAAGTGGGCCTGATCAGGCCGAGGCCCAAGTATGCCTGGTGAGTTGTTGGGCCTGGGCGCCGAAGGGTATGGGCAGGGGGGATGGGATCCGGTCTGTGGGCTGTTGTTTTGGGCCTGTGTGAGCAAGTTAGCCCACTGAGATTGAGTCCAGTTTTGAGGGAAGATTATGTAGGGGTGGGAAGGGTGATTAGGGTAGCCAGAGGAGCCACCACAGTTGCGATTGGTGTTGTTGGAGGGGCGGCCCTTACCCCGTCCACGTGGCCGACCCCGGCTGTTGCCGGAAACAGTTCGTGAATCAGAGGATGGGGCCGCAGGTGAGGGTTCAGGTCGGGATTGGGTGTATAGGGCGGTGGCAGACTGGTTAGCGGCATGGAGGGTTTTGGCAGCCTTGGTGGTTTCGTTCATACATAACTGGGATCGGACCTCAAAGAATGAAGGGAGGGGTTTAGTGTTCTGGAGCACTGTGGAGATGGTCTCGTATTGTTCGGTAAGCCCAGCGAGTGTCTGAAGAACCAGGTCCTGCTCGTCAACAGGGGCGTCGACGTTGGAGAGTTGGTCCGATAAAACTTTAAGTTCTTGACAGTAGGCTGCCATGGAAGTAAAGTTTTCAAGCCTAGTGTTGGCGAATTTCTGTTTCAGATAAAGAGCACGAGTGGCTTTGTTGTCTTGAAACAGAGCTTCTATGGCTTTCCAGGCATCGTAAGCGGTGGTCCGCTTGGCGATGACGGTTTTGAGGAGGGATGGTGAGATAGTGCCGTACATCCATTGAAGAACGATCGCATCGAGTCGTTCCCATGAATCGGCTGGTGGAGGGGTAGGCTTATCTTTGTATGCGAAAGAGGAGGCGGCAGCGGGCGGTGGACGTGGGTGAAGGTGATCGAAAACTAGGAAGGCTGTGCAGTGAATCTGAAAGAGTTCAGACCAGGTGTTATAATCAGAGGCTTCGTTATCAAGAGTGATAGGTACGAAGGTTTTGATGTTGGATACGGTGATAGCCGGATGAATTCTGTGATCGGCCATGGGGAGAAGATGAAGAAGAATAGCAGCGGAGAGGGAGGTTTAGGGCCGGCAGAGGTGGGGATCAAGAGGTGGTTGATACCATGTAAGAAGGTAATTGCCAAGATGAATTTTCTCATTAGCAAGTAATCAATAAATAGTACAATACAATCTCCTATTTTGGAGATAAAGATAATCACAATCAATACAATTCAAAATTCAAATCTTTGCCATATTTACGATATCTATTAGAAACTTTCATTTTTTAGGTTAAAAAATTAAGAAAAAAATATATGTAAAATGACAAAACTATCCCTCAGTTAATGTTAGTTTTTAACAGAGTTAACAAAAGGGATGGATTTGGCACTCACGAATTAACGTGAAGGGCACAAGTGATTAAAAAAGGATTTTTGGATGGATCTGACAACTTTTGTATAAACTCAGGGACGAATTTGGCAATTTACTCTATATGTTATGAACAAAGTAAAAAGACTAAATTATGCTCACAACTCACATATTTCACTCGAGTGTTTAGGGGATAAATCTAACTTCTGTCAACAAAAGAATGAAATCCTTGACAAACATTAAAGGAAACAAAATTAGGGTATTTAATGATATATTGGTTTATATCGCGATACGCGTGACATACCAGGATTTCCATAGGCATAAGTCATATGAATGACTCTAAATACCCAAACCATTTACTTCGTTTGTAAAAATATAGTTTAATGTTTAATTCAAAAAGTTTAGATGATCGCGGAAGCTTAAACCAAACATAATCAATTTAAACCCATGCACAAAGCAAAATATAACTTATTAATGTTCAATCCCCATGACATAAATGATGCTTTCCCTAGTGTGCTTCAAACCTAGCGACCTGCAAAAGCATGCTAACGTGTGTCAACATAAAGTTGGTGAGTTCACAAAGTAAAGTAATCAGAAGTTTAAGTTTCCAAAATAACCAACCACTAGTTTCAACGCATGCCAGGGGTAGCTATCCTACTCAATGTAACTAAGCGAGCAATACCGAGAACATACAGAAGTTTATTTTTTTTTTGCCTTAGCACTAGTGACTATCACACGAGTAAAAAGTGGCCAAAAGTTCATGCCCGTGACCCAAACACATCAAGCATGAGGCTACTTCACAACCTAATAGCGCTATCAACTAATACCCCGTTCGCCTCCATCGATTAACCCAGTAAAAAATAAGGACTTCGAAGTGATAGAGTTTCCCGTTAGTTAACAAAGGAAAAAATGTGAAATTCGTAGAAACCCGATTCACACAAGGAATCAAAGTATCCCAAAACCTGGGATAAAATAGTAGTCCCAAGAAAGAAGGCAAGTTGTCTCAAACCTGAGACGCATGCTTTTGAGAAAAAGAGTAGTGAAACTTATCTAAGATTGAAATTGCTAAAATTTCAATCCACAAGTAAAATAGGAACTCGCTTCGACTCCCTATTATACGTGTCACTATGTGAGTTCACGTGCACACACAACAACACTCGTTTGTCTAAGACATCCAATGATGCATGTGAAAAGTTATTTAAGTGACACTTATGATTTACATGTAACAAGTGACCCTACGAACCCGTTGGTGAATATTATCTTTACACGTCATCATTCACACCATATATGATCCATAAAAGTTTACACATAAGTTCAAGTCAACCAAACCTTCAAATAAGTGCTTATGCATATATTCCATAACTTTTCACTGTCTCAACAAATTTTTGAAAAATCCTTATTCAACATATTAGACTCTCAAAATTTTACTAAACATCCCTACATGTTCAGTACACGTGTCAGTATTTTTGTTTCGAGACCAAACTATGTTGAAAATTATGAAAAATCATTTATAATAGCTAGGTTCTGAAAACGTTTTAGTTGTGAACGTTTACGAGAAAAATTCTTAAAAATTATGAATCCACTTGGAAAAGTCACAAAAATCATGTATCTAGCCACTGTCCAAAATTCGTGGTTTAACTCTTTGTAAATCTCGAGTTATGGCCTTTAAAGTCGACTCAATTTACAAGTCCGAAAATCAGATTTGACCTTTTTTTTGGTATAAAATTTCAAAACCGTATCAAACGACATCCAAATCATATAAAGTTGCAAATTCTAAAAAGTTAAGATGATAAGCTATATGCTAGAACCAAGTAACAATTAAAACAACCAGTTTCTACATAAAATCTCTCACTATAGAAAGTTGTGTAACCTACTTATTCTCAATAGAAGTGACACGACACCATAAACCAATATTGAAGAAGTGGTTTTGGCCATGACTAGGATTTTTTTTATTAACGTTTTGTACTTTGTTTTTTAATAATGTATTTAGTATTTTGTTTATCTTTATTGGTTTTTTTGTTCTAATTAAATATTAACTAATTTTATACCTGTCTCAGTATGAGTAATTTATTGAAATTATACAAACATAATATACTTATACAAGGATGCAAAAATCGCGATTAATCAATCGCTAGTACTCACTTTACAGATTAATTTTGCACTAATCACTCAATTAATCGGTGTCACGATTAACACAGATTAGTCAGACCAAACTGGTCCTAGTCGGACCTAAAAAACTCAAAATTAGGTCAAACAATGAATTCCAACGGGTTAAAACTGGAGCAAATCGATCAAATAAAACAAGTTCTTGCCTCAAAATTGGATGATAATCCATGACATAAAAGCAAAATCAATGAAACTCCATAAATCCTAGTTGTGGCTGATGGTTTCGTTCGATGAAAGAAGGAATGGGGAGGAAAAAGGAATATGGTGAACGATGGAGGTGATTAGGGATATTTAAGTTTAAGTATTTTAATATTTAACCCTCTCCATATTCACTAGTTTATATTTAACCCCTAAACTTCTAAATTTAGATATATATATATATATATATATATATATATATATATATATATATAAATCCAATCCGATTAATCCTAATTAATCCCGATTAATCTTGATTAATCCCTAGTCGGTAGCTCACCGGCCGACTAGCCTAGCGAGTTCAACAACACAAATAAAAACAAAACAGAACTTTTATGTCAGCAATTATATACAAGAGGAGGTACTAAAAGATAGTAAAAAACTTATAAACATTATATTTCTCTCTACTTGTTTCGCACAACTAAAATAAAAAAAAACATTTATATATGAAACTATATTCACAAATTAGTCTATGGAACTCTTATGGACCTCACACTTTACCTTTAGGGACTCTAGAGAAGTCTCCAGAAAAAAAAATGAGGTGATAAGTTGTGATGAAGGGTGTTAACAAATTAACAATTTAAAAATAAACATTGTGAAAGGTGTAAACAATGATTCCCACCATCCTTGGTATCAACAATTTGATTAGAAGCATACTTGACAATATATATGGATTCAGTTTACGCGATTTTAGGCTTTTATCATATTGAGTAAATTACTAAAATCGCCCCTGTGGTTTTGGCCCAATATGCCACTTCAGTCCAAACTTTTAAAAATTGCTTGAACAGTCCCTGACTTTTGAGAAAATAGGCCAAAACAATCCAAAGACTTAACCTATATAACTTTTTGACGTTAAGTTAGGGGCAATTTGGTCAACTCACGTATAAAAATTTAACCAGATATATCTGACTCTCCTCTCTCCTTTATAAACCCGATTCTGTCTAATTCTTCCCCTAATTCACTTTAAACCCTAAATATCAGATCAAATCTTTCCAATTCAAGAGCCAATTGAAGACCCAACATCTCGTTCCCCTCCACAGTAGCTCGTTTCTGCAGGTCGTCTTCTGCAGTTGATCTTCTTCTTCTGATTTACATTTTAGGTATGTATGTATGTATGCATGTATTGCTTCAATTAATATAATTATGTAGGGTTTAAGTATGTATATATGTATGTACCGATTTAGGGTCTAGGTATGTATGTACTGATTTAGGGTTTAGGTATATATGTACTGGTTTATAGCTGACTCTGAGAGTTTGACTAATGATGATCAAATTGGAGATCCACCTTTTTATCTTGGTCAACCTATTAGATGTAAAGATGATGTCAAGAAACTGATAATTAACTTTGTATGCCCTAATAATGATGAAAATCTTATGCATTGATAATCTTGCAGGTGCAAACATCCAATTCTTATGATGACTGATAAACCTTCCAGTTCCAGTTCTGATGTTGATGACTCTGACAGTTTGACTAATGATGATCAAATTGGAGAACCGCCTTTTTATCTTGGTCAACCCTTTAGATATAAAGATTATATTAAGACACTTGTTAAAAACCATGCCGTGTTTGATAGGAGGCAATTAATGATTGACTGGAATGTTAATGTCACCTTTCGTGTGGTGTGTAAGGGTGTCGGTCCCCACATGGGTAGATGTAACTGGGTTTTGAACATTGAAAGGGACAAATCTGAAGGTGCATGGATTGTGAAATGCTTAAACATAGACCACAAATGTCAGCTAATGAGGGATGCTAGGTTTTGGCATGGTCAGTGGAAGGAGAGCAAGAGAACTTGCAAGAAGAAGAGTAAGAAAGACAATGGAACTTCTAGTTAGTAGGTTATGTTAATGGTCTTTTGTAGTTATGGAAGGACAATGTGACCTTTATGTACTCTATTGTTAGAATCTTTTGTATTTGGATATGTTGAGTTTAGAATGTTATGGATATGTTGTGCGTGTATGCACTTTTGTATGTTGTGTTATGTTGTTTTATGTTGGCAGTAGATTTGTGCATATTTACCATGTTGTATGCTATATACCATTTGTGCAGGTTCAACCTATATATGCAAGTCAATTGCTGACCCAATTGGAAGTCAACTGCTGCACACACATATATGCAGCCTATGTATGACCCATTTGGAAGTCAACTACTGCATATTTGCACACATATGTGCAGCCTCTATATGACCCATTTGGAAGTCAACTGCTGCATATTTTCACACATATGTGCAGCCTCTGTATGACCCATTTGGGTGGATCAAGTCAACCACACATATATGCACACATATATGCAGTTATATATGATCAAGTCAAATGCCTGCTTTGTGCAAGTTCAAAACTGCATATACATTAAATGGGTCAACTACACATATATGCAGTTATATATGATCTAGTCAAATTGTACATTTATGCAAGTTCAAAACTGCATATGAATACAAATGGGTCATGGGTCATATGGACACATATGTATACATATGCACACATATGCTTATATATATGCACTAAACTAAATGGCTCAACAGCTGATATGCATTAAACTAAATGGGTCAACAACTACACTAATATAGCCAAATCACATTTTACATATATGTATAACCAAACCACATTTTACATACAAAAAGCATGAATTCAAGACATCAGTTTACATACCACATCAGCTTACCATTGTTTATCATACTAAAAGACTGAAGTACATATGATCTTAACCTACTAACACACCTACACTACTTCCAATGACAATCATCATCCGTAGGGTGAATATAATGGATCATACTCCCTTTCATATGGAACATGGTACCAATCATCATCTGTCTCTGTGTTGCGATAATCAAATGCCTGCTTCAACACATCTGGATCAATATCTGGAATTGGGTCATCATGCTCAACCTCCTTCTTAACCTGCTCAAAAGAATCATTCTCAACCTCCTCAAAAGGATCATCGTCAAGATGCTGCCAAACCTGCTTATGCCAAAGCTGATGAAAGACAAGTCTGCTATTTTAATGCATTATAGTCAGGATCAATATGCTCAACATATATATCAATTGATTTCTCAATTTTAGCATTCTTATTCAACACGCGCACATTACTGTCATTTAACAGTTGTCTTAAACCCAGTCCCAAGCCTTCCCATGGCAGCCTATAGTAAAACCTAAACTCGTCATCCTGATAATAACCAAGTTCCACCAGCATGTCATACAAGGTGATTATAGAGAAAAAAATCAGAGTTCACCTCATCGATTTAGTTAACCTTCCCGTTAACATACATCAGATTTACTTCTGTTGGATCAGTAAACTCCCCGCCATGATGAATTTTAATTGAAAATTTTTCAGTAGAGTGACCTGCATTGTTGATTGTTAACCAAATTTTCAACTTGCATATTATGATCATTACGGGTATAAAAAACATGGGGTTTCAATGTAAGATGTGGATCGATCGATTGCCTTACCGTAGTGTTCTTCAAGATTGGCTTCTTCTTCCCCAGTTCGCGCAACCCATTGTGTCATCTTCCTCTTCTTACGATCGTGAATTTCCATTTGTGTGTGTCGAGCTGTGGATGTGGATGGGTTTGGAGGGAAAGCAGAGGTGTGGAGGGAAAAATTGGAGGGAATCAGGTTTATAAAGGAGAAAGGAGAGTCAGGGACGTCTGGTTAAATTTTTATGCGTGAGTCGACCAAATTGCCCATGACTTAACGTCAAAAAGTTAATTGGGTTTAGTCCTTGGACTGTTTTGGCCTATTTTCTCAAAAGTCATGGACTGTTTAAGCAATTTTTAAAAGTTTGGACTGGAGTGACATATTGTGCTAAACCATAAGGACAATTTTGGTAATTTACTCTATCATATTAGATACAGTTGTATGTTTTTTTCTAGACGAAAAAATGAATACAACTGAAGAAATGAGTGTAAGTGCATACTTTGGTTGGTACAATGTTTATCAAGAATTGGATTTCCGGTGAAGTTCCAATGGTGTGTGGGTGGTAAAATTGAGAAATGAATCAAAAAAAAGTTAAGTGAAAAAATCGCCCTTTAGAAAAAACTTATTTTGCGTATCTGTTGTTAAAAAAATTCTTGGTAATAATTGATGTTAGGCCTTGGGATATACTTTAACCATCCTCAACTTCGCATAATTAGTTCTACATAGGGGTGCAAACGAGCCGAGCCGAGCCCGAGCTCGACCAGGCTCGAGCTCGGGCTCGTTTAATTTATGAAAGCTCGAGCTCGAGCTCGGCTCGATTCGAGCATTGTTCCTAAAGCTCGAGCTCGGCTCGAAGGATGGTTTCCAAGCTCGAGCTCGACTCGGGCTCGGCTCGATTCTTAGTTATTAATTAATTTATATTAATTGTAATAGTTATTTTATATATAATTTGGTTATTAATTCATAATTTTATAAATATTAATTATTCTATTTAAATACATATTTAATATATTAATTAAAAATTATATAAACATTGGGCTCGTTAAGGCTCGCGAGCCGGCTCGAGCTCGATAAACAAAGCTCGAGCTCGGGCTCGTTTATTAAGCGAGCTTGTTTTTTAGGCTCGGGCTCGAGCTCGAGCTCGTTTAAGCTCGGTTCGTTTCGAGCTTTTTTCGAGCCGAGCTCGAGTAGCTCGCGAGTAGCTCGGCTCGTTTGCACCCCTAGTTCTACATCACTCACTTTTCTCTATTTACTCTACCTCACCAAGAAAATGGTTTCATTTAATAACTTCATCTAAAACTATTTTTAGTGGTTTTTGGTTAAAAAAGAAATAAAATTAATTAAATATCTTAACATTCAGCTAACATATAACCTCTTTAATGTCGCTTAACGTAAAGAGAGAGTGGTGTACAAGCTGGTTAACATGTCATATCACCATTAACGACATAGAGTTTTTTTGCTGTACTAGTTCTATCTCTCTAAAGGTTTTCACAAATAGTGTTGGTCTCTCAAAAGTTGCAAAACTAGTGTCGTCGCCATTAGTATTGCGACGTTTTCATATTAACCGTAGTTTTGTCAAATCTTTTTCTGTTGTGGTGTTAGGGAATGTCAACTTTATGAGAATCACCACTGTGAATGGCGATTTCTGACACCTTTATGAAAATCACCATTACATAAACATAATCCATTCTATGCTCCTCGGTTCCACTAAGAAACAACAAATCATTGTTTAGTGGCCTACGAGTGGAGTGAATCACCATTACAAATGACGATTTGTTAGAAATAAAAAAAAAGTTTTTTCTAAAGGTGTAATGTGTCGGGATAGTTAGAAAATTGTGATAGTGAAAGTTGATGGGAAAGCTCCCAACTTATAATATTGATCCTCCACCCCTTGTGGTGTGGTGGTAAATGTGTTGGTGTTTAAAAGAAGAGGTTGGGAGTTCGAGCCTCATAAGAGGCAAAAATGGGTGTATTTAAAGGGGGAGAACTTAGCCATTAAACAAATTATAATATTGATCCGCAAACAATTCTTGTGACCCGGTCAAAAAGTTGCATGTCGCAATTTAAAAGTGTGATTGGAAGAAATGTTTGTCGGTCATTGCCATCAAGAATGACGATTTTTATAAAGTGTGCCGGCCTTTGCCCTTAAAAATGACGATTTACGTAAGTGTATCATAGATTACCATTGTGAACGACGATTACAATAAAGTGTGTCACATATTGCCATTCAAAATGGCGACTTGTCAGAAGTGTGTCGTAGATTGTCATTCTCAATGGCGATCATGGTGATTCTCATAAAGTTTCAAACATACCTTGAACACAACAACAGAAAAGGATCTGACAAGGCTACAGTTAATATGAAATCGCCAATACTAATGGCGATGACATTAGTAGGTCTAGATTACCGACTTTAACATAATAGAAAGTATGGTGTAAAATCGTTCATTATATATCATTGCACGGCTTGCGTCTATTAACCTTCTTTTTAACTTCTATTTTTGATGTTTCTTAGACAATTGTCGAAGACAAAACATCCTGACTCCAATTCTGTATAGAGGAGGAAAGAGTGGTGTCAACTGTTTGACATTAAAGGGAAAATTCACACTAATATTTATTGCCGAATTGGGCGTTACATGACATACATACAAGACTAAAGATTATGACATATATAATGCACTAATTACGATAGTCAATACATGTTAAAGAATTAAATAGCATTGCCAGCACTATAAACCTTCACATTTACTATCTGGCGTCCTCAATCTTCAACTGGGAGAACACTTGGCTTTCACCCATGTCACTTGTATCGTTCACTTGAGAATCATCTTGGTTGCATTTAGAAGGCAAGCGATCAATCATCGACATCGACAACTGCAGCGATGTGTTCATGGTGCTATCATCATATGGCTCTCTATCCACCACCATCTGTTGAAGCTTCATCGCGTATTCCAAGTCCCATAACACATCAATCATACTTGGCCTCTCGTCTCCCGTATTCTTCAAACATCTCTCAACCGTCTCCAAATATTTCCTTAATGAATTCGGGATTATCTTGCCTGTAAGATACGGGTCAACTATCTTCTCCACCATCCCATCCTTTATCTGGTTAATCGCCCAGTCGGCCAAATTTGCTTCCTTTGGTGGAAGTGTGTTATCAAGTGCTGGCCTCGCGCACAACACTTCCAGTAAAACGACTCCAAATGAGTAAACATCTGACTTTTGTGTCAGTTTCATGCAACTTATGTATTCAGGATCCAAATACCCGAAACTCCCTTTGATGTCCATCTCGCTTTCCTCCAAGTTATCTAGCCGTGATATGCCAAAATCAGCCACTTTAGCTACATAGTTTTCATTGAGCAAGATGTTTGTGGACTTAACATCACGATGAATAATCCCCGCATCTGAACCTGTGTGAAGGTAATGTAATCCTCTAGCCGCGCTAATACAAATCTCGAGTCTCTGATTCCACGAGAGCTTCTCGTCATCTTTATTCATGCCGTATAAATGATCTTGAAGTGTGCCCTTTTCCATAAACTCATACACCAGTATCATCTCAGATCTCTCATCACAATACCCGATTAAAGTAACTAGATGTTGGTGCCGTATTTTCGACAAGACCATAATTTCTGTCACGAACTCTGGCCGACCCTGCCCATGTCCTTTCTCGCCTCGTTTCACTGCCACTTTATTTCCATCAGGAAGAGTTCCTTTATAGACCTTCCCAAATCCGCCTTTTCCAATCAGTAACTTCTCATCAAAACTATTCGTCGCATGCAATATGTCAGCAAACTGGAACCGAAGGTTGAGATTCAAATTAGGAATTGGTGACGGGTGGTTGTTGGTGAAGTCGATATTTATGCTCGAGTATGAACTCAATCCGTACGATGCTACCACGTTAGATTCCGTTTTCGTCCCTACCGCGGCTTTCCTCATCCGGCACTTCAACCCGATTAAGAAACCTATCAACAAAACAACCACCACACCTCCAACCACACATCCAACCACAATGAACATACTCTTGCTACTCTTCCCATCATTCCAAGTATCAACTACACCCGAATTCTTCAACAACTCCATGATCTCAAGCCCGTTTAATAACACGGGCTGGCTATTACCCGGAATCGCTCCAATACTAACATTCACAAACCCGGACTCAACCGAATCCACCACATAATCATAATAAAATGGAACTTGGGGCGCTTGTACCTTATCAACCGGCTTAATCACCTCCTTATAATTACTAACGAAGAAATTGAATGCATCATCAGAATTATTGAGAGCTGGACTAACAATGTCACAGAAATGGGCTCGAACAAGGTACATAGCATTCATTTTAACCCCAAATCTCCATGTAATATTATTAACAGACGAATTCGGGACCAACTGTTTGGCTGTTTTGTATACATCATCAGGAGCATCATAACTAGTAGCCAAAGAATCCTGATAATTCGGCGTGCCAGCAAACGTTACGTTTTTCGCTGACTTTGTTCCGAAGATAAAGGGATCATCAGGTGTCCAGTTTCTTCTTAAAATGTCGCGATCAACATCTATTAAATCACCACCAACGTTAATTCTATAAATTGGGTTGAAAGCATAAGATGATGCTAGGTTATCGACATCACCATCTTGTCCCGAAGGTGATACACGAGGTGTAACGACGTCGTGTCTGAACAGTTCAGAAGGTGTTGTGAAAGCTTCTATAGCGTTTACAAAAGCATAAGATGAGCCACTTGATGGTATGAACAGAATTCTAAACTTTCGTTCTATCCCAATTGGGATAATAAACTCTCTAATAACAGTTTTGTTTCCCACAATAAAATCAGATAACAAAGTGTACCCAGAAACCGAAACATTGAATTTGGAAGTAGATAAATCAACTTCATTGTAAACAAAGGGAGAAAAATGAAGGTTTACCATCACAAAAGTGTTGTTTGTATCCGCTTCGAGGTCGTACCATGATTTAGTAGTGAAAACTCTTGCTGTTTGGTAGATTTCATTTGCAGCGTTGTTGTTTACGGCTTTGCGGCCACTGGAGAATGAAAACGAAGGGCGGTTGTCATCTCCGATGAATGTCTTTCCAGTGAAATCGATATCAGACTTTGATCCACAGTTAATGAAGTAGTGGTCAGGGAACACATATTGTGACTGTGAGGAAACAAGTGATAGAGCAAAGAGAAGGATGATGAGAAGATTGGATTCCATTGAAACATGTGAAGGATTTTTTTGGTTGGAATCGAATAATTATTGGTATGATGATGATGATGATGATGATTTATTGTACAAGGAGGAGGAAGAAGACAGCATTTAAAAAGGGAGTTGACGAAGACTTGTAGAGACAAGGATCAAGTGGTTCTAATGGACTGTTGAAAAAACAGGAAATGTCAAGTTGCTAGAATTTTGTTTTTTCTTAGTTTTACCTTTTTAGACTGTAAAGTTATGATAGTGAAAATACCTTCTAGACGAAAAACCGAAGAACCCACATGATAGAATCAACAAATGTCACGCTAGTTGATAATCACGAACTCCTTAATCTCTACGAATCAACACTTGCCTTACTACAAAACCGACCAACAGACGCGGTCAAATTTAGTTTAAGACGCGGCAAATATGTAAACCGTGACTAATGATCCAAAGTCAGGTGTTCACACTTGTAATATTATTTTTACTCCACTTTAAGATGCGGTGGATGAGAATACCGCGTCTTGTGATACGGTAAAACATCATCTTTCACTGTTTCGTTGGAAAAACGCAAATCTCATATTGACATTCTTTCGGCCTACGCTAAGGGTACTTTAAATATTTTGAGATCTTTTCTTTTTCTTTTTATTTTTTTTCTTTATAAAGGCCCCAGAACGCTAAAAGGTGACGGAACTTGAGTTCTCTTTCTAAAAAAGAAAAGAAAAAGAAGTGACTATAAGGAACCAACGATTCTCGATTCTTAAACAACCTATCTTCTCCACACCGAATCAGCATTTGATAGATTATCCAACCCCGAGCAATCTTAGTTATTGGTGGGGGTTCGGTCCGTTAGCTGGTATTTGCTTAGTCATTCAGATAGTGACTGGCGTTTTTTTAGCTATGCATTACACACCTCATGTGGATCTAGCTTTCAACAGCGTAGAACATATTATGTTCGTGAATGAGCCTACAAGTGGTAACCGCTCTGTATCCATCATCTCTTTTGAAGAAGCTGCTGAGCTAGATGCGACGCTTTCAAAATCCCGTGACTCTTAGTCATCTATCTTCTTTTTACCTGAAAATGTTGTATTGGGGGAAAGCTTTCCTTCTTTGTTGACTTCAACTGATACCGGCCGATAGCCCAATCTCTTAGTCTCGGAACTAATTGTCTATCTAGTAGCCACTCCTTGCTTTGATGAGTTAAGTGAAATGAAAGTCGATTTTGATCCTATATCACAGCATCATGACTCGTCAATGAAGCTGACATGGGGCTAGAGTCATCACATCAAGTATTGGGCACGTGGGCGAGTGAACTCTAGTTGTGCTTGAGTTGCGATCCGCTCCGGTCAAGTCGAACCTTGCCAATTAGCTTCTGGAGATCGGGTTCTCACTACCAGTCTAAGTGGGAATTCTTCTAAGAAAGCCCCTTCTTCTAGTCTTTATCTTGAATCTTTCTTATTGTCTTTCCCTTTCATCTTGATATCAACTCTGACATTAACAAAGCATCGGGCGGGGAAGCTTTCAATATTATGATGAAAGAGACTATCGGAGAAGGTCCCACTCTGCTTGCGTCCGCTAGCTGACGACGTGTGTAACGCATGCTCCTGCTCCGCGGTTGGTGTTATATATAGAAGTTCTTGGTTGAGAGTATCGGGTCTTCAAATAGGGTTGATCTCCTCAACGCATCCACTGTTCAATCATCTGCTGCTGATGGTCTTGTTGTCGCAGACGGTCTTCTGTTGGCAATTGAATCAACTCTTGCTGCTCGAGTAGACGGTCTTCTTGGTGAGTGAATCATCTTCATCCTATAATAAATAAGGACATTTACACCACCTATTACAGGTCAGGTCCTAATATAGTGTAATTCCCTGTGACTATTAACAGGAGATCCTTCTATGCTTTCACCGATAATCACATCCAACTACATCCAGGAATTGCATCTGCCAGATGTGGTTTCGGGACTAGGCGTGTAACCTCGACAGCATGTGCCTTGGCCACCCAAGCCTATTAGTCCCTTAGATAAAGAAGGAAGCCCCTCGGGGGCTATTCTTTCCCTGATATTGGCAGGACTTACTAGCCCCTAGCTGTTTCAATGGTAGGAGTAGGGGATTGAAGAGGGACATCCGTGCTAAGAAGAAGGGGCTGCAGCCCCAAGGTGTAGCATCAGTTCCAGACAACCGCTCAATTCAAAGGTTTATTAACCCAAATGAATAAAGTCAAACATTCCATTTCAAAATAATAAAGGCACTGTCTATGAGCTTTACACACAGTCACACAACAATCTACATATCTAATCTTTTTCTCTATCTAGGAACATACACTCTTTTCTCACTGCATCCCCCCTCTCTCTCCCCTCATACACTATCAAAACCTCATAACAGTGGGTGGAGGATGGTGGGGTTCGGTGGCTGAAGATGGAGATGGTGGGGTTTGGTGACGGAAACGGTGGGGTTTGAGTGGATTGAAAGGCTTCGGATGATTTTGTTCGGTGACTGTGGTGGGCAACTATGATGGTAGATGATGGTGGTCGCGGAGACAGTGGTTGGTTGAAGGATGGTTATGGGAGGATGAAGACGGTTAGATCTGGTTCATTCTTCCAGTGATCTAACGTCGAAGAAGCTTGAAGTCACCAGATGTGTAATTTTATTGTGAGGTTTTCTATAGTAAGTGTATGATTTTGAACAGTTCCGATTTGTAAGCTTTGAACATATGTATATGTATTATTTATATTGTGAAAATGATTCTGTATAATTTCTCCTTCCTCAATCTGCTAGCAGCTTTGAAAAATGTATGTATGCTTTGAAGTTATATGAAATGTGGTGGTTGTTTGAGAGGCTCCGATGTCTTGCCGGAGCATTAATTTTTTTCAGGCGTATTGATCAAAAGACGCGGTTTATGTACCGCGTCTGATACTCGCTATATCTAAAGACGCGATGCATTAAGTCGCGGTTTGCTATCCGCGTCTTTATCCCAAATCACCGCGTCTTTATCTACAAAACACCGCGTCTATTGTTGCTTTCTGTACTAGTGTTGAAAAGAATCGAGAACACCTCCTGAAAAACGAACTGGATGAACGAATGGCAGTGGTGACCGGCGGCAATCGGGCCGACGGCGATGCAACGGTGGACCGATGCTCGCGGTAGTTAGGAGCAGTGGTGGCTGATGACGCGGGAGGACTAGTCCGGTGGCCGGTGTCGGGTGGACGGCGACGGAGGTTGTCGGTCGAGAAGGGAGAACCGGCGACGAAAGAGCCGTGGTGTTAGGTGGTTTGTTGGATGCCAACTATGGTCTTGTATTTATACTACACCTTAAGTCCGTAGTTGTAATTTAATTCACTAGAAACAACCTAGTGTCGTCTGCAAGTTAGATAAGGTTTATGGTGGTAGAAGGTTAAGGGTTCAATCCACATATGCAAATTTAACCATTAAAAAAGATGTAGTTTAATAGAAATAATTACTCAACTTGTATTTTTCTTACAAATTATATATAATATTATTTAACTTTTAAATAATACTAAACCATTATTCATTATTCTTTTTATTTATTCAATAAATATAAACCTTTATCAAGTAATTATTATTAACAATTAAATATAATAATAATTAATAGTTAATTATTTCACTAAATAATTATTTAATTAAATAATTCACAATTATTTAATTCCTCATCTCCACCAACCAAAATAAACCACATTTCATAATTTAATATTTAACAACTAAAATTACCTGTTTGATGTTCAAAGTGTAACTTTTTGAATCGTACTTCGCTAGCAACATTGGTCAATCGAATATCGGACATCCTGTATCCAACAACTAACACTACTTAGTTCAAACAGGTTTACTAACATTATACATTGTAAAAGAAGTTACATGTTAACTAGCTTATACGATGTCATATCATTTGACTTGGTTAAATAAATTGGTTAAACGATCTGTATTCAACTTAGATTGTTTTAGAGTTTCATTTAGAGTTGAGATCTTTGATAAACATGAGCACATAAGTTGTGTTTGGTTTCAACAATCTAACCGAACACCTGACACACTTAAGTTATAACTCGATCTTCTGAAAAAAAAGGAATATATATATATATAGGGGGAGGATAAATTGAAAACCCACTCGAGTTAAGAAAACTAAGAAAACCTTTGTAAAAATCTTCAATTTTTTTTTTTTTTGAAAAAAATACACAAGGTAACATACATGTATTAAAGCGTTTTGGGCCAAAAAAATAAAAAAAGCGCCGATTGGATATTTAAAAAAAATAAACAAAATTTGCACTGTTACATATATAACAACTGATGTTACATGTAACAACTGATGTTACATATGTAACAGAGCTGTTACATATGTAACAGCACAAACTTTGTTTATTTTTTTTTTAAAATATTCTATCGGCGCTTTTTTATTTGCCCAAAACGCTTTAATACATATTGTGTATTTTTTTCAAAAAAAAAAAATAAAAATTTTTAGATGGTTTTTACAGGGGTTTTCATTGTTTTCTTAACTCAAGGGGGTTTTCAGTTTATAATTTTCCTATATATATATACTAGATTATACCCCGGGAACGTCCCGGGGTTGAGAAATCTAATATGACATATTAAATTTACATATGAAATAAAATGATGCGCTTTACAGTTACATGCAGGAAAGCTTCGGGTAGCACCTAACCTAAAACAATTAAAAATGTATTTCCAATGTTAACATCTAACCTTAAACAATGTATAACTCTAATATTAATATCTAACCTAAAACAATGTATAACTCCAATGCTAACGCATGTTGAAAATAGAATTCATATTTACTGATTTGAACATAATTAGTGACTTGCCTATACATGATTAATGATTTACCTGAACACTTTGTGTTTTTTTTCCTGTATGATCGAAACCACACAAAAAAATAGTCGTTTTTTCTCCGTTTTTTATATAGCACTATGGTACTCGTTGGAAAGATAATAAAACGCTCGTTAATTTGGTGTAATATTTTTCTTTAAAAAATCTCGTATATAAAAGATATTAACGTTTAAATATTATGGGAGGAAAGATAAGAGAGAAAAATCCAATTTTATTTTTAAATTATTTTTTTCCTAAAATATCTCAATGCCACATGGGATGACACATGTCACACTCAAGGAGGAGAATGCCTAATGCCTCTTTGAGTGTCATGTCTTAAAATGGCTTTGGTTTATTATTTCAACATCGTAGATAAGAACCTGGTTTAAAGAAAAAACATGATTAATGAATAACATGAACACTTTGTGTTTTTTTTTCCTGTATGAACGAAACCCCACAAAAAATAGTCGTTTTTTTCTCTCTAAAATATCTCAATGCCACATGGGATGACACATGTCACACTTAAGGAAGAGAATGCCTAATGCCTCTTTGAGTGTCATGTCTTAAAATGGCTTTGGTTTATTATTTCAACATCGTAGATAAGAACCTGGTTTAAAGAAAAAACATGATTAATGAATAACATGAACACTTTGTGTTTTTTTTTCCTGTATGAACGAAACCCCACAAAAAATAGTCGTTTTTTTCTCTGTTTTTTATATAGCACTATGGTACTCGTTGGAAAGATAATAAAACGCTCGTTAATTTGGTGTAATTTTTTTCTTTAAAAAATCTCGTATATAAAAGATATTAACGTTTAAAAATTATGGGAGGAAACATAAGAGAGAAAAATTTAAATTTATTTTTAAATTCTTTTTTCCTAAAAGATAAGAACCTGGTTTAAAGAAAAAACATGATTAATGGTTGGTGGGGATGATGATTGTTGGTGTTTGTGATTGAAGTGGAAGTGGATGGAGGTGGTGACTACGTTACAGTTACAGGTGATTGGTGGAGGTGATGGTGGTGTGGTGATTTTCTTGAGTGTAGAGAGTGAGAGAGAGAGAGAGTTTTTTTTTTTGGTAGTAGGTGACTTTCTATTTGTGGCAGAGTCCATCACATCCCCTAGAAGCATCTGGGGGTCCCTAGCCACACACTCAACGGCATCATCAGGCCAAAGCCTGGTGTCGCGGGAGTGGCCGGCCCTGGAGAGGTAGAGCCCCTCTGTGCAAAGGGCGCTAGGGCTACACCCGGAAAATTTCCCGCCACCTGCCACTTGACAGATGTTGCACCCTCCACAAGAGGCAAGCCTCTCTGGAGTAAATGCACGGTACTAGAAAACCGGGGGGCCATCAGAATCGAACCTGGCACCTACAAGTAGGCTAGTTTGCATCCCATGGGGATCGAACCCTGCTCTCACCAAAGTGAGAGAGGCTCACCAACCACTGAGCTACAAAGTGGGGATGAGAGAGAGAGATGGGGAAGGGGTGGGGTTGGGGATGCTTTTGTAAAGAACAAGAAGAAAGAAACTTTTATTTTTTAAGTTAAAAAAATGAAGAAAAAAATATATGTAAAATGACAAAACTATCCCCAGTTAATGTTAGTTTTTAACAGAGTTAACAAAATGGATGGATTTGGCACTTACGAATTAACGTGAAGGGCAAAGTGATTAAAAAAAGATTTTTGGATTGATTTGACAATTTTGGTATACACTCAGGGACGAATTTGGCAATTTACTCTATATGTTATGAACAAAGTAAAAAGACTAAATTATGCTCACAACTCGCATATTTCACTCGAGTGTTTAGGGGATAAATCTAACTTCTGTCAACAAAAGAATGAAATCCTTGACAAACATTAAAGGAAACAAAATCAGGGTATTTAATGATATATTGGTTTATATCGCGAGACGCGTGACACACCAGGATTCCCATAGCCATAAGTCATATGAACGACCCTAAATACCCAAACCATTTAGTTCGTTTGTAAAAATATACTTTAATGTTTAATTCAAAAAGTTTAGATGCTCGCGGAAGCTTAAACCAAACATAATCAATTTAAACCCATGCCAAAACAACATGCCTAAAATGAAACCAAATATCGTAAAGCAAAATATAACTTATTAATGTTCAATCCCCATGACATAAATGATGATTTCCCTAGTGTGCTTCAAACCTAGCGACCTGCAAAAGCATGCTAACGTGTGTCAACATAAAGTTGGTGAGTTCACAAAGTAAAGTAATCAGAAGTTTAAGTTTCCAAAATAACCAACCACTAGTTTCAACGCATGCCAGGGGTAGCTAACATACTCAATGTAACTAAGCGAGCAGTACCGAGAACATACATAAGTTTATTTTTTTTGCCTTAGCATTAGTGACTAACACACGAGTAAAAAGTGGCCAAAAGTTCATGCCCGTGACTCAAGCACATCAAGCATGAGGCTGCTTCACAACCTAATAGCGCTATCAACTAATACCCCGTTCGCCTCCAGCGATTAACCCGGTAAAAAATAAGGACTTCAAAGTGATAGAGTTTCCCGTTAGTTAACAAAGGAAAAAATGTGAAACTAGTAAAAACCCGATTGACACAAAGAATCAAAGTATCCCAAAACCCGGGATAAAATAGTAGTCCTAAGAAAGAAAGTAAGTTGTCTCAAACCTGAGATGCATGCTTTTGAGAAAAAGAGTAATGAAACTTATCTAAGATTGAAATTGCTAAAATTTCAATCCACAAGTAATAGGAACTCGCTATCGACTCCCTATTATACGTGTCACTATGTGAGCTCATGTGCACACACAACAACACTCGTTTGTCTAAGACATCCAATGATGCATGTGAAAAGCTATTTAAGTGACACTAATGATTTACATGTAACAAGTGACCCTACGAACCCGTTGGTGAACATTATCTTTACACGTCATCATTCACACCATATATGATCCATAAAAGTTTACACATAAGTTCAAGTCAACCAAACCTTCAAATAAGTGCTTATGCATATATTCCATAATCCATGTTTCGGGGCAGATTATGCGTTGCCTCAACAAATTTTTGAAAAATACTTATTCAACATATTAGACTCTCAAAATTTTACTAAACATCCCTACATGTTCAGTACATGTGTCAGTATTTTTGTTTCAAGACCAAACTATGTTGAAAATTATGAAAAATCATTTATAATATCTAGGTTCTGAAAACGTTTTAGTTGTGAACGTTTACGAGAAAAATTCTTAAAAATCATGAATCCACTTGGAAAAGTCACACAACTCATGTATCTAGCTACTGTCCAAAATTCGTGGTCTAACTCTTTGTAAATATCTAGTTATGGCCTTTTAAAGTCGACTCAATTTACAAGTCCGAAAATCAGATTTGACCTTTGTTTGTATAAAATTTCAAAACCGTATCAAACGACATCCAAAACATACAAATTTGCACATTCTAAAACGATAAGATGATAAGCTACATGCTAGAACCAAATAACAATCAAAACAACCAGTTTCTACATAAAATCTCTCACTATCTAAAGTTGTGTAACCTAATTATTCTCAATAGAAGTGACACGACACCATAAACCAATATTGAAGAAGTGGTTTTGGCCATGACTAGGATTTTTTTATTAACGTTTTGTACTTGGTTTTTTAATAATGTATTTAGTATTTTGTATTTTGTTTATCGTTATTGTTTTTTTGTTCTAATTAAATATTAACTAATTTTATACCTGTCTCAGTATGAGTAATGTATTGAAATTATACAAAAATAATATACTTATACAAGGATGCAAAAATCGCGATTAATCAATCGCTAGTGCTCACTTTACTGATTAATTTTGGGCTAATCACTCAATTAATCGGTGTCACGATTAACACAGATTAGTCGGACCAAATTGGTCCTAGTCGGACCTAAAAAACTCAAAATTAGGTCAAACAATGAATTTCAACGGGTTAAAACTGGAGCAAATAGATCAAATAAAACAAGTTCTTACCTCAACATTGGATGATAATCCATGATATAAAAGCAAAATCAATGAAACTCCATAAACCCTAGTTGTGGCTGATGGTTTCGTCCGATGAAAGAAGGAATGGGGAGGAAAAAATATACAAAAATTTAAAACACAATCCAATGTATTATAGTCATTAAATTTAAATTACAGATAAAACACCCTAATAATTACTTAAAATACTCTGCTAAAGTGTTATTGACATAGTGTTTTAAGTTTTAAGCCTAAAATACATTGTTTTCGGTTATTAATTGTTATGTTTGTTGTTTTTCTAAGCAAAACAATCCAAAACATCATGAATACGTCCAAAAAATGATGCATACTTCCAAAAAAATGATGCATACATATCAATTTTTAATCCTTCCTACACTTCTCACACAAACCAATTTTTCTACAGGAACCCTACCATATATATATATATAAATCCAATCCGATTAGTCCTGATTAATCCCTAGTTGGTAGCTCACCGACTGACTAGCCTAGCGAGTTCAAAAACACAAACAAAAACAAAACAAAAGTTTTATGTCAGCAATTATATACAAGAGGAGGTACTAAAAGATAGTAAAAAACTTATAAACATTATATTTCTCTCTACTTATTTCGCACAACTAAAATTAAAAAAAAACGTTTATATATGAAACTAGATTCACAAATTAGTCTATGAAACTCTTATGGACCTCCACACTTCACCTTTAGGGACTCTAGAGAAGTCTCTAGAAACAAATGAGGTAATAAGTTGTGATGAAGGGTGTTAACATTAACAATTTAAAAAATAAACATTGTGAAAGGTGTTAACAATGGTTCCCACCATCCTTGGTATCAACAATTTGATTAGAAGCATACTTGACAATATATATGGATTCAGTTTACGCGATTTTAGGCTCTTATCATATTGAGTAAATTACTAAAATCGTCCCTGTGGTTTGGCCCAATATGCCACTCCAGTCCAAACTTTTAAAAATTGCTTGAACAGTCCCTGACTTTTGAGAAAATAGGCCAAAACAGTCCAAAGACTTAACCTATATAACTTTTTGACGTTAAGTTAGGGGCAATTTGGTCAACTCACGTATAAAAATTTAACCAGATGTCCCTAACTCTCCTTTCTCCTTTATAAACCTGATTCTGTCTACTTCTTCCCCTAATTCACTTTAAACCCTAAATATCAAATCAAATCTTTCCAATTCAAGACCCAATTGAAGACCCAACATCTCGTTCCCCTCCACAGTAGCTCGTTTCTGCAGGCCCTCTTCTGCAGTTGATCTTCTTCTTCTTCTGATTTACATTTTAGGTATGTATGTATGTATTTCTTCAATTAATGTAATTATTTAGGGTTTAGGTATGTATGTATGTACTGATTTAGGGTTTAGGTATGTATGTATGTTCTGATTTAGGGTTTAGGTATGTATGTACTGGTTTACAGCTGACTCTGAGAGTTTGACTAATGATGATCAAATTGGAGATCCACCTTTTTTATCTTGGTCAACCTATTAGATGTAAAGATGACATCAAGAAACTGATAATTAACTTTGTATGCCCTAATAATGATGAAAATCTTATGCACTGATAATCTTGCAGGTGCAAACATCCGATTCTTATGATGACTGATAATCCTTCCAGTTCCAGTTCTGATGTTGATGACTCTGAGAGTTTGACTAATGATGATCAAATTGGAGATCCACCTTTTTATCTTGGTCAACCCTTTAGATATAAAGATGATATCAAGACACTTGTTAAAAACCATGCTGTGTTTGACAGGAGGCAATTAGTGATTGACTGGAATGACAATGTCACCTTTCGTGTGGTGTGTAAGGGTATCAGTCCCCACATGGGTAGATGTTACTGGGTTTTGAACATTGAAAGGGACAAATTTGAAGGTGCATGGATTTTGAAATCCTTAAACATGGACCACAAATGTCAGCTAATGAGGGATGTTAGGTTATGGTATGGTTAGTGAAAGGAGAGCAAGAGAACTTGCAAGAAGAAGAGTAAGAAAGACAGTGAAAGTTCTAGTTAGTAGGTTATGTTAATGGTCTGTTGTAGCTTATGTAGTTATGGAAGGACAATGTGACCTTTATGTACTCTATTGTTAGAATCTTTTGTATTCGGATATGTTGAGTTTAGAATGTTATGGATATGTTGTGCGTGTATGCACTTTTGTATGTTGTGTTATGTTGTTTTATGTTGGCAGTAGATTTGTGCATATTTACCATGTTGTATGCTATATACCATTTGTGCAGGTTCAACCCATATATGCAGGTCAATTGTTGACCCATTTGGAAGTCAACTGCTGCACACACATATATGAAGCCTATGTATGACCCATTTGGAAGTCAACTACTGCATATTTGCACACATATGTGCAGCCTCTGTATGACCCAGTTGGAAGTCAACTGCTGCATATTTGCACACATATGTGCAGCCTCTGTATGACCCATTTGGGTGGATCAAGTCAACCACACATATATGCACATATATATGCAGTTATATATGATCAAGTCAAATGCCTGCTTTGTGCAAGTTCAAAACTGCATATGCACTAAATGGGTCAACTACACGTATATGCACACATATATGCAGTTATATATGATCAAGTCAAATTGTACATTTATGCAAGTTCAAAACTGCATATGAATACAAATAGGTCATGGGTCATATGGACACATATGTATACGTATGCACACATATGCTTATATATATGCACTAAACTAAATGGCTCAATAGCTGATATGCACTAAACTAAATGGGTCAACAACTGCACTAATATAGCCAAATCACATTTTACATATATGTATAACCAAACCACATTTTACATACAAAAAGCATGAATTCAAGACATCAGTTTACATACCACATCAGCTTACCATTGTTTATCATACCAAAAGACTGAAGTACATATGATCTTAACCTACTAACACACCTACACTACTTCCAATGACAATCATCATCTGAACAGTAGGGTGAATATAATGGATCACTCCCTTTAGTATGGATCATGGTACCAATCATTATCTGTCTCTGTGTTGCGATAATCAAATGCCTGCTTCAACACATCTGGATCAATATCTGGAATTGGGTCATCATGCTCAACCTCCTTCTTAACCTGCTCAAAAGGATCATTCTCAACCTGCTCAAAAGGATCATCCTCAACATGCTGCCAAACCTGCTCATGCCAAAGCTGATGAAAGACAAGTCTGTTTTTTTAATGCATTATAGTCAGGATCAATATGCTCAACATATATATATCAATTGATTTCTCATTTTCAGCAATCTTGTTTAACACGCACACATTACTGTCATTTAACAGTTGTCTTAAACCCAGTCCCAAGCCTTCCCATGGCAGCCTAAGTAAAACCTAAACTCGTCATCCTGATAATAACCAAGTTCCACCAGCATGTCATACAAGGTGATTATAGAGAAATAATCAGAGTTCACCTCATCGATGTAGTTAACCTTCCCGTTAACATACATCAGATTTACTTCTGTTGGATCAGTAAACTCCCCGCCATGATGAATGTTAATTGAAATTTTTTCAGTAGAGTGACCTGCATTGTTGATTGTTAACCAAATTTCCAGCTTGCATATTATGATCATTACGGGTATAATAAACATGGGGTTTCAATGTAAGATGTGGATCGATCGATTGCCTTACCGTAGTGTTCTTCAAGATTGACTTCTTCTTCCCCAGTTCGCGCAACCCATTGTGTCATCTTCCTCTTCTTAGGATCGTGAATTTCTATTTGTGTGTGTCGAGCTTTAGATGTGGATGGGTTTGGAGGAAAGCAGAGGTGTGGAGGGAAAAATTGGAGGGAATCAGGTTTATAAAGGAGAAAGGAGAGTCAGGGACGTCTGGTTAAATTTTTATACGTGAGTTGACCAAATTGCCCCTTACTTAACGTCAAAAAGTTAATTGGATTTAGTCCTTAGACTGTTTTGGCCTATTTTCTCAAAAGTCTGGGACTGTTTAAGCAATTTTTAAAAGTTTGGACTGGAGTGGCATATTGGGCTAAACCATAGAGACAATTTTGGTAATTTACTCTATCATATTAGATACAGTTGTACGCTTTTTTCTAGACCGAAAAAATGAATACAACTTAGAAATGAGTGTAAGTGCATACTTTGGTTGGTACAATGTGTAACACCCCAAAAATAAGTTTTTGCTTAATTATGCCGTCTGGCATGATTAACAAATACCAAAACGAATTAATTGTAAGAGCGAGCACTCTATCTGCAAATAAACGGGGACTTGTGTTATAATAGGAATGTTACCCCGTTAGTTTTTATTATCTAAGTTGGCCTAAAACCCAATATAAGAGACTAACTTAGATAGTCCTTTAATCTAATAAACATAGAAGTTGAAACTTTGGGGACTAAATGTGGCAATTGAACAAAGTTGTATTGAAGGGGGTTAAAGTGAAAAAAATGTGTGTGTTGACACACACTTCAGGTCGACATAACAAACACAAAAACACACACTTAAGAACAATTTCAATTCAACCCCAAAATCTTGCAAAAATCAAGAGCTCTTGTCAATGCATGATGGAAATATGATCATCTAGTGTTCTATTCATCCTAAGGTAACTCTAAAACTCTTTTGATTCATCAAAATCCATGGATTGTGGAAGATGATGATTCTAGGGTTGTTACAAAAACGTGATTTATAAGCTTCTATAGGTTTCTATATGTTTGTAGACACCAAAGAAACTATAAAACATGATAAAAAGTAATGTATTGTATGATTCATATGGATTAGGATGATACTTGAAGGTGTATGTAGTGGGTTTAACCCAAATGTTGAATTACATATGTATATGAAGAATCCTTGTACTAGTATGTGTTAACTTGTCACATAGATGTGCAAATTGATAAATTGAACTTGTAATTATAACTAATCAAACAAATGGTAAAGTTTGAGAAGTCCATAAGGCTTAGAATTCACTTGCAAAAAGGGTGCACATGAAGTGTTTGATAAAGTGCTTACATGAACTTGAATTGGGTCAAATAGTGTAAAATTCGTCACTCTTGACAGCCCTAGGTGATCATCTTGTAAAGGCCATATCTCATTCGTTATTTGGAGTTAGAAGATGAGCCTTATATCGTTGAAAAGCTTGTTGCACATATTACATTTCATATTTAGTCATGACAAGCTAATTCTGTGTTTTAGTGGGTCAAAACAGCATGTAAAGTTGACATTTCTGTTTTGACAGCAAAGCTGTTTGGTTAAAAAATATGTTTCTGACCTGATCTGAAAATATTCATATAAAATCATAGAAAAATCGTTAGGAGATGTTCTTTATACGCCTGGAAAGGTCTTTGAACGAAGCACAATCCATCTTTGAACATGTTCAACTAATTCGGACTTTAAATGGGTCAAAATGGTCAATTACAGCAGCTGAAAAAGGAATCGCTGCACATAATATGTTTCTGACCTGATCTTAAAATATTCATATAAAATCATAGAAAAATCGTTAGGAGGTGTTCTTTATATGCCTGGAAAGGTCTTTGAACGAAGAACATTTCTTATTTGAAAGTCTAAAGCAAATTATGAGGTTTAGAAGGGGTAAAAGTGACCCGAACAGCTGCTGCGCAAAAAGTGCAGCAGTGAAAATAAGGTGTTTTATGAACTTAACACTAAATGTTGTTATGGATGAGATGGGTATAGGGAATGAAAGCTTAGTACTTGTGTGCATCATTGCCTAAGCTAGTTTACGTGAATATGTTTATGGACAGTTTGACTTTTAGGAGTCAAACTAACCCAAACTCAAACCTAGATGAAATGGTGTGAATAACTCATGAGATATGTTAGTTATTGGACGTGATGACTAACTTGATTAATCTTATGAGTATAGTGAAGGTTGATCTTGTCAAGCTAGGTGCAAGCTTGGAAAGAATGAATCAACAAGCAAACGGGTCAAGCGAATACAAGCCTTAAGTGCAAGGAAATGAAGGTGAAATACAAGGTAAGTTTACTTACATTATTAGACTATGAGCATGGGTTAAGTGTTGTATACTTTGGTCTTTAAACTTTGATGTGAGACAAAGGTATGGCCCCAAGGGGTGAAACCTACTAAACGGGTAGATCATACGAATTCTTGTCAAAACAGGATTGATGGTAATAAAGGAATTAAAGTGTGTTGATCAATTGATGGAAATAATCAATTGGGTGAATAAATAAAACTAAGTGGTAAGCAAGAGTCTAAACTCAAGATTTTTGATAAAAATCACTCGAATAAGGAAATTATGCAAACTGTGTGATTGCCATTTCCCCATAGCTAAAGGCTGGAATGTCAAAGTGTTATAAACCATGAGCCTTAATGGGTCAAATGGTGATCTTTCTTATCATTCGAACCCGACATTCAAAGCCGGTATTCTAAGCTTTAGTAAACTCGTGGCTAACGGGACCAATGGTAAATATATCACCATTGAGTCTCGAGAGACTAATGTGGTCAATCTAGAATGTATGCAGGAGAATACTTGGAAATTGGGCACTCGATGCCTAAGTAATCATAATGGATGCAAGGTATGGGTCAACGCCACCCGGTAAGTCCGTAGGTAGATAAAAGCCTTTAGGCAAAGTGAATTCAATTGAAAACACAACCCATATGAGGTATGAAGGCCAATTCGGTAAGTATTATTCTAGCTAAGCTTAATGCGCGCCTTGGCGCCAAGTATGGCTAAAGCCATAGTTAAATTATTGGTTTGTAATAAAACTAAGTCTGTGAGGGCTTAGAAGCATTCAAATAAGTTATTAAGTCGAAAATAATTGATTTGAATCAAGTAGTGTCGTCATGGATGGCTAAATTGAAAGATTTACTAAAGGTTAAAACTAAAAACCGGGTCATAGTGAAACAATCCGGATAATGTTTTTAGTTAAACAAGCGTCGAACGAGTTGACAAAATGACCCTTATGCTTTTGTGTGGTCAAATAGAATTTTGTATAACCCATGACCTTAACGGGTCGATTTCGGTAAAATCGACATAAACGTTTAAATCTGAGAACCGGGTCATAATGAGACAAACCGGACTATGTTTTCAGTTAAATAAGTGCCCAATGGATGACAATATAATTCTTATGTTTTTAGAATCGTCAAAAAGGGTTTTGGCCCAGTGAACGACCGTTCACCTGGAGTGAATGGTCGTTCAGGCATTCTGAGTAGATTTGGATGAAAAACGACACAAGCCTTTAAACACCCGAAAGGGAGACTTGATAGTCGTAACCCACGGCGGGACATCTTCTAAACCTGTTTGTTTGGTCGTTTGACCATACTGGTTCCGTTTGACACATATTAGCATATTAACTAATCTAAATGCATTATTATCAATCTCACTAACCATTCTTTGTGTAATGGTGCTAGGTATACATTCGTTGGATGTTCTAGAGCAAGGATCAAGTCACGAGAGAACCGAGCACACCCGAACACCTAAAAAGCTTCCGCAATAGACCATCCCGTTTAAAACACAAACTGTAATACAAGTTTTAGTAGATAAAAATATAAAAACAAAAATTGGTGGGATTCATTGAGTTATGTTTTTTTTGTAGTTACCAAAGTTTTAATCGGGAGTGATTTTAGTTAAGGCCTAAACTCGGAAGTTTAAATGACAAATCTCAGGTTTACGGGTTAGGGTCTTACACAATGTTTATCAAGAATTGGATTTCCGGTGAAGTTCCAATGGTATGTGGGTGGTAAAATTGAGAAATGAATCAAAAAAAGTTAAGTGACAAAATTGCCCTTTAGAAAAAACTTATTTTGCATATCCGTTCTTAAAAAAATCTTGGTAACAATTGATGTTAGGCCTTGGGATATACTTGAACCATCCTCAACTCCGCATAATTAGTTCTACATCACTCACTTTTCTCTATTTACTCCACCTCACCAAGAAAATGGTTTCATTTAATAACTTCATCTAAAACTATTTTTAGTGGTTTTTGGTTAAAAAAAAGAAATAAAATTAATTAAATATCTTAGCATCCAGCTAACATATAACCTCTTTAATGTCGCTTAACGTAAAGAGAGAGTGGTGTACAAGCAGGTTAACATGTCATATCGCCTTAACGGCATAGAGTTTTTTGCTGTACTAGTTCTATCTATCTTAAGGTTTTCGCAAATAGTGTTGGTCTCTCAAAAGTTGCAAAACTAGTGTCGTCGCCATTAGTATTGCGACGTTTTCATATTAACCGTAGTTTTGTCAAATCTTTTTCTGTTGTGGTGTTATGGAATGTCAACTTTATGAGAATCGCCACTCTGAATGGCGATTTCTGATAACTTTATGAAAATCACCATTGAGAATGACAATTTATGACACACTTGAGATATAAATATAATCCGTTCTATGCTCCTCGGTTCCACTAAGAAACAACAAATCATTGTTTAGTGGCCTACGAGTGGAGCGAATCACCATTACAAATGACGATTTGTTAGAAATAAAAAAGAAGTTTTTTCTAATGGTGTAATGTGTCGGGATAGTTAGAAATTGTGATAGTTGATAGAGGGCTGTCGTGTACCCTTAATCAAAAGGAATTTATATTTAGCAACTTCTACACTTACAAATTAATGTAAATAGGGAAGTCAGGTTGTCAAACCACGAAGAGCATGTGGTCGGTTTTGTACTAGTTATTTGTTTGTATAGTTTTTAATTGACAAAAATATAAATAGACGAATAAGTAAAAATGCGATAAAAGTAAAGATCGAGAGTTTGGTTTGGTTTCCTAATAACTAACTTTGACAACAGAAATTAAATTGAATGACTTTTCTCCCGGGATCCTCTTTATACATTTATGCTACTGATTTGTTAAGACCATAGACGACATCCCCTGTCACAGGACCTTGGATATTAGGACTGAAATAGCAAGCTAAGGACACCTTTTAAAGACTCGGCGTGCTACCTAACCGCCCAAATACTACAACCGATCAAAATCCTAGTGAGGCAAGGAATCACAGTAACAGATAAATTGATCAAATTAATAGCAAAGTTTATTCACATCCACACAAGTAGTCAAGCTATACTAGTTCATACAATAATCATAACACAATCAAATTACCAAAAACTAATAAAGATTCACCCGAGAGAAAGTCACTGAAGCTTAGCCTCCTCCGCTTGTCATCACAGATTCGGGTTCACCTCTAGCATCTTGGATCTTCACTTGGTGTTAGGAGATGATTGTGGGTGTTAAAGGAGGTATTAGGGGTTGAAAATGGTGGAAAATCGCCCCCAAAATCGGCAGAACCGAGCTGGTGCGAGTGTGCAACGATCTGATTTGAACTGAGCTGTTAAACGGAATTTCTGGGTCTCGCGCGGACCGCTACGGAATTAATAATTCCATCGCGGTCCGCGATGGACTTGGAAATTCAGATTTTGTGTTTTTTGTTTTCTTCGTAAAATCTTCGTTACAACTCCGTTTTCGTCCGTTTTCGCGGCCACGCGTTCGTATTTCAGAGGGCTTTCACATCATCAAATAATATCTTCATTTCAAATTCATTCATTTTCTCCAAAATTAAATAAACTCCTCACGGTCTTCACTTTAAGCTCATAAAATCACCATTTTAGCATATTATTCGTTCTTTCCATTATCCTTGCTAATGTAGCTAATTCCCGGCAAATCTACACACAAACAAACATAAAAATACCAAATTAAACTATAAAAATGTGGACATTTCGGTCTCACATCAATAGTGAAAGTTGATGGGAAAGCTCCCAACTTATAATATTGATCCTCCACCCCTTGTGGTGTGGTGGTAAAGGTGTTGGTGTTTAAAAGAAGAGATTGGGTGTTCGAGCCTCATAAGAGGCAAAAATGGGTGTATTTAAAGGGGGAGAACTTAGCCATTAAAAAAAATTATAATATTGATCCGCCAACAATTCTTGTGACCCGGTCAAAAAGTTGCATGTCGCAATTTAAAAGTGTGATTGGAAGAAATGTTTGTCGGCCATTGCCATCAAGAATGACGATTCTTATAAAGTGTGCCAGCCTTTGCCATTAAAAGTGACAATTTACGTAAGTGTATCATAGATTACCATTGTGAACGACGATTTCAATAAAGTGTGTCACATATTGCCATTCAAAATGGCGACTTGTCAGAAGTGTGTCGTAGATTGTCATTCTCAATGGCGACCATGGTGATTCTCATAAAGTTTCAAACATTCCTTGAACACAACAACAGAAAAGGATCTGACAAGGCTACAGTTAATATGAAATCGCCAATACTAATGGCGATGACACTAGTAGGTCTAGATTACCGACTTTAACATAATAGAAAGTATGGTGTAAAATCGTTCATTATATATCTATTTGCACGGTTTGCGTCTATTAACCTTCTTTTTAACTTCTATTTTTGATGTTTCTTAGACAATTGTCGAAGACAAAACATCCTGACTCCAATTCTGTATAGAGGAGGAAAGAGTGGTGTCAACTGTTTGACATTAAAGGGAAAATTCACACTAATATTTATGGCCGAATTGGGCGTTACATGACATACATACAAGACTAAAGATTATGACATATATAATGCACTAATTACGATAGTCAATACATGTTAAATAATTAAATAGCATTTACTATCTGGCGTTCTCAATCTTCAACTGGGAGAACACTTGGCTTTCACCCATGTCACTTGTATCGTTCACTTGAGAATCATCTTGGTTGCATTTAGAAGGCAAGCGATCAATCATCGACATCGACAACTGCAGCGATGTGTTCATGGTGCTATCATCATATGCCTCTCTATCCACCACCATCTGTTGAAGCTTCATCGCGTATTCCAAGTCCCATAACACATCAATCATACTTGGCCTCTCGTCTCCCGTATTCTTCAAACATCTCTCAACCGTCTCCAAATATTTCCTTAATGAATTCGGGATTATCTTGCCTGTAAGATACGGGTCAACTATCTTCTCCACCATCCCATCCTTTATCTGGTTAATCGCCCAGTCGGCCAAATTTGCTTCCTTTAGTGGAAGTGTGTTATCAAGTGCTGGCCTCGCGCACAACACTTCCAATAAAACGACTCCAAATGAGTAAACATCTGATTTTTGAGTCAGTTTCATACAACTTATGTATTCAGGATCCAAATACCCGAAACTCCCTTTGATGTCCATCTCGCTTTCCTCCAAGTTATCCAACCGCGATATACCAAAATCAGCCACTTTAGCTACATAGTTTTCATTGAGCAAAATGTTTGTGGACTTAACATCACGATGAATAATCCCCGCATCCGAACCTGTGTGAAGGTAATGTAATCCTCTAGCCGCGCTAATACAAATCTCGAGTCTTTGATTCCACGAGAGCTTCTCGTCATCTTTATTCATGCCGTATAAATGATCTTGAAGTGTGCCCTTTTCCATAAACTCGTACACCAGTATCATCTCAGATCTCTCATCACAATACCCGATTAAAGTAACTAGATGTTGGTGCCGTATTTTCGACAAGACCATAATTTCTGTCACGAACTCTGGCCGACCCTGCCCATGTCCTTTCTCGCCGCGTTTCACTGCAACTTTATTTCCATCAGGAAGAGTTCCTTTATAGACCTTCCCAAATCCGCCTTTTCCAATCAGTAACTTCTCATCAAAACTATTCGTCGCATGTAATATGTCAGCAAACTGGAACCGAAGGTTAAGATTCAAATTAGGAATTGGTGACGGGTGGTTGTTGGTGAAGTCGATATTTATGCTCGAGTATGAACTCAATCCGTACGATGCTACCACGTTAGACTCCGTTTTTGTCCCTACCGCCGCCTTCCTCATCCGGCACTTCAACCCGATTAAGAAACCTATCAACAAGACAACCACCACACCTCCAACCACACATCCAACCACAATGAACATACTCTTGCTACTCTTCCCATCATTCCAAGTATCAACTACACCCGAATTCTTCAACAACTCCATAATTTCAAGCCCGTTTAATAACACGGGCTGGCTATTACCAGGAATCGCTCCAATACTAACATTCACAAACCTGGACTCAACCGAATCCACCACATAATCATAATAAAATGGAACTTGGGGCGCTTGTACCTTATCACCCGGCTTAATCACGTCCTTATAATTACTAACGAAGAAATTGAATGCATCATCAGAATTATTGAGAGCTTGGCTAACAATGTCACAGAAATGGGCTCGAACAAGGTACATAGCATTCGTTTTAACCCCAAATCTCCATGTAATATTATTAACAGACGAATTCGGGACCAACTGTTTGGCTGTTTTGTATACATCATCAGGAGCATCGTAACTAGTAGCCAAAGAATCCTGATAATTCGGCGTGCCAGCGAACGTTACGTTTTTCGCTGACTCTGTTCCGAAGATAAAGGGATCATCAGGTGTCCAGTTTCTTCTTAAAATGTCGCGATCAACATCTATTACATCACCACCAACGTTAATTCTATAAATTGGGTTGAAAGCATAAGATGATGCTATGTTATCGACATCACCATCTTGTCCCGAAGGTGATACACGAGGTGTAACGACGTCGTGTCTGAACAGTTCAGAAGGTGTTGTGAAAGCTTCTATAGCGTTTATAAAAGCATAAGATGAGCCACTTGATGGTATGAACATAATTCTAAACTTTCGTTCTATCCCAATTGGGATAATAAACTCTTTGATCACAGAAGAGTTTCCCACATTAAAATCATGTAACAAAGTGTACCCAGAAACCGAAACATTGAATTTGGAAGTAGATAAATCAACTCTATTGTAAACAAAGGGAGAAAAATGAAGGTTTACCATCACAAAAGTGTTGTTTGTATCCGCTTCGAGGTCGTACCATGATTTCGTAGTGAAAACTCTTGCTGTTTGGTAGATTTCGTTTGCAGCGTTGTTGTTTACGGCTTTACGGCCACCGGAGAATGAAAACGAAGGGCGGTTGTCATCTCCGATGAATGTCTTTCCAGTGAAATCGATATCAGACTTTGATCCACAGTTAATGAAGTAGTGGTCAGGGAACACATATTGTGACTGTGAGGAAACAAGTGATAGAGCAAAGAGAAGGATGATGAGAAGATTGGATTCCATTGAAACATGTGAAGGATTTTTCTGGTTGGAATCGAATAATTATTGGTATGATGATGATGATGATGATGATTTATTGTACAAGGAGGAGGAAGAAGACAGCATTTAAAAAGGGAGTTGACGAAGACTTGTAGAGACAAGGATCAAGTGGTTCTAATGGACTGTTGAAAAAACAGGAAATGTCAAGTTGCTAGAATTTTGTTTTTTATTAGTTTTACGTTTTTAGGCTGCAAAGTTATGATAGTGAAAATACATTCTATACGAAAAACCGAAGAACCCACGTGATAGAATCAACAAATGTCACGCTAGTTGATAATCACGAACTCCTTAATCTCTACGAATCAACACTTGCCCTACTACAAAACCGACCAACAGACGATGTCAAATTTAGTTTAAGACGCGGTAAATATGTAAACCGCGAGTAATGATCCAAAGTCAGGTGTTCACACTTGTAATATTATTTTTACTCCACTTTAAGATGCGGTGGATGAGAATACCGCGTCTTGTGATACAGATTTCAAAGGTTTATTAACCCAAATGAATAAAGTCAAACGTTCCATTTCAAAATAATAAAGGCACTGTCTATGAGCTTTACACACAGTCACACACCAATCTACATATCTAATCTTTTTCTCTATCTAGGAACATACACTCTTTTCTCTCTGCATCCCCCCCCTCTCTCCCCTCATACACTATCAAAACCTCATAACAGTGGGTGAAGGATGGTGGGGTTCGGTGGCTGAAGATGGAGATGGTGGGGTTTGGTGACGGAAACGGTGGGGTTTGAGTGGATTGAAAGGCTTCAGATGATTTTGTTCGGTGACTGTGGTGGGCAGCTATGATTGTAGATGATGGTGGTGGTCGCGGAGACAGTGGTTGGTTGAAGGATGGTTATGGGAGGATGAAGACGGTTAGATCTGGTTCATTCTTCCCGTGATCTAACATCGAAGAAGCTTGAAGTCATCAGATGTGTAATTTTATTGTGAGGTTTTCTATAGTTAGTGTATGATTTTGAACAGTTCCGATCTGTAAGCTTTGAACATATGTATATGTATTATTTATATTGTGAAAATGATTCTGTATAATTTCTCCTTCCTCAATCTGCTAGCAGCTTTGAAAAATGTATGTATGCTTTGAAGCTATATGAAATGTGGTGGTTGTTTGGGAGGCTTCGACGTCTTGCCGGAGCATTAATTTTTTTCCGGCGTATTGATCAAAAGACGCGGTTTATGTACCGCGTCTGATACTCGCTATATCTAAAGACGCGATGCATTAAGTCGCGGTTTCGATGCATTAAGTCGCGGTTTGCTATCCGCGTCTTTATCCCAAATCACCGCGTCTTTATCTACAAAACACCGCGTCTATTGTTGCTTTCTGTACTAGTGTTGAAAAGAATCGAGAACACCTCCTGAAAAACGAACTGGATGAACGAATGGCAGTGGTGACCGGTGGCAATCGGGCCGACGGCGGTGCAACGGTGGACCGATGCTCGCGGTAGTTAGGAGCAGTGGTGGCTGATGACGCGGGAGGGCTTGTCCGATGGCCGGTGTCGGGTGGACGGCGACGGAGGTTGTCGGTCGAGAAGGGAGAACCGGCGACGAAAGAGCCGTGGTGTTAGGTGGTTTGTTGGATGCCAACTATGGTCTTGTATTTATACTACACCTTAAGTCCGTAGTTGTAATTTAATCCACTAGAAACAACCTAGTGTCGTCGGCAAGTTAGATAAGGTTTATGGTGGTAGAAGGTTAAGGGTTCAATCCACATGTGCAAATTTAACCATTAAAAAAGATGTAGTTTAATAGAAATAATTAATCAACTTGTATTTTTCTTACAAAATATATATAATATTATTTAACTTTTAAATAATACTAAACCATTATTCATTATTCTTTTTATTTATTCAATAAATATAAACCTTTATCAAGTAATTATTATTAACAATTAAATATAATAATAATTAATAGTTAATTAGTTCACTAAATAATTATTTAATTAAATACTTCACAATTATTTAATTCCTCATCTCCACCAACCAAAATAAACCACATTTAATAATTTAATATTTAACAACTAAAATTACTTGTTTGATGTCCAAAGTGTAACTTTTTGAATCGTACTTCGCTAGCAACATTGGTCAATCGAATATCGGACATCCTATATCCAACAACTAACACTACTTAGCTCAAACAGGTTTACTAACATTATACATTGTAAAAGAAGTTACATGTTAACTAGCTTATACGATGTCATATCGTTTGAGTTGGTTAAATAAATTGGTTAAACGATCTATATTGAACTTAGATTGTTTTAGAGTTTCATTTAGAGTTGAGATCTTTGACAAACATGAGCATATAGGTTGTGTTTGATTTCAACAATCTAACCGAACACCTGACACACTTAAGTTATAACTCAATCTTGTGAAAAAAAAGGAATATATATATATATATATATATATATATATATATATATATATAGGGTAGGGTTAAAATGGAAACCCTAAAATATGAGAAAACCCTAGAAAACCCTACTTCCCGAGCTTTTTTTCTAAAAAAAATAGGGCATGTAATATACATGTTTTTAAGAGTTTTGAGCAAAAAAAAATAAAAAAGCGCCGAGAGGTTTTTTTTAAAATAAATAAATAAGTTTTCTGGGTGTTACATATGTAACACATATGTCAGACATGTTGTTCTGTAAAAAAGACATGTTACATATGTAACACAGACGTGTTACATATGTAACACAAAACTTGTTTATTTTTTTTAAAAAGATTGGTTCGGAGCTTTTTAGTGTTTTTTGGCTCAAAACTCTTAAAAACATGCATATTACATGTCCTAATTTTTTCAGATTTTTTTTTGAAAAGTGGGTTTTCTTAAAGTTTTCTCATTTTTTGGGTTTTCTCTAGATACTTACACTATATATATATATATATATATATATATATATATATAGGGCATGGATCAAATGAGAACTGTACCGAGTTAAGAGAACTCAAGAACTCTTGTGGACCATTGATCTTGATCATCTAATGGCTAAGATTAAAAGTTGGGGTTTTTTGTCTTGACTTGATTAATAAGTAATTTTTTATTATGTTAAAGTACACTTGGGGGCATTTTAGTAAAAAACCTATGAGAGAGAAAGATATAAATATAATATTATGTTATTAAACTTTATTATTTTATTAAAAATAATCATATTTATTAAACTTTATTTTAAAACTTAATTTTATTTTTTTAATTAATTTAATTTTTTAAAACAAAAAATCAGATTGAATGTTCTGTAAATATCACTCGCGTTTTTTACACTGGTGTAATTTTTTACACCAGTGTAAATCTCCCATATACAACTTTTAAAACATATAATGAATATGATTTACACTAGTGTAATCTGCCATACACAAACTTCTACAAAAATACACTATTGTAAAAAAACAAACTAGATAATGGGGTGCTTTACATTCACATTTCTTACATCAAAAAACGACTACATATTCAAAACACTGGTGAAAAACCCCAAAAATGTTTACACTAGTGTTTGTTTTACACCGGCGTTTTGTTACATCAAACGGCTATACATTCAAAACACTGGTGAAAAAACCAAAATGTTTACACTAGTGTTTGTTTTACACCGGCGTTTTGTTACATCAAAAACGACTATACATTCAAACACTTGTGAAAAACCAAAAAATGTTTACACTAGTGTTTGTTTTTACACCGGCGTTTTGTTACATCAAAAAACGTCTACACAAAATCATATTTACGCTTGTGTAAAAACTAATGTTTACACCATCGTTTTCTTACAAAAAAAAGATACTACACCATTCATCGTCGTCTCCCACAAAAACATCGGGTCCTTAAAAACGCAAAACATCATCTTCTTCGAAGCATCGTCTCCTGACAAAAAAAAACGCCAAAAACTTTCAACATAAAAAAAACTATCTTTTCACCCTAAAATCATTAATAATAATAATAATAATAATAATAATAATAATAATAATAATAATAATAATAACAGAATAATAAAAATAATAATAACAGAAAATATAAAAATAAAAAAAATACTAATAATAACAGAAAATAATAATAATAATAAAAACAGAAAAAAAAATAATAATAATAAATGTAATAATAATAATAATAGAAAATAATAATAATAATAATAATAATAACAGAAAAAACAAAAAAAAATAACAAAAAAATAATAGCAGATTTAATAATAATAATAATAATAATAACAAAAATAATAATAATAATAACAGTTTTAATAATAATAATAATAATAATAATAATAGCAGTAATAATAATAATAGAAAAAAAAAATACCTCCGTCGTCTCCACCGTCGTCTCCACCGTCTCCTCCGTCGTCTCCACCGTCGTCCTCCCCTCCCTCTGCAACCCCCTCACCGTCGTCCTCCCCTCCCTCTGCAACCCCCTCCCCGTCAGATCCACCCCCCACCATCATCAAAAAAACCACCATCCTTCGTCAGATCCACCCCCCCCCCCTCCTGAACCACCACCATTCGGACCACCAAAAAAAGACCACCATTAGAACCACCCCCAAAAAACCTCATCAGATCCATCACCATTGTTTCCCCCTTCTTTTTTTTAGATAGAGAGAGATAGAGAGAGAGAACTCGAGAGAGAGAGAAGAGAGAGAGAGAAGTGTGTGTAAGTGAGAGAGAAATCTGATTTCTTTTTTTTTATATTATGATTATTATTATTATTAATTTAAAAGAGGTTAGTTGGGGGTGGGGGTGGGGTGGGGTGGGTGTTGTTATTACTAAAATACCCTCAAGTGGGTGTAGGTAAAAGACTTTGATGCCCTTGATTAAACAAATACAAGATATTATAAAGCAGCTGATGTGTCTCTTTATGATTGGTTCGGAGGGGTTCTCAAGTTCTCTCAACTTAGTGGGGTTCTCAAATGATCTCATTCCTATATATATATATATATATATATATATATATATAGGGGAAGTATTGGTAGAAAACCCTAAATATTTGAGTAAACTCTGACTTCCAGAGCTTTTTTTTTTGAAAAAATTAGGGCATGTAATATACATGTTTTTAAGAGTTTTGAGCCAAAAAAATCAAAAAAGCGCCGAAGGGTTTTTTTTTTAAAAAATAAAACAAGTTGTGCATCATAACATATGTTAGCTTATTTTTTCCTGGTAACATATGTTATGATGAAAAATTATTTTTTTAAAAAAAAAACCCTTCGGCGCTTTTTTGATTTTTTTGGCTCAAAACTCTTAAAAACATGTATATTACATGCCCTAATTTTTTCAAAAAAAAAAAGCTCGGGAAGTCAGAGTTTCCAGAGTTTACTCAAATATTTAGGGTTTTCTACCAATCCTTACCCTATATATATAGGGGGATGATAAATTGAAAACCCACTCGAGTTAAGAAAACTAAGAAAACCCTTGTAAAAACCATCAAATTTTTTTTTCGAAAAAAATACACAAGGTAACATACATGTATTAAAGCGTTTTGGGCCAAAAAATAAAAAAAGCGCCGATTGGATATTTTAAAAAAAAAATAAACAAAATTTGCACTGTTACATATTTAACAATTGATGTTACATATGTAACAGAGCTGTTACTTATGTAACAGCACAAACTTTGTTTATTTTTTTAAGATATTCTATCGACGCTTTTTTATTTTTTTTGCCCAAAACGCTTTAATACAAGTATGTTACCTTGTGTATTTTTTTCAAAAAAAATAAAAAAAAATTAGATGGTTTTTACAAGGGTTTTCATAGTTTTCTTAACTCAAGGGGGTTTTCAGTTTATAATTTTCCTATATATATATATATATATATATAGGTAGAGGACCCCTTAGGAAAATTGGTTTGTGTGAGAAGTGTAGGAAGAATTAAGAATTGACATGTAGCCATCATATTTTTTATTTTGGAATGATGTTTTGGGTTGTTTTGGCTTGAAAAACACTTAACACAACAATATAAAAAAATTTAAAACACAATCCAATGTATTATAGTCATTAAATTTAAATTACAGATAAAACACCCTAGTAATTACTTAAAACACTCTGCTAAAGTGTTATTGACATAGTGTTTTAAGTTTTAAGCCTAAAATACATTGTTTTCGGTTATTAATTGTTATGTTTGTTGTTTTTCTAAGCAAAACAATCCAAAACATCATGAATACGTCCAAAAAATGATGCATATGTCCAAAAAATTGATGCATACATATCAATTTTTAATCCTTCCTACACTTCTCACACAAACCAATTTTCCTACAGGAACCCTACCCTATATATATAGGTAAAGTATATGGAGGAAACCCTCCTTATTTGGTAAACTCTGGAAACTCTGACTTCCCAACATTTTTTTTTTTGAAAAAAATAGGGTATGTAATATACATTTTTTTAAGCATTTTGAGCCAAAAAAATCGAAAAAGCGCCGAACGGTTTTTTTTAAAAAAAATAAAAAACGTCTACTGTTTACATATAGTTAACACATTGTTAACACCTGTTATTAGCGCTTAACATGTGTTAGTCAAAATTTTATTTTATTTTTTTAAAAAAAAATACTCGGCGCTTTTTTAATTTTTTTGGCCCAAAATGCTTAAAATCATGTATATTACTTGCCCTATTTTTTTCAAAAAAAAAAAAATATTGGGAAGTCAGAGTTTCCAGAGTTTACCAAATAAGGAGGGTTTTCTCTAGAACCATTATATATATATATATATAGGTTTAGGGTAAAATGAGAACATACTTTTCGTGAAAGAACACCATTTATATCCATTCTATTGAACCTAATCATATATATATATATATATATATATATATAGGAATGGGTTCATATGAGAACCCCCTTGAGTTGCAAGAACTTGAGAACCCCCCTAGACTAATAACATAGTGACACATATGCACCCTACAATTATAATAATAAAGGGTAACAAAGTAATTTACCCTCCCCTACCCCACCCCACCCCTTGTAAAACTGCAGATTATTTTTTTTTTAAAGAATCATCATCATCATCATATTAATCACTCTCTCTCTATCTAACACACACACAAACACACAAGTCTCTCTCTATCTGACACACACACGTCTCTCTCTCTTTAAAACACACACGTCTCTCTCTCTAACACACACACACACCCTCGTATATCTCTCTCTAACACACACGCGCGATGGTGGTTTTTGGGGCCGGTGGTCATGGTTGTGGTGGTAAGGGGGGAGGTGGAGGCGATGGTGAACGGAAGTGGTTTCTGGGAGCCGAAACAGATCTGAAACAGGGGTGGGATTGGTGTGGCTTTTGATGGCGAAGGGGGTGGTGGAGGCGATGGTTCTTGGTGGTTCGTTGGTGTAGCCGAAACAGATCTGAAAATGGGGGTTTCGATGGTTCTTAGTGGTTCGACGATGGTGATGGTGGTGGGATGGTGATGCTTCGAAAATGGTGACGGTGGAGACGAAAACAGATCTGAAAGTGGGGGGTTTTGAAGATGACGATGGTGTCGGTATGTTGTTATTGTTATTATTATTATTATTATTATTGTTGTTGTTGTTGTTGTTGTTGTTTATGTTGTTGTTGTTGTTATTATTAATAATAATAATAATAATAATAATAATATTATGAAGGGAAGTTGGTTGCAGAGAAGAGAAGAGGAATTATTATTATTATTTGTGGAGTCAAGAAAGACGAACTTAAAGGCGTCTTTGTGGTTTTTAAATTTGGAAAAGGGTTGGAAAATTTTAGAAACATATTTATTCTTTAATCGGCTTTTTTTTTGTTTGTGTGACATGTGGTGAATTGGCATATACAAAACATCTTACTCTCGCAGAATAATAATATAAATATTTTGTGTTTTAGGTATGTTTTTATGAGTTATTAATTTTTTTCATGGTTTTTTTTTGTGTGTTTTTTGTGTGTGGAAGAAGATGATGATGGAAAGAAAATGATGTTGTTGAAGATAATGGTTTTTTTTATAAGGTAAATAAACAAAGGTGTAAAACTTTGAATTTTTTGCCAAAATGGTGGGATTTTCCAAACTTTTTGTGATATTGGTGTGTGTCAGAAACAAGATTGGGTTTTTAGTATTCCCGCAATCTTAGATTGCGGGATTGATGATCTGGAAAGCCACGTTGGACACATCTTGGACATCTTGGACGAGGCAGCCAGCAACGAAGAACAACGAAGAAGACGTGGAGCATGACATGGCAATCCCGCAATCTAAGATTGCGGGAATAGGCTGCCATTTTACTGTTTATGCACACTAAGATTGCGGGACTAACATTTGTTTTGTAATTGCAGCGATTGACTAGTGTACTCTTCTTACACTTTGCAGTGTTTTTTCATGCATGATGCTATAGATTCCCTCCCTGCAAAGCTGCATGCAATAGTGAATTTGGTAGGAAATAATGAATATATTGAAGATGAATGAATGCAATTCAGCTTATATAAACGAATACACAAAGCTTCTATGGCATATCTACATTCATAATTTCACAATTCACACAATTTTGTTAGTTATCTGTTTTCCAAAAATCAAGTTAAAAAAAATATGGCTTATTTACACCCTGGTCCAAGAGACAATTCTCTTCTATGGCTGCAGCCACGACATCGTTCTGCTTATATGTTCGAAGACGGTGGTGACGATGCCATAGAACTCGATGTAAGGCGAGGCGATCAGTCGTTATACAATCACATACGGGATAATGGTATTCACCCCAATGTTCGTAATCTGGTTAGTGTAGCTGGTTTTGGTGGCGTTCTTGAGGTTGGCTACCTATTTGCTGACCGTGGTTTAATAACCGCGTTGGTAGAAAGGTGGCGTCCTGAGACTCACACGTTTCACTTCTCCTTCGGTGAAACAACCGTGACTTTAGAGGACGTGAACGTCCTCATGGGGTTGCGAGTCAACGGTCCACCAATTGCAGGACTACAGGAAAGATGGTCCCATGAAGTTCGAATTCAGCTAGTAGAAGGTATGTTGGGCATACAGACGAATGAGAGCATGTTTTCCGGAAATACTATTAAAACAACAATCCTTCTAGAAAAAATCAAGGAACCACTGCCCGAAGGGGCAGATATTGATATGGTTAGACAACAAGCACGTTGTGTGGTGCTGATTATTGTGGGTAATTCACTGTTGGCTGACTCTTCTAACGGTTGGACGTCATTGGCATTTTTAAGGCACGTCGAATCGTTAGAAACATGTGGTCAGTTTAGCTGGGGGAGTGCTGCATTAGCTTCTTTGTACAGAAACTTGTGCAAAGCCGCATGCTCCACTGATAAAACAATTGGAGGACCTATCACCATACTCCAGTTGTGGGCATGGACCCGAATCAGTGTACTATCTCCCCGGTGTAGTACCCGGTTGATGCCTGGAAAACCGTATGGCGCAATGTATGTATTTTCTCCATCACCCTTCCTTATGTAATATAAAATATTTTTTTTATTAAATAAACTAACTCGTTCGTTTAAAACAGCTGGAAAGGATCGCGCGATTTCAGGGGGGTGGCCTCGCGGTCGTTAAAAGCGATACGATCGCAACTTCAAAATTTATATTCCGAACAGGTATGAGACTGTTTATGTTTTGTTACAGTGAAAAATATATTAAATTTTACTAATAGTGTTTCTGTTTAATTTTTTACAACAGTTCATTTGGAGACCCTATGAACGAGCCATGGAGGTACTCCCGGAAAGTTGCACCGACGGACGGGCCTCTTGGTGTTCGGATTGCTACATTGTGTGGTTTCAGGTGGTGGAATACCACCAAGCCAGCAGGGTCTTGAGACAATTCGGATTCCGTCAATGGATTCCTCAGGGACCACCCTTTACCCCCGAAGTCCACCTCGAGCTGCACCAAAAGACGCGTGCTGGGAGACCATACGAAAACTGGTTTACAACATACCATAGCACGTATGTGCAGTCCTGGGATGAGCGCGAGAATCACGTAGTGGTCGGGGAACGAACCTCAGAACCTTCCGTGTATGCTGATTATATGGAATGGTTCTTAGAAAGAACCGTGGGGTACACGAGGAACCCAATGGCCATCCCGGTAGCACAACCGGGTTTCAGAGATGATGCTGGGATTGCCCAAGTGCTGGTATATATATGAATTTTTTTCAAATATATAAAAGTGTATATTTAAATGATAAATTTGTTAATATTTAATTTTCTTAATTTACAGATGGAGGGATACACGCAGATTAACGAGCAAGTGTCCCAAATCATGTCGTCCGTCCCTGCCAACTTCAGCACCAATCTTGGGGTGATTCAAAGCACTGCCCAATCAGTCATGTCGCAAATTGGTGTGGGTGATCGTTTGAACTACCGCTCACGGCTTGAAGGTAGCCCTGCTGCCTCTGTTGCAGACAGAAGCCGTCCTCAAAGAGCGCCTAGGCGAAGGCGAAATCAGAGGAATGCGGAGGTTCAGAGAGAAGAAGAAGTGTCTGTGCATAGTCATCAAAGTACGCCAGATAATATTTTCTTTGATGATGATCTTGGCGGGTTTGACCCTACCTCCTTTATTGCAAGATTCGGTACCCCACCACAACAGGGCACTACGAATATCCAAGGGGGGTCAAAAGAGATGAACCTCATGGAGTCGTTATTAAACGACAACCAATGGAACCCGTTTGATGCCATTACAACACCACAGACTACCTTCCCTCTCAACCCACCCATCAACACCGGCCAGTCATCGTTTAACTATTGGGCCCCAAATCAAGGTGGCGAAGGATCGTCGTCCAATTTCTACACACCAGTACCTTTGGAGTTCCCTAACGAGCCGCGTCGCAATCCACACCGTGAGCGACGTCCCCCTTTATGTGGTACTGACGGACGATTTTGTAACCAAGCTAATTGTGGACCCAATTGTAATAACTCTATATGAACTAATGATATATGAAATGGTTTGTTTTTTGATATATGAAATGGTTTGTTTTTTGATTGTTGAATTGTATTGACAAATAAAAAGTATTGACAAATAAAAAGTAAGTTAACAAAATGAGGTCCGGGGCTTTTTGTGAGGCCCGGGATCGTGTCACGGAAAGTCCCGTAACGCCTAGACCAGCGACGGCCCTGTTATATCACCCAAGGACGCCACGTTCGGCGATCCGGGTCCGGTAAAGCTCGGCCCGGGAGACGGATACAGGGGCCCGAAAAGGGCTCCCTGGGCATGTTTCAACACTAATTTTTCTTTATATTTTCATCCGGCTTTTATAATATAAGGATTTGTTATATTGACAAATAAAAAGTAAGTTAACAAAATGAGGTCCGGGGCTTTTTGTGAGGCCCGGGATCGTGTCACGGAAAGTCCCGTAACGCCTGGACCAGCGACGGCCCTGTTATATCACCCAAGGACGCCACGTTCGGCGATCCGGGTCCGTTAAAGCCCGGCCCGGGAGACGGATACAGGGGCCCGAAAGGGCTCCCTGGGCCTGTTTCAACACTAAGAAAACACCTTACATACAACAACAAACCGCATAACCAGTTTCAACATTAAGAAAACAGAAACTATTTTTACAAACTAGTCAAACTATACAATCCACAAGTCGTTTAGTCAATTTGTTAAATTATGATATGTCATTATTAACAGAGTTATTTAAGAATAATAAACTTATTGAATAAAAACAACGTAAATTTATTATTCACATGAAACGTTAAATATACAATCTACCAAAGTTACAAAACAATCTATTTCCGAGACCACCAATTCCAATTTAGCTGCAGCAGCAACATACAACTCCATATCTATCACACCACATATCTTTAGTGTTTTAACCAGCCCCCATATTTATGCATCTCTTCCCATATTTATGCACGCAGCGTCCCTCGATACTTGGCCCATATTTTAGCTTTATCTTTAAGTTCGTCGATTTGCTGTACATGGGTACCAAGTCAAGGGTATCTACGTAACTATGTCAGATGCCTGCTACTATAGAGGTACGAGCATGAGCTGGTGCATCCAATATCGCCAACGTCGCTAATTATGGAGCGAGTTTCTTCGACGTCGGAGGGCCTTGCGCTGAAGGTGTAGAACCCGCAAGCGCAATAAAGTTTGCTGCGAAAATGATCGACTTTGATGACTCGACCACCTTCAATTTCCGAGAACACCTATTCCAACTTTAAAAGCAACTCCCCATCCACCTTTTGTTTTAACGGTAAAAGAAGAATCACCATTTTGTTTTACACGCCTTGCCACAATCCTACAGGAACAACGAGGACTGATTCCACGCCTCGCCATATTCCAAATCAGAGCAACGAGGAATGAAGCTTCAACTTGCGGAAGCTTCAGCTTTACGTGAATTTTCCGAGAACACCAATTCCAACTTCTAAAGGGAGGCGAGGCCCTGATGAACTCCATCCACCACAGCTTCCATCGCCTGCCTTTGACGCCTGACGCGCCTCCAACTCTCTACATCAGAGCTACCTTTGACGCCTGCTGCGAAAAATCAGTAGCTTTGATGAATCCACCATCTTCAATGTTCGAGAACACCAATTCCAGATCAGCGTAGAATCAGCGCCCTCACCTACCTAAGGATTTGCTTAGAGGGTGGTTCCCAAGAAAGAAATAATTGGCCTGCCTGGGGGTGGTACACGGGATATTCAAACCACCATTGCAAGCCAGGTATTTAATTTTATAAACTACAATACCAATGTTGCATTCTACACGTGTTATAATACGTGCAAATGTAACATCGATCCAAGTAGTTTCATGCAAATGTAACATCGATCCAAAAATAAGATGGTCATGACCAAAAACTAAATGGATTCTTCTACAACCTTTGGACCCTCCAACATTAATATATTTGAAATCACATGACCAGACAGCCATTTAACACGTGCAAATGTAACACGGATCCAACAACACTAAAAAACCATCGCCTCTAACGCATGAGAATTATGAAATTCATTGTTTAGCCTGTTTGTGTTTGTGTTTGACTGTGTATGAAACGAACGAGTGTATGTTTGTGTTTGACAGTGCGGTGTAAACGAGTGTATGTTTGTTATATATAAGAAATGTAAATGATAAAGTGCCATGTTGTCTGAATTGAATCCGCAATCTTGGATTGCATAATACCCCATTCCCGCAATCTTAGATTGCGGGACTTCCACATAATACGCCACGTCATCGACTCGTCCAACTCAGCTGCCCCTCCTTCAAGACCTGCCTAGCTGGAAGTCCACGTAAGCCAATCCCGCAATCTAAGATTGCGGGACTACCATTTACCTAAACAACCTTCTGACACGTACCATTATCACAAAAAGTTTTAAAAAAAACACTACTTCTGCAAAAAATTCTAAAACTTTTGAGGTATGTGTAGTATGGGGTGTAGTATGAATGTATAGATGTTTGGTTGTTTTACATTGATGTAATACATTTTTTGTTGATGTTGTGGGGCATTTACATTGGTGTAATACGAGTTGTATAGATATTTTGTTTGTTTCTTAGGGTTTTGAAATCCTAGCTTTTTCCTTATTTATGTTATGCCGTTTACGATTATTTTGTATATGTTGTTTTATAAACAAATTTGTTAAATGGTGTTCCATTGGATTCATTATTGGAAGGGTGGGTTCATTAGGTGTACAAACTAGTTTAGGCTTTTGATAACTTAGATCTACAGTATATGCAAAATTAGGTTCATTATTGGAATCGGACTAGAAAAACACAAAATTCGATTTGACGTTAATTCAAGAATTTGAATCAAGTCCTTATCCGAACTGAGTTTTGAAATCGGTTTTTGAACTAAATTTCAAACTGAACAAGCTGATTATTTGAATTTGAATCATATATTTTTTTATTTCTTATAAAATATACATAATCTTTTATTTACATATATAAAAATTATATATTTTTTTCTTCATAGTTTAGGTTATTTGATTAACCGAATTCGAATCAGTTCTTTGAACTCGGTACCAATTCGAATGACCCGACTAAACTGAAACGAACTTGATGAGAACCCCTATGTAAAGAAATAATGTTATGCACCATGATCACATAACTGTTTGTAGGTGTAATCACTAATGGGTTACACCAACGTAAACCGTTTATTTATTTATTTATTTTTCTTTGTTCTGCTTAGTATTCTAATAAACATGTGGGGGTTACACCAACGTAAACAGGTTTTTCATTTTTGTGGTTTATTAAATTTGTTAGGTTGGATAACGAAGAGAGGCGAATGATGATCAACATTTTGCGAAGCAAAGTTCGCATGTTCAAGTTTCTTTTATACCCTATAAGGCTTTTGTTCATATGTGCATAATGAAGCATGAGGTTACACTAATTTTTGTTTTTTTGTTTACAAATGTTTCTGTGTGTGCATCAGTGTAATTTTTTTATACAGGCAGAAGCACATATTTATATTTGTAACAGTATTTGGAGATTAATAATTTTTGGGATTTAAGGTGGGAGTTTTCTGGTTTAGATGGTGAGGAATGATAAAACAGCAGTCCATTTACGTCGATGTAAAACAACACTCTATATAGTAAAAACAAAAACTTTTCAGGAATATAAAACAACACTCCATTTATGCCGGTGTAAACATAGCCAGCCATATATTTCTTTGAAGGATTTTCGTGGTTGTACTTGGTTTTCGGTTTAAAAATGGGCGCATAATACGTGATGCGCGCCTATTGCATCACGCATCAGATATTTTGGCGAAACCCATAAGAGCGCATCCCCTCGGTTAAGTTCTTTAGAAATGTGCTGATGCTTGTGAGTTTGATTGTCATTTCATTATGCAGGCAATCACATCGTTATCTTACACTTATGTTGATGACGCTCATATATGTTGACGATGCTCAAGAACGAAGAAAACGTTCATTTCATTTGTATCAAATTCTGCGCGTAATAGATATATGATGTATTGAAATCATGTCTTTACATATATGTAATTACACTAGTGTAAATTACATTAGCTTTGATGAATAACCACAAGCCCCTTCGGGTACATCTTTCTGCATTGAAGTCCAATAAGCCGTAAAAAAAGCCTATTACATTCGTTTGCACGAAAAAAAAACAATAAAGAGGTAGTATGACAATAAACCGCCGTTACATTAGTGTGCACCAAAAGAAAAAAAAACATAGGCTACTCCTTTTTTTTGAACGGCAAAACGGAACTATATACCCAAAAAGCGGTACAAGTTAGCAAGCAACTACAACTTGGACACTATACAAATGTGGCCCATAAAACCTCTACACCCTTCTGTTACATTCTCATAATATACCTAGTTACATAACCTAACCAAAGTCATGACCTGACATCTTGTTTCACTCCTGTATAGATAGATTCAAGCCTTTAAAGCCTTTTTATCACCCATCAGTAGGTAGTTTCCTTAATGTCCTCCACCATCCTTTTTATCATCTTGAAATGCAGGTGCATCCAATGCCTATAAAAAATAAAACATTAAACATAAAAAATTAACCAATAATCTCAAAATTAGTAACAGAATCGACAAACAAAACTTATTACACCGGTGTAACTACGTATTACACCGGTGTAAATAACCAACAAAACGTATTACACCAGTGTAAATTCGTGTTCATGATCAGTAACTTGACTCTGTCAAACTAAAAAACTACATTAGTTAGTTCTGAAGCAAGTTAACCCCTCAATGTAGGAAGAGTAGAAGATAATAAACCATCCTTGTGTATTTGATCTTTCAAATAAAGATAAACTGCAGCGCCTTTTTCACTGTCTGCATCCAATTAATAATTAATAAATAAATAAAATAAAAGGAAAAAAACCATGAAAAACAACCAAAAGCAGTGTACCAGCACATGGGACGCCTTCGTCGCCCACCATCTTCACTTTCTGCATTCCATCACTACCCGCCTGCGCGCCGGCCATAGCTGTCCCCACCGGTAACCCTGCATCGACCCCTGGGCCTGATACAGGAGCTTTCGCCGGCACCTGCGCACCAGGGTCAACTTCTTTGTTTTCTGTTTTTTTAAGACAAATGACAACAATCATTAAAAATAACACATCGTAGAGACTCAATATCAGCTTATGGACAACAATCAATATCTGCCTATGGGCATCCATTAAAAATAAGACATCCATTTTTCTCTGGTTTTACACTGGTGTAATTCACTGGTGTAAGACATTAAACCTAAAAAAAATAAGACATTAAAACCTAAAAAAAATGGTTTTACACTGGGGTAATTCAAAAAAGTTTTTTACCATTGTGCAGGTCGCCAACGTCGGCGACCATCCTGCCTGCCTCCGCAACTGTCCCACCTGGCGCCTGTTCAGCGGACACCGGCTCGGTCATAGCGTCTGCCTTGAATCCTACCCTAGCATCCACCTAATCATCATCCCATGACGTTTCACTTGACTCTGGCGTGCCAACAACATCATGCATGCAGCTTGCATCGTCGGTCGCCACCTCGTTTGGCGTCGCGTGGGTGTATTGCTCAGCCAAATCCCTAACCACTTCGTTTATCGCTTTCGAGGGTGTTTCAAACTGCTCTGGCCCCTCAACAACGGAGCTGCGACCAAAACCCATTTCCCGGGTGTACTCAGCCTCAAGTTTGGATACGCGAGCGTTCCCTGGATAACGTAAAGCCAACGATGCTAAGACCCCTTCCAGCCGCATTTTTGCTGCCCTAAGATCAGACAACCTTTCGTGCGCAGCGCGCACTTCTGCCTGAAACATTTTCAAAAAAATAAAAAATAAAAAATAATAAACTGCAGCATTTTTTTTAAACTATAATGTATATACCTCCAGCATGTCGCTTGCCCCCCCCCCCCCCCCCGCCGTCAACGCCTCCCGATTTTACAGCGCCAACGCTGACTGCCTTCAGTCTCCCCAACCCAAACCCTCCATGGTTTATCTCATGCTCCTGACGCCTGCTTAACAGGTCAAGCGACCAGTAATGCATCGCGCGGACCCCGGCTGGAGTGCTCATACCGACAACCTCAAAACTATCAACATAAAGCAACTGGAAAAAAAATAAAAAAAGGCACAAAAATGGACATGTAAGAAGAAAATTAAGACAAAAACCTACATCTTTTTTTATATACTATAGAACTGCCTTACAGTCAAGAAAGTCAACGGCCCAGTGAACGCGCAACCAGGATCGCTGCGTCTCCATTTCTGCTTGCAAGTTTTAAGGGAACTTATGACGCACTCACACCAATCAATATTCTCAAAATGTGTCTTGCTGGTAAAGCATTATAAAAAACACCGGGTCTCTTCGATCAGCGGCCTCTGACCCTGTGGACGATCCTATATAGATTGGACGGCTCGTCGCTCGACCAGTACTCGGGCCAGGCGTATCATCCCCTAGAAAAAATCGGACTCAAAATAAAAAACACTATAAAAAACACTACCCAAAATTTAAAAAAAAAATATAAAAAAACAATAAAATAAAATAAATCAAAACCTTTCAAACCCGAACTCAGGCAAACAACATCTGCAAGTTCTGAAAGCCCCCGTTTGCCTTGTCTAGAACTTCTTGTGCTTGCTACCATTTTGTTCGAACCTTTTTTACTAAACGATAAACATTTCAAAAATCAGAAACTATAAAACATTCAAAAAATCACTAAAACCATAAACATTTAAAAAAAACCCCAAATAACAAACAGTCATGAAAATTCAATACCGTAATTTTATTTTTTTTACCCTAATGTAAAGAACAGCAAACATTCAAAGCATACATACCCAAAAAATCAGTACCATACAACAACCCCCACAAAAGCATATAAACTTTTTTTACCCCTAGAAACTCTAAAACATATATCCCAAAAAACAGTATGATACAAACCCCCCTCTTCCAAAAAAAATAAAAAAATAAAAGAGAAACAGGGGAGAAAAAAAAACCCTAAAAAAATTATGCTTTTTTACCCTAATGTAAAGAACAACAAAACAAATCCAAACATACCGTCGTTATTAATGCTTCTTCTAGACAGCGTCCTCTTTCTTCTCTCCACGATCGCCTGCTTTCTTTTCAAAAAACGAGAGAGAGAATAGATGGAAATGTGAAATGTGAACTAGGGGAGAAAATTTTTTGAAAATAATGGGATTTTTGTTTTTCTCAAGATGATATATGGATTGTCAGTGAGAGGGAATCGAGAGAGAAAGAGTCTGACAGTTGGGGGTGTGCAAATGTCTAAAACACCCCTCAGGTATTTTTTTTGAATAAAAAATTAGGGGTGCAAGTTGTGGGTTGACAAAAAGACAAAAGTCTAAAACTTTTGATCTCAACCATCAATTGTCAAAGATCAATGGTCTACAATGGTTCTCGTGGTTCTCACAACTCATGAAGGTTCTCAAAATAACCCATCCCTATATATATATATATATAGGTCAATTATAAATTGAAAACCCGCTTGAGTTGAGAAAACCTTTTAAAACCCATGTAAAAAAACAATTTTTTTCTTTGAAAAATTAACAAGTTTAAAATACATGTTTTTAAGCGTTTTGGGCCAAAAAAATAAAAAAAGCGCCGATGGGATTTTTTTTAAAAAATAAACAAAGTTGCTAAAAACATAGGTAAATAGCTGAAAACATATGTTTTTTAGCAACTTTGTTTATTTTTTTTAAAAAAATCCCATCGGCTCTTTTGTTATTTTTTTTGCCCAAAATGCTTAAAACATCTATTTTACATTGGTTATTTTTTTCAAAAAAAAAATAATGGTTTTTTACATGGGTTTTCAAAGGTTTTCTCAACTCAAGTGGGTTTCCAAAATATACTTTCCCTATATATATATATATATATATATATATATATATATATATATATACACACACACACACACACATAGGGGAAAGTTAATTTGAGAACACATATATTTCGTGTGAACCGCGAAAACGCAATCTAAAGCCATTCAAATTCAAAATTTCTTTTTACACTTATCTTTATTATTAAAATATAATCTCAAAAACACAATTTACGCGGAAAAATTCAAACGTCTACGAAAATAAATTGTTATACACATGTGTAAATTTACTGTTTATACATGTGTAAACTGTTTTATTTACACATATGTAAAAAGTTAATTTTAGAGTGTTTTGCAAGAAAAGATGAATTATTTATAAAGAAAAATCATTTTTTAATGTTGTATTTTAGTTATAATGAGGTTTGTATTAAAAAAATTGATTTTGATTGATTTTTTTTGTTTGTTTTCAGGGTTCTTACGATATTTAGCGTTCTCAAGATAACCTTTACCTATATATATATTGAGAAAGTAAATAATCTTCATCATTTATAATATATAACACTACTATCATTCACACTTAGGTTATAAGTCAATCTTATGAAGAAAGAACTTCTAAATAAAAATATATAGACTAAAAAATTAAATAATCTTCACCACTTCCAATAATACCCCCTCAATTGAAATGTTAGCGGACGGACTCATAATAGATCTCTAAACAATAAAATGAGAGGGAATATCACGAGAATATCCCTTTGACCAACCCCTTTACGAAAATAGCCCACTCCCGTCTCTTTGGAGAGAGGCCTCACGGTATACAAGACCTCTCAAGTGTCTCCTGAGAGACTTTAGCGACGACCCAATAATTGTGTGACACGTGTACGTTGAGCCAATCATATCTTCTTTATTTTGAAAGGCATCCACAGAAATCGTCAAAAGTATGTGGTCCACAGAATTCATTCTTTCTAAGGCATCTCTTTCCTTCTTAAACTTTTTTTTTCCTTTTTTTTCCCTGTTCACACGCCACCTCCATCTCCTCCATATATTTTCCAAAATACATAATCTCTCTCTACTCTCTTATTTATTGCATCTTAATTTTGGACACAACTAGGAATATGTCAATGGCCGTTGATTATGTTGTTTAACTGGTAGACCATCATCTCAACCACATGTTCAACTTCTCTTCAATAATGACAGTGAACGACGTCTCCCCGATGCAATCTCCGGTGAAAAGCGTCACACCCCGCCAAGGCGGAAACACGGGGATGTGATTCGAAATGTTTTCAAGCACAAGGTTCGAGCAACACATAAGATGTAAATTAAATAGATACCTTCAAAAGATAATGTACTATGTGAAGTGCTCGTGAAATTCGTATATGACCCATCATAGGCTAGGTAAGCGAATGATTACTGTGCAAACCATGAGTCCTATAACCAAACCTCTTGACTGTTGTGCCTCGCGCATTGTATAATAAAGGCAACGTATGTATAGTATAATACTAGCACTCCTTTGTATGTGACTGGTTAGAGCGACTAACCAAGAGTGGGGGTGTCAATCCCAATAGATCTATTTAAGTGTTCCATGGCTACTGTTAGCCAATGGTTACAGTGTAAATTTAAGTACGAGGACTCTTGAGCTCATGAACCGAATGTCTCATGTTCCACATGGCAATCATGATAGAATATCACACCAAATGTAATGTACTAGAAATGTAGCATGTTTATCCCTCGAAAATGTAAAAATAGTAAAATGGGACCGTTAAACTCACCTGGTGACTGAAGATAAAGTCTAGTAAAGCAGAAAAGTGGAACAGCTACTGTCCCGACAAAAGGTACCCTATGATCAATTCAAGGACATAGTAAGTTATACGTTCTTGTCGTTTACCATACAAACCCGCCTAAAAAACAAATGATCCCATCAGAGCTTTAAAGCTCAAAAGAATGAGAGAAGAGTTGGTAGCAGCTGACTATGGTGAAATGAAATTAGTTGCCAGATGATCAGAAGTAAGACTGGTGGAGACCTTCAAAGCTCTTGATGAAAGAAGAAAGGTGGATCTGAGAGATTTAAAGCTTAGATCCAAAAATTCTAAAGTGGAAGTCCAATAAAGACACCCACGAATCACTAGTGGAAAAACCTTTCTTCTTTCATCAAGAGCTTTGTAGGTCTCCACTAGTCTTACTTCTGACCATCTGGCAGCTGATTTCATTTCACCATAGTCAGCTGCTACCAACTCTTCTCTTATTCTTTTGAGCTTTAAAGCTCTGATGCGGTGCATCTCACAAAACGACTAGAACTCATTTTCTTTATTTTCTATTAATTTTTTAACAACAAACCCGCCTAAAAAAACAAATAAAACACCTAATAAAACGTTTATGTTTCACTTTGGGCGAGTTTAGATAAAACCGCCTAAAATATACCCAAAATAAAATCAAATTCCCTCCTGCATTTTCATTTCCAAAATTTCCCCCCAATCCAAATACCGTTTCAATTTCTACTACCCCTACCCGTTCAAAAACATCCGGATCCGAATCTGAAATATCCGACAATCCGTATCCGAAATATCCGAAATTTCGGATCCAGATTCAGATATCAATATTCATTATCCAAAATTTTCGGATATCCAAAAACCGGATAATCCGATTTTGAACACCCCTACCCTCAAGTTCACGACTTACGTCCATTTTCTTTCGAATGAAACAAATTTAAAGTGATAGTGAAAATGAAAGAAACACCTCTTCAAAAGCCCTAATCTATAACTTTTTCGCTCTGGATCTATTTGTATCCATTTTCTTATTTACAACCGCCTTGAACCAGTATCATGTATGTGTTTTCCAACTTAACTATCTATGTGTTTAAGTTACTAACTGATTGTGTGTTTGTGAGTTTCTCATATAGAGGGTGTTTGGGATTGTGTTTCAAAACAACTTATTGACTTATTGGCTTTTCCAAGAAGCCAATAAGTCAATAAGCTGTTTGTGTAACTCAAAAGCACTTTCTGTTTTGACTTTTGGCTTTTAAATGTATGTGTAGTGGGCTCGTTATAGGGCGTTTTGCACCCCCATAGCGGCTGGGAACACCGCCCCCCGGGCGCTATGGAGGCGTTATGGGGGTGGCCGCTATTGATTCAACGGGCGTTTTGAAATTGGGTTGTGTGCTATGGACCATTGAACGGTCATATTTCCGAAGAAAAATTATCAATATATATATATATATAAATATATATATATATATATATATATATTACATATCTTAACACACATACAATACACACATACATCCTTCAACCCACAAACAAATTCAACACACAAACAAATCACCACAATGTCATCTCCTCCCTCCGAAAACACGTTTGTCGATCTATAGAAACAGTTTTTTCACAATGACGGCGCGAAAGAGGAAGAAGCCGTTACGAGTGTGGTTATGATAGCGTCGAGCGCGATGCATCATATAAATAATTCCGCCCCACGACCGATATTGTCTAGGGAATATATACAGCGAGACCGTGTATCTGCTAATGAGCGTTTAATGAATGATTACTTCAATGAGAATCCGGTTTACGGCCCTGATATGTTTAGGCGAAGATTTCGGATGTGTAAAACCTTATTTTTGCGCATTACCGAAGATTTAGAGTCCACATATGACTTTTTTAAGCAAAAACCCGATGCTAGAGGGTGTTTAGGATTCACCGCAATTCAAAAGGTCACTTCCACATTACGTGTACTCGCCTACGGGAACACATACGATATCAATGACGAGTATTTGAAGATGGCGGAGAAAACCACACGCGATACCTTGGAGTATTTCTGCTACGGTATTTACAAATATACATATATTTTTTATTTCTGCTATGGTATTTACAAATATACATATATTTTTAATTAGTAGTTACATTTTATATATACATTTGATTTTTTAGGTATATGCCAATTATATGGAAAAAGATACCTGAGAAACCCGATATGGAGCGACCTTCAACAACTATACCAAGCGCATTTAGAAAGACATGGATTACCCGACATGATTGGTAGTATAGATTGTCGTCAATGGCGATGGTATAGTTGTCCAACCGCATGGTGAGGTCAACATACACGCGGTGACCAAAAGGGACCAATGTTGGTTTTACAAGCAGTTGCCTCACAAGACCTGTGGGTTTGGTCGGCCTTCTTTGGTCTCGTCGGGTGTATGAACGACATAAATACTTTTCAGTTTTCGCCATTGCTAGAGTCTTACATTGGCGGAACAATACCCAAAGCTGGGTTTTATGCAAAAATAATAATTACTACGAGCATGGATACTACTTGGTGGATGGTATATATCCGGAGTATTCAATGCTCGACAAAACGTTTAGTCATACACAAGATCAAAAAAGGAAATATTTTAAGAGAGTTCATGAGTCCGCAAGAAAGGACATCGAGAGGTTTTTTGGCGTTCTTCAACAACGATGGCATTTTGTTAGAAATCCTTTTCGTGTGTGGGAAAAAGAAAGGATTAGAATGATGATGTATGCTTGTATCATAATGCATAATATGATACTTGAAGACGAAGGAAATGCAATATGCCCAAACTATTTTGCAGAAGAAGATGTTCAAGAGACGCAAGCGACAATGGAGGAGAGATTCCAAAACAGTACCATGTTGGTTCCAAGGATATACATAACCCATTGAAGGCGGATTTGGTTGAGGAAGCATGGGCAATTCGCCCGATTCATCACAACCATGAAGAAAAAGAAGGAGGAGGAGAAGAAGAAGTAGAAAACAAAGAAGACGACGACGAGTAGTTTTTTAACTATTTGTAGTTTTTTTACGTATTTGTAACTTTTTTTAAGTATTTGTAGTTTTTTTAGTATTTTGTAATTTTTTTTAGTATTTGTAATTTTTTTATTTAATTAAATATTATTAGCTATTTAATATTATTATTTAAATAAAGAATAATTAACCAATGATTACCCAATCATTTATAAAGCCCCATAATGTCCTTCTCACTACACTCTCTTTTTCCATAACGCCCCATAACACCAATTATATTACACGACACTTACATTGGCTGCTCGTACAGAAAAAAAATAGTAAAACCAAAGATAACACGACACTTACTAGTCTTGAACATGTTCACGATTTGCAGGTTGGATCTGTTTCTTTGTTAAATGATGAGTTTAATTCTGATTACTTTGATTTGTCACTTATTTGTTCCCGTGGCTTTTGGATGAATTCCGATTACATTACCGAGACTAACTATGCTAAATACTTTCTTTGTAGAACAAAAGAAATACCACGACGAAGATGGTTGGAATCCGTACTCCAAAAATGGTGTGATTTTGTTTCGTGGCTTTTCATCATTTTCCTTAGCTTCCAACTTTAAGGACGTCGCTGAAGCTTTCTGCTTTGGCGAACTTTCTTATGTCCCCGGAGCTACCCCTCCTACCAACATTCGTTGGCCTTGTTTTCACTTCTAATGAGCCTTCTCCTGATCAGAAGATCTGGCTTCATCACGAATCATGGTTCTTTTAACTTATGAGTTGTAATCGAATGTGTGTGTATATAAGTTGCGTTTGTGTATGTGACAAAATTCTTGTTGAATTATAGCAAATCTTTTATTAATACATATTTTTTGTTGCATATTTGTATAATTTGCAAATTCTGCATTTGCTTGTCAAATAGATTTGGCACGATGTTTTTAATAATTTTTTTAATATATAAAAGCATTGGTTAATATAAACCTGGGCAATCCATGTACTATTTGGGCTATCTGTATTATTATATATTTAGTAATATTATTAATATTAATGCTACATTTGGGCAGTTCCTACCCTTTTATGGGCGTTTTCCGAATCCGCCTAGAAACCTATTAATGTTTTTTGAGCCACACTTGTATGGGCGGTCCTAAGACCCAGCGTAGTGGGCTTGATATATAACGCCCATTTCCTTTTTCAACCAAATAGCGCCCCCACACCATTACGGGGGGGGGGGGGGGGGGGGCGGGGGGGCTATGCCTTCAAAACATCCCCAAGCGTGATACAAATAACGTCCGAGATATAAAACCTCACCCAATCACATCATGCCACATCATACCTTCTCTCTTTATATTATTATTTTATTATTTTTTTTAATTTAAAAGATAAAATAAAATATTAATAGGGGCTTTATATATAAAGCCCCACCACTACACCCTTTTTTCACTTTATTCCTCCATGCTGACTCAGCTGCCACGTGGACCAATCAGAAAGGGGGGCTTTATATATAAAGCCCCCACTACGCATGGTCTAAAACCACCTAAAACCACTGTTGTCACCGCCCATAAACACCACTTTTGTAGTAGTGAATTGACTCTGCTCAGGTCTGATAGAAATGCTCAAGTGATAAGCATGGAAGAGGCTTATGGTCCGTCAGCAAGTGAATTTTTTTAATTTGATCTAACGGAACACGTGGATGGTTTAGATATCGAGTTTGATGACCCTTACCCACCGCTCACTTTATTTTTTTAATTTTTATGTTTTTTTTATTTAATGTAATGTTTTATATTAATTTAAAAAAAGTTTAATAATGAAATGTGATGAAAAGTGAACACCACCACATGTGTTTAGTGATGTTATAAAATGAGGTGGCACAATTTGATTGGTTATGATAATGTGATGACTGTGATGGGATGATGACCACCCCATCCACCCTTATATTCATACGATTTTAACTCTCTTTTTTGTTTTTATGTCTTTCTTGCTTTCTTAATTTTATTGCAAATTAGTTTCAACATTAGTTTAGCTAAAACAATTTAAAATTAACTATTTTAATAAAACAATACATGGACATTAATCACATATAATTGTGGATAAATACCAAACTTACCTTAGCTTAGCCATCTATGTTCATAGACTTTTGCACAACTTAACGAAAGTAATCAATAAGACACGATTACACATAAAAAGTAGATGATGGTGCGATGACAAAGGGCAGGAAAACATGTTTATGTGTCCTCTCTTAAAGCCATCAAAATCTTATGGCATGCATGTATCTTGATTGCTTATATTTACTATCAGGCTCCATCAATCTTCAACTGAGAAAACACTTGGCAACTTTTACTTGGGCAATTAACTTGAGACCGAGCTATTGATATGTGCCTTCCACACCTTTTGCAATGGTTATATTTATTAGTCATGCTTGCTTTTGGCTTCCACTCTTCCATGTTTCATTAGTGTGGTGTGTGCTTTATGTTACATGATCAACCACTTAGGTAGTGGTAGGGTTCATGTATTTCTTTGTGTTTGATTATTGAGTGTTTAGGCCTATAAATAGGCTAAGTATGTTGTATGTTAAAATCAATGAATATGAATGAAAACTATGAACAAAGCTTTAAGCTTTAATCTATCTCTCTCTTAATTTCTTAGAAGTTTTGTAGGGTTTTCTTTGTAAAACCTATCAATGGTGCTTTCATTGAAGCACCGGTTTTCGAATGCGACCTTGTCATCCAACAAGATGAATCGATATAGCACCGGTATGGAGGTCTTGTTGGTGAGACTGATAGGTTGAATGTTGAAGGAATATATCGATGACTGTTTCGGTGTTGAGGTCGGAGTTGATGGTGGTGCGACGCTTCTCCTAGACAACGCCAGTGGTGTTTGTGGTTGATGTATGGCGGTTGGTTTCGGTGGTGGGATGTAGGCTGAAATTGGCTGTTTTGGTGATGGTGGTGTAGGAGTGGTTTTAACCGGCGGGTTGGGTTGCGCGGTTGTAGGGGCTGTTTTTGTTTCCGGGACGAGTGTTGTTACAGGTGGTTGTCGAGTGGGTATTGGAGGTGGTGGTGTTTCATTGTTAAATTTGTCGGCAATAGCGGTGAGAGCAGCGGCTTGTAGATCTAGTTTGGCGTGAAGGTTGCGGGTTTCTTCGATTAAGGTAGCTTGTTGGGCAATAAGTTGCTGGAAGAAATCGTTGGTTGTAGGCTGTGTGTCGTCAGTAGTGTCGCGGCGTGGCGGCATGGTAGAGGTAGAGTAGGCTAGTGAAAGCACCAATGATATGGTAAGGATAGGTAACCCTTAGAGGGGGTCAAGCTCCAAGAAGAATAGGAGAAGAAGAGATGCAAAGCCTAAGCTTTTCTTTCATAATTTTCGTTGATTCATTCATAAAACTTGTGCCTTATAAAGGCAATACAAACATGCACTCCAAAGAAGAATAAAACAACATGATGGTTACATTACCCTACCATTATCTTAAAACATGCATTTAATCATGCAAGAGTGGAACCATGATCAATTGTCTTTATTATAATAATGCAAGTGACAAGAGGTGGACTTGTGTTGTACGTATCATGGTGAACATGGGGTAGACTTGGCATGTATCAGCTATCGTTTACTTTATGCTCATCTTCGACACATTTAGAAGGCGAACGACCAGATATTAGCATCGAGAACTCCAACGATGTATTCATTATGGTATCATCATTTGGCTCTTCATCCAACACCTTTTCTTGAGAACGAAGCGCATATTTTAAGTCCACTAACACCTCATGCATAGTCGGCCTATCTTCTCCCGTTTTGTTCAAACATTTTTTAACTGTTTCCATGTATATCCTTAACGAATTAGGGTTTATCTTATCTACTAGGTAAGGGTCGATTATCTTCTTTTCCATCCCAGCCTCTATCTGTTTGATCGCCCATTCAGCCAAATTTGCCTCATCACTAGTATTATCAACTGCCTTTCTTGCACATAGCACTTCAAGTAAAACAACTCCAAAAGCGTAAACATCTGATTTTTGTGTCAGATTATTGTAAATAAAGTATTCTGGATCAATATACCCGAAACTCCCTTTGATATCTGTCTCTCCTTTTTCTGAGTTATCGAATCGTGATATCCCAAAGTCGGCCACTTTTGCTATATAGTTTTCGTTAAGCAAAATGTTTGTCGACTTAACATCACGATGAATTATCCCCTCCTTTGTACCCGTGTGAAGGTAATGTAATCCTTGAGCCGCACTAATGCAGATCTCAAGTCTTCGCGTCCACGATAGCTTCTCGTCCTTCTCGTCATCTTTATTAATTCCGCATAAATGTTCTTGAAGAGTACCCTTTTCCATGTATTCAAACACAAGTATCATCTCGGAATTCTCTTCACAGTACCCTATAAAATCAACTAAATGTTTATCATGTATTTTTGACAAGACCGTGATTTCTTGCTCAAACTCTGGACGACCCTGACTTTGTGCTTTCTTGCCTCGTTTCACAGCAACTACCTTTCCATCGAGTGTTCCTCTATAGACCTTACCGAATCCGCCTTCCCCAATAACCAAGTTCTCATCGAAATTGTTTGTCGCTTTCATTATATCAGCAAGCTGTTTCCGATAGCTGAGATTCAAGCTAGCATCTTGTAACGAGTTGTTAACGGTAAACTCGGTATCTATGCCATGCGATGCCGCGTTAGATTCCATTTTCGTCGATTCTGGGGCCTTCTTTATCCGGTACTTAAACCCGACAAAGAAACCTATTAACAGAACAACCACAAAAACTCCAACAGCACATCCAACCGCGACGTACACTTTCTTGCTGCTCTTCTCATCGTTCCAAGTATCATCCACACCCGACTTCTTCAACAACTCCATGATTTCGAGCCCATTCAATAACACGGGTTGATTAGTACCAGAAATCGGTCCAATACTAACATTCACAAACCCAAACTCAAATGAATCCACCACAAAATCATAATAAAAGGGAACTTGCACCTCTCCTATATTATTACCCAGATTAATCACCTGCTTATATTTGCTGTTAATGAAGAAATTGAAGGCGTCTTCAAGAGTTTGAAGACCCGTGCTTATTGTATCACAGAAATGTGCTCGAACAAGAAACTGAGCGTTCTTTTTAACCCCAAAACACCATGTGACATCATTCGCGGACGACGAATTAGCCTTCAACCGTATGGCTGTTTTGTATACATCATCAGGAGCATCGTATTCGGTAGCGAAACCTTCCTTATAATTAAGCTGGCCTTCGAATGGTTTCACCGTTTCTGCTGACTGACTGTTCACGATGAACTTATCATCTGGTATCCAGTTTCTTCTTAAAGTGTCGCGATCTACGTCTATAGGCTGACCACCAACGTTAATTCTGTAAACTGGGTAGAAAGCATAAGATGATGATACGTTATTAATATCACCATCTTGTCCGAAAGGTTTTATATGAGGTGTATCGGTGCCATGCCTGAACAGTTCAGACGGAGTTGTGAACGCTTCAATCGCGTTAACGAAAGCAGGAGAGGACGCGTTCAAGGGTGTGAATACGATTCTGAACTTTCGTTTTGATTGAATTGGGATTATGAAACCTTTGATTACAGTCGAGTTTCCAACGTTAAAGTTGGATAACAAAGTGTATCCAGAAACCGAAACATTGAATTTGGAAGTAGATAAATCAACTCCATTGTAAACAAAGGAAGAAAAATGAAGGTTTACCATCACGAAAGTGTTATCGGTGTCTGCTTCAAGTAGGTACCATGCTTTCTTAGTGAAAACTCTTGCTGTTCGGTAGATTTCGGACGTTGAGTTGGTATTGTTTTTGTTGTTTACAGCGTTTTCGCCACCGAATACTTTGAAGGTGGTGGGGTTGTCATCTCTAATGAATATCTTTCCGGTGAAATCGGTATCGGACTTTGATCCACAATTAATGAAGTAGTGGTTAGGGAACTCATATTGTGACTGTGATGAAACAAGTGTGAGAGCAAAAAAAAGGATGATAAGTGAGAAAGATTCCATTGAAGAAAGTGAATAATGAATGAATGAATGAATAATTCGAATGGAATTATTATTGGATTGATGATGATTCAAAAGAGAGTGTTGACGAAGACCCATGAAGACAAGCATACGAATTTTGTTATTATACCTAACCTTTACACAGAGTGGTGACTGTGGTCAGTCAAGTCTCTTTACAGGCTATTCCATATTGTCAATAAAGTATAAAATAAGCACTATCCTATTAACTAACATTGTGTCATTTTCTCCTTTGTTAAAGTGAGATGCATGCCCACTCAACAATATCTTGGAAATTTCATTTATGCATGTACGTTGGTTTAATAATTGATTGATACATATTGTTATGTTAGAAAACACATACCTCACACTGGAGTAGATATCTTTTGACCAGCTGTTTTAATGCTACGTAGTCCAACAAAACACATCATAATCATCATCAATTAAGAAGGCATAACAATATTGTTGCGTTCAGCCCATTTACTAACGAACGTGTGAAGAGGGGAATGAGTCAAAATAGGTTGAAACTTAGTAATAACTTTATAGTGTATGGAGCAATTCTTTAAGGCGAAATTTTTCTTTAACTGTTTATACTTTTGTTTTTATCCTAAAAATGCTTGAAAGAACCTTTTTTAAATGAAATAAATGGTATTGATAATCTCATAACTTACATGGCGTAATAAGATCATTCAGAACAAGTTTCCAAAAATTATGGAAAACATGTGTTTAAAGTTTACAATAGTATTTATATAAGGGAAAATCACCATTTTAGCCATTGACCAACTTTTTTTTTTTTTTTTTTACCAAAATAGCCACCTCCCATCTCTTGGGGAGTCGGCTCACAGGTCCCAAGACGTTTTCGTGAGATCTCGGTAATGGACCACTAGCTGATTGCCACCTCATGGAAAGACGGTTCCCGAATCCCAAAACGTCTTTGTGAGGCTTCCCAAGTCTTTCCTCTCTCTCTCTCTCTCTCTCACTTTCTCTCTTCTCTCTCTCCTCACTTTCTCTCTCCGCTCTCTACTCCCACTTCACCGAAGCTCCACCATCGAACCCATAATTATTTCTTAATCTAGGCCAGGTATATATATCTTCTCAGAGATATATGTCTTCCGTTAAAAACAAGATAAAAAATGCGTGGTCGCTCTCCCACATATTACAGTAAGACCCATAGTTGTCGTTTGCGTATTCTTTCATTAACAACTTATGATTTCCGTAATATGTGAGCTGCTTCCGGTATGGTGGTGACCGGTGATGGTGGCATCGTTTACGACAAAAGCATCTCCACCGCAACGTGAGCTGCTTCCGGTATGAGTTTGATGGTGGAGATGAGATCCGACGGTTGACGAATTGCTGGCATGTTTTTCATCAGAGTTATCACTCGAACTGACAGAGCCACACCCGGAAATCCAGGTCTTCTTTCTTTTCTCTGTCACACCAAAGACGAAGACGTCTCAGATCTGTTCCTCCATTAAAATTTATGGTTTTGCACCACCAGTCCACCACTCAAACCAGAACTCGACACCGCGATTGCGTCAAAAGACGCAAAGGTTTATGTGGTTGCGTTTAACATAGTTTATGATTTGCGTTTAACATATTGTGGTTGCGTTTAACCATAAACCATGTTAAACGCAACCACAATGGCCATGTACGACCGTGAAGGTGGAGGGTGATTAGAAAGTGTGGCAGGTACGACTGTGATGGTTCGGGTTCGGACGGTGTTGTAGATTCAGGGAGGTGGGTGGTCGGATTGTCAGGTATTGGTGTTGGTGATGTGCGAGGTGGTCGGAGGTCGACTGGTTCAACCGGTAGTCGGTGACCAGAAATGGTTCGGAGACGCCGAGTGGATTATTGATTTGTTATGACGATGGTTGTTTATTAGCATTAGATGGACGGTGGGGATGCTTGACGGAGAACCGAGGAAGGCGAAACATATTGCAATTGACGTTTTTGTATATAGTAGCATGGGAGACGTTTATATGCATAGTTTGAATTTGTATATTTGACTGCAAATCCATTGTGTTTCCTTCGTCTCAGTGAGAGAGAGGGGAGAGAAAGGGAGGGTGGGAGAGGAGAGAGAAAGGGAGAGGAGAGAGAAAGGGATAGAGAGAAAGGGTGACGTGTCGTGTAGTCATTGGTTCTCCACTGAGGTCTCACAAAAACGTCTCGGGACCTGTAAGCCGACTCCCCAAGAGATGAGAGGTGGCTAGTTTGATAAAAAAAGGTTGGTCAATGGCTAGTTTCGTGATTTTCCCTTTATATAAATCATATGTTAATTATGTCTTGAAGATTGACCAATATATCATTTTTGCAGGAAAAATAATATAAGAATTAATGATTATTTGTTGAAAAAACTTACCCCCAAGCAAGAAGCAGAACCTTCTCATAGAACACAGTCGACAAATGTGTCGAGCTGAAAGAGAAGCGCATTATCATGCAAAAATTTACAGTAATACTGGAGTCAAAGTCAACTGCTCGTCATACTAAGTCAAAGTCAATGTTGGTCATATTATTCTTGATGGAAAATGTGTTCATCTAAGATTATCTTGTGCTATTATTGTATTGGTAATCAGCATCACATTACTTTTAACATCCAAACTAAGAACACAAAGCTCACAAATCCTAATCTTTAGGCTCCAGAAACATGCGATCTGCTGAATTTCTCACAATTGGATATGATGGTAGATGACCTCCCAATTCTCCATATGATCAATAAATAACTAGTACATTTTTCCCACAATACTAATAACTTAACGTTACTTGTTTTAAGATGAAAACAAAATATAATATTCTTTAAGACTATGGGGTGTGGCTCGGGAAAGAAGCTCGGGGAGCTGACCTGGAGGGCTTCCCCTTCGGGAACACCCCCCCCCCCCCCCCGATGGGCCTTCGGTGAGCTCGGGGAGATCATCCCGTCTGCCCCGTCCCACTTTCCAATGATGTTTATGACCGTTGCATAAAAAAAAAGAAAAAAAAACGTTTTGAGAGAGAGAGGGGGGGAGAGAGAGAGAAGCAGGTGGAGTCAGACGGTGGCGGGACGGCGGTGGGGTTGGTTGCAGGTGGAGGCGGACGGCGGGGGTTGGAGCAGGTGGAGTCAGACGGTGGCGGACGGCGGTGGGGTTGGTTCCAGGTGGAGGCGGACGGCGGTGGGATTGGTGGGTGGAGACAGACGGTGGCGGTTGGTGGCGGTTGAAGAGATGATGATGATGAAGTTTGGTGAGTTGTGTGTGTGTGGGTTTAGACTTTAGAGAGAGAGAGAGAGAGAGGAAGAATGGGTTGATGGGTTGTGTGTGTGAGTAAATAACCGTTCACTTTTTTTTTTTTTTTTTTTTTTTGCATTTAAATAATGGAAAGGGGGAAGAAGGGGAACCATTTCCCCTAGAAAGGGAGGGGAAGGGGAAAGATGACGTGGCGCTGATGTGGACAAGGGGGAGGAAGGGGGAAGGGGGAGCACACCCCATAGTCTAAGAAAAAGATGAGATCTGTAATAGTATATATACCTAAGTGTCCATAAACGAAGATATGTCGCTGTACTTGACACTGCCCCAAGTACAAACTCTATTGTATGAATGAGTTGATGAACAAATACTTAACCCATGTTCTTTGTAATTATGTGAATCATGACATGGCTTACCTGCAAAGATTCTTCTGTCCATTCAAGGGGTGTGTATGATTTTGGTTCAGGCCTCAAATAAACACTTACTACACACTCAACGATTTGTATATGTTAATAATTGACAAGAAGAAAAATGGAAATGAAAGCTACTGATAATTTATTATGAAAAGGACATGGCTATATATAAGCCTACAATGAACTCAAAGATCCAATGGAAATAACAAACTACCCCACTTTCTAGCTCCACTCTCCAACGTTCATTTTTCCTCCACATAATTCGGTCAACCTACTTGACTTTTTACTATTATTAAATTTCTAAATAAAACAAACTAAATACCAAATAATAAAACTAAATAATAAGCACTTGAGTCAAGATTAATTCCAACATATGACTGACCTTGTATCTAAAAAGCCATTAAACACAAAGGTGCAAATTAGAAAGAGCGTGATAGTATGATAACAGGAAAACAAAATAATTATGTTGTGCCTTTAAAATGAAAGGCTTGAGTAGAAACATCCATGGGACATTAATTTGAGAGAGCAGTAATAAAACAAGCTCGTAAGGAAATGAACTGTGTCATGTTTTTATAATATAGTTTTTCTTTATCCAAAATGAATATTACTATTGCTAGAAGAATCATATCTGAACTGTCTTTTGGGTTGGGGAAAGCTGGTTCCCACCAAGTGTTGGATGATTTACAAGAGTATACGCAAATCTATAACAATAACTGATAATGGATTATAAGAATTGATCGAATGTTTACAAAGAGTTTTCGAATATGTTGGGTTTTGATAATATAATTTGATAACTGTCAAATGATACAATAGGAAACTATATATACATAAGTTAATTAATCTAAGCGACATGTCTTGATCCGAAACGTTGTGTCTTTGGTTTGAGCCGTCGCGTGTTGTGATGAACCGGTGTAAGTAATGTCTTGAACCGGTTATGATATATATCTAGCTTATATGATTATAACATCCAATACCCTCCCTTAAGCTAGATTGGTAATACATTCAACATAGTGCGTAATCTTGTGAAGTCCTTTGGCTGTAATGCTTTGGTGAAGATATCCGTTGTTTGATCTTTGGTGTTGTAGTATTTTATCTCCACGTCTTCAGTCTTGATTATGTCTCTTATGAAGTGATATTTGATTCTAATATGTTTGCTTTTCCCATGATAAACTGGATCTTTTGTGAGATTGATAGTAGACTTGTTGTCACAGTGTAGGATGACTGTCTCATTTGTGTCAAACTCTAATTCTTTTAAGATACCTTTTAGCCATAGAGCTTGACATCCAGTAAGCGATAGAGCAATGTATTCTGCTTCTGTTGATGATAATGCTACTACCTTTTGTTTCTTGGATTGCCATGAAATCGCGCCTGATCCTATATTGAATATGTATCCTGACGTACTTTTACTATCATCTATATCTCCGGCATAATCACTATCACTGTAGCCTTTCAATTCAAATGTGTTTCTTGTGTATACTATTCCATATTCTGATGTGCCCTTTATATATCTTAGTATGTGTTTTCCTGCTTCCCAATGAAATTTCTTTGGTTGATCCATAAATCTGCTTATTTTGCTAACTGCGAACATTATGTCGGGCCTTGTATTGGTTAGATACATGAAGACTTCCAACCAAACTTCGATATAGACTTGGGTCAATGTTTTCTTCATTGCTGTTCTTGATCAACTTTAGTCCATATTCCATTGGTGTTGAGGTTTTAATGCTATCTGCCATTCTGAATCTTTCAAGTATATCTTTGGCATATTTTGTTTGAGAAATCCTTATAGTTTCCTGATCATAGGTAACTTCCATCCCTAAAAAAATAGTGTAGCTTTCCCATATCTGTCATCTCAAACTCTCTTTTCATGGATTCCTTGAATGAGTTAATTTCCTCCATGGAGTCACTAGCTATAATTAAATCATCTACGTATAGGCATACCACAAGTCTAGAGGTCTTCGTCTTCTTTAAGAATAATGTATGTTCAAATGTACATCTTTTGAAGTTATGTTGTTCAAAATATTGACTGATTCGACTATACCATGCTCTTGGAGCTTGTTTCAAACCGTACAGTGCTTTCTTAAGAAGACATACCTTATTTTCATTTCCTGTTTCTATGAATCCCTGAGGTTGTTCTATAAACACCTTCTCTTTTAACTCTCCATTTAGGAATGCAGTTTTTACATCCATTTGATGTAGATACCATTTGTGTTGAGCTGCTAAGGCGAGTACTAGTCTTACAGTCTCAAAACGAATTACTGGTGCAAACACTTCTTGATAATCTATCCCATATTTTTGCTTGTATCCCTTTACTACTAAACGAGCTTTATGCTTATCTATGTTTCCATGTTCATCGTATTTGGTCTTACATATCCATTTTACTCCTATGGGTTTTTGATTCTCTGGTAAATCAACCAACTCCCAGGTCCCGTTTTTCTGTATAGATTCTATTTCCTTCTTCATTGCATCTTTCCATTTTTCTTACTTGCTAGCTTCTTCATAGTCAATTGGATCTGAATCAGTATAAAATGCAAAGTTTGCAGCTTCTTGATGTCTTTGATATAGATTTCGCACTTCCGGACTGTTCATTGGTTGGGTTCTGCAATGGATATCAGCTAAGGTTCGTATTTTTAAAGGTGGACTTTGACTAGATGTTGTAGCGTCTAGATTTTCATCCTCAATTTGTGTTTCTTGCTCATCCTGCCTTTCATTTTCGGATGTATTATGTATGGGTGAGTATTCTTCATTCCTTGATATTTGATCGTGTGTACTGTTCTCACTGCCTTCTGTGTTTTCGTTTTCCTCTAGGGTCACAACATCTTCATTTTCATTTTCCTCCCAAGTTTTGTTTTCATCGAATATAACATCTCTACTAACTATGATCTTTCTTGTAATTGGATTGTATAATTTATAAGCTTTACTATTTTCGCTGTATCCAACAAAGATTGCCCTTTTTGTTTTATCATCAAGCTTTCCTCGTTTTTGTTCCGGTATGTGTGCATAGGTCAGGCATCCAAATATTCGTAGATTTGACACATCAGGTTTTATTCCAGTCCATGCTTCTTCAGGAGTTTTATCGCTAACACTTTTGGAGGTAGTTCTATTTAGGAGATATGTAGTACAACTTACAGCTTCTCCCCAATATTCGTTCGGGAGCTTCTTCGTTTTCAACATACTCCTACTTAGTTCCATTATGGTTCTATTTTTACGTTCGGCAACTCCATTTTGTTGTGGTGTGTAACTAGTGGCCAGTTGATGATGTATTCCATGTTCTTGTAAGTATTCTTGGAAGGTATTTCCACAATATTCTCCACCTCTATCAGTCCTGAGATATTTGATTCTTTTGTCTGATTGATTTTCTGCTAAAGATTTAAATATTTTGAAGAAGTGTAGTGCTTGTGATTTTTCCTTGAGGAAGTATATCCAGGTTTTTCTGGTGAAATCGTCGATGAAAGTGATAAAATATCTACATCCTCCGATAGTCTTCGTTCGCATTGGTCCACATATATCCGAGTGAACAAGTTGTAGGGGTCTTTCAGCTCTCCATTTTGCTTGTTTACTAAATGGTTTTCTTGCATGTTTTCCTAAAGCACAACCCTCACAGACATTGTCTGTCTTATACATTTTAGGTAAGCCCTTTACTGCTTGTTTGTGTTCCAGCTCAATCAAGGTTTCATAGTTGATGTGACCATATCTTTGATGCCATAAGTCAGAACTGGTTTTTGTGGAAGTGTACAGGACTTTGGGCAAGTCTTGATTTGGATATAAGGGAAACATCTTATTTTGGGTCATGTGAGTTTCTGTGATTATCTTTCCTTCTTGATTCTTTATGGTACACATTTCTTTTCCAAAAAATATACTATATCCCTTTTGTAGTAATTGTCCTACGCTAAGGAGATTGTGTCTTAAACCTTCTACATAAAATACATTTGGTATTTTGTTCACTTTATCGTTTACTCTTATGCATACCTCTCCACTTCCTAATACTTGTAGTCTTTTGTCATCGCCTGTTCTAACTTCTCGTCTATCTTGATCATTAAATGTAATAAATATATTCTTATTCCCCGTCATATGATTACTACATCCGCTATCTAAATACCAACAATTCATATCCTTATTTTCTTCCATATTTAATATCATGAACATGCTATCTTATTCAGATCTACTTTCTTCCTTACTTATCATTGCGGATTCACTTTTCTCGTCTTCTTCCTTATGTGGACAATTTCTAGCTATATGACCTAATCCTTGACAATTATAACAAACAATGGGTCAGTATCGCCCAGATCTACCTCCTCTTCCTCTTCCTCTGTAGCTGTTATTATATCTATTCCCTCCTCTATTTCTTACTTGAGTCCCACTTTGTACTTGGAATGCTTGATCTATGACTTGTGTGTCATATTGCTTAAGTCTTAGTTCATGGGATTGTAGTATTCCCATAAGTTCTTCAATTGATAGCTCTTCTAGATCTTTGGACTCTTCTATAGCTACTACTACAGATTCGTATTTTCTGGTCATACTACGTAATATTTTCTCAACTACTCGTTTATCGCTTAATTCTTCTTCGTTCATCCTTAACTGGTTAACTATTGTAGTAACCCTATCAAAATAACTTTCTATTGTTTCTGTGTCTGACATTCGTAGTATATCAAATTCGCATCTAAGGGTTTGTAATTTTACTGTTTTTACACGTCGCTCTCCATGGTATGATTTGTATAGTATTTCCCATGCATCCTTAGATGATTTTGCATTAGCAATTCTTTCAAATATTGTTTCTGTTGATGCTTGAAATAAATAATGAAGTGCCTTCTTATATTTCTTATTTTGTTCCTTATGTTCTTTTCGTAAGGCATCATTTGCATCATTTGGTAATTCCTTAACACCATCCTCTACTATGTTCCATAAATCTTGAGACTCTAAGAGTACTCTCATTTGAATGTGCCAATGATAGTAATTTTGTCCCAATAATTTTGGAATTTGGGTTTGTACCCCTCCTTGTGTTGTCATATTATTTTTTAATAATAATTGTTGATATGTGTTGAGATCGTATGTTTAATCTCGAAACAGCCAGATAGAAATAACCCAAGATATGTTTGTTTGTCTTATTCGGAGTTTGACTTTCTAGGGTCAACGATTTCAAAAACAATAATTAATAATTATCCCTTTTGAATTCCCTCATAAGTCCGAAGATCAAAAAGACGGAGATAATCTGGATAAATTCTAAATATGTTTTCCAATCTATCCTATGCGATTCTTATATATGTAATAACGGTTTAACAATCGATCGCTATATAACAGTAGTCGGAGTAAAAATTGCACTCTGTTCTACGAAGGAAATAATAATCAAAGCAGATTTAGGATCGGGAAATTTACAGACGATTTTGTGTGTTGATTCGATGAAAATTTCCTTGCTGATATGATTCGTGTAAATCTGCTTATTGTTTCTCGAGTTTTTCCTTCCTTTTGAACAACCGAAGTGATCCTCTATTTTTCCGATTGAGTATGATAACCGGATGTAAGATCTTATTTGAATAATTTCTTCGTTTCCTTGGCTCTGATACCAGTTTTGTTGGATGATTTACAAGAATATACGCAAATCTATAACAATAACTGATAATGGATTATAAGAATTGATCGAATGTTTACAAAGAGTTTTCGAATATGTTGGGTTTTGATAATATAATTTGATAACTGTCAAATGATACAATAGGAAACTATATATACATAAGTTAATTAATCTAAGCGACATGTCTTGATCCGAAACGTTGTGTCTTTGGTTTGAGCCATCGCGTGTTGTGATGAACCGGTGTAAGTAATGTCTTGAACCAGATATGATATATATCTAGCTTATATGATTATAACATCCAATACCAAGATCATTAGTTGGGTTAAGAAACATGTATATCATTACTTTAGGACAGAAAGAAACCAAACATGCCATTTAAAAGGATCATCCTAGGAAATAAACCGAGACCTGAAATTTGCAAAATTAGAAAAATACCATCAGTTAAGTTTACATAAGCGAGCAGAGACAAAATCTAGAAATTCACCAAAACTTACTAAACATTTGAAGGATTCCGAAGGTAAAGAATGTTGAAATAGCTGAGTATTATTCCAATGTTCATTTGTGGTACCCAAAAAAGAATTGAAATTTTCATGGTTAAAGAGTTGAGAAATGGCAATTCACTTTGAGTCCCATGCCATGCGGGATTCATGCAAAACATGCATGTATCACACAACTTTATCAAGCCTATGGTGGTAGCCTCACTGCACAAAAACAAAAAGACATCAAGAGATAGAATAGAGACCCGGGTATGTGCGGTGGTGGTTGTCTGATAAACTACATACCTGCACCATCACGAAAGGCATATTCTGAGGACTAAATAACTCAAAATTAGTTACAAAGAAAAACTCATTATATATCAACCTGGATATATGGAGAAGAAGGCCATCGCATGACACAGTGACCACCAAAAGTCATTTTTATTATGTCTACAAGCTTAGTAGCAATCATTCACATTCAGTTGTGATTAGGGTTACGGAGCATTGATAATCTTGATTTTGTAACGTACAACCACATAAACTTGTGCATTAGAGATAGACAATAAAGGACTCAATCAAGAGTATGGGTTTTACATTGGGTGTTATTCACGGATTACATGTTGAGAGAGATATAATGTGTATATTATACACATATATAATGGCATCATATCTTGTACACAAGGGTCATAAAGGGAAGAAATGACCAAAAAATAGACATTTGTGAAGGGACCATTCAACTCTCATCTTAAAATTTGGATGAAATTACCTTATTAAACATCTTTGGTAAGGCAATGCCGATAAGATTTGCATAATTTAAACGTGTTTGAACTTTGAAGTTAGTTAATCTATAATTTTAAATTATGTACTATATAACAAAAGTAAAATCTGTGTCAACCATCAAGGTCGGATCAATTGTAATAACTCTTATGGATTAACATTTGTTAGAAACTTTTAATGTTTTGTGATTATTTAACATGTGAATCTTACAAAATATTCTATATGCTTAATTCACTTTTTGTTTTCGTGTCTTTCTTTATTTTAAATTTTATTGCAAATTAGTTATAACATTAGTTTAGATAAAACTTCAATTAAGCATTTGAACTTAACTTTTTTGATAAAACAATAGTGTACATTACTCACATACAAATTGGGGATAGATACAATACTTACCTTAGACATCTATGTTAATTGTCTTTTCACAACTAGACAAGAGTAATCAATAAGACACGATTACACATATAAAAGAGAATATGATGGTGCAATGACAAAGGGCACGAAGCATGGTCATGTGTCATTTCCTAAAACCATCAAAATCTTATGGTATGCGACTATGCATCTTGATTGCTCGTATTTACTATCGGGCTCCGAAATCTTCTGTTGATCAGTTCTGAATGTATATAATGGAAAGCATGATAATAATAAATAAATGCTTGATTAGCCAGTGAATCTAGTAACCGCAAGAGAGATGGAAGACAACACTTTGTCAGTATAGTTAGTGATGACTCGCATTAACATGTAAAACAGGCATAAACAGTTTCATAATAGGATACAATTAGGCTTATAATAGTGCTAATTGATACTTAATTGGTTCCTATTTGTATTTCTCAGGAAATTGGAGCTCCAAGGCAAAAACAAAGGATTTCCGGGTAAAAACAAGCAAAAACTGGAGATTCCTAAAGATACGAGACTTGAAGCATGTTCCCTATATGTTTTGAAGACAATCCTGGGACTTAAACAGTGACAAAATCAGTCCGGGATTGACCAAGCACACCCACGCCCACTTGCACGAAGGCCCTGCATGCGAGAAGACAACGCATCAAACTTGGAGGGCAAGAAAACTTAGGGAACAAGCTGAGCACGCCCATGCTCATGCACTTGGCATGGGCGTGCCAGACAAAAAGTACAGACAAGATCAGACCTGTAACAACAGAACGTACGTGTAACAGCAAGCACACCCTCGACACTCTTTGGCGCGGCCGTGCAGCCTTTGGAAGTCTATAAATAACAAGCTAACCGCCACCATTTGTTCATCCCTTCTTGTGCTCTCTTGGAGCCGAACTCCAAGCTTCTTTCCGAGATCTTGGGGTCTTGTGGGAGGCCTTCTGGCCCTCCTAACATCCCTCAATGGTTATGGCTCGTCCTACCTTGATCGGCTTGGCCAAGAAGAGGATCGTAGAGTAGTTCATATGCAATAAAACATCGAGGGTCATGAAGTTGTTAGATGCATAGCACTTGAAGATGGATAGCTTGTCTATGAGCAGCCATGTTCTTGGCTTGATCATTCGATATGGTTGTATTTGTATCTTTCTATTATCATGAACCTATTTCGATTTGTAGACTTTTAGTATTATTATTAGTAGTTTATTTTTATTTAGTTGTGTTGTTATCTTCTTCTAATCTTTATTTGTTTATCTTTGTGACAGGTTTAAATGATGATTAATTTAATCAACTTAAAATCAACTCTAACTTAATAAAATAAATAGAGGTATAATCAGCTTCTGGTAGCCCTAAGCTAGATCCAATGCGAGGAAACCGGTAGTGAGATAGATCCTTCAGGCTTCTGATATCCGAACCGGATTCTAAGCAACGGCTTCTGAAGTGGGCCAGATCTGAGTGACACATTTCTTGTACATACCAGATGACTAAGTAATTTTCTTGATAAAGGGAGAATTCTCTACGGGTGCACCAGTGATCTTCGGATTGCACACCTTTAGGATTATGTTCCACCTTTATCAAGGATTTTATTCGGTAGTTGAATGACTTTCTTGGCAAAGGGAGGATTCCTTATGGGCGCTCCAGTAGTCTTCTGTATCATACGCCTTTAGGATTATGTTCCACCTTTTTTAAGGACTTCATTCAGCTCGGGAGGTTATGGGTTGGGTAAACCAACTTTATATATATATCAGGCCTATAAAGTGTTACTAAAGATAAATGAAATAAAGATTCTATATCTAGTTCTTGTTGGTACGAAGCCATTAACCAATGGGGATATGTGTCTTCTGACCCGACTGTAAGAGATATCCTTCGGTCTTAATATCGTTAACCTACTTAGGGGATACGTTGTCGGTAAGGTTGGCTATAAGTGAGATCCTACGGTAAGGAAAGCGAGAGCTAAGGGAGGTGTATGGTGTTCCAGGTCGGAAGTGAAGCCTCCATTTCAAGAAGAAGATAAGTTCAAAGACCAGATACTTGACCGCGGTTTGAGGAGCCCGCTATACGCGAGGCCCTGGCGGAGAACCCCAGGTGGACGCACGCTAGAGAGGTTTTGTATTCTACTCAGTAGTAGCCTCTGTTTCTCTATCAAGGAGTCAACACTTCAAGATCCCTCTCGTGTTCCTCACAATTAATTAAACTTAGTATTAATTGCCAAAATGGCCCCTGAGGTTTGGCCCAAATTCTTTGTTTGGTCACTTTTTTGAGTTTTCTGCCAAAAGCACCCCTCACAGATCGAAAATTGCCTAAATGACCCATATTTAACTGAGTATTGAAAGTCAGTTAAGTCTCAGGGGCAATTTCGTCCTTTCAAAGGGGTTAGTTAAACAGGGGTTAGACATTTCAAACCCTATCATTATTTTTATAAAAAACCCATCAGTCTTCCCTCTCTCTCTTCTTCAATAACCCTCTTCATATCAAAATATTATTCATTCATTCACAAATCAAAGAGATAAAGACGTAAGGTATTTGGATGGCCCCCACAAGTCAAAGAGATAAATATTATTCACACATAATCGAAGAGAACCCAGCCCAAATCGAAAATAATTTTTGGGTGGCCCCCACAAACAACAAATCAAAATCCAGATCCACGAATATCTCATCTTCTAAGTCGTCAATTTGTGTTGTGATAAGGAGACGTAAGGTATTTGTAGAGATTCAATTTGCAGAGATTCGATATAGACGATGATGAATCAAAAGGCGGCATCAAATTCATCTGAAATGACGACGGATTAGTCTTAGTGGCAGCTGGGAATGACGTGTTTGACGATTATTAGAGGGAGGAGGATGATTGTTCTGCTGTTCGGGTTTTAGTTTAGAGAACATTTTTCTGCCGTCAGTGTTTACTATTCCGGTGGGTATGAGTCCGGCGAGCTTGCTTGATTCACCTGGAGGAGAAGGAGTGGAGATTGGAGGAGAGAGAAGAAGGGAAGTGGATAATGGGGAGGTGGCAGTTGAGGAAGGAGAGAGAGGTGAGGGTAGAGAGAGAGGAGAGGATGGTGGAGGAGAGAGAGAGGTTGTCGGAGCAGTTGGAGAGGAGGAGAGGGAGGAGGTGGCGGAAAGGGGTGGCGGAGTCGCAGGTGGTGGAGCTGTGGAAGGAGGGGTGGGTGAGGTAGGTTGAAGAAGATGATGAGGAAGAAGGAGTGAGTTGAAAGGACGAAATTGCCCCTGAGACTTAACTGACTTTCAATACTCGGTTAAGAACTCAGTTAAATATGGGTCATTTAGGCAATTTTCGATCTGTGAGGGGTGCTTTTGGCAGAAAATTCAAAAAAGTGACCAAACAAGCAATTTGAGCCAAACCTCAGGGGCCATTTTGGCAATTAACTCTTAAACTTAACTATTATTGTAATAATAAACTTAACTACGTATTTGGAGAGTCCCGAGATGTGCATATTTGATCTCTCTACTATTTTTATCTTTTCTTTTATAAAACCAAAATCTTTTTCAAAACTCTTTTTATTAAAAGAACCCCTCCGTTTTATTTTTATTTTCAAAACCAGATCAGTTAATTGATGAAAGGTTGAGTAGGGGAAAGTGTGAACTCTGGAATACGATACTCAATACGTACCTTAGAAGCTATACTATACACGTCAGGTTCTCTGCCTATGTGTTGGTTTTAGTTTCTAAAGTAATTATTGTTTACTTTATAAATTTAAAATTTGGTAAAAACCGGTTTAGTAAAAATCAGTCGTTTATCCCAAACCAATGTTTTGAAAATAAAACATCAAGTTTTTAGCACCGGAAAAATGACATATTTCTAAATTACTAAAACCACGCACACCAATTAGGTTCCCTTTAGGGTGTATCGTTCTGATGGAGTTATGTGTTCTTGAGTTTTCAACATGTTTGAGAGAGAAAGAGACACGGAGAGATGAGATGGGATGATTTCGTTAGTGATGAGGCGTTATGTTATGTCAACCCTAATCTTATAATAAACTCTCTATATATATATATACACCTAGGGACACCCTAATAATGTTAGTAAATTTAATTCCGTCCATCAAAGAATTACCCATTATTAACGTAGAGAAATTATAGTAATTGATCAATATAATATAAACTATAATGGTGGCCACAAATAAATATGATAAACATAAGTTATATTTATTCTAACATCTTCAACTAAGAAAACACTTCACAACTTTCACTTGAGTAATTAACTTTAAATAGAGCCATCGTTTACTTTATGCTCATCTTTGTCTCGTTTAGAAGGCGAATGACCAGATATTGGACTCGACAACTCCAACGATGTATTCATTTTACTATCCTCATTTGGCATCGACGACTCCAATGATGTATTCATTTTACTATCCTCATTTGGCATCGACAACTCTGACGATGTATTCATTTTACTATCCTCATTTTGCATCGACGACTCCAACGATGTATTCATTTTACCATCCTCATTTGGCATCGACGACTCCAACGATGTATTCATTTTAGTATCCTCATTTGGCATTGACAACTCCGACAATGTATTCATTTTACTATCCTCATTTGGCATCGACGACTCCAACGATTTATTCATTATGCTATTGTCATTTGGCTCTTCATCCACCACCTGTTTCGTGACAAGCTTAAAATCGGCATCTAATTGTACCTCTTGAGACCCCATTTTTGTAGATTCTGAGGCCTTCTTTATCCGGATCCGGTACTTATACCCGATATAGAAACCGATTAACAAAACACACACCAAACCTCCAACAGCACATCCAATCACAACGTACACTTTCTTGCTGCTTTTCTCATCGTTCCAAGTATCAATCACACCCGAATTCTTCAACAGCTCCATGATTTCGAGCCCGTTCAATAACACGGGTTGATTAGTACCAGAAATCGCTCCAATACTAACATTCACAAACCCAAAATCAAATGAATCCACCACAAAATCATAATAAAAGGGCACTTGCACCTCTCCTATATCTTTACCCAGATTAATCACCTGCTTATATTTGCTGTTAATGAGGAAATTGAAGGCGTCATCAAGATTTCGAAGACCTTTGCTTATTATGTCACAGAAATGTGCTCGAACAAGAAACTGCGCGTTCTTTTTAACCCCAAAACACCATGTGACATCATTCGCGGACGACGAATTAGCCTTCAACCGTTTGGCTGTTTTGTATACATCATCAGGAGCATCGTATTCGGTAGCAAAACCTTCCTTATAATTAGGCTGGCCTTCTAACGGTTTCACCGTTTCTGCTGACTGACTGTTCACAATGAACTTATCATCTGGTGTCCAGTTTCTTCTTAAAGTGTCGCGATCTACGTCTATAGGCTGACCACCAACGTTAATTCTGTAAACTGGGTAGAAAGCATAAGATGATGATACGCTATTAATATAACCATCTTGTCCAATAGGTTTTATATGTGGTGTATTGGTGCCATGCCTGAATAATTCAGACGGAGTTGTGAACGCTTCAATCGCGTTAACGAAAGAAGGAGAGGACGCGTTCAAGGGTGTGAATACGATTCTGAACTTTCGTTTTGATTGAATTGGGATTATGAAACCTTTGATTACAGTAGTCGAGTTTCCAACGTTAAAATTGGATAACAAAGTGTATCCAGAAACCGAAACATTGAATTTGGAAGTAGATAAATCAACTCCATTGTGAACAAAGGAAGAAAAATGAAGGTTTACCATCACGAAAGTGTTATCGCTGTCTGCTTCGAATAGGTAGCATGCTTTCTTAGTGAAAACTCTTGCTGTTCGGTAGATTTCGGACGTTGAGTTGGTATTGTTTTTGTTGTTTACAGCGTTTTCGCCACCAAATACTTTGAAGGTGATGGGGTTGTCATCTCTAATGAATGTCTTTCCAGTGAAATAGGTATCAGACGTTGATCCACAGTTAATGAAGTAGTGGTTAGGGAACACATATTGTGACTGTGAGGAAACAAATGAGAGAGCAAAGTAAAGGATGATGAGGGCGAAAGATTCCATTGAAGAAGGTGAAGAATGAATGATTGAATGAATGAATATCTGGTTCGAATGAAATTATTATTGGGTTGATGATGATTCAAAAGAGAGTGTTGACGAAGACCCATGAAGACAAGCATACGAATTTTGTTTATTATACATAATCTTTACACACTATGGTGACTATGGTCAGTCAAGTCTCTTTACAGGCTTTTCCATATCGTCAATATAAAATAAGCACTATCTTGTTAACTGACATATTTTCTCCTTTGTTAAAGTGAGATGCATGCCCACTCAACAATATCTTGGAAATTTCATGAAATTTCATTTATGCATGTACGTTGGTTTAATAATTGATTGATATATTGTTATGTTAGAAAACATATACCTTTCAATGGAGTAGATATCTTTTGACCCGCTACTTTAATGCTACGTACTCCAACAAAACACATAATAATCATCATCAATTAAGAAGGCATAACAATATCAATCAATTTCCAATTTCTAAGATAGTGATGAGTGCCCATGCATAACATTATCAATCACTTTCTACGTATTTTTTCTTGGTAATGAGTCAGGTCAAATATAATATGTTATCGTGCTTGTTTTTATGTGCGTTTTAAGTTGCTCTACATTTTGACGTAAATTTTGTTCGGAAATGATTCGGGCCAATATTTGATGGCATAGATTCGAAATACTTTAAGTTTCGACACCGCACGGTGAAATTATTAGTTTTATAATTGGTATGTTTGGCAAAACTAGCCGGTGGCTGGTAGCTGCAAGCTGTTAGCCGGAAGCTTTTAAATATATTTTTGTGTTTGGTAGAGTAGCTGAAACTTTTAATAAAATGTATAAAATGACAAAAATGGACATAATTAAAAACTTGTGAAAAAGGTTTTTAATTTATTTTTAAAATAGAATGGGTATTTGTGTCATTTACTAATTAAAAGCTTGTAGCTAGTAGGGCTTTTTCTTAAAAGCCACTACTAGTAGCTTTTCACTATAGAGCTTTTTCTCCAATCTAAAAGCTTCCAGCTCCTTCAACCAAACAAGACTTTTTATTGAGTATGAGTTTTTTCTTAAAAACTTGAAGCTCCTGAAAGCTTTTAAAAGCTCATTGCCAAACATACTCAATATAAGAGGGTTTAACGCGCATTCTTGAATGAATTAACTTTGATTTATATTACAAGGATGGAGAAGATCGATGGAGTAAATGGACCAGATATTTGTTCTTATCAGTAACACCTTTTTCTTACATACGAATGATTTTCCCTAATGGTTGTTTATACATAATCTTTACGGGGAAGAGATAACGTATAAAGCTTATAAGTATACGAAGCATACGAAGCATCTTCAGCCATTGGATTTAGGCGGTGGCAAGATGGTAATTAACAACCTTAATCATACTTCAGTTAACCTAACCAGGGGTAATTTAGGAAAAAACGCAGTTTAATTTCCAGAAATCGTAACAACAGAGATTAAACAATCTATCGAAACGTAACATCAAAACAAACTTATTTCAATGATTAAACAAATAATTAAAACCGATTGAATGTTCATAATCATCAAACACTCAAAAACATTGATTTGAATCATAACAGTTACTTATTTGCAGAAAAATCAAAAAACAGAGCATTGCATTCGTGGTTTAAAAATCACATTAATCCTATTCAAAAAACACAATCAACGCATATAATATTCACAAAAACATATGATTTTAATAAATATAATTGCAATTAAAGAAAAAAATGGATTTGAAAAAGATTTAGATTAAGAACACTTGGATCATCAAAAACAGACGCACTCATATATTTAAAGGTGCGTCTAAACAAATCATTAAATACTGGGTAAAAATACATAAACAGACGCACTCAATGTAAAAATCAGACGCACTCTTATAAAATCAGACGCATTCAGTATCATGTTATCAAATACAGACAACAGACGCACTCACTGTATGTTTGGACGCACTCTTCTAAAAAATAAAACACATGTCTGTTATCAAATACAGACAACAGACGCACTCACTGTAAGTTTGGACGCACTCTTGTAAAATAATAAAACACAAGTCTCTGTTTTTTACTCCAAAAACAGAGCATGATGATCATACCTTGATAAACTAAAAACACACGCTTTAAGCTTTTTATTGTGATAAAATTAAACTCCATAACTCCTCATCATCTTCCTCACCTCCTCTGGTTCTTCCCAATGTTCACCGTTCTCAAGAATATTTCTCTTCATACCACCTTTCCATTAAAACTTAAAATCAAATGACAACACATGAAAGAGATAAGCTTATCTACTATTCCATTTCTCATTGGTCGATGTTGAATCAACAAGTTTATATCTGAATAAATTGAACTAGTTTTTGTTGGGTTTTTTTTCCTTCTCCGAAATAGTTGTTAGCCTTTTTTTAGTGTTAGATTAATTAGGGAAAACATGGTGATGGATGATTCAAGTTGGAAGCTTTCTGTGTTGAAAAACGGGATGGTAAGCCCCTTAATTTTCATTACTCCTTTTAATTAAGTTTGTGATTTATTGCATTTGCATGGCCCAAAACAATCAGAAGCGGTTGAGTCTGCTAATTTGTTATTCATATGTAAAATCTTGTATCACAATTATGAGATTTTGGGGGAATAGGAAACAAACGCACTTTTATCAAGTGGAGAAAAGATGACTAGATGAAATTTGGAAAAACAAACGCACGTTGATATCAAGTGTGTTTTCCAATTATTAGAAACAAACGCACCTATTAAACTTTTTAAACGCACTTGTAAAATTTTTGAAAAATGATATTATTAGAAACAAACGCACTTGATATATCTTGTCTTCTTCATCATATTACTGATCTTGAACAATCTTTTGGTACTTCATTCTCTCCCTCTACAGTACCTCCATAATCGTCCTTCTTCAACATATAATCAAAATGTAAACCTAAAGTCACTCATAGGATCAATACTCGTAAACAAACGTGAACAAACAGATTGTAAAAATTGGATGAAAAAAACAGAGCATCACCAAATCGTCGACCACTATTGTTGATTACTGGAGATTCGTCAAAATTTTCCATCGATAGTCAATCTAAAATATATAATCGATCATGAATTGAATCCTGAATAGAATTATTCTCGATTATAATTGAATCGAACGAGATTTGAAAAAATCTTATTTGAAAAAAATCGTTTACAAAAATAACGAACGAGATTGAAAAAATCAGTTACGTGTAAAAAAGACTGTAATGCCCTTGGATTTAACTGATATTAAGATTAATTATAGTTTGGTTAGGTTAACTGGGGTTTGGTTAATAGGACACTTGGCATCCCCTGGTGGCTTCTTATTGCTTCTCACGTTAACAAGCTTTATACCGTATACTTTCTCATCTTTACGAATCATTATGCTGGAATAGGAAGTGAACTAATTGATATGTGTTTATTGAAATTAAAAAAGCTGATAATAAAAACACACTATGGTCAGTTAAGTCTCTTTTTTGAAAAGCTATACACAAACTTTTTATAAAATATGCAATTATCGTACTAATTAAAGTTGTGTCAATTTCTCCTTTGTTAAAGCGACTTGCCCCACTGATCACTATCTTCTAAATTTGATTTCTAATTAGTAGACATAGAATATGCATTTACATTGGTCTTGAAATTTAACTTTTTTTAACAGTAAAATTCGTTTGCCAGTCCTAAATGGATCGAGGACCGCCTCAAAAATCCATTACAATATACATAACGGAAAACAAACCCAATCCTTCCACTAAATGGATTAAATCTAGAGCGATGTTTAAGACATAAAAACGACATAGACTTAACAATCGTAACAACCTCTAAAACTCTAGGCGTAGAATCCCCAAATACCTTCTTGTCATGTTTCCTCCATAAAGCCCAGGAGGTAATCATGATAATGCCCCGAATAATTCTCTTTGTCCATTTCGATCCCTTCACATTTTTATCCAGCAACAAAAGCTCATTCACCTCAGTAACACGGATCGGATCTAGCTTGCACCATCTCCCAATCTTGCTCCAAACCCCATAAGAAAACCCATAATCAGCAAAAATATTTCACCAACTCCTCGTCCGGATCACATAGAGGGCAAAAGACAACCAAGATTTTAATACGTCTCCTAACCAACGCCATCCGGGCCGGAATCCTATCCATCTCAAGTCTCTAAACAAAAAAGTTAAAATGGCACCCAAGACTCCCAACGCATAACCTGATTTCGGGAAACATCTCTATCTGCTCTCAACAACTCTTTCACACCGGCAACCGAGAAAGCTTCTGAACCATCCTCGCTCCACGTCCATGTATCATTTGATCCTGTAAATCGAACCTGAGAAAACATATAATCAACAACCTGAAATTTTGAAATTAATTCCACCATGCTCGTTCCCGTATCCCAATTATCGGCCATGGCAATATCATTCCCAACAACCTTTATTCGATCTTTCACCAAACAGTTTTTTTCCTTATCTAACGCATATAAACATGGCCATCGGTCCATAATAGGAACCGATCCAAACCAAACATCTTTCAAGAAGCTAACCCGATCCTCATTCCCGAGTTTACCTCTAATATAAAACTTAACTCCTTTCCCTTTAATGAGCAGCCTATCCAGGAACGAAGATATCAATTTCCAGCACCCAGAGTAACAATTATTAATGGGCCGGAACGCCCGTCAGTCACGACCCCATGTATAGTTTTGACAAGTCTCCTCCATAAATAGTCTTTATCATATTTAAACTGCCAAGCCCATTTAACAAGTAAAGAAGTATTGACATACGACAACTTGGATATCCCCAACCCCCCCTTTTTTCGAAGTAGTAACAACCTCCCAAGATATCTAGTGCATCCTTCTCCCCTCCCGACACCCAACAATAAAAAATCTCTCATCATCCTATCATTTTGTTCAATAACCGTCACCGGAGCCTTATACAAAGAGAAGTAATAAACCGGAAGGCTTGAAAGCACCAATTTTATCAAAGTAAGCCTTCCTCCCATGAAAATATATTTTAGCCTTCTAAGATTGGAGCCGACCTCAAACAGGATCGATCACTACATCCCGATTCGAGACCCAATTCATATTAGCACCCACTTTGATGCCTAAGTAGTCAAAAGGTAACACACCCACCTTGCAACCAAGTAAACTCGCCATAATACCCACCTCATCCTCTAGAACTCCCAACCCAAATAATTGTGACTTGTGGATATTTATTTTTAACCCCGAGCACATGTAGAAAACCCGAAGCAAGCGAGTTGTTTTCTCCACATTATCTTTATTCCATGCCCCCATGATTAGAGCATCATCCGTATATAACATATGAGACGCAACCGATAGTACCCCACTAGACAGCTTGATCCTTTCCATCTCACCTGCTTTGGATATCATAGAAGCCAACGCCTCCATCACTATTAGAAACAAAAATGGAGATATGATCGCCATACCTGAGCCCCTTTTCACATTGAAACTCAAACGTGGAAGAAGCGTTAACTAAGACAGTCGATCGAGCCGATTTATGAATAACTTTAACCCAATGACACCAACTAGACGGAAAGCCCATTTGCCCCATAATCGAAAGCAAAAACTCCCAATTAACATTATCATAAGCCTTTTCAAAACCAATTTTCAACAAAAAAGCTTGTTTACCTTTCTTTTTAATCTAGCCAATAATCTCACTTGACACTAACGGGCCATCCAAAATAAACCGCTCCTTAAGAAAAAGATGATTGGGACTCTAAAATCACTTCCGCTATAACCTTCTTAATCCTGGACAGTATAACTTTAGATATAATCTTGCTTATAACCCCGACTAAATTAATCGGTATGTAGTCGCTCAAGCCTACCGATGTCTTAGTTTTAGCAATAAGAGTAATGAACGATGAACTACAACCTTTACTAATAACCCCCGACACATAGAATGCCTCAAAAAGCTTCACAAAATCGTACTCTAGGAAACTCCAAAAATGTTTTATGAACCTAAAATTGAAACTGTCTAGCCTAGGGACTCTATCCGAGCCACAATCAAACGCTGCCTCTCTAATTGGGTCCCTAGAAAAAGGCAAAATCAGATCATCAATACAATCCACAGGCTCCTGTTTCAAATTGTTACACATCAAAGCCGGTCTACACCAGTGTTTCTCTTGGAAGTGATTTCTGAAAAAATCTCAGAACCTCCTTTTTAACTAAAGATGGTTTTGAAACCCAGGCCCATTCCACCAACAAGGCCGGAATCGCATTAGAAGCCTTTCTTCCATTAATACAACTATGGAAAAAGGCAGAATTATCATCACCAACCGAAGCCCATCTCACCCGGTACCTTTGTAAGAGATCTCTATTTTTATACATCTGAATCTTCACCACCTCTTTTTTACTTTCTTCCCACACCCACAACTCATCCTCATCCAACTCCCACTCCTCCTTCCGTCTCTCTATCCTCTCTATATCTTCCTTCCACCACACCCTTAAGGCCATCCTAACAACATTGAACTTTTTATGAATACTAACATCAGGAGGACCCTCAACTTGATAATGTATTTCGCAACATTCTATTAAATCGAATGAAAAATAGACATAAAATGTTAAATCACACATATAGTTGCGGCGTGTTAACATACTAAAATTTGACAGAAACTTAAAACGTAACAAAGAATTATAACTAAGTTGACTTAGGACCGCGTACGTTTCGACGCCGCCGTTATACGGGAAAATATAGAGGTAAAAACATTGAATCACACATTAACATTACAGCCTCTTAACTTGCAAAATTTAGCAACCAGACCCTGCACACTATAAGACAAAGAAGCGAACTTGGGAGGAAAGAAAACATTTGCAGTGCCTCATGCACGGTCGTGCACACTTAGTGCCTGGGCGTGCAACCCCAAACTATAGACAAGACTGCACAGAAGGACTCATCAGCGACAACAGAACGTACCTTGAACAGGTGCACGACCGTATACACCCTGTGCACGGTTGTGCACCTCCTGAAATGTAACACCCCAACCGACGGTGGAATTATCGAGGTGTCACGTAGTGACGATTGTTCAAAAGCTCATGGTACTAAAGCATAAATATTTTATTTAAAAAATTCACATTAAGTTTACAAATTGTCACAACCCGACCAAGGTGGGCCTTTTTATAAAGATTGGGTCTTGGGTGGTGTCAAGGAGAGGGGAGGACATGTGTCCTCCCTTCATGACTCATCAAGTTTGAGTCGGGTCGGGTTCGTTATGTGTATTAGTTCGGTCTCGTAACTCGTGTTATAATAATATTTTATATGTACAATTGTTCGGTTTTTCGGTCTTGAACATAACCGTCTAGCTTAATATTTATTTTGGTTACTTGTTTATTACGCGATAATAATAATAATAATAACATGCGAAAAATTTTGGGGTCCACTCTGGGTTGTTACATTATCCCCCTCTTATAAGAATTTCATCCGCGAAATTATGGTTGGGGTTATCTCGTTGTTCAACTACCATACTCATCACGTTGTCAAGGTTGTCTTTTTCTAGAATAATACTAATAAGTGAGAACTTACGGTTGCATTGCTAGGTAGACAGATCTTACTACAGGTAAATGGGAAAATAAACTCAAGGCATACCACGAGATCGCAATGAACCATGTAAATGAGAGCTTTTATGCAGATCATACTGTTTTTCCAAAACAATTTTGCGGCTCATACGAACAATAGGGAGCTTTAAAACTTAGGAATCCTACTTACAAAATGAAGGTATGGAGATTGGCTCATCAGATAGGGTGTCCAACTACGGGGAGGTTTACCAAATCAATGACTTTGTAGTCGTCAAAAATGGGTAAATAGACAGCTGGGACATGGAAATCATGGAAACAAGACCTGTAAATTCCGCGAGCTTTTGATCGTTCGATTGGTTAAGAATAATCCTGGTTCATTTCCTTATTAGTCTAATGAAACAAATCAATAGGGAGGGATGAAAGACATTCGAATGGTTGAGTAAAAGAAAACCAACTTTACACTTACCAAGTTGTGCGTCACTTGGACTTTGTTAAAGAAATACTCTTTATATCGAGTGTTCTCCTTGTCGTTTACAATGTAGAACCAAAATGGTTTGGACGCTTCTATTTCCCACAATCAAGTTTATAGAAAGGGGTTTTTGGATGACGGCGTCAGTCAATCTAAGCCGTATCCTCTGGTTTCGGCCAGAGGCACTACTAGAAAATAGGTCTAATGCAACTTTTTAGAAGCAACCTTTTACAAATGAGTTGCATTTGACTATAATGCAACTTCGTTGAACATAAAGGTTGCATTAGAAGATAAAATGCAACTTTTTTGACAAAAAAGTTGCATAATTATTTTCAATTTGCAACTTTTTTTTAAAAGGTTGCAAAATGTATTGAAAATGTCCAACTTTTGCCGGAAAGGTTGCATCAAGAAAAAAACGCAACTCTTAATTTAAAAGGTTGCATTATTGAAGTTAAATTCAATTATTATTTTATGAGATTGCATCCAAATGTACACGATGCCTAGTTTGGTGAATGGTTCAGTAATTTGGCATATTCTATTAATCGTAGTTGGCATATCAACCATACATCGTATGTTACAACCTAATCAAATTCAATAAGATATAGTGTGATTTGTCAAGACTTGTGTATATCATTCATTACAATCTAGAAGGATTTATTAACGACCTTTTAAACCAATCTAACTCATTATTATTGGCTAATTAGTTATAATAAATAAATCTAATATATTTTACTAGCGTATTTTTTAACTTATTATATAAATCATTTATGATATTTACAAAATTTATTTTAAAGAATTCAAAATGAGAACTAGAAATTGCCTCTTCTATTTTTCATGTTTGTTAGTTTTTCATTATGGTTTTTCTTAATGTATTAGTATACGGTATGTATTGGTATTGATTTTATGTATACACTTACTGTGTGTAAATGTATTAGGTTGTTGTGTTCATCTGTGTATGTATATATTCGTAATATGTGTGTGTTTAGGCTATTGCGTTATGTTTATGTACCTATATATATTTTAGGTTTGAAGATGCACACCAATTGCTCGATGAAATGTTTCAACCAAACTGACTTGTATATCACATTATCACATAATGGTAAGTTATTTCTAATATCTTTAAAAATGATTTTGATGATTGATTTTCTCATAACAATTGTGTTATATAATTTTCTGAAAATGCTCCATAACAATAGATTCATGGTAAAGTCATTGATGATTTTTTTAATACATTGTCAGCTAATCATCATTGATTACACTCATAACAATGTGTTAGAGGATGCATTTGATGTTGCAGTTTTAGTTTAGATGCATTATTCTAATTTATACAATCATTGTTTTTTCGTCATCGTTTCATGAGGTTTGTCTAATTTTTTTTTATGCTTGATTAATTTGTAATAATACTAATTTTGTTATTGCTCCTGCCAAACCACAAAGTTATGAGTTATGACATAAAAAATATGATTTTCTTACACATAAAGGTTATGTTTTGAAGTGCAGATGGATCCTAAGTTTCAACCCACCTTCAATCCCAGGTCAGTAAAAAGGAAAATTATAATGTTCAGTTAACAAAAATGTGTGATTGTGTGCTTATGTTCAACGAAGGGATGATGTGTTTCGGTATTTTCTTTTTTAGTTCGAGTTGAATCTTTGTTTTATTATTTTTTTGGCAATACCTTCATTGTGGAATGGAGGGTAAAGGAAAGCAAAGAGCTGTGTTTAATTTCTAAAGAAACATGATTGAAGTCAAAAGTAAAAGAAACCCTTATAGTACTCTATATGCTAAAGAAAAAGGGTTAGTTGATTAAATTATTTTGTTTTGCTAACACCTTGGTTTAATATTCCTAAAATATTGTGTATTTGTATGACATGTAAATTTTAGTTAAGTTTCTATGTTTATATATGCTGTATATTGTGGACTACAGTAATTTTTCTAAGAAACTTCTACTTAAAATTATAAACGCATGACACCATTTGTAATGTTTATATTTACTTTATGTTGTTGATTTGTAGTATTACAAATTTGCCGATTATTCATATCTGAATCACACATATTTACTCGTGTACTTTATAAATGGTCTATTTAGGTATGTCTTATCTCTAATGGGTCAAAATGCTAAAAGTAGCTTGAAAAAAAAACAACTCGAATGGGTATAATGGCTTGGTGTGGTTTTGTGGGCCTTGCCCCCGAAGCCATCCGGTTTCTTGATAGGGTGCAAAAAGTGATGCATAGTAATTGCTCGACAGCCAGAGACCAAAGTTTCATTTTTAATAGAGTAGGTTTTGCTATCCAAAACGGGGGTGGCGGCGCAGCTTGTTGCCCGCTTACCAGCAGTCCACTTGTAACTGTTGATTTTAATTTAAATGTTATACATGCTTAAAAAAATTAGATTACTATAAAACAATAGCTATAGTTGAAGGCATATAACCCTTTTCGCATCTATTACTCTTTCAACATGGACTTACTTGTGTATTCTTTATCATAGAGGTGGAAACTTGTGATTGTCTGAGTCCGGTATAAAATGGGTAATCTTTCTATAATTAAAAGAAAATTATTAATCATACTTTGAATTGTTTGGTTACTGATTTCACGGGCAGATGCTATGATAGACTTTAAATTTAATGCAGTTCACCAAGTAACTCCGAGCAGATATCGTCCTTGGTTAGCTGGACTTCAAAATCACTACATGGCTGGTCTGATATGGCTGTTTAGCAAGGGATAAACTAGAACATGAAATGTCGTGGTAAGGTATTTAGTCATTTTATTTCTTTTATTTGTTAAATGTTCGGTTAGCCCTTAAATTACCCGTTTATATCCAAACCAGACTAAACTTGTTCCCAACAGGTTTCAGTCTGCATTTAAATTAGTTGCAACTTCTATATGCATCAGTCACTGACTTTGTTAATAATACTATGTTTTGATTTAAACAACTTTGATATGATAGTGTTAATTAAACAGACTTGCAGACATATTTGATTTAAATAATATTGCCAATGTGTTGGTTGCTGGTTTTGAAAATTGATAAATATATACATATACAACTTCTATGCAAGTTTGACTTTGTGTATATTGAATTCTGAGCTTGGACAATATCTATCTTCATTATATTCTTCTGAACAATATTTGCATGAACAAATGAAGAACGTACAAACCCAGAAAGGATGACAACCCTATGGTAGTCGGTAGATTCTTTTATAGTTGTGAAGAAGAAGGAAGACTAAAGAGGATCATGAAAGAAAAAAAGCTGAGCTCGAAACTATGCCAAATCATATTAACAGACAGCAAGAAGACTTGGAAGCTATGATGCGAAAGGTTATATAACAATTACTAGTTAGACATCAAGATGAGTGGAATGTTCTTGTTACTCTTTATTATTGTATGACACTTTGTGTTAACTATATTGTTATTTGATGTTGGACAAATTGTTAAAGTACACCATTATCAATGAAATTTATATTGTTAATTTGTTATTGTTTTGGCCTATTATGATTGAACGCATGTTAATTAATGGTAAATGAATATATGTAACAAGGTTGCATTTGGTGTAAAGAAAGGTGGCATTTGCTTTAACTAAAATCTAAAAAACGTGTTGCATTTGATGTATAAAAAGGTTGCATTATAAAAAGGTTGCATTCGAATAGTGAATGCAACCCTTTTAAAAAAGGTTGCATTATCTAACAAAAGGGTTGCATTAAGTCTAATGCAACTTCGCCTAACGCAACCCTTGATAAAAGGTTGCATTAAACCTAATGCAACCTTTTCAAGGCCTAATGCAACATTTTATGAGGGTTGCATTAGCTTCATTTTCTTGTAGTGAGGGTTTTACTGGAAAAATGGAAAAATTGAATACTTTCTTTGATTTTACGTCGAGCGTACCGTTTGGGCAAAGACTACAATATTTGATGAGAATTAAGGGTTTCGTCTAAATGACAGGAAAAGGATATCTGGTTTTTATGCAAGGTCCAAAAACAAACTAAGGTTTATTCTAGATCGGACTTCTAGTCTCAATTCTGATGTACCATTGACGTTTATATATAGGGTGTATCGCAGCTAACCCACCACATCTTTGATACACCAGAAGCTTACCAGAAGTCTTTTTCAAATAGTAGAGTTTATAATTTTGAATTGATTCCCAATCCTATTCTTGATGTACCATCGGTGTTTATATATAGGGTGTACCGCAGCCAACCTACCACACCTTTGGTATTTCAAAAACGGACTGGTATCTTTCCCGAAAACCCGCATGGAATTCCACACCACCATAACGTACCTGCATATTCGCGATTATGCTCCGGATTATAATCGCCAATTTACCTTACATTAAGATGTTATGTCTTGAGATGATACTAAATCGAATAAAAGGAATGATCGAAATGTAAAGAATGGTAAAATAGTTGATGTCATAGGAAACAAGAAACGTTTTGCTTTGGTCGAAAGTAATGGTTTTATTACAAATGGAAAGAGTTTGCTAGTGAGGATGAACGTGCCCTTTTAGATTGTCTCTTGCTTAACATCTAAAGATTCATCTAAGTCAAAACGGTAAAATTGACCTTGAAAGCTACATGGAAATTTGCTATCTTTCACTAGCATCTTGCCAGAATTCTTTGAAAGGATCAGATACGAATGATTGTAGATGATTTTACACGAGTCATGGTAGAGGGATGTTTCGTGCATCAAGAGTCATTTGATTTGTTCAAGTTGAATAATCATGGCGGTAGGTACATCCTTGTCCAAGGTTTGGAAGGAAACTCGGCATTTTAGTTGGTATTCTAAAAATCTGAACACTGGTTTGGAATGATGATTGAGTAATCTAAGGTTTTCTTAGCGTTTACGTATGGTTCTAGGAAATTGTTCAATCCGAAATGGGCTTAAATATCCAAAAATCAAAGAACAACCGTCGAAATGTTTGTACTCAAGTGTTATCAAAAGATTTAAAACCTGTGTCCGAGAGAGTTTGTAGTATAAAACTGGGTATGCACCAGGTTTCTGAACGGAATTAAGTGACTTTATTCAAATATTTCACCGAAGTATTGAAGGAAGTTTCAAGAATTGGTGTGATAGAGTCGAAAGAACTATGATGAACGGGGTCCAATCATGTTCCTCGAGACGTTTCTTCAAGGTTTCGTCTTATCCAAAGTGTTTCACACGAAGTTTTGAATGATTCAACAACAATATTCGAGCTTCAAAGGAAGGTAAACCAAGATTCCACAACTATACAGGTGTTATCTAGTGTTTACTCGGTGCTCAAGAGTAGGCGCTTAGAATGTTTGTTACATAAACAAGGAATTTTCCTAGATAACTCGATCAAAGTGGTCTAAAGGAATGATGAGGTATTACATGATGAGTTCAAGGCTATACTCCATCGAGTGAGACTATTATAGTTAGAAAACCAAGAAGCACACAAGATGAGGTGTATTCCTAATTCGTCGGTACAATCTGATGTGATTCACAAGTTTAACGTTCAAGGACATTAATTCGACTTTTACACTTATGATCTTTGATAAGATATTCCCGAAATGCCCTTGTGCCTGCGGATTCATGATTATGTTTGCAACCATAATCGCTTGTCCGCCTCACTTAAGCATCCAAGTATATTCCTATCAAAATCATAATGTTTTATCTTGTTCATCTGCACATTGTGTCGTTGGCTAACAAATTCCATCCTAATGTGTTCAGTACCCATGGTCGACTCGTCTGGTATCTCCGCGCTGCAACTCGGTTTTGTTCGCCATGCTTCGGTTTTCCAAACCGAAATTAATTATGTGGTCTCAAAGGTCGGGATCTTAAGGTTCATGGTTGAAGCCTAATGGAGTTCTTATTTGCTGAAGCTGTTTTCTCTGATATCAACTGTCACAACCCGACCAAGGTGGGCCTTTTTATAAAGATTGGGTCTTGGGTGGTGTCAAGGAGAGGGGAGGACATGTGTCCTCCCTTCATGACTCATCAAGTTTGAGTCGGGTCGGGTCCGTTATGTGTATTAGTTCGGTATCGTAACGTGTGTTATAATAATATTTTATATGTACAATTGTTCGGTTTTTCGGTCTTGAACATAACCGTCTAGCTTAATATTTATTTTGGTTACTTGTTTATTACGCGATAATAATAATAATAACATGCGAAAAATTTTGGGGTCCACTCTGGGTTGTTACAGAAATGTCATCAAGTACAAAATACAATCAACACCTTGTCTGGATTAATGTTTTTATTAAGTTCAAATGTCTTATAAGTAGCATCTCAATAATCAACCTGAAACATGTACGAAAATAATTTTGTCAACATAAATAACGTTGGTGAGTATACTTAGCTTGTGTACGTATAATACAAGTATAAAAAAATTGTTTTACAATTTAGGTGTCACGTTTCATTCATGGCAATTATGAAAAACATGTAAGTACACATACGAGACAAAATCATACGCGTTCTATGGATTAATGTCTTTACTAATCCAAATGTCTTATAAGTAGCATCTCAATAATCAACCTAAAACATGTACGAAAATAAGTTTGTCAACATAAATAATGTTGATGATCATACTTAGCTTGTGTATGTATAATACAAGTATAAAAAATTCACGTTTCATTCAAGGAAATTATGGAAAACACGTAAGTATACATACGGGCCAAAATCAAACTTAAACATTGACAAAGATTAAACGAATTAACAATGACCTAGGAATTCCCACGCACGTAGGTAGTTTCCACTAGGTAAGTTATCAATCCAAATAACGCTATTCATTGTTAAAGTTGGCCTGTACTGAGTTAATGATTTCGTAATGATTACAAGTATACTATGTTTATGTTTAATCACAAAGCACAAGAATTCAAAGCGTAACACGTATATGAATTGTATGTAAAAACGTTTATGACTATGTGCAAGTGTAATTTTCATCGGTGTACATGTTTCATCCCAAAAGTGTAAGAAAAAAAATGTAGTATACTTTACACCTATGAAACTTACACTTGCACATAGTCATAAATGTTTTTACATACAGTTCATATACGTGTTATGCTTTGAATTCTTGTGCTTTGTGATTAAACATAAACGTAGTAAACATACAATCATTCTAAAATCATTAGCTCCATACAAGCCGACTTTAATAATGAATAACACTATTTTGATTGACAACCCGCCTAGTGGAAAGTAGTTATGTGTGTGGAAAGTCTTATCTCATTGTTAATTTGTTTAATCTTGTCAATGTTTAGGTTTGATTTCAGCTTGTATGTGTACTTATGTGTTTTCCATAATTGCCTTGAATGAAACCGACACATGAATCGTAAAATAGTTGTTTTTATACTTGTATTATACGTACACAAACTAAGTATGCTCACCAACATTATTTATGTTAACAAAATTATTTTTCTACCTGTTTCAGGTTGATTATTGAGATGCTACTTATAAAATATTTGGACTTATTAAAGACATTAATCCAGACAACGTGTTGATTATTTTTTGTACTTGATGACATCTGTAAACTTAATGTGAAGTTTTTGAATAAAATATTTACACTATTGATATACGTTAATTTATACATATAAAAGCCCAAGTTTAACTCCCGTTTATATATGTTTTTGGTCTTATACACGATGAATTGGTACTTATTTGGGTATCTTTATGATTATAGGTCTTAAACGGTGCCCATGAAGCAAACCGGATCAAAAACAAAGGTTTCTGCGCGAAAACGGAAGAGCTGTCTCAGTGAGCGGCCTGCTCACTTAGAGTGAGCGGCCGCTCACCCTTCTCAGACACTATAAAATAGAGCATAACACCATTTTTAGGGTATTGGGTCATTTTGTGTCGATTTTGGACAATTTTCTGGGCATGTAAGCTGCTGTGAAGCCGATTAACAAGCTTGGGAAGCAATCCATGTCCATTAACATCATCCAATCCATCATAACCTTGCTTGTTTATGGTTTGATTCTTGACCTAATATTATATCAAATCTGATGTTGAAGCTTTGTTATGTTGTTATGATTAGTATTTGTAAACCTACGGGTAAAAACGATAGTATTTAGTAGTATAAACAACCTTTTTATGTTAATCGTATTTTGTATGAATTTGGTGTTTTTCATGTATTAAATCTTGATGGTCATATTGCAAACATGTTTTGTTATTGTTAGATTCGTGATTATGTTCGTATGGCTGTAATGATTATTGTGTTGTGTTAGTCGGATACAAAACCGTTTGATTAATCAATCAGTAGTGAACTAGTTAACTTGTTAATGTGTTCACACCATGAAACTGTAATCGGTTATTGGTTTGGTTAAATTTAGGCGAATAGTAATCAGGAATGTTTCATGTAGAAAGGTCTTAATCGGCATAATGGTGTTGTTACTAATCTTTGACACGATTAATAATCTTTGTTAGTTATTTTGGTAGAAATGGCGACCTTAGTAGATTTGTGTTCAAATTTAGTGAAACAGAATAGTTTGTGATATGCTCTACTTTATGGCTAGTCTTGGTGATTGTATTGTGTATTCGGTATTGCTTTCCTTGATTAGTGAGGTTAGAAAACTCTTAACGGATGACTAACTTATCTTTAGAAGATTTACATAAGATTATATCAGCTGCTCGCTAATGAACAATTTGAGGTGGTTAACATGTGTTTATCATGTTAGCTTTCCGTATAGTTGTCATGTTAGAATTCCCAAAAGGGATGCTAATTGTCTGAAAATAGGAATGTTGATCTCGCGCCTTTATTTCATATGTTATGTAGTTGACATGTTTAAGTTCTTATTAAAGTTTATATATATATATTTTCTATTTGGAGTCTTATATATATTTGTTATGTATTAGTTTAAATTAGTTGAAACAAACATTCACTATCTTTTTCTTACCGGTAAATCGGTAACAACGGTTCAGTACAATCGCTCCGCGCGCATCCATGGATCGATACTTGGTTCTTATTTATGCTTCACTACATATGTGACAGGGTGCGCTTGCCCTTTAATGTGTGTTCTAATGTTAAGATTAAAATCATTTTTATAAATTAAAAACGCAAAGCCGCGAGCGTGCGTGTACATAATTATATGTATGCTCGCGGCACATCAACTCTAGTACCATGAAATTTTGAAAAACCGTCACTACGTGGCACCTCGATGATTCCATCATCAGTTGGGGTGTTACACTAAAGCAGGGCCCAACTTTCAAACAAACTGTACAACTTGTGTGCATTAGGCTCGATGGCACTAATTGATCAAGAAAAGACCGGCCTAGGAGCCAACACTCCGAAGACACCTCATGATGACTCGTGCACGTGCACTGGCTGTGAGCCATATAGTTTCCAGAACATCATCTCTTGTTTATTTATTTTCCCACTCTTAACTCTGAAGGGCCTGTTCAAACTCGTTTTCCACATCAATAATTAAACTTACTACTACTATTAATATAATCAGCGTACTAATATAAAGAGTGCTAAGACTAGAAAGTTTACTAACATACTATTTTATCTTTTTAACAAAACCTTTTTAAAAACTATATTTTTCAAACCTCTCTGTTTTATTTTCATTTCAAAACCCAATCAGTTAAAATGATAAAGAGTTAAGTGGGGAAAGTGTGTCCTTAGGATACAATACTCGGTACTTACATGAAAATCTATGTTATACATGCCAGATTCTCTACCTATGTGTTAGTTTTAGTTTTAAGTAATAGCGTTTACTTATAAATTTAAAACCCGATACCATTTTATTAAAATCATCTTTTCCCAATTCTACGTTTTTGGTGTTTAAACATCAAGTTTTTGGCAACGGAAAAATGATATCTTTTTATCTACTAAAACCGACACATAAGTGTGGATGACATTAGTGGATATGATGGTTTCAATAGTGGTGTAGGATGGTCGGGGCGGTAGTTTCAAGTACAGAGAGCAAGTGGCAGAGTGTCACACCCTCAAATTCCACATGCGGGGTTTTACCACGAGGCGCGTGACACACTAGGCTCCAAGTAAACGGTCACAACAAACGACAACTATATGTAAAAGATATGTAACAACCTTGCAGTTTAATAGTATCAACCAACAATACAGCGGAAGCGAAATAAGTTTACAATCCCTAAAATGAAAGTAAAAGATGATTCTTTAAAAATGTATCAAAAGCAATGCACCTAAACCTAGATGTCGTGAGACTCCGTGGGCCTATCCAACTCCGCTACCTTAGCGACCTAAGAAAACATGCTAAAGTGTCAACATAATTTACTAGTGAGTTCACAGGTTTGTAAAAACATTTCATAAGTTTTGAAAGATCAATCTCGTTACTACTATGTTATGCGAACGTTAACTAGACGTTAAGTATGTTACTACTACGATTAGAAACCATTACTGACAAGATGTTCCATACGTTGCTACCCATCAGAGTACCATCATCCCCGATAGGCCCTGTAGTTTGAAACAATATGCACTCGTCCAACTCCCAGTTGAACCGGGTGGGGATTGTTAGCCCAATAGATATATCCACATTTCCCCCCTCTATCTACCCCCATATTAGTGGTTCCCTTGAGATTTATATGAGTCGTGTAGTAAAGAAAAGATAACGATAGTATAATATGATCTTTACGCATCCAAAATATGTAGCATGTTTCTCCCCCATGAGAAAGAGTGTGAAAGTGGGGCCGTGAAACTCACCTTACGTTGCGTTCTTCTAAATCAGACCAATTGAGTGAGTTATGATAGCCCCTAATACCAACGACCTATCATAAAATTTGTATAAGTTTCTTGACTAATAACCCGTAGGTTAAGTAGTCCTTGATTGTCCAGACCAAGACTACGTATGTTTGAAAACATGTTTGAATGTTTGACCCGACCACACAAGACAAGACTCGGCATCCTATTGGTGACCCGTTACTCCTGTGTTAGTTAAATACAAGTAAACAAGTAATCATGAGTAGATACGTACCATATACGAATAACAGTTCACTAAATCTAGCATATGGTTCACACAATGCACGTATGAGTCATAACGCATACTACAAGGTTCCTAGACATGTCACGGGGCTTACAATATGTTTCTAGGTGTTAAAACATGTTACGGAATTCAAAACGCACGTTCGGCATCAAAACACACAACTAGGTATCAAAACAGGTGACTAGCTAAGCTAGTCGCCCCTCAGGTACACGACTATCTTAGCTAGTCATCTGCCTGCAGGCTGGTGGGTCTTTTCGCGCGTGAAAACCTCCAAATCAAATTCGAATCAAGTTGTAACACCCGCAATCAATACCCAAACATTAAACAAACCATTCCATCAAGAATCCCCCAAATAATCATCTGTTTATCACGTTAATTGCAAATGTTTCCCAAAATGGATAATATTATGGATATGTCATATCAATGCATGAAAAGTTTACCCTAAATGGCAAATAATCAGATTTCATCACATAGTCCTATCTTAAACATCATTATGTTGTTGTTACATCATTCTAGCATAAACCCTAACAACAATCAATCATCAACTCAACACATATCATTTTAAATCCTTCAATGCCCTCAAACGGGTCAAAACTCATATTTTTCATAAAACACATCAAACAACCTTCATAACTTGATATAATCATCCTAACAACTCATTCATATCATCAAGATAACAAATAGACAAGAATCCCTATGTTGTGACCATCAAAATCCATTTCAAGCTTGTATCTTTCATTAAAAACTCATACAATGATTAGATCTAGTTTAGAACTGTTTTTCATTGTATGAGTTTTTAATGAAAGATAAAAACTCATACAAATATAGAAACATTATAAAATTAGTTCTAGACCTTTAGGGTTCAAAATAATGACTTAACAAAGGTTTGGGATGAATAACACGTCTTAGATCTTTGCTTGTAACGGTTGTTTAGCTTGAAAATGATGGTAGGAGAGCACTTTGGGGTGAGTTAGGGTTGCACAAATGATGCTTAACAAGTCATTCTGGGTGACTGGCTACTGTAGGACACGACTAGCTTAGCTAGTTGCCCCTTAGAGGGCCCGGCTAGCTTGCTAGTCACCCCTGGGGGTGGTGTGACTAGCTCAACTAGTCACCCCGTGCAGGTTGATTTGGTTTACGGCGCGTTAAACATTATTTTAACATATTATATCATGTATTCACATACCAACAAGTTATATAATTATTGTAAAACACTTATTACTCGATAACTAACATGTTCACGTTAATTCACCAACTTCCGGGAGTTGAGACACGCGTGTGTGCGTTTAACCCGGTGATCCTCCGAATCACCAACCCTTGGACACATGGATAATAGTCGACTCCCGATGATCCCCCGGATCATTGTAACGACTTTTGATGACTACCCGAATCATCGAATTGACTCAACTAACCAAGTTAAGTATGATTTATGAATGTTTTGCTAAGGTAGACGTATAAGTTTGACAAAAGTTATGAACCTGAGTTTGCTGGGTGTCACACAGGGGGGGTGCGTTTTCTTATATATATTATTAATTTAGTTCTTTTTAGTAATAAATATATTTTTATAAATGTACAAAAAAAAACTAAAATACTCTTTTTTTACTCAACTTACAAAAACACCATGTGACAATAGTCAACAAACCAGGTCAACATCCGTACACGTTTCATTTATTATTTCATTATATGTGCATATCTAGACATTTTACATACACTATACCCCCCAGTCTAGTGAAGCATGAGTTTACCAGAAAACTCAACAAAGAAACATTCGTTCAGTCATACAACACCCGGACACTCACCCATCAAGCATTCAATAAGAGTATATCATCCTAACACATGAAAGGCTTTCACTAACACACGTTTATGAATCAAGAAAGTGTTCATGTATTCTCATTTTCTAACAAAGGTATATGGCTAAGTGATCACATCACCATGTCAAGACCACAACTACATCATGTACACACAACTAGTTCACAACATACTTGGATAACTATTATAGAAACATCTAAACTCACTTGGTATGGATCGAAACATTCATAAAAAGACTTGACACATCACTATCACACTTAATAATACAAACACAAGAATCCAAACACTACACCTACACATCATAGATTTTCGGCTATGATACCTTCCACTCTAACACATGATGTAAGCACATATACTAATGCTTGAGATCATCACTTACACAAGACAAGACACATGACTTTAGGTAACTATCTTTCCAGCCAAGAATCACTACCTATATATGTGTGTGTGTTCACCGTTTTCGACCATCAAGAAACACCACCACTAGACACAAGGCAAGTGCTAAATAAGGATTGGTTCCCACACAAGACAAACATTCCTTTGCACTAGATGGAAACCTTACACATACACCTCTACACTTGATCCTTACCCCTTTGTCCCTTGATTTTCGGCCGAGCACATCACTAACACACCAAGAAGCTTCCAAAATCACAACTAAGAAACCTTGAACTATCAACATCCAAGCATGTGTAGACAAAACTAGTCATGGAAGCATCACTATCAACCTAATACTCCTCTTGCTTTTCGGCCGATCCCAATTCCGAACAAATGAAAGTGATGGAACCTAAGACATTTTAGATGGCACAACAAGACAACCAACTCATGTATGACTCACTTGCATCCATTTGGTTAAAGACAAGGAAGCCACCTTCTCCTAAGCAAGTCCACCCTTCCCTAACTATGATTAGAAGCTTACAACTCATGATCTTTCACACTTTCATGCAATCTTTTCCTTAACACTACCTTCGGCCGAACCCTTAGAAGCATACCCAAATTGTATTGTCACCGCTTTCTTGAACCCACTATATAAAGGCCTCTTTGTTCCACCCTATAACTCGCCCCACACCCATCCATTCCTTGATATCTTGCAGGCCAGAACACTCTCTTAAACACCTAAGAATCCATCGGCCAAGACAAGCTTAAGCCGAGGAATAGGAAGTCCAAGCACACGAAACATTGCCTCACTTCAAGCTCACTTCGAGTAAGTCATCTTGTCCTAATAAACTCCTAAACTTTCGGCCTATCATGTTCACCCAATCCATCAACCCTTGATCATTAAGAATCGGCCCTACACATACACTAATCACACACATTGTATCACCTATAACAATCACCTAACTAACAAGCATTTTAACACCAAGTCACTCATTATTATTCTAGGTCGATCCTCACGTCTACATTACATGTCGAGTTGTGTATAAATGAGTCAAACCCCATCATAAAACAACCTTTTAATAATCGTTTTGTTATAGTAAAGCTCATATAATTCATGATTCAAGATTAAGGTTTTAATGGATGTTTTGTAATCATTGATGTCATCAAAACACTCGTAACCTCTTAACAAACTCACGGCCATGACTTGACAAGTCTATGCCAAGCCCATTTGAACCTTAGAACATTCGGATTCAATGCAAACATAAGGCTTGTTTCGGCTATGGACATCTAACATGTGTTAGCTTGGGCCGTAGCATGTGTTAATGCATAATAGGCTTGTAAAGGGCTATAAAACATATAAATGCACTTGTTATCCTAAAAGATCAACCACACATGAGAAAGGGTGTCAACTTAGAGCCCATGATAACATGTGGGGTCCATCTTCTATACAAAACACCACACTTTCGGGATCACATAACTTGAATACACACTAAACACGAAGGTCCATAAATGTCGGGTGAAAAATTTGTATGATGAACAATGGGAACTTATGATTTACCATGCTTTTAATGAAATCATAGGGAAATTACTATCCGGGCGATAGTTACTTCATATTCCGGCTTCTCTAGATCACGTGCATCTCAAACAGGTGAGTTTTACGGCCCCATTTTTACTATTTTACATTTCGGGGGAATAACATGCATCAATACTAGTGTCATATACAAATGTGTGTGTATTCTATCGTGACTACCATGTGGAACATGAGACATATTGGTTCATGAGCTCATTAGTCCTCGTACAACGTTTACTGTAACCATTAGCTATCAAAAGCCATGGAACATTTTAATAGATCTATTGGGTTGACAACCCCACTCTTGGTTAGTCGCTCTAACCGATTACATACAAAAGAGTGTTAGTATTCTACCATACATACATTGTCTTTAGTGTACAATGCGCGAGGCACAACAGTCAAGAGGTTTGGTTATGGGACTTATGGTTTGCACAGTAATCATTCGCTTAGCTAGCTTATGATTGGTCATATACAAATTACACGTTGGTTTACTTGTTACATACAAACCCGTGAACTCACCAACATTAGTGTTGACAAAACTCGTTATGCATGTTTTTCAGGTAACTAATGGAGGGCCACAGAGATATGAGGGAGGGGTTCGGGCATGCACTACGTGGTACCACTATGATGGGTTTTTGTCATCCTTATGATGTTTGATTTCAAGTCCATGAGTACTAGACAATGTTTCCTTTTGTTTATGTTATGATGTCGTTCTAAATAAATTCATGATAATATCCATCATTTATGGTGGTACTATTTTAATAAAAATGTGTGTTGCTTGAACCTTGTGCTTGAAAACCTTTCGATCGTCGCATCCTCGTGTTTCCGCCTTGGCGGGGTGTGACACACCAACTAGGTTAAAGAGATGTCCTAAACTCCTAAGTTCAAACCTCGGTAAGAAAGCAATATACGGAGTTTTAATTCTTGTTCTTTGTTAGAGGGCAGCCAAAATGTCTAAGTTGCGCAAACCACGATGAATGTATTCTTTTGCAGCACGTGACAGGTGTGTGCACTGAAACGGTGACAGGTGGCGGGAATTTACCAAGAGTTGAAAAGTCATTAGATCATGAGGAAGTTTACTTTTCACATAGGATTTTGCTTTATGAAAATCCAATAGTGTTATATACACATTATATGATGTTTGGAAAAGAGTATCCCTCAAATACATATATAGTGGAAAACTTAATATAAAAACTTTAATTTCTTTGTTTAAATGCACATATAAGTTCAATAATGTGATCTGAATAGAACCAAAATGAGTGACCAATATTATTTTCCGATTAAAATGTTGTATAAGACTGTAAAACTTTTTACGGTAATTTGTAACACTAAAAGATAATAATGATTTTAGTTCGATACACACAATTGCATTACATGTCAAGTTCATGGTTTAATACATTTGATACAGTTAATCATATATTTAACTGTTTTCCTTTTCTTAGAGCTACAGAAATGTCGATTGTCAACCAATCATATATACCGTTTACTTGAAGAGTTGAAGTTTATGCATCCCTAATTTTACCTAAAGTACGTGGTGTTACCTTGGTGATGCTAAATGTACCGTCTTCGTCTCACAAACTTAAGGAAGATTGAAGCCCGCCATTAAATATGTTGTCCCACCCAGAAGCATGCCACTACTGGCAGTGGCGCAACTTCCTTGGGGCGGGGAGGGGCGGCCAACCCCGCGAATTTTTGCTCAGATGTTCCAATTATATAGTATTCGTATAGAATTTTTTTGATATATACGGTTTCGACCCCCCGCTTTTTTTATAAAAAAAAAATTAGTTCTATACTTCCGACCCCCCGTCTAGATTTTCAAGTTTCGCCACAGACTACCAAAGATTATTTGACAATAAATCCCAACTCATAATCTAAAATTCTACACACTCAAGGCAAAACCATAACGTAAATCTTTTTACTCATTTACAATGCAAATTGCATAGTGAGTGATCCCAACTTTCAAACTAAATACAACAAGTTTTTTTCTACATATATTAACTTGTAATATGTTTGTTATCATTAGATTTTCAATTCACAGATTGTGAACGTGATGAGCAGAAACATTCTTCAAGCAGAAAAAAAAATTGAAGACATTTGCAGATTATGTACATCTAATGCTCAGACATCAACTTGTTTAAATTCGATAAATCACTCGCTGTCAATGTTCCCGAGTTATCAACATCCAAAGTCTTGAATCCTTCCATCACACTCATGATAAGTTGTTCGTTTACCAATCCCATCTCTTTTAGCTTAAACACCACATATTCTGCAGGACTGCACAACAAAAATTACATAATATAAGTATATAACAGTTTCATAGTTATCATTGGCATAACTATAACTATAACTGGAAATGATAATAGTTTCAACTAACCTGACACTATTATCATGATCAAGATCAGCATTCTCAATATCTTGAACTGTTAATTTTCTGTGAAGCACCCAATGCACAAGCTGTCTTTGTCGACTTTCGGTCCATAATTCAACCAAGTACATAAACAGTTGCGCTAACGAGATCGTACCAGTCAAGATCCAAACGACAGCAAAGATTCGTCCCCCAGTGGTCGTAAAACTCTTGTCCCCATAACCGAGGGTGGTTATGGTGGCACAAACACAATAATAAGCATCAATGATACTCAACTTTTCTACTAGAACCAAGACGACTATTCCAACGACTACATGCATGACAATTAGAAAAAGAGCGATAATAAACTTGCACTTGAGGTTATCCGATTCTTCAGCGGCCTCACTGAGCACTTGGACATGATCAAACGCTTCATGAATTTGCATGGCTTTTGCAAACATGTTTACCTCCTTTTCAACTATATAGTCTGCGGCTTTACTAAGCGCAAAACCGCCTAGAATTATGCCCATAAACACGAAAGCACACGCCAAAACTTTAGCGAAATTGGTTTCTGGGACAAGATCTCCGTACCCTACGGTTGTCATCGTGACAACACAGAAATACATGGAATCTAGGATTCCATGATCTGTTTTCTTACCAGTGATTTGATCTTGAATAAGAAAAAAACAGATGGTGCCTAAAGCTAGATACGCACCCAAAAGTAACCCGACCCATTTCAAACTAAAACGGACACCAGGGGTTGAAGGTGGTGGTGCGTGATGGTGTCTATGATCTTCTGATCCATGCTTTCCTTTCTTATGTGTACGTTTGTGTTTCTCTTTCTTTATGAGTTCGGTGTCATCCACTTCATCATCATTAGCCATTGGTTATGTTTATATATGCAGCATACATATCACGTACACATATTTAATTGATCAATCAAAAAATGAATACACACATACAACACATGCAAGATGTTATGATATATGAACAATGTATTAATTAAAGAAATGAATTGAAAGGAAGAAAATGTTTCAATGTTCAAAAAATGTCTAATTCTTCATCTTGGAAAGATTGAATGATCCATGCATGAATGTAGGAATAATGTTTTGGTGATTCCGGTCTTTTTTTTTAAATTGAAACTTCTATAAAGGTTTATTTTTAGATCTATTCATTGGCAACCCACTTTTTGAGTACAAGTGGAATATGTTTATACTTGGGTTAGATTTAAGGCTTGCCCAATGCTAGAAAACTTTGATTTGGGTTTGATTCGTATGAACTCATATGAGAATTGGCTTGGTTAACATAATTGTGTATAAAATTATACACACTCTAAATTCAACAAAATTACATATAAGCTCGGTTTTCATTTATATAAATTAGTGAAGTAATTGGAAAATAAAAAAAAATAATTTTGAAATATGAAGAATCTCATGTTAGATTACGCCTTTGGTTTAGGAATTGAAATGAAATTTGAATTCTATCCTTTGGCATTTTACGAGTTAGGTTGAACATGTTTATTTACAGCAATTCTTAGATTTTTCTAAGACCATGCGTAGTGGGGGTGCTTTATATATAAAACTTCCTTTCTGATTGGTCCACGTGGCAGCTGAGTCAGCATGAAGAGATAAAGTGAAAAAGGGGTGTAGTGGTGGGGCTTTATAAATAAAGCCCCTATTAATATTTTATTATATCTTTTAAAGTGAAAAAATAATAAAATAATAAAAGAGAGAGAGAGTCTGATGTGGCAGGCTTTGATTGGTGGCGGGATATTTGTTTCAGGCGTTATTTTTATAAAGCCCCGGATCAAAATTACAATATAGCGCCCCTGTGTAGCAGTGTTTAGGGCGCTATATTTTAAAATCTTGCAAAAACCACGCCCCACTACGGGGGGACTAAGATAATTAGACAACACCTACAATCTGCAAGATTTAAATTCTCAACCTTTTAATTGTACAGTACACTGTTTATCAAATGATGTCATATTTAGGATTCGATGGATTTGAATGCGAAAACTCGCAGGCGTTATTGCCTGTTTAGGCCTTAGTTTTGATGGCCTTTTATAGAAAAAAGGTTATTTAAATATTTTTAAATATAGGGAAATAATAATAATAATAATAATAATAATAATAATAATATGAACATAGTTGAGATTTAGTGCTGTAAAATTTTAAAAATCACTCGTTTTTTGTTAAAAATAGAAAGTGGTGTGAATATGGGCATGAACTGCCGAAAACCAAATTCGATTTTTTTGCCAAAACGTGTTCTTACGCCATAAAAACTTAGTCTGAAGCTGCAGAATAGCGTAATTACGCACCAAATTGACGGGTGAATCGATTTAAAAATTGCTCGTTTTCTGCTAAAAATAGAAAGTGGTGTGAAAATGGGCCCGAACTGTCGAAAACCAAAATGCGATTTTTTTGCCAAAACGTGTTCCTAGGCCATAAAAAGTTAGTCTAGAAGATAAGAATAGCGTAATTACTCACCAAATTGACGCGTGAATCGATTTAAAAATCGCTCATTTTCTGCTAAAAATATAAAGTGGTTTGAAAATGGGTCCAAACTGCCAAAAACCAAAATGCGATTTTTTTACCAAAACGTGTTCCTATGCCATAAAAACTGGGTCTGGAAGCTGCAGAATAGCGTAACTACTCACCAAATTGACGCGTGAATCGATTTAAAAATCGTTCGTTTTCTGCTAAAAATGGAAAGTGGTGTGAAAATGGACCCGAACTGCCAAAAACCAAAATGCGATTTTTTTGCCAAAACGTGTTCCTAGGCCATAAAAACTGAGTCTGGAATCTGCCGAATAGCGTATTTACTCACCAAATTGACGCGTGAATCGATTTAAAAATCGTTCATTTTCTGCTAAAAATAGAAAATAGTGTGAAAATGGGCCCGAACTGCAGAAAACCAAAATACGATTTTTTTGCCAAAACGTGTTCCTAGGCCATAAAAACTTAGTCTGGAAGCTGCAGAATAACATAATTACTCACCAAATTGAAGCGTGAATTGATTTAAAAATCTCTCGTTTTCTACTAAAAGTAGAAAGTGATGTGAAAATGAGCCCGAACTGCCGAAAACAAAATGCGATTTTTTTGCTCCCCTCCTTCATTTCTATTATATTAATGTAGAGGCCTATAAATAGAGTCATTGTATCTTACATTGAGAAATAAAATAAGAAAGTATTTCCCCATTCTCCTTTCTATTCTCTATTGCTAATAAATATTGTATCAACTGCATTTAAATATGGTACTTATAGACTAATAATATTTATGATAAGAATACTTTGTTTAAAGAATTACACACATGAGAGCAAAGACTAGAAGCCTGAAATTAATATCATGCATCAAAGAAGAAAGAACGAAGCATATTTTACCAAAGTTATTCTCTACACATAATTTATAAAAAAAATGGTGCTATTGTAGTCCAACATATTCATTCTAGCGAAAATTTGGCAGACTTGTTTACCAAATTCAACTTCAACATTCATGGAATCGAAGTGTCGACTCAAGGAGCTTAAATTATCAGGGGGAGAATAATACGCGCTGCACTCTTTTTCCCTTAGTTATGGTTTTATCCCACTGGGTTTCCTAGCAAAGGTTTTTAATGAGGCAGCATCACTAAGCGTATTTCATCATATGGATAGTCAAGGGGGACTGTTATGAATTACATTAATAGAGTGACCATCCACATGCTTAACTCCCCTCCTTCATTACTATTATATTAATGTAGAGGCCTATAAATAAAGCCATTGTATCTTACATTGAGAAATAAAATAAGAAAGTATTTCCTCATTCTCCTTTCCATTCTCTATTACTAATAGGTTTAGTTGTTTTACACCATTTACTTTATTTTAGGGTTAAGTGTAATTTGCACCGATGATTTAGGATCATCCTCATGTTGCGAAAGAATTTTTCAACTAGTGTTTTAAATTGTAGAAACAATATAGAAAGGTCCGATTTCTTTTAATAGGATATAGCCAAGTATACTTAGAGTAGTAATCGACAAAAAGAACATAGTAGGAATAGCCATCATTAGAGGTTTGTCTCGGTCCCCAAACATCCGAGTAAACAAGTTCAAATGGTTTAGACACAATAAAAGAGTTTTCACCAAATGGCAGTTTATGGCTTTTATTAGAGAACATGCATCACAATGAAATAAACTACCGGACATATTATTGTAAACAAGTCCTAATTTATTTAGTAGGCGTTTTAGAACTTGAATTGATGGGTGTCCAAATTTGTGATGCCAAGAAAGAAGAGAGCTAGACGCCTTGGTGCTTGAATTAAATTGCATAAGAGGTTGACGGGAGTTCGGTGTTGCATAGTAGACGTCGTTAATGTTCACTCCCCGCATTAGGTGCGCCCACGTGCGAAGATCCTTAACCAAAAAATGAAAAGGGAAAAATTCAACAGAAACTTTGTTAGTTTTGCAATGTTTGGCGACCGAAATAAGATAATTACGAAGTTTAGGAACAAGTAAAAATTGTTTAATTTTAAGGAGCGAGATGAGGTGGGAATGGATGAATGACCAATGTGAGAAATGGAAAGAGTTTGGCCATTACCTAGAACGATCTCATCCGGTCCCCCGTATTCGGAGAGGTTGTGCACAAAATCTTGGTCGGGAGCAGCATGATCGGAAGCCCCGGTGTCAAACATTAGTGAGGATGATGAATAAGTTTTTCATAGAGAGCAGGGAATGTAATAGAGGTGTTCAAGGTCTTTAAGGCTGCTGTGATTTCTTTGTAGTCGTCACTGAGATGAGCAAGGATGTGAGCGGTGAGGTCGTCATCATCAATTGGTTTTTGTGCTAAAGCCAACTCGTCTGCTATGGCTTTCATTTCATTGAGGTAATCCGCTACAGGTCGAGAGCCTTTGCTTGTGGTGGCGAGCTTGGTGCGACGTGAGATGATTCGAGAGCGAGAGACACTTGCGTAGCTGTCCGTTAGGCGTTGAAAAAGCTGCCTAGAGGTCTCTGCAGATGAAACGAGAGGCTGTATAGTGTCGGAGCAACTGCCAAGTAGCGCACCCAGGAGGATTTGATCCTGGCGAAACCAGGATCGGTAGTTCGGTTGGGTTTTTCTTCAAGTATTTTCGGAGGTGGGTCTGTCAGGCCATCAACGAACTGTTCAAGTTCAAGCCCTTTGAGAGTGGAAAGAACTTGTTTTCTCCAAGAGGGAAAATTATTGGAAGTGAGTTTGATTGGAAAGTTTGTGTGGGTGGATAACTCAATAATAGTGGTGTTGGAAGATGCCATTGCAGTAGGATGTTGAGAAAAAAAAAGGAAGAAAGGGACAGGATCGAATGGTTCTCAGAGGAGATTTGAAGCTCTTGATACCATATAGTAAATGGAATTCTTTATTGCAATTGTACAATGGTTACAACTCACATATATATATATATATATATATATATAGGGAAGGGTTATCTTGAGAACAAAGAAATTTGTGTGAACACTAAGAACCATTTTCATCCCTTGATAATGATTAATCAAGGGCTAAGATTAAATGGAGAGTTAAATGAATAAATAACCATAAAAGTAGAAGTAAAAGGGTAAAATCGTAAAGATAGCAAATAAAAAAACCCTTCTTGATACTACCTTCTGTACATTGATCATCATCCTAAAAAAACCCCAATCTCTATCCATTGATTGTCAAGAAGAATCTTCAAATACAGTGCTTCCAAACCACAATCAACACAATCTCAATCGATAATCAATTGGATTAATTATTTCCTATGCTTGCTACTTCAATGATTGAACCCAGGTGCTGATTCGTTTTTTCATGTTAAGTTTGAGTTAGTCGTTTTGTGCAGATTGAATATGTTATTGTTCGTGTTTATATATTGTATAGATTTTTTCGTTCTGTGTAGATGGTATAGATTTCTTCTTGCGTGTTTGCTCATAGAATTTAATAGGTTGTTGTATATACACATAAGGTGTTTGATGAAATGTCTAAGTGTGTGTTATGTTGACTTTGTTGGTTGCTTTTGTTTGAGTAGTTGCAAATAAGATGTTTGATTAAAGGTCTGAGTATTTGTTGCATTAATTGTGTTGAATTACTTATGTTTGATTTCTTACATATGAGGAGGTGTTTGATGAAAGGTTTAAGGTCTAATTGTCGATTGAGTCGATTTTTTGGATTATTTTTAAGTAATTGTAGACGAGGTGTTTGATGAAATGTCTAAGTCTATATTAGAATTTATCTAGATACATCTTGTAAGCTCAATATATCTTGTATAAGAACCATGTATTTGCATTCGTAAGAGTCAAAGAATAGTAAGGATAAAAGCGAGAAGTTCTTTTAAAGAATAATGTAAAGTAGGAGTGTACACATGTGTAAGTAAACTATTTTCACACATGTAAGTCAGCAGATTTATTTGTTTAAAATAGCAATAAAAATAAATGACTCAATGGTTTTGTAATTTGGAAGATGTTTTACTTGATTTCCATGCATTTACCGAAACAGAAACGGTGCTGAAAGTAGTAAATCTTGATACAAAAATGACACATAAAATATCCTAAAAATTGCTTTGGTTATTATTTTATTAATATATAAATGATAAAAACTAACAAATGCTCTTTATTGATACAGACACATGTTTATAGGCTACTTGAAATCGGTTGTTAAAGCACAATGGGAAGATTGGGAAGCGGTGATACAAATAAAGCTAAACTTATCTTGGGCAACAAAGAAAAACAATATTGATTATGGTGTATTCTTGATGAGACACATGGAAGCGTATAAGGAAATCTATTTGAAGAATCGGGAATGTGGTTTTAAAAACAAGAAACGCGTATACAGAAAAAACTGAAATTGCTAGGAAAGAAATATGTCGTGAAAATTGTGCTTTCAAAAGCAAATATTAATTGAGAAAGTGTGATCCAGAAAGCATTGTAGTTGGGGAAAGAAAAAGCTAGAGTAGCTCATATTTTGAGCAATTACTAGTTTTTATGTTACTATGCAAATCGTTAACATGGATTATAAAGTTTATTTTCATGTAATAATGGATTATAACTTTTGATATATGATATATGGATGTTTATGTTGGTAGTGTGTTGGTTGCAAGGTTTGGAAAGTTAGATTTTGCTAAGAATGCAATTAAGTTTGGTTGTAATGTCTACAATTTACACAAATGCAGAACAGACATGTACACATGTGTAAACTAGTTGGAAAAGTGTAATTCAGCAACAAATAAGGGACAGAAGGCAATTTACACATGTGTAAATCAGTTTCAAAGGTTAATACAGAAACAAAGGTGTAACAGTGAGCAATGTACACATGTGTATAACAGACACTAACACATGTGTAAAAGATCTGAACACAAGAAAACTAGGACTAAAAGACACTGAACAATTTACACATGTGTAAAACAACTTCATTGTTTAATCAAGAAACTAATGTGTAAAAGCATAATTCAAAAACAAATAAGGGACAAAAGGCAATTTACACATGTGTAAATAATCTTCAATTTTTAAACTGAAAACAAATATGTGACAATAAGCAGTTCACACGTGTGTAAAACATGCCCTTACATATGTGTAGAAATATACAATTGAACAAAACTAGACATTTACACATGTGTAAATAACCTGGAAAAGTGTAATTCAGAAACAAATAAGGGACAGAAGGTAATTTACACATGTGTAAAAGAGACACTTACCCATGTGTAAAATAATCAATTTACAAAACAAGAAAAACAAATCCCAACACATAATATCGGAACACTGAAATAGTAAAGTATAAAAACTGTAAATTCAAGCATCAAAATAACATTTCAAATTCAAACAAAATGTTATACGTATAAAATCCTAATACATGAACACCTTATTTAAAAATAAAACTAGAAATTTAAAAATGAAGCTTCATTCACCATCAACATCTTCGTTGTCTTCGCTATCTTAATCACTAAAACTCTCTTCATCACAATGACTACCTTCATCAATTTGCTTTTGCTGTAGGACAGTTTCGATAATCATGGTAGGCAAGTTTGCCACATAATTATCACTTTCTTTTATTCTTATTGTCTTTAACGTTCGCTTTCTCCCTAGACCACTCAAACGGCGAGCTATATTGTCTGTCGGATTGACCTTCACCTGCATGTATGAAAAGATTTTCAATTATAACTCATGGTTAATGGTATATATCTAAAAATATAAAGAATAAACAAAATGTAAAACTATAAAACAAAACAAATTACCATATATGTGCACAGCAAGGACAAAAAAATATGAAATATCAAATTGATATATAAAGAGCTTAGCATCATCAAGAATAAAACTAAAACCAAAAGCCTTTAAGTAGTTACACATGTGTAAATCAAATTACAAAGTGATGCAAGCAATTACAATTACCAGTCAACAACATTCGTATTCAAAGAATTATTGAGTGCATGTTATGTAAATATAATGAACCAATATCATTTTTTCAAATGTATGAATGCTAATAACAACTCTGCCACAAGGATTCTGCCATTAATGCAAGACAAAAAGAATCGACGATCACTACACTACTTATAAACAAAGGAAGGCGAATTATCATAATCTCATCATCTACTGATAATCTTCGCTTCTGACTTACTATCATATAAATCTGCATAAATTTTTCAATATAAAACAGGCTTTACAAGATGAAAATTAATCTCGTGACAACAATCTACACATGGGTAAAACATACAATCGAATAAAACCAGAAGCTTACACATGTGTAAATCAGTAACAAAATCTGTAAAACAGAAACCTTTTGAAGCTGATTTACACAGTAACAATGACACTCACAAAATCATTGTGTATAATTTATTTGGTTAATCTGTATTATCACATGTTTTAGGTTAAAATCGTGGAATCACAATCGCATGAAATCAGATTAACAAGTTTGGAAACAATAATAATCACAATAACAAGAAATCTGATTAAAGAGACTCTAGTTTGATCCACCATCATAACAATTTTCTGTTAGACTACTACTTTAAACCATAAATTAACTCTAAATTAACGATTATTAACAATTTTTGTTAGATTACAACTTTAAACCCTATATTCACCCAATCAATCAATTAAGGAGTTAATAACATACACAAAGTCGATCAAATCTAAAAAAAATCGAACGAAAAATCAACAGATTGATAAATGGATGAAGATACCTGAAACTAGGAGATCATGCAATTGTGAATCGATGAACAGATGAAGAACTGATGATCGATTGAATATGTGATGAACATATTAGATCATGGAACCCTAGGAAGGTTGAATAGATCGTAACTAATAGGTCTGTGTATGTTTGCCCATTAGAAGAGGAGGTGTGTAATTACCAATTTACCCTTTTCATTAAAGTTGAGGGAAAGATAAATGAGTGGTTGAGATTTGTTCTCATGGTTCTCACAAAAGATGAGTGTTCTCATTTAAACCCTCCCCTATATATATATATATATATATATACTAGGTTAGAGTCCCGTGGGGACCCACGGTTCACCCGAAAGTAAAATGAAAAAAAGTAGGAAAATAAGAATTGTATTATGCAAGTTGTTTTGGTTACTAAATGTTTGATAATGCAATATGTATGAATTTTGATGTTAAATACAAAATGTCATCTAACAGTTTAATGTAACGAAATAATGGATATATCGACTAAGTAAAGTTTAATTTGACAAAAAATATAAACAAAGAATTGAATAAAATGAATAGTATTGTATTTATTCTAATGGATTTATTACACGTTTCCCCTTTTTAACAACTTGTAATCTTGTTCCGTTACACAAACCGTTTTCTGATCAATTTTTTTTAGTAACATTACTGGAACAAAGTAAATGTATTAAATTTATAATTCGGGAAATAAGACTAAATATATATACGTAAGGAAATAATTTAAGGTTTTCAATGCTATAAACACAATACATAGATCATAAGCTGTTTAAATAAAATAAATAGAAACAAAGTAACATATAATAACTTATAGTTATAAATCACAAACCAAGCTATAAACACACTACATAAATCTCAGTTATTGCCAAAATTAAAATTTCATTTTATCGTAATTAAATTCAAATGAAAACTTATGATCTAATACCAAACAGAACATTTTGCAAAATTACCTGATTTTGAGCAAAAGTTTAATTTAGAATGACTAAGTGCTATATTTAAACATTCAGATAACTGCAAACTACATAGCATACTAACACAATATCACACATTACATCATTTGGGTAATATTTATATTCTAATCATAACTAAGCTTAAGCATAGAACACTTATCATTTAGTTGGGGCTTAACGAACTTCAACCAATGGTCCATTTTCATTACTTCAATCAAAATCTTCCAAGTCTTGCTCATTGATAGCTGATTTTTCACCTTCGAAGTTATTATCATTCATAACGATCCTCGAAGTGAGGCTCGTTTTCAATAATTTATGAAAACCTCCACCATTGTTTTCCATATTTGTGTTCTACATAAAATATAGTTGCTGTAAAGATATAGATACGGATAAGTAAATCAACAAACAATCCTTAACTCATTTACTTGAATGGGTCGCTTAAATTTTACATGTTATCTATCCATTGGTTCAAACCGATTACATAGCTAAAAAACAACTAATAAGAAAATGGGTCCAATATCACATGTTGTAATATAAATTTCCTAGATTTGATTATAATAAATGGGTCCAATGTCACATTTTTTTAAAGTATACTTCATTAAAAAGAAACGCCAAACCCCAAGACGGGGAGGCAAGAAACAACACACACTTCACATAAATACAAATTTACAATTACACCAATTCGACCAAGATAGCGACTTGCATCTAGATCTAGTCTTCGCCCAAAGAAAACCAACCGATTTAACCTCCCCTATGACGGCTTCTAGTCTCATGGTCTTATGTTCGAACTTTAGCTGATTTCTCGCGCGTCAAATGCACCAACAACCAATAAGGATAATGCGATGAAGGAACTCGCTTTCCAAAGGATCAAGCCACGCATGGCAATGGAAATCCACCAGGTCTTTGAAAGAAAAAAGCACGAAATCTTTGACCCGGCACCACGAACTAATATGCTGCCACAAAACAGTCGCAACAATACACGACGTGAAAAGGAGTTTGTCAAAAATACTAATTTATACACGTAAAACAAACTAATAAGACATTTATTTAAAGATTCAACATGAAGACATATGCTTAAATAGATATTTTCAAGATGCACACTCTAGTTCCAATCAGATACACACCATTAGCAACAGATGAAACTTTCCATGGTTTCACACTCCACTAAGGATTCATTTTTGACTTTTGAAGTCAAAGTCCAAACACTATTGACTATAGGAATAAAAAATCAATTACTTCAGTTACAAAAATCAAGACAACATTAATGCTAGCCCCTATTGTATTCTTTACATGACACCCTATTAGTAAAAAACAACTAAATACATACCAATTTAGGTTCATAAAAAAACTAATTTAACATAGTGTTCCATGTTTTAAATGAAGCTAGATGATTAAATAGGTATATTAAATATTCACACTCTAGTTTTTAGGGTGAGTGCACCAGCCAACACATGAAACATATCCATGATTTCATAATCCACCAAGAATCCATGTTGACTTTTAAAGTCAAAATCCAAAAACTTTAGGAATCCATAACCAGCATGAAGCATGAAGTATCAAATTAGTTTGTTTATGATCCTAAATTGGTGTACTTTAATTACAACAACAAAACTAAATTAATGCCAGCCCTTAATCTATCATCTAGCATGGCACCCTCTTAGTCGTAAATGACAACCAAATACATGTCAGTTTAGCATCATAAACAAACTAATTTGACTTAGAAGACTCCAAATTTATCAAGTGAAATTAATAAATTCAAAACATACCCTCAGTGTTGAACACCACGTGCTAAGTTTTACCCATAGCATCATCAAATGCGATATAGGTGAAAGGTCAAACTGATTTGAACTAATCTTCTCATGATGTCCTTCACCCAGAAGCTATTCTGCTGCCAAATATGAATTCAATACAATAAACGAAAGTTAGAGTTCAATAACAAACACCCCATGGTAAACTATGATTACAATAAAAAAAAGTATTGTGTATATAGCTTTAGTGACCATTTCCATTAGATCTTTCCATCAGTGTGTGTGGTTTGAGCCATGGACACTAACAGGAACAAAACTTGTTGTAAACAGTGGCAGTGCCTTTGATGCTATAAAAAAATAGATTTTGACATGTGTTATAATTAATGGTCATAAGTTGCTGATACTCATCCGTTTCCGCCTATGATGATGAAGGGACTTTCTTCCACCCCATATCCTAAAAAACAGAACCCCAACAACTTGGTAACAATCGATCACCTTGGCCTTTTTATTCTACATGATCGCATATATAGCAGGGAAAAGGTCTTTCAACTTACCACTCGACCCCCATTGGTTTAACTTGAACAAAACTTAATCTCCTCTACCTACTGAGCAAGATGATTTTCTATCCAGGTTCACATTCAACTGCCTAACCTCTTTATCTACAGCCCCTACCGACTTCAAAACACCCGTAACCATGCTCTTGACCAGAAACAATCCGTCTTTTCGACTGGAGTCATGAATAGCATTAATAACTTCAGCCCACAACTGATTATTGGAGTTTTAAACCTCCACCACCATTTAGATATAAGCCCCAAGTTTATCTTTCTTTACCCATATATGATAGCTGTTAAGGGAAGTGTCAAGTGTAAACTGTAAAGTTAACATATTAATAACTTACTTAGCGTCCTCCAGCAAAATTTTAAGAAGCCTTCTATTTGATGTGGTTCCCGTATTGGCGGTGAAAGTGTTAACTCTTCCAATATAATCTGCAAATTTACATATCAAATGATGAATATTCGATGTATATTATAAGTTTATTGGTCAAGATAGACAATAGCCATACATAATTCAATCAATGAACTAAGGATTTGTTCTGAGCTGCATCTGCTGATTTAACGAAATCCTTCTTGATATGTTGTTGCCACTGTCGTGTTCTTTTTGTATCTATGTTGATCCATCGATAGAACTATTGGAACCAAGAAAAGACATACGTGTATTGCATCCTCTGCACTTCAAAGTGATCACGTAGAATACTTAAAATAACTTCTAATCAGTACCAATATAAACCTTGAAGTTAAAAACCCCTGAGAATTTTAATTAAAATACTAACCTTGCATATGGTACAGAGGATGATGCTAGTGATAGTAATACAAAAAACAGTCGGATTTCATCAAATTGAACAAATGACAATTCATAATTCGTTAAAATAAGCAAAATCCATTTCGAGATCGATCAAAGAAAGTACCTTTATTGATTCAGTTTCGCCTTCATCTCTCGTCGGTCTGACGTCATATGTTCTCCGTCTCTGAATGAAGGGTTTCTGCAAATTCAAAAGGCCAAAAAATTAGGGATGGGAAAAAGGGAGGAGAGACACTTGGCAAAATCCTGATTAACTAATTAATAAAACAAATCAACATTTATGAAAATCTGAAAACTCTCAAGTAAATGATAATCAAACCTCAAAGAAGATACAAAATCACAAAACTCTGACCCTCTGCTTCTCTTATTGTCGTCTGTCTTCCCGAGTAGATATATTCTCAAGCAAAGATGGAGCCCCATGATTAGAATTTACTAAAAACTCATTGTTAGACATCAGTCAGATAATAAAGTTGTTGCAAAACTAAAAAAAAATACTCCCTAAAAATGCAAAACCCATGATTTAAGACCCTCTACTTGAATCAATCAACAATGCTGGCCCATCACCCAATAAATTAGTAAAACATTTGACTAAATAAACAACTTCCTTACGACCCATTTGACCCGTATCCGTTGATTCGAACTGCTCAACCTCATTCAATCTTTTCTCAAGCTGTATATTCGTTATATCATGCAAAGTTAAAATTGCACACAAATACTTGCAGAGCAATTAAAGAACGTGAGGCAAGATGACTTAAAGACAATGACACAAAAAAACCATGTAAAGGAATTTATTTCTTACATGAAATGCAAGTTGAGCCCTAAAAGATTACTCATCTAAAGCCAGAACTAAAATTCTAATCAGTCTACAATATCCTAAACTTGAACCATGATATACAATAGGCAAATGCTAGACATAATTCTAAAAAACAAAATCTTCACCGACAACTAAATTTTGACCTATGAATCAAAGACCATCAAGGCATGAATCATGAATCAGAAGATGATAAAATAAAGAATAAAATCAAACCTAACCATAACAAAATCATTCAAACCAAAAAATCATACCAGAGTGTTATGTCTTCCTTCAAGATGAAACCCTTTGAATTCTTCGGTTTGTACTTAGTTTTATGGCACCAATAACCAGCACATTTCTCATCTGCACAGAACCAAAAAATAAAATCCTGGACTCTGATTCGTACGTAACATGCTGGTATTCAGAATAGTTATTGCTATCCCCGCCAAGTTCTTCACTCACCCACTCGTCACCGCCAACTACCAACCATAAAGCAATTCCAATATTAAGGTCCTGTGCTATCAACGATTATTAGTTGTAGTTCATGTTCTGGATCTACGCTTCCTCACAAAATTTGTTTTTGGTCTGCGACACCACATATATGCTTGATGACAAAAGGATAAGACTACAGATATACATGAATCACAACCAATACACCACCCACTATGCCTTTAGTTCCATACTACTTCCACACACATAGCCTCAAACACCAATACAAGATAATTATTGCTTTTCGCAAGGAGCCTAAACACCACACTACCCTTAAGCCCCAACGTTAAAAGCTTTAATTAATATTTTCTAACATATGTTGATGTCCCACTTTTAACATATGTTGGGCCTTATAGACCAGAAGACTGAAATCAGTGAACTTGCACTATATTAATACATATACTATATTGGCCAGTTAACATATACTTTTCTTTCAAATGTGTATAGTACACTTTTATTAATATTTTTTAAAATCATGACTGCCAAATTACGGCTTGAAAAAATAGAATTCGAGTCATGTGTCAACAACTATAGATGTAAGCAACAACATCTGAAGATAACTATAAAAGTAGTGAAAGAAAAATGGAATTTTGTAATGTATGCATATATACAAAACTTGCCCGCAATTTAACCAAAAAGGATGACCAAAAGCACTAGAACCCATATTATTACATGTATACACTTCAAAGCCAATCCCACATGTTAGCCACCAAAACTGAGAGAATAGGTAGGAATCATGAAAAGAAAGTACAGTCCCTAAAACAATTGTTCACAAAAGAAACTCATTTAAAGATATGTACAATTAAAATTGATGAAGTATACCTATCCATCACTTAGAAGAGTAACCCATGATAGCATGCGATTGGGCTGAACTTCAACATCTTGGATAAGAACATGGTTTAAAGGAGAAAAAAACGAATTAATTAAACATATTTAACTATATATAAAAAAGAACAATATGAATAAAAGCACAAAATTTAAAGCATATATCAAGACCGTCTCCATGAAAAATGAACAATCTGGTATGCAGAACCATTAGACAATAAACCATTCAACAATATTTACACAGATTACATTCATTTTATTATTCCAAGGTGAATCGTGTATTCAATTTCAGGAACCCCCAAAAATTAAACCTGACATATAAAACATTCAATAACTGAAAAAAACATCCAATGGTGAAATATAAGGTTTTTAGAGTTTTGAAGCTTGAAAACCTGCTTAAGGAAGCATGATTTAGAACAGTTAGGGATCCAATCGGTCTTTAAACGTAAAACATAAAACCAATAAGAACACAGATCAAAAAACGTATACTCAATAAGCGATTCATATACCTAAGCATGGGAAACAGATTTGAGACGGGTTGATACCTTGTTGTTTGACCTCGGCGATGAGATGGAAGGTAAGAAAATCATGAATTAGGGCTAAAAACAAAAAGATAAAGAGTATATTGATTAAAGTTTTCAATAGAAACATAGTTGCTGACATGTCTTGGGATTCTCATATTGATCCTCTATCAATTAAGGCTTCCTCAAAGTTTTCATCGGATTTGGAACCAGAATAAATCCTAATTTGATGATCGAAGAAAGAAAGGAGGGTGGTGGGGGAGAGATAAGAGAGAATGAGGGATTAGGGTTAGGATGAATGAGGAGGAAGAAGGCTCTAGGGAGCTGACTTTGGAAGAAAAAAAAAAAGAAAAAATGTTTTTATATGGCAGTCATTACATGTTAAATGGAGCTCCATATTTAAATTGGAGCATATGTGGACACCTTTGGAAGGGGTTATTCAACCCAAGTGACCTCAATTATTATATAGATAGATATATATATATATATATATAAAGTACAAAGAAGAGAAATTAATATACAAGAGTGATTTAGGCATTGTAAATAAGGAAAATGTTGAATATAATAATTGTGATAATTGAGGCATGATTGTATCCTTGAAATCAGTACCATGGTTGTATCCTTGATATCTGCCTCATTTAGTTAATGGAATCTGTATTTCTTATAACAACCCTCCATCTTATTAAAAAAAAAATCTTTACACCCCTCATTTTTAACTTTTGTTTACCAAATTGAGGGCATTTGGTCATTTTACATGTGAACCCTTTTTTGATGAGAGAATACCACATTTCACGCATGGTGGGTATAAAACATACCCAAACTTCACTATCAACCACCATGGACCACCATTGACTACCGAGTAACGGCTGACTACCTATTATGCCCCATGTAAATTACACGTGTTAAGAGTTAAAAGTAAAAGCTAATTGGTTGAGGGCAAGAGAACACCGACTAATGAGAAACAATAACATGATGACATCAAATGATAGCGCCTCCAAATTGACTTATACTTAAAAGACATAAAATGCAATTTACTACCCAAAAAAAACATTAGACCATGTGTAGTGGTGAGTGAAATGAGACATTTTTTGACATGTGGCATGTGGGTCCACTTGGTGGGTGAAAGGGGCTTGAAATTTATAAGGGGTGTAGTGGTGTGGTGTGGTATGATGTGAGTGAGTGTGTGTGTGTGTGTATATAATGATATGAAATTTGAATTAAAAAAAAGAAATAAAATAAAAATGAAGTGGAAGAAGATGATTGGCCCATCAGAATATCAACTCACGCGAAATATTTCGCGGAGAAGGCATTAGCGCCCCTTTCACTAGAGGGGGGGTGTTTCAATGTGAAATAGCCGCCTAAAATGACCATTCAAGTCCAACACGATGTCACGTCACTGATTAGCTGACCACCCATCTCCAACAACAGGAAACAACTACTACTCATTTTGTTGGCTTTTTAATGTAAAGTAAAGAGTAATATTATACTCTAAAATTTATATGAAAAGAAAAGCGTATATTTGATAAAAAAATACAGTAAAGCGTATATTTGATAAAATATATATATATATATATATATAGGATTTGGTTCAAATGATAACCTTTCCCCAAATTGAGAACTGAGAGAACCATTCTGGGCCACACATTTCTCTAAGGCAAAAAAAAAAAAAAAAAATTTTTTTTTTTTTTTTTTTTTTTGCAAAAATCGCTGCTTTATATGTAAGAAAAAAAAAATTATTTTTTTTGTATTTTTTTTCAGTATACACATGTGTATAATTGCATTATACACATATGTATAATGCAATATACACATATGTATAACGGAAATATACACATATGTATAGCTGAAAAATGCTATATACACATATGTATAATTGCTATATACACATATGTATAATTGACATATACACATATGTATAAATGAAAAAAAAATTCAAAAAAAATAAAAAAAAAATTCTTGCATAAAAATGTGCGATTAAAGCAAAAAAAAATAAATAAATAAATAAATTTTTTTGCCTTTATATGAAATGTGTGGCCCAGAATGGTTCTCTCAGTTCTCAAATAGGGGTTGGTTCTCTTAGGATCCCTACCCTATATATATATATATATATATATATATAGGGCAATTCTAAAATGCAAACCATGTTGAGATGAAGAAACTCAGAAAACCCATTCACATGGCTGTGATTAAGCCACGTATGTGACTCTTGAAAAGGGGGGCAAGGTTATTTTTGGTATTTTAGAATTGTTACTGACAACAAACTTAAAATCTATATCTCTCTCTTTTAAAATCTACTCCTGTCTCTCTTTCATCCCAAAAAACACACACACAATCAAAATACTCTCTCTCTTTAATTTTCCAGATCTACAACTAAGAAGAAGAGCCTCTCCCTCTTACATCCAACCAAAAGTCTCCCTTTGTCACTCTCTCTACCTCTCTATATGTATATCTAGTACACACATCTCTCCCTAAAACACTAAACCTTCAAGTTGGTGAGGGCTGGTTCATAAAACGATTCATACCTATGTTCGATTCAGATCTATGTTTGAACATCGAAACATATCTATACTTCTAGAGCCGTAAGTTTTTTGTTTGTTTTGAACGTTGTTGGTGGTGCTTAGCTTGTCGTTGTTTGTACTTCCAGATCTGGATCTAAAAAGAAGCCATCGAAGAAGAAATAACCGTTTGGTACCCGTTTCGAGCACGTTTCCAGTGACTCAGACATAAGATGAAATCATTGTAAGGCTACGATATACCGGGGTTAGCGATGGATTGCAGAAAAATCAGAAAAAGAACTGTGAACTTATGGTGAGCCAATGTTGTTTACAACGCATCAATGCAACTTTACAAAAATTAAATCTTGACGTGAATCAAGCTCCAGTGGTATTCATAAAGACTATTATATTTTTTTTAATATATAACTATATCATATTGATGCACTTAGAACATAACTAAACTAAAAAATTCAATATTTTTTAACTTCAATTGTGCACGTTTCCATTTATATGTGCACCAATTTTTTTTTTATATTTTTGAGTTAAATTTGTGATTTTTTTATTGAGATAAGTTTGTGAAAATTTATTATATGTTGTTTTGGGATATAGTTTATCATATGTTTTTGTTGTTGGGTTATAATTCATTATATGTTTTTATTGTTAGGGTTATAATTTATCATATGTTTTTGTTATTTGGGTTATAATTTATTGTATTTGTGTAATCCAAAAATAGGTGTAGTTTTCTTTATGTTTAGTTTTGTTTCTTTGGGTTTTGTTTTTATTTCCAGATCTGGATTTGTGTCGCACAGGATAATGAAGTTTCCTTCTAGATCGTGATGGTCGATGAGGAGATTGCTGAATTAAAGGCAAAGATAATGAAGGACTTACCAAACAGATCTCAATGGCAATGTTGTGCGGGTCACCGGTTTTTTAACTATTGTTTGGATTTATAATTTGAATTTTTTCAGTGAGATAAGTTTGTAAAAACATATGTTTTTGTTGTTGGGTTATAATTTATTATATGTTTGGGGTGAGATAAGTGTGAAAACATATGTTTTTGTTGTTGAGTAATAATTTTATTATATGTTTTTTAGTGAGTTAAGTTGTGAATACATATGTTTTTGTCGTTGAGTTATAATTTATTATATGTTTTTAGTGACATAATTTTCTGAAAACATATGTTTTTTTGTTGTTGGGTTATATTTTATTCCAAAAATATAAAATATATTTTTTATAGTGATATAACTTTGTAAAATTTAAAAGAAAAAAACATGTTTTTGTTTTGAAAATTGATGATTAATTGTATTCAAAAGGAAAAAACATAGGTTTTATTTTGAAAAAAACGTGGCTGGTTGTGAAGATAGGAGAGAGAAGAGATGAGAGAGAATATTGTAAAAGTAAGAGAGAAAGTGTGTGTGGTTTTTTTTTTTTTACCATAATACCCTTTTCTATTATTTTATCTACTTATGTATCTTTTGTCTATACCACTTTTTTAATAAAATAATCAATTAATTACAACCCTTGGATCATCAAGATCAAGGGTGATAAAGGGGGTTTTCTTGGTTTTCTTAAGTGGGGAGGGTTTTCAAATTATCCCTCCCCTATATATATATATATATATATATATATATATATATATATATATATAGGGGAAGGATATTTTGGAAACCCCTTCCACTTAAGAAAACCTTGAAAACCCTCATCTTAACCCTCCATTCTCTTTGATCTATGGCTGTGCTTTTTCTAGTTTTATTTTAATAAAATACATGTTACTTAAATGTTCAAAAGGGTAATACGGTCCTTTTCTCTTTTAAGACTTCTCTCTCTTTTGTCTCCTCTCTCTTTGTACCTGACAATGTTCAGGCACAGAGCATCCATCAAATCACTTGGTGTTCCCCCCATCCTCTATAGTAGTCTTTGATCAAAATGATAAAAATCAATTACAATAAAAAACACCCTCCTAAAACACAATTATTTTCATAAACAAGATCATTCTCTACTTCCTCTTCATTTCCAAGCGGTGATTATACTTCTCTTACTCCATGTCTGTGTAAAGCTTCTTCCCCAAATAGGCTAAAAGCATTTTTGAAGGTAAACATTTGTTCCATATTTTCTCTATATCAGATCATTTTTTGAAGGTAAACATATGTTTTATTCTGCTTTCTTGTTACAAATCCGTTGTGTTTTTTATATGAAGCTAAGTAACCAGTTATCATGTTAGCCATATGAAAACTATTAAGCCTAATTAGTAATTGTCAAGTTACATGTCTTGTAGGGAAAAGAAAACAATCGATGACATCGAAGGGCAAAAAAGAGAAAAAAGACTTGGAAGTGATGGTGTTGATGGAGATCTTGTAAGTAAGTTTGGGAAAATATATTCATTAATAAATTAGATCTGTAACAATTAATAATAACGGTAACTAAAGTGTATGTGGTGATAAATTTTGTATGGCGAAAATCTAGTTTCTTTCAACTATTAACTAAAGTGCCACGATATTTCTAATAAAAAATAGTGTGGAAAAGAATAATCCGAAGATCTAGTTTCTTCCAACTATCAACTAAATTGTATGGGATTTGGGAAACTATTGAACTTTAATTCGTTGTTTAGACTTTTTTTTTCCTAAAATTATCTAAAATTTGTTGTATTTTATGTGATTAGATTGATGTTGTGAGATAATAATAAAGGTGTTTTTTTATATATGAAGTCCTAAGTAACGAGTTATTATGTTTTGGTCTCATTTACATATGTTTTACATTTTTTCTAAACCCATTCTGTTTCTAATTAAAGCCTTGTTTCCTATTGTTGGGTTTGGTTGAATAAATTTGTCCATATTGTATTCAATTTAGTGATTTACATGTGTTTTAGACTATTTATGTGAAGAATTGGGTTCTTTTAAGGGGAGTTTTTTCATTATCTTGAATTTATTTGCTAAAAATTTTGGTCTAAAATCCAGGAAATAGTAATCATTTACATGTTTTAATTAACCCTTTTAGGTCTAAAATCCATGAAATGGTGATTTGTTTACATGTGTTTTAGACTTTTTCAAGAAAATATTGAACAATTTATTGATTGTTATTATTTTTATGTGTATTATTAAAGCTTTGATTGTTTAAATATGTTCTTGTAGCATATATCAAATATGCACAAGATCATCAGAAAATGAAATCTTGTGTTACTAGAGTAAACAAACAAGGAAAGTGGTAAGTCATGTAGATGTTCTGGACAAATAACGAAAAACACATGTTCAAAAATGAATTAGCATGTTACTTTATATAACAAGAAACTGAGTTAAAAAGAGGTGGCTTGTAACATGTGTTTTGATTAAAATACAAAAAGGGATAAAAATGGAGTATAGGTATATTATATTTTAAAAACTGAAAAGTACTTGGAGGAAGACCTATGACAGAAAAAGAGGTGTAGTCTTTTTGTGATAATTGTATCTTTAGATCTCCATAGGTCTATTCTTAAAAAATAATAAAAAATTTTTGTGAGAGATAACATTTGTAGATGGTGGATCCTGTTTGATTTAAAAAATAAGAAATAAACTAAAAAGTAGATATGGCATGGGTGTCCAATATGCATATTGATAAAAAAAAATATATGTTATGTGTGTGGAAAAGTTAAGAACAATGGATGCATTAAAAAGGGTTAATGATCCACGTTTTATTGTTTGTAAAACAAAATTAATTTCAATAAATTATAAGATACGTATTATAGAAAAACAAGAGAGGGGGACGCATTTTGCTTTAATGGATGGGGTGTATATGTATGAGACTTGCATAAAAAAGATGTCAAATCATGTTAGGTAATTCTTAAGGCTTTGTAAATTAAACACATAGGAAAGTGGATAAAAGAGCATTGGTGTTGATTTTTTTAAATTTTATAATGGTGACTAAAGCAAAAGGTGTCATTAAAATGGGTAGGGCTAAGAATACTGATAAAAAAAATATATGTAATGTGTGTGGAAAAATAGGAATAAAATGATGCATTAAAATGGGTGAGGGGGCGAAGGTATGTAACGATCAAACCAAAAAACATGTTACATTTAGAAGAAAAAAAAAACATATGTTATAACTTTTTTAAATCAGTTATTAAATGTGTGTAAACAAGGTAGGAATAAACTACGGGTTTAAAAGAGTGTAGATGAATCTGCCCAAATAATAAATGACTATGGAAAAAGACAATTTCTCATTCTTGGGATTTGTGGATCTAATAAAAAATCAATTTATAATGACTAAGGGAAAAGGTATAAGGAGGTTTTGGTAAAAAAAGTTATGACACAAAAGTTGAGTAGTCATATCATGTTTATATGAAAATGCTTGTGGATTTAACTTGTTGCACAAAGATGGGTCTCACAAAAGACAATATACGTTTATATAGGATTTAGGATTAACTGTTATTTATAAAAAATACGAGTTAAGGGCTAAGAGTTAAAATAATAACTAGAAAAAAAATAACAGTAATAAAAAGGACGGGTTAATGTAAGAAGGGAACAAATGTGAAAACACAAACTAGAAACATAGAGTTAAAAACTTGATTCAAAACACGGCATATACAATAAAACATAAACACAGATGATCCTACAACACCGCCTTTAAACATTTCAAATCTAAACTAAAAATGATGGGTAGCCCTTGAGTTGTTGGATTGTAAACGGAAATGGAAGGAGACACACACTGATTGAATCGTTGAATTTGTTCAACTTTAAGAACAACTTTGTGAAGTCTCTTACAAACATTTATGTAACAATGTGCTTGGACGTTGTCTTCGACCTTTGGATCCTTGTATACAACACCTGAGAGGGATGAATAAAAAAGTTAATATGATTTTACGTGTTAATACTTTATAAACAAAATTGGATCAAGCAATGCTCATGACATATTACTCAATTAAACTTAAAAATAAAAATCTATTTTTTTTTTAAATTTGATCTTGGTTTTTATTGATCGTAACCATAATGTGCTATATGTTTTCTTAATTTCTAAAAAATGTTGGATTTGTTAAAATCTACTAAAACAATAAATAAGATTTTTTTAAGGAAATAAATAAGTATATGACTCATTCTTGGAAGTTATGAATTTAATAAAAAATAAATTTTTAATGTCTAGGGAGAAAGATATATGGGGGTTGGAGAAAAAAGTTATGACAACACAGATGTGTGGTCATGTCATTCTTATTTTAATTTAGATGTACAAAAAAATATATAATAACATTTAAAAAAATTATAAAATAACACTTGTAGAAAAACTTTGTGTGGAGAGCTGGGTAGTGCCGGAAAACACATGTTGTTATGTATAAAAGGAGGTCTAGAAAATAATTAATTAGAAAATATATAATATAATCAGGTACCATGGTTAAACAAAAGATAACATATGTTTATATAGGGTTTTGGATTAAATAATGATTTTGCAAAATTTGAGAATGATACAAATGTTCGAAGATGGTTTTTATTATTACTTTTATAAGAATATTTGACACAAAAAATGGCTTGTAAACATATGTATTTCTTTTGTTAAAAAATAACATGTGTTTTCAGTTACACATCAAAATATGAAAACCTAAAACAACCTTCTAAATTATTTGTAACTTATAAAGTAGAGAAAACATATGTTACAATTAAAAAAATCAATTTATAATGACTATGGAAAAAGGTCTATCGGAGTTGGAAAAAAAAAGTATAGCGACATAGATATGTGGTCATGTCATTCTTATTTGTAATATAGATGCACAAAAAAGAAAATATAAAATAACATTGAAAAAAATGTAAAATAACACTTGTAGAAAAACTTTGTATCGAGGAGTGGTGCCAGAAAACATATGTTATTACGTATAAAAGGGAGTCTAGAGAATAATTAATTAGAAAATATATAACATAATCAGGCAGTGCCATGGTTGAACAAAGAAAACATATGTTTATATAGCGTTCAGGATTAACTGATGATTTTACAAAAATTGAAAAAGATACACATGTTCGGTATCAAGATCATGACCATGTATGACCATAGTCTCTGGACGATTAGGAAATGCATCTGGGTGAACTAAAATGAAAGATAATGAATCACATTAAAAATGAGAGACAAAAAGAAAGAGAGAGTATAAAAAGAAAGGTGAAGGATGATTTTGTGGATGGGGGTATATATGTTGGTTGGGAAAAAAAAGGATGAGAGAGGTGTTGGTCAAAATCACAGTACTTGCCTGCAATTGTGTAAGAGGATTGGAAGGATTGGAAGAGGTATGGAAGATTGTTTGGGTGATACATTGACTATAATACCCTTCTGTTCATAATCAAAAGGGTGGACGTGGAAGAAGCATGATCACATGATGAGGTTTTCTTGGTTTCCATAACTCAGGGTGGTTTTCATTTTAGAATTGCCCTATATATATATATATATATATATATATATATATATATATATAGGATTTGGTTCAAATGAGAACCTTTCCCCAAATTGAGAACTGAGAGAACCATTCTGGGCCACACATTTCTCTAAGGCAAAAAAAAAAAAAAAAAAAAAAATTTTTTTTTGCAAAAATCGCTGCTTTATATGTAAGAAATTTTTTTTTTTATTTTTTTTGTATTTTTTTTTCAGTATACACATGTGTATAATTGCATTATACACATATGTATAATGCAATATACACATATGTATAACTGAAATATACACATATGTATAGCTGAAAAATGCTATATACACATATGTATAATTGCTATATACACATATGTATAATTGACATATACACATATGTATAAATGAAAAAAAAATAAAAAAAAATTTTTCCTTGCATAAAAATGTGCGATTAAAGCAAAAAAAAAAAAAAAAAAAATTTTTTTTTTTTTTTTTTTGCCTTTATATGAAATGTGTGGCCCAGAATGATTCTCTCAGTTCTCAAATAGGGGTTGGTTCTCTTAGGATCCCTACCCTATATATATATATATATATATATATATATATATATATATATATATATACCTATATAGGGTAGGGTTCCTGTAGGAAAATTGGTTTGTGTGAGAAGTGTAGGAAGGATTAAAAATTGATTTGTATGCATCATTTTTTTTGGAGGTATGCATCATTTTTTGGACGTATTCATGATGTTTTGGATTGTTTTGCTTAGAAAAACAACAAACATAACAATTAATAACCGAAAACAATGTATTTTAGGCTTAAAACTTAAAACACTATGTCAATAACACTTTAGCAGAGTGTTTTAATTAATTACTAGGGTGTTTTATCTGGAATTTAAATTTAATGACTATAATACATTGGATTGTGTTTTAAATTTTTGTATATTGTTGTGTTAAGTGTTTTTCAAGTAAAACAACCCAAAACATCATTCTAAAATCAAAAACATGATGACTACATGTCAATTCTTAATCCTTCCTACACTTCTCACACAAACCAATTTTCCTACAGGATCCTCTACCTATATATATATATATATATAGAAGGTTGTCTCAATTTATAATCACCAAAAGATAAGACTATGGAAAGTAGCCCCGTAACTTTTTCTCCTACAAAAGGTAATTGCATTTATAATCACCTTGTATTACTTACTCCATTTTTTGAGCCATGATATAAGTAGTTGGGGTAAGTGGAGGTAGTTAGCATTTAGTACTTTAGTAGTTTCCACATTTGTAAGGCTATAAATTAGTTCGTGGGCCTTTCAATATTAGGCACGCCACATGCGAAGAGGTGTTCAGGGAAACAATATCTCGGTCCATGTCATCTGCCACGTCACTAGAAACTGATTAGTTTATAACCAAGTTAGTAATGGCTCCGTGAAGGAAAATAGCTAAAAAGGTGGGACTAGCGGAGGGAATTTCTTAAGTTAAAATTATTGTTAGCCAATTCACTAAAGTCTGGATTAATAAAATCCAATATCCCTTTTTATTTGAACTTTTAATTGGTGTTCTTTATGTTCGTGCACTCTTCGTTTAGAATATTAACTAGAATATTAACGGACAAATATAAACGAAAACAAACCCATTCCTTTTTATAACGAATTAACACGGACAAAAAATCTATTCATTCAAGTGTTTGTTAATTTGTTCGCTTAAAGTTAACGAACAAACACAACACTTACTGTTTGTGTTCATTCGCTTCCTTACCGATGAAACCCAACAAATCGGTCAGCATTCTCAACAACCACCACATCACAAGTTAAACCATATCTTGTCATTTGACTCTGATTTGTAACTCACTCCTAAAAGGTTGTGGTCAGAGAAATTGCGAAAAGTATACCTGCCTAGCCTAAACATAACTGGTTTGTTGTAGCTGACCAGACCAGCGACCTCACTGGTTCCTGATCGAACACAAAGTAGCTATTCAATCCCACCAACATAATGACATATAGGCTCCAAGTGTTGCCATAAGCTTCAGATAACAAACTTACAAACACTTCATTAAAATTTGCACAAAAACTACAACCATCCTACATTTAAGTTCAGTTCAGTCCTACAATCACGCAGCGTGTGTGAAAGCGAGATTAAAAATTCTTTATACAAGCACAAAACAGATTTAAGCAGAGCAACAAACCACTACCCAGGGCCTGATCCAGGCATGAACGACATAGCCCGTCTAAAATCCAATGACTTGAGAGACTCTTGGAAGTTTTCCCCCCGTGGTGGGACCCATAATCCTCCATGTGGCAGCACCACCTGTGATTGCTTACCCTTGTTGCTGTTTCCTTCATCACCTTTAGCAGGAACTTCTTTCACCTTCTTCACGTATTCGAAAAACTCAGCCACTTGTCGAGCATACCTTCACATACATATAAAGAAAGAAAATATGTTCATATATCAAACTAAGAGATCAATCCGAAACAGAAGTAATACTAATTTATTTTATTAGGTGAGCACCATTGGTTTCAATTATGAGTTCGTTGTACAAGAACTAAAGGTAAAAAAAAATTAAACCATATCAGCAAAGACTTCTGATCTAACCCCAGAAGTCAACAATGAAGAATCGGATACGTAAATCATAATGCATGTATAAAAGAGAAACCCATGTGACTCAAAAGACTTACAGTTGTGGATTGACGAAAAAATCCATTTGAAAGTCGGTCAACAGGTGAACAAAAGAGATTATTAATTCATAATATTGATGGGATCACGGACTTGTACAGAATGTCTCCAAAAACATTATCTTGTTAAATTTTTTGAAATCAATACTTCTTTAAACAGACCTAAGTCAGGACCAGAGACATTGGGCCACTTTCAACCCATCTGACTCGTTCCCTTTTTCACTTATTCGGCCCACTTGAGATGCAACACAACCCAAAACGGCCCATTCATAAGTAAAAGGGTTAAACTGACACCTCTAGACGCAGTACAGATAATAAAAAAACATTACTAACAAACTGATCATGCAAACAAGAGTAAAATATTAATAAGGGAAATAAAAACAAATACTGTAAGCATGTGAAATGAAATAAATCATACTGCTGTTTAGCTTCAATATCCTTGCTAAAATCGATGTTAGGCTCACAGTCAAGAACCAAAGCAGGAACCTGTATGTAGGAAATAGACAATAAGCAACAGAAACAAAAAAGTTGACTTCATTGAACATTTAATAGTACCTTCTGAATACTGGAGTGCATATGATTTCCCTCCAGATAAAACACACGGGATTGTATATCAGGATGTAAGTTACTATCCAGATGAGCAGGAAGGTTACTAACAGACAAAGTTCCATGATTTCCACTTTGGAATGGGAAAAGCCAACTTTCATGTTTTTCATGCAAATCACGAAGATATTCTAGGCTGACCCCACCTTCCTCTGTTCTCTTTCTAAGCATCATTCGTTTATGGCAAGTATCTGGGCTGGCCCTTAGATAGATAAAAGCATCTGGAATAAGGCCCGGAAGAGAAGAAACAACCGGGTCAAACCATGAGTCATAGATGCTGATTTCCATCTCGTTCATCCAGTTAGCTTCGTGCACAGCTCTTACAAACACCTTTTAACCACAGAAAAAGAATGCATGTGTCAATCTAGAATTTCATTGTCTGAATTATAGTTTTAACAAAGAACATGCCCCGAAACCTTTTTACTATTGTTGTAAAATACACAGGGACTAAAGATTGCAATAAGGGCTGGTAATAGTGGTTTGGGTTACAGGTCAGGGGAGGGGAGGTTGATCAGAAAACACTTTTTGTCCGAATTTGTTATTTTTCTAACCTACCATATAAATTACAAAGCTATAATAACAAGTTCAGAGGTTTTATGTAATGCTAATACACCTTGAAAGCTTTTGACACATTTAACCCACTTGAGCCATTTTGGTTGGTTGGTCAGTATGAGATGAAACATTACCCAAATTGACCCATTTAGAAGTAAATAAACTAACACCTTCATTAAGGAGTAAGGACTATTAACGGCTAACCAATTAAAAATTTACAATCACTAAAAAAAGGATTGATATAAAAGAGAACAGCTTTAGAAGCAATAAGTAGCAACATACGTCAACTTCATTGCTTATTTGGTCATTGGGCTCCAAAATTACTTTCGAAAATTGGAATTTTGTGTAATTTTTAACGCGGAAACCAAGATAATGTTCTTGCATCCGCAAATGTGGTTTCTCTTTTGTTTACTATGGTTTTCAAAAGACGGATGGTTTTACTGTTTTAAGTTTTGAAAGTCCCATGGCCAAATTGAAAATTTGCTGCTTCTTGCCACGCACAGTAGTATATGATTTAATATATCAACAAGAACCTTCATATAAAGCCCTGCTTACAGCTGTGCGCATATAATGTATATATATGTGTGGCCCTCGGGGGGCAAAAGTAGAGTTGCACTAATTTTAACGTTATTTTACTAATTTCGTGAAAATAACGTTAAAAACGACGGACGGTTAATCATGCATCATGTGGTGGCATTGATAGCCAAAACACAAGGGGCACATGCACCAATCGGGCGTGTCCCGATTGTTAAGTGTTATGTGCCTTATGTCCAAGGCTTAATACAAAACGACTATCGAGCCGGGGGTCTCACTGGAAGCAGCCTCTCTATTTCCACGGGGTAGAGGTAAGGTTGTCTACATCTTACCCTCCCCAGACCCTACCTTAGCTTTGCTATTGGTGGGATAAACTGAGTATGATGATGAAACTTCATATAGAATGAAGAAACATTTTGTGATACAAGGCCTAGCTAGAAAACAATAAGTTTGATTACTTATAACTTAAAACGTGACACATAAAACATACCATCCTATCACTGAAAACACTTCTCTCCATCAATCTGAGGGGCTTAATTCCACTCGATGACTCCTTCTCCTGCATAACTCTTGTAACAAATACATAGTTCTGGAACGTGTAGGCATACCTCTGAGGCTCAGCATAAAAAGCATCTAATATGTTAAAGTGATCAGGCCCAACATCTTGCCACTTGTCAATGGGTTCAGGAACAATCTCAACAAGATCCTGAAGCTCAAGGGTTTCATTTGCAATTCTTTGCAAAAAAGTTGTCTTTCCCACACTAATATTTCCTTCCACACAGAAGGTAAGCCGTTTCTTTGGTTGCACAACGTTCGCACCATCATCTTTTAACTCTTCATCCACGCTCTCTTTGATGAACGTGGTTATACTTTCCGCATGATTTCTATGTACAATGCCAACAGAGCTTCGTAAAAACTCCACCATCTTTTGATTTGATTTCCCAAAAAACTGTGTAACAAAAAAACACACACTAGTTGTGGTAAAATAATATTTAAAATTACATCAAAAACATTAACTCGCAATTAATTATCAACAACAATAAGAGTTAAAAGATGAAAAACATTACCAATGACAGACAAATGCTTGCTCAACAATAAAGAGTTACAAGTCAATTACCATATGCTTAACATGGTTTTACATTTTACAACATAAGAGAGCTAAAAGATATTAAAATTACTTATATACCCTTCTTTCCCAGTACCTTATTTATATAAAAGAATCCATTAGAATATTAATATGTGTCAGACATTCATTACATTACTCTTTTTAAAGGCAATTAACGAAGTAAAACCAAACCCTTTTCAAGTTGGAAATGTATCTAAGAATCATCCAACCGACCTATAGGTCAGGTTGGTTACAAGAAATGTTAAGGTCTTGCCTGACATGCGTATTAGGGGCATACCAAGGCCCATTAATTATATTTAGGCCTGTAAACGAACCGAACGTTCATGGACTGTTTGTGAACTCGTTCGGCAGGAAGTTCGTTTATTTAATAAACGAACAAACACGAAAAAAAATTGTTCGTTTAGTTTAATGAACAAACGTTGTGTTCCTTCATTTATGCTCTTTTATGTTTGTTTAAATTTTATTAATAACATAAGTAGTTATACTTATATAAATATAAACATAAATTGGGCTTTAGCTACTTGTTTGGCTTTAGCTACTTGTATAAATATAACAAAATTTTTTTTTTTTGGAAATTCAATTTCATTCAAACAACCGCGGACAAGTCCTCAAAGCGAGGACTGCCGCCACAACATAAGAATTAGCAATTGGGTTTTTTAGCAATACAAAATCATTTACATTTATTATGTCCGTTAACGTCCATTTATGTTCGTTCATGAATTGTCCGTTTCGGTTTTAAACGAACGAACGTAATCGAACACAAACATGACAAATTTGTTAATAAACAAACACAAACACAAAAATGTGTTCGATTATGTGTTAGGTTAAAGTTAAATGAACAAACACGAATCATGCATTAATAATATTCATCAGAAGCCTGCATCTTAAAGTCAAAATGTATAATAAAAAATGAATAGAGAGAAAGAGAGAGAGAAAATAAAAAAAACCTTGTCTTTGTAAATTTTCTTAAGCTCAGCAACGCCCCCAATTCCATTATCAACCAGCTTCCTTAAATTCTTTGGACCCACACCCGGAATCGTCAACAAATCCGGGTTTCCGGCAAGCAAAGGCGGACCATTACCACCACCAACAGAAGCCCTATGCTGTCTCCTATTAAGTTTCACACCTTTCTCATCACCATCACCACTATTCTCACTACTAACATCATCAGTATTAGTATTAGTATTAGTAGCAGAAACAGTAACCCCTTTATTATCGGTATGAATCCAAGCAAGACTAGAACCAGGAGCACTACGATTAACCTTAAGCAGAGTCCATGGCCTGTAATTAGAACTGGAAGCTAAACGAGGGGAATTGGGAGACGTGTTGGTGTTATTGAAAGGGTTAGTGCAGCCTAAGGCGGTGGACATGCCGGCGGTGGCGGTGGCCGGCATTAGGTTAAACCTTAGAGGAGGGAAATAAAACCCTGTGGGGATAAGGGGAATTGGAGGGGTAGTAAATAAGTGGAATGAAGAAGAAGAAGAGAATAAGAGGGGACTAGGGTTTATGCGTAAAAGTTTCTGCATAATTTCCTTATCTCTTTATTTTCATCTTTCTTTGTCTTCTTGCTTCCATTTCACCGTGTGTTAATTTCTGCTGATAAACTAGAGTGAGAAAGACAGAGAGGGTTTTAGCCTTTTAGGGTTTTATTAGAAGTGAACTACAACAGTCGGCTTATATGTCACTATAACTTGAGGGTGATTATTTTGCACAAAGAATTTATAAAAATACAAAAAAATATAATAATAATAATAATAAAAAAAGTAAGGCCACGTCCTTATGGGTGATTTGGAACGAGCGGAATAATCGGATCTTCAACAACAAAAGCCGTAGACCTATCGAGATTGTTGAGATTGTAAAAACTACGTCGTTTTTTTGGTATCGTCATAGGTCTAGACATAAAGATATAGAATGGAAAATGTGGTGTAATTGTCCTTTGGATTGATGTAGTTGGTTTTTCCGCTCTTAGGTCCTTTCTTTGAGGACTCTTCGAGTGTGTGGTTAATGAAGTTTTCTTTTCAAAAAAAAAAGGCCACTGTTGGCCCGAGTAATCGGAATATCAATTTATTGACCGTTCAAAAATAAATGAGCACAAATTATGTTGCACTAAAATTGAAAACTTTTTCATGATTTAGGGATTAAGCTTGCGTTTGAGGCCTATTAAGCCACAAGCATGGTCTATACATCGCATATCTCAAACTTATTAGAACAGAAGTGAGAAAATCAATCATATTATTCTATCAAGTGTGCCATTACTTTTTCAAGTTTGAAAAATTATAACCTCAATGTCACGTCAATTTTCACACGTTGAGGAGGAGTGGTCACAACTTCCACTTTTCCCTAATCAACCTTCACACCCATGAAAAATCCCACAAAAATGTTTCGGGTCATGGATCAGTCGATCACACAGGGATGAGGGTTGTGTTACAAGCATGCCCACTTGGGCAGGTCATTTCCACGTGTGGGATTACTCAAGTTTATCGCTTGTGGCCTTGCTGTGAAAATCTTGCATTGGGGCTTACTCGCCTACTCCCAACAAAAATCCAGCTTATATTATTCTCATTCTTTTTGTCGTCACACAAAAGTCCCAACCAACCCACAAGATTTTCGATTTTCACATGTGAGGTCTTCTGGTTGGATAAAGGTTAACACGAGTCCGTCAAATGGTTAAACACAAACTAAACTCATGTGATTTGGTTAGTTGCAATCAGATGCAACATATTTTTATTAATCAAATTTGCTTGGTTGAAAGGACTAGATCATTAATCAGATTGCTTAGTTAAATTAAATCATACTCAGCTACTCAACACAACTACCCGTCTCATGCGGTAATCAATTTCGAATCTGACCCATCCAGAGGCCGAACCAACGCTCATCATGGTAAGTGACAATACAAGTCGTTTAAGTAGATGGAACGAAACCTATAACGACCTTTCTTTGTAAACAAGCACATTATGTGCTCACAATTACTTAAAATTACACAGGTGATGGTGGCAGGTCCAGTAACAACCAAAACCCCACACAATCATCAGAATCTAAACTATCTTGGATTGCTAGAAAATGTAAACCTCCGCTGATTTTCTTTGCAGCTTCCCAAGCTTCAGCCTCACTTGTAGTCACGGGTGATTTCTTATACGAGGCATAAACGTAACGGGTTGAAATACCAACAGATAGAACCAAATTAGCACGGGCTAAGTCGGCTTCAACTGAACACACTTCTAAACCGTTCATCCAAGCTGCAATAACATTGTTTTAGACAAATGTACAATAAATAAAGACAAATCATGTCTTTCCTAGAGGTTGCAAGATGAGTCAAAATGGGTCATATTTAGAATGGATAAAAACGACCACCTACCTGCAAACACTTGTGCTTTGGTTAAGAGAATTTGAATATAAATTAATGAATTGATCGCAATTATAAACGCAAGATTATTACAATGATAATTAAAATCCTTAAATAACATGATTTAGGAGGTTGTATGCTTGAAAAAAGATACTTTACAGACTTTCAACATGCTCTCCCTTTAGTTAAATACTTTGATTTTACAAGTTTCAACCAACTCATAAGTAAATTGGTTGACAATTGTGATCTTTAGGTGCTTCCCATTTTGAAAGTATGGTGTATTGGACATAAGGCAATGCTTATAGTAGTTGAACACCGACTTTTGAGGTCAAACTGGTGACTTTAATTTAAAATCGATATGAATTTTACTACACAGGTAACACCACTGTATTGTTCTTTCCTGCTATTCTAAACAAAAAAATATTAGTCATACACTTTCTAATAAATATCAAAAGGGTTTAAACCCATTTTGAACTCAAAACGCAGTAACCTCAACAGTCAAATTTATAAAAAAAAAAATGCAGTGGAAGCAGTAGAAAGCTTAGCTATCTAGTTGTGAAATATGTTAGGTCATAAATATAGTTAGGGGCTATTTGTTCCATCTCTTAGTGAGCTCTTAATGGGACAAATGTCTGAATCGTCAGACATAGTTCATTCAGACTGTTTGTTTCGCGAGTAGATGTCTGAATCGTGTCAGACATTTGCCTCTAAATGGGTAAGTATTATACTGAGTCCAAATGGTTCAGACCTCTTACTGGTTTAGCACTTACCCATTCAGAAGTTGCCAAACAGCCCCTTAGTTTACTTATAAGTTGGTAAATTTGTTTATGTTTTATCTCAAATGTTTCAAATACAAAAATAGCTGAATACTAAACAAGTATTCTAAATCACTTGATTTAATATTCTAGTGTTAGTAATCATATTTAACGCATTAATTATTTATCAAAAACTTTTAAACTGAACAAAAACTATCTGCACGCCAACCCAACCTAACAAGTTTTGACCAGTAACCCTACCGACCCATTTTGCCACATTGAATTTATGTACCAACCTGCCAACGGCCTTGCTCTTGATGATGCAACAGCTAGTCCAGGAATCAATGTATTGTCATCAATTTCTATCCCCAATAAATCCAAATCCAGAGTTGCACCAAAGGCAAATGATTTTTCTAGCGTCTCTAGCTCCTTCTTAACATCTGAAAATATATTCACCTAATCAATACCATAATACAATGGTTCCTTCAAATCTATACAGAAACATGGTACTCCAGTCCCCAAAATAGATTCTAATCCACAACAATCTTTTACTTAAAAAACAGTAATGTTACACCAGTCTGCCTCAAACACAATAGAGAATTTACCTGAAAAGGGTAACTGAACAAAAGCCCATTTTTCTCCATACAGAGTGTCGGGAAGATCCATGGGAAAAGGGTTATCAAGTGCAAGAAGAGGCTTAGATCCTTTCTGAAAGCCAGGATGCCGTTTATATACGGTTTCATAGCGTTCTTCCAGCCAAAGAAGGAGAGACAGACACTGAAATTGCATAGTTCCAAAATAAATGCACTTACTATTGCTAGTTCACGATAATCATGATCAAAACAGATAATCATACAGATAAACTCATGAACATATCACATCAAGATGTCTCTCACTCTCTCTTACACATTTCAGTGGGTAGATAATTAGAATAAAATTTAGGTGTTGCAATCATGATCCATTTTGTAACAAATGGGTTGATTTGGGCAAAACTAAGTTTATATATGGGTTCATTTAGGTCATCTCAAATTTAACAACGGGTCAATTTGTGTCAACTTAGATTAAACAAGTCACTTTGGATCTACTCAAATTAATGGGTCAAAACGAGCAATTCCCATAAAAGTTAACTTAAAACGGGTCCAAATAGGTTAGCACCACCCAAGGCCATTGTTTATCTCTACCATTGCCAACTTGACACCTTTTAAAAGCGACTCGTTTTGACCCAAGCCTATTTGACTATAACTTGTTCTGACCCATTAGCCTGCCTGCCCATCCCAACCGACCCATTTTTTGCAAAATAAATAAATAAATAAAGGAATAGACTACAAACAACGTGACACGCACCCGTTTGCTAGGAATCGGTTTTATACCAAGCTCCTTACACGCTCTAGTAATGATTGTCTGCATTTGTGACCTACAACCATCATCAACAAACCAATCTTAATCAACTGTTAACAAAAACACAAATAAACAAGAAACCAAACAATCAATCAATCAATCGACAATCAAATAACCGAACAATCACCTGAAAAATCTAATCTTATCGGGTATAGGCACATCCAATTCATCACAAATAGACACAATAGCATCCTTCAAAGTAACACTATTAATAACATTATTAGGAAAATACTTAGTATACTGAAGAGACAAAGAACTATCACAAGCCACAAGCTCCCAAATCTTCTTCCCTCTAATATCCAGAATAGGCCTAGAGCAAAAATCCAGTTCCCATTCAGTAACAGTCTCTGGGTCAGTTTCCGGGTCAAGATAACTCAATTCTGCAGTTGGGTCATCATCCACTTCTTGATTATCATCAACCGGTCCTGCGGGCAATGAAACGGGGGTTTCGGAGACCGAATTGGGTCGAATTGAGATGGGTTTGGGTGTGAAGAAGGGAGGTGAGGTTTTGATGGGGTGTGATGAATAATATGGGAGTTTGATGTGTTTGATTCTTGTGGTGTTGAAGGTGAGACTAGCTATGTGAATGCTAGTGAGACTAGTCATGGAGTTTGAAGGGGAATGGGTGGAGGGAGTTTAGTGCAGTGAGTTCATGTTTGTGTGGAAATGGAGTTAGTTATCGGCCACAAGTCCAGTAGATGAATCGGAACAGGTGTTGGATAAGGAGAAGTATTTTCAGCATATACCTGATTTTTTTAAATATGTAGGAATGGTATTAAATTAAGAGTGAACTCGTTCAAACGATATTAGAACCGTCTTATCGGACCATGCGATATTAATTTTTAGGTTTTTGGTTTTTTAGATTTTTAGTTTGTAGTTTTTGGATTTGTGTTATATCATTGTGTCTTTTCTTTATTTTGGTCATTGTATCATTTCTGCGATTAATTGTGTATTCGATCATCGACATTGTGTTACATTTTGTGACTCACTGTGTTATATCATATCTCTTTCACACCAATATATGTATTCGTGTTATATTTTTTAGTAGTAATGGATTTAAATAATCCAAACTATTGGTCATTGGCCGTTGACAGTCCGAACTACGTATATATGCGTCAGCAGTCCCACCTTTCATCATTTTTTCCTCCAGTGTCTTGGTTAGTCAGTTGCCTAACGTCGTTAGTTCTGTGCTTGTGTGGCATTCATACGTGTCAGAAATTAACCTACATGGCTCTTGACGTGGCTTGCTTCTTTATATCACCACCCACCACCTGCAACTTCTCTTTCCACCTCCCTTCCCAACCACCACCTGCCACCACACCACCCACCAGTTTCCACCTCTTTTTCCAGATCTTATAACACCCTAAATCTGTAAATCCTAGAGCAAAACCCTCAAACGTTGGTTCTAGTTCTGATTCATAGCAAAACAACCAAACGCCCCCAAAACCCAAAAACCCAAATCGATTGAATAAATGGTAATCTGATTCAACACCCAAAAGCCAGGTTCTGATGGGAAATTGATGGTTACCTAGTTCTGATTTGAAAGCTTGTCGTCAGGGGGGATGGTGGCTGTGAAGGTGGGGGATGACCAAGAATAATGGGTTAGGGTTTTGGCAAAGGATGGTGGTTGTGAATGTAGAGGGTGGCGGTTGGGAAGAGAGGTGGGAAAAGGGTGGGTGGGTGGTAGGGCCGTTCAAAACGCTCGGCGCTCGCCGATCGCTCGCCGCTCGCTCGGAATTTGCTCGGAAATCGCTCGCTCGATTTTCCGCTTGGTTGAAAACGAGCCGATTGGCTAAGTTCGGTTTGTAAACGAGCCAAGCACGAGCAAAGGTCCGCTCGGCTCGGTTCGGCTCGGTTCGTCTCTATATAATTTTTATTAATTAATTTTATATATAATTATATACATACACATTAATTACAATTATATTTATAGTTTTATACATGCTATTCTATGGGATTTGACTCAATATATGAATATATAATTGTAAAACCCTAAGTCGTGAAAAAACAGGCTTGACTTCGTATTCCCATTAGTTGTCCACCATCAATCATCTCCCGCTATCAACCTATGCCACAACGCGAAAATCATTCTCTGTGGTATGCTCATCACCTCACTGGCCTAAACTAGAGCCTCATTCTCGAACGGCCGAACCTCAGTCATCACTAGGCAGTGAGAATATTAAAGGAAACATTCCAAATTTATGGTTGTCCGAAAACACTCACCGCTTGTTGCTCGCTCGATGCTCGCTCGAAAAAATGTGTGCTCGAACAATGCTCGCTCGGTTTTCGGATCGATTGTAAACAAGCCGATCGGCTCGGTTCGGTTTGTAAATGAGCCAAGCACGAGCAAAGGTCCGCTCGGTTCGGCTCGGCTCGTGAACAGCCCTAGTGGGTGGTGGATGAGACAGAAACAAAAACTAGAATTATATAAGATGTTTTTTACCCTAAGTTGCTATATCATCAAAAGTCTAATGGAGTTAGGACTCAGTTAGTTTGGGTTCGTTGGTGACCAATATGTTAAAAGGTGAGGGTAGTCAGTGCATATTTACGTAGTTGGGACTGTCAACGGCCAGTGGCCAATAGTTTAGATTATTTAAATCAAATACTCCTGTTTTTAATAGCCAAACTCTCACACTTTTTAACACCTTTCACTTGATTCGAACCTAGTTTCTTCCCCAAACATCTTTTAGGTGTTACCGCTGGACTATAGCCCAATTGACTAAAATAGTTATACTATTTACTTATACGTACTTTCAATCATATATATTATCCAATACACGGGTTTCTAACATAATATAAAATATAGACATGTAATTTTTAATTTTTTGTGTGGGCTTCAGTTCCACGTCAATCAAACTCACTAAGATTTGGCTCAAACATCCGTTATAAAACGAACATAACCAACCATAAGACTATCTCTAGTGGTGGACACCGTCCAACCCTTACCTAGTGCCACCTCACCTTGTTCGTCCGTCCTCCCCCTCCTCAGCAACAGGCGCCCCAGCCAAGGGCCCCACCCCTCTTATAAACTCTGTCTCTTTCCTTCACGGGTGGGCCCTTAAGATAAAGATTGTATAATAATAATAATAATAATAATAATAATAATAATAATAATAATTTAATAATAACATTAATACTTTAATAGTAACATTATCAAATTAAAGGATATAGTGACATGTGGCATTACTTTATTAGAATATGGAGGATTTATGTAAGTGAAGTTGTTAATATATTCATTTTTACCTAGAATCAATGTAAAAAAAAATACAATTTACTCATTTGTTATTCTCAGTATATAGCTTATGTAATAAATAATAAAATATAAATTTTTTATAAGGTCCATTGCCAGGAACCCTGCAAACAATAACAAACAAATCAATCACATACAATCACATACAAAGACTATGTAGTGTGGTGTTGTGTCGTGATCCTATGTGGGCTCGTGGCCACAAAAAGAACACCGCCTCAGTTTCGCGTGATCGTGAATGTCATGAATATGGCCACTAGGTGATTTGAGCCATTGGTGATGGCGAGGGTGAGGGTGTTGAGGTGGAGGAAGGGGTGTCATGAGTGATCACACGAAATTTAATAGAAGAGAGAAATGATGAAAAGAGATGTTGACGTCTAGGGACGAAGCATTTGTGAGGGCTAGGGGTGGCCTGACCCCCTGTTTTTTGGCGCAGTAGTGGAAATTTGCAATTTTCGTAGGTAAATTTAGATCGGATTGAGTCCGGCCCCTGCCGATTTGCCAATACCGATCGAAAAAATTGAGTCCGGCTCCTCCCGATCGGCGAACCAAGCTTCGCCCCTACTGACGTGGTGTTGAAATGGAGTTCCTTAACTAGTGAGCACACCCCATTGATTAACAAAGTAGATATTGAGATGTAGGTATAAAACCAATGAGAGAATCTGGAAAGGAGTATTTTCAAAAGGTTAGTTAAGTTTGTTTTATTTTTGTTTTTTTAATTACTGGGGCCTAGGGGTAGTGGTGACCAACAGGAAAAGCAAAATTTCTAAAACCAATTATGGGTTCAAGTCCCAGATTGAAAGAGTAAAATAAAAAAAAATTATATAGTATTAATTTATAAGTTGGGTATGCATATGAGTTTGTATATAATGCTTAGAGTTTTGTACATAACTTAGTCTGCGTATACGCTTACGTGTGTCTTTCCATACCTTAAATTGTCCAACATAGACTTCAACCACCATGGACCCTTAAATAATTCAACTGTTGAACATATCCATATTCTTATGCATATATGCATATGGTACAAGTTCATTGATGCATCCTCTTCCTTTATCTCTTTAATTCTTCCCACACGACACACCTATACTAATACACACATCACAGCAGGAAGCGTGAGAGGGGTCTGAGTTGTCAGCCGGTCACTATTCTAATGGTATCATGGCGACACACAACACTGAAACAAGCGGTTAACGATGGTGGTGACCCTAGCAGGTTAACAGCTGTACCACTAGATGCGGACATGGCGGTGAAGGAGTTATGCTGCTTTAAAACGCTTGGCCGAAAACCCTAGGATAGTGTTGATTGTCCACAATGAAGAAGATGGCCGGTAAGGATGGTGGTCGTTAAGGTAGGTTGTGGTGCACTGGGGCCGAGAACTGTGGGTCATTGACTTAGAAAGGAGACACTGAGACAGTAAAAAAAGAAAAAAAGGATAAGTTGATTAATTTACATAATTATCTTTTTTTTTCGTAATTAATCTTTGAATTTAATTACTGGCAACCATTTACGTAAACTTATTGTTTTTTTTCCTCCAAATACTTTCGTTATCCATCTTAGATTTAAATTTAAAGAAGGATAGCTATTCAAACCTTTTATTTTCGTTCTTATCAATTATAATGTAAGAATTGTTAATCAACAATTGTAGGTTAGTTATCTTTTTCATTCTTATCAATTATAACGTAGGTCGGTTTCTTTTCTAAAATTCGTTTTTTCCATTGTAAGAATATATTACCTTATATCTATCTGAAAGTTACAAATATATCATATATCATTACTACTTTTTTATATATATCTCGATAAAAAATTTGCTAAAATCCAAACGAATCAAACATAACTATTTTTTCAGGATTATGACGAACCGAATCAAACGAATATCGACGAAACATAATTGCTAACATTATGGGTATTTTTTATGGGTTTCATTGTATACTACATGCCAATATCCGTTTAGAAATATCACGACTTTAAATCGAGTGTTGCGACTGAATCGATGCGACTAAACTCCCGCCGCATCACGCGAAGTTACTGTTAAAAAAAGAAGCAAAGTTTCTTGGGCTAAAGCATACCAGGCTTAGATGGACGTGGGCCTAAATGAATTTTTTTTTATTATCATTTGATATCATCTATCTATCTATACATATAATAAACCAAAGCCATTTTAATGACATGGCATTCAAAGAGGCATTCTACTCCTTGAGTGTGCCATGTGTCATCCCATGTGGCATTGAGATATTTTAGGAAAAAAATAATTTAAAAACAAAATTAGATTTTTCTCTCTTATGTTTCCTCCCATAATTTTTAAACGTTAATATCTTTTATATACAAGATTTTTTAAAGAAAAAATTACATCAAATTAACGAGCGTTTTATTATCTTTCCAACGAGTACCATAGTGCTATATAAAAAACTGAGAAAACAAACGACTATTTTTTGTTGAGTTTTGTTCAAACAGGGAAAAAAACACAAAGTGTTCAGGTAAATCATTAATCATGTATAGGCAAGTCACTAATTATGTTCAAATCAGTAAATATGAATTCTATTTTCAACATGCGTTAGCATTGGAGTTATACATTGTTTTAGGTTAGATATTAATATTAGAGTTATACATTGTTTAAGGTTAGGCGTTAACATTTGAGATATATTTTTAATTGTTTTAGGTTAGCTGCTACCCGAAGCTTTCATGCATGTAACTGTAAAGCACATCATTCTATTTCATATGTAAAATTAATATGTCATATTAGATTTTTCAAGCCCGGGACGTTCCCGGGGTATAATCTAGTAGTTTATATTATAAAAATCTAGTTCGCTTCACGTTTTTTAAATAACGGTTATTTTTCACTGGGAAAAAGCCAAAAAAAGAAAAAAAAAGAAAAAAAGAACAAAAAAAAACAAAATCGGTTAATAAACCGGTGATTAACTGAACCGAACCGAGTAAATTGAATAACCGAATGGATAGAAAAAAAATAACCTGTTAAGGTCCAGATGAAAATCTGCCGACGACTCCTCATCAAAGCATAACAACATCCAAATAGTTGGTTTATGCACCCACTATCAATTTCTCCATCTCCTTCACTTTCCCGGTCAAAATATGCACGAATGGACACAAACTGATGCGTAAGTTAAATCTTCCTACATGGGTTTATAATTATCTCACTTAAACTAACCCAAATTGTAGTTGTCTGCAAGGTGTTTGTTGAAATGCCTGAATAAATGACTTTTCATTTCTTTACCTGATATGGTCCAACTGATACTTTAATCAGCTCGAATAGCTTGTTTATTATGGAAGTGATTGGTGAGAATAAAGTTATATCAGTAACCCTTTTAACCTTACCAAATTTTGGCCCCTGGATCCGCCACTGAGTGTGGATATACATCTGAATTTTTAATATAAATTCGGAAGAGTTTGATATGTTGCGTGTTTGTGCAGTTTGTTCATGTGCCTAATTGCTTCTTTATGCAGGGTAAATTCATATGGGACCTTTTCTGGTTTACTGATTTTATCTTGATTGCTCTTTCCTTCTATCTGCAAGTGTAATTCTCTATGCTGTTGCTACATCCAAGCCGAGGAGATGCAGCAACCATCTTCTATTCCGTTAGATCACTCGAGTTCCCTCTTCCTCCAAAACTGTCCAGACCCCACAATTTGAACTTCAAGACTCCGAATCCTTTATGCCGTGGAACACAGCATGTAAACTTTTATGCAAACAAAGTAATGTTCTTAGCAAATGCGATCAACAAGTCGTCAGTTTCTGAGAGCCGGATTGATCATACAACAGGCGAGGAGCTCTCGCCTGAGCTCTCCAACAGATATATACGTGGGCTATGTGAGGGAGGAAACGTCGATAAAGCAATGCACTTTCTTTCTCAAATGGAAGCTCTAGGCTTTCGTTTGAGTTATCATTCCTACACTTGTCTGTTAACAGCACTTGCAAGTGCAGGCAGGACTTCAGAAGCCGAGGCAGTTTTTCAAGAAATGGTAAGCTCCGGGATTCAGCCAAGGCAAAAAGTGTATAATATATTGCTCAAAGGGTTTTTGAGAAGAGGTCTTTTAACAGCTGCAGATAGGGTTATGGAGTCCATGAATGATATCGGCGTGTGGAGGAATCGAGAAACGTACGAGATCCTCCTTGGTTATTATGTCAGTGCTGGACGGTTAAATGATTCTTGGGATGTTGTGGCTAAAATGAGGAAGGACGGATATGAACCGAATTCATTTGTGTACAGTAGGATTATTGAACTTTACAGGGACAATGGAATGTGGAAGAAAGCTACAAACCTTGTGGTAGAAATCCGGGAAAATGGAGTTGTTCTTGACAAGAAGATTTTCAATAGTATTATTGACACTTTTGGGAAATCGGGTGAGTTGGAAGACGCGCTCCAAGTGTTTGATAAAATGCAGCAAGAAGGGATTACTCCGGATATCATCACGTGGAATTCTTTGATCCGGTGGCATTGTAAGCATGGTGAGCTCACAAATGCGATTGTGTTGTTTGATAAAATGCTTACACAAGGGCTATATCCTGATCCGAGCATCTTCGTTACCATGATTAGTCGTTTAGGAGAGCAAGGGAAGTGGGATGTAATCGAGAAAACCTTGGAACACTTGAAAAATGGAGGTCATCGACAAAGCGAGCTAATTTATGCAGTTTTGGTTGATATTTATGGGCAATATGGGAAGTTTGAAGATGCAGAAGAGTGCATAAATGCATTAAAACTGGAAGGAGTTCCTTTATCAGCTAGAGTTTTTTGTGTGCTCGCAAACGCCTATGCCCAACAGGCAAGTTTCAAACCACCAAACTTGTTAATATTTTTCAAATTTCAGGATCTTTGTAATTTTTTCGTTACGTTTTTACTCAGGGTTTGTGTGAGCAAACTGTTAAAGTTCTTCAGTTGATGGAGCGTGAAGGAATCGAGCCAAACCTTATTATGCTCAATGTTTTGATTAATGCATTTGGCATTGCTGGAAGACACATGGAGGCGCACGCGGTATATCAGCACATAAAAGAAAGTGTATGTCCTATAGTCTGGTAAACCTTAATAAACATCTTACATTGAAGTTGTTTTTATGCTAATTGTACACTTGATTGGTTCTGAAGGGTGTAACTCCAGATGTGGTTACCTACACAACACTTATGAAAGCTTTGATACGAGCAAAGGAGTTTGACAAGGTAACTGTAGTATATAGGGATATGGAGGCTAGTGGGTGTTCACCAGATAGGAAAGCCAGAGAATTGCTGCAAAATGCAATGATGGTTCTTCAACGCAGGCGATAATTAGATCAACTAGGTTGTGAAATTATATGGTTCGGGTCAAAAAGGGCAACTTTTTTTACGGGTTAGGTTAGGTTGGGTTGGATTGACCCGCAATACTTTTAAGTCTCAATATTTTGTTGTTTTATAAATAATTAGGGTGTCAAATATGATTGTGAAAGTATATGGTTACATTTACACTTCGGCGACTTTTAACCCATTTTCTTTTCTTTTCAGCTCAACTTTTTTTTTACTTGTTTTGTGCGCCAGAGAAAACATTTAACCCGAATCGAGTCATCTACCGTTCCATACTTAATATATTGGTCAAAATCTTGGAAACCAAGAATGGAATCATTTGCATTTTTGGGGGTTTATTGAATTTCAAATTATAATTGGATGGGTGAATGGGATATTTGTGAAAATGGTAATGCTTCTAATTGAATCAGCGGCATCATGTGTAAGAATGTAGGCAATCATTGGAAGTCTGAGATGTGTAAGGCAATGTTGATTGAAGCCGCTAATCCAGATTGAGGCATGCATGATGCCGCTGATTGGAACCAAGGCATGCATGATGCCGCTGATTAGAAAAGAGGAATCCATCTTGATGCCGCCGAATGAAATGGATTCATTGATTGATGCCTCTGATTCGTATATATGCATTGGACTGATGCCGCTGAATGGTTGGGAGGCATGGACTGATGCCGCTAATTGGAAGTGAGGCATCATCTTGAAGCCGCCAAATGAGAAGGAAGTTTCAACCAGAATTCTGAATTTGATTCCCACTTTTTTCAGCCTTGAAGTACACCCACCTCAATTTACACCACTAACACTCAATGCATTGCTTTGGTTTTATAAAAAAAATTGTAACATATGCAGGTTGATTGGATTGGTAAATAGTGAATGTGTAAGAAACTTTCAGGGTAGTTGTCTTCAATTCAATGTCTTATAAAATGGAGGTGGAGGTGAAATTTTTTAACCATCCACCAGACCATCACCATCACAAGCACAAACATTACAAATCCATAAGAAATCCTACCACCATGAATCCAAATATAAACTTAAACCCTGGTCCCGTGGTGAACGATGTGTTGTATCTACGTGATTGACATCGTGCTTTTTACATTTTCGTAAATGAGGAAAACTTTAATGAGCCCCTCAATGTTAAGCGTAGTGATAGACCCATATGGCGGATACTTCGTAACAACCCTCTTGTAGGTCGAGTTCGTAACCTTGTTGATGCCGCAGGGTTTGGTGGCATTGTAGATTGTGGTTATCGATACCTTGACCACTCCTTAATAACAGCTTTGGTGGAATGATGGAGGCCCGAAACTCACACGTTCCATCTACCATTTGGTGAAGCTACTGTGACCTTACAAGATGTTAACGTCTTGTGGGGGTTACCTATCGAGGGTAGTGTTGTGTCTGGAGCAGATGAGACACTATCAACTGTCGAAGCAATAAGGTTGTGCCAAGACTGGTTAGGTGTTACGCCCCCAGAGAACCAAATGTCTGGCAAAAGTGTTTTTGGTAGTTTTATTATTAATGAATTAACAAAACCGTTTGTTGAAGCTGAGGCTACGGATGAAGAGTGCATTATCCGTGCGTGTTTAATAATTTTTTATCTGATCGGTTCCACACTGTTCCCCGATCATTCCAACAACAGAATAAATGTTTTTTATTTAAAATTTTTATGAGACCTAAACTTAGCAGGATCTTATAGTTGGGGGAGTGCGGTTCTAGCTTGTCTTTATAGGCGGCTTTGTGATGGCACCCATCCCGATAAAAGAGGCGTGACCGGGCCCATGCTGCTCCTTCAAATATGGGCCTGGGAAAGGATTCGGTGTCTCGCACCACGACCTGACAACCAGTTTGATTATACTTGCTCGGCCCGCTAGCGGCTCAGTATATCACATAGCCTAAACAAATATAATATGCCTGTATGGTATCCGTTTGTATTTTTTTACTGAACACTTTATTTAAAATGTTAATTTTGTAGGTGGCGAGACCGCAAATTGAACTTTAAAGAGGTATCCACACACTGCCTGAGGACATATCGTTCTCAGTTACAATCGTTAAACGAAAACATGGTATGTTTATTAATCCCGTATTATTAATTAATTTAAATTTTTTTTATTAAGCATTCATTGTGTTGTGTAACTGAGTTAAGTGTTTGTTTTGATGTTTTTAGTTCAACTGGACCCCTACAGCCAGGCTTTGTATCAACTGCCGGCTATCTGTTCAAGTGGTAGGGAAAGCTGGAGGAGTTGTTGTCCTCTCATATGCTTTGAGATTGTTGAGCATCATTACCCTCAACGGGTTATGAGGCAATTCAACATGGTCCAGTACATACCTCCGGCAATAAATCCAACCATGGCCGTTCTTGATACATTGCATGGTTTGGGGCGGCAAGGAAACAACGGGGTGGACTGGATGCGTAGGCACAAACACTATGTGAATGCATGGAATAACCGTCATAGCACGGTTTTCATGTCGAATGACATAACGATGAATTCCACACAGCCTGGTTATATGCAATGGTATACGTTGCGTACTGTTGCATTTATAAGCAATCCTAGTGTACCACCGGTCCCAGTTGGCGGTTTTCAAGATGACGGTGCTAGAATACAGTTGATGGTAAACCATTTTTACGTGTCTAATTGATAGATTAATTAATTTAGTTTACGGTTTGATCATCATAATTTTGTTTGCAGAGGGATGCCATGGGTGAGATTTACCAGTCTTCGCAGCAACCACATAATGATCCTGAGGCCGTCGCCAGGCAGTTTCAGCATATACAGAACACGGTGTTTCAAAGTATGATGATGTCAAACGATGTCGGACACTTACAAAATCCGACGCATCTTACAACGAACGCCGTGGACTTGTCAGCACCTCCACGACCTCAAAGGATACGCCGGCGACGCGCTCCCCGTAACGTACCGGTAATTCAGGAAGAAGAAGCTGCTACTCTGTTTGACAATGCTGGGTTTGGTACCCTGTTTGAGCATGTTGGTGGTTCTGCTGCGTGTAGTAACAATCGAAACCAGGGTGGGGCATATGTCCCGCAATTCTCAGAGTCTGCAGCATCAGCTGGTGGAAGGGGGGTTTCCACGCCCATGTCCTTTTTACACGGAGCGGGTGGTGTTGGTGAGTCCGGTGTTGGCGAGCAACCGCCGGTGACAGGTCCACTAGCTGCGTTGATTGCAACCGGAATTGGTATAGGAAGTGATTGGGTATTTCCCTCACCGGATTATGTCACGCCGTTTGGACAGGTGTTGTCACGTGTTGATCTCGACCTTGTTAGTGATTTTCATTACCATCCCCCTCATAATACATGTGACGAAGGACCTTCAACCCGCCCAGGACCATCACTGTCACTGTCACTGGGTTTAAACCTCTTTCCCGATGACGAGTACGAGAATCAAGGACCACCACTCGCCGGTGAAACACAAACCCAACTCCAACCACCTAGAAGGCAATCTGACCGTCTTAGGAATCAGAATCCCACGAACTGGCCCAACATGTAAACGTGCCTTGGTTTATGTATTTGATTAGTCGTAATGTAACATTTCACTTGGTTTATGTATTTGAATAATCGACTTAATCCCTTCCATGTGATTCATTAGTTACGAGATGCAAGAACTACAATACCAATATTAAACATTGACAGCAGATAAAACAACTAAAATTAAAATCCAAATACAAGCATTAAACACTAAAACAAGATTACATAATCATATAACATGACGAGAAGTTGCTTCACAACGCCATTTGTATAGCTCGTCTGCCATGTGCCGTCGATAATTCACACAAGCGTCTTCGACGTCCATTTCTAACAACAACGATTTTTTTTCACAAGCCTCTTCATCATCATACAAACCAACACACCTGCATTATCAACCTTTCCGTCGTCTTGGGGCACATCTAACTGAACTAAACCAACCAAAATTGGAGTTTTGTCGACACGATTTGACCTCAGCCAGTAACGAATACGTTCAAGAAACCATCCAAAAAAATGTGTTACCATCTCCATATAGTGAGCAACTTCGTGTCGCATTTCGTTTCTCCATCTGTTATCAGTCCAATAATGTGTGATTACCATGTTTCTCATATCAATTCGGACAAGCAGCCAGTCTCCCACCCCAATCGATAAATCTGTTATTAGTCAACCTCCCAGAATGGCGGGTATGGTTCCATTCTTCCTGCCATGTCGAGGGCAACTGGAGAATCCTGGTCCTTCATTTCATCATAGAAATCTGGGGGTAACACTGTCCAACGTAGCTGTGAACCAGGATTTTTTGAAAGTTTTGCTTGTCTAAGTCGCATGAGTCTTACCGTCCACGCTTCAACGTGCTGAAATCATAGTAATGCATAAGGTTCGTGATTGAGTTAAGCAAATCAATTTAAGTTGAACATAAATTAACGTGAAAGTTACCGTTGATGATAGCGCCCTGTTGGGTTGGCACCCTAGAAGGGTAGCTCAAAAATTCTTGTCTAGTTTTTTTTTGAAATGAACCGAGTATAGCAAAATGGGGCATCCCCATTTGTATAAAAGTCGACAACATCACCAGACCAATTGTTTGTACACTCTAGGTTTTCTGGAGGGTTATCTGAGGGATGCTCTGAATGAGACAACGGGTTCATAAATCTTAGCATTGAAGCCTCAGAATGAGACAGCGGCTTCAGATAAGGTTAATATTGAAGCCTCAGAATGAGACAGCGGCTTCATATGAAGCCTCATAATGAGACAGCGGCTTCATAAAAGGTTAATAATGAAGCCTCATAATGAGACAGCGGCTTCAGCACATTTTTTCACCTATTTAAGGGATACTCCCCCCAACCCATCCTCACACCAAACTTTCTTCCCAAAATCTCTCTATATCTCACAAACCTGCTTCCACACCCCCACCCCCCACCCCCAAAATAAAGTAACCTTCAAAGCAATGACTTCTTTCGTTCCATACCTGGTTAGATTATATTGGGGTGGTAATTTTTCATACGTAAACGGGGTTGTTCAAGATGATAACTCCTTGGTATCATCCAGCTTTGTCATGATCGAGAAGATGTCATTTGAACAACTACTTGAATGCGTATGTGCTCATGTTAATATTAACAAAGAAGCAGTTACCGTAAAACTCCTGCTCGGATACACTTATGCTGGGTACTCTCAAACCAGCCAAATTTTCAACAATGTCGGGGTAGAATTGATGGATTATCTAGCGGCGGGGAGACCTGGTGATTTCGTTGCGGACATCTACGTTGAATGGCAACAACACCCTCCGTTACAACAGCTTAGTTTTACTAACCTGTTACGTGACATGTCTAACGTAAATGTTGTAGCACCCTTCGGGTCTCAACATGGTTCCCCCCTATCGGACATGCTGCCGATAACGAAGAAAATGACGAGGTAGGTTCCCCTATGATGGACGAAGAATCTTTCCAAGTACCTCAGTATGTTGCCGGTAATGACAATAATGATGGGTTTGACGAATCCGGAAGCGGAGACTCAGGAGACACGGGAGATAGTGATGACGAACAACCGCCATCAGAACACTCTGAAGACTCTGCAGACGAGGTCGAGCCCAGTTAGCCGATGACCCAACAGACACTACCAAATCACAACCTGGCTCTCCAGATAGGTCCAAGTCATGACTACGATCCTCAAGATGATGTGGAGCTAACAGATTACATGGTTCAAGAATACGAAGAGGATGACTTCGTGTTATGGAACCCAAAATCAGGGGACAATATCCGTCTTGGTATGTATTTCAAATCAAAAGATGAGGTAGACCGTGCGGTTAGACAGTGGAACATCCGTCGTGGCCGGGAGATGTATGTAAAGGCTAGCAAACCAAAACAATAAAAGGTCGTATGTTACACCAGACACCCAAAGTTTGTAAATCCTTTCTCTAGTGGTCGCAAGTGTGAGTGGCGTTGCACGGCATCTATTCGGTCTGACTCACATTACTGGCGAATTACTGTATGGTCTACAAAACACAGCTGTTATCCTTCGACCATACGTAATAGCAACAGAAGTTTAAAAGCAAAGGATATTGCATCACACATCTTACCGCAAATTCGTACGGACATCAAGCTTAAGGTAAAACATATCCAAACCCATGTCAAGCAGGTTCTGAATGTTGATGTTTCGTATTCTAAGGCGTGGCGAGCAAGAAGAAAGGCTATAGAAAGTATCTATGGTGACTGGGACAGCAATTTCAAGGAGCTACCCACATATCTTATGCGGCTGCAGACGAGAAACCCAGGCACCGTTGTTACGTTCTTTAATCATCCAAACGGAGATCCGCATTACCCCACGTTTAAATATATTTTTTGGGCGTTCGGTCCTTCTATCCGTGCTTTCCGTCGATGCATGCCTGTCATCTCGGTGGACGCGACTCATCTGAAGGGACCCTACCGAGGTAAGCTGATGTTTGCGGTAACAAAAAATGCAAACAACTACATCCTGCCTGTGGCGTATGCCGTCGTTGACGAAGAGACTGTACACAGCTGGTGTTGGTTTTTCCAAAACTTTAGTGAATACGTTACCACTAATAGCATGGGGCCTTTGTGTGTGATATCCGACAGACACAATGGCATTATTAATGCAATGGAAAACCTTCCACAGTGGAAGGAACCCAACGCCTACCATTGTTACTGTCTTCGTCACATCAGAAGCAATTTCAGCGGGAGGTTCCGGAACAAAACCCTACGGAAACTGTGTTGGTCTATTGGTAGCACAACTCAGCACAATCGGTGGGCTGTTAGCAAAATGAGGCTGAAAAATCAAGAGGCATGGGACTACCTTAACAACATTGATAAGTCAAAGTGGACTCTTTATCGTGATAGAGAGCATCGTCGGTGGGGTAACCTAACGACCAACACTTCGGAGTCCATGAACAACGTCTTGCGGGAAGCGCGACTGCTGCCTATCACAGCTCTGATTCAATACACCTTTCACAGAGACATCGATCAATATGTTAAGCACACTCAGATTTCCAGCAGTTGCAACACGCCTCTACCACCTCGCATATGGAGCAGGTATGAGAAGCTTTTGGGAGTTGCTATGGAGCATGAAGTCAAGATGTACGATGCGAATGCGCTAAGGTGCAACGTTCTTTCAAGGGTTGAGACAAATGACCGGGGCGGAAATGACTACACCGTTGAGTACAAAAAAAAGGTATGCTCGTGTGGCAAATAGCAGATGCAAAGATTTCCATGTTCACATGCAATTGTTGTTTGCAATTTTTTGGGTAAAAGCCCTCACACTATTACTAGTTGGAAATTCCACACAGACACGTACATTGAGCAGTACAACGGTCATTTCTACACCTTGGGGCCTAAGTCTGACTGGCCGCCGGCGGAGTGGAGAATTCAAGGGGACCCGTCGATGATTACTACACATCGAGGCAGACTACGTCAGAGAAGAATGCAAAATGAGATGGATGTGAATTATGACGATCGCCCGAGGCGTCATACATGCAGTCGATGTGGAGAAACAGGCCATAACAAGAAGAGTTGTGGAAATGCAAGGCGTCAACGAAATCAGTGAATCACCCTACAAGGTTGTGTCAGTCGTACCATGAATGTCGTCTTTTTTATGTTGTTTAGTTTCCAGTATCTTTATCATCAATCACCCTTTACTATCATGGATGCGTTGGGTGACTAATCAATTTCTGTTCCAGTTTTATTTAGTAATGGCAGCGTTATTATTATCGTACTGTTAATGTTAATACTACTACTATTATTAATAAATAATTTAGGATTATTACATTACTTAATAATACTAAATTTATTTAAAACGAATAATCTTTAATGTTTAATAATAGTAAATAAATGTAATAATCATAAATTTATTTAAAACGAATAATACAAATTTATATACAACAATTATTTCATTCTAGTCGAACTATACAATCTACCAATTCCAATATTCTCCCTCGACATTCTCCCAATCCTTAAACTCATGACCGCATTCAAATTCAAACCCATTTGGCCCAATCTTTAAGTTCATCGATTTGTTGAACAAGGGTTTCTAAGTAACCATGCCAGTGCGATTAAATTTTCCGCGAAAAATTAGCGGCTTTGATGAAGCCACCACCTTCAATTTCCGAGACCACCAATTCCAACTTGAAAAAGAGACAAGGGCGTAAAACCACTTATACCTCATCTTTTGATTAGTATTTTGTTTGTGTTGGAAAAATAATTGTGGGTGGGATGAAGAGAATGTGAAATCTCATGAAGTATTTATCTTGAAGACAATGTGAATGATCCCTTAGAATGGTTTGGCAACTTCATTTGATGCCTTAGAGTGGTTTGGCGACATCATTATTTGATCCCTCCCTCTCATTTACTTATGGTCTGGTCGAACAAAATGTATCAAAAAAGAATCAACATGGATGCCTTGGTTCCATTCTGCGGCTTCAAGATGGATTCCTCTTTTCCAATCAGCGGCATCATGCATGCCTCAATCTGGATTAGCGGCTTCAATCAACATTTTCTTACACATCTCAGACTTCCAATGATTGCCTACATTCTTACACATGATGCCGCTGATTCGATTAGAAGCATTACCATTTTCACAAATATCCCATTCACCCATCCAATTATAATTTGAAATTCAATAAACCCCCCAAAAATGCAAATGATTCCCAAGAATGCTGCACTCATGACATTTTATCTTTATTTTACGGTACAAAATCTTGATGCTTCATTCTTTTAATGACCTACTAGGCCCCTTAACATATATATTACCATCGGTCAATAATCACTCAAGAAAAAGGTTACCGGAAAAAATGTATGATTAACCAGCTTTTTCCAGTAACCTTTTTCCTGACTGGGCTCGAGCTCGGCTCGTTATGCTTTTATGAAGCTAGGGCTCGAGCTTGGCTCGGTTCGAGCCTAATACTTTGAGCTCGAGCTTGGCTCGGTTCGAGCCTAATACTTTGAGCTCGAGCTCGGCTCGAAAGTAAAACCCAAAAGCTCGAGCTCGACTCGGCTCGAATTAATTTTAGAACAATTTTAAAGGAGCAAAAAGCTCGGCTCGAGCTTGCTTCGATAGCTTAAACAAGCCAAAGCTCGGCTAGAACTCGGCTTGCAAATGTTAATAGTAGGTATAATATAAATAAAATAATAATAATATAAAATTTGTTTGGGCTCGTTTAGGCTCGCGAACCTAAACGGTCTTTGTATGAGAAGCTCGAGCTCGGACTCAATAACTAAACGAATCATTTTTCAAGCTAAAGCTCGGGCTCGTTAAGGCTTGACTCGTTCGAGCTTTTTTATTGATCCGATCCCGAGCAGCTCTCGAGTCATTGCGCATCATTTACATCCCTGTATGCAAGCAAGTCCTCTTCTTTGAGGATTCATTCTGTCACAACCCGACCAAGGTGGGCCTGGTCGAAATACAGGTTGGTACCAAACTTGCACAACGGAGGTAACAATTGTTCAATAATAATAATTTATACAATTTCTAGTTCTAAATTAATACAACTCAATAATAATAATTAAACTAAACTATTGCGTGGACGAATTGTGGCACTCGTCGAAGCATTCCCGGATGTGTACTTCACTAGATCTCTACCGATGCTTAGCTCTAATCCTTAAGTAGCATAGTCCCTGTGTCATGTAGCTCTTCCAAAATGTCTACACATTCCCTGAGCTCACATATATATATATACCTCGTTCCTTGATTCCAATCCAGAAGTGGTACCTGAACACATGCTTAAAAATAGGTTTGGGTCAACAAATATGTTGGTGAGTCCGTGTGTGTGTTAAACTGGTTTGAAAGTAAGTTTTATCATTCAAGAGTCTGTTTATAAGTTTACATAGTTTTCCACAAAAACGGTTTATCATTCCAAAACAAGTTTACAAGTTAATACGGTTCAACACATGGTTGCACTGGTGATGTACAAGCCACACCTCAAACCTGACACTGAATCCATATACTCCCATTATGGATTCCTTGGCATAATACGTGTCACAAATCTCAGTGGAGGGTTCTCCGGGCTTCCGGATCCACTGTGTGTGGGGGTTTCCCCAAGTAGTACTACCCACATATTAAGTGGCCCAATTCCCTTGGGTTGATGAGTGTGAATGGTATCGGGAGTACCTTGTCACATCATACTGGTTTCTCATTGGTTGTCAAATGGAAACATGCGTTCACCCCAAAACGTTTAATAAAAGTAAAAGAGGGGAAGGTTCACGAGACTCACCTGAAAATAGTGCACACATATCGAAGCATCCAACATCTCATACTGGTATTCCTCCAGGTCAAGTCCTATATCGACACACATAATTAGTCTTAGGTTCATTCGTGCATGGTTTCACGTGTGAGACGAGCTCGAGCGTATGGTTCTATATTAATGCGACTCCATGTCTCTCTATTGTTTCACACTTCTGTTAGTTATATTAGTATACTTATCTCTTATATGTTTATATTTGATCCCAAGCCTATCCGTGTCTTAAGTTCTTAATATTCAAGGCGTCGAGTCTAAAGTTTAGGTATCATTGTCCTATGTCTCGCATGTCTATGGTTTTAGTTAATATCATCTGTCGAGATTTTACTCTTATGTTTCAAGTCCAGGTATTTATCTAGCCCAATGTATATGTATGTTTATATCTTACTTACTCTTATGTTTCAAGTCCAGGTATTTATCTAGCCCAATGTATATGTATGTTTATATCTTACTTAAGTAAGTAATAATATGTCCAATGTATTAGTTGTCGAGTTCACCATCCTAAATATCTATTCAAGTTGTTGGCGTCTAGATTTCGTCCTTTCTATCCGAATCTAAAGTGTCGAGGTTCAAAGTATTGAGTCCTAAATCCGTATTATAATTATGTCCAAGTCGAGTGTTTAATGTCCAACTGAATGGGTAACAATGTTTTAGGGCTCCAAGTATTCTATGTCGAGGTCATAATCATCCAAGCCTATACACCTTATATCCAAAGTTCCAACATCTCGGGTTAGTGGACGTGTTCAAGTATTTCATGTCAAATTCCCAATTATCCTATGCACCTTTCTAGTCTAAAATGTTCACTCCCAATGTCCAAGTTCAAGGTATATAGCTAATGTTCGAACTAAGTTGTGTAATCTTCGTCTTGGTCCGCATAAGCTCGTTAAGTCCCAACACGCGTCGTTATAATCTAATATTAATAGTTAAATAAAGTTATAGCGTTTTAGGTTCGTTTATACCTCACATCTCAGGTTATGGTTTGTGTTGACCCTGTTCTGCCCTGTTGACCACAGTTGACCGTCTGGTTGACTTTTGTTGACTGTCAACCTCCTAACCCATTTTCAACTCAACCTTGTTTGTCCAATATTAAACACTCATGACCACAATTATTCACCAATATCCACTACTAATACTATGTTCCTTATCACCAACCCTTATTGACCAAAACCATAACCTATATGACTATCGCTTGTAACCTTAACATCATCACCATGACCACCTTCAACTATTGTTACTGTACATCACCAAATCGATCATTATTATTCTGGAGAAAATAACAGGGATTTAATATTATACCAAATCAATCGGAATCCCACAACACCACCGCTGGGTCTCCGCCTTCGTCTTCCCTTTTCCTCCGTATATCTCTCCTTGTCGGTCTCTCTCTCTTTCTCCTCTACGTCTCTCTCTCTCTCTCTACGACCTTTTCTTTCTAGATCAATCTCAGATCTATGTGGGTGTGGGTATGTTGTCATCAGACAGAAGGGGGAATAAGCGCTGCCATGGCTCCGCCACCGTGATGGTGGTTGGCGTCCATTCTCCTCCTCTCTACCGATAATATGTATGTGTGTACCTGGATATTGTTATCAGATGAGAAGGAAAGAGGGGTGACTATGATAATAAGTGGTATGTGTGTGTATGTGTCGTGTTTTTCAAGCAGATAAAAAGGGTGGGTGTCTTAAGTGTTTAAACAAGAATGGGGCATGTGTCATCTTGGGGTGATGACACATGTCCCTAGTTTATGACTAATCCAAAGTGGGTCGGGTAGGTTCGTTAACGGGTTTCGGTCCGCCCTCGTAACGTACATGCGCGTATGATATTATTATTAATTTTCTTCGTCTTTCTAGTTTTAGTCGCGAAAATTTTTGGGGTCTCAAACCGGGTTGTTACATTCTCCCCCCGTTATTATAATTCTGTCCTCGGAATTATTGTCGGGCCGATTTTGCTTGTGTAACCAGTTTATTCCATACTTGGATGTCGTGTTTTAGGTTCACGTTGTTGGGTATACGTCATTTCCTCATAATTTAAATAGTAATTATAGTGGTTCTACACTAAGTCTCATATTATGTTTTGGGATCCTTGCGTAGTACCTCATATAATGCTCAATTCTATATACAACAGCTTGGTTCTTATTCTTATCCGAGTCTTTAGTTCTACTGCCCACTGCTCCAATTGTTCTTCTTAACACAAATTGATTGTTACTAATTCTGTCTTATGGGTCTTAATATCTAATTCACATCTCAAGCGTCCAAACTTTCTACTTAGTGTTTTGAGCATATATTAATTGCCAAAGGGTATACACATTGATCTTGTATATTCCGGTTTTTATACATATTCTAGCGAGTCTGTACGGATATTCTTTGCTATTAGGTTTTGGGTGTTGATATAATGGTTACAATTTGTTGGAATATTTCTGGTTTCAATGGATGGTAAAAATGTCATCGAAATTATCATTAGACTATTAAAAATTCGGACACAATGTCCGAAGTGTAGATTTGAAACAAATGGTTTATCTATCAACCATTTAGGGCTTCTTGGTTTGAATTTCCAGTTCCATTTTTGACGTACCATCAGTGTTTATATATAGGGTGTACCGCAGCCAACCCACCACACCTTTGGTAACCTCAGAAATGTACTAGAAATTTCAGAGATTACGGTTTGTTTTTGGTTTGATCTCCAGTCTTGTTTTCGACACATCATTGATGTTTATATATAGGGTGTACCGCAGCCAACCCACCACACCAATGATATCTCGTAGACGTACTAGAAATCTCTCCAAAAACTTGATAGAAATATTCTTAAAAAAATCCTATGTGAATCCTGGAGTTACTACTCCTTAATAATCTTATTTTGAGAGAGTTAACCACTAAAATATGATGTCGGGATCTAAAGACATGTCACTCATATATGCTTTTATGCTTAATACTTTGGTTAACTCTTATCTATACCGTCAGAACAATGGTTGGATTCTTAAGCCTTCAAAGTTTTCTATGGTGAGTGGTGTGGGATATTATGACAAATTGTCAAGAAGTACAGAAGATTAGATGTCTAAATACAATATATCATTCTTAATTAAAATAAAGGGTACACATTCCTTTGATTTCTTAAACCTTAGTTTCTAATATGGTCGAGTTTCCATCTATAAAATATTTTCCATACTAGATTTCGACTGCATTTTCTTATTCCTGTCTAATATTCTTCATAACACTTTATCGTAATCGTAGACGCTCCCCCCGTTAGGGCCTAACTATATAACTTTTGATAATTCGTCTCTATATTAATATATTACGGAACCAATCCAAAGGTCTTGACACTAAAGTGAACAAGATGAACAACCAAGATGAAACTAAAGTGATCAAAAACTCTACCTGGAAACCTTTAACAATTCGATAATCCAAAGGTATTTGACACTATTCTAAAAATATTATGGAGTATTAAGGTGACAGAACATATGGTAAATCTTAATAATACCTCTTGTAATGTTTAATCTAGGTTTCAGAAGGGTTGGGTGTTCATGGTAGTTAGTGTTTCTTTGCATCCGAGTTGTTGGCTTTTCTGCTAATGTTCCGAAAGTACGCCTTAGAACCTGCTATATGGTTAAAACTCAATACATTATACTCGTCTTAATCCTACTGAAGTCGGTATAATTCAAGCTTAAATAAAAGAATCTAGTAATCCAAGGTTAATTTGCAATTTGAATATGAATTCATCAGAAACGTAATCAAATGATTCTATGATTATAAACACATACTTATATAAATGGAGACAACACTATGTATGGTAGACAATAAATATTGGTTAAAAGTAAAACTTATCGGATCAAGGACATCTATTCACTTGGTTGATCGAGATTCGTCTTGGTATTTTGAATTTCTTTCCAGATTTAGCACTAAGTTTCGGTTAGGTACCTAGTTTCCATAGTTAGTTCATAAATTAAGCATAAAAATTATTCACAAATAATAACATTTATATAGATTTACGGTACGCACATATAGGTTAAAAGTAAAAGTATTACGACAGTCAGGGATGTACTTGTATATATACTATTAAAATACGCCAAATTTTACTAGAACAACGATTTCCAACCCCTAATATAGTCATACAAATATGTCCTAGGTTCGTTACGATTCTAAGGTAGTTCATTTTATCACAAAAGTTTTCGGTCACCATGTTCGACACTAAAAATTTCAGCGACTCCCCGAATTTCTTAGAACTTTCTCGTGCCTGTAAATTCACGATTACGTGATATCAAGTGTAATCGTCAATTTACCTCACGATATTATCCTAGTAATCTCCGTCGAAGTCATAAATTTCAGGTGTCAAACCGTGCTCATATGCTGGTTAAACTGGTTCTTAATTGATTTAAGCATTCTGGTGTGTTCAGGTACTCAAGTTTCGACTTATTTTGCGACTACTTTGTCTGGTCTCATGCCTGTCCAAGGTATCTCCTAACTAAATAGTTCTCAAATCTTAAACTACGATCTTTCGGTCGTAGTCTAGGAATTTTCCGTAAGGGAAATTCTAGTGTGCTACAACCGCTGCTCTGATACCAACTGTCACAACCCGACCAAGGTGGGCCTGGTCGAAATACAGGTTGGTACCAAACTTGCACAATGGAGGTAACAATTGTTCAATAATAATAATTTATACAATTTCTAGTTCTAAATTAATACAACTCAATAATAATAATTAAACTAAACTATTGCGTGGACGAATTGTGGCACTCGTCGAAGCATTCCCGGATGTGTACTTCACTAGATCTCTACTGATGCTTAGCTCTAATCCTTAAGTAGCATAGTCCCTATGTCATGTAGCTCTTCCAAAATGTCTACACATTCCCTGAGCTCACATATATATATACCTCGTTCCTTGATTCCAATCCAGAAGTGGTACCTGAACACATGCTTAAAAATAGGTTTGGGTCAACAAATATGTTGGTGAGTCCGTGTGTGTGTTAAACTGGTTTGAAAGTAAGTTTTATCATTCAAGAGTCTGTTTATAAGTTTACATAGTTTTCCACAAAAACGGTTTATCATTCCAAAACAAGTTTACAAGTTAATACGGTTCAACACATGGTTGCACTGGTGATGTACAAGCCACACCTCAAATCTGAAACTGAATCCATATACTCCCATTATGGATTCCTTGGCATAATACGTGTCACAAATCTCAGTGGAGGGTTCTCCGGGCTTCCGGATCCACTGTGTGTAGGGGTTTCCCCAAGTAGTACTACCCACATATTAAGTGGCCCAATTCCCTTGGGTTGATGAGTGTGAATGGTATCGGGAGTACCTTGTCACATCATACTGGTTTCTCATTGGTTGTCAAATGGAAACATGCGTTCACCCCAAAACGTTTAATAAAAGTAAAAGAGGGGAAGGTTCACAAGACTCACCTGAAAATAGTGCACACATATCGAAGCATCCAACATCTCATACTGGTATTCCTCCAGGTCAAGTCCTATATCGACACACATAATTAGTCTTAGGTTCATTCGTGCATGGTTTCACGTGTGAGACGAGCTCGAGCGTATGGTTCTATATTAATGCGACTCCATGTCTCTCTATTGTTTCACACTTCTGTTAGTTATATTAGTATACTTATCTCTTATATGTTTATATTTGATCCCAAGCCTATCCGTGTCTTAAGTTCTTAATATTCAAGGCGTCGAGTCTAAAGTTTAGGTATCATTGTCCTATGTCTCGCATGTCTATGGTTTTAGTTAATATCATCTGTCGAGATTTTACTCTTATGTTTCAAGTCCAGGTATTTATCTAGCCCAATGTATATGTATGTTTATATCTTACTTAAGTAAGTAATAATATGTCCAATGTCTTAGTTGTCGAGTTCACCATCCTAAATATCTATTCAAGTTGTTGGCGTCTAGGTTTCGTCCTTTCTATCCGAATCTAAGGTGTCGAGGTTCAAAGTATTGAGTCCTAAATCCGTATTATAATTATGTCCAAGTCGAGTGTTTAATGTCCAACTGAATGGGTAACAATGTTTTAGGGCTCCAAGTATTCTATGTCGAGGTCATAATCATCCAAGCCTATACACCTTATATCCAAAGTTCCAACATCTCGGGTTAGTGGACGTGTTCAAGTATTTCATGTCAAATTCCCAATTATCCTATGCACCTTTCTAGTCTAAAATGTTCACTCCCAATGTCCAAGTTCAAGGTATATAGCTAATGTTCGAACTAAGTTGTGTAATCTTCGTCTTGGTCCGCATAAGCTCGTTAAGTCCCAACGCGCGTCGTTGTAATCTAATATTAATAGTTAAATAAAGTTATAGCGTTTTAGGTTCGTTTATACCTCACATCTCAGGTTATGGTTTGTGTTGACCCTGTTCTGCCCTGTTGACCACAGTTGACCGTCTGGTTGACTTTTGTTGACTGTCAACCTCCTAACCCATTTTCAACTCAACCTTGTTTGTCCAATATTAAACACTCATGACCACAATTATTCACCAATATCCACTACTAATACTATGTTCCTTATCACCAACCCTTATTGACCAAAACCATAACCTATATGACTATCGCTTGTAACCTTAACATCATCACCATGACCACCTTCAACTATTGTTACTGTACATCACCAAATCGATCATTATTATTCTGGAGAAAATAACAGGGATTTAATATTATACCAAATCAATCGGAATCCCACAACACCACCGCTGGGTCTCCGCCTTCGTCTTCCCTTTTCCTCCGTATATCTCTCCTTGTCGGTCTCTCTCTCTTTCTCCTCTACGTCTCTCTCTCTCTCTCTACGACCTTTTCTTTCTAGATCAATCTCAGATCTATGTGGGTGTGGGTATGTTGTCATCAGACAGAAGGGGGAATAAGCGCTGCCATGGCTCCGCCACCGTGATGGTGGTTGGCGTCCATTCTCCTCCTCTCTACCGATAATATGTATGTGTGTACCTGGATATTGTTATCAGATGAGAAGGAAAGAGGGGTGACTATGATAATAAGTGGTATGTGTGTGTATGTGTCGTGTTTTTCAAGCAGATAAAAAGGGTGGGTGTCTTAAGTGTTTAAACAAGAATGGGGCATGTGTCATCTTGGGGTGATGACACATGTCCCTAGTTTATGACTAATCCAAAGTGGGTCGGGTAGGTTCGTTAACGGGTTTCGGTCCGCCCTCGTAACGTACATGCGCGTATGATATTATTATTAATTTTCTTCGTCTTTCTAGTTTTAGTCGCGAAAATTTTTGGGGTCTCAAACCGGGTTGTTACACATTCTGAATTTCTGATTTATAGATATTGCTAAGGAGTAATAAAGTGCTTTTTTTAAAGGCGAACTTTATTAAAAACACGGACGGTCCTCAAAGAAGGGACCGTCGCAAAAACCAACTACAACATATACAAAGAATATACAACCCAGTCTTTCCAAATAAGATCCTTAAATCTAGATCGAGACCTAAGACAAAGAAACGCTAAAGATTTAATAGAAGCCACAACCTTCACCACTTTAACCTCATTTCTTCTAAAAACTTTATTCCATATCACTCACATAGATATTATCATGATCACATGAATAATTTATTAGCCCACACACTTCGATTCCTGTCACTCTTCAACTGCAATAAATCATTAATATTGAATGTAAAAATCGAGTCAGTCTTGCACCAATTCCTGATAAGTGACCAAACCCCAAACGAAAAACCACACCCCGTGAAAATGTGTAAAGAAGTCTTTTCATCCACTTTACAGAGGCTGCAAGAGGAATCTTGGACATTAATTCTTCTTCTAATTAGCATCGTCTGAGTCGCAAGGCGATCCAATTCCGCACTCCAAACAAACACTTTGACCTTTAAAGGGATCCAGGAAATCCATTGCATGCAAAAATTTCGCCGCACCCCTCTATCTTTAATAAGCAAAACTTTAAAATCCTCCACAGAGAAAGAAACTTGACCAGCGCCGTCCCATAACCAATAATCCTCCTGGTCTGAAAGCTGCAGCTGCTGCAATAAAACATTCAGCTGCTGCAGCTCACTCAATTCAGCTGCATTCCCCGACAGACGACTCCAGTTGCAAACCAAATAGCAACCGTTCACAACAACTTTGCATATCTCAGCAATATAACTTCGTTTATCCTTCTATAGACTAAACAAAATTGGAAACCTCTCTTTCAATGTATTATTCCCAATCCACCGATCCAACCAAAAGCGAACTGAATTCCCCTTTCCAACAACACCTTTAAAGAAATGAAGAAGGCTGCACTCTTGAACCGTAAGTTTATTCAAGAACACTGCTATCGATTTCCAGCAACCAGTCAAGTTCCGATTCACAGGAAGAAGATCCCACTTCTTCTTGCTGTTATGAAAGCTGTCCACCAGATTTCCCCACAAACTATTTGTGTCGTTTTTATATCTCCAAGCCCATTTAACCAATAAAGCCACATTAACATTTAACATCGTGCAATCCAGAAATACCAAGGCCTCCATCCTTCTTCGGAGTGGTGACAACCTCCCAAGAGACCCAATGCAATTTCTTAACATCATTATCTCCGACCCATAAAAATCGTTTCATTATACTTTCAATCTTATCAATAACCTTTGATGGAGCTTTATACATCAAGTCTTTAAAGTGAAAAGCATATATTGGGTCTAAACGACACCATCTCCCAATTCTACTCCAAATCTCCGAGGCAAACCAACACGAAGTATATAAGTGTTCTGAAGATTCCGCATCATAATTGCAAAGCAAACAAACGTCATCTTCTAAAACTACTTCTCGGTGCGCAAGAGCCGTGGTCGATGGAATCTTGTGATATTTTTCTTCATTTATGTTTTAAAGTATTAATTAAATCAAATAAAGTTATTTTATTTTATTTACATCCATGGTCACTTTTTATTTTATCTTTTATTCAACCTTAAAGTTCACGAGTCTCTAACCTAGATAAGAAAAGCGATTTGTGTAACAGGACAAGATTACAAGATTTTAAAATGGGGAACGTGTAATATAAGGTACAATAATTTCAGGGAGTAACATTGGAATGTTAACCTTTATCCCAAAAATTAGTCTCTCCCCTTCTGATAAGAAAATTCCGTTTAAATTTAACAGAAGACAATTCCCCATTGTTTTGTGTTTCGCAATGACAATAAACATGTCACACCCGGACCAGAGGGGTCGGGTGTGATTGACTGTTATCGATTTTTCTATAAAAAAAATCAAGTTGTTCCCAGAAACAATTAGCGCAACGGATTTATAACCAAACTTAAGTTTTTATTATAAACCACTACTTAATACACATCATATTTCACATATCAACTTAAAGGTTAAAGTTACAAACTTTTACACACATTAGTTATAGGAAATACCCTAACAGTAGTTCAAAGCTAGTTCCAACTTCAACGCTTTTCGCAACCCGTAACTTCTTTATTCGACACTATCTACAGAATTCAGTTCCTTGTACCAGCAAAAACGCACAACCATAACATGTCAGCATATTGTTGGTGAGTCCGAGGTTTTCAGACGCGAACACTTCCTGGTTTAGTACTCACGGTGACCTCAAACCACACCTCAACCCTTAACGTAGAATCAACACACTGCCCTTGTTAATTCTTATGGCAAAATATATATCGCAAATGTCTTAGAACCTTAGTGGAGGGTTTCTCGGGCCTCATATCCCGAGTCCACTATTGCGGGGGATTCCCCGGATAGTACTATCTATATATTAAGTGGCTCGCCTCCGAGTTAATGAGTGTGAGTAGTTTTATTTTGAGTTCATCGTAATGATTCGACACAAAATATTATTGACTAACATAACAAGTTTCAAAGAAAATAACACCCGGAACTCACCTTGACTGCTGCGATCCACACTATCCTTCTCCTTGTCTTGTTTACGGTCCACCTACATAGTTAATCAAATGGTTATTCTATCTCTTTATCATTCCTTTGGTTTATATTTACTATGTTACTTTTTTTTTGAAAGGCAAACTTTATTAAAACACAAAGACCGAGGAGCTTCCAAGGTGGAAATCCCCCTAAGTCAAACGTTACAGAACATCAAAGAAAAAAGATTACTATGTTACTTAGCCTACTGTTGAGATTGCTAATCTCTTTCTTTTCATGACTCTTTCCTATTTCCTTTTCCTTATATTTTGTTATGATATGCATATATTCTTTCTTCTATTTGTCTCGATTACTTAGTTTCTTTAATAAAAATAACCCTAGATCAGATCTTGAATATTAATCCTTTAGTATAACATAATCAGCTTACCTATTGATCGACTTGAGCTTCCTGAATCATCCTCCCTCCATCTTGATTCGGTACTTCTGATACAAAAGTGAGTTTTTGAGATTTGCATGTATAAGGGAAGGATAAGGGTTAGGGTATATAAAGAGTCACACTTGAAGTCCTATGTCACCATTTGTCTTTTGAGGTGGAACTTACCCTTGAGGTGTAATTTACCCATGGTTTCTATGGCTGGTAAATCAGCCGATACTATTACCAGGATGGTTTTTGAGTTTTCATTAAAGTCAATAGGTTTATGTATATCTTGCTATACAACATTCTAGTAGTAGATTTTTTTTTAATTAATACTCCCTACGTCCCAATTTAAATGTCCTAGTTCAAAAAACACACATTTTAAGAAATCTTTTGTTTGTATGTGGTAAAATGACAATAATATCCTTAAAAGTGGTGATTGTGTTTTGTTTTTTATGGGCAAAATCGGAAATTACATTTCTATTTTTGGAAAGGGACATTTAATTTGGGACAAACAAAAAAGGAAAGTAGGACATTTAAATTGGGACGGAGGGAGTATGTGTATTTGTTATTTATCCAATTGTAGTACATGATCTATTTAAGATGATCGAGTTTTTATCATAACGCCTAGTTCGCGGGGTGTTACAAAACAAGCGTCAAGGACAATCCATATCTAGAGTTTGGCTATATTTGAAATATCATGTTTTTATACATGGACTTGTATGTTCGCTATCAATTGTCAAGAGACGAGATGAACTGAAGATACTAATATTGAATAAAGATAGTATCATTACGAACCAAAAAAAAATATTGTGTACAAAGAAAAACTTGGAGGTTTATGAATAACGTTATGAACCAAACAACAAATATAGTGTACACGACTTATTTGTTATGAACAATGAAAAGAATATTGTTACTAGCATGGACTAAACAACCTTATATCGGAATGACATGCAACCAAAATCCATATCAATTTGATTACCTAACATTCAATCCATCAAGAGTAGAGATTGACTGAAGATACTAATATTGGATAAAGATGGTAGCGTTAAGAATCAAACAACAATTGTTGTCTATAAAGAAATATTTGGATATTTGTGAATAGGTATACGATCATATTTTGCATAAATCATTTAATTTTCCCTTTTAATATTTTTTTAGTTGTAAGATTTGTTAAACTATATTTATTTACTTTGAATTTTAATGTTCATTTGCATTCCCTTATAATAAACATGTTATTATTCATTTCATTATTTGGTTTTAAATTACTTCAAATCAAACATTTATTGATTCATATATCCATTATTGGGTAACATTAAACTTGTTTATGATATCATGCATGCAATCAAAATCCATGAGATTTGCATTACGTAACTTTCATAAATAAAACTTGTATACTACAATCTATATATAATTTTGTCATTTGACTTAGGGATGTAACGTGTGTTAACACGGGGCTATAACCTAGTCTTAAATATATTAAATTTTGAATATCGGTCTAGAACCATTAAACAAATATCGATGCCAGTACCGTTATCGATGTTGTTTGGCTAGTATCGGTTCAACTCGTTATGCTACTGGTATTGTACATTTACTTGTTAAACCAACTAATATTTTGATATTTTGAATAAACTCTATTTTCAACTAACTTTATACCAAAATTTCGAGAAAAAAAATATATAAACACGTCTGCGTATTAAGTTTTTCTTTTTAAAGTTAGGGGATGTAAGTTATCAAAGAAAAAATAAATCAGTAAGATATTTATATTAAACTAGCTTTTATCCCGGGAGCGTCCCGGGGTTGAAAAATATAATCATTCTAATAATACTAATACTAATAGTAATAATTATTACTCTTGTAATTAAATAAATAAAAAAATAACATTGCTATAAGGTGACACCATGTGTTGCAGTGTTGCGCGATTCTTTCTCCTAGCTTCTCTTGATGAAGTATACCTATCCATCTTTATAAGAGTAAAATTCCAATGATAGCATAACGATTGGGCTGAATTTCAACATCATAGATAAAAATCTGGTTTAAAAGAAAAAAACATGATTAATGATTAACCTGAACACTTTGTGTTTTTTTTCCTTTATGAACGATACCTCACAAAAAATAGTCGCTTTTTTCTCCGTTTTTTATATAGCACTATGGTACTCGTTGGAAAGATAATAAAACGTTCGTTAATTTGGTTTAATTTTTTTCTTTAAAAAATCTCGTATATAAAAGATATTAACGTTTAAAAATTATAGGAGAAAACATAAGAGAGAAAAATTTAAATTTGTTTTTAAATTTTTTTCCTAAAATAACTCAATTTAATTTTTTATATTGATTAAAAACAGATTATTATTAAAATAATAAATTCAATACTATCACCTCCATTGAATGTCAGCTCATAAAAACTCAATTCTTTTATTATAAGTTACTAGCTGACTACCCGAGAGTGTCCCGGGGTTGAAATTTAATAATATTTAATGTCGCTTATGCCTAACAAAAAAGAAAAAATTTGCATTTATTTCAAGACGCTAGTAAAAGTGTTACTCTTGCTTAACCTTGACGTATGATAATTTACGAACAAAAGGAGCAAAAATATACGTAGTAAAAACTTATGAGAGCATAAACCAATGGCAGGTATGTTAGTTCCAAGAAAGAACAATCCATGACCAAATTACATAAAAGCATTATATTTTAGTTCCTCTTGATAAAATTTTATTTAAGTTAAAGTATGAATATATTTATTTAATTTAAAGTAAATTTTAATTTTAAATTATACAAAGATAAGGGGTAGCTGTTAGATATCTAAGACATAAATATAACTAATGTTTGCTTTGACGTAAAGAGAAATGAGAAACAAAAGCAATAGTTTCCTATGCACACAGTGTGAGAATAAATGAAGAGTCACCGAGTCAGGAGATCCAACGAAGAATCGTTCTCTCTCCAGAATTCACAATTCATACTATGGTGGGGGATAGAGAAAAGGACTCATTATGTGTAGGGCCCAGCCATACCAGTAAGGTAAACAATAAATGTACACAGCTTGTGCTGGGTAGTTGTCCTTCACAATCATTAACTTATTATATTAAACAGACAATAATGGGATGTCCAAGGAATGAAGAAACGTATTGTACAACAACACTAACAAACGTATGATGGATGCAAGTATTAAAACACGCACCATAGCAGGATCCAAGCAATCAATTGCATAGAGGCTATCTCTGTCTTCAGGTTCAACGATGCTGATGTTGGGATCTAAAGACAAAGTTTTACCTGGTTAACACCAAGCCAATGAGTAGATTAAAACAGTGACGAATATCAACAAAATCGATAAAGAAGTCATATTAAACAAAAAACTACACAAGATGGATCTATAAACGGCAAGTACTCGATAGTGACCCCCAACTTAGATCCCACAAGCTCCGCAATTGCCAAACAAACATTGAACTTGCTGAAAAGTTGACCTATTCTTCCTCCTTAGTCCCTACTCCCTACTTAATTATAACTACTAATAGACAATAGTAGTACACTCTAACAAAAAAACTAACTCTTAGCTTAGTTTATATTATAAAATCTGAAAAACATCACTATATTCCTTAAAGGTAATCAATCCAGAGGGATCACTCTAAGGGAGTATTTGCATGGCTGCAAAAATCAAAGTACTGCAATGTCTGAAAACAGCCTCATTTTGCTTCCTACAAAACTGATTTAGATAATCTGATTTTAAGGCATGTTACTGCAAGAAAACCGATTTTGAGGATAGCAATACATCCACCAATGTAAAAGACAAACATATAACCACAACTAAAAACTATATACATTACATCTTAACCCTTCGCTACTAAATCTCATAAAAATATTAATGACCCAACCACTTCGCCAATTCCGAGTTGTCTATTTACAAAATTCTGATCACATTGCATATGCATTTAGTCGTGACCCGCCCAAACCCTCTGTTTACAACCTGCCCCATGTTTGAGTGGGATCAAGATCAAATATCTCAAGTTTAGATCACCAAAAGCCTTTATACCAACTTCCTTTTTGAACCATAAAGCACTTGTTATTAAAACACCCTCAACCTATCTCGAGATTCATAGCAGCCCTTGTTTAGGCGCTCCGTTTCCGCTGTAGACTATAAACCTTCTACTGAAACATAATGGAGCAGCCAACCAATTAAAGGCTGCACCCTACCTATTCCTTTTAGCTGCATCCAAAACAGGGTATCGACACCTAAGAAAGTTAATATCCAAAGAAGAGATGTTGGATAAACAAACAGTTACAATCCAAATTTATAAAAATTACCATGGTGTGTAAAAATTAGTTAAATAAATGCAGCATAGATAAGGAATTTATGAGATTCCACATGGCTGTTAAAGACGACACAATGCAAACACTAAAACATAAATTAAAACCATCATATTAACCAATATAGAGCAACAGCTACATATATAAACTTTAGTTATAGTCTTCTTTGACTACATTATAAAATAAAGTATTGGTGGATATTATCAAATAAAATCATATTACAATGGCCTCACATTTGCTATGTATTCAACAATATGTAGGAGACGAAGAGACCTCAAAGAATAGACTGTAGATCTTCAACCGACAATGAAAATCCAGAGGAGGCACAGTAGATTATAACGGAATGTCTCATTTGGCTAAGACACCCTCCACTAACTGTTTAACATAATATTGTCGTCACGAGAGGCATAACTTAGTAGAGACAAAAATAAGCTTAGCTTAGAAAGATAACCAGGTGAATGATACTTATATGTTCACATAATCGAAATCAGTGAATACCTTGTTTTAACTGAAATCACCAAGAACCGCCCTTTTTGCTTTCAATCTTAATCGAAGATACTTTCTTTGCCAAAACGTATTAGCGAAAACTCATCATCTTCAACTATTAACTTCCCATCAGTATCAGCTGCAAGAACCGACGCCTAAGACGAATGGGGACATCACCAACTCCAAACTAACTGCTTGTTGTTCATCCCTTAAATCCAACTTACAACCTGCCACTATAACAGGAACCTTTACCTGTACACGTGTTTACATATCATTTAGCGCATACGGAAAACCTCAAACAAAAAAATTAATAATAACAATTAAAAATTGATGACCATTCTTTTAATTAATGAGCCATTAGAGTAAAGCTCATACAGAAACATTCACCTATAACTCTATTAAATGATGGACAAATTCATCAGTACATATAATAGTGAATAAAACTCTACGCCTACGGCAACAGGGGACCTAAAAACAAATGCTAGTTAATTAGCTAAAAAAGCTACATGCAAACACACATTAATATGTGAGTGCCAATGGGTGGTCGTATGTATATATTCGTTTTCAATTACGACTTCCGAACAGCATAAACAACCATAATATACATTAGCAAACTTGAGATGGAATAAAAATAACCTTGTTGACGGTCGACCTATTCATACCTATATCCAGAACCAATTACAGAAACTCAAAGACACCACCATATAGACAAAATATGTCTCTTTTTGATGATAGAGACTGCATGTCAGCAACATCATTTACTTTTTTGGGCTGTAAAGACTTGGGTAGATCCAAGAGAGAAAATTGTTTAGACAGTATAAGATCTGGGCAGATCAGCATCTGTGCTAGATCCAAAAGGGAAAGATCATAAACGAAAGATAATATGAAGATCAAAATTAATTATGGATATGTGATAGCTTCAAAGCCGATTAAAAGCTATGAATGCATACTTGCAGACAAAAATTTCAACCATTTGCCTAAAAATAGATCATCTTTATTTGCTAGTGGGTCGAACGGATAAAACTTTAAACATAGTTGAAGGACCAAATGGGTCCAAAGACATCAAATGAATCACTTAACTAAAATTACAGAAAATATCATTTATCAATGTTGTTTCAATTTCCTTTCAGACCTCAAACCTTGAACAAATCAATAAATAACATATGTAAATCTTAAACACCTCAATTCACCTTCAACAAATGTATCCAACTCTGACCTATATTCAACTTAAATCAAATCAAAGTATCTTCAACAAATCTTGAACAAATACCGATGACCTATCTTCAAGAAATCTATAAACAATTTCATTATACTTAAATCTATTAATATACAACTCAAACATTGAACATATCTATAAATAACATATCTAAATCATATACACCTCAATTCAACTTCAACAAATGTATAAATAATAGATCTAAATCTAACCTACATTCAACTTAACGCAAATCAGCTTAAACAAAGACCTCAAACCTTGAACAAATCTATAAATAACATATGTAAATCTTACCTTGAACAAATCTAAATCTGACCTACATTCAAATTAACGCAAATCAGCTTAAACAAAATCAACAAAATCACTTATCTTCAACAAATCTATAAAAACTTAAACAAAATAATCAAACTTAAATCTATTAATATAGACCTCAAACCTTGAACAAATCTATAAAGAACATATGTAAATCAAATAACAGTATCTTCAACAAATCTTGAGCAAATACAGATTGAAAACATATAAAACATAAATAAAATATTATAGATCTGAAATTATAACTATAAATAAACAGTCGATAATAATTATAAAGTATTTCAAAAGACTGAAAATTTACCGATTAAGCGGTTGAAGACGACAGCAGGAAGATCAATGTACTTCCGGTTGTATAAATAAAAAGAAAAACAACAAAAACTTAGATCACAATAAAAAAAAAGTGAAAAAAGATCTAACAATCGGATGACAACTTACAGAAGCTTGAAGAAGGATTCGATGGTAGATTATGTTGATTGAGAGAGTAAAGTAAATGGTGAACACAAATTGAGAGGTGAGAGAGAGACGTAAATGTTGAAGAATAATTGTGAGGTGAGAGACAGACAATTGAGATTATTAGAATGAGATGAGAAGAGGCGGAATACGGGATTAGGGTTTGCATAGGTTTTTATTATTAATTAAATTAAAAATCAAATAAATTAAAAAACACTAAAAACATTCAATTAGGATGCCACGTGGCACTATAAAAGGGAGGTTGAATGTACCATTGAACGCCACGTCAGCAACATGCATTTCTTTTATATATATAGATAGATCTATACTATATATAATGCATGAGTGAAGGACTTCTTAAAATTTAAGTTTTACAATTTTAATTGCTTAAGGTACAACATAAAATGCATAACTTAACATCAATTTAAGGGCAAATATGTCTTTTAATAATAGTTACATCTTTAGCACTGGATATTTATACATTTGCCCCTTATTTTTCCCATAATTATCGTCACTTTTGCCAACCGAATTATTCTCAACCCTTCGATCTGATTTAAGATGAAATCTTGAACCTTTAAACCCTAAAAAACTGCTTTTCGGTTAGTTGTCGATGGTTTTCCCATCACCATTCATCCTCCAATCCTTTTTCTCCTCCTGAATCCTCCTTATTCCTATAACACCGTCTACTTCACAACCGGGTAAGCATCTAGATTTAGATTAGGGTTTCTTATGATTATAGTTTTTATGTTTGTGTTTGCAGACCCTATGATTGATTTGCTAAAATCGTGAAGGGTTATGAGGCTGTTTTTGCTAAAATCGCTAAGGGTGGTGGTTATGGTGCATCAATTAAGTCTCGAATGAAGCATTGGTTGTTGTAAATCAAGGTATCCTTGAGGCATACAAGTTGTATCAGATTCAAAGAGTTAAATCTTAATTCTTTTGAAGATTCACATTCATTGTGTGTGTTTGAATGTTAATATGATGTTTCTGCAATTAATTCTTTTAGTTCTTACAATAGTCTTTTGTTTCTTAGGTATGAATTCTTTCGTTGTCATTTCTCATATACTTCTAGATTATTACTTATGTTAGTATTCGAATTTTTTCACTATTTTGCTCAATTTGTATTTAGATATTTGTGTACGTGCTTGTTCTGACTGCAAGATTATGAAAAGAAATAGCTTTCCTTGAGACTACAAGTTTTAGATTTATTATTTTGGATTTCGGACATAATGATGTACCATCTCAGTTTAGTGTTATTTTAAAACTTGTTGATGGTGTTCCGAATTTTTTATTTTGTGTTGCAACCACTAAATATAAGATGTAGCCATATTAGAGTTGCTCATGTGTGACAGCTTGTATCGTTAGAACCACTCTAAAGCCCCAATTGTTTATAGTTGTTTTGGTGCAATCGTGCAGATATGATTGAAACATTGATTAGCATAGCAGGGGACATGAGGTTGATGCTGTGCATTTTCTTTATAGAGTCGGTCTTGTAGACAGGTTTCCTCCTGTTGATATACTGAGATCTTTCCTATATGATGTTAAAAGGCGACGTCATATATTTTGGAAGATTCCAACACTTAAAGCCGCATTCTGGTATCTTCGACTTATTTTCTTCCCTGTATCTTTTTCTATTATTTTGATGCACTTGGTGGTTGTTGGTACTGTAAGTATTGTGTGGGTGATGTGGATAATGCACTCGGTTGGCGTTGTTTAATTGTTTTAGTAATGTAATTTATTAAAATCTATTTCTGTTTTGTGCTTCATATATTTGTATGGTTGTAATTGGAATAATGTTAAATCTGAGTATTTGGTCCAAAGGTTTAAATATGAGCTGATTTGGAATTTTGATAAGTTGTTATGGGTGTGTTTGGCTTTGCTAATATATTCAATGTGTCAAATTTCGCAGGTTCGAAAAGGGAATGATGAGTCAGTGACTTACCTAGGATCAGTCACATGGATTGCCATTGAGAACGAGTGATCTGTACGCCAAAGGATTCAGTATGAAAGGTTGTGTGATATGATGCCTCTAGAAGCATATAGGGATCTGCTAATTCTGCAAATGCTGCAGAAAACGAGATTTTTTTAGCTTGCACCTGTTTCGTTATTTATGTTGGAATCAGCTATGTAAGTTAAATGTTCAATTTTACTTGTATGGCTCATGTTCGCTCATTGATATAAATATAAAATCTTAATTACCCCATGAGAGCTTACAAGTGTTATCTTTAGACTTTAACAAAGTATGCCGCCATCAAGAACAACGAATAATGTCACAAGTTTTAAGGACACCGCTTTCCTACGAATTTTTTACAAAAAAAAAAAGTTAATCCGGCATTAGCTATCACAGGTTTGGGAAACAAGCAAGGATTTCGCTTGGGGAAATATGGGCAGTAGTCAATAAATTAGATGCGTCTGATGGGACACTAAACCGAAACCTTAGAGTGGAATCTGCTGTAGTGTTTTGAGTCAGCATGGTACATTGGTTTGTGTTCATTTTTTCATTCAGGAGTTTTTCTGAATTTTTTTTCGGTTGGGGGGGGGGGGGGGGTTGCACTAATAATGATTATTAACATCATATCATCTCATCTCATTTATAGATATAAATCATCACTGTCTCTGATCTAAATTACGGAACTTTGATGATGCAGGTTGCTAGGAATAATGATGCGTAACATCATTTTTTATGGACATTTCAAAAACTGAGTTGTGGTTGCACTAGAAATCCCAATTCCAGGCTTCAATGCCTGCGAATGTGAATCCCATTTTCTTCTCAAGTGAATTTAATCAAATAGTTGACATCCTTGAGAGGCACGTTGTCAGATCATTAATATTCAGATTTGTGCTGTAAACCATTAAAATGTCAGTGGCGGTCTAATAAGAGGTTCGCAATACGGGCTGGCTGGTTGGGTACGGGGTGAATTGGGGAATTCGAATGGATTCGGTTGGGTATGATCTTAAAAGACATTTAATTTTTTAAAAAATAATTCATGTAATTGTTTTCTCTATGTTTAGATGCATTATAAGTATAACCTATATTAATTTTTCTGTACAGGTTATAGGTTATGTGATCGAGTAGGTGGATCCTATTTGAAGGAGTCCTTTGATTAGCAAGATTAATATATTTCAAGAAGGTACCATCTTACCTTAAATTGCCTAATATTGCTGAACTCTTGGTTTAAAATGCGTGAGGCGCACAAAAGCAGTGTTGTGCCTCGCGCCTAGGAGGCACGCTTTTATAAAACCAAGGCTGAACATGTTGTTTTATCAAGTATATTTAACGTTAGGCTATACGGTTTTTTTTTTAATTCCAGGCTTGCGTTGTTTTTTCAATGACAGGCTCCATCGAGACTTGGCGGTGGAGACCATTTTTTATATAAGCAGATTGTCATATCTGAAATAGGTATGTGGGAAAATAGCATTACCATATGGTGTTTTTATGTTGCTTTTCCTATTCAATATCTATATGGTGTTTTTATGACTCTTTGTTTTGGATTTGTTAGTGGTGAAAGGACTGTTAAGAAGCTTTGGCTGTCGAAGGCTCTCACAATACCTGAAGGGACCATTTTTTTAATGCAGGTAGGAGAATGGTAGCCCATCGTGTTGAATATGTCTTATTGACTAATGCTAATGCTTTGCTTTCTAGAATAGTCACTGACAAGGTTTGGCATAATCAGAATATGTGCTCTTATTCTCTATCATATATGGCTCTAATTGTTTTTGTATAACTAGAAGCTAAACAATAGTATGATATGGTCATAAATTATTGGTATTATTGTTGTTAACTATTCCGTTTATTTAGAATTTCATGTTGTCTAATCAATCGTTATTCATTCGTTACTAAACAGAAAGTTTTAGGTGTCTCCCAGTTGTTGAACGTGTGAAGTTATTGCATTGTTTGATATAACAAAGTGCACATTTGACGCTATTTCAAGAATGGAAAAAGCGGCTGAACATGGCAGTGTTATTGCTGTAGCTGTTAAGGGTGTGGAACGCCAATGTGGAAATAATTTTTCTGGTGAGTAATTTCAATATATGTTTGATTGTTTGTATGATATTAGGATCAAAACTATTTTGTGCCTTATTTGATCGTGTTACTTATTTTGCCATGGCCCCTACAGATTGTATAGCAAACTCACTTAATATACGTTTGAGGTAGCAGAGCTCTCACTGCATTATGATGGAGGCTTAAATGGTGGAAGACACCTTAATATCTCTGTTGCCATGCCTGCCATTGAGGTATTCGCAGTTTACAATTCTATTGTATCTTCTATTTTATAGCCAATTTTGATTTAGATATACGCCATTAAATTGTGCTTAGGCGCGATTTTTACAACCATGAAAAAAATTGTTTGTAGGTTCGGTTATTCAAAACGTAATGAACTGTTTGGTCTGTTGTTTATAGTCAAACTAAGTCAGAAAAAAACAAGTAAATAAATAACATGACCATCGGACTTTGGACAATGTAACTTTTTATGCTCTACCTTGGCCTTTAATTAATCTGATTTGAATTACATCCATGATTAGGTTTTTCTTTGAGAATACAATACAGAGTTGGTCTTTTATATATGTATATGTAGAAACTGTATATGTATATGATAAGGTCTTTTATCTGAAAGTTCTTTTAGTTGGTTCATATTGGGGTTGACTGTGGTTGCTGGAATTTGTGGTCTTCCTTTTGGATATGACACGGGTATTTGCTTCAATCTCATTTATCGATCTTGTTTCTTTAATCTTATTTGATGATCATGATACTATATTTACAAGATCTGATAAAAAGAAGTTATTGTTTTGCACATGTTAAATTGTTTCTTATTTACTTAGTGACTGATTTAAATGTTATTTGGCTAATCGGCTAGCTGAAATGTATGTTTCAGGGGTCATATCTTGTGCGCCTTTGTACATCCGGGATGAATTGAGGTTATTGATCAAAGTAGTTTCTTCCAATTACAAGTTCTATCGATGACCATTTCAGACTTGGAAAGTTTCATTGTTTTCTAAGTAGTTGGGTGTGAATAATCACAACCAAATAATGAACTGTAACAAAATATGCTACAGATAATTAGTTGTTTTGAGTGTGACAAATTATGATTATTTTAGAAACTAGCCAATAAATAACCAGCACATACATTTTTATATATATTACTCATTACTGAAGTACTCAATTTATAATATAAATTATATGTTATCAACTTTTGGGTCACAACGGGCCTTGTCATATCGTATTGGGTCAAGTTGGGTCATTAAGGGGCTGTTTGGTAGCCTCTTAATCAGCCTCTTAACCATTCAGCTCTGAATCATTCAGCATTCAGACTGTTTGTTTCAGCATCTGAATGGAATGATTAAGTGCTGAACCATTAAGCTAATAATAGATGCTGAATGATTAAGCTCTTAATCATTCAGAGCCTCTTAACCATTCAGATCATCTTAATGATTCAGCGCTTAATCAACCAAACAGCCTCTAAGTATTTTGCATTTGAGAGTATAAGATGTTGACGATTCAATATGTGCAGCCCTAAGGCAATGAATGGGTCAAAATGGGTAGAAGTAAAGCATTGCACAGGAAGTCATACTGGCCGGTTATAAAACTTCCCTGCTTCCTCTTCTTATTACATGGACTCCAATATACTAAAGAAAATCTCACCGCTTCTTCATCCCAACTTGAAATCTTCTATATCGTTCATCGATCGCATCAATTTTAACTAGACCTATCTGGTCGGAACCTGTTTTGACTATACGCTTTTTTACTCGAAAATATTACGAATTCTCTGTTCACGGCAATCCATTGCGTAGGTACTCCGCATGAGGCACATAAACAAAAATAAAATGGAACAATGGAAAAACTAACATAACGGTGCAAAATGTGAAATTGCTACACAACGTGCGACAAAAAAAATAATAAAAACCCGCGGCAACGCGCGGGTATTCCCACTAGTAGATTATAGATAAGTTAAAAATTCAAATCTTTATCCCAGCTCAAATCTTGCAGTTTAGCCCGGGCCTTCACCCACAAAAAAACTCATATTCTTTATCCCAGCCCAGATCTTGCTGTTTAGCCCAAATCTTGCTGTTTATCTCGGGCCTTCACCCATTGGCTCTACCGACTTTGTTTTTTTTATTTATACCTCTACATAAACCCTCATCTAGGGTTTTATTCATCCAGCCAATCACCCAGAGAAAGATCTACGTACCCGAGGTACTATACTACTATCTTTTTAAGTTTATTATGCCACTTTGTGTGAAAATTCATATATGCATGCATGCATGTATAATGTATTTTCTAAAGATTCCTAAGTACCAGATATTTAGAATTTATTATCGATTGGTATTTTTGAGTCTAATTAAGTAGGTATCTTATATTGCAGGTAATGTTTAGTATATAAATAGGGCCTTTGTATTTTGTCTGTGATCGAATCGTTTTCACGTATTAATAAACCAAAATTAATAGTCGTGATTAATTAGTTGAACGGTGACTTTCTTATGAGTGATCTATTGTTACGATCCCGATCGAAGTTGTCTGGCCGAACTCTGTGTCAGCCTTGGATTTGAGGGTGACAAACCCACAAGTTGCCTCGCTGAAGTAACAGTCGGATGAAAACCGGGGTGACACTCAGGTTTGAACCCCCCTCGGTGGGTTTGTCATCATTATTGCGCACTAATTCCTCACTATTTGATGTAGATGGGGATCGAACCCGAGTCTTCTACGGAGAACTCAAGTTTTTCCACCACCTGATCTATAGATCATTGGTTGTTTGTTGTGTTTTGAACCGATTGTTTGCTAACGGATTTGAGGGTGTCATTATTTGTGTTGGATATATTAGTGTAATTGGATTGACTGTTTGACAAATATCTTCATAATAAGACATCATGTATGTATGGTGGTGCAGAATGCACTCCTAGTTTAATTTATTATGAACTTAGGGGCGAAGGGACGAGGGTCCGGGGGCAGCGCCCCCTGGGAGCAAGGTCCAAGGGGCAGAGCTCCTGGCTGGGTAAAAATGTTTCAGAAAATTGCTATGGTAAAAATGTCTGAGAAAATTATTTTTCGGAATTAGAGGGACCAATTTTCATTACGTTAGATCTTGGTCAAAAATTCTCTCTGGTTCTTCTATCAATCGAAACATTCAGAAAATTCTCAATCTCTGATTGTATCCGATTAAATATTTCGATTGAACCTTGAACCTTCCAATTTATTCAATCTTACGTGCCTTCAGAGATCTCAATTATCCGGTAGTTTGTTTGCTATTCCTGTAAATCCCCAACATATTGACTATTTATTACTATGTTTATTCTCTTAATTAGTCATCAGCAGGGGCGGAACCACAGGAGGGTCACGCGATCCGTTGATCCTTCGGCGGCGAAGCTTTAAGTTAACCTGTATATACCACGGAGGAATATTTTTATAGTCTGACCTTTCAAAATGCATCACGTTTGAGAAAGATCCTGTGGCCGGCGTAGATCTATGTGGCTTTGCTGCTAAGAAGAGAGTTATGGACAAGAAAGAAGAAAGAAGGAATGGTTTAGGTTAATAAATAAAAAAGAAACTAATATTTTGATTATATACGTTCAAACCAAAAGTAGTAGGTACTAGTATTATCCTGATCATGTTGCCTAGTAGTAAAAGGGCCGGTTCTCTCTTTGGGGGAGCCGGGTTCGATTTCTACGGGAGGCATGTGATGGATACCCCCACATTTGTGGTGGGGTAGGTGGTTGGGAAGTGATGGAGAGACCCTTGACCCTTGTGGTCATGGGTTCGACTCCTGATCCCTCCAGGTTTTACCGGTTCACTACCGTCGTGCCTTCAGACGGGTTTGTGGGCCGGGTTTTCCCTAGAACAGGAGACGGGTGGGCCGAAGGGCTCTGTCCGTACGGACTAGAGGCCGTCTTGGGCCCCTTTCAGCCATTGGGGGCCGCGTACAGAGTACCTAGCAATACTTTAGTTGATCGTTCAAAAAAAAAAAGTAGGTACTAGTATTGTTGCAGTTACCTAGATAATATGACAATACATAGATAATATTATTTTTCTTTGGTGTACGTATGTCTTTTACCTAGATTTAGATAATTATACTATCTATGAAAATAAAGACACTAGCCTTCTAAAGTGTCTTTACTTTTTTTTTTGAATGGCTAATTACATACACCCAAGGGGACTCGAACCCCATTCCAATCACCTTTACACCTTATCACCCTACCACTAGGCCATTGCCTCAGTATAAAGTGTCTTTACTTTCTTCTCAATTTAACCACCAAACTTTGACTACTAACTTTCTTATTAACTTATGTACTTTAATTTCTTCCACTTTGACCATTAAACTTTTAGCTTTTAGGATTTCAAACTTTGACCACCAAACTTTTAGCTTTTAGCCACGAGTATTTTTTTGAAGCTCACGCGAGAATAACAGTCACTTAATATTATCTTTTATGTCCACGAAACCCTCCACGCAACAGGAGCTCCCACAGCGACGCGCGATCTTTAATGTCCACCAAACCCTCAACGCAACAGGACCTCCCGCCGCGAAGCGCGGGTTAATAGAATCCTAGTTAGAATAAAAAGAACTTCAAACCAAACACAAGCAGGGGCGGACCTAGCTAGAGGCTAGGGCCGGGCCCGTTGGCCCTCAGGTTTTCGCGCGTAGTGGAATTTTTTACGAATTTTCGAAAACGTTACTACTAAAATAAAATTATGTTCTACTAAAATTTAATATACATTGGTACTAAAATAAATTATATGTTACCACGTTAAGTTACTCCAAAAATTATTTATCGAATTCGAGTAATAATAAAAATTAACCAATCTGAAGAAGACCCAAAATTCCAATTTAAAAAACAAGCACACCCCAACTCTCAACAAGCCCACCCCACCAACCCCATCAAGCCCACTTTCATCTTCACTTTATATACACTGTCTTAGACCCAATAAAAAAACCATGTTCTGCAACAAGTAGCCACTCCCTTCTCTGCAAATTGAACTTGTGAATTGTGAGTTATTTTTTTGTTCCATTATTTCTGCATTCTGATAGGAATTTAGTAATTATAAATTGTGTTTTGGATGTTATTATTGATTATATTGTTTTTGATTAATTGATTTGGAATTTACAGTTACTGTTGCTTTGTTACGTTTTTTTGGGGTGGGGTTTATAGGTTTATGTTGTTGTCTTTGGGTTGGGGTTTAAATCCGTTAAAATACAATAGCAATAATAATAATAAGTGTTTGAGAATAAGTTGAATTATTGATACTACATGGAATGTAAACAATTCTATTATGACCCCTGCTTAAGATGTTCCGGTTCTGCAGACATCATGTGTGAGTAAAAGTTACAGAAAGGATGGAAAGTACAAATTGGCAATCCCAAACACTACACTAAATTAGTAGCTTATGATTTTATAACTAAAGTGTGTTTTTTTAATCTCAGTTTATGTCAACTGGATTTAACAAGCTTAATGTATTACACTGTAATGTGTTTAGAACTTCGTTGGGTTTTTGAATTGATCCCTCTAACTGTTGTGTTTTAAGTTGCAAGATACCACCATGGCGCTCATGAACCGAGTTGGTAATATACTAAGGCAAACTGTGAATAAGAACATCAATAATATAATGTCAGTGGCAAGTCCATGTCAAATGCTACGATGCATGTCGATCAATTACAAGGTCATTGTGGGAGGTATCTCATCCTCAAGTCAAATACAATTTTAGTAGGATCATCATGTTGAGTTTAGAAGTCTGTCTGTATTCACACACATTGATGTTTTTTTAATCTTGTTGCAGGATTGGCATGCGCTACAGATGATACAAGCTTGCGAGAAGCCTTTAGCCCATACGGGGAAATCTCTGAAGGTATGGTAGATTTATAGGGTACATTTAGATTTGTACATTTGTTTTTCTATATTTGAATTGCAAGTTTTTTTATTTTTGGCAAATTTTGCTAGTAATAGATTTGTTACAGACTTATAGTTGCTTGATGACTGTGGTTCTTTATGTTTTTGGACATCAGCTTCCAAATTAAAGTTGTATTCTGTGATATTTCTCTCATGGTTCTTTATGATATACAACAGCTAGAGTAATCAAAGATAGAGAAACTGGCAGGTCTAGAGGTTTTGGATTTGTTACTTTTACAGATCCCGATGCTGGCTTTGACTCGATGGTTGGAATGGATCAATGGGTATGTTATGTTTTTCTTTCCCTCAGTCTCTCACTTTTTTCTTGTTACTTGGTATATGACAGTCCCATGGAAACTGCACTTTTTGTATCTATAAAGAAGTTGATGACTCTGTCAAAGATCCAAAATAACTTAAAGAGTCATCAGTGTTATATGACAACTCTTGGAATAAATAAGTTTATTAAACACAGACGTCTTTTATCCACCTTTTCCGTAAATTTATCACGAAACAATTTTAGAACCCTTGCTTTGATCACTTCAGGATATATTAATCACCCAATCCTCCTTTTCCCCAATGGAATAAATAAGTAATATCAAAATGCAAACTTTCAGAAAAGCTAGTCTTGATTTATTCATGTTAATTAATCAATGGGAATAAATTTATGCTCAATTATATCATGTCTTGAGAAATGACATTCATGAACAAAATGTGCAGGAGTTGGATGGTCAAACGGTGAGTGTGAGCTGGGCCAACGACACAAAGGATGAAAGTGAAGCAGAACCATTTAGTTTAATCAACCTCTTCACGGTTAGAAGTAATTTAGTGTTTGATAGGTGGAGAAATTCTGAATTTGATCATAAAGTGCTTGGACCTGGAATGGTTCTCCTTAAAAATTACCTCACCCACGAGGGCCAGGTATATGTTTCCCGTTAACAATCATCACAATATGATTGATAGATATTCTTATTATATATTTAAGGGTCATGGTAATGATGCACCCTCATAATTATTTGCACACCCACCTATACGTCGCATATAGGGCTATACGCGACGTACAAGTGGGTGCACAAACTCCCACACGTCATTAGTGTCCATCAGTCACTAGTCTTGTCAGACCTATATGTTGCGTATTGGTCTGACAAGTGAAGAAGGGGCCACAACATTGTCATTGTCAGACCCCCTATACCGCGTATGACCCTATACACGGCATATAGGGGGAGAAGGTATGCAAATAAAAGTAGGGGATGTGCCAATACATGAAGCCATAACTAATCACTGATGCGTACGTATCTTTAATTAAAGTTTTATGATTTTTTGAACTACAACCATGGTATCTTTGCTTCTCGTTGTCAAGAGAGAATCAATGATGAGTTGTTAAATGGTGATTCCCTATTTTACAATTACAATGCTTTTTTTAAAATTTATTTACATGTTCGATTGGAATCTTTGAATTCTTTTGACCAAGGATCTAACTTTCAGGTTGATATAGTGAATATGTGCCAAATGGTGGCTATGGGTCCTGGGGGGTTTTACCAGCCTCGTAACCGAAGTGGAGCTAAACTTCGACTACGTATGATGTGTTTCGGTCGAAATTGGGATCCAGTAACAAAGTACGAGAAAAGTGCCAGAAGTGATGGGTCTACACCACCACCACTTCCATGTGAATTTATTTCATTGGCTGAAAACGCAATTCAAGATACCCAAGGCCATGTTGATGAACTTCCTTCAATGTCCCCCGATATTTGTGTAGCCAATTTCTATTCAATCTATGATCGAATCGGCCTTCATCAGGTTAGTTTTCATCTCAACATGCATACACACTTTTAAATGTTCTTAGCTTTTTACTTACATATCTTATCCACCCTATAAAAAGAGGTGCACGTTGATGTAAAACAAATCAAATAAAAGTACTTTATCGTGGACTTTTCTTCTTTATATGGCTTTGTTAATTTACTTACTAAAAAGCTCAAAGTTGTGATGTTGTAACATAACATTTTACACTTCACATTGTGTATAATTTTTTTGATAAAAGTGAAATTTATTTTTTCACAATACCCTAATGGACTCATTTGTAGGTTATTTATTTGACATGGTAGAGTTCATTGTTGTGTGTTTTTGTTTGAACGTAGGATTGCGATGAGCATGCTGATGGTCTGAGTAGAGGATTGCCTGTGGTTTCCGTCTCCATTGGCAGGACTGCAGAATTCTTGTATGGCCATACTAGAGATGAAAACAAGTTGGAAAGAGTTTTGTTGGAATCAGGTGATGTATTGATATTCGGTGGCAAGTCTAGACGTATTTTTCACGGGGTGAGGAGAATATTGGGATATCCAGGTCCTTCGCAGTTATCCCAAGAAACCGGGCTTAGACCAGGCCGTCTAAACCTTACTTTAAAACAATTTTGATTGTGCTCTTATGCTCTCTTTTCTAGAAATTCTATGATGTTTGACACGCAACAGTTTGACTTGAATATCTTAACTGTACGCTGGAATTTATGTTGATTTATTTGAGTTTGTGTTATTTCCCATGTTATTCTTAAGACATTAATTTTTTTATCTATTAATATACAAAGTTAATGTTTGTATGTGTGTTACTGTGATTGGGCTATTTGACGATGGTGGCTTAATGTGCCAAACACTGAACACGTCACACCACACTCATTCGTCTAGGGCATCCACAATGGTTAATGTGGTTTGGAATTCCAAACCGCCACATAATCATCCCACATCATTCCAAACCCATTTTGTCCAACAATATGCGCCACGTTTGTGTTTGGTGTGAGTTTATTGATCGGTATACTGAGTATATTACAGGTTTGGTGCTTCCCTTCCTGGCAACGTTGATCTTTTCGTGTTGAATCCTTCATCCGTGGTGTGTGTCCGGTTCTTTCTTGGGTTCGGGTAATGGGTTATCCTCATATTGATAAAGTTGATTGTCTCATTTTCGCGATGGGCACAAGCTGGAAGTTTCAGAGTTACATTAACAACTCCTTTCGGCCGGAAGTGGCTGCATAAACATTATATGCAGGGAGGGCATTGTGGTAATTTCCCTAGGCGGTGCAGAAAATATTTTGTTCACATATTGCTGCAGTTCAGCCAAGTTTCTGCGGAATCGTGTCTGCAGCCCAGGGTGCAGCGAAGTGGGTGCAGCGAAGTTTCTGCAGTCCGTTTATTATCGTGTCTGCAGCCTAGGGTGCAGCGAAGTGGGTGCAGCCAAGTTTCTGCAGTCCGTTTATTATCGTATAGAACCAGTTGATTGCAGCCCAGGGTGCAGCGAAACGGGTCAGACATACTTGGCATGGTAACATTATGGCATGGTATCATTATTGCAGCGAAGTGGGTCAGACATACTTGACATACTTGTCCGTTTATTATCGTATGGAATCGTGTCTGTCCGTTTCATGTGCAGAATGTATATTAGTAAGGGATTTGGTGTCTGTGGGAGCGCAGCGACCAACCATCCAGGTTCACATGTGTTGGATTAATCATGAGTTTGGGTGAGCAGTGATTAAAACCGGGGGTTGAGTGTCGTAGATGTGTACATTTAAGGTCTTCTATTCAAGAGTAGCCAGCTTCAGTGAATCGCGAATCAGAATTTTGTTGATGGAAAATGCGTCTGGTAAATAAAGGGTATTCGACTGAAACCACATTGAGAATTTGATGTTGATTGGGGTCTAAGATAATGGTTGAAGAAATATGCGATTATCCTAATATGTTTAGAGCAACTGAATCCAGTTTGGGGACCACAGCTTTGTTTAGGAGAATAAAGCACTTTTGTTTGTTTGGCGAGTTTCAGTCGTTTGTATGTTTTGTTTTTTTTTTGAACGGCAAATTACTTTTATTCATCACCCAAAATAAACAATACATTGTACAAGTGAGAAACTTAACACAATGTAAGACACCCAACACACCATCCTGAATATACAACTATTACATCGTATATTTTCTACCCGTGTCCCATACCCTTTTACACTCCACACCCCTTAGACCACCTCATCCCCGTCATTACTGGCTTGGGCTTCTCATACGCCTGGTCCGCTTCCTAGGCATTGTCACGCCATTTTGGCCCCCTCCCCCCATTGAGCCAAAGAAATAAATTTGTCCTTTCTTAGTAGCCTCTGATAAGCCCACCTCATTACGTGGTTCATTCGGCGCGTGTATTTCGTTCACCCAAGCTTGATCGAAAGATTGCGTGTGTCGTGCCTGTTGAAATTTTCGTTCGGTTATATCTTGCCCGATATAATCTTCTTGTACCCCACAATTTTCCTTATTCTCTCCTATATTTTCTTGGTGCTCACAATTATCATTATTCCCACAATTGGAAATATGGAAAAGATTGTTAGCTGGCATATTATTATTATTAATATTATTATTGTTACCAATAGAGTTGTTGTCCCCACCACTTAGGCTACCAACACCTGTGCTATCAATCCCTACATTATTCTCCTGCATGTTCCCAATTCCAACCTCATCATTAATTTTTTCCCCATCTCCATGCAGGGTCTCTTCGTCTCCTCCTTGACCTTTCGCTTCCCCATCTGCCGGAATTGGTTCGGCCACCATGTTAATCGCCGGAGAACATGTGTTTGTGTCACCGATGATCTCGCCTTCTTCAACGTTGTCATTTGTATCGTCCATCACCTGATCACAGCATGGTGTTTCCACCACCGCATTGTTATGAGGAGACTCACAATTCTGCGTGCTACTTGTGCTCCTATTCCACTTGTCCATTCTCTTGAGAACGAAATCCGGGCACCAAACTTCTTCTGTTTCCTCCACCCATACTCTAATTCGTTGTTGTTTCCACCTGAGTTCAACCTCCTTCGAAATACGTTTCCCATCGTTAACGAGCACAGCAACATTTTCAAAAGCAAAGTTACCGTCCCTTTCACTGGCCTGGGAACCCTGAACCACCGTCCCGAAATTCGCTGCAATCCGATCGATGACTTCTTTGTCCCATAAGTGAACTGGAACGCCTGTCACTTTTAACCACGCAATTCTCTCGAATGATGAAAGCTGGTCATCCCACCACTGTAACTTTCGAAACCATTGCTTCCATTCAGCTTCCCTGCTCACTAGAAATTCTTCTGCCAAAGACTTAGTCGTAAACGTAATTAGAACCCTCATACCGGCAACATATTTAACTGTGACGTCCCTCAAATCCAGTGCAGCCAGGAAGTCCTCCATTCTACAGAGACGAATGACATCTAACACCTCCCCGATAAGCGAGCACCTGCCTAACACGAGCTTAATCTGGTAAGTTTTGTTAGGAATGGAAATAACGCTTGACTTAGAACATTCTTGGATAGGTGGAAACTGGTTCATATCGCCCCACATTGGACCCTTCCCTTTCTCTTTATCTATTTGACAATGGTTCCTGGGATCTAGCTGGTGATTGTACTCGTTGACTCGACGATGTTCATGGCCGCCATATTCTGCATCCCTATCATAATCATAGTGTTTATTCTTGTCTTCCTTCATGAACTTGGCGACGTTGGCTTGGACCTTCCATTCTCCTATTCGGACATTGCTTAAAGCTTTTGCCATATCCCCAGCGTTTTTAACCCCTTCAAACCTGACGAATGCAAAGTACTTACCTGCTTTGTCTCTTCTACGTGGTAAGTAGGCATCGGTCATCATTCCGCACAACTTAAATTCCTTCCATAGCATGCCAAGCGAACAGTTGCTAGGGAGGTTAGATATGTAGAATGATGTAGTCGTCTCCGCCTGATTAGTTCTCCGTTGTTCTTTTGACGTCTCCTCATCCTGTTGTGGTCTCCGGTTTTCGTTTCTCTTGCGCCGACGTTGCACCTCCCACTCCATGTCATCCATCTCTCATATGTTTGTATGTTTTGTTATTTTCTTTTTTTCCGATTTTCTAACCGCTGGTTAGGAAATTTGTTCTTGTAAACGTTGTGTTTTTCTGGTCTTTGAGTATGGAATAAAAGTATCTTCTTCTCCGTTAAAAAAAAAAAAAAAAAAATTTGTCCAACAATATGTTAATCTAAATCTACACCTTATTATCCACCTCATCATGTATTTTTCCTTTTTACTTAAACTATAACTAATTTATATACTCTATTTAATTAACTTTTTTTATAATGAATTAGTTATATAAAGTATACTAAATAAAAATAACAATTTGGATTATTATGTGATATGTTTCTCCAATTGCAGCCAGTTTGCAGCAGTAGCAAGTTAGGGTTCCAAAGTCATTTGCTTTTCAGGTGTACATCTTTAGATTTGAAGCATTGGAAGCAGCCTCTCTATTCTTAGGGGTAGAGGTAAGGCTGTCTACATCTTACCCTCCTCAGACCCTACCTTAGCTTTGCTATAGGTGGGATTAACTGAGTATGATCTTTAGATTTGAAGCACATTCTGTGTAAATGTAACACCCTAAAACCGTAATACAGAAAATACGTAGCGGAAAAATACCAACCGAAAAAATCATTTCTTTAATAACAACCTTGAATGTTTGGAAACCAAATCTACTAAGTATTTTAGGTGTTACATCTTCTATTGTTTCTTATTACATTCAACAAAACTCATCTTTATTTGGTTAAATGACCGTGACCGCGTACAATCCGCATCCTCGCTCGATCGCCTTCCTTCCCTTGCCTTGAGAGGTAACAAAACAACCTACAATCACCACATAACCATATCATTAGCTAAGCAGTTAATATCGCCGATATATCCGCTATATCGGTCCGATATATCGGTTATCGGTCATCAACCGATATTTTGATACCGATATTTTGACCGATATTCTGTACCGATATTATCAGTGATATTGACCGATATGTGACCGATATCTTACCTATATTTGACCGATATATCACCGATATTCCCGATATCAGTATCTTTCTTATTAGTTCTTCTATTTGTCTTGCTTCTTATTGATGTTGTTAGTGTTTTAAGTCTTAATTGTTAGTTGTCCGTGTTAAATATTAGTGTTTAAAGTCTTAATAAGTTCTCACTTGCTACAATTGTTATTGTTTTGCATGTTGCAAGAGGTCAATCTGTTAATTGTAGGAGATTATATTTAATTGTTAGTGTTAAACTTCTATATATATGGATTTTGCATGATATAAAAATTACCGATATCCCACCGATATTTCACCGCGAAAACCAATGTATCAAATATCGGTCCTCGACCGATAACCGATATTTTCCGACATTAACTGCTTAGATCATTAGTTCGGTAAGTGACTTTAGTTAATGATTTACAACATAGTGACAGCATCCCAAGGAAGCTAGATAATCTCTTCGACTTGTCTCTCCCAAGCTCGAACTAGTTCAAAGTTACAAGCTCGAGCCCGATCTTTGGATCTAGCCTTGACATTTCATGCATTCATCCCCATCTAACTTGCATCTTCTTTACCGTTCACACAACAATGTGGTTAGTACCCAACAACAATACATACGTATACAAGAGTTCCATGGTTTCATTTCAATGTCCCACCATCCTATGATCTTAAACATTCTTACTAAGGTCAATCATGGAGCTTAGAATGACCTTAAGAATCCTTACATTCCCACATAATGACACATGATAAACCATGTTAGAAAGAGGAAACAAAACAAAAGTTTCAGGGGTCCACCGTACCTTACTCTGGCCACCGTAAGGTACGGTAGCCCTTGTTTCAGTTTCTACCGTAAGGCAGTAGAGGTCCACCGTCAACTTTCTGATGTCCACCGTACCTTACTCTGGCCACCGTAAGGTACGGTAGACGTCCACCGTACCTTACTCCGGCCACCGTAAGGTACGGTAGCTTCTGCACATTTGGCTTATTTTCTTCATTTCCTTGCCCGTTTTCCCCCAATCTTTGAACGCCTTTAAACCCATGTTCAAGGCCATTCCTAAAGGAACTTGGGGACTTGTTAAACACCATTCCATCATGTTTATAAAATTCCATTTCATACGATTAAGTCCCCCTTTCGGTTGATTAAATGCTTATGCTATTATTACCCAAATAGACCCGTTGAGGTCATAGGTTACACAAATCATTACTTGACCATTCAAGAATTGTAACAATCATATTACCAACCCATTGGACGCTTGTTTGGATGAAAACACCATCCGGTTTGTTTAGTTGCGACACGGTTCTTAAATTTAACATCTAATGAACCTTTAAATTCCCCAAACGCCCTTGAAGGCAACAACCCAATCTAGCCACCCGAAGGCGACACTACTTGGTTTAATTCAATTGTTTTAGACCCATTACCAAGCTTCTTACCTTGGAACAACTATAATCTACCTACTCCTTCAAGATTCCCATCCTATGTGAACATAATTCAATATCATAGATGCGAGTTAAGTTCGGAAATCACTTACCTTAAGTTCTCGAGGTTCATGCTTGTTTACTTGCCTCATCTTGACCCATTAGCTTCCCATGATTGAGTCCATCATTTCTACCCTTTCATATCATCATGTTCACATCATCGTTAGCATACATGTTCATTCATAACCAATCATATCCAACTCATAAATCACATTGACTTGCATAGGTCAATTTCTAACATGCATATAACATAGCTTCCCACCCTTTTTGATTTATCATACAAGCAATTAAACTCAACATCATACATGTCACATAACCAAACTAGCGTGTCTTACACGAAATCCTCAATCTCACAATCATCCTAGACAACATACCACATTATTTCCACGTCAGTTGACTTTCCAGAAAGTCAACTTTCAACAATACAAACTTTCTTTTTACAAACATATGTCCATATTAACATAATAGGTTGTATGAGATTCACCATAAACATCATGTTCATATCTCGTTAACATACAAGATCATTCATCTTACCAAATAAACCCAACACATTGTCGTGCATCATATTATTTAAACATAGTGTACATGCTACTAACTCATACTTCTTACCGAATCATACAATCAACTAATTCCCCACATGATTACCCTCTAAGACGCAATCCTCATGTTAACCTACTATCAATTGCACCAATTATCACATTACTTTCATACTTGTCAAGTCTTGCATACAAATTTACACATGTTAGACTCATCTAAGCATTTCATCAAACACTTGGTTTGCATACAACATTTAAAACACAATGTACAAGCATTTCATGCCTACTTCACAGCAGACTCTGTTTCTTCATCAGCAGATATTGTCTTCAGCAGTCTTTACATGACAACAGACCTTTCTAACAATCTTACATTACAACAGACTTTGGACTTCAGCAGACTTTGAATAACTAATTCAAGATTATAACAAACTCGCCGCTATTCTCATTTGAACTCATATCCTGAAAACAAAACATACAATATTCTTAGATAATAGGTAACAAAGAATCACTTCATTATAAATTTAATTGCATCTAGTATAGATATAGACAAAACCTTGACTTTTGAGCAGCGAGCTGGCCCAGCCATTGCAAGACTGCTGAGATGTACACGCGACCGAACCTTAATTTAATTCAATACAAAAAAAATTACAAATACTCTTGCAATGATTGAATAATATGTTATACAATAACTATCAGTAACACACTCATGAATAATCCTTCCAAAAAACTCACCAGAATTATCATATAACAGTTGATTAGCGACAATATTTTCAGTTAGTACCCCAATGATTGATGCGGCCGGCTACAAACACATGTCAATGGCCATATGACTTCAAACATAATTTTATTCATACTTAAAAGAACACTTATCATTTATTGATTCGCTATAACTAATAACTTACCTTGTTTGATTTAAACTAATGAACTTACCTTGTAGTGATTCAACAATATGTTATACAATAACTATTAGTAACACACTCATGAATAATCCTTCAAAAAAACTCACCAGAATTATCGAATAACAGTTGATTAGCGAAAATATTTCCAGTTAGTACCCCAATGATTGATGCGACCGACTACAAACACATGTCAATGGCCATATGACTTCAAACATAATTTTATTCATACTTAAAATAACATTAATCATTTATCGTTTCGCTATAACTAATAACTTACCTTGTTTGATTTAAACTAATGATAGGAAAATATGAACTTACAAGTTGCCATTGTTGTCTCCAACTTAACACTTGTGATGTTTCGTGATGTTTTCGAACTGTTTTGATGCGATTTGATGCGTTTTAGGATGATTGGAATTGTTAGGGTCAAACTAGGTGTAGTACAGGTCGAATGGGTTTCTATTAGGTCAAACGAACTTGATTTAGGTCGAATTAACACGTGTTAGGGTTGAATTAACATGTGTTAGGGTTGAATGAACATGTGTTAGGTTGTATGAACTTGTGTTTTGGTTAAATAAACTTCACATGGCTCGAACCAAGGAACTCTGGGTCGAACCAGAGACCAAATAGGTCGAACCAAGCCAGAAAACTCCTGATTCGACCTTACGACTTCGTATATACAATTTTTGATGCAAACTAAGTGTTTTATGCTTGAAACTTATGTGTTAACCTTATGTACTTGATTAATTGATGTAATGGGTCACCAACGGGGTGTCGGGTCTGTCTGGTATGTCCGGTATGTCTGGTTAACGTTCAAACACACTTTTAAACACACATGGTCAAGATCTGGACAATCGGGGACTAGTTAATCTTCGGGTTAGTGGTCAACACACTTACTTAAGCTCATGTATATGTCGCCACCAGTTGGGACTATCACACATGTGTCAGATTACTATTAAACTGAAGACGCAACCTAAGGTGAGTTCACGACCCCACTTTTACTAGTTTTGTTTTCGGGGGAGAAACATGCTTACACATTTTAAATTCACAAAATCATGTTATACTATGGTTATCATTATATTACTATACGACTCATCTAAATCCCACAGAAACCACTAATACGGGTATGTAGCGGGGAAATTTGGATAGATCTATTGGGCCTGACAAACCACACTCGACGGCTGGAGGCCGAGCGGGTGCATATTGTCTCGATCACACAGGGCCTACCGGAGATGACGGTAGTCCGAGGGGTAACACACTATGATAAATCACAGTCAGCAATGGTTTCAATCGTAGTAGTAATATACATAACGCCTAGCTAGCGTTCACACGACATATTAGTAACGGTAACGGTTTTAAAGGACTAACGAAACGTTTATTGTAAAAACCTGTGAACTCACCAGCATTATATGTTGACCTTTTTAGCATGTTTTCTCAGGTCGCTAAGGTAGAAGCAGTCGAATTAGGCGCACGGAGTCGCACTCGCGTCTAGGATCATGTCTTGGATATCAAAACTTTAAACTCATGTTTTATCTTTATTTGGTTTTTTTGTAAACTTAAATTGTTCCCGCTGTATTTTGGATCACGGTTTTTGATTACTGCATGGTTTGGTTTACGTAACTTTTTACATATAGTTGTCGTTTATTGTGACCATTGACTTGGATCCTGGTATGTCGGGCGCCTCGCGGTAAAACCACGCATGTGGAATTTGAGGGTGTGATAGATTAAAGCTATGTTGAATAAAACATAAAACTTAATACGATTAATTTAGCATCACAAAACATAAAAAACCATATATAATCTTGACAGACATACAAAAGTAAAAACATAAATAAATATAATCAACGTTAAACATCAAGATACATAGCTAGTTAAAGGAATTAATAAACTTAAGCTTCAATTCCATTGAAGCTTTAAGTTATGCATGTAGATCTTTAATTTTTGCCAAAAAAAAAATCTACGTCCTTACCCTCGGCCTCTGAATTGCACAACAACGACAAATCACGAACAACATTTGAAGGCATGGACTTCAAAATCCGTTGCACATCATCTCGGTCAAATGTGCCCAAGTGCAAACTGTCAAAACAAATCTTCAAATCTCTTGTAGTCTTCAAATCTTGATAGTATTGTGCTGTAATTTGATTAAGCACAAATTCCTTCATTTCATCTTCTTGGTTATTAGTTGGTGCTGCCATTGATGCCATTGATGAAGACTGAAATGTAAATGTTAAGATGGTTTATAATGAAATTTGTGATTTGTTTACTAATTTATACATTTAAAACGCGTGAAAATGAAAGGTCATAGGGTAGTATAGTTATTATATTTGGGTTAATGTGTTAAACGAAAAGTTTTGTTATAATGATTATTTAATTTCAAAACGTTTATAGTATATAAAGAGTCTATACCAATTGTGAAATATAATTGGACGAATGCTTTAGAAAACGAATAGCCGAAATATTAAAGTATCAGTTGTACAAATCAAAGATTTAAATAATTATACCAAATATCGCGTGAAATTAATTATCTTTCAAAATTATTTCTATAAATATGTTCATATCCAACCTAAAATTTATCCATAAATTTCACATAGTACATATGTTCTAAACTTCATCTACCAAAATGGCAAACAAATCATACTATCATTTTGCTGATACATCAGACGTTAAGTCAATATTCAGCACTTGGTCACTAACAGAAAAGAGAAAAGACGAAGATGTTAGGAATGAAGTAGAGAAGATGGAAGAAACAGTTAAGGAACAATCATGGACAAACATTGGCCTGCTAGATATGGTGTTTCATGAACCTCCAACTGGTTTGAGAGACAAGATAGAAGACTACTTGACTCAACAACTACAAATCGACAACAACATTCATGAAGTATTGATGCAGTTAAAAAAGGATATTTCAAGAGAGATTCTGAAAAAGAAACAAAGGGTTTTCGAGATTTTAATTTAGTAGTTTATATAGTAGATATGGTTTTTATTATGTATGTTTTAAATGTTAATAACTGTTTAGTAAAAACAACATTAAGAAGCAAATCGTCTGCTGCGAAGAAACCCTGTTTATTACCATCTGTTTGTTTCTTTAAAATAGTTACTTTAACGTCTGTTTACTAAAACCAACATTACGAAGCCAATCGTCTACTGTAAAGAAAACCTGTTTACTAACGCACATTTGACATGTTTACTTTGTCAATTCTATCGTGACTGCCATGTGGAACATGAGACATTTTCTCATGGAGTGCAAAGGTAAGATGGCTTTCTTGATGAAACTAGATTCAGGACCTTCATAGTCAGCCGTCAAAACTTTGATGTTTGAAGTCATTAGTTGTATCATGAGCTAGGCCCAATCTAGTAGCCTTATGAACCCCTTTTTCTTGGTCCTGGGAATTTCCTACCTCAGGCACAAGGCCTTCATCAGTAGTTGCCACAAATGAGGTCTTAGTAATGTTACCACTCACCTCTGATCCATCAAGGGATGTTAAAAGAGTAGTGGCATCCTCATTTGTACCTAAAGTCTCAAAGATTGGGCTTAGAGACCTTGGTTCCTACTCGTCTCTTGGGTTAGGACTGATAATCTCCTCATCAGTGGCTTTATCAGTAGTTTCTTCCCCTGTTTTATGTGGTGATTGGGGAGTGCCACTAACTGATGGGATCTTTTCTTTTAGCCCAGAGAGAACGTGTGCAATTTCCACTATTGTGTGTGTTGGTGATTGTTCAGGTTCAGTGGATTTGGGATCAGTAGTTGTAATGGGTTCAGTAGTTTTAGGAAGTATTTCAGAAGTTTTGGTCTTTTTGGACTTCTTCCGTGAAAACTGGATAGAAATCTTTTTGGCTCTTTGAGGGGGATGGAGATGGATGTAACTAAAAGGAAGTTTAAGTTATATATTTATCAAGTGCAAAGTGATTATACTACTGTGGTATGATTTGACCATACGTAACAGTGTTTATTATGTTATCAGATGTTTGTAAAATCTGTTTTGTCGAATAACTTAAAAGAAAAATTGTTATAACTCTATAGATAGTAAACACATTTTACAATGATCAACATCTGTTGTAAAAAAAATTAATTGAAATTTTGTTTGAGTGAACAAACATTTAAGGCAAAATAGATGATAACCGTTAGCTGATATTTAATCTACTGTTGAATGATTTGAGGATATGGCAACAGTATCTAGGATTTTATCAGATGTTTGTAAAATTTGTTTACTGGAACACATGATTAGAAAATACCTAAAAGATAAGATTAAGAAATGTTTCGTAACTTTTATTTATTTAATAGTAATTAAGTGAATTTATAGTTGTAATTTAAATTAGTAAAAATATATCAAATAAATATTTCATTTAAGTAATAAGTTTATTATGAAAGGTATTTAAGTAAAAATTAATTTAATATTGAATTTTTAAGTGCATTATTATAAATACGATATTTGAAATACAACTAATTATAGTGTAAAATACATCGGTGTCCCCACCCAATATATAAGCTGTCTATTAGGTGGCCCACGTATTTTTTCTGAATATTTTAAGGTGATTATTGACGTCACTTTTTGCATCACGCAGGCATTGGTGGCATGTCTCTCCGCTTGACACATCAGCTTTCTAACGTCACTCACGACTCTCCTATTATAGAAAGTATAGATAGATTATTTACAACCTCCATACGTGGCATCTTCTAATTGTTTGGAAAAAAATATTGTGATACGTGTAATCTCATAACCTTTCTGATAAACACGTGGCCATACTTTGTCATAAAACGTATTCTCTTTCCAAGTTATGAATTCATTCACACACACCTCACATTAGAAAGAGAAGAGCAAAGAAAGAGGGAAAACTGGTCTGTCGATTTCCGGCGGCGACTCTTCACATCTGGTGACAACGGCAGCGGCAACCGGAGCACGATGGGGAAGATGGAACACCATCATCGAAGGTATTTACTAATAAGAGTCATTCGTCACTTTCCTAAATAAGGTATTTACTCTGTGTTTTCACTGTGGATTTTCATCGAACAATTGGTGTGACGTCTACTTAGCTCGAACTAGGGTTCTAAGTTCTAACTGCTAAGGATAAAGTTGAGAACGCTACTCGGTGGTATGGGGCTACATGTATACCTGCCCTGGTAAGGGTGTTTTGGTTCCTATGAACCGCTTTCAACTTGACACCATTTGTTTTTTTCTCTCTTTCTTAGGCTTCCACCGGAGACACCTTATCGTTTTCGCACTATTAATGGAGAGTGTGTTATTTCTTATACAAAATTGATTATTTGAGATTTAACTAACCCGTTTCGAGCTTTGATGGATCTTAGGGCATTCTACTATTCTCTCAAAAAATTAAGCCTTATCTTCACTTATCTGTTTTGGGGATACTAATTGATTTATTGACATGCATGTTTGTAAATCTATGTCGCTAGATTTGGACTGCACTCTTCTTTACATTTGTTTATATGCATAAAAGTTATTAGTTCTTAAGCTAATCAAATGACAAGAACACAAACAATTAATGGTTGTTGGGTTGATCAGGTATGTATTTTGCCACTGAAACTATCCTATATTCCAACTGTTGGTTATATTTCTTTTTTTTTCTTGTATGGCATGATGTTTTCATGAGTTTATGTAGGTTAATTGGCTTAACAAGTTCATTGAATACTTGTGGCCTTATCTTTATAAGGTATTTTGCAACTTTAGTTAAGTTCAATTTTTGGTTTCTTCATCAACCTTTTGTATATGTAGGCAATATGCAAGACTACAAAGGATAATCTTACAAAGTCTATTATTGCTGAACAAATTCATTGTTCTTCCATTTATTAGTCATCTTATTGCCTATATTCATTTGTCATCTTCTCATTTGCTATACCCAAGGTTCCTAATGCACTGTATTAAAAAGAAATTTTTGCTATACCCAAGCTTCCTAATGCACTGTATTATTAAGGAACTTGGTGAAGAGGTACTTGTGGGCAAAGCTTCAAAACTAAACCCTTTAACCTCACAAGTATTCTTAAGGCATAACAAACCGGCTTTTATGCCAGAAGATGACAAAGGGGAACAAGAAACAGTCCCCGTGAAACCCACATCTTCCAAACCCATTTCTCCTAAAACCAAAAAGCCTAAGAAGAAAAAAATCCAAAATAGAAAAATATATAATAGATAGGGAGACTTGCCAGCACCGATTTGATTAACGTGAGACGGCCACCAATGGATAAAGTTTTTGATTTCCAAGATTTTAACCGTGAGTTGAATTCATCGATAACCGGATTCCATTGATTAATCCTATTCATATTAGCTCCGACCTTAATTCCGAGATAAACAAAAGGATGAGAACCCGATTTGCATCCAACCAACTCGGCCATACGAAGCAACTCATCACTTTGAGTCCCAATCCTATAAATGTTGGGTTTTTGGAAAATAATCTTTAAACCCGAACATATATGAAAAACTCTAATAATCCTAGCCACCTTTTGAAGATTCTAAGGAGACCAATTGCCCACAATGAGTGCATCATCCGCATAAAGCAAATGAGATATCATCGGACCATTAGAACCAATTTTAATCACATCATGTTCTCCCACCTCAATCGCCTTGTTCAGAATACACGAAAAAGCTTCCATAACAATAAGAAAAAGAAAAGGGAAAATATGATCACCTTGTCTTAAACCTTTCTCGCATTGAAACGCATATGTAGGCGACCCATTGACTAAGACATATACAAGCTATTTATTTAATAACTTTAATTATTCATCAAGTAGCTACCGTTTACATATAGAAAAAAATTTAGAGATAGACGATTTTTTTGGGGTGGTAATGAAGATAAGAAGGCAACATCTTGGGTTTGTTGGGAGAGAGTCGTTGGACCAAAAGAAAAAGGCGGTATTGGGCTGGGCACTCTACAACATATGAATATTAGCCTCCTCTTAAAGTGGTGGTGGCGTTTTAAAACGGAACCATCAAAATTATGGAGGAGGGTAATTTGGGCAATACACTTCAATAACCGATCGTGGTCCTACCTTCCAGTCAAGACATCAATCTCAGGAGTATGGAATTCTATATGCAAAGTGGCAAAAGCTTTTGAAGCACTTAATATCCAACCGGATGAGCTAATTAAAGGAAAACTGGGTAACGGAGCGGAAATCCGATTCTGGACAGATTCATGGTGTTCAGATGTTCCTTTAATGAAACTATTTCCTGATTTATTTATTCTGGAAAAAAACAAGAATTGTCAGGTAGCTGATCGTATTAAAACAGAAGATGGACGCTCAGTACCGACCTGGGAATGGAAAAGACAGCCGGTGTTGGCCGTGGAAGTGCAGCAGCTGCAGTCTTGCGCTCTGCAGATCAGCGGCTGCACGCTGACAAATGAAGCAGACGAGTGGAGCTGGGTTCCTGATCCTGCAAAGGGGTTCTCTGTGGCAGCTGTTCGTAAACTCTGTGCAGCCTTTGCGGTGCCATTTTATCCGTTTTTACGGAATAAATGGGTGCCAAAAAAGGTCAATTTATTTGCTTGGAGAGCCGAGCAGGAAAGATTGCCAACCAAGCAAGGTCTAGTGAAGAGGAAGATCATCGTCGGTCCTGCAACCTGTGAACTATGCGGGGATGCATCAGAGTCCGCAGACCACTTATTCACCTCATGCTTTGTTGCGGCGAACCTGTGGCAAATGATTAGCGATTGGTGCAATATCCCTCAAATCTTTGCCTTCTCGTTTAAAGACCTCTTGGGAATTCACAAAAACAACGGCTTCAGGAAGGTGAAAGAAAAGGCGCTACAAGTGATTGTTCTTGCTACTTGTTGGACGATTTGGAAAGGAAGGAACGATAAGATTTTCAACGGTGTTAGAGCAAACCTAGATCGGTTGTTGGGTGACATCAAGTCTCTAGCCTTTATGTGGCTAAGAGCTCGGGCCAAGAACTATGTATGGGATTGGGACAAATGGAAAGTTTTTGATGTGTAATTGTTAGGTGTAGCATGGGTACCTTGTTCTATCAAGCGTCTCGCTTATAGAATAGTTGTAAATAATTTGGGCGTTTAATGAAGTGAAGTTTGCCGTTCAAAAAAAAAAAAAGAAGAGAGATATGTGCATCATTAAAAGGAGCATTGGGACACATGATACTTTAAATGATGTTATGGTGGCTTGGCCAACCTCCACGAGACATAGCACTTGTTTTGCAATAACGAGTGGTAACTAAGTCATATGTTGCCATGATTTAATAAAGGAATACACACACATTTACTATTTTAAATAACTGAATTGTCTAATTTACTCAATATTTATGTTTTTGTCACTTTTTTCCAGCTTTAGTTCTTATGCTATATATTTTTACATTTCAACCATCATAATTAATTAGTACCAAAATATAGACATATAGTAAGATTGATTTTATTGCATTTACCCAATACATAGTGCTTAAGTTTTATTTTTCAATGTCTAGTCCTTACAATCCTATGACATTATTGTCCTTAAGTTGAAATCTTTGTACTCAATGATGAATTTCTTCTACTTAATGATGAAATCTTTTAATGTTATTTATATATATATTTTTTTAATTACAAAGGCATGCTGGGAGTGAAACTCTTTGGAGCTCAACAACCCATAATAGCACAATTATAAACAAAGTTATTAGACTTTTTGTTCCCAATCATGGTCCATTGTGGTGGTCCTTCTTTCGGTACCCATCCATACACTTCAACATAACCACACTCTCCATGTGCCCAACGACCACCAACAATAATCACTCGATCACCACACCCCCTAAACGCAATCCCCCACCCACGCATATTATCCACCCCTTGAGGCAACTTCCCTATACTCTCCCACACTTTATCCTTCTTATCATACTTCTTCACCTCCTTCGCTTCACAATCCGCAGCATACAACTCGTTATCCACCACCGCTAGCAGCGGTGGCGCCATCAAACCATCACCACAACCCCCTGGCCACATGTCTGGAACCGCTCTCCACGTCTTAGCCACTGGATCATACTCCTCCCCACATGACAATGCCTTCATATCTGGCCCGCCACAACCGCCTATCACATAAAACTTATTGTCCATAAACACGCCCGAACTCATTTTTCTTGGCTTAAGTAGGCTGGGAAGTGTTTCCCATGCTCCAGACTCGCTGTTGTAACTCTCAACTGTGTCTACTATCTCCCCGTTTGCATTGACACCTCCTGCGAATATTGCAACTGTTCCAAGGCTTGCAGACCCAAACAAACATCTTGGGTGGTTCATTGTTGGCCCTTCTGACCATGAGTTTGTTAGCACGCTGTATTTGTACACAGCTTGACCTGAAACATGTTTGCCAAGAACCAAAAGCTCTGTTCCAACCCCCATGGACTCTTTATCCGAAGACGCAAAGCATGCATCACCCTCTATCGTAGGTAGATGCATCCATTTCTTGCTAACTGGATCAAAAGCCTCCCATTTCAACATATGGCAAGAAAAATAAACCCAATGCTCAACTACACGATTATTGTTTCTTATTTTGTAGATCTCACCACTCCTGATGAGATCATGAAAGCTTGTGTTTAGTGATGCAACAGAAGCGTAGCTATAGCGAGGGTAACGAGTGAGAATCTTGATCAAATTCTCACGCCTAATGGCTGAATCATCTTCCAATGGCATGTTTTGTAGTTGAGATGCTAGTGTCTCTATATCAGCGTCGTTCATATGATACATACTGCTGGATGCGTGGTCATGTTTCTTCGACATGTTTTCTTGATTTTTATGGCACAAAATCTTGTTGCTTCGTTTCTTTGATCACCTACAATATTACAAATGAAAGCTAGTTAACATATGTTGAAAGAATAGGTTGATTATGCCTCTATAAATAATACAACGGGTATCCGCTAATTATGGATACAATAATTACATAATAATTACATTATATTCACTCTAAATATAAACGTCTATTATACCCCCGCGGTCGAAGCGGGAGCCGACTCATAGCGAGCATGCCTTTGGTGAAAATATATGCGATCTGATAGCGAGAAGGCACACAAAAGGATGCGAACTTGACCCCGTTGGCTTGTTCTCGAACAAAGTGAATATCCAATTTAATGTGTTTGGTACGTTGATTTTGAATCAGATTGCCTGATAAGTAGATGGCGCTGACATAGTCACGGTAAACCAATGTGACGCAAGTTAATGGAATGGAAAGTTCGAGAAGTAGATTGCGTAACCAACAAATTTCAGCGACTACATTAGCAACTCCTCGGAATTTAACCTCCATGCTAGAACGAGACACGGTGCTTTGCCATTTAGAAGACCATGAGATAAGATTGTCTCCAAAGTAAATGAAGTAACCACTGGTGGAGCGTCGTGTGTCAGAACAACCTGCCCAATCCGCGTCTGTGTATGAAATTAAGGAAGGGTTCGTGGATCGGCCCAGAGTTAACCCAAATGACGACGTGCCTTTAATGTACTTGATAATCCGCTTCAATGCGTTCCAATTATCAAGGCGTGGGGAATGCACATGCATGCATATCTGTTGAACTGCGTATGTGATATCTGGGCATGTAAAAGTGAGATGCTGAAGAGCACCTGCCAGGCTACGGTATAAAGTGGGATCATGAAAGAGATCACTAGAAGTAGCACTCAGTTTGGCGTTTGTGTCAACTGGGGTGGCTACTGGGTTGCAAGATTGCATACCGGCGCGGGCGATAATGTCTGTGGCATAAGACTGTTGAGAAAGAAACATGGAATCTGTTGTGGGAGTGACAGAGATGCCTAGAAAATAGCTAAGAGGACTATAAGTCCTTCATGGCAAATTCAGTAGAAAGACGTGCCATGAGACGCTGGTGAAGGGCGTCAGAAAAAGTGACTAGAAGTATGTCATCCACATAAAGTAATAGATATGCAGTGTCGTTACCCTGATGCAGTGTGAAGAGAGAAGCGTCACATCTGCTGTGATGGAAACCAATGTAAGAACATAGTCTGTGAACCTTTGGTACCATGCTCATGGTGCATGTTTTAACCCGTAAAGTGACTTCTTAAGTAAGCAAATGTGATCTGGAAATTTTTTTATCGTGAAACCCCATCGGTTGATACATATAAATTATCTCGTTCAAATTCCCATGTAAGAAAGCATTGGTAACGTCTAACTGATGAACTGACCAGTGCTTAGATAGTGCTATAGAGAGCATTGTCCAAATAGTGGCGAGTTTTACCATAGGACTGAATGTCTCACCATAATCAATACCCACCTGCTGTAATCTACCATCACAAACCAACCGCTTTTTATAACTTTCCAAAGTGCCACCTGGCCTGAATTTGTGCTTAAATAACCATATGCTCCTGATAATATTCATGTTAGGTGATTTGGGAACAAGTTCCCAAGTACTATTTCTAATTAATGCATTATACTCCATAGTCATGGCGGAGTACCATTCCAGTGTGTTCAGAGCATTAGTAGGGTTTTTGGGTATAGGGGTAATGGACTGCGTGGAAACGGTGGCGGATAGGTTGAGCTGATGTTTAGGTTTGAAGATTCCACTCATGGAGCGGGTGTGGATGGTGCAGTTAGGTTGGGTGTGTGTAGGCGGTTCAGTGGGTTGGTGCGGAGGTGGTGAGGATACAGTTTTTTGTGATGGGCCGGGTAAGGGACTGTTGGTCTGGGCCGAGTGTTGAGGGGAGGTGGGTGGTGGGCTGGAGGTGTTGATGGCTGTACAATATGTGTTGGGGAAGTAGTTGGGTTGGTTTGGTTTTTGGGTTGCTGATAGTTGGGCTTATGGGGTGGGAGTTATCCATTGGGCTGTGGGTAGGAGGGGTAGGTGTTGCTGGGCCACGTGAAGTGGGTACGGGTGCAGTAATGTGCGGGCATAGGTCGTGAGGGAAGGGTTCCGATAGGAAGTCATAAGACGGGGTAGGGCCGATGGTTTGGGCAAATGGGAAAGTGGTTTCATCAAACGCGACATGGCGGCAGATGATGAGTTGTTTAGATTTAAGGTCTAGACAACGGTACCCTCGATGTGTGGGAGGGTAACCTAAGAAGACATAAGGTGTGGAGCGGTTTTCAAGTTTATGAATGGTGCAAGTGAGTAGCATAGGCAACCAAAGACACACAAATGGTCATAGGACGGTGTGGTATTGTATGGTAGCTCGGTGGGGGGTTTTGTTATGAGTGGTTTTGCTTGGGAGGATGTTGAGGAGGTAAGTGGCAGTTTCGAGTGCGAAGTACCAAAAATAGGTTGGGAGGGAGGCATGGGCCAAAAGTGTATGGATCATGTCATTAATTGTGTGGATTTTGCGTTCCACTTTGCCATTTTAGAAAGATGTGTATGGGCATATGATATACGTTAATTTACACATACAAAAGTCCCCGTTTAAACTCCCATTTTTATACGTTTTTGACCTTATACACAGGAATTGGTACTTATTTGGGTATCTTTACAATTTCAGGTCTTAAACGATGTCCGAAAGCATAACAGAGGAAAAACAGAGATTTCGGCGCGCAAACAGGACCTCAGGTCCTGTGAGCGGCCGCTCACTCCCTGTGAGCGGCCGCTCGCTCCTCCAGATATTTTTGGCAACCTTCTGGAAGCTCTACGTCATGCACAGGCCACTTGTTCACCTTTTTGAAAAGTGAGCAGCCGCTCACAGGCCCTGAACATCTATAAAACTCCCATTCAGCTTATTGATCGATTATTGGGTCTTTGGGAGACGATCTGAGGCGATTTTCTGGGCTAACGAAGTGCTGCACAGGCGTGGAACAAGCTCGGGAAGGCATCCGACCCATCTATCATCATCCAATCCATCACATTTGCATTTTTATGGTTTGATCCTTTAAACTACTTATGATCCAAATCTGATTTTGTATGTTATTTGTGATGTTTATTTAGTAGATTGTACGCCTACGGGCAAAAACAGTAGTATGTAGTACGTAGAAACAATCATTCGTGTAGTTTAATCATGTCTTGTATGATATTGGCGTTTTTCATGTTTGAATCTTGATGATCATAATGCAACCTTGTTTCATTGTTAATGGATTTGTATTTATGTTTGATTGACTTTGATAATTATCGTGTGTGTTAGGCGGATACATATTGAAAAACCGTTCGTTTAATCATCCGGTAGTAGACTAGTTAACTTGTTAATAAGTTTACACCATGAAACTGTAACCGGGTATTGGTTTGGTTAAAGTCAGTTAAATAATGATTATAAGTGTTTACCGGCACGTAAAAGGGTTTAAAAAGCTTAATGGTGTTGTTACTGATCTTTGACACAGTTGATGATCTTTGCTAGTTATTTTGGTTAAAATGGCGATCTTAGTAGATTTGTGTTCAAAGTTGGTAAAATGGAATAGGTTGTGAAATGCTCTACTTTATGCTAGTCTAGGTGGGTGTATTGTGTATTCGGTATTGTTTTCCTTGATTAGTGAGGTTAGAAAACTCTTAACGGATGACTAACTTGTCTTTAGATGACTAACTTGTTTTTTTAACGTGTGTTTATCATGTTAGCTTTCCGTATAGTTGTCATGTTAGGATTCCCGAAAGGGATACTAATTGTCTGAAAATGGGAATGTTGATCACACGCTGTTGTATCATATGACATGTAGATGACATGCTAGGGTTGATATTATTGTGTATCTATAGTTATATTTTGTATTTAGAGTCTAACATATATTAATTATATGTTTTTAGAATTAATTTAGTTATAAACAAACTTCAAACTATCTTTTCTTACTGGTAAATTGGGGACAAAGTTTTAGTACAATTGCTCCGCGCGCGTCCATGGATCGATATCTGGTTCTTATCTGTACATTACTACATATATGACAGGGTACACTTGCCCTATTGTGTGTGTTTTAATATTAAGGTCTAAACCATTTTTATAAATATTAAAGCAGAAACGTGTGTTATTTCATCGCTAAATTATGCTACTAGCAGACACGTCAGCATAAGAGGCGATAAAGAATGCCGCTTGTAGTGAAAAAAGTTTGAAAGGATGAGTTGACGTATTCCTGACCATTATCACATTGGAATGTTTTAATGGTGCATTCAAATTGAGTTTCAATGGTAGAGGCATGGTTTGAAAAGGTAGGGAAAACATGTGATTTATTAGTTATCAGGTATGTACACAAAAATATTGAGTAATCGTCTAAAATAGAACATAATATTTATGGCCTGATGAACTAATAATCGGTGATGTCCACACGTCACTATGAATAATGTCAAACGGTTGAACAGTATAATTATTAGAAGCAAAAAATGGCAAAGGAATACTTTTTCCATACACACAAGACTGGCATACATTATTCAAAGGTTTATAAAAAAAAACAATAGAACTAGAAGTTTTTAAGGAATTTAAAGACGAGCGTCCTGGGTGGCCAAGACGGTGATGCAAGAGGTGTGAGGAGATGGAAGCAAAGGTTGAAGGCTGGGATGTTAAGAACCCGAGCACCAGAGGGTATAGATCATCGCTGCTGTTGCACCACAGGAGCGGGGTCTTGGTCTTGTAATCCTTCACAAGAAATTCAAACGGGTCAAATTCAACAGAAATTGAATTATCTGTTGTAAACCAACGGACAAAGATTGGGTTTTTAACAAGTTTGGGTGAGTACATGACATTTTTAAGTATAAAGGGAGGGAATGGGTTGGGTAGGTATTTTGTGCCCTGATCGAGCAGCGGTATGGTATCGCCATTACCTACAATAATGTTTTGAGACAAGCAAGACTTAGAAAAAGTATGAAAATCACCTTATTCATGAGACATGGCAGTGGAGGTGCCCATATCCATATACTGAGTTGGGTCGGGCTGTTACAGAGACATGGTATAGAGGGCTTGTTCAATGTCCGTTGGATTGTATGCCATAGTGTTCGCCTGATGTGGTCTTGGACCAAGTAACCCTTGGGCTGGATTGTTTAGGCCGTTGCTATTTGATTTGTTTACGGTTGGGTATGGGCAGGGGATGGGCCAATGAGGCTGTTGGGCCGAAGCGAAGTAAGGTGAATTAGGCCAGGGAGTTTGCTAGGGTAGGAAATATTGTGGGTGCCATTGATTGCAGGTGTTGTATGGAGGGAACCGACCACGACCAGAAGATGAGCGACCTGAGCGGCCACGTCCTCGGCCTGATCGGCCCCTACCACGGTTGTGGGAAGATTCGTCAGGTCGGTGGTTTTGGGTGGTGTTGTGGGTGGATGCAGTCAGGGCTGTTGAGGCAGTTTTGGAAGATAGAAGAACTTGTTCCGCTTTTCGAGTTTCAACTTGAATAAGCTTGGAACGGGCAGTGTAAAAGTTTGGCAATAGTTCTTGTTGTTGTAAGATTGTGGCAATCCCCTCGTAGTGTTTATTGAGGCCAGCAATAAGTTGTAGGACCAAGCGGTCGTTGTCAACAAGGGCATTAACATTGGCGAGTTGGTCTTCAAGGGTTTTTAATCTTTACAATAGGCGGACACGTTAGGGAAGGAGTCCAAACAGGTGTTGGAAAATTTGTGCATAAGGTGGATGGCCCTGGAACTTTTGTTATCCTGAAAAAGGTTTTCGATGGCAAGCTGTAACATCCTGATTTTTTTTATATAAAATATTTGGGTTTATATTCCGAATAGTGGTAAATGAGTAAGTAACAGACACTCATTAGAGAAACGAGTACGAGTACACTCGATTATAAAAGCGAGTAGGCAAGCCATAAAACTAAGTTTTAGGCATACTTCTAAATATTTATGTTTTGAAGATATTGCGGACCGACACCATTTACCTTGATGTAAATAGTTATAAATAAGAGAAATATAAAGCTTATATTGTCAAGCGAGTAAGTTGTGAGTAATATGGCTAATTAAACCGAGTAGTATCTAGATGAGTAATTAGTATTCTAAAATACCATATATATGTATACAGAAATCCGACGTTACGTATAAATAAAATATTAGTTGATTAGTTACAATATTCAAAGTATCTCTAAACGACCATTTAATAGGTTATCATTTGAATTGTGAAATGATTCAATGACTGGTTATGCTTATTCAATATCGCTTAAGGTGTAAGACAAATAGGCGATGAACTATACCCGAACAATACATTTACGTATATAGTTGTTACACATATGATAAATATTTACTCAGCTTAATATGTAATTATATTTTATTATATGAATGGTATCACATCAGACGTAGCAACCTAATTAATATAGTTGGTTTTCTTATGTATATGTAGTTCTAAATTATATATATGCCTAAAGTTTTGTATTTTGATTTAGATTGGATTATAATATCACGTAAGGTAAATTATAGATGCTAACATAAATTGTTGAACATATATATATACTAGCCGATTACCCCGGGAAGGTCCCGGGGTTGAAAAATTTAATATGATTTAATAAAAAATGATAAAAAAAGAAAACTCAAATCACGAAAAGAGTAAATAACTTAAACATAATCAATCTTAGTTAAAAAACATTTATTTAAAAAGTTAAAAAAATAAAAAGCATAAACCATATTAAACATAATAAAGTATTAAAAGGATAACCTTCAACATATAATCAACTTCATGTAAATTAAAATATGTTACAATTTGATTAATGAATAACCTGAACACTTTGTGTTTTTTTCTGTATGAATATAACCCCACAAAAAATAGTCGTTTTTTTTCGTTTTTATATAGCACTATGGTACTCGTTAGAAAGATAATAAAACACTCGTTAATTTGGTGTAATTTTTTTATTTAAAAAATCTCGAATATAAAAGATATTTATGTTTAAAAATTATGGGAGGAAGATAAGAGAGAAAAATTTAAATTTGTTTTTAAATTCTTTTTTCCTAAAATAACTCAATTTAATTTTAGTAATTGAGAATTAAGAGACAGAGAGATAAATTTAGAAAAATACTCAAAAACACCAAAAACACTCAATTATTAAGCCACGTGGCACTCTCAATGGGCATATATGCTTTCTTTTATATATATACTAGCTGATTACCCCGGGACCCAAAATATAATCATTTTAATAATACTAATACTAATAGTAATAATTATTACTCTTGTAATTAAATAAATAAATAAATAACCTTGCTATAAGGTGACACCATGTGTTGCAGTGTTACACGATTTTTTCTCCTAGCTTCTCTTGATGAAGTATACCTATCCATCTTTAGAAGAGTAAAATTCCAATGATAGCATGACGATTGGGCTGAATTTCAACATCGTAGATAAGAAGCTGGTTTAAAAGAAAAAAAACATGATTAATGAATAACCTGAACACTTTGTGTTTTTTTTTCTGTATGAATGAAACCCCACAAAAAAATAGTCTTTTTTTTCTCCGCTTTTTATATAGCACTATGGTACTCGTTGGAAAGATAATAAAACACTCGTTAATTTGGTGTAATTTTTTTCTTTAAAAAATCTCGTATATAAAAGATATTAACGTTTAAAAATTATGGGAGGAAATATGAGAGAGAGAAATTTAAATTTGTTTTTAAATTCTTTTTTCCTAAAATAACTCAATCTCTTTTAGGGTTTTATCTTTTTCTTTTTTTTTATTAAAAAATTAAAATAATTCAAAATCACTAAAATCTTTCAATTATGATGCCACGTGGCAGTTTCATGAAGAGGTTGAAGCCACCATTGCACGCCACGTCAGCAACGTTCAATTCTTTTATATATATTAATAGATATAGATGTGTAATATATTAGTTAACGTTATCTCAACAAAAAAAAATGTATGTATACGCGTATGTATATGAACTATTATACTGCCACCTATTTTCTCAATTCCACGTATATTTATATTAGGGGGCACATGGCATGTTGTCAACCTTCTATTTTACTTAGACATGAAGCTTTATAAATCAACCTTTACAATATACGTTTCATGGTGTTATAACAAAGGCTCAGAGTGGTGATAGACATAGAAAAAAAATAAAGTATATATACTAGGTCAGGAAGTTCGATCAGAAATAAACAATAAGTTACGATGGGACCACGGATATGTACGATGATCAGTTAGTAAGAAATTTTGGTCGGGTGGTGAACATTGATCAAAGAGGTGTTAAAAGTTCTAAGCTAGCAACCGAATATCAAATAATCAGGTGAATACGTTTAACTCTTCTTTACAAAAATTTAAATTGTTTTATATCAAATAGCATGTTGATGTTTTAAATACAATGCATAAGGTAGTCTATGAATAAGCATTCAGGCCATGTGTATATGTATTACTTGATCAATTAATACACGTGTTACTGATAAACGGCCGTAAAACTTGGGCAGAAACCCGAGTCTCTATAGTAGGGAGGACGTAAAACTTGGGCAGAAACCCAAGTAGGGAACCTACCAGAGTAAAGTAGTAGGAGAGGCGTAAAACTTGGGCAGAAACCTGAGTAGTAATCCTACCAAAATAAAGCAGTAGGGAGGACATAAAACTTGGGCAGAAACCCGAGTAGGGAACCTACCTTTGCAAAGATGTAAGTATGTGCAGTGGTTGAACACTCAGGATATGGGGGTTGATCATAGTCCTGCTGAATGTGTAGGCTACTAACACAAATATGGTTAAATGGCTTTAGTACTATTCATGCTTAAAATTGTTTCGTGTCTGTTAAACGTTATTCACCAGCTTTTCGCTGACGTATTATTTTCAAAACGTTTTTAGGTAATCATAAATGATTGTATTTAGCAAGGGTAGATGCTGAAGGGATTATGGCTCCTTAAGCACGATAAGACCTGGTGGCAAGAATTTTGTAAAAAAAAACTGTCAAGAGACAGGAAATGATGTATAGATTACATTTATAAAAAAAAACGTTTGTACAAACAAGGGATATTTAAATCCTAGTTAATTATGACAGAATATATTATTCAACTTACGAGTTGTTTCATACAAAAGAAAAATATAAATGCTTTCCGCTGCGTATTTACTCAAAACAGGTACCAACCGATGGGTCGCACGCCTGGGGTGTCGAAAATCCGGGGTGTGACTCAAGCCGTGCCTCATAAGCAGTGGAGGTTTTGTTGATTATGGTGTGAAGAAGGTTGTTGGAAATAGTACTATATATATATATATATCCATTGTAAAACAATGGCATCCAGTCGTTCCCAAGTATTAAGAGTGGTGGTTTCGGTATTGGATGAAGAAGTTTCGGTTTAGGTGGGTCTAGGGGAAAGATGATCGTGGACTAAGAAAGCTTTGCAGTGGATGGTGAACATGGTTGACCAGGAGGCATATTGTCCGAACTCAATCTCTAGGGTAATGGGTATAAAGTTTTTGATATTAGACATGGTGGTGGCTGGGTGAATTTTGGATTCAATAGTTATAGGGGTGGTGGCGGATGTTTTAGGGGATTGATCGGCCATTGTGAATGAGGTTAGAAAGTGGGAGAATCGGCTAAGAAGTGATGGCCGATTAGGATATGGTCCAAAGAAGAGGTAGGAGGCGATTAGGGTTTATGGAGAAGAGAAGGGTATCTGGACTTCTGATACCATGAAGGCATGAAAGATAAGGATCTGTGCCCTTTCTCTGTTGATTATGCCTCCATAATTAATACAACGGGTATCCGCTAATTATGGATACAATAATTACATAATAATTACATTATATTCATTTTAAATATATACGTTTATTATATATATCACCATCACTATAGAAAAATGTTAACTAAAAACTAGGTTTATTAACAGGGCACGCGTTGCGCACCTCCTGATGTGTCGTGAAAAGATAATCGTGTAATTTTTAATGAATCTGTATGGAAAATGTATACACAATTATTAACCAATAGAAGTTTTAATACCACAAGATTTTCTATTTTATAAGCGGTCTAAAAGTTCATTTTATATTGAGAGAACCTCATATAGAAATAGAGAGTGCCAAACACCCTGAGTTGCAACCTTGTTGCCAAACACCCTCAGTTTGAGTTGGCCTATATTTGTATATTTCTTTCTCTTCTTATGTACAAAACAAACACAACACACAGACCTACTGTGTGTGTATCTTCTTTAAAATTCTCCACCTACCTCATTCTTTTCTTCATCCACTCCTATAAACTTTAAAATACAACTCAAGACTACAAATGGATCCATTTATTATAAAGTGGGTAAAATATAAGTGTGACTTAAAAAGAGGGAAAAAATACTTCAGGAGAACAGAGTAAGACCACATTCACATGATTACATACCAACTCATACTCTCTCACTTTTTCTCATCACCATGGCATCTTCATCAATCTTTGCCTTTCTCTATTTGTCATGTGAATACCTAACAGCTACCATCATCACAACACCACCATCCAACTCCAACCATCACATAACCTCTGGGTATTTTCAGGCGGCAACAAAAGTTATGATCACCACAGAAGGGGCTGACACACATATGGAACCTACGGTTTAAGTGGTGGTTATAACCACACCACAGATTTGGTGCGAGATACAGACAACAGTGGGTGAAACAGATCGATGTCGGTGAGCCACCAAGCATCCACATCACCAACCATCACCACCATTCGCCTCTGGTAACTGACAAAGACATAGAGACTAACCTTGGACAATGAGAAAATACAAAAGTGGCAGCGGCTACGCGGAGAATACCGGGAATCTCCCGCGGTCCGCGGCACATGGTGAAGATGGCGCACGGTAGATGTGGTCGGTGACCGGCTGCGTACGTTAGAGTGAAGCAGCTATTCATTTCGTGGTCGTTAAATATATAGATAATAAACGAACAAAAACCGAACTCGTGCGAAATCGGGAAAAAAACGCATTATGTGGAGGGCCAAAATGGGAAAAAAAAAACTTAATAAAAAAGTTGATGGTCAAAACAGGAAAAAAAACTTAAACAAAAAGTAGTTACTCCTTTTATATACACAAAAAAAATCATAGAAAGAGAAAGAGTGCTAAAGGTATTGTTAGAGGAGGCATGGGAAATGTGATACTGACGTGGCCCACTTACACGCGATAGGCCAAGTGTAAGTTTCCATATCTGTCGTTGTACATTTTTACACAAAATAATTGTGTACAAAATATAAATGTGGGCGCAAGCTAAATTTAGAATACTCGTAAAAGCATTTGTGTTTGCATTATTTTTTTTAAAGTTATATATATATATATATATATATATATATATATATTTATATATATATTAATTATAAAGGCATGTTGCGAGTGAAACTTTTGGAGCTTAGTGTGACAAGGGCAATGATGTTGAAACTTTTTGAAGCTTAGTGTGACACGGGCAATGTTCAGGGATGGAGTCTTTTTTTTTTTTAACAATGTTTAAGGATGGAGTCTACTTAGACCTTTGGGTGTGGTTTAGGCCCATCATCCATGACTTGCCTCCACCTCACCTGCCACGTCAGCGTGGGGTAGGACAATCATGGGGATGATGCTCCAAGGGGTATGGAGGTGGCCCATCACCATTTAATGCATCATTTTCTTTTTCTTTTTTTTTAATTAAATAATATTATAACATTAAAATTAAATAAAAAAGGTAATATTCTAATATTAATATTAAAAAGTTAAAAACATTACAAATAATTTAAAAAAAACATCTAAAAATACATAACCTATTCGACATAAAAAAAATATTACAAATAATCTACGCATGTCCGTTGTTCCAAATATATTCAACCAAGTCCGCTTGAAGATTGTGATGTGTGTACTCGTTATGTAACGAGAAGTCGTTTAAATCTTGTTGATGTGGGTCGACAGGCACGGTATTCTCCGGCGGGGCATTCTCGTCATACTCACAGATAGCGTTGCCTTCGTCTTCGAGTATCATGTTATGCAACAAGATACACGCATACATACAGTAACGCAATCTTTTAGGGGTGAACATACGTGCCGGGTTTGCAATGATGTGCCACCTTGCTTGTAGAACCCCAAATAACCGTTCAATGTCCTTTCTTGCCGCCTCTTGATACTTGGCAAATTTCTTTCTTTTTTCATCCAACGGGTGGTGAATACTTTTAACAATCGTCGAATAAGATGGATAGATACCATCAGCAAGATAATAACCGCGCCTATACTCCACCCCCGATACTGTAAACCTGGTATCCGGACCGGTTCCTTTATGACATCGTCAAAAACCTCCGATTGGTTAATGACATTAATGTCGTTATTCGATCCGGGAATGCCAAAGAAAGCATGCCAAACCCATAGATCTTGTGAACACACAGCCTCCAAAATTATTGAAGGATAGTCTTGATCCCCTCGTTTAAACATGCCGCGCCATGCAACCGGGCAATTTTTCCAAGGCCAATGCATGCAATCAATGCTTCCGAGCATGCCTGGAAAACCATGTCTTTGGTGATGGAACTGATACAACTGTTGGACCTCACTGAAGTTTGGTTTTCGCAAATATTTCTTGCTGTAAAGCTTCACCACACACTTGCTAAACTTGTACAGACAGTCTCTTGCAGTTCTTTCCGACATCTTTAAATACTCGTCCCACGCATCCGCGCTAGTCCCGTACGCTAGTTGCCGAAGTGCCGCTGTGCATTTTTGTAGTGTGGTGAATCCCTTTTTCTTTCTAGCATCGTATCGTAAGGTAAAAAATGGGTGAAAATTCACCACATCATCGACTATACGTAGGAAAAGTCTTCTACTCATTCGGAACCTACGCCTAAATAGTTCCGCCGAGTATAAGGGCTCGTCGGCAAAATAATCGGCTACCAATCTTTCATGGGCGCCTACACATATTTTAAAAAATATAAACACAATAAAAATCTATAATCTTAAAAAATATAAACACAATAAAAATATTCAATCTTAAAAAATATAAACACAATAAAAAATATTCAAATATCAAACACAATTGACATATGACAGCATAATCACTTGTCTCATACGTCTCCACGGCTCGATTAGCATCTGATGCATCGTCAACAATCCTATGATTCCCTCTTTGTTTACCAAATATCAAACACAATTCATCATAATGAGTAAACAGTTTATTCCTAAACCCCTTGGCAGCAGAATGATCCTACAACACAACATATAAGCGGCTAACAACGAAGAACCAACAAAATAAACAAATTACATTTAATTCGGTTACCTTAACCCAATCCTCCCACACATCATCATCATAGCAGATAACAATGTAGTCTGCACTTCTCCATTCTATGCTAAATGCATCTTTCATATCGGTTATTTCCTCACATGCTTTTCTAACGTTTTAAGCCTGGATTCGATATGCGGACTGGCCTTGAGGTTACATAACTAATTAACAAACAAAGAATGAAAAGCATATTCGCCTGAACTTCCAATTTTAATCCCATAATAGCAATTGATAAAACTGAATCAAATTCAATAATTACATCAGCGTACTAATTAAATAATCTACAAGTCGCGATGCTAGTTATCCCCTCGCTTGCTATTGTTAAGACTCTTCCTCATTGTTCGCCTTCCGATTCCTGCATTTCCTTACGAATTCCACATAGTCGATCCTTCCATCCTGGAAAAAGACAGACATAAATGATGTAAACAGACATGTGTTTGTGTATGTTTTGCTTTGTTCTGTTGACTTAGACCCATCACATAACCAAAAATCCAGAGCAAGAACCACGTTGATTTTGTATCATGGGCTGAGAACAACATGTTCATACATAAGCAGTGTTGGTTTGGTCTAGAGTCTGGTTTGGAGGTTTTTTAATGGCTCGAATCGAGTTATAAACGATATTAAAAAGCTAAATGTGGCTAGAGAGTTGATTGATGGTTTTGTAAGAAGCGTCTCATAAGTTACAGCTTGGTTTCCTGGAATTAAAAAAAGAAGTGGCTAACTATATCTATATAAGTAACAATAATTAAAAACCCAATTGAATTAACATCAGAAATAATAGATTACTTACATCATAGGCTTCAGAAATCTAAGGTTGTTATTAAGATGCCATTTCAGAGCGAGTTTTTGTAAGCTTTCTTCAAATCATTGTCTTTAGTATTCTTATCAACCTGCAAAATCTCGTAACAGTTAACATGCATGATGGATGACAACACCATTTTGGTTAATCGGATGACATAAATCTACCCAACTCATTTAATAACAGGTATCTTTTATTATTGTTGTAACAACAGTTCCATATTATATATATGTATGGTCGCATGAACTGGTACAGAAGGTCCGTACCCTCTGCGTTACTTTCTCACTGACGCAGCCAAAGAATCACAGGAAAATATAATCTTTTTTACAGCAACAAATTCTTAAAGTATCCATGTGAGCATGATCTGGAATAATCTATGATGATCAAGCCTACCTTAAAATCCTATTATCCGAAAGACTAACAATATCGCAGAAATGCAACCTAACAAAATGCTGGAAACTACAATTCGAACCAACCGGAAAACCCCATGATAAATTAAACACAGATCTCATCTCCAAATTGCTATACATGTTCTGTTTTTATAGATTATAATTCAATGGATAAAAAGGAGACGCCAACACATGAAAAGAAAGTAACGAAAGATCAAGATCCTTGTACGCGACTAACCCGTTAATGTACACATTAAAATACAACTGATTAAGCGAAAGACTAACAATATCGCAGAAATGCAACCTAACGAAATGCTGGAAACCACAATTTGAATCAACCGGAAAACCCCATGATAAATTAAACACAGATCATTCAAAACCACATAATAATAATCAAATCGGATGGTAGACTATATCAACACAGTTGTCTACTCATTTAATCTTACTCAACTTTATGATTGATTTTTTTTTTTAAATTACTTTCAGGCTCTAATTAACAAACACCAAAACTTAAGGTTTCACAAGTTCAGCTAGATAACTTTTAAGAAAATATTTGATCTAATTTCTATTTCTACACAAGTGTCAAGTGGACATAATAATAATAACTACACTAAAAATGAACATCACAGAAAGCAGAACCAAACCAATAAACAAACAGTACGAAGGAATTGAAAACCTTTTTGGAGCCAAATATATCGTCGTCGTTGTCGTCGTCATCAAGATATCCAAATCCTCTCTTAGTGCCTGCAATCACATAACGAAATCCAAAAAAAAATTAGATGATAATAAACCACCACTGGTTATTAGTTATAACTGAATTGATAATAACCTGCAGGCGTTGTCGAGTTGGTACCGATAAAATCCCCATCTAAATCATCATCCTACAATTGCAGTTAGTTAGGAAAAAGATTATTAAGACCAAAGACAGTTACTAAATTAAGATATTGATGAAAGAAATGATAACCTGAGTAAATCTTGCTCAATAATTAGAAGTATCCGACCTAAAATGAAAAAAAAATAATAAATAAAGTAGCATTTGTTACTTGAATACAGACATAGATGAACATCATACGGACAAAGAATAAAAAAAATAAACCCATTCTTTATTTTGGTGTGAATTCAGTAATCATCTCCAAACTACACACCCACACCCGTATTTCTCAACAGAGATAACTGTGAGAGAGAGAGAGAGTCGGTAAAGAGAAAACATAAGCAAAAGAGAGGGAGAGGAACCAGATCTTGGAAGTAAAAGAGGATGAGAGAGAGAGAAGGGTGGAGCGGTGGAGCTTTTGAGATGATAGCACGTGTCATTTGAGATACACGCGTTACACACTCATAAAAACCGAAAATTACAAATTTGCCCTTAAAACATAGTATAAACAGATTAAAATAAAAAAATACCTAATACGGGTCTTAGAAGGATTCGAACCCGAGCCAACCACTTATCAAACAAACCATTCCACCACTACACCAGCAACAAAAGAATGCATTTGATTATTAATATAGTATAGTATAATATAATGAAAACTTTTTTTTTTTTTTTTTTAAAAAAAAATAGCCGTTGGTAACGGCTCTCCACCATTCCCAAGAAAAAAGAGGCCCGGCTTGAAGATCATGGAGATGCCGCCCTTGCCGTGCCGGGGCTAAGGGGGGCGGTGTTGCCCGGCCCGGCAAGCCCTTGACTTGCCTATGCCTCTCTTATGCCGGATCCACACCCTTAGGTCTTAGTGATATGCATGGAACGTTTAGATTAGAGGTATGGAGGAGGCCCATCATCCATGATGCTCCTCCACCTCAGCTGCCACGTCAGCGTGGGGTAGGAGCATCCATGAGATGATGGTCCTAGGGGTGTGGAGAGAGGCCCATCATCATTTAATGTTTTTCTTTTTTTTTTTTTTGATTTTTATTAAATAATATTATTAATAATATAAAAAGTAAAGATGTATTTAAATAAAAAACAAACATTTAAATTAAAAAAAAGGTACTCCTAAAATTTTTAAAACGTCCAACACTTAAAAAAAACGTACACTACAAATTAAAAAAAAACAAACACTTAAATAAAAATAAAAAACATAGCGAACACTTAAAATAAAAAAACTACGAATTATATTTTTTTGCGATCATCTCCTTCATCTTGAGCAACACGGGACGGTCTGCTTCGGGGTACTCGTTGATATCTGCTGTCATTATTCGCCATTCTTCTATTTGCCTATCTTCATTCTTTTGGCGAACGCTTTCCTCCACCCTCTTTTGCTTTAAGCGAAGCTTTTCTTCGACTTCGCGTTCCTTCAATTTCTTCTTCTCGGCTTGAGTTTCGCTAAAGGTATTTTTGAAGGATGCCAATTCAGCGACCAAACCTTCAAGCATTGACCCGCTCCCACTCCCTGACGCGGCTTGTTTTTTTGCCGCCGCTTGCCTTTTAGCTTTGTCCCTCCCTGTGGGTCGTTCCTCTTCTTGAACTTGAACGGTATTATCCTCCAACTCTGGGTCTGGGTCGTCGTTTATATTTATTTGACAACGACCGGTCGACCCGCCTCCCATGCTATAATCGCCCGACTCTGAAGTTTTGGTTCGCTTGGCGCTTGCAACCTCGTTTGGAACCGGTGCCCATTTGGCACTTGTCTTCAAAACCATCCATGCACGAACATGGGGAAAAACAGCTCTATGCTTGTCTTCATATCTACGCATCGCCTCCTTGAATATCATTTCCTCGTTAAACCCACTTGGAGGATTTATATACAACGGTTATAAAACTTGATGAACTTCCCGATTGTAGTATTCATTTTCCTCCACTTAGAACTTATCGCCTCTTGTTTGCGATAAACTCCTTGCTCCATCAGGTCGTGAAATTTCTTTCCTACTTCAAGGTATAAACTGTTTCCCGTTTGATTAGTACCTACATTTTTAAATAAAACGTATATTAGAGAAAAAAAATGTAACAAGTATTGTATAGTAATAAAAAAATTAAACGTAACAAATATTGTATAGTAATAAAAAAATTAAACGTAACAAGTATTGTATAATGATAAAAAATTAAACGTAACAAATATTGTATAGTAATAAAAAAATTAAACGTAACAAGTATTGTATAATGATAAAAAAAATTAAATGTAACAAATATCGTAAATTTTTTTTTTACCAATTATGGGATCTTTCGAAGTAGCCAAATACGCCTTCGCTAAAGCTTCTTCTTCTATTTTCGTCCATGGGAGTTTTTTGGACGACTAAATTGGTTAAAAGTAGTGGGGCTTTGGTGCATTTGGGAATATTGGGAGAAAGGGTTGGGACTTTGTTGGAAACCCGAAAATGTAGCCCAAGTTGGATCAATTGGCATCGTGTAACCCGGTGTCGTGAACGGGTTTGGAGTCGGGTTGTTTTGATTACGTTGTGGTATTTGATTCGGGTTTGGGTTGTTTTGGTAGGGATCCATTGCAAAATATAAAAAATATGAATGAGATAGAAGTATTTTTATAAAAGGAGTGGTTGATTGTGGGGAAATATGGAATATTTGGTGGGTTTATATAGGATTTAAAATAGTTTTTTTTAAACGGTCAAAAATATGGCAGGCCCCACCCTCAACGGTCACAATCAAACGTTCGAATGGCCCGGCTTCAACGGCATTATTTTGCCGGACATGCCGCCCCTTGCTCCATGCAGCCCCCCACACCCTCCGTTCTAAGGTTCATGATCACCCAAATGGTTGAACCCATTTGTGATTGGGAGGTGATTGTGTAATCTGATGTGATAGTTGCAAAAAAAAGTACACTGCACATTATTTGATAACTTATTTGGCCTTTTTAAACAACTTATCATATCTAACATTTGCACTTGAGAACCATACAATCTTACAAAAGAAAACACATATTTTATTCAGATAATCAAACAACTAAACCAAACCATTGACAATTCATCTTTTCTCCAACAATCCAACACTAAAACACACCAAACACTCAACATCATAACTTAAATCCATAGTTCAACAACCCATAATAGCACAATTATAAACAAAGTTATCAGACCTTTTGTTCCCAATCATGGTCCATTGTGGTGGTCCTTCTTTTGGTACCCATCCATACACTTCAACACAACCATACTCTCCATGTGTCCAACGACCACCAACAATAATCACTCGATCACCACACCCCCTAAACGCAATCCCCCACCCATTCATATTATCCACCCCTTGAGGCAACTTCCCTATACTCTCCCACACTTTATCCTTCTTATCATACTTCTTCACCTCCATCGCTTCACAATCCGCAGCATACAACTCGTTATCCACCACCGCTAGCAGCGGTGGCGCCATCAAGCCATCACCACAACCCCCCGGCCACATGTCCGGAACCTCTCTCCACGTCTTAGCCACTGGATCATACTCCTCCCCACATGACAATGCCTTCATATCTGGCCCGCCACAACCGCCTATCACATAAAACTTTTCGTCCATGAACACGCCCGAACTCATTTTTCTTGGCTTAAGTAGGCTGGGTAGTGTCTCCCATGCTCCAGACTCGCTGTCGTAACACTCAACTGTGTCTACTATCTCCCCATTTGCATTGACGCCTCCTGCGAATATCGCGACTGTTCCAAGGCTTGCAGACCCAAACAAGCATCTTGGGTGGTTCATTGTTGGCCCTTCTGACCAAGTGTTTGTTAGCAGGCTGTATTTGTACACAGCTTGACCTGAAACATGTTTGCCTAAAACCAAAAGGTCTGTCCCAACCCCCATGGACTCTTTATCCGAATTCGCGAAGCATGTATCGCCTTCTATTGTTGGTAGATGCATCCATTTCTTGCTAACTGGATCAAAAGCCTCCCATTTCAACATGTGGCAAGAAAAATAAACCCAATGCTCAACTACACGATTATTGTTTCGTACTTTGTAGATCTCACCACTCCTGATGAGATCACGAAAGCTTGTGTTTAGTGATGCAACAGAAGCGTAGCTATAGCGAGGGCAACGAGTGAGAATCTTGATCAAATTCTCACGGCCAACGGCTTGGATCAGCGACTTGTTCTTTGAGATCAAGCAAAGGTCGAAATCAAGATCATCGTTATACACTAATGTGAGTTCGAGATCATCTGAATCATCTTCCATTGGCATGTTTTGTAGTTGAGATGCTAGTGTCTCTATATCAGCATCGTTCATATGATACATACTGCTGGATGCTTGGTCATGTTTCTCCGACATGTTTTCTTGATTTTTATGGCACAAAATCTTGTTGCTTCTTTCTTTGATCACCTACAATATTACAAATGAAAGCTAGTTAACATATATATTATCATGATCACTATAGAAAAATGGTAACTAAAAATGTGTAATTAATTAGCTATCATATGAGGAAAACATATCAACAAATTTGATTTTTTTTACTGCATTAATACTATTTTCCTAGTGTAACTTTTTTTATAGCACCTTGGATAAAATATATACAAGAAAAGACAAAAGAAAAAATGAAAGAATAAGTGAATGACCCAAAAATAAATAATATTAAAGAAGCTATGATGGTTGATGTAACACAAAAACATCTATAAATAGAATTGCACAATCAGATATCATAAACGCAGGATCAATCATGAAGTAGGACACAAATGAAATATAGGAATTTGAAAAATGTAACTTACCAATTCGATAGGACAAAAAATAAAATTTTTACCCAATTTAGCTATTTCCCTTTGCAACTTCTCTTCATTGCGTTTTCTTTCTGAAAGTGAGACATTACATGGGAATTTAGAGTAATAGTCGGCGAGGACAGACCATTGTTAAAGAATAATGATGAGTATTTAAGTTGTAATATTTTACTATCAAAACTATTACTCCTTTTATATACACAAAAAAAATCATAGAGAGAGAAAGAGTGCTATAGGTATCGTTAGAGGAGGCATGAGAAGTGTGATATTGACGTGGCCCACTTACACGCGATATGCCACTTGTCAACCTCGAAATTGTGATTGGCCAATGTTGTAAAACAAGGTCTCGGAGGCTGAGTACTCCCCGAGTAATCGCTACAAGATAGGTTGTCGAGATCCGAGTACTGTAGGCCTAGGCCGAGTACTCCCCGGGTACTCTCCGACTAGGCCGAGAACTCCCCGAGTACTCCCGACTCCGACTAAGGAGTGCCTAACGACTTTTGCAAAGTGTAAGTTGCCACGTCTGTCGTTGTACATTTCTACACAAAATAACTGTGTACAAAATATATCTGTGTGCGCAAAACCATGTCTACAATATCTATGTGCGCCCGTATTTAAAAGCCAGATCTTACGCTATATTAAGTTTCACTTTGTGTCTCTAAGTCATGAGTTTCTACATGTCAAGCGCCACCCCCACCTTCTTTTGTACAAAACTGTGTACATATATTCAGATTGGCTTTTCTATACGTTACAATCTTATAGTTATTATGTAATTAAGATGAAAATGTTGTAAGGAGTAATGAATTTCTTGACATAAAGCATTGTAACACACACATATATATACAGAGATACGGATTTGGGGGGGGGAGGATGTATCATAAGAAAGTCCAGAGATACTTGAAAACTCGAGAAAACTACTATCAACATATAATTCCTTAATTTTATTTCTTCATTATTTAATTTTATATATCTATATGCGCAAAACCATGTCTACAAATCTATGTGCGTCCGAAATAAAAAGCCAGTTTTTACTCTCTATTAAGTTTCACTTTACAAGTCACAAGTTTCTACATTTCAACTCCCATCCCACCTTCTTTTGTACAAAATTGTGTACATCTATCAAGAATCGCTTTTCTATACGTTACAATCTTGTAGTTATTATGTAATTAAGTTGAAATGTTGTAAGAGGTAATGAATTTCTTGACATAAAGCATTACAACATATATACACACACGCATATATATATATATAGAGAGAGAGAGAGGGAGAGAGAGAGAATGGATTGTAAGAAAGAGAATAATATACCCATAATAAAACACTTATTTTATGGGTGTAACTTTTTTTGAAAAAAAAAGGTATGAAAAAATCATGATCGTTTATAAATCATGGGGGAAATTGATTTAAATCAATATATTTAAAATACTATACTATATGTTTTAAAAATTGTAATCAACATACTATATAATACATTAATTTATATGTTACATCGTAATACACATTTTATCACCTAATATTAGGTTTGTCTATCCTGGGAATCTCTCAAAATATAACCTAGCGAATCAATAATATAAATAGTATTCATACATTTATTTATTTTTCTCAATGTTCATCTCCTTATTTTTTTTTTAAACTTTGTAAAATATCATTTTAACCCTCTTTGAATTTCTGAAGTTTCAAGTTTAGCTCTCTACTTTCATTAATTGACTTAAAAATAAAATACTATTATTTAAATTCGTATTTTTATTTTTATGTACGTGTCAATATAAACTCAAAATGTTTACGTTTCAACGTAAAAGTTTTTTTTTTCAACAAGTCGGGTCAAATGTTATATGCTTATTTTATGCACGTTTACAGTTGGTCTACACTTTGACGTAAATTCGTTCATACGCGAGTTAAGCTAAATATAATGCATTTTCAGACGATATAAATTTAAGTTGTATATTTCTCGGCCGCCAAAATGTGTGACGAGTAAAATTAATAAATAGTTCCTCCTGGCTAGGTGTTGTAGATATTCCGCGTACCACTCAACATTGTAAGTCGTCATCATCATCATCATACTCAGTTTATCCCACCTATAGCAAAGCTAAGATAGGGTTTGAGGAGGGTAAGATGTAGACAGCCTTACCTCTATCCCTACGAATAGAGAGGCTGCTTCCAGTGAGACCCCCGGCTCGATGTGGTTTGGTATCAAGCCTTGGACATAAGGCACAAAACACTTAGCAATCGGGACAAACCCGATCGGTGCATGTACCCCTTTGTCTTTTGGCTATCAACGCCACCACATGATGCATGATTAACCGTCCGTCATTTTTAACGTTATTTTCACGAAATAAGTAAAATAACGTTAAAACTAGTGCAACTTTACTTTTGCCCCCCGAGGGCCACACATATATACATTATATGCGCACACCGTAAGTGGGGCCAACATTGTAAGTGATGATGACAATTGAATACATAGTTTTTAGATTAAAAATCAAAGTGAGGAAACGTATTTTTAAATTAAGTTGGAAACCAATTGGTCAATGGCCACTCACCTACGGTGGTGGTATTGTATGGCTACACACACTAGTCTTAAAATTCATGTTGTAATGTACCACTGCCATTTGTACTTTCTTCATGAGCTTATGTTGCGAACACCGTACACATACAATGGTAATGTGGTAATCCTGCAACGTAGACAATCGTATAAAATGACAATTTCTTCCCAATTTAATAACAAGTATTTTGTGTGTGCGTCTAACGATATAAGACCATGTGTTGTGGCTCACCTTGACCACTAAGATTATCCTCTCATATCATGTCAACTGAACGTTGACGTGACACTAGATAAAGCTTTTGCTCAAGTCACTTGACCCTGTTGTGGGTTGTGACTCACCTTGAGTGATGACTTTATACAGTTTTTTTAGAAGAAAAATTAAATAATTAAGACTCAAAACATTAAACGTAATTAATTACAAAAATAAAATAACACCATATAAATATTAAAAACCACAAATAAATATTAAAGAAGCGACTATCTCGTTGAAGTGGGTGAAGATTATATATATATATATATATATATATATATAGGATCCGGATATTTTGAAAACTCCTCTGAGTTGCGAGAACTTGAGAACTCCTCTAGACCAATCACCTAGTGACACATAATCTGCTTTGTAATTTTTTGTATTTTTTTAATTAAGGGTAATAAAGTCTTTTGTACTCAATTATTATGGGTATTTTAGTAATAAGACCCCACCATACCCCCACCCCAACTAACCCTTTTTTAAATAATAATAATAATAATAACAATAATCATAATTCTAAATATATCAGATTATCTCTCTCTCTCACATACACACAATTCACACACACTCTCTCTCTCTAAAAAAGAAGAAACGATGGTGCAGAGGGGGCTGTGTTTGTTGGTACAGACAATGGTTCGAAGGTGGTGGTGGACGGATCTGTTTTGCTGGTCGACGGGGGGTGGTTTTTGGTGGAGGGGTGGTGGTGGTTTTTGGTAATGGATCTGAACGTGGGGGAGGCGATGGTGAATGGTGGGGTTTTCGAGGGTGGGTTTCAGGTTTGGATGGGGTTGTGGGTGAAGGTGGATCTGAACGGTGGTGGATCTTGAAGATGAAGTTGAAGATGACGGTGGAGGCGATGGTCAATGGTGGGGTTTCAGGTTTGGATGGGGTTGTGGGTGGAGGCGATGGTGAATGGTGGGGTTTTTGGATCTTTGAAGATGAAGATGACGGTGGTTGGGGTCGGTTGCGGTGGATCTGCGGTGGTGGTGGATCTGTGACGAAGGTATGTTATTTTTTTAATTATTATTATTATTAACTCTGTTATTATTATTATTATTTATGTTATTATTTATTAGTATTATTATTATTTTTCTGTTATTATTAATATTATTATTTATGTTATTATTATTAATATTTTTATTATTTCCTGTTATTATTATTATTTATGTTATTATTATTATTATTATTATTATTATTATTATTTCTGATATTATTTGTGCATCAGTGTAAAATTATTAATATTAATTTTTTGGGTTTTGTCAGGAGATGTTGTGAAGATGATGATGTAAAAACACTAGTGTAAAATATGAAATGTGTAGATGTTTGAGGTATAGATCCTTTGTAGTTTTGGTTTTTTACACTCATGTATTTTTCTGTAGAAGTTTGTGGTATATATGTTGTTTTTGGGGTTTTTTACACTAGTGTAATACAATGTATAGATGTTTTTTTGGTGGGCATTTACCTAGGTGTAATACATTTACCGTGGGCATTTACACTAGTGTAATACAATGTATTTTATTTGTAATAGTTTTGTGTATGGTAGATTTACAATTTTTATACTCGTGTAACGACGTTTTCATACATGGAGAGAGATGACAGATTAGCAGATGTAAAATTGTTGAACTTCGAAATTTTACACTGGTGTAAAAACGTTTTCTGAATGTATTATTTTACAATGGTGAACTTTGAAAGTTTACTGAATGTTCTTGACATAGTGTTTTAAGTTTTAAGCCTAAAATACATTGTTTTCGGTTATTAATTGTCATGTTTGGTGTTTTTCTAAGCAAAACAATCCAAAACATCATGAATAAATCCAAAAAAATACGCATCCATATCAATTTTTAATCCTTCTCACACTTCTCACACAAATCAATTTTCCTACAGGAACCCTACCCTATATATATATATATATATATATATATATATATATATATATATATATATATATATATATAGAGGTCAATTATAAAATGAAAACCCACTTGAGTTGAGAAAACCTTCGAAAACCCATGTAAAAAAACATTTTTTTTCTTTGAAAAAAATAACAAATGTAAAATACTGTTTGTAAGCGTTTTGGGCCAAAAAAATAAAAAAAAGAGCCGATGTGATTTTTTTTAAAAAAAATAAACAAAGTTGTTAAAAACATAGGTAAATAGCTGAAAACATATGTTTTATTAGCAACTTTGTTTATTTTTTAAAAAAACATCCCATCGGCGCTTTTGTTATTTTTTTTGCTCAAAATGCTTAAAAACATGTATTTTACATTGGTTATTTTTTTCAAAAAAAAATAATGGTTTTTTATATGGGTTTTCAAAGGTTTTCTCAACTCAAGGGGGTTTTCAATTTATCCTTCCCCTATATATATATATATATATATAGAGAGAGAGAGAGAGAGAGAGAGAGAAATATTTTAAAGTTTTGACTGTTTTCAGCCAACGGTCAAATATTTATTGTCACCAACGGTCGTTTTTTCACGCTAGCCCACGCGAGCCAGCTCGCTGGCGTTTGCTCGCGGCCACGTTCACGCGTGGTGGTTGTAGTTTTCACGAGCCACGTGGCTCAACTGCACGATCGCGTCTGCTCGCTCACACCTCACAACGAATAGCCTAACAATGTTTTGGCATAAAAATTAAAAACATTTTCATATTTACCAATTCAAACACCCAACCTAATAGATGAATAATTTTCAACTAATCGGTAAGTTAATCACAAATATGCTACAAAATTGTTTGTATAATATTTGCCCCCATAAAATTTATTTTAAAAATATTTAGAATTGTGTATATACTTATAGTGGAAAATTTAAACGAGAAGAAAATGTTTTGTAAGAGAAAAAAAAAAACAAATTCTAATCAATAAGAAACTTTCATTTAATAATTGTATTAATTGTTAAATTGATTATTATTTTTTGTAACCCCCACTAAACAAGTTAAATAAATGTAACTCATAATTCCTTTTTTAAACATCTTTTTCCAAATCAAACCTTATGTCCTTATTTAGAGTGAATGATAGTTTTTACTTTTCAAAAAAAAAAGAGTGAATGATAGTTTCGATATGTGTATGATATATGTAGGATGAATTTTTATATATGTAGGAAAAACATATGATAATCTCGATATGTGTAGGAGAAAAATATGATAATTTCAATATATGTAGAATGAATTTTTATATGTGTAGGGCAAATTTTAATAATATGTAGGATAAAATGTTAATGACTAATTAATTAAAAAGATGATAATTAATGTAAGAATAGTTAAACTACATAATGTTTAACCATTATGTAAATTCTTCTTTTTGTTATCACATAAAGTTTCTTCTCATTTAATCTTCCCCCTATACTTATATTGTTAAATACAATTTATAAAATCAACATTGTACACTTACAACATCCGAGAACTTTCATTTCATATTATATTATACGTTAATATCATATGAAGTCGTATGATGCTATAAGGGTCATACGATATAGTGAAAAGTGGCCATGTGGCCAAATTAATGTTGTTAATAGTTATATGAGTCATTTTTGTTTCAGTTAAACATATCATATGAGTTGTATGATTTGATAACAGTCACATCATTAAATCCAGATTCTCTCACTACCCGTATGACCATTTAAACATATTTCATATCGTGTCAATTTTGTTACCTTACACCCTATATTAAATATATTTACTATATGTTAAAGAGAAATGTCGGTGGAGCTTTCTCTTTTAACTCTCGAACTTTTAACATTAAACTCAATTTACCCCCAAACTTTGCTATAATATTAAAAGTAACCATCTAACTTTGTAAACGTCACTTTGACCACCTCAAGTTTTAAAATTGGGTCAAATGTAATACGTTTTCATTTGACGGTACAAATTTTAGCTACTATAAATTTGAGTAATTGCACATGTTTATTTTATGCAAGTTTTGAGTCGGTTTACGTTTCAACTTAAATATTGTTTGTAAACAAGTCAGTTAAATATAACACATTTTCATTCAACAGTATGAATTCGGATTAGGGATGGCAAAAAAACCTGAGCCCGACGGATATACCCGAAACCTGAAACATTTGGGATGGGTATACCCGATACCCGACGGGTATGGGACGGGTTTGGTATTGGGAAAAAAATATTTCGCGGGTATGGGACGGGTATGGTATTAGGTGATACCCGACCCGATTACCCGAAACTAAATACCCGTCTACCCGAAACATATACCCGAAGACTTTTAAGTTTTATATATATCTTTTCTTAACTATTTTTTTAGTAATGTTCATTCTAATCTATACATATAATAAACCAAAGCCATTTTAATGACATGGCACTCAAAGAGGATATTATATTTATTGAGTGTGCCATGTGTCATCCCATGTGGCAAGGGCTTTATTTTAGGAAAATAATAATTTAAAATTTAAAAACAAAATTAGATTTTTATCTCTAATGTTTCCTCCCATAAATTTTAAACGTTAATATATTTTATATACGAGATTTTTTAAAGAAAAAAATTACACCAAATTAACGAGCGTTTTATTATCTTTCCAACATGTACCATAGTGCTATATAAAAAACGGAGAGAAAAAAACGACTATTTTTTGTGTGGTTTTGTTCGTACAGGAAAAAAACACAAAGTGTTCAGGTTATTCATTAATCATGTATAGGCAAGTCATTAGTTATGTTCAAACCAGTAAATATGAATTTTATTTACAACATGTGTTAGCATTGTAGTTGTACATTGTTTTAGGTTAGGTTTTAATATTAGAGTTATACATTGTTTAAGGTTATGCACTAACATTGGAGATACATGTTAATTGTTTTAGGTTAAGTGCTACCCGAAGCTTTCCTGCGTGTAACTGTAAAACGCATCAGTCTATTTCAGATGTAAAATTGATATTTCAAATTAGATTTCTCAATCCGGGACGCTCCCGGGATATAATCTAGTAGATTCATTATTTGAAAAATAAACTTTTCTTCTAAAGTATATATTCTAATAACACTATTATTTATATTTATATGCTATGAATATAAAAAATAGTTTTCAAAATTCATACTATAATATATATTTACATTTTAAATATTTCAAAGATTATTATGGTGGTGATGATATATATGTTACTTATTACAATTTCATGTATTCTAGATTTATTAAAATATAAGACTATAAAAGAATATATGTATGTATATATATATAGGGAATGGATATAAAGAAAACCCTCCTTATTTGGTAAACTCTGGAAACTCTGACTTCCCAATATTTTTTTTTTTTGAAAAAAATTGGGCAAGTAATATACATGATTTTAAACATTTTGGGCCAAAAAAATTAAAAAAGCGCCGAGTATTTTTTTTTTTTAAAAATAAAATAAAATTTTGACTAACACATGTTAAGCGCTAATAACAGGTGTTAACAATGTGTTAACTATATGTAAACAGTAGACGTTTTTTATTTTTAAAAAAAAAAACGTTCGGCGCTTTTTCGATTTTTTTGGCTCATAATGCTTAAAAAAATGTATATTACATACCCTATTTTTTTCAAAAAAAAAAAATGTTGGGAAGTCAGAGTTTCCAGAGTTTACCAAATAAGGAGGGTTTCCTCCATATACTTTACCTATATATATATATACACACATGCAAATACCAACGGGTATACCCAACACCCGCGGGTATGCTCTATACCCGACGGGTAATACCCGAAAAATACCTGATGGGTAAGGGACGGGTATGGTATGAGATTTTATAACTAGGTATGGGTATGGTATTAGCCAAACCCGACTCATACCCAACCCGTTACCACCCCCTGATTCGGATTACTTTATTTTGAACCTAAATTTAGTTACGAACCGCTGTGTTCCCGAGATTACTAAATAAAAGAAAAGAAGAGAAAGGGATATTAAGAAAGAAAAGAAAGGAAAATATATAATTTTATTTCGTGTTCCCGAGTTGAAAGGAAAAGGAAAGAAACTAAAGATTTTATGTGTTCCCGAGTTGAAAGGAAGAGAAAAGAAACGTATATTTTACAATTATACCCTTGTAAGATTTTATTATAGGTTAAATGAGAGGGTAAATTGGTAAATGATATACTTTAAATTTTTCTTACTTTCCCTTCCTTCCGCTTCCTTCCAATTTGGAAGGATTGTTATTTGGAGGAATTTTCCTTCCTCTTCTCTCCACTTCTTTCCTTTAATGAAACTCTGGAACACAAAATTGTTCCCCTTTCTTTCCGCTTCATTTCCTTTCCTTCTATTTTTAAACTCTGGAACATAATGGAAATGAGTCGGATTGATTAGAAAGAGGGCAAATTTGTATTTTCCTTTGTATAAAGTATAAACCCTTTCCTACTACTCCCATCCCATTTGCTCCACTTCTAGGGTTCCGATTGCCCCCCATTAGAGCACCTTGCAGGTATGTAAACAGATACCCTCTTTGCATTGATCTAATTGTGGGTATTTGCGTATGCATATTCCTTCTTCAGCTACAACAAAAAGATTAAATTTTTGTTCACCATTTATAATCTTTATTTGATTTACACATCAATGTTTCAAAAAAGATATCTTTTTTATGCTTACAGGTACTCAAATCTCATAGTTAACTACAATAAATCAGCCCCATTAGTTTAGGAAAGATGATTAGATCTGTTGCTAGTAGGGGATGGAATAATATTGCTAGAGAGTTTCAAGATTCATGTAAACCTATGACACCACTTCTGTTGCAACATTATGCGACCGCGGGTAACTCGAAAACCGCTTACACGGGCTCAGAGATTCTTAACTACATGGGAGGGTTAGATGGTGAGAAAAAACAGTTGATTCACAAGTTGGTTAATTTTCGGATGAAGCAAGGTAAAAAGACGCGCGTTCGCGCGATTTTCCATGAAACGCTTCATCGACTGGCGCGAACTGATCGTGATGGGATCGAGCTTATATCTGATGCTTTGGAGAATGTGAAACCTGTGTGTGAAGTGGCGAAAGTGAGGATTGCTGGTAATATTTATGATGTTCCTGGGGTTGTGGATAGAGATCGTCAACAGACGCTAGCTGTTCGTTGGATTCTTGATGAAGCTATTAGAGCTAAGAAAAAGACTAAGAACAGCTCAAAGTTGGAGGAGTGTTTGTTTGCTCAGATCATGGATGCTTACAGGAAGCGGGGAGAGGTGCGTAAGAAAAGGGAGGAGCTTCATAAACTTGCTTCTACCAATAGGAGTTATGCTCATTTCAGATGGTGGTAAATTCAGTCGCAGAAGACTTGCTTTCCGTTTGATCTAATCATCCGGTAAGACACTGCTCTTTTGAATTTTTGGTGCAAGCTTTATAAGGAGTTTCTGTTTTCGTAATGTTTTGTTAGACTGGAATATTTTATAAGACTATTGGGTGTGGAGAGGGGTGGCATTTTCATGATGGGCCTCCACGTAGGCGCCACGTAGGAGTGGGAGGAGAGGCATCTTCATGATGGGCCTCCAAGGGGGTGGTGTGCACTATGATGACGGGCCTCCTCATTGGTCAGAATTATTAAAAAAATAAAAAAATCAATTAAAAACAATAAATTTGGCCCGGCTTCCACTGCAAGAGGTTGCCGCCCATGCCGTTGCCGCACCAGGGGGTGGTGTAGCTAGGCCCGGGCGGCGCCCGGCATGGCGTTGCCTCCCCCTTGCCGCCCCCCATACCTAGTAGTCTAAGACACACCCACTTATTATGACAAGAAGACCTTGTATGACCTGAGTTTTAGTTCTGGATGTTGGTATTTTTATCCGTTCAAGCCATTATATAACTAGGTTTGTGTTACGCAATATTTTATGAACCTCCTCTAGCACTTATACATTATCAAGGAAAAAAAATCTCAAGGTTTCATAAGTGTTTATTAGTGGTCATGAATCATGATAACACGGAAACAGCAAAGTAGCAAACTAGTTAGTAGTTATAACCCTTTCTTTTGCAAACTTATAATTTGAATATAAGTGTTTATTAGTCTTCATGATAACACGAAAACAACAAACTAGTTAGTAGTTATTACCCTTTCTTTTGAAAACCTAGAATACTTATAGAGAATATTGGCTGAACATGCTAATTGTCACTCACCTTGTTCATCGCCAATGTGGGACAATTGCTAGGAGATTAACAATTGAAAACTTGGTGTTTAGGCTGGTATACATACGTGTACTTGCTCGATTTTTTCTTATGCTTTTCCTTTTTTCCTATTCTTGAGTTCGTATACTAATAGCATACATAATCATGGTTCGTCGTTTTACTTCAAAATATGTTATCAAAGGCGCAAGTCATATTGTTTGAACATCAATTGTATGCCCATTAAATCGTTCATAAGGCCACCAAATTTGATTTAGATTCTAGACGTTTCTTCATATGTGTAAAATATCATAATTCATAAAAGTCACTAAGTCCAACACTTTGTTCTTTACTGATCAAGTACAGTCATAATCTTTTTCATGTTGGAGAAGAAAGCAATTCGACCTGTACTTTTGGCATGTGACACACGTCAATCTGGAGTGTGTTAATTGTTATAATACCATCACATGCATAATACTTTAGTTATATTTGATAATTCTGTTTGGAACTCAAAATACTGTCATTTTCTATGTTTCCTACTTTCCTAGTGTCTAGAGGAGTTTAATATTCAATCAAAATGAGTGCTTGTACATCGTGCTTGCTGTGTTTAAAATTGGCAGGGTTAAACTTGTTTGGTGTTCAAAAAATTGCTAGTAATGACTGTTAAAAATTTACCAGTTTTATTACTTAAGCCTGCTTATATGCCCATCATAAGTTAAGTATATTCATCACTTTTTGTTAGTCACTAATCGTTAAGTATTTAACTTGCGTTTGTCAATCAACTTTGAGACGATTTACTTGATCCTTTGATTAGATAAGTAATTGTACACAAGTAATATCATTTTCTCTTATATGAGTTATATCTTACATCTTTCTATATTTGTTATTGTGTGATACTGAAATGAACCATTTATGGTTTTATTGCATAATGTTCGTTACATCATTAGATTATTAGTTGTTCATACTCCATAAGTCGTTTGACCAGGTAGCTCCCATTTATGTGTTTAAGAACACTACTTTTTATTTTTATGCTGAGGAAGTTCTTTTAGATCTGTATACGGATTACGGCCTAAAATGAAGGAAAACAGAATATTTTTTAATTTCGTCTATTTAAGCTTCGTGTATTCTGTAAAATTAATGAATTAGACACTTCCAGTATCATGATGACAAGATTTGTTACCTATAGGTGTGTGGGGCACTGGGGCCTAACTTGACATACAAGGTCCTATTCTTGGATTCTAGGTAGTCAAAGCACTCAAGATGCAAAAGCCTCGCGTGGAACCTAGGCACAAGGCTAAAAAACGCACACAAAAAACTTCAACGATTGTGAAATAACACACGCACATATGTATATCATAGACACGGAAACTTAAATAAGTATTACCATTCCACAAATATAATAAGAAACCAAATAGAATTAACAATTAGTATCATCAAATTGATACCAAAAGTTCAAAGCTTAAACAATTTACAGAAAAGATGAGCAAGGTTCATTGTTGATCATCACCAATTTTAATTAAAATAATTTCGAAAAAAAAGAGAAAATGATTCTTGCTTGGCTTTTGCCTTGCCAAAGATGCACACGTCGGTTGTGCCTTTGAAAGCTCCTTGTTTTGTGTTTATCTGTAGTTCGCCTTATGTGGTTTTGGCAACTATGCTTGTATTTTGCGCCAAACGTTGCTGTTTAGCCTGGAACCTTTTCTATTTTTCTTTAAATCATGTATCATCTAGGAAAGAAGCTAGAAACCCTTAAAACAAGTGAGTGGCAGCTGGCAAGTGATAATAGGAACCACATTGGTTCCTCAACAGCAAAAAGTTGAAAGTTGGATACTTAACTGCAACTAGAAGAACGATTATATTATATCCACTTCTTATGCAACACAATCTTTCTTTTTGTTTTGTTTTTGAATTTGTCAGGTTCTACTACATTATGGACTGGTGAAGAACATTGATGATGCTGGAGAATCCATAGTTGAAAATAAGCAAAACATTCACCACATCTGGTTGCTATTTCTGTAGTCTCAAATGTGCACTTGAATGAAGCTTTTGACTCCTTTAAATGTGTTATGCATACTTGAACCTCATCTTGCCGTGGTGCAATTGTTTTGTTCATTTCTTTGCAACTTTTAATATCTATCTCAAGGACATATTTTAATCACAACTTTTATATATGTATATATGTAAGCTCACCATGGTGATCATAGAATTCAAGCAATAGGTTGATAATGCCCCAATACTCGAAAAGTTTAATCGTTTTTTTTAACATTTCCCGCCAAATGCACGGTAGTAGAAAACCGGGGGGCCATCAGAATCGAACCTGACCCCTCCAAAGAGAGTAGGCGCAACCATCACTTGACAAAATATCCAACCATAAATGTTGAAAGTGGGGATCAAACCCTTGTATCACATAAGTGAACAAAAGCCACTCCACCACTAGATATGACAAATTTTTTCCAAGTATATCCCTTGCATCTATCTTGGCTATGTTTCTAATTATTGGTGCTATCATCTCCACACATGTCGTACTTACACCATTAAAACTATTTATAAGACTAACTTCAATATATTCCGTTAACATAACAAATAAATTGCGTCATAAATTGCTAAACGACTGCATATGGTGCAGTTCTTGGTAGGTTATGTTAGACTGTGTTGTGGTAGGTTAACACCAACTTACACATTAGCAATCTGTGGGAGCTAAACACCGCACCGTGGGCGCCAATGGCGGAGCATGAGGGCTTAATGAGTGTGAAAAGGGGAAGATTGATGACAAGAATGAAAACCAATGAAAATCCTCATCTGGAGGGGAACATCAGCTTACAATTTTTAGTTTTACGATTAGTCTTATAAGCAATTGTAATAATTAAAAAATGAGTAACTAGTTAAAAAATGAGAAAAAGAAAATAATGTCAAAATACTAAAAAGGTTGAAATAAAGATGATTAAATTTTGAATGCCCAAACATAATTGGTATTTAAATATAGGGTAATGCTAAAGAAAGTCCAGCTTCATTAGTGTACACCAGCTTACCCGTCACATCATACAGGTTGTATGAGTCGTATAAGCCTTGTAACAGGGGAAAAAAGTCAAACCAACTCTACAAGTTTGTAAATGGTCACATCAATCATTTCTTTGTCTGTCAAAACATCATACATGTTTATACCTATGACCATTTTTGCTGTACTATACAACCCATCTTGGGAGACGCCTCAAACGATTTGGGAAACGTGAACCGTCTCTCTAAAGAGATGGAGAGGGACTATTCTCGTAATTCAAAACGGTCAAAGGGCTATTCTCGTGATTTCCAAAAAAAACTTATGTATACAATCTAGGGGTGTGCATGGGTCGGTTTGGGTCGGTTTTTACCATTAACCATAACCATAACCGCTATTTCGGTTATGGGATTTTCGTAACCATAACCATAACCAAACTTCGGTTATGGTTAATCGGTTATGAATTTGGTTATGGGTCGGTTATGGTTATTTCCGTTATTAACCAAAAAAAACGACCAAAGCTAACTTTCGGCTAAATTATAAATTTAAAAGCACATGGGTCTTAAAAACTCAGAACCTATAATGTTAGACTTAGCTTGGGTTATTATTTATAAGTTAATCAAGACTACACTTTCTAGTTAAAGTACCAATGTGGGATCACTTTTAATAAGATATTAACAAAAAATCATATTTAACCACTTGGTTACAACTTACAATTTTATCATAAAAAAAAAGAATACTACATCAATATCATGTTGTTAATAATATACTTTTATTATAGTAAAAAAACCTCTATATAGTTAATATAGAACATAAATCTATTATATAAACTTAACAATACAAGTTCGGTTCGGTTCGGTTATATCGGTTAACCAAAGCTTCATAACCGTAACCATAACCGCTCGGTCGGTTATAGAAATTTCATAACCATAACCATTGGTTATGTTGGTTATCGGTTAAAATCGGTTCGATTATGTCGGTTATGGTTCGGTTATGTCGGTTATGGTTAATTTTGCTCACCCCTAAATTACAATCTTTGTAACTTTTCAAATATATACACCGACCATCATCACCTTCATTTACCGAAGGTTGCCGATAACCAGAGTCCGTCGAAGGCCTGCAAGATGGCGGCTTTCTCCTCTACATTCTCGAACCCATCTTTCTTCTCCCTAAACACAACCTCCCAACTCTCCTATTCCTCTTCTAACCTCTTCTTTACAACAACACCACCCACCACTTCTTTTCCCCTTCTTTCTTTTCGTATAACACGACGCCGTCGCTTCAACTCTTCTACAATCACAGCAGCATCTCTTAAGGTACACCCCTTTTTGTTTCCCTCTCTTTTTTTACATCCATGTTAGTTAAAATACTTGAATACCCATATGCCCACCACCTGTTTGTTGAAATGTCTCAACCAACTTTTTATTTTTTTAGGAGAATATTGGCCGTGTTACTAAAACATGGGGTGATTTTACTAGCTTGAATTATTGGGTTGTTCGCGATTATTATCGTCTTGTCGGGTTTGTTAATTCCTTTGAGCCTCAAATTCAGAAGCTCTCTGATGAACAGGTTTAAGTGTTTTCATTGTTTTTTTATTGAATGGTTGTTGTTGTTTTTTTCTGTATTAAGTATGTTAACTTTTTTTGATGGTGAATTAGCTGACTGCAAAGACTGCTGAGTTTCGCCGTCGCTTGGGAAAAGGAGAAACGCTTGCAGATATTCAAGCTGGTTGTTTAATAGCTTCTCTCTTGTTTAGGGCATTAAACTTTGTCTCTTTGTGCATATAAGTATTTACATTACATAGTTATATTACAGAGGCATTTGCTGTTGTTCGTGAAGCTGCCAAGAGGAAGCTTGGCATGCGTCATTTTGATGTGCAGGTCTCTCACTTTAGCTCTTCGTATGCTTATTTTGATTGGGGTTTGTTAAATTTAATTATAGTTGGATAAAGTTAAATGAGTTTATATATGTGATGAAAATGCTTAACTTGATTAGAGTTTGGTCTTGCAATTGCTAGATTATTGGTGGTGCGGTGCTTAATGACGGGTCTATTGCTGAGATGAAAACTGGGGAGGGAAAAACACTGGTTTCAACGTTGGCTGCGTATCTTAATGCCTTGACTGGCGAGGGTGTTCATGGTGTGTGTATAGTTGTTACTATTTAGCTGTTCTTCTTTTACTTCAAATGTGCTGTAATTTAAGCAAAATTACAGTGCAAGCATGTGGAATCTGCATAAAATATATAATATGATCAACGTAATTTGTTGATTTTCAGTGGTTACTGTTAATGATTATCTTGCTCAACGTGATGCTGAGTGGATGGGTCGTGTTCATCGCTTTTTAGGTCTTTCTGTTGGTCTTATACAAGTAAGTTATCAAACTGTGTGCCCATACTTAATAACATCCATAAACTACTCCTTACAACTTCCTCTTTTACTTCATTGCTTATTTTTTCCGCATATAGAGAGGGATGAAATCTGCGGAAAGGAGGGCTAATTATAGATGTGATATTACATACACCAACAATTCAGTAAGTCCCTCACTCCCTCTAGGTTGTTTTTACAGCAATGTGCGGCACTTGTACTTGCTCATAGCTATAAATTTTGTTATTCTAGGAACTTGGTTTTGACTATCTGAGAGACAATCTTGCTGGAAGCAGTGGCCAACTGGTTATGAGATGGTATTACTTTTTTTTAACGCATATTTGGTTTGATTTTTGTGTACCTGATAGCACATTGTTTATCAGGCCAAAACCGTTTCATTTTGCAATAGTTGATGAAGTTGATTCTGTGCTAATTGATGAGGGGAGAAACCCATTGCTTATAAGCGGCGAGGTATATTTTCACATTTACGTTGTGGCCCTAATGTATCTTTTGGTTCCAACTTGCATTTTGAAGTAGTAACTTATTTTGTTCTTTTTAACAATGATCTGCATCTCAGGCTAGTAAGGATGCCGCACGCTATCCGGTTGCTGCCAAAGTAGCTGAGCTTCTCATACGTGGCCTTGTAATCTAGTTTCTTATTTCTATTTAATTTTAATTTATATTTTTGGCTATTGATATCTATTATGCGTTGTTTATTTTACTGCACAGCATTACAATATAGAGCTTAAAGATAATTCAGTGGAGTTGACTGAAGAAGGAATTAACCTAGCTGAGATGGCTCTAGAAACAAATGATCTATGGGATGAGAATGATCCTTGGGCTAGGTAACTTTCGTTATTTGATTTTCTTATTTTCATATAGTAACTATCAAGCCAGGGGTCTCATTGGAAGCAGCCTCTCTACTCCTACTGGGTAGAGGTAAGGTTGTCTACATCTTACCCTTCTGGCCTCCTTAGACCCTACCTTAGCTTTGCTATTGGTGGGATTTACTGAGTAAGATGATGTCTTCAATTTCGGCCTCTTATTAAATGTTGTAGATTTGTCATGAATGCTTTGAAAGCCAAGGAGTTTTACCGCCAAGACGTCCAATACATTGTTAAAAACGGGAAGGCTCTCATAATAAACGAGGTAATAATCACTTTTTATGTGATTTGGTTCTCGTCAAGTTAATATGTCATTTTAAATATTTTTTTTCCTTTTTCCCTTTTTCACTACCTAACATCCCACAAAGATACAATTACATACACATTTATTTATTTGAAGTTGACGGGGAGAGTGGAAGAAAAACGACGATGGTCAGAAGGGATTCATCAGGCTGTGGAGGCCAAAGAAGGTTTACAAATTCAGGTATATGGTGATGTTTATCAGTTGTCATACGTTGTCTTGTTACTTCATTCCCTTGTACTTTTTAGGCAGATTCGGTTGTAGTGGCGCAAATCACATACCAATCACTGTTTAAGCTGTATCCAAAGCTCTCCGGGATGACTGGGACTGCAAAAACTGAAGTATTGACATTTTATGAATTTACATATGGTCATTAATATCAATCTACTGCTAGATGCCTTATTTATTTACACTGTTACAGGAAAAGGAGTTCTTGAAAATGTTCCAGACGCCTGTTATTGAAGTGCCAACAAACATGCCAAATATTCGTAATGATTTACCCATTCAAGCTTTTGCAGTAAGACATTAAATTTTTTATGACCATTCCACCATTCTTTCTCTTGTGGAAAATACATTTAATTAGAAATCGTTAACCATGTTTTCATTGTTATGAATACATAGACTGCTCGTGGCAAATGGGAATATGTCCGCGCAGAAATTATAAATATGTTCAGAGCTGGTCGCCCTGTTTTAGTGGGAACAACTAGGTAATACAATAATATTATGTCATAATTTCATAATTCGATCTTCATTTCTGTATTTTTTTGTTTATTTATTTTAGAAGATGCTTCTTTTTGTGGGTGTAGTGTTGAGAATTCAGAATATTTGTCTTCTCTGCTAAGGGAAAGCATGATCCCTCACAATGTTCTTAATGCACGACCAAAGGTTTATTCTTTTAGGAAGCAACACAGTTAAATCTATACTTTTTATGGAACTGATTTATGTTCTTAGAATTTGTAATTGTTTATCCTTTAGTATGCTGCCAGAGAGGCTCAAACTGTGGCCCAAGCTGGACGAAAGTATGCCATCACCATATCTACAAATATGGCTGGTAGGGGTACAGACATTATATTGGGAGGCAATCCAAAGGTGTGTTGGCCTTTTCAGTATCTCGTGGATGTTATATGTTCCAATCGACAAAGAATGTGAACAATATGTGATTTATGTTAATTTCAGATGCTTGCAAAAGAAGTTATCGAGGACAGCATACTATCACATTTGAGTCATGATACTCCAGATATCGACTTTGAAGAGCCAATGTCACAAAAGGTAATTTGATCAGTAGCATCTCTGTCCTAGTAAATCAGTTCTTTTATATTTTCTGGTGGTGTAGGTATTATCAAAGATGAAAATCGGACCATCATCATTAGCTTTGCTTGCTAAGACTGCTCTAATGGGTTAGTGGCCTTGACCTTTGATTTTATTTTGCTCATTCTAGAACCCATTTTAAATACACATGTTAATGTTCTTGATACTATTTTTATTATTGCAGCTAAATATGTGTCCAAAAGTGAGAGCAAAAAGTGGACATACGAGAAGGCAAAATCTGTAATTTCGGAATCAATTGAGATGAGCCAATCAGTAGGTTTAGATGAGCTGGAAAGACTTGTGGAGGAACAGGCAGAGATGTACCCTCTTGGTCCTTGCATTGCAATTGCTTATTTGTCAGTTCTAAAAGACTGTGAAGCTCACTGTTATAATGAAGGATTGGAAGTCAAACGACTTGGAGGGCTCCATGTGATAGGCACATCTTTGCACGAGTCTCGGAGAATTGATAACCAGGTAAGTTAACCTGGATATAACTTTTCCAGGACTTATGATTTTTGTTCTTACATATATAATTAGAAACTCAGTAACAGTTTTACACATTATTTTTGTGCTTCACAAAGCTTCGTGGCAGAGCAGGAAGGCAAGGAGATCCTGGATCAACACGTTTCATGGTTAGGTAAATTCTACTAAATGATGTATAATGCTTCAAGTCAAATAAATTAGTTGATTCTTCACGATAAATATCTATACAATGTGTTTTTCATCTTTCTTTTCCGTCTTGACTCCTCACTAAAGGTTATGTTGGTAATTTTCGGCCTGTCAATGTTACAGTTTGCAGGATGAAATGTTCCAAAAGTTCAACTTTGACACTGAGTGGGCTGTGAATCTGATATCAAGGATCACAAATGATGAGGATGTGCCAATTGAAGGTGATACAATTGTTCGACAGGTGTGAAGTAACTCATTATATGATAATTTTATTATGTTAATCTTTTCATGTGTACAGGCAGATTGCAGTTAATGTGTGTATGTATATATTCATGGTTCTTCCCTAGTACGATGCACATGCTTTTGACCTAAGCATCTGCATATTTATTTCCTGTTAACGTGCTTGCAGTTTATGCATTTTAACATGTTCTGTAATATATTTTAACTGTTAGTTCATATTATTACGAATTTCAGCTTCTATCTCTCCAAGTTTCTGCAGAAAAGTATTTCTTCAACATAAGAAAGAGCCTTGTAGAGTTTGATGAAGTGTTAGAGGTAAATATTCAATAGTATAGCTCATCATGTATATGTGTATGTCTATTGTTTTTATTTTTGGTCATCTATTGAACTAGAGCTTTGTTTTCCTAGTTCAAAAATATATATTATATTTTTTCCTAGTTCATAAATATATGCCTAGTTATGTTTGAATGGCCATTGGAATCTTGTACTGGAAGGAAACATATTTACGCTATTTGAAAGGTTCTCAGATCCATATAATTTTTTGTTCATTGTTATTATTGAGGTGTAATTTATGGCATATTTTTAATCTCATACCTTTCTTTTTCCAGTTGCATTACTGAATACATTATTTTCTGGTTCTAGGTGCAAAGGAAGCATGTTTATGATCTTCGTCAGTTAATTATAAGTGGTGATTCTGAGAGTTGTTCACATCATATATTCCAGTGAGTTTCTTCTTTACTATATATATTATTCTAGAAATTTTTTATTATCCAAAAAAGTAGACCTTTATAACAACTAGTAAATACATTTTCATAAAAACTTCTATTTTTATTTATGTTACTTTGTAATCTGAATATTTTATGCATGGATATTAGGTACATGCAAGCAGTTGTAGATGAAATTGTTTTGGCAAATGTTAATCCATTAAAGGTATAAAACATCTTTACCTATATTCAAGTTGTACTCACCTGCATAGTTCTCATCTCCATAATCTCTATATTTAATAGCATCCAAACAGCTGGAACTTAAACAAACTCTTAAAGGACTTCTTTGCAATTTCTTGGAAGATTTTAGATGGTGAGTTTGTTTTCAGTCCTACCTCATCTTGGTGATCTTAATTAGAATTTATTTTCTATTAAAATTTTGGACTAAATCATATCTGCGGTTTCACCAGAATCGTGTACAGGAATTACAGTGGAATCTTTATTGCATGCACTTGCTAATGTTCATAAAATGAGTGATGTACATATTAACGACTTCCAGTTTTCAAATTTAACTCAACCTCCAAATGCGTTCAGAGGTATCCGTAAGAAGGCTTCTTCACTGAAACGCTGGCTAGTCATATGCTCTGATGATTCACTCAAGTGTGTAAACGGTTTCTTTTAATGAATTTTAATTCATTTATCTATTGCATTAATCTGAATTAGAGGAGGCAATGTTGACCCATTTACTTTTAAATGGTTCAATTTGGGCTGTGCATGCTATCTCAAACGGGTCGAATCAAAAGGTTTAGCTAAAACGAAGATATCAAATTTTTGAAAGTCGCACAAACCCTTTTTTTTACTGTTTATCAGAAATTATCAAGAACTGGAGAAAAAAAGAGTGTATGCCAGTCAACCCAACGTGACCTATACTAAATTTTACCTATTTCAACTGAACGCATGTCGGCCCGTTACCCAACCCGTCCATCTTGCCACCTCTGTTTTGAATGCAAGATTCTTACTTGGATGTCAACTGTAGAGATGGAAGATATCGGATTACTGTTAATCTTCTGCGCAAGTACCTTGGTGATATTCTAATTACTTCATATATGAACACTGTTCAAGAGTCTGGTTATACTGAAGAATATGTGAAAGAAATCGAGGTATGTTTAATGTAATGTAATGCGAATAGTATTACATTTCCGTTTATTTTCTTTATATCTTTTATGTAATGCATTAACGTTCAATCTTGAATACAGAGAACAGTTCTTGTGAAATCCCTTGACAGTTTCTGGAGGGATCATCTTGTCAACATGAACAGACTAAATTCCGCGGTATGCTATTATCATTATTCATAATTCCAAAAACGTTCATGTTGGATTTTTAGCTTATAATCATTGAAAAACGAGTAAATGGGATTTTAGAACATCATGCTTGTCACTTAGTTGTGTAATAACCTATGCACTTGCTAAAATCAAGTTTGGACATTGTACTTTGATACTAATTTCAGTTTTTGCTATCGACTTAAATGCTTTTTTAACAGATAAATGGTTATTTTGATGCAGGTGAATGTGAGGAGTTTTGGGCATAGGGATCCATTGGAGGAATACAAAATAGACGGTTGTCGGTTTTTCATCTCAATGCTTAGCGCTACACGAAGGTTGACGGTGGAAGCACTTTTGAACCACTGGTCAACTCCCATAGAGTCCCAAGAAGTATATGCAGGATGATGAAATAATTAGGAAACATCATATATGGGCATATATACAAACTACACATGCATGCATGATGTATCATTGTACAGGTGATATGTTAAATTCTTTGGAGTTAGATTTGACCTTCAGTTGACTTCTGACATCACAGATTTGTGAATAAGTAATTTATTGAGGAATAATACAAGGAATATTTATTAGCATCATGTGTTTTCTGTGCATGGTCAGTAATTTATCATACTTTATGGAAAGTTAGTTTATGATATGTTTATTAATATCATTTCTTGATATTGTGTCTCATGTGGTTCTTATTATATTGCAAATTTCCAACAAATTTTAAAGAAAAATAATGAAGACCAAGTAGGTGTTTGTTTGGACCTTTGAAAAAAAAAAACCTGCCTAAAGTCATTACATTTTAAATAAATAACTAGATTTTTTACTCAGCCGCGCGTTGCAGCGGCGCCGTAAGTTAGATGATAAAGTATAAATTACAATAAACCCGACTCATTTCCGAATTAAACATACGTCAAAACGTAGAGCAATCTGAGTTCATATCATTGAATGGAAATGTATTGTATTTATAGAACAGTAGCGTCAATGACAAACATAAATTAGTTTTTGCAAATAGTATAAACATGTTAGCCATACATAACTAACTGATGAAAATCATAAAACAATAGAAAAACACAAACCATTATAATTTTAAAAGACTTGCTTTGCATGGTGTAAAATAATATGATGGTGAAATGTGCTTTTCTTTTCTCAATGATTTATCATTTGGAGTGCAAGTAATAAAAAAGTTGATTTGGTTCTTGTATTTTGATAGTGTTTGTTTGTGACACTTCCATACGATCACCACTCACCCACATGCACTCTCTCTTCAACCTAAAAACTCAAACTGTTACCAGACCCGCCACTCCCCACTCCCCACTCCCTTTCTTCATCGATTAGCCAAAGCACAAACATCCCAACCACACGATGACCACCACCATCCGGTGACAGCCGCCACCACGCAACCCACCGCTACCTAGATGTCACCGCCATAACAACCGACAAGGATCGTCAACCGAATTGAAAAAAAAAACAGTTGACTCAGATCTAATGATTATCACAGTCATCACAAAACACCACTACCCGATGACCACCACCAACCAGCCTCCGACATCGCAAACATCATAGTCGACCACAACACCACCACCTAAACACCATAGCAACTATGAAGACCATACACAATTTGTTGAAAAGGTTCAGAGAACAGAGAAGATAGAGATGTTTAGAGAGAGAAAGAAAGAAAGTGACTGAGGAGAGAAAAGAAAAGTGTAATATACATACCAACTTATGCAAAGGTAAATTCATAATTCTGATAAGGTTAGTATGGTAATTTCATGACACTAATAGGGGCAGTATGGTAAATGTGGCTGGTGCCACCGACCATGGTATTTAATGTATATATATATAATATATCATAATTCCATTTATTCATCCAATCAATATGTTCCATCTGTCTTGTTTCTACAATGATATTATTTCTACATGCAAAATCAATTTCTATTTTTATACAAAAAACATCATGAAGAGCTGTCAACCAAAATAACCAACCCAACCATGTTTCCTATTTCCATATAGCCAAGGCTACAGACATCACTATCACTCCAATACAATGGAAGCCTCCAGAAACAAACCTGATACCTGCAAAATCATAAGTCAAAGTCAACAAAAACAGGATGACTTTTTAGTATTTAATTAACAATTACTGTTAACATTAATCTTGTTCTGGGTTAAAGAATCAGCCAAACCTTGACTGGCTGCTGAGCCTGCTGTCTCACCTTGGCTGCTATCACCAGGAGGTGGCGTTGTGTCTGATGACCGAACTCCAACTCTGCTGCAATCGGCTCCAATAGCACCTGTTTCAAAATTCAAACTTTTTATGCAAAGATCTGATTAGGGTCTGTATATATTTTAGTCAAGAATAGGCGATTGATCGTACAGTCGCGGAAGCATGGAAATATAGAGATGCTCATGAGATTTGTGTATCCAGGATTGCAGTTGCATGTATGCTTATCTGTTGTATGATTCTTGTTGCATGTACCTTCTCCACAGTATGTCCAGTAACAAGCTGCATAATTAACCCATAACATGTACTTATGTTAACTACAATACCCTAATAGACTAATAATTGTGTTAAAGTTCAAGAAAAGTAATAAATGAATTACGATCGAAGATGGTAATATTATCAGGGATCGGAGGACTTGGAGGGGGAGCTGGCATGCATGAGTAGTTGATGGAACCTAAAAAACAAACAACATATTAATATTTAAGTTTTTATACAAGGTTAATGAATTTAGTTGTGATGTTACAATTTGGAATGACACAAGGAAGAAACTGAAGATCATCTTCTGTGTCAGATATTAGAGTTCTTCGCCATCCAGGATCGCACTTGCAAACGAAGTTAAACGATTTAGTAAGATCAACTGAGCAGTTTCCTCGTCCACAGCTGACTTGATCACAAAGGTTATCTATTCATGAACAAAACAGACATAAGGTGTTGGTATTAGTTTCAACACTGTTTTACATAGTTCTGTTTTGACTCCACTGCTAGTAAGACCGAGGAAGGATTTACCGACGATAGGAGATGGTATATCGATGTCTGAATTAGCAGTTGAAGATAGGAACACAAGAACAAATAGCATAGCAGAGGTGGAAGCAAGTGAAAATATGGAGGAGGCCATTACATAATTTTTCATGATCTTCTGTTGTAGTCTTTTGGGATATGCTTTTATAATGTATTATTATAGAAAAAGAGAGAGAGAACAGACCGTTTGTTTGTTTGTTATAAGTAGTATGTGGTCAAATGTTTGGGAGTTGTCCCCATCTAATCTTAAACATCTAGTACCAAGGAATAGGTAATAATATTCTAGAAAGAATGAGTAAATGCTTAGAACTTGTGTATATGTTTAAAACAAAAAAAGTTAGTGGATGTTATGGTATTTTAACCAAACTTAATTCGTGCACCAACTCATCCATGCTAAAAATACCAAAAATTGGCATATACTTTATTTGTTAAGTGTTTTTATATGTGTTTAGATATTTCATTTATATACATTTTAATCATTTATATACATATTTGATAATGTTAAATGTAATTAGTTAGTAGTTACCCAACATATACTCGGCGGGTTTTGGTCTGGTATACCCAACGGGTAAATTTTTTAAAATTAACGGGTTTACCAGGTACCCAACAGATAATTACCGGTATAGTGGTAAATTTTGTTAGTTAAAAAAATAAAACAAGAGTTTATAGATTAATGCGTGAGTGTTTGTTTGGAGATTAGGTGAAAGTTGTGTGGGCGGAGGGTTCCCTGTTGGTAAGCATCAAAATCAGCGCATCAGATATATGGAACCAACACAAAATTCCACAACCAAACTCTTGTTGTATCAAACAATTCACAATAACAACAACAAACCCATCACCTTCTATTTATATCCATAATCTCCTCTAATTTTCTCTATCAATCCACACACACCCCATTTCTTATGGTGGTGGTCACATCAACATGGCGTCATCATCATCATTATCATCCTGCTCACTGATTGTTAACATGAAGAATCGTACTGCTTCTTCAATTGTACACATATTAACCCCCAATTGGAGGAGGTTGTTGTTTTTACCTCTACGGCGTCGTTTTAATTTGGTGGTTGTTGCTTCTGCTGCAGCTGCTGGGTCTAATCCTTTCTCCCTCAACATTGCTTTGGATTCTCAGGTTTATTACTTTAATCTTTATGTTTCATGGACATGGAATACAACTTGTTTAATGGCTAGGTTTTTAAAAATATGTTATCTTCATAATTTCAGTCTGGTTTAACCAGGTAGGTAGGCTCATGTTACTGGTTTTTAACTTTATTAATTCCTATAGTATTATGATAATGCATTCTTACAGAATAACTGTTTTCATCATAATTAAGTTTAATATGAGCTACCTAAATGCTCAAGCCGGATGTGTACGCCTTTTTAAAAAGGCGTTAGAAAGAGTAAGTTGGTTCAACCACAAGTAACAACTTCATTGACCTATGAATTCATGTTAAAAAGAGTAAGTTGGTTGAATCACAAGTAACTGTCAGTGTGTCAATGACACACTCAGATGCACCCAACCTTACGTGCTGCTAATATAATGTTCATAATCATATATTACAGACTTGTTATATATAGAAAATCTCAAGTGTTCGAGCAAAAGGCGTTTTAGGTCAGTCCAACCCACTCCAAATTGACCTTTTTTGGCACGTTACCTTACCCATCGGAACACCAATCAACTAGGAAACATGGGAGTTATTTTTTAGAACTCAACGTTTTGCCATTCATATCTCTTGCATTTCTACCATAGTTGCATGCTAGTGTTGCAAAACCTCATTAAATGACTAAATCATCAGTTTTTGTTTTACATTTTTAGTCATACCAATCCCACAAATTGACACAATTACCTTGGGTGGGTCCACTTCCGGGAGACATAGCCGAAGTTGAAGCATACTGTAGAATTTTTAGAGCTGCTGAAAGCCTTCACAATTCATTAATGGACACATTATGTAACCCACTCACGGGTGAATGCAGTGTTACTTATGCTTTCCCATCAGAAGACAAACCATTACTTGAAGATAAGATAGTCTCTGTTCTTGGTTGCATGATATGCCTTCTGAATAAAGGACGTGAAGATCTGTTATCTGGCCGATCAACAATTACAAAGTCATTCAGTGTTTCTGATGTAGATATAATAGAAGATAAGCTTCCACCGCTTGCTATATTCAGGCGTGAAATGAAAAGATATTGTGAAAGTTTACACGTTGCTCTTGAAATCTTTTTAGTACCGGATGATTCTAGAAGCCTGGCTGTTTGGAGAAAACTTCAAAGACTGAAAAATGTTTGTTATGATTCCGGTCTTCCGCGAGAGGATGATTATCCACCTCACTCGCTATTTGCTAATTGGGATCCTGTCTATTTATCTACTTCAAAAGAAGATATTGGACCTAGTGATTCTGAAGTTGCTTTTTGGAGGGGTAGCCAATTGACAGAAGAAAGTTTGAAGTGGTTGCTTGAAAAGGGGTTTAAAACGATTGTAGATCTTAGAGCTGAGAGTGTGAATGATATATTCTATGAAACCGCATTGCAAGATGCACTTTCATCTGGGAAAGTTGACCTGGTCAAACTTCCGGTTGATGTGGGGAACGCACCGTCAATAGAGCAAGTTGAGATATTTTCAGCCTTGATAGCAGACTCGAAGAAAAACCCGATTTATCTTCACAGTAAAGAAGGTGTTTGGAGGACATCCGCAATGGTGTCTAGATGGAGACAATATATGTCTCGTTACAGTTCACCCTACAACATTCGAATTCAAGATAATGAAGCATCTTCAACCACAAGTAACCAGTACAAGAACGGCGGTAATGGGGCCTACATGGAAGTTTTCAATAAAAGTGATGATGATCAAAATGAGGTTTCTATTGATCTCTGCGTAAATCCTATTGAATCCCAGCTTCCACCTAGCAATGTTTTCTCCAGAAAAGAAATGTCCATGTTTTTAAAAAGGATGGAGAAACAAAAGAGATCGAGTAAGAAACCTAGTTATAATGGGTCATCTTTTAGTATCATCAATCCTGATTCAACAAATGGTTCAGCAACCAACGGGAATTTTTCTAATTATAATGGTAGCAGTGTCCTTCAGAATCAAGATAAGTCCCGTTCCAGTCTGAAAGAATTCAGTGATGCAGATAGGCAAGTGACACGTGCCACACAAACAGATAGTTTAGTGGAATTAAGCGATGAAGATACAGAAATTATTGAGGGAAATATGTGTGCTTCAACAACTGGGGTTGTAAGAATCCAATCAAGAAAGAAAGCAGAGATGTTTCTAGTGAGAACAGATGGGGTTTCTTGCACTCGAGAAAAAGTAACCGAATCGTCGTTAGCTTTTACTCATCCTAGCACCCAACAGCAGATGCTTATGTGGAAATCATCACCCAAAACTGTGTTACTGTTGAAGAAGCTTGGCCAAGAATTAATGGAAAAAGCTAAAGAGGTACTTCCATCACAATATTAAATTATTACTCAGAAGAATACTCTTGTCAAATAATAATTTCATTAGAGTTCGTGTTTTGCTTGAAACACAGGTTGCCTCTTTCTTGTATCACCAAGAAAATATGAATGTTCTTGTAGAACCTGAGGTTCATGACGTTTTTGCAAGAATACCCGGGTTTGGGTTTGTACAAACTTTCTACAGTCAAGATACGAGGTATTATGTTCACACAAGTTTAGAGGTGGAGATTTCACTGATAAATGGGTCAATTTGGTTTATATTTAAAATCTAACACGTCAAACAGGTAAAACTCGAAAAACGTAAGCCATAAAGAAAACAAGTCGTAAATCTCTCAATGTGTATATCCAATGCATAAAACCTCCTGAATCACTTTATTTGATAAATTAGATTACTATTGGAAAAAAAATATATAATTTTGTAACCATATTCAAATATATAAATTAAAAAAGCAAAAGTTGGGAGAAAAAGCATTCCATGTCTGCCCAATCCGACTTGACCCGCATATAAATTAACACCGTTTCAATTGAGTCTGATACCTGACCTACCATTTTGTCACCTTCATGTAGTGATCTTCATGAGAGGGTAGATCTGATTGCGTGTTTAGGGGGAGATGGGGTTATTCTGCATGCATCAAACTTGTTTAGAGGTGCCGTGCCCCCTGTTGTATCTTTCAATCTTGGGTCTCTCGGTTTTCTCACATCACATGCTGTAAGCATCTTACTCAACTTAGTGGGATAAAAATTATACCATGTTTTTTAAAATGATTTGTTATACCATTTTTTATAAAATGATTCGCTTATAAATTTCTGTGGTACAGTTTGAAGACTATAAGCAGGATTTGAAACGGGTAATCCATGGAAACAACACCTTGGAAGGTGTTTATATAACTCTTAGAATGCGTCTTCGTTGTGAGATATTCAGAAAAGGGAAACCCATGCCGGGTAAAGTTTTTGATGTTCTTAATGAGGTTGTGGTTGACCGGGGTTCAAACCCGTATCTTTCCAAGGTTGAGTGCTATGAACATGACCGTCTTATTACTAAGGTTGGTTAAGTTAGTTAACTCATGTTGTGATGGTTCCATTTTCAATTTTTTATTGTTTTTTAAAGGCAGATGTAATATTGGCTCTGTATTTATATAAAATATGTTGCAAATATCAACGTCTCACCTCCATGTTAAATTTTACCCAGAGGTGGTTAAAGTGTTAAACGAGTGGGGTCTTGCAGGTTGAGTAACTGGTTGGAAAAAGGGTTTAGGGTCAGAACGGGTAATTACATGCCAAATTGATTGGGTTGACCCACTAACATTTGCTGCCCCTTCTAGTAATCTAGTTTACAAAATAATTGCCTTATTAAAAACGTTTCCGGATACTGGGAAAAATACTTATCCTGTTTTAGTCTATCCTTCCACTTTATTCCCGTTTATAGTAACCAACCTTCATTTACCTGTAAAAAATATGACATGGCACCTGTTGATGCCACATTGCCACATATACAAATGTTGGATGGCACCAGCAGTGCACTTTGCTCTTTTACTAACAATAGTGGCCAATTAGAAATGACGTCGGAATATTTTGCTACATATTTCAACATTCCCTTTCATAACTCTCCTACCCATTTGACTTGAGATTTATTCTATTCGGTAGGTGCAAGGGGATGGAGTCATAGTAGCAACACCCACTGGAAGTACAGCTTACTCTACAGCTGCAGGAGGTTCCATGGTATGCTTAAATAAATAAATAAATAAATAAAAATAAGATCATATTATGGTAGGGTTGAAGGAGGCTTGTAGTTTAAGTGCATATTCTGGATGTAGGTACATCCAAATGTTCCATGCATGCTTTTTACTCCGATATGTCCACATTCTCTTTCGTTCAGGCCTGTTATACTTCCTGATTCTGCTCGTCTTGAGTTAAAGGCGAGTCTCTCTCTCTCTCTCTTTATAGATGAATACAGTTATACTCAAAAAGGACTTGGAATATTACCTTTCATTAACATGTTATGATTCATACAGATTAAGTGGGACTTTTTGGTTGTGGGTCAAATTTATTTCTGTAAAAAGTTACAAGACAGTTGAAAAGTATTTGTTTTGATGCAGATACCAGAAGACGCACGAAGTAATGCTTGGGTATCATTTGACGGAAAGAGAAGGCAACAGCTTTCGAGAGGAGATTCGGTTCGTATATGCATGAGTCAGCATCCACTCCCAACGGTCAACAAGTTTGACCAAACAGGGGATTGGTTTCGCAGCTTGATTCGATGCCTGAATTGGAATGAAAGACTAGATCAGAAGGCTCTCTGATTTAATTTTGTACCTTTACCAAATTTCTTGTAAAATTAGTGTACATATTATACATGTGACTATGCGAGAGAAAACAAATATAGAGGGAGCCTAGAACTTATGCGGTACAAGATATTATGAATGATAACCATCACTATAAGAAATGGTTTAACCATTGCTACCTTGTGAAGGAGGATTTTCTGTTTGTTCAGTCTCATGACATGTTTCTTTCTTATGTTGATCATTATTTGCATGCCAAATGAGAAGAAAATCTCATAATCACATCTTTTTTTTTATGTTTGCTGGAAGGAAGGGACCTGTTTCACAGAATCAGTTTTGAAATATAAAATTGTGAAAACCTAAAGCGCTTTTAGCAACGGTCTCTACTAGAAAAAACTCTATTTATTAGGCCCTTGGAACTTAAGGGCCCGTTTGGTTCATGGAATTTATTGAAACTGGAGTTGGAATTGGAATTCATTCCAACCAGTTCCATCATTCATGGGAAAGTCACTTTCCACCACAATTGACTACTGGAATCAAAATAGATCATAAACGTTTTTTCAAGCTTTGTTCATCAAAGCCCCGTAAATGATTTTTATGAGAAAACTTGGCACCTCAAATCCATTTAAAACCATGCATTCTGAAATCACTGATGTAGAAATACATGTACGCTTTAATGATGAAGACCAATGTTGCGATTCTACGAACAGAAGATATGTATGATCATGGTAATTCCGTTCATTGCTATTGACAAAAAAGGTAATTTTGTCATTTTACATATCAGAGTTAAAACATTACGAACTTACATCTTTACGCAATTCTCTGATTAAAACACTAAAACCAAAACTGAAGTGTCTTAAAAATAGGTTGTAGAAGTGAAGTTTTTCTTTTCCATAAGTTCATCTTTAAAACCTTTTTCAAAAGATTTACAACATGATCTTTATGGTTATATTGCTCATATCGCTCATGTTTGAAGACTCTAAACAAAGATTAAGCTTGAAGCGTTTGTCTTTTAATTTCAAAATATTTCGATTGCTGGTTGATTTACATAAAAAAATTATTTAGAGGAGCGACAACAAGAAGATAGCAATGATATAAACCCATTATCTGATGCAGAAAAGATCTCATCTTAATTGAACTACCAGTTCAGCTGCTCTTAACATTGATGTTCAAAGATTTCACTAAAGGATAGGCAGATAGCATCTGAAAGGTTAAAACTAATGGATGATAACTATTGCCATACAATCTAAGGTAAATTCAAGATTGTGCCTGAAGTACTCGGCAGCGATATTCTCCCAACGCCCAAATAGGGAAGATGTTTCTGTATGCAGCATATGTGATCATGCAGTTCCTGTTAAACACCCCCATGATCTCCTGCATATTTTCAAGCGAAGTTAAATAATTGCTATTTTGAATATTCTGTCTGGACCGAAGGTGCACACGACGTGAGATTACCTCTTGTGGGAAATCTCCATTTTCCAGCTGAGAATTAATCAATACCCGGGCAGCAGAGTGCAACGGCTTTGGATCTCTTTTTGCCTGAAAAATATTTAAAACAATATAAACAACTCTCTCTTCATGATTCATAGCATAGATAATGTTAGGATTTGTACCTGCTCAGCATCAATGAGGGCTAACATAGCCCACCCTGTATTTACCACATGAGACCGATTTCCCTCAAGATTGGTATACACCTGTATAGAAAACATCAGCACAACGATTCAGGCGTGATGTGAACATAATAAGTCAAATGTCGTTGACTACAGTTTAATTTTGACCTTGTTCTGACATGAGAGGTAGCTCTCTCCCCATCCGCCCGAAGCAAGTTGTTTAGACAACAAAAAGTTACAAGCTTTGCGAATGCTAGAGCAGTTAGAGAAGTTCTTTCCAGCAGCCACTAGCCCTTTGACACCAAACCATGTGCCATACGTGAAGCAAACCGCCCATGAGCCATACCTATTGAGCATATTGCCAAGTGTTCTGATCAAATGCTATGCATATGTAGGATCATTTCACTAAAAAATGTGTGATACAAACCATGAACCATCTGATGCTTGGATTGATTCAATGAAAGCAGCAGCTTTATCAATGCAACGCTGTACTTCTTCTTTCCTATGGCCAGGGTACAATTTCTTAAATGACACCAGAGCTTGAATTGCAGCAGATGTACACTCCACATATCTGAATAATCATACGCAGTTGGTCAAAAAGATCAACAACTTTATTAGACATATTAGAAATAAGGTCTTGATATCTTACGGATAGTCGATAACAATGTCACCAAAAGTTTCAGCAGGATTTACCAACTGAAAGTGGAGTTGTCGAGACAAATAAAAATGTCAGATTGCGTGTTTAATGATAATTAAATTTATATTGCATGCATACCTCTAACCAGCTGTAGGATCTTGTCAGTTCATATGTTGCAAAACCACCATCTGAGTTCTGAAATGATATTTAGGAGACCGGAAACAGCATTATGAATCAACGAGATTACGTAGGAAAATTACAACTAAAATTACCTGTAAAGATAGAAGAACATTAACAGCATCATATAGCCGGACTGCATCCAATGGCTCATCAACAATTTCTGATGGCAACGTTGAAAGCAAAAGTGCAGCCTAATAAAAAGCAAATAAAAGATGTTAGCAGTTAATAAACTGACAACTTGAATATGATAAAGAAATAGTTACCTTTAGCCCTTCTGCAGTACAATCTGAAATGGGCCAACCATGGTCTGCAGTTGAGAATGGCCAAGCACCTTTTGAAATATGACGGTACCAATAATCAAGATCACCGTAGCAGTCATCTAACACCTATAAAGCAAAAGAACCGAATTAGCAATAACGTAAGTTTATAATCAGTGAAACTGTAAGGTTCACCTGTGTATTCTTTATATACATGTGTCCTTTTTTTAATGTTGGACCAAAGTCTTCAATGAGGTTTGTAGCAATAATTGCTTGAATGGCAAATGCAGTATCCCACAACTGACTACCATTATAACCCTGCATTGCAAAAAAAAAAAAAAAAAAAAAAAAAACATTTATTCAGTGATAGGTAACCATATACATGATATTGTGATGAAAATTCACCCAAACGTCAACATTTTTGTTTGCCTGATACTAACAAAAAGTATTTTTAAATAACAAAAGACGGTAATATGTCACATCCGCATACCTGCATTTTCATGCCATCTTCAGCAAGCCACAGAAAATCATGTATTCTTGGGAGGTGCAACTTGAAAGCCTCTGAGTTTGGGTCTTCTGCCCAGCAGCAGAGCATATTTAACACCTGAATAAAAGATTTAGGCTTAGAAAAGAAGCCTTTCAATATATAAAACTCATGTACACGCAATGTATTTACAAAATAAAGAATTAGAGTGTAGGAAGGGGTACAACAAGAATCACTTAACCAGGCTATCACTTCCTAACCATGGATTATGGAACATTGATAAATACGAAGAGAACAACATAATATGGCCTACAGTCTCTTGTTGATTTCCACCCCGTTAAGTAATGATGCAAAAACCAGTGCAGTTTCTGTTTTGAATACTATTCTTCAAAATTGTAATGGAATTCTGATGCAATTATACATGCATACGATCGTGGTATCTTGTAATAAACCTCTGTTGCAACTCAGTACATAGATAAAAAAAGTAATAACAGAAAGAAACAAAACTCGAACAGCATACAACTATTTACCTTGTTTACTGGCCCTATGCATATATAACGAGTATTTTCATCCTCATAATGAATATGTTCCATTGCAGTGCGAAGAGCCTTCTCTCTCAACTTCTTTCCAGGCCATCTCATGAGTACAGGCTCCACAAACTTGTCAAGAGTTGCCCAAAGTATGTCTTGTACAAGTGGGTGTGGGTAGTAAAGATCTTCCTGCAAATAAGTAAGATGAATTATTTTAGAATAGCATAAATGAAAGCAAGTGAAAAGAATTTTATCCTCATTGCAGTCAAACAAAATAAAAACAGATGTAAACAATATCAGAGTTGATCATGACAACAAAATTCAATCTCTCAAATGTGCTATTTTGGACGATATCAAAGCATTTATAAAACCTGATTATTTATCTGAAATGTCGAGTACAGGTGGAGAATGAATACGAACCTTTGCACAAAGGTTTCGGGCATCATTCCAATTTATGTCATGATAGGGGACGGTAAAAAGTTCCTTTCTCAAAGCTAGAACTGTGGATGTGATAGGTCCAACAAGCCTCCTCCCATATATGTATGACATAGGCAGGTAAACCATTCGGCAGTGACACCACATCCTACCTGAAGGGTTGAGTAAGACTTTAGCTCGATAGTAACTAATCTCGTCTAATGAATTATCTCCACATTGCAATGACAGTAAGGAAGGAAATTCTATGTATGCAATGATGAGTAGACTGTTTTAAGCCCCTATTGAATATATATAAGCATTAAACTGACTAATGTTGAATTAAAAGCACCCAAAAAACTACATCTACAAACTACTTCAAGAATAAATTTACTGTGATGGCTTGATCAGACAATTTCATCTTGTTGCACCTGATGTGAGCTTGCCTTTTGAGAATATTAGCCACTAAACAGGCAAAGTATTTTTATTTGAAAAAAATAGAAGTAGGTCTTACGAAAAGTTTTAATACGTTTGCATAATAAGATGAAGAAGAGGCATCACCTGGATGCACAGGAAGGAAATATGGAAGGATCCACATCTCAGGAGGCATGGGATTATTTCCGGACCACTCAAATACACCAAGTACCTATTTTTAGCAACATATATGAGAAAAATAGATAGGTAACATGCAATCAGATAAGCAAGATCAAGGAAAAGTAGTTATACAGAAAGCCAGAATTTTCCCCAGGATGTTATGTAAGTGGCACCACCATGGTCCAAAATCCACTTCCGCCCTTTCTCCATTGCTCCGTCTCCATCATTGGCCCCTTCACCGAGCAATCTCAAAGTAACATAGTTCAAAGCACTACCAAACATGGTGCTATGGCCCTCAATGTGTAGACCCCACCCACCATCTATATTCTGTAGTTATGACATTCTATTAGTCTCAATGACTTGAAAACATAAAAGATAAAGAATTGCACAGGAGAAGCAACTAGCGTTATATGTTTATCATAAAGCATATCCAAAGTAACGAGAATATTAAGCTATGCATGCCTGATGATTGTAAAGGTAACGACATATCTCCCGTTTATGCTCTTTAGATAAGACTGCATTCAGTGCCCCAGTAACAGTTAGAGTGATAACCTGATTCATGGATTAACTTACACTGTCAGCATTACATAGATTATTTATCTGTTAAAGAAGGTCCTATCTCACATGGATAGAAATATAACTGTAGTACAAAAGATAAAGAACTGGGCATGAGCAACTGGAACTAACCAAACCGGGCAATAAAAACATCGGGCCACCATAGTCTCCAGGCCAGTGTCCATCATCCGCCTGAAGGGTTGAATGGAAACCTATAGCTCTTCTTAATACATTTGTTACTTTGTCCTCGGTGATATCTTCAGCATCTTTTATATTGACTTTTGGTGGGGAAGCAGAGAGTGATCTCTCCTTTGCAAACTGCAAGTTTGAAAATAAAGTGAAAATAGCATCAGATGTGAAAGGATACACTAGAACAAACACATATAGAAGCTTACAGAATAAAGAAAACTAGGTATTTCACCACTTGAGGTTATAACTTATAACGACAACCCAAATCCTAAACTTCTGCCCTTAACCAAGTCAGTTACTAGCATATTAATTATTTTGAAATCCACAGAGAAATACAATAACTCATATCCTTCAAAATTCAAATACAGGTTATTTAAGTATGCATATACTGATATACAGCTTAAGGGAGAACGAGGATCTGATAAACAATGAATACTTGTAATAAATTATATATATAACAATTTATGTGAAGGACTTTTGTGATTCCAGATTTCCAGCAAACCTAACTATCATCATATATTCATATAGTTACTAATCTAGTTAACCAAAATGAAAAAAAGTTTATCATCTTCCTTGTTCATCATTAGACATTTAGACCATATTGTCAAGTTGTTACTAATCCAGGATTTAAGAACAATCATACTTTTGACATCCAATTTCACCAATTTTGTTTTTATGGCCATAGTTGTGCAAGGCAAACAAAAACCAGCCAGGTGTATTCAAGCTAAAGGTCCACACTCCACACCAAGACAAGACAGATAATGACATGAGTATGACACTAAAATTCAAAGTTGTTATATAGTTCTATGGTTACTTTGCCATTTTCTTTCCCAGTTAGAAACCCGTGTATTACACAGGTTTAATGAAGGAAATATTAAGTACTTAGTAATGAAGATTTAGGAATTATAAAAACAATATTTTGATATAACATCATATATTAAAATTACGTATAAGGAAACATTATATTGTTAGTAATGAAGAACTGAGAAATGTTATGTTTTATTACTATTGCTTTATTTAATTAATGTTTTAAATTAAGAAATAGAATACGAAGGGGTTATATAATAGAAGCGGGAAAAATAATTGTGACACGAAGTGCAACTAGTTACTTATTTATGTATGTATAGATTTGTAATGTTCAGTTTTGCCCCTGTTCTTGCAGGCGTTATACTTAGCAATAGTTGGTGGGACATATTACTTGGTAGTGATCTCAACTTTTACCTATATTCCTAGTCATTATATGGGTGGATATCACAGGTTTGAAGAGAATGTCGCATCTTTTGCATTGTCACTTAGAAGCTTTATAAATGATACAATTCTGTTATCTTGAACTCTATAAACATTTTGCAGATACACAAGCATGTTGGCTGTTGGTGTGGGCTTTTTGCTTTTTCTATTGACTAGTTTCTCTGATCCAGGAACTATCAATGCTGAAAATGTATCTCAATATCTCTCTTTATACCCCTATGACAACGTAATTTATTCAGAAAAAGAATGTTCAACCTGCAAAATCTTAAAGTATGTACACACATTGTTTTCATCGGACTTCTCACTAGCGGTGGCAAAATGGGTGGGTCAACAGCGTTGGGTTCACCTCGAACACATTTTTGTCTGTTTCATAGTCTTAAATTAATAAATAGTTCGTGAAATATGTGATACAAAAACTATAATATTTCAACTATAGAATTCAATATTTTCGTGAAATATGTTGTCAGCCTATTTGATATGTTTCATTTTTAGCTAAAAATCGTAATTTAACCCATTAGACCCATTATAGATAAGGCATAACCCAAGTCAACCCATTTATAAGTAAGGGGTCGAAATTGCCACCATTACTCGTCACAATTATCTTCTGAGATAGATGCTAATCAGCGTTTGCTATGCTAATATTTTCTTGTTATTTTTTCGTCACTCAGGCCTGCTCGGTCCAAGCATAGCAGCATATGTGATCGCTGTGTTGCGCGGTTTGATCATCACTGTGGATGGATGGTTTGACTTCTTTTCTTGTTTTATAAAAAAAGTTCTTTTAAAATATAATATACTGTGAGCTGATCCTGATTCTAATCATTTCAGAATAATTGCATAGGGGAGAAAAACACACTTTACTTTGTAATGTTTCTTCTTTGGTGAGTTAATCTCGCTTTAATTAACTGGCATATTTTTAAATTGATCTTTGTTCTAGACATATGATGAAACTTCACCCTTCAGGCATTTCTTTCTGTGTGTATACGGAACCGTTGCGATTGGCTTAGTTCTTGCTGGCCGATTAAAAGAACTAGAAGTTGTATATATTTTAACAGGTGCCATTAATGTTTATAATATCTTTAGTTAATCGTTGCAAGAGCATATTAAAATCTTTATTTTAATGTTTGTGTTCTCATTGCAGCATATTATGGCATTGAAAATTCATACAGGAGTTTGGCTCCACATGTTGTACAGGTTAGTTGTGCTAAATGTCAAAACGTGTTAACAATACTTCAAGTCACATGACATTGAGAGGAAAGAATGCTGGCACCAGACGTAGGCCCGTATTATTCATTACCTTGCTATCCAAATCGGCCATATAACATACATTCAATATCTCTCACGCGATCCATCTACTTATTTCCATCCTCTTTAACTTTTCACATCAACTCCACTTCCCTACTTTTCAAATCTAAGATTAAAGAAACTTTACAACCGGTAATTTTTCGCACTCAACTCTCGTCAACCAACATTTGACTCTATTGTTAAGGATCCAGACCAAAATGCAATCTACTCCACTACATGTAAACAGGCCATTATATATTTACCACAATGTAACTAACATTTCCTAACCTCCTATAACCACAAAGCTACTGTAACACTCCATAAATATTCAAATCATCAAACAAACACAATGTAAAACCCTAACACATCAATAACAAACATATATTCACTTAATCAGCAAATGCCTTAATTAACCGTACCTGCATACGCATAAGCAGATCTGAACTATGCTTCTTCTCGAACCGATTATCACGAAACGTCTTCCGAACCTTCTCGACTTCAGCGAGCTCCTCAACGGACCCTAGCGTCGGATCAAACTCCCAAAACTGCCGGCCGACGTGATCGTTCGTCGTACGGAGCCACGGACTCCCTCCCTCTGCGATCTTCAACCTCCACATTGTTTAACTTCACAACCAAATCACAAAATAATTAGATCGTCATGGTTTTAGCTACATATTTAACAATTAGAGTAACAGAAACATCAATAGATGCGTGATTTCATACATTTTGTACAGATTTGTAAGGTTTTAAGTGTGAAATTAAGTTTGGAAGTAAATTGTTTGCGTTTGGTTACCGATTTGTGAAGAGGAATAGGGATGAAGCTGAATATACTACGTGTGGGACTAGTACAGCTTGTAGCACCTACTCATACAGTCATACATATCTTGCTTTGCTTTAGAAATGCTGTTTTTTTTTAATCCTTGAAGAATCATATTGCTACAAAAACAATCCCTTTTGTTTAGTGACGAGCAAATGGTATCAAATTCCGAAATTCAACCGGTACCGGTACTCAATTTACCGTATCAAATCTTTTCTGTAACAATAAGGTATCAACTTTTAGGCGTTTTTATCAATTGGGGCTTTCAGTTCGGTACGATACCGGTATTTTTACTGATTTTTACATTCAAATATTGTGCATTACAGATACTGGTATTGTATTGTATCTTACGGAACGTTTTCAGTACCGGTACCCAATTTTAATGACTTTCGAGATTGATACATTTGGTAACGGTACAAGTTTATCCCTACCTTTGTTGTTTAACATGGTCTATAAACTTTGTTTTTTTAAGAGTCATTGGGGACTCATAATTCTACAAAAACAATCCTATTTTGCACTAAAATCAATTTATTTTTTTAAATGCTTCACATAATTTATTTTATTTTTTTACTAGATTGTTAATTTGTGTTTGAAATGTAGTATTTGCATGGCATAGGTGTTACAAGCTAGAATAATATTTTTTATATCGATTTAATTGTGATGATTAAGGTCTTATGGTATAGTATACATGATAATGTGGGGTTATTGTAAAAATGTGCTGCTGAACGGGAATAACACGGTTTATGTGACAAGAAAAATAGTCTACGATATGTCAATTTTAACGTGTCATTGAAAATAAAAGTCCCTAAAATAGTGTATTGCAAATTTGCAATGTAATCCTTAATCATCCTAGTGGTAGCTCCAAAGTGACAATGAATTGAGATATCCTCGTGGAACAACTTATGGATCCATATATCTGTGGAAAGTGTTGGTTGTGTGTACCGTGTAACAATCAAAGTCGTAGGTGATTATACAAGTGAAGGGGAGCACGTTACTATCATGAAAACATCAGCTAGTATCATAATATCTTAATAAATCAAAGCGAATACTAGAGAAGGACCCTGCACAGCATCGGTGACCATGTATGCGATCCTATCTTAGTAATAAAAACTGGAGTTATTGAGTAGACATAGGTTCATTAAATAGTGTATGCTATAAAGGATATAATCCTAACTAGTTATTTTCGCAGCCACGCGTTGCGGCGACAAATAATAGGTAATCAATTTTTCAGCTACGAACTAGTGTCGAAGAAGTTGGTTCTTGGTTTTTGTTGCTTGAATCGCCTTTTGTGAATATAGGAAGGGATCTTGGTTTCTCAAGTGTGGTTGAAGCTGGTTACTGTTGTCATGGTTTTGGGTTAAAGCCTAATAAGAGTTCAATAGTTTCATCAAGTTCAAGTAAATATTTCATTTCACATGATTTGCTTTATTCTGTGACGTTGAAATCATTGATGTCGCATTTGATTAAATTCCACAAAACAAACCACAATCTTCATACTTATACAAACAAAGAATGACAAAAAAGATAGTCAAATCAATCGACTTGGATCTTGATTATCATCATCGTCAAAACAACGGCTCAGTGCCGTCAGCTTGCAACCGGAGCTGCCATGTCAAGAAGCAGGCTACCATCATCGCCGACCAATTCCAACAAACCGACAACACTTTACGGCTACAAATTAATAAACCTGGATCATTTAAGGCATGTCATATTTTAGTAATTACATTTCTACAAATTAAAATGGATGCAGGAGAGAGAAACAGAGAGCCTGGCCTTTTAGAATTAGAATGATGCCTTTAATTAGGGAAACGTAGGAAAAGGAACCAACATGTGGACAAATCTGGGAAGTGGATCAATCGCTGAATTAGTACTGTTCACCTCAATTGGAATTGTATATAAATAGAATATGGAATAATATACACACGTAGAGAAATAAAATAACTAATTTATTTATTTTTTATTTTTTTTTTTGAACGGCCAACGGTACACACCAATAATGAAGCCTCGCACCCTTCAGGTCTGGTCCTCGGGCCCCCCTAAGGTCCAGCCCCTCATTTCAGAATAACCCTACTCTGAGTAGGATTCGAACCTGTAACCTCCCAGGGCAGGAACCCCACAAAGTGATTAAACCTTCTCACCTCCATTACAACCAGTAGACTACAACATTATTGGCATTTATTTATTTTGTAAACTAGCTCTATTGAATGTTCTAAGAACTTGCAACGGTGGAAAACAAAAGATGAATGATCCTTTATGTCGTAACATGTTTGTTCCATAGTATGTCCTGACCTTTCAAACTAGGGGTGCAAACGAGCCAAGCAGCTTGCGAGTTACTCGAGTTCAGCTCAGTAAAAAGCTCGAAACGAGCTGAGCTTGAGCCTAAAACAAAGATCGTTTATCAATCGAATTCGAGCTTGAGCCTGACATGTGAAGCTCTTCAAACTCGTCGAGCCTTAAGTGTTATATCAGTTTTATTAATATTCAATAATATTTACCCCTCATTTAACCTTGTTTACTTAACGAGCCTGAGCCTAGCTTCATTTATCAAGCTCACGAACCTATTATTTATATTATTTTATTTTATATATTAACTAATAGGTAGCAGACGAGCCGAGCACGAGCTTAAGAAATTTCTAACGAGCTCGAGCTTTGAAAACAAAGCTCCAACTAAGGCGAGGTCGAGGTCTCATAAGTTTTTTCAAGCTTTGCACCCGTGTTCCAAACTATATGAAATAAGCCTCAACTAGAGAATGAAATTTGTTGAACCGAATTTTCTTATCACGTATTATAATTATACCTTTCTAACCTCAAAACTAAACACATTTTAACTTGACGTCTAACGAGTCAATAAAAGTCACCCCTATTGCTAATTTGCTATAGATATAGATGGGTGCAAATAAAATACTGATATAAAATAGTTATTAATTATTTGTTGAAGCAACCAAATTTGAAATTTCCATACTCACTTCATTTGATTCTTTCAAGTTTCAACAGACTATAGTTATGACTTAATTATATAAAATGATTAACTAATTTTATGACCTACATTACGTAGAATCTCGGTTTCTTATTTTTCCATATTCTAAAATTGAAATTATTTAATAAAACATAACCAAGATTAGCACGTTGATACATAACTTGATCAAACTTGGTGTTTTTTTAACAACTCCTTATATTTCCTATTTTTTTAAACATTTTTTTTTTTGCTATTTCAAGAAATTTAAACTTCACGTGTTTATTAAAATCATGGACTTGATTCTTTAACTTCCTTTATTATTACGTTTCCTTTTTAATCAAAAGTTTAATGTTATGTATATAGAGTAGTTAACTACTTAACTCCAACATGTGCCAGGAGATGTAAACATTATACTTTACCACAAACCCTCTATAAACAATTTGTTGTTGTGAACCGATTTTTTTCAAACAAATATGAGTATACACCTGAATTTGGAATTTGTGCCGCGCTTACAGTTGTGCGCATATAATGTGTATATGTGTGGCCCTCAGGAGCAAAAGTAAAGTTGCACTAATTTTAACATTATTTTTCTAATTTCGTGAAAATAACGTTAAAAACAACGGACGGTTAATCATGCATCATGTGCTGGCGTTAATAGCCAAAAGACAGGGGGCAAATGCACCAATCGGGCTTGCCCCAATTGTTATGCCTTATGTCCAAGGCTTGATAGAAAACTACTATCGAGCTGAGGGTTTCTCATTGGAAGCAGTCTCTTTATTCCCACGGGGTAAAGGTAAGACTATCTATATCTTACCCTTCTCAGACCCTACCTTTATTTTGCTATTGGTGAGATTAAGTGATCATGATGATAATGACATGCATTTGGAATTCAAAATTACTTGACACGGTACATTGAGAAGAAAACTCTTGGTTTAACCGATAAACTTTACTGAAAAAATGAAAAGGAACAATTCTATTCAATTTAGTTTCAAATAAACAAAGAGGCTCAGTTTCGAAACATATAAAACCATGTGATAAAGAAAAGCATTTGATAACCCTTAAAGTTTAAACCATGATTTAAGACATCTTTAACCCATGTTTGAAACATCATATTTAGTCATAAATGGACTTGCGAAAGTAAGAATACGTTATCGAACCAATACAGATAAACTTTTCCATAAGACTTCTTGACTGGTAAAAAAGAACAAATAAAGTTATAGTTGACTCGACCACTGGACTTAGTCAAGTTGGGACGCGGCTTGGATCATTTACATCCATATTTTCAATAATCATATGATAACGGTACACAAAATACACTATATCACACCAACTCTACATTTCTCAACTAAGTTGACTACAATGAGACAACACCTTTTGCAAACATGAATGGTTAGCATGCTCCTTTACATAAACACTATTAACAAAAGCATAAATAGCGACATTCATATGTTATTGCTAGATTAAAGATAAAACCTCTCAAAGTCGACATTACAACAATAGAACCGTTCATCCGCTTGTGATTAAAGATGCCTATCCACCCATGTTGATCGGTACATACAAAGAGAATACAATTCCATGAATACATTATAATCAAGTAACCAACACCAGTGAATTTCTCTGCTTTTCTACGGTTTATCTTATCTCCAAACCTCTCAAAACTCTCTAATTTTCATGGCAATTACAAGTACTGTTGAAATCCACCTAAAGTTGTATAAGGAAACAGTCAACTTGTTGTTTGGCTGTAAGATGTGCTCCCAAACATTTAGGTAATGTTGGCGAGACAACATAGATAGGTGGTGTTACAAAACACTTTGTGTGTTTTCTAAAGCGCTAGCAACTATCTTTTCATCCTTTGAGTTGTTTTCCCCTATAGCCGGTAACAAATAATTTCATCAATGTAGCGTATTTATTAAGTAACTATGAGAGAGTTTTCACACATTCACTATATTTTTAACATACAAAACACGTAAAGATCAATATGAGATGATGTAGAGAATGGGTTAATAAACTTATTTAAAATTCTCGAGCTGAAAACTTAGTTAAAATAACATTATTTCTTTTTTAATTAATTATTCTTAAAAAAAATAATTACATTCTACATATTATGTCATCTTTCAACCAATTTTTGTTTTTTTTTGTTTTTTTTTGTCTGTTTTTACCCATATAGACTATCCATCCTCTTTTTATTTTAATTTTTATTACACAGAACTCACTCTCTAGATGGGTTGTTAACAACCATATTCTACCTATTCTCATTGTAGAAATGTCATGAGAATAATTCAATCACATCCATTGTCATCAAAACTTTAAAAAAAAAAACCTAGAATACAAACAATATTCCATTACAACCAATCATATGTATCCTTAATATCCCAATGCCAAACACCCCTACGCCACCCTTAATCCATATAACTCCAACATCATAAATCCAAATCCAAATACCCCTAGCTTGTAAGTTGTAACCTTATTGGTAAAATAATAATAATAATAAAAATAAATAAATAATAATATGGTAGAATGAATTTGCCTTTGATAGACAAGGGTTCGCAATTCAGAAAGGGGTGACGACGCAGCTTGTTGCCCGTCTACCTTTTACTGTGATGTAACTTTCGTATATTTTTTTAATTATATAATTCCTTAAAAAAAGTAGTAAAATGAAACTTTGATTTAGAAAAAAAAGAATGAATCGAATAAAGCCATGTGAGTGAGTCGGTCGGTCCAACAAAGGTGTCGCTTACGTCTTTTATCGCCACCTTCTCTCTCACCGGTTTAGCATATTCCTTTCCAATACCTCCGGCGACCCCTTCTTCTTCTTCCCTCCTTATTTTACGCCTCTTATTTTACGCCTCACCATTCACCCAAATTCACCCCAAATGCAAATTCAAATTCATATTCATCACTCATCTTTTCCGGTCACCGGACCTTTCCTTTGACCACCGTCACACCACACCATTTTAATAATTATTATTATATGCATCCTTTCTGTTGCCTTCCCACCGATCACAATAATCCCATGCCCATCACTCCCAATTATCACAACCACAATAATATTAACAATAATAATATTAATATTAATAATAATAATAATAATAATATTAATAACAACAATTACGGCAACAACAATAGTAGGGTATCGGATTCCGTACGGACGATGAGGTTAGCAACTGGGGATCAAAGGGATGTGAAGATTAATGATATTGTAGGGGATGGGATATCTGGGGTGTTGAATAAATGGGTTAATTATGGGAAAGGATGGAGACCTAGATGGTTTGTGTTACAAGATGGGGTGCTTTCTTATTACAAGATTCATGGGCCTCATAAGATTGTTGTTAGTAAAGAGACGGAGAAAGGGGCTAGGGTTATTGGTGATGAGTCTTTTCGTCGCTTGTCTCGTCATCGTGGTTCTGGGGTTAATGGGATTGGTAATAATAATAATAATAGTAGTTCTTCTCATCGGCCGTATCGGAAGCCTGTTGGTGAAGTTCATCTTAAGGTGGGTTTTTTTGTTTTGTTTTGTTTGGATGATGATGATGATGATCGGTGTTGTTGTTTATGTTTAGATTTGGATTTGGTGGGAATTTGATTGCTTTGATTATGTTATGTGTTGGAATAATCTGTTTGATATAATAGGCTGCTTTGTTGGAATACTGTTGAGACATTGTCATAGGCCGTAGGATGTCGTTTGGGATGTAGGACAGGCGAAAAATGGGTATATGGGTTGTATGAGGTGGTGTTTGCTAAATCATCCAGCCCATATGGTGCGTTTGTCTGACACATAAATGACATAGTCATATGACCCGTATGACCATTTTCGCTTGGCAGTTGGCAGTGAGCAGTATGGCATCACTGGTGTATCTGTAGCAAACTAGCAACCCCATAATTTAATTTATCGTTTCTCTTGGTATCGTATTGATGAATGCATATATTCACTGATGTTTCGTTCTGTGTCTTGCTGGTTGAAACCTTTCTTTGAGCATCTATGTTGATGTGTTACATATTATGGTTTTGTGTATTGCCTTTTATATTTTTTTACTGCACATCGTAAAGTTGTTTTGTAAACATGTTCTAGGTTTCATCTGTTCGTGAAAGTAGGTCAGATGACAGAAGATTTTCCATTTTTACTGGAACAAAAAGGTTGCATTTGAGGGCAGACACGAGGGATGATCGAATTGCATGGATGGAAGCTTTACAGGCTGTGAAGGGGATGTTTCCTAGAATGTCCAACAGTGAATTAATGGCTCCGATTGGTGGCGTTACACTATCAACAGAAAAGTTACGGCAACGGTTATTGGAAGAAGGTGTAAGTGAAGCAGCCATTCAGGACAGTGAAACTATTATGATGACTGAATTTTCAGCAATGCAAGATCAATTAGTGCTTCTTAAGCAGAAGCATTTGCTTCTCATGGACACACTACGTATGCTAGAGGTACATACAGTACTTCATATTCATAGGAATAAGAGCCATCCTACTAAAATTGAATTTTACTCGAATTGAAAGTTTACGTGCACGACAGCAGGGGGGTCGGTCATAGTTTGTGCTTCAAGCAGGAAGCACTTTGGTGTACTTTTAATGCCTTTTTAGTGACTTGAACTGAAGGTCTTCTGTAGAAAATGAATGTTCGTACGGAACTTTATGTTTAAATGGTACCCAAATGTCATTAGATTGTAACTACATCAGCATATGTCATTGCGATATAAACCACCATTAGTTTGGTCAAGTTATTCATGCTTGAAAGGCTCTCTATGTATTAGGTTCTTAGAACCTAGAAATGGTGTAGTGTAGAGCCTTCTGTTATTCTATTTTTTAATAAGTTACATGACGGGCTAAGCAGTAAATTTCATTGACACTTAGATGAAGAAATCGCTTACTAATTGTTAATAAATATAATCTCAACATTTGTATTTTTCTTAGAACATACTATTGTATATAAACTCTATATCTAACTGTAACCGTATCATGCATGGTAATATGGTATTCTTTTTTTTTTGTCAACCGGAAAACGCACTGGACCTCACCAATACCTTGCTAACCAATGGGATTGGTTAGGTAGCCTTCAAGGGGTTAAAGCCAGAAACTAGTCGAAGCTGGATTTGAACATGAGACCTCTGCTAGAGGGACTCAATCGCTTACCACTGTGCCACCCCCTTGAAGGTTTGGTAATATGGTATTATAGTAGATGAGAAGACCACAATGCTCTATATCTCTCCTATTAATTATTTGCAAGTCTTGGGTAATTTTTTTTTTTTTATTGATTGTAGACAGAAAAGGTTGACCTTGAGAACACAGTAGTAGACGAGAGCCAAAGGCTGTCAAAGGAGGTTGGGGCAACTTCAAGATTTAGGCAAGAAAAATACAGTGGTATGCTTATGAAACTGGTTTAGATGAGCCTATTTTTTTTTTCATTCGGTTGACTTCTGAGATTGGTTTTTCTGCCTACAAGGAATATACGATAATATGGTTTGTGTTGTTTTTTCTGCCTTTCTTGTAATTTTATATTTTCTGTTATTTTTTCAGATGCAAGCCCAAGTGAATCAGAGGATGATAATGATAGAGGAGATGCTGCAGAAGAAGAGTCAGATGATGAAGATAATGCTTTCTTTGACACCAGGGATTTTTTGTCATCAGGTTCTTTTAAAAGTAGTGGGTCGGACATGAGGTCATCATCTTTCACATCAGATGATGAAGATTCTCAATTTAATGAACCAGAAATTGACGCTTCGATTAGATCAGTTGGTACCAGTTTTCCTCGTGTTAAGAGAAGGAAGAAGTTGCCAGATCCCGTTGAAAAGGAAAAGGGTGTAAGTCTTTGGTCAATGATCAAAGATAATATTGGAAAAGATCTTACCAAAGTGTGTCTTCCTGTATACTTCAATGAGCCTATTTCTTCTCTGCAAAAGTGTTTTGAAGATTTGGAGTACTCATATCTTCTTGACCGTGCATATGAATGGGGCAAAAGGGTGAGTGTGTTTAATTATTTGAAGTTATAAATATCATGATACTGAAAAAATGGAGATCTAAGTCAATTTAGCTCCTGTAGTGTCACTACATGAGATTCTGTTTTCATATTTTTTATCCCCCGTAATAAGTTGAATATTTATGTGGTTCTGCTATGTCATCTTATTATATGCTTAATTGACTCTGCTACAGACCTTCTTACGCTTGAGTCTCACCAATTCATTATCAATCTGTTTTAGGGTAACAGCCTTATGCGGATTTTGAATGTGGCTGCATTTGCAGTATCTGGATACTCGTCTACTGAAGAAAGAAGCTGCAAACCTTTTAATCCATTGCTAGGGGAGACTTATGAGGCGGATTATCCAGATAAAGGCCTTCGTTTTTTCTCCGAGAAGGTTTGCTCTTTACTAGAGTCTAAGACAGAATTATTATTATTATTATCTTTAGCTTTTTTAGAGTGATATACTCACTTAATTGTTTTAATCTTGCAACAGGTCAGTCATCACCCAATGATTGTAGCATGTCACTGTGAGGGTAAAGGATGGAAATTTTGGGGAGATAGCAACTTAAAAAGCAAATTTTGGGGCCGTTCAATACAGCTTGACCCTGTCGGGGTGTTAACTTTGGAATTTGACGATGGAGAAATTTTTCAGTGGAGTAAGGTACTGCATGAATTTTTGTCGACAATTTTCTATTCTTTTGCAAGATTCGTCTCATGTTGGATACTTTCAGGTAACAACATCCATATACAACCTTATTTTGGGGAAACTTTATTGTGACCATTATGGGACGATGCGTATCCAAGGGAACCAAAACTATTCCTGTAAGCTGAAATTCAAGGAGCAGTCTATTATAGAGCGGAACCCTCATCAGGTTTTTCGAGTTTCTGCCATTTCCTCATGTTTTACTTCTAATATATTTGTTTTGACTGCTGTGTGTTGTCTGATGTTAGATTCTGGTGTGATATTTACTGAAATAGGATTAGTAGACATTTTTGTTTATTGGTTTAGTAAATAGTATTAGGGTTACTTACTTTCTGGTTTGTTGACCCGCTTCAGGTACTATATGTCTATCTATATATGATGAGTTTGACTGATAGTAGTTGCAATCTTCAATGCTTTTATGACAATCCAGTATTACATGTTCTAAAATCCCACAACTGTTTGATGGAATAGAGATGTGTGGCCGTGTAGGGATTGATTGCACGAGTGTGTTATTTGTATTTTGTATTGTAAAGATCATCTTTCCATGATGTCTATAGGTGTTGTCTTATGCACTGATGAACCTTTTTGTTTAAGCTCAAAATGACATGTAAACATAACACTTGGCCCCTTTTAGTTGGTTCTGGCCTCAGGGTGTAGGCTATGTAGCTTCACCATGCTCTATCAGAATTAGTTAAACTGATGCTTAGTTATTTAGCATGTTCTGTGTTATTATGTGACAGATTTTTAAACTGTTTAAAATTTGGTAGAATTGAAAATCCGTGTGTAGAGCACATGTTCACATCTTGTAGTTAAAACCTAATCTTGATGCAGGTACAAGGCGTTGTTCAAGATAAAAGTGGAAAAACTGCAGCAACTTTAATCGGCAAATGGGACGAAAGCATGCATTTTGTTAACGGAGACTGTTCTGGGAAAGGAAAAGGTGACCCGTTTTCAGATGCTCATTTGCTGTGGAGAAGAAGCAAACCTTCAAAATTCCCCACAAGATATAACCTAACTCGCTTTGCTATAACTTTAAACGAGCTTACCCCTGGACTTAAGGTAAAACTAATTCTCTATAACGTAGAAAATCTATGTTTTTTTTTTGTATATTTAAGATTGTTTTAATAATTTGGTGGTTTTTATCTTACTAAGGAGAAGCTTCCACCAACTGATTCAAGGCTAAGACCGGACCAAAGGTGTTTAGAAAACGGTGAGTATGAAATGGCAAATGCAGAGAAGCTAAGATTAGAGCAACGCCAGCGACAGGTACAAGTTTGTTTATACATAGTTTTTAAAAACCTTAAAAATTGCATCTTAACCGACGGTGATGTATGTAAAATATGATTCAGGCAAGGAAAATGCAAGAGAGAGGGTGGAAGCCACAGTGGTTTGCGAAGGATAAAGCAAGTGATACTTTTGTTTACACAGGAGGGTATTGGGAGGCTAGAGAACAAGGTAATAAGTGGGATTCATGTCCCGATATTTTCGGACAATTTTCTTCAGATCAGACATTAGACTGATGAGGTTGCTGTTATCTAGATCCATGAAGATGTTCATAGAAGGCTCCCCATTCCCCTGCCTTGTATTTTGTTCTTCCTATAGTTTTTTTTTTTTTTTTTTGGTCTTTTACTACAAGGTTAGATCTTCACTCATTAAAACATATTTTATACAAGTCGGAAATCGCGACTATTTGAGATTTTTTTTAATTAATGAAAGGTTGATTCGGTAATCCTTTCCTGGCTGCAATTCGGCTTTAGGACCGTAAGTGTTTTTCTATTCACAAACCAAAGAGTCATTTTGACACTCAACCTCCTAATATTCATTGCATCATGTTAGCACATTGTTTGTGTTCATTTTCAACCAATTATTTTAAAAAGAATACATTATTTTTTTAAAAATGGCTTATAAATAAAATTATTATAGTTCTAATACTTAATAAACGTTTTCTTATATGGCAAGGTGGCCAACAGCCACTGGTTTTGCTCTTTCTCTCTCTGAAGCTCTCTCTCCCCCTCTCTACCTTCTCTCTGCGACCACTTTCTGTCTTTGAATTCGGAACTCATCTCTCTCACACTAAACCAACAAAATTGCCAAAGTAGCCTTGATAACATGTGGGCTTGTCGGTGACATAGCCATCGACGTGTGTGTTTAAAAGTATTTAAATATATTACTAATCATTTAATATATAAGTGAGCTATTTATGTTTGTTCATTCAACTAAACAAGTATGAAATCACATACATTAACAAGCTCTTTAACTCGTTAAGCATAAATGATCAATTTGTCATTTATCAAAGAACCAAGATGCCAAATAAAAACTAGAAAACTCAACAAAATATCTTTGTAATAGATATAATGTGTTTTTTATTTACCTTACTTTTTTTTAATTAATATATGTTGTTTCAAATAGAAAATAGAAAAAAACAACTTATAAAGGTGAAGTGATACAACTATACAAGTAAAAACAAAAGAAAACGAAGTAGTGGAAGCAAAAGTAATGTTAGCATTTGGACATTACCTACAACAACAAATCTGGACAGTACCAATAAAGAGAACCTTTGGCCCATTTCTATATATTAAACCTAAAAAACCTTTCCACGTAATACACCTACTTTGCTCCTCAACTCTATAAAAGATAACCTTTTCAATACCTTTTTTGTTGTTGACATATTTAGTCTTTTTAAAAAAGTTATATATTTGTATTTGTATGAGTGATCTGAAATTTTATTTTAGTATGAAAAGTTAGAAACATATATTTAAGAGTTAATAGCCAAAATCGTCCCTGAGGAGCAAAGTAGGTGTATTACGTGATAAGCAACTCTGGGGTTGCAGAAGTGGAGATGGTGACGGTGGTGGGTGTTTGATGGTGGTTGTCTGCTCTCTCTCTATCTCTCTCCTCTCTGCTCTCTCTCTCTCTCTATATATATATCTCTCTCTCCTCTCTCCTCTCTCTCTATCTCTCTCTGCTCGTATAAGCTTAACCACCATGAACTCAAAGGTTTTTGTTTTTATTTTTTTTCTTTTATTTATTTAGCCTTTAAATACAAAATGTCTAAAATGCCCTCGATTTTGTAGGCAAAAAGTCAAAAATGCCCCCAGAGTTAACGAGATAAGTTAACTGGGTTAGTGTCAAGGACGAATGTGGCAAAAAATGTAAAGCCTACGGACTCAGATTTAAAAGGTTTGGGTTTTGGACTGAAGTGGCAAAAGTGACCAAACCTCAGGGACGATTTTGGCTATTAACTCACTTTATATTTAAAGCATCTTTCAGTAAGAACAAGCCTTGTTAACATACATTAGATTTTACTATAAGTAGTGTCGGAGCTAGGTATTTTATCCTATGGTGTCATTTTTTAATACCCGGATTTACAATAACAAGAAGTCAAAGTTTTCGGATCAGGTCAAGTCGATTCGAATCAAATTAACTAATTAGATATGAAGTATAATAGTTATTGGTTTTAAAAGTTAGAAATACATGGACCTTTTAATAAATTAAAGTTTACTATTTAAAAATTAACAAACCAAGCTTAATTTTAAACTATAAAGTTGTTTTATTAAGTAAAACGTTTGAAAAAAAAACACTGATGTCGCTCGTATTTTTTCTATTATGCGATACATATAATATGAAAATTTGAATGGTGTCGTTGACGAGTATGTGGCTCCACCAGTGACTATAAGATCTCCGACTTAGTGGTGAGTAGCATTGTAGTAGTAAGGATGAATATTTTGCAGTAATGGGACTCTGACGCTAACATAAATATTAGAATATAAAATGACAAGTGAAAGGAGAAGAAGAATGGTATACTAAATGCATAATAATGATTGTGGGCGGGGAATGCCCCTCGCTGCCTCGCACATTTAAGAGATGCGTTTTTGTACAAAAAGAATATTTTTAAACCGTTCGGTCACAACTCACAAGGGCATGTATAATATGATTCTTTGATCTACTATACAGTGATGCAAATTGTCTTGTCGGGATCTGCTAAAAGTCCAAAGTATTGCCTATTACTTCAAGTTGTTAGTTAACATGCAATTTATCAAATATTTACTCAATATATATATATATAGCTTAAAAGGTTTTTTTTTTTGAACGGCAAATTTCTTCTCCTTGTGGGACTTGAACCCATGACCTCCCCCTTAGGTGTTCCTAGAAGCTTTGCTTCTACCATTGGGCCACCAACCCCAATGGCATATAGCTTAAAAGGTTAGTATAATTTTAAAATTAAGATACTTTTTGGAGGATAAGGATGATTAATTTATCACAATTTGACTTCCCAATAAATAGTGTTGAAAGACTACAGATAAAGAACGAGAATTCAACTAATAAAATGGAATTTAGGGTTAGCCCTTCAAGACACTTGTGACTTGTCATTCATTGGTCATTATAGTATGAAGAAACATTTTCTTTTGTGTTGTTTAAACTTTGAAGTATCATATTCTTACTTTATTAAAGCTTTAAAAAACTGATATTTAGTTGAATAAATGTGAGAAGTGAATATGGTTCTTAGTTGAAGATACAAAACATTTTAAAACTACCCCTTTTAAAACTACAAACAACTAATTTCAGTTTTCACATCAAAATTCTTCAATATGAATGTATCATGTACTTGAAAAGTTTCAACAAATCAATATTACACAAACAAGAAATAAACTTTGATGTGAAAAAATAATAAAAGAACAGTATGTAGGGATTATACTAAACTTATATAGTTTTGATATAAACTAACCAAATAATGTAATTTCAAGAGGTTTTAAATCTAATATGTGACAACACCGTAGACAGTATCTCCCAATAAATTTGTTATATTAAACATTTAATGTTTTCATTTCAACTTAATGTTAATCTTTGCCAAGGGTGTTGTAGTTAGAATTATTGGTGTAAAGTAACATTTGCCGTTTAAAAAAAATAACAACTACTTGATTAGATCAAAAACCCGTTTTCATTATCACTAGCAGCATCGTTACATTCGGTGATCATCTCCACCACACTAGTCGAATTCGTTAGTTTCTCCGCTCTCAAAGCCTCACCTTCCCAGTCTGTTTGAACAAGTACCGAATACAACACTGAAAGCACACATGCAAATTGAGCCGACAAAAGACCAAACCACAAACCACTAAATCCCACTTTGTAAAAGAAGGCTAAGCCCACGGCCACAGGAGTCCCCACAAAGTAAAACGACCCGAGGTTGATACGTGCACCAACCGCAGGTCTAGCAGTTCCACGAAGGATCCCACAACCCGTGGTTTGGGGGCAATTGCCAAGCTCACATAGACCCATGATGGGCATGACGGATGAAACAAGCGATTGGAGCATGTGGTCATGGGTGAATAGGGCACTCCATTTGTCCCTAAATACAATTGTCCAAATGACATTAATGAAACCGACTACAAAAGCACACGCCAGCGCGACGAGGGCGGCTAGTTTAGCCTTGGTTGGTCTCCCTGCTCCGAGCTCATTCCCCACCTTCAAATCAAGTACAAAGTGTTATTAGCATAAAATGTTATTTCCACTAAATGCAAGTAGCATTGAAATTGCTTTTGACTAACATTAGAAAGATAAATACAATATTCTACCTCATACATCCCACAACCAATTACTTTATGAATTATTTATTTATGGAAACTTTGATCAAAAAGCAAATGTAAAGGCATAATTATCCAAAAAAAAGTTTACCAGATGCATAGATACGATTAATCACTATTTATAAGATGCGAATACATAATTTGAATAGAAACCGAATTAAATAATACATTTTATTAATTATGTGATATACTAAATCAATAATAAGAATCTTCACATCCTTCATCTAATAATTTCTTAATAGAAATAAAATTTAAAGAATCAGTCAAATAACAAAAGAAATTGAAAGGGATTTTGGTCATTCATATACTTATTACTTTTTTTTTTTTTTCTGTAATCAAGTCTATAAATTTATAAAACTAAACAAATAAGTCTTTATCTTTTTTATGATTAAGTTTCAAGATTTACAAAAAGCTTCTTCGTTACGGTTTTAGTTTAAAATAAATTAAATTAAATCATGTATGCTTACAAATATATATATTATATAAACAAAAAAAAATAAAAATGAAACTAAAACTACATTGTTAGTAAATATTGAAATGTGAAAGAGGTAAATATATGGTGGTACGTGTTTGGTAACAAGATAGAAATCACTGTTGGTTCTTGTTAGACAAGATCAACTAGTGCATATTTGCACCAACTAATGAAAAAAAAAAATACCTTTGTGAAAGGGAGAGACGAGAGTACCATACAAATTTTTTGATAAAAACCAATCACAATAAAACATGTGAATATTTGCACCAACTAGTGCAAGAACGATAATAATTGTAAGTTAATGTCTAATCAACTAAAAGTGTTAGCACACGCGACACAATAGTTATGGACTTGTGTAGTTTTGCATCAAGTGGCACAATTGTGTTTTACGCCTTTGTGTAATCGACACCTACATGATAGCATTCTACGTCAATGCAACTAGGTGTTGCATAAAAAAACATTCACGTGTCCGGTCTTGATTGAGTTTTTTTTATGAAAATATTTCATATGATTTTAATTTAACTTTTCAAAAAGTATATCAACGAATTTTATAATAGACTATTAAGTTTACATTAAGATTCTGGTGATTCTTTTTAACGGCACAAAGACTCGTTGTTCGGTAGGTATTGGGGACCTCTCGTCCCGGATGGGAACACCACCCCCCAGATTTAGGGAGGTTTATTCACAAAAACAATCATAATTCAACCGGATTAGAATACCTAGAGAAAAACCGATTTCAAAGATTTAATTTCTAGCTTCACATGTAAATCGAAAACATGATGTGATTCTTCCTCTACATTTCGAAAAAGCATACCTTTAAATTGAAATATTTCTTACTTTGTTAACCTTAAAAAAAATTAATATAAAACAAATGAGAAGAAAATATTTTTTTGTGTAATTGGTAGATGTCAGATTCAAGTTTTGGATTTTGGTAGAACCGCAATCTAAGATTGCGGTTGTGTCTTATGTGGCAGCTAAGTCGACTGGTGGTGCATTGTTGGCACGAACATGTAGGATATACCCACAATCTGAGATTGCGGGTTTCAGCATCACCTTGCACTTTTCCTCTCAGTCATCCATCCAGGCATCCACGTTGTTCAACTCAATTGCCACATAAGACAGAAACGCAATCTTAGTTTGCGGTTCTACCAACAACCACTTCTCACATCTATCATAGGCATAAAAGAATGTTGGATTTTCTACAAAAAAAACAAAAAATCGAGAAGAAAACATACAAGTATGAGAAACTTACTCTCGCAGAGACACAACCAGCCAAAGCCATAGGAACCGTATACATCAAACTAGTCGTCTGTATCAATATCCCAGTCCCCGCCACCGCCAGCCGTGGATTCTCTAAATATCCAGCAAGAACGGTCACGATCTCATACCACCACCACTCCAAACATATCCCCATACAACTCGTCACAGACAATCTCACCAACTCCCCTATCCCAATCCCATCCGTCCATCTCCACGTCCACCTCCACTTCCCATACACCCACACATACCCAATCATCAACACCATCATATTCACATTCGTCACCACCGTAGCCATCGCTACACCTCCCACACCCAATCCCATCCCTATAACCAACACATAATTTAACGGCACGTGAAACACAACCGCTATTAAACTACACCACATCATTGGTTTCGTCACCCCCTGTGACCGTAGATAAACCCGTAACGGTTGTAACAAACTGTTTGTTAACAAATCTGGAACAGAATATAAACAGTATGTTGCTGCCATTGAACTAATATCAACATCTTGTCCCATAAACAATAGAATTTGTTCTATGTTTATCCATAACACGCCAATAGGTATAATCACTAATAATAAGATGATCACCATACGGACTAAAGATGAAGATAATAAATCAAATTTGTTGCTGTTGTTGCTCCCGTATGCTTGGGAGCATACAGGCTCCAGTCCTGATGCTAGGCCGACTAGCACTGAGTAGCCGGTGATGTTAGTGAAGCCTAAGGAGAGTGAACCACCGGCTAGCTCTAGACTGCCTAGTCGGCCTAGGAACAGGACTGAAACAACAGCTCGAAGAAACACGAGCTGGTTCATGGCGGTTATTGGAATAGCCATTGACATGAGATGTTTTAGCTCATCCATTACCTGTTGGATTGATTTAGGTAATTACGTAACTGTTAGCAAAGGGTAACTAATATTTAATATAACGATGATAGATTGGAGTTTAGATTTAACCTGTGAGGTGGTAAAGCCTTTGTTGTTCATGACTTCACTCAGTTGATTTAGGTATCTGAACATACACTTTGAGAAGATATAGATGAAGATTATTCGTTATAAATATTTTTTATAAAAATAAGATCCAAATAACTAAATAAGTGTGAAGAAGCATACGGATTTAAATTGAAAGGAAATAGAAGAACAGAAACCAAGGTGGGAAGATGAGAGATCGCATGGATGGAGAAATAGAAGTGATTGTTGAGAGCTCATATTATGGTGGAGAAGTTAATTTGTAGGCATTTAATTTATATATTTTATTTACATGATTTTTGGATTTCTTATAAATGGATAAATATGTTTTAAGTATAATTTGTGGATTAGGAAGAAGAGAAAAATTATGTCTTTTTGATATATACATCAAATCATATATGGGTAAATTAAGCTTAAATTATCTAAACTATAGTTTAAAATATAAAGAGTAGTTAACTTATTAAGTGTCAGAAATATTTTTTATCGTGTGCGTAACTATCAAGTTTACCTGCGCGTGATTCTTATCTCATGCGTAATTATGATTTACACATGCGTAATTGTATCCTTCATGCGTATTTTCAGTGTTCATGCATAATTCTTTTTTATCCTTCTCAAGTTAACACCACTTTGTACACTAACTTAATCCCTAAACTATATATTTATGCAGTGCAAATTTTATGGGGTGTTGCCGAAGATGAGCAATAATAAATGAGTACATGCATGTTTTGATGGAATGTGACAGATCAAATGTTTGAAGATCATTTCTACTTTGATTGATAGGTGCATAACCGCATGGGGTTCTAGTCACTCTAGCATATTCTTCGCAAATGCTTTAGCGATTAATTAAATGCATGATCTAAAAGTGCTTGGAGCTCTAGTACCACATTAGTAATTAGGAGTTGGGGCCACTCCTTTGATAAGACCTTGGCAACATGAATTGATGATCTACGATCATAAATGAGATGGAATAGTTTGCTTTTTATGTCAATTTTTCGTAACTTCCACAAAATACTAAAAATTCAAACTTATTACTAGAACTAGTGAGGTGTCCGCGCGTTGATAAAATAAGAGATCATCTCTATAATTTTTTCTTACCACGATGTTTTATAAATAAAAATAAAAATCTTTATTTTTGTTGAATTATAAAATATTACATAAACCTATTAAAAAACCTGATGTAGCTTGATGGATAAGGCGTGAGTCTTGGTGTTTTCGGGGTGGCCTCTCTATATCTGCTTTTCAATTATTTGATTTGTAATAATTATTATTATTAAGTTTGTCTTTTATTGTTTTTTTCTTTATAAACAAAACTCTGTTTTGTTTTCTAACAATTTTGTTGACTCCTAGTTAAAACATTTCTATACACTTACAATAATTCTTATTGGAGCTTACCTTTTAATAAATCAACTGTAAGTTCTTAATCAGGACGCACAACCAAGAGGTATAGTATGAGAAACATTGTGAACAATAGAGATTTTATTGCGGAATATAAAACTACAAAAATATATTACATCTTTAGGTATACAACCAACATGATATAGGTTTACTTCAAGTTAACCAAATTGACAGTGGCGTATCCAGGACGGATTTTCAGGGGGTTCCTTTCGTATTTCACTGATTTTAACTAATTTTTCAAAATTTTCCGCTAAATTTTTCAATTTTTTCCAAACCGAGGGGGTTCATGGGAACCCCCTAATGAACCCCTTAAAAACCCCTAGATCCGTCACTGCAAATTGATGCGATTATAAAAGATTTTACGTCTTATGGTGGTGCAAGTTTCACTCGCACGCTAGCTCGGGAAGAAGGTCGTCCACGTCACACAAATACTAGGATTAAGGTGAAGAAGACGGAAAAGGTCGAGAAGTAGTTGTGGATTGTGAAGAAAGTGTGTGAGAGGGGGAAGTGGAACGGGAAGAAAGGGTGCGGGAGTTGGTTGTACACCGCCAACCATACATAAGATGCAAAAAAATTTCATGGCTGGGCATTCCCCGTGCCTAGGGGTGTGTTTTTCGCAGTTTCAACCTGTGAGAACTTTGGACCCGACCCTCCAAAACCATGTAACAACTGTATATATGGGTCGGTTTTCGGTTCTAGGTTTATATGAAATATCGGTTTCAGCTTGGGGCAATTCCGACTCGACGGTTCTAATATAATAACTACAAGAACCGTTTATAGCTTAATTAGAATTATAAAGAGACCCCTAGAATTTATAGGAATGGTCTAACATATACGTACAATTAACGCAACAAATAAAACAATATTTTTCTATTTAGGGTTGTTCAAATTTGCTAGCCGCTCGACACTCACTCAAAAAATGCTCGGAATTTGCTCGTTCGATTCAGCTTGATTGAAAAGGCGCTTGGTTCAAATTGGTTTGGTATGTAAACGAACCAAGCACAAGTAGAGGTTTGGTTGGCTTGATTAATATACAAAATAAAATGACTATAAGCCAACATTGATATTGTTTGGTACAAGATCCAAATAAAGACCATTTGAGTAACTAGAATTGAAATCCAACACAACTAGTTCATATTCAATACTCCAATGTCCATTTGAGTAATTGAGTCAAAATATCAAATACTGAAATGTGAAGCGTCGATCGACACACTCAACTCTCAACTTGCCATTTGATTCAGAAGTACAAAACTCTAACCAAAACTCCCCATCGGCTATCAATATTCGATTTCTCCATCGCCAATCGACAGGGTTTTTCTTAAGACAGTTTATTTGTTTTTAAACTTTCAATTAAACAAGGCCTGCTTCAATCGGTCAATGATTCATCTTCCCGGTCAGTTGATCTCCATAGAACCAGCTGGTGTTTTTCTTATTCCTTGTTATTTGTTAAATTTATAATTTTGTTATAATTGGACGAAATCTTGGGGACGAAAACTGCACTTTACTTTAAAAACTGAGGGGTTGTTTGGTTGATTAAGTGTTGAATCATTAAGAGGTCTGAATGGTTAAGTGCTGAATTATTAAGTTGGACCTCATAATGGTTAGTTATCTTGTCCCACATTGGTAGGAGAGCTTCATTAAGAGACCAATTTCGTATTATCCTGAATTTTTACATTCTACAAACAAAAACAATAAAAAAAACAAATCTTTTTTCAATAATTAGTAAAGTTAGAATTTATGCATGAATACCTATTTTTTTTCATGAAAGAGTAGAGAGAACCTTTATGAAAAACCGGGTAAAATCTTAATGAACCATCACAATTTGTAATAAAAAAGTTGGAAAAAAATATATATACTAAATGACTTAAGTCTAGATTAAAGAGCACAAATGATGACTTTTGTAATTTTCAAGTTAAAAGCTATATATTTTTAAAGGAGAAAATTGTAGTTTTCGTCCCTGTGATTTGCCTAAATTAACAGATTCAGCCAAGGCTTAACACCCTGAGTACCTGAGGTTTCATTTTCTAAAACTTTACGTCCCTCGACCTAACGGCCGTTAGGTTTTCCGTTAGTTTGTGGTGAAATGATGATTATACCCTTAAGTTTTTGGGTGAAATGACTTTTCTACCCTCCCATCTTCACCCTCAATATAATATTATTATTTTTGGTGTTTGACTTCTAGAAAGTCAACTTCTTCTTCACCAAAATTCCTACTGCCCAAATATTAACACACTTCTGTGTTCCTTCAAAATGCCGTCTCCGAGCATCCTAAAAAAAATTCAGGCCCGGGGCGATTAGAAAAATTGGCCTCTACCATGGCATGAAGACATGAAAGAAAACTAAAAATATATGCTTGGTAAGGGAATCGAACCTGGGTGCTGCAAGTTGAGAGCATGTGAAGTAGCCACCAGGCTACACTTTGCTTTTATTTACAATTTTACTTATAAATATATTATATAATATATATACATATATATAAACTGACTTGGGGAATAAGATAGGTCTGATTTTTTTTGTATTTGAAAATTGTTGGTTATTCAACCCGATTGGAAATCAGGTGCACCGGTAGTGTTATGGACCTGAGTGTAGCTTATCATACCGCGTCTCCGACACGATTGGAAATCTGGAAGCATATTCTTTGTGTGTGGAGAGGGAGGGTGGTGGTGGTGGAGAGGGAGGGTGGTGGTGGAGATGATGGTGGTGGTGGAGATGGTGGTGGTGGTGTTGTAGGTGGTGGTGATGGTGATGGTGGTGGTGGGTGGGTTGGGGAAGAAGATGGAAGGGTATAAGAGTCATTTCACCTAAAAAAATTAAGGGTATAATAGTCATTTCACCACAAACTAACGAAACAACTAACGGCCGTTAGAAGGAGGGACGTAAAGTGTTAGAAAATGAAACCTCAGGTACTCAGGGTGTTAAGCCTTGGCTGAACCTGTTAGTTTAGGCAAACCACAGGGACGAAAACTGCAATTTTCTCTTTTTAAAGAGTTTGGAACTTTGGATTGAATGGGAACTATTTTGCTTAGCACTATCAATGTGTGTAAAACTGTGCTCCTCGTTATAAGGTCGAGGGTTCCAATCGCAAGGCGGATAAGTAGTGTAGATTTAATTGAAGGATTAGAATCTTGTTAAAAATAAATAAATAATACTCATAAGAACAAAAGAATTATACAATGAGCTTTAGCTCCACTAACATTGGAGGGGAAGTGAAGATTTGGACTAAAGACCACAGGTCTCAAGTTCGAATCCAATCCTAACCGGGTTTTATCGTAGTGGGCCTTCGAGCTACGGGTTTTTTCCTAGAACTGGAGATGGCGGGCTTGGACCACCTAGCGTTGGCTGCACCTTTATTTGTTAACCGTTAAAAAAAAAGAAGAAAAAATAGTGACCTTTAAGAAACAGACAAAGGAAAAAAAACATAAAAATAAGGATATTAACAAGGGTTGTGAGGTCCTTACACGTAAGTAGTGATATTTCGAATTATCATGTCAAAACTTGTAAAAATGAAAAGACTCATGCTTCGTAGACATCAAGTAGAATATTGTCATCTTGCACTTGTGAATACTAGCAATGTCCAGAATCTTTAGATAGGTTGTAGGCTTGTAGCAACATGCATCTACAATGTTAAAATATGTAAGCATCCATGATGATGTGTTACTTTTTGTTTGCACGTCTTATCTTATCGTTGCATTTCTAACACACCACTTATCTCGTCCGACCACATTGTGGTACACATCCGGTCCTTATCAAGTCCGGCAGACTTGGTTTGATGATGTTTCAGATCTGTGGGTGTTGAGGCGGTGATGTCTTTTTAATAAAATTGGATGAGGTATTCGGATCCATATGATGATTTTGAAAATAATGAGATGGTGTAGACTCGATTTGTATCTTGGCGATGACAACGGTTTGTTTGCAACAGTGAAAGCAACCATGGCAGACCGAATGTCATAATCCGATTAAACAACCTGAGCCTCGTGTTGTCATATAAAAGTCTGGTATTATCCGATTAAAAAGTCTAACGTCATGAATATGTGATGTTGTGGGTGCTCTTTCTTGGGTTCAATAAACCACAACTTGTTAGGGTATTCAACGCCACAAGTCCCATAATAGTTATCATATGACCCCTAATGTTGACTTAAATTCAAGTTCCAAATCCATTTATTGGTATCAATTAGCCCTTGATTTAAATCAAACGTCCAAAACTCCGGATTATTATCTTGATTTAAATCATACGCCAACCGATACGACTCACTAGTAGACTCACCACCAAACAAATACTTTTTGTCCCGAAAAACTAGTGCTAGCTAAGATAACTTGAATATAGAGATAAATGAATGGCTAAGAGTAGAAATTGAATAAAAAGTAAAGAAGGTTATAGTTGTTTATATAGTAAGTTTGACGAAATATTGTGTTTTATCAAATATTTTTTTTTTTGAAAGGCTACTTTTATTAAAACACACCAAAACGAGGGAACATCCCCAAGACGGGGACCCCAAAAACCCAACATCTACATTACATCAAAAATAAAACTATTCCATTCATTCCAACCCACCGAGCCCTTCTTGTATCTCGAGTTAAACCAGAGAAATCCCAAAGCTTTAACGTCAGCGACGATATCTACCACCTTTCGATCCCTTCCTTGAAATATCTTTTCGTTTCGAGCCTTCCAAATCCTCCAACACGTAATTACCATAACCCCATGAAAAGCCGATTTCTTCATATCAGACCATTGGGACTTTGTATATTCCTGCATGATGTCATTAACAGAAAAGAAAAAGAACATCGGCAACTTGACCCAGTGCGCAATAGCCATCCAAACTGCAGACGCCATCACACACCCTGTAAACAAGTGTTCAACGCTTTCCTCCTGGTCACCACAAAACGAACACAACATATTCCCAACATTTATGTGCCGTCTAGCTAGCGCGGTCTTCGTTGGAATTCTATCCAGTAACAAACGCCACATAAATATATTGCATTTTCCCGGAAGCCATTTACACCAAACATAATGCGATTGGAGCTGAACCGGAATCTCCGAACCAATCCATCTACGAACCGCTGAAACAGAAAAGTCTTTCACTGTCCCATAATCCCACAACCATTGATCTTCATTAGCGCCTATTCTTTGACCATCTAGAAGCCGAATACAATCATGCAATTGCTGTATCTCAGTAGCTGAATTAGGAGGTCTGCTCCAACTCCACTGCAACATGGGAACCAAGCTGTTCCCGCTAATCCGATCACTAACAACGCACCACTTGAATCTTTCTAGCCGAAACAACTCCGGGAATTTAACCTTTAGAGGAATGACATCCACCCAAGGATCAGTCCAGAAGTGGATACCCGAACCATTACCAAGACGACCCCGAATCATGAACCAACTCGGCCGGTCACCGATCTTTAAACGCTGCCCATTTAACACAATCTTGGACCAAGTACCAGCATATACCGACTTGTGCGGATAAGGATCCCACTTTCTATGCGACCCATGTAAAGCATCAATAACTCTCCTCCATAAAGCCCCCGTGTCTTGCCGGTACCTCCACATCCATTTGACTAACAAAGCATTGTTACCTTCTTCCAATTTGCGTATACCCAAACCACCCTGGCGCACCGGTTTGGTGACCACCTCCCAACTAACCCAATGCAGCTTTCTCACATCCTCATATCCACCCCAAAGAAACTTTCTAACCAAGCCTTCCAACACATTAATAACTCCTAACGGGGCCTTAAATAAGGAGAAATAGTATGAAGGAAGCGCTTCCAAAACGGATTTGATGAGGGTCACTCTACCTCCAATAGACAAAACCTTCGATTTCCACCTTGTCAATCTATCTTTAAACACCTTTATCACGGGATCCCAACTATTAATTCGGTTCATATTTGCACCCACCTGAATCCCCAAATACATAAACGGCATCACTCCTGGTTTACACCCCATGTTTACCGCCTTAGTAGTAACCTCCTCAATACTTTTCCCCACACCATATAATACGGACTTATGAATGTTAATTCTCAAGCCCGAACACATATGAAATACCCGAAGAAGGCGCCTAAGACAATCAAAATTATCCTCTGCCCACTCACCCATAACAATAGCATCATCAGCATATAACAAGTGCGAGACAGTGGGACCATCATTCGGCAACGATGCCCCCCTAAACGACCCCACATCACACGCCTTCCTGATTAAACCCGATAAAGCTTCCATAACTATAATAAATAGGAAGGGCGAAACTGGATCCCCCTGTCTAATGCCCTTCCCACAATTAAATTCAAAAGTCGGCGACCCGTTAACCAGAACAGACGAACGTGCCGACTTCAGGACTCCTTCAATCCATTTACACCATAAGACCGGGAAGTTCATCTGCCTCAAAACCGATAACAAGAAGGCCCAATTAACATTGTCATAGGCCTTCTCGAAATCGATTTTAAACATAAATAAATCCTTTCCACTTTTTTTCGACCAAGTAAGAATTTCACTAATCACCATCGGACTATCAAGAATATATCTCCCTGCTACGAAACCTGATTGAGTCTCATGAATAATATTATCCATGACCGGTTTTAACCTGTTCGCCAGAACCTTCGAAATAACTTTACTTATCACCCCAATAAGATTTATCGGTCTATACTCCTCCAACCTAACTGGATCCTTAACCTTAGGAACAAGCGTAATAAAAGAAGACGCCGCCCCTTGATTAATTATGCCAGTAGATGAAAAAGACCGAAAAATCTCAATAAAGTCAGCAGCCAATAAATCCCAATACCTCTTAATGAATCGAAAATTGAAACCATCTGGCCCCGGAGCTTTATCACTACCGCACTCGAAAACTGCCTCCTTTATTTCTTTTTCCACAAAGGGCCTAATAAGATCATCCGCTTGCCCTTCAGTTAAAGTCTTCAACTCGTAACAACGAAGAGAAGGACGGTTAGGACAATCTTCGACAAATTTGTTTCTAAAGAACCGTAACACTTCCTTCTTAATCTCTTTAGGTCTACTAACCCACTCGCCATTAAGATTAAGCCCCATAATCGAATTCGAAACCATCCTACAATTGACCGCCCCATGAAAAAACTTAGAGTTCTCGTCTCCGTCTTTTGCCCATTTCACCCGTGACTTCTGTTTTAAATCTTTAATTTTAAAAAACTCTAATTGCCTGGTTCTCTTTCTCGCCTCCTCTAAAGCCCATGTCTCCTCCTCTGTCAAGTCTCTACTTTCCAACACCAACTCTAACTCATGAATTTCTTTAGAAATACAATTGGCTTCCTCGAGTTCATTTTCAAGCAGAGATTGTTTCCATGCATTAATTCTACACCTCAAAATCTTGAATTTCTGCATCAACTTTAAATCTGGCGCACCACGAACCTCTATCCCAGCCCACGTAGACTTGATCATATCATCAAAACCCTCCCGATTCAGCCACGAGTTAAAAAACTTGAATGGTTTCGGACCAAAGTTTCTTGAGCTAGTTTTCAACAAAATAGGACTATGATCCGAACCGCCCCTATCTAAAACCCGGTACTCCGCATTCGGCCACTCGTTTAAGAATAACCAATCAACCAAAAATTGACGTGCATAAGGAGGAATATCGTCTAGTCAAATAATTGACGCATATAACGAGGAATATTAAGTTGAACCAAATTAGTCACATGTGAATAGAGGAATCTTACCTTAAATCAAATAATCCATCGAATTAAAAAAGTGTTTACGTATATACGAGTTGTATAAACTCATCGTAAAACATATATACGAGGCACATATATCTTATTTTGCCACTCATAATCTCATATAAAATCACACCACACAACAAAAAAGCTGTCACACAGTTATAAACGAAGTCAAAATAAGATTGGTGCTACCCATATTTATTACCCTAGGTAATTTATTAGCAAGACAAAAATATGTCATAATTGACTGTGTAAACCACCATAGGGCAACGGTGCCATAAAAGCATGTTTTCCAAAAGGACCATATAGATATTGTGGCAATAGCGAAAATCAGTACCTGCACTGTAACTCTATGATGATCTACCTTAGACCTACGATGTAATTATTGTAGCCCTGCACAACAACCCCCAACTCAATATTAATTAATTCCATAATTTTTGGCATTCAAATGGATATTCAAGATTCCAAGTAGGCACTATGTTAGTGTTGGCACACCCCAACTCTTAGGCCTTTCAGTGTGGAACCCGGCATAGGGCCGGCTAGGTGAAGCCGGGACGGCAAACGCCGCCCCCTATGCCGGCATAGGCATGAACGTCAAGGAGGTGCCGGGTATGACGGGCCTATTGATTGGTCTTTGGTTTTTTTTTAAGAGATGGATGATGCTCTTACCTCACGATGACGTGGCAGCTGAGGTGGAGGACCATCATGGATGATGGGCCTCCTCCACACTCAAAGGCCTTATTTGCACACCTTGTTGCTCTATACGCTGCGTATAGGGTCATACGTGGCGTATGGGGGGCAGGGGTATGACAATAAGAATGTTCTGGCCCCTTATATGTCACATGTAGGCCTATACGCCACGTATAGACTATACACGGTATATAGGTCATTACATGACTATGACTGATTGATATTAATGACGCGTGGGAATTTGTACAACCCTCTATTTGCGGCGTATAGAGCTATATGCAGTGTGTAGAGCTATAAGTCACGTATAGAAGGGTGTGCAAACAATTTTAAGGGTGTATCATTACCAGCACCCATATTTAATGCATCTAAATCCATTATTTAATTTAACGATAATAAAAATTATAATACATGCAGGCATAATTTAAATCAAGAATATATGCCCTTGCTTAAATGACAGATTCATGTCTTTTTCATGTTTAAACATAAGTCACATAGAACATATGATATCATATATATGTTTGAATCCATCCCACCTTAATACAAAGTGTAATCTTAGTTCACAACCCAAATAGGTTAACACTTTTAACATGTGAATTAAGTTCACAATCGCCACTATATGTGAATACATGATGGCCTCCAAGTTAACCGATGTTTATATAACTCAAACTAATTACACCGATACAAAAGAAACGGATATAAAAGTACATTGATATCTTTTTGACTTTTGCACAAATATATCTAACCACTTTACTTCATAATGGGCATGGAATTAACAAAACTGAGCAGAAAGACTTAACAAAAATCAGTACAGTCAAACTATTTGAGATGAGCATACGTCGAAATCCAACCATCAATCAAGATTGGTAGAACGTCGCCAGCTCTTCTGAAAAAGTCTTTCTGATGACCTCTCTTTTGAGCTTTAGTGCTGCAGTAACCAGTCCAGATTCGGGAGTCCATGCTTCCGAAAGCAACTTGATCTTTGCAGGGATCTCAAACTTCTCCAATCGCCCTGTTTTTGCAGCCTGTAAAAATGGATAGTTTATGACCCAAGTTGTAATATATAATTTTTCGCAACTATGAATATATTGTATATTGTTGTTACCTTTAGTAGGGAACCATAAACTTCCTTCAAGGTTTCATCCGTTTCACATAAATTTGCGAAATCATCAAATTTGATACCTTTCTGCAAAGCCCAAGATTCAACTGCAGATTGTGAGGCAACCACAAGAGCCACACAGTAACTGTGGAACGAATTCGCGTGCACCATTATGTTATCAACATAAGGGCTAACACTCAGAGCCGCCTCAACCTGTGATAGATACATTGATCTCTGAATGGATTCTAGTTTTAACTAATATAAAATCCGAAACAGAAATAACTATATACAATAAAATGTACCTTTCCTAGAGAAACATATTCTCCGTGCTGAAGTTTCACTATATCCTTCTTACGGTCAATTATCTCAAGGCAGCCATCTTTATGGAACTGCCCAATATCACCCGTGTAGAACCACGTAAAGCCTCTTTCATCAACCTTTATGCACCAAAAAAAAAGTTAAGAGGCAGCAATTTGGATGGGTTGTGTAACGAGTCAAAACGATCCCACGTTTTTTTTATACTAATCTATGTTTAAAAATTTTAGTGCATCATTTATGATTATCAAAATATTACTGAAGTAATAATTTTTTTTATAATAAAGATTTTGGTGGTTGTATGCGTTGAAAATAGATTGTGGGCAACTTTCAACTCATTTGATCCATTCCCTTTAACTAAATTTTCTGATTCTACGGTTTCTACCCCTTTGAGAAGACACAAACAAAACTGACCCATTCATAAGTGAAATTTTGAAAATTAAAAAAGATGCCATCTTGCGGAAATATCGCGAAGTACAACGCATGGGAAGAAAGAATATTACTTTGTAAACTTCCTTTGTCTTCTCGTCATTTTTAAAGTATCCAAGAGTAACATTTGGCCCACCAATCACTATTTCTCCACGGGGCATAGGTGAATCACTCGTTAAGTAGCCACCTTCAGGCCAATCTATTAACTGTAGTAATTTATACAAACATGAGTTCTGGATAAAAAGATGCAGCAACTATAGATTAAATACAAATGAATGAAATAAGGCTGAATGCAAATGTTCTGAAACTCTAAAACCACTGCCAAATGAATATGAGTGTATTTGTAAGAAACATTAAACTTATTTTACATGGTTCAATATAGTAGTTTTAAATGTACCTAAATAACACCATCCTAAAGAATAAATTCCAGAACGTACGAGGTGAAATGGTTATGGTTCAAGTACCGTTGGTAAGATCTAATCTATATATGGCTAATTTAGTTAAGTTTTAATTATAACAAAACTTTTAGAAGTGAAATTACACTAGGTACAAATGCACAAAATATAATATAAACTTGTAAGTATAATTTACCAGTCAGAAGGCAATATAGACTTGTACATCAATATGTTGCTAAATATAATGCACAAAATACTAGTAAAGATACATACTTGTGGACATAATGTATAAGTTATAACGGATAAGACTATAACCACCAATATATGTTAAAAAGTATAATTCGATTAAAAACAAAGTACACCGAAGTGCAAATAAATATGTTATGTTACATAGTTATAAATTTTTTGAACATCTAAATGAAACAAAACAAAAAAAAAAGAATACCAGTATATTGTGTAGAAAATTGTAAATCACGTGTAAATAAAACAAAACTGGCTATAATTTTAGTGGGAATATGCTAGCATTCTGCATTGGAAGGTATCTAGTTCAATCCCAAGATAAAAAAATGATGTGTATCAATGTCTTATCATTCCTATCAAATTCATCGAAATCGATGTTTCATACAAAACAAAATCAAAATACGAATGATTATTTATGTTTCAAAACACAAAAATGCAGATATAACCTTGATATAGGAGCAAGGAAGGGGTGCACCAACACGACCAACGGACGTGTCATCATACTCAGAAAATGTCCCACCAGCACATGTTTCAGTTAGACCATAACCTTGACCTATTGGTGCCCTGGTGTACACATACAAACATAATGATCTCATGAAACTTTTTAAAAGTAATATGCGTATATAAATATACCAATTCGAAATTGTTAGTACTAACCCAAGGCAAATGTTGATAAATCGTTGAGTATCAGCTGACAAAGGGGCCCCACCAGACAGAATGAACCGGATACGACCCCCCAAAATGGCTCGAACCTTTCTAAATACTAGAAAGTCCCATAGAAGCTTTTCTAAACCCCATGCACCTAACCAACTTCCGTTTATAGCAGACAACCGGCGATTATATGCTAAATTAAACAATGTCTTTGATAATCCACCTGCTGAATCCACCTGAAAATTTTCAGCCAAAATTCATACAAATATTGTAGTAATATATGATATACGACATGTGCATGGAACTTTAATCAACCTTTTTCCTCACACCATCTCTGACGCGATCAAGAATAGCTGGAACAGATGCCATTAAAGTTGGCCTTAGAGCAGACGCATCTCCCTTTGTGCCCCTCTTAATTTTACTCGATGTATCCGTAAGAGTTAAAGGGGTTCCATAACCTATTGAACTTCCTACCGCTGCAATTAGATTCTGCGACATAAAAAATAGAATTTACAGTTTATACATCATAATCTAATAATATTGTTAAGAAAATATATCATATTTTAAAGGTTCGGTATACCTCAGCAGCGAGTTCAAGAATATGTGCTAATGGTAAGTAGGCTAAATAGACATCTTTGACCCCAAGACCGGGCACAATGGTCATCACAGCAGATACTGTAGCTAAAACGTTGCTGTGTGTCATCATTACACCCTGCATATAGGTGCATATTAATAAGTTTTATTGACGAAAATGAACAAATATTAAGAAAAGAAGCCTTCTCCTAACCTTAGGCAAGCCGGTGCTACCACTTGTATACATAACCACTGCCACATCAGCAGGAAGTGGTAGATCTGCTTCAACAGGGTTCTCTCTACCAACTTTTTTTACTTCAGAATATGAAAAGACTTTCCAGTTGCTTCCCTCGACTAACATGGGATTTGAAGTTATTTCATCGTCCATGCATATTACACGTTCTACAGTGTCTATTTGTCCACTTATATCCAAAAGTTTTTTCAGTTCTTTGTTTCCACAAATTACAGTAGTAACCTCTGTCTGAAAAAAAAAATTAGAATGTAATTAGATGGCAGTTGGAGCCGTCCTTTACAACAAGGAGCTTAGAACTTTATAAATGATTACAAGCCTTGCACTCAAAACAATTAATCATTTTATCATTCAATAAATTGGTTATAGAAATATAGTTTTGTTGAAGATGTAGCATGCCAAGTAAAATCCACATCTCATCTATGTTAGTTTATTGGACACTAATAAACAGGAATGACCATGTTCTAAACTTGGTTTTAAAAAGCGCGAAGCGCACAAAAGCGACGAGGTCTAAAACCGAGGCGCAAAGCGCAAAAGCGGTGGGCTTTTCGTACGCGAGGCGCAAGACAATTATATTACTTTTTTTTATATATGCTATAGGTTTTTAGCATTATTTACTCAAAATACATATACAAATAAGGTATATATATGATTTAACTAAAATGTACAACCTTTTTAGCTACATGTATAACAATTTTAAGCACAAAAACATGTGTACAAAAGGCGCGCTTTTCTCGCTTTTTTTCTTGCGCTTTTTGTACACTGCTTGCCTAGGTGCGCTTTGCGCTTGAGCGCTTTTTAAAACATAGGTTGTAAAGTTAGCTAACCATGTTGATTTGAAAAGTAAAAGCTCTATGATCAATATATTAGTTTCGCTACACAAAGAAGTTTTTAAATTACTAGTTTCCGTTCGTTATGATAGACAAGAACCTTTTAGAGCTATAAAAACAAACTTACTACTTGCACTACTTTTTTAGAATTGCTAGTTTATTTTATAAAATTTACATTCTTGTATCCACTTATAAAGGTTGGCAGGACCACAAAACCACGAATGTAACTTTTTGCGGATTTAAGGATAATGTAATCCCACTTTGAATTATAAATAATTTAATCCATCAAACTCTTATTACCTCCAATTCATATTTTATACAACTTATTGCATAGTCCAGTTTTTAAAAAGAAAAAAGAAAAAAAAGCAATACCTCATTTAATGAGTGACAAATGGCTTCTTCTCCCAAAGATGCATACATAGTAACAACAGTGACATTTTGCCTGAAACAAGCCTGATTGACGAGATAACATAATGGTGGTTACGATTCACAAATCATGAAAAACTACTATTAAGTAAACAGAAAAATGTATATAAATTACCTGCAATGCAATAAACCATTCTTCACGAGTATCTGCAAAGATTGCAACGCGTTCACCAGTTTTATGCCCAATTTGCATCAAACCGGATGCAAAATTACACACAACTTGAAACGTTTGACCATAAGTCATCCACTCGTAATCACCTAAATGAAGCTTTTCAAATGACCTCCCATCTTGATTTACTTCTGTCTCCCTAGAAATTATTTTTCTTGTTCCAAGTAGATTCTTGTCAGCATGCTGATTGCATGCCTGCTCAAACAGATCTGCTAATGTCTTGATCCCTTCCCATGCTGTTTCAACTGGAGATGTAAACCGGTAGTTTCTGATAGCATACCCGGGGTCCCCGCCGACATCAGCAGGCAAACCTCGGTTTTTCCCCTTTTTAGAGTTTCGAAGGGCGAGAGTGAGTAGAAGAGGGGCCAAAACACCAACAATATATGCACTCATGTCCAAATCACTTTTATGATCCCAAAAAAGCGACTTGATCACTGAAACAAGAATTTCACTGATCAATATTACCAATAATCCATAACATTCATTATGACTTGTTAAAAACTTAAAACCTAACCTTACTAGGTAAACCTAGTGGGACAAAAATCTAGTTAAGTGTAGCATTCATGATTTCTTCATCCCTAAGGTTGTTTTTATATATCAGCCTTATAGAGACCTAATTTTGATCAATTTTGACCCAATGTGCATGAAGCACCCCCTTAAGGCCGTAAGGCTTTTCCCATATCGCCTGGCACGCCTCGCAGCTCGGGTGCACTTTATAAAATCAAGCTTCCACAGTCATTGTTTCTTTAACTTGACCATCTTAAATTCTTAATTACTTGCTCATTTTTTTCCGTCGGGGATTTTTAATTGGTAGCATAGTTGTTAATAGCGAATACCGGACGATAGCGACAAGCTACTGATACGCTACGTAGCGATAGCGATCAAATAGCGGGCGCTATTTCATATTTAGCGATACACTAGAAGAACTTTTTAGAGATGTTTTATATGAATATTTAACCAAAAAAAATATACTAAAAATAGAAAAATATCGCTATTTGTCGCTATCAACCATATAGCGACACATGAGCGCTACGCTACGCTATTCGCTATAGCGGGCCTATGATTGGTAGTTTGGAACTAATTAGCCTACCACACGTAAAGCGCAACATAAACTCATTAATGGTTTCCTTAACACCTATACCAACAGGTATATGTGACATGCTCACTCTCCTTAGGTTGGTGGATAAATCTTGCAATTGTTGGATTAGAACTATCCTTTGAACTTTAATTTCATGTTCTGTGGTACGAGGAATAGTTTATTCCAACCATATTCAATTTCAATTGCTTATCAAATGAAAGACCAATACATATTCCAACATTTTTTGAGGTCTCGTATTTATATGTTCTAGTGGAGCAACTAAAACATATACAACACACTCAAAAAAACTTGATGGTAAATATTTGGTTACTACGACAATCAAGTTGTCAACACAACTTGTTGGCTTGTTTTATATTAGTGTTTTTGTATACAAACAACATGGCCTAGACAAAAACTAAGGTAGCGTTTGTTTTGTGGAACGGAATGGAATTAGAATTTGAATTCGCGTAGGAATTGGAATTTGATTAGGAATTTAGGCGTGTTTGTTACACATAACGTAATGGAACCCGGATGGAATTGGAATGTAGATTCCCTTCCGTATGTTGTTGTTCACTTCCAGTTCTATCATCTTTTGTTGAAACTAACAATATAAGAAATGAAATATACATTCCAATTCCATCCAAATTCCATTCCATTCCATTCCATTCCGTGAAACGAAAGCTACCTAACTCTTTCGCCCTCAAATTCTCTTGTTAAATACTTTCTTTAACAACCCTCCGTACTTTAATCCAAATTTCTACCCGAGTACAAGTGTACAAGATTTGTTGATTAAGCACATTGTCATTTACGATCTCCACAAACTAAAATCACAAAAACAAGCATTTACTAATTACTAACACCAACATCACCTTAAACTAAAAACCCATATTCTACTATCCAATGTCTAAAAATGTCTAATGAGCAATCCTTTGCTTTCGACACATTTGGAGGTCTTGTCCCCGAAGCAATCCGGTTCTTAGAGAGAGTACAAAAGGTGGTGCAGAGTAACTCCTCGGCAACCAAAGACACAAGTTTTTTTTTTTTTTATAGAGTAGGTTTTTCTATACAAAAAGGGGTAGCAGCGCAACTTGTAGCCCGTTTACCCGCAGTTCACTTGTAAAACTTGTTGGTTTTATTCTAACAAAAGATGGATCTATTTGAAAACATAATCGACAAAGATAAATCTGGAGAATCAACATAACATCTACATCTATGGGAAAAACAAAGCACGCAGATTTAAGAATCTGATATTAATAATAATAATACTATACATTAAGCAAAATGTTATAATCAGAAGAGAAAACCAATGGCATATGCGATTAACACCACCAAAACTTGGGATTATTATTATTATGGAACGTACCTGGAGCTTGTGGCTAAAGACCCGACCTGACCCAACTCAGAGCAAGTTTAAGGTAAGGTGATTATATAAAAGGGTTGACAATGTTGAGATAAGACAACCAGCGGAGAATCCAAAGAACAGATGCTTCAGTCCAAACTATTCAAGACTTAGTTGGAGATTGTTTTTGTGTTTTGTTTTGTTTTTTACAAGTATATTCTAAATTCCTTATCTATATCTAACTATAATCGTTAATAATTGTATTTACTTTCTTTTATTAATACGTTTGTCTCTTTATTTGTAACTTTTTTTTTATTTCTTTTTATCGGACGTTGTCATACCCGCTTATGCAGGGCTCTGACCCTCCACGCATCAGACTATGTTGTCTGAACCGGATCTGTTTTTAACATATATACGAGTGGGTTTTCATTTCATGGGGCTCCCATTCAGTCGGTATTGATTCGATTTGTTATGATACCGACACTTGTTAACAACTGAAAGAGAAAAAACAAAAACTTATCTATGCTTAAAAGGATATTAGTATGTGTTTTACATTGACTGAAAACCACAAAAATAAATATCGGTATGGTTGATGTTTGGTCGTTAGGGTACCAACACTCGTATAAAATTAAATGCAACTCCATTGTAAAAGAAAATTATACTGAAATGTTGGAATAAAATTAAACATTTCAAAAAGTTAATGAAATTAGACGAAGATCAATTTAAAATAAGAGTCAAGTTCATGTACAAACAGATTTCCGGTACGAATAGTACGAATCAAACAAAAAAAGGGCGGTGGCATTTTTGTAATTATAGACAAATCTTTTTTTTTTACAAAAACCCACAGTACCAACCAGAAATCTCAAATTCATTCTAAAAATCCTAACAAAAACCCCAAATTAACAACACAATTGAAGACGATCAAGCAAGATGAAGCTCAATATCATCGAAAACTGGAAAACCGGAGGTAATATGTGATTTTTATACGATTTTTTCCAGTTTTCATGCTATGAAAAGGTGTTCGATAAATGTCTAAAACAGAGGATATGATGTTTATTTTTTTTTTATGAAGAACAAGATTTCAAGTCTATAGGCTTTTGAAACTGTTCTATGTAGAGTACTTTTTGTGAAACTTGGTATAGCATGTTCTATGTAGAGTACTTTTTGTGAAACTTGGTATAGCATGTTCTATGCAGAGTAATTTTTGTGAAACTTGGTATAGCATGTTCTATGCAGAGTAATTTTTGTGACACTTGGAGCTGAGAAAGAGACAACATGAATTTGTTTAAAGCAGAGGATCAACAAGAACATGATGAAATGAAAGAAGGATCTGCTACAAAATTACTCTACTTGTACAATAATTACTCTACACTATAAACCACTGTTGATTACTCTAGAGTATTTGTATAGCGTAATTATAACTAGAGTAATTATATAATTACCTTTTCTTCAGTAGTAATGGTTTGGTTTCTGGAGTAATTTTGGAACTAGAGACTGAATGTTTCTAGTAGAGTAATTTTTGGAGTTGTAGAGTAATTTTTAAAGTAGTTATTGCATATCTTTGTGGAGCAATTTGTGAAGTAGTTATGGATTGTTTTGTAGAGTAAATTGTGTTTGTTTAGTATTTTTGTGAAGTAGTTATGGTTTGTTTTCTAGAGTAATTTGGAACTAAAGACTGAACGTATGTTTTGCTTTTATATATAGAGAGAGAGAAAGTGAGGTAAGTGAAAGTGATATAATGTCTGAGAAAAAGAAAGCTGCAAATAAAAGTTGTCCTTATTTACAATAATGCCACCGCCTTTTTTCTTTTTGATTCGTATCGTTCGTACGGGTTTTTTTGTTTGTATTTGATCTTTTGTCTTTAAAATAAATATGTTATTAATTGACTTTACTATTCATATTTCACCTTATATTAAATTATAGTAATTAAATTATAGTAATGATAATAATTCGATTTTAACCATTAGTTGTCAATAAATAAAAAGTTTATTATGTGTTAGTCATTGAATTAGCGTTTTAACCATGGGCTTAACGAACATACAATGTAATGTAATGTTTATTTGGTACGAAAATTCCAGAAGCGCCCAGAAATATTGAAATTTGGCATTGTGTAGATAGTCCAAATGTGTGGACGCTGTCTCATCCACTTGTTTGACTGTAGCCTTTATTTTCCCTTTGAAAGCTGAGTTTTTTGACTTTTTCCACTTGTGGTCCGACATTAACCATAATTTATTTGTCATAAATTCTTTAAACAATATATATAGCATTACTATTGCATCAACATATTTTATCGGATTCAAAATAAACGAGAATATGATGATAAGGATATAGAAAACACAATAATCATCAAATATGAAATAATAGGTCACAAAATATTATACAAATATTACGCAATGCTGAATAAAAATGACATAATGAATCGTAAAGAGAAAACCTAAAAAATAAGATCGTAGGGTTCGATGAGACGATTCAAATGTCGCTTAAATGAGTTTGATCGGAGTTCATTTAATACCTTTCCTACGGCTTCTTATTTTCTTTCACTGTGTATTTTGATCCAAACCCTGTTACTACTTACTAATTTGATAAATTGTAACGTATCTTTGATTTATGTTAAAAAAAATTAAATATTATATCATTGGGAATTCGTTGAATCAGCACGACATGATACCGAATTTATTTGTTGTGGAATGTTTTTGTAAGGCCTTTCATCGGATCTCAAGTTTGAATGGTATTTTGTATATGTACTCGTATTTGTGTGGCAATGTATATACTTAGCATTAACCATATGTGAATGAATGAGTTGTGTATACGTATTTGTATATCGTTGATATGTATGAGTTTTATGTGCAATCCCTTCACGTTCCTTTAATTCAGTTTCCTTGTGTTTTCCGCTACGTTCGGAAAACCCTTGTTATTGCTAACCAAACCCTTGCTATTGCTAACCTTGCGTATTCCTTGAGTCCCATGGATGACACCAAATTTTGCTACATCGTCCACACAACGATAGTTGGAGTAGTGTGGACAAGTTTAAGACAGACTTGCAACATGGAGAAAACTCGTTAGAAGGGATCCCAATGATTGTAAACCCGCTAGGGATGACAATAAGACTTGTATTGAAAATCCTAGTCTTATACTCGATTGTAAAACCATATTCCATACTCAGCCCAATTATTCAATAGACTATATTAACAATAATTACATATAGTTATTTGTAGTCAAAGTTAGTGAAAATACGACGTAGTCTCGACCCAAGTCTATTCAGGTTATGTTATCTCTCCAATACATCAACTGTGTAAAATGAAAAAATAATTAACTAAAGATGGTACGGATTAAATAGGCCTAAGAGGTCAATTGTGTCAAAAAAATCCACCCAAAGTATATTTGCAAATTTAAACAACCTCGAACCTCCTAAGATGATTTCATTCAAATATTTAGATTATTAAGAAAATGAAATAGTCATGACCTGTTATTCGACACCCATTTACACATCTATCTTTTTGACATAATCCCTGTTGTTATGCAGTGATTGCAGTCCACTTGTCTTGGCCACGGATACACTACTTAAACCTTCTTTTACAGATGATGATATGCTTTAAATCCATGTACTTCTTGCATAATATTTTAATGCTAGCAAGAGGCTGCATGTTCTTGCTAACTAGGGAGTCAAGTATTTGGTTGAAACAAAAATTACTGGAATTTATGTGTCACAATAGCTCTTCAATAATCAAGTAATACAAACAAAAATCTACATTTTTTTATCTCCCAATGTAGAAACAGGGACGAGTTCCAAACAATGAAACAAAGTCTATGATTTATGAATGTTGTGTCGGTTTCTCTCCCTCCTGAAAGCGTTGAAGAGATCTATGCCAAGGAAAACATTGAGCAAATTCATTCCTGCCATACCAAATAGAGCGAGTGGAAGCTCGATTCCTTTCTCAAACTTAGACGCATCTTTGATTAGCTTGACTGTAATTAGCACATGAGACAAGAGACGCGCGAATAAGAAGGTGGCCATATTTAAGAACCATTCGATTTTCACTAGCTTGCTCTTCCCATCGCGTAAGCCAGCCATCCGTCTCACTTTTCTCACATGAAGAAAGATAGAATGCAACTGAAATCACAATAAAAAAAGGTTGAGATTCATAACCAAAATGAGTACTATTATGGTCTCAAAAGTCAACGCATACCTCACATATAAGAGTTAGAATAAGGTAATTGATTGTGACATTCCGGTATAGGGCTAGAGTAAAGCATCCAAGGAGAATAAAATGATGCAACAGAATGGAGGGTATCAATCCACTATACAATCCATAGAGCAGCATATCCAACTGATCGTACGCGAAATAGCCACATGATATGCATAATGCTGAATACGCCCATGGCCATGTAGTGTTAACGAGCTGCGAATGCTCAAATATCTGATCCACGTCATTAGACGCTAACTGCTTCACCAAAATGAACACCACTGTCAAGAAATTCACCCAATGTTCACTAACTTTACAATCATAAATTCCTAAGGTACAACAATTCTTGCCAAAATTCACCCTTTACATACAAACTAATAGAAACCATTTGCAGCCATTGTGATATTACAACAAGAACAAAATGAACTACAAAGTGTCTCATGTACAGATTCATCATCATCATCATACTCAGTTAATCCCATCAATAGCAAAAAGCTAAGGTAGGGTCTGAGGAGGGTAAGATGTAGACAACCTTACCTCTAGCCCATGTGAATAGAGAGGCTGCTTTCAATGAGACCCCCGGTTCGATGGTGGCTTTGTATCAAGCCTTGGACATAAGGCACATAACACTTAGCAAGCGGGACAACCCCGATTGGTGCATGTACCCCCTTGGCTTTTAGCTATCAACGCCACCACATGATGCATGATTAACCGTCCGTCATTTTAACGTTATTTTCATGAAATTAGTAAAATAACGTTAAAATTAGTGCAACTTTACTTTTGCACCAAAGGGCCACACATATATACATTATATGCGCACAGCCGTATAGGTAGGGGTGGACCTAGCTTGAAGCCAGGTGTCGCGTCCGTTGCTACTCAACTTAACGCGCGTAGTGGAAAATTAGTGGAAAATTTGTGTTTTTTTTACGATATTTGGAAAGCGCTACTACTAAAATGAAAAAAATGAAAAACGTTACTACTGAAATTAATTTATAGATCCGCCACTAGTAGTGCAACTGAACAGATTGTTTTAGTCAAACATAAAACTTTCAAGACTCAAAATTTTCCTTGTTTTATTCAAGAGTTATAGCATACAAAAGTAACCCATTTGAGTTTTCATTATAAACTGAATACCACATTCAAAATTTTCTAGATCAAGACAATATTTTCAAGGAATTTTGAAGCTTAAAAACAAATCATTTGACTATCAAAAGTCAAAGGGTTCAATTGAATATAACAATCTTGAATTGAGCAATTGAGAACAATATAACATCAAATCAACACAGTAAACTCAAACAGATGCTTAAAATAAGAAGAACACTTAAAATACCTGAGGCAGAGGTTAGGGAAGAGTGGAGAAGAGAGACACAGGTGTTGACTAAAAGAGGGTCTCTGGAGATGAATTTACGGCAAACCCAGTTGGATAATTGGTAAAAACAGAACCCAAATATGAGTGGAAGAAGCTCTGTACGCTTGTTGAAGAGAATTTCAAAGAAAACAGAGACAGCCCACATAATAAGAGTAGCCATGAAGAAGAAGAAAGCACCTGTTTCCTTCTTCTTCTGAACACGACGATGATCACCGGCCATGGCGTACCAAGATTTGGTTGTTCTTTGTTGACTCTGCGATTGATTATCTAATTATACACCATGGGGTCGATGTGGTTTATCTAATACCGCTTGTTGGGCGACGAGGGATTTTGGGATCGAGTTTGGAAATGCAAAAGTGTTTCTGGTCAGAAATGCTTATTGGTTTATGACTTTTTGAAAAGGAATTTAAAAAAAAGTGTTTGGATTAGCTTTTGTGATAAGAAACGTCAAAAAGTCAATAGATTGTTTTTTTAAAGGTTTCGCTCATTGGTTGTATGGGTGGTAGATTTGTAATTTTTTTTCAAAAGTCAAAAGCCAAAAGCTAAAAGCCATAATTTCTAACTTCTCAAAAACAGCTTTTTCACCTTTAAAAGTCAAAAGCCAAAAGTCAAAACATAAAGTGCTTTTGGGTTACACAAACAGTTTATTGACTTATTAGCTTCTTTGAAAAGCCAATAAGTCAATAAGTTGTTTTGAAACTCAATCCCAAACACTCTCTCAGTGACTCACTCTAGTCCTGCAAAATACAGCCTAGGGAGTTCATTTTATGTTCGTTTTTTAATAAATGAATGAACATGAACAAAAGCTCTGTTTGTTCGTTTATCCCGTTAATATTCAGTAATGTGTTCAATTATGCTCGTGTGTTTGTTTATGCGCATTTGTATGGGTGAGCAGAAAACCGTAAAAACTGAACCAAGCAAAAAACCGGAAAAACCGAATCGAAATTACCGGTTCGGTTTTGCACTTTATAAAAACTTAACCGAACCGTGAAGGGATAGAGTTCCAAATCCTCGTGCAGACAAGGTTAACCCTATCCCACAAAATAACTCTAACTACCAACTTACGATGAGCCCTCCATGCGCATGAGCATTTAGGTGCGCAAGCTCCCTGTAGGGCAAGAGGACATCACCATTAACAAGGAATCTCTGCGCGGGAACACACGTGCGGGACAAACCGTCAACATCGTATACAAGTACGAGGATGTACGGAAGATCCTGATTCAGAGATTTCCGGTCAGAGTCTAGGCGCATGGTCATCCAACCAGAGGATGACGCGTGTCAGGGTTGGACCAACCACCCTGCCCAGGTACAACGACGTGACAACTTCCATGCTAAACGTGCTGAAGCTGTCACACCCTCAAATTTCCACTGCGTGGTTTTACCGCGAGGCGCGTGACATACCAGGATCAATGTCAACAGTCGAATGAACGACCTCTATATGCTACCAAAAAAAAAAACGTAATAAACCCCAAAGTTTTCAAAGTTCAAAGTTTAATAGTTCAGCGGAAGCAGTAAGTAAAGTTCATGCAACGTTTCGTAAAACCAATACGAGTTTTCAAAACCAAACATAATAAAATAAAATGTTTGAAAAACCAAAAGACAATGTTTGTGATGCAAGTGAGACTTCAAGTGCATCCTAGCAGCAATACCTTTAGCGACCTGAGAAAACATGCTAAAGTGTGTCAACAATTAAGTTGGTGAGTTCACAGGTTTTAATGTAAGTAAATTTTGTTTGTTTGTTTGCTTGTTAGACTCACATCTGTTTACTAATTATATCCCAATGCTAGCTAGACATTAACATGTTACCAAGCGTACATAAACCATTGCTGACTATTGGTAGTTGGTTGCCTTCCGCCACTGCTTATTCAACGGTGACAACTGTTTAGGACAATATGCACCTGCTCAACCTCAAGTTGACACAGGTGGGACTTGTCAGATCCAATAGATCTATTCATATCTCCTCGCTATGTTACACATACTATGGTTTATAATGTAAGGACTTAAGAATGAAAGTTACGCTACAGTAAACAAGTGATATAATAGTACATGTGATCTACAATGTTTGTGTGTTTGTATAGCATGTTTCTCCCCCAACAGGAAAACAGTAAAAGGGGTCATGAAACTCACCTTAGCTTTGCGTGCTAATAAACCGGTGCATAAAATAAGTATCCTACAACTGGAAACCTATATTATAAAAACCTATGAGTGTTTGTCCAATGTTTGTGTTTGTCCAAATACCCCCATTGATCTCACATCAATGATCTAGTTGAGTTTGTAAAAGTGTTTGACCAAGTTAGACTTTGTTTGACTTAGTTTGACCAAACTTGACCCACCGCCCCGTTGCTGACCCGTTAATGTTTCATGTTTGATTTATCCACATAGACCTAGAATCACATCATCTACACCAATCATGCAATCCCTACATCTATCATGTTTGTTAACACATGACATGTTATTTGTAACATATGTTGACAAATTCAAGTTTGCACATACATCCTACTTCTAACATGCTATGAATCATCACAAGTCATATAACACATTCTATGCACCCTAAACTTGTATCTAATGTAACTTTCCCCATTTAATAAATTATGAATACCAAAGACTGATAACATGCACAAAGTTTTCACTTTTAGTAAGTACATGAATTGAGTTTGTTCTTTACCAAAACAATGTTCAAATAACCTTAGATAATCATTAACAATCATCTCATAACATCACATACATCATCTTATGTAGCAATCATCAACATCAAACTCTAAGATCAATAAAGTTTCCTATAATGGCAGGTTATGAACAATGAATCAAATAGTGTTAATCAATCATTAAACGCATGTTAGTCATCCTAGACCTAGACTATCATAATATCATCGTATAAATCATCATAATCAGATTTAACATCACAATTCTCAACCTACGGTTTGTCAAGTTTCATCAAAATAGGTGTTTATGATTAAACATGAATCTTATGTTATAACATAATCAAATCATCATTAACATACATCACATAAACATGTTAATCACATATAAATCATTAGTTATTGATAAAACTAGTTTTGATCAGATCTGGACATTAGGGTTTATGGACAAAAACATGATTAACATAATAAAAAAGGATTAAAACAAGTGAAAGATTGAAATTAGACCTCAAACTCTTCGTTCGGGTGATTAAAGCTCCAAGAATCCTTGGAATGATGAAGAACAGAGGTAGGAGGTGATATTTTTCGTAATGGAGGCTGATAAGTTGAGTTTAGGGTTGTGTTTTGGTGAATAATTAGGTTAAAAACGTTTTTAAAAAGCTTAAACTTGTTTTCCACGACAGAGGCTCCCCCGCGGAGCGCGGTCCGGAGGGAAACCCCTCCTCGGTCGTCGGCACCTCCAAAATCAGACCTGGGCTTTTTTAGGCTTGGGTTGGGCCTGGTTTGGTTTTAATTATAATTATTGTTATTAATAATATGTTTTGAGCCTAGTACAACCAGTGGCGAAGCTTGGTTTGCGAAACCGGGGGGGCCAGACATAATTTTTTTCGATCGGTAGTGACAAATCGGCGGGGGCCAGACTCAGTTTACCTATGAAAATCGTAAATTTGTACCACTGCGCCAAAAAATAGGGGGGCCAGGGCCACCCCTGGCCCTTCAAAACCTTCGCCCCTGAGTACAACATATCTAGCCCAATAACTAACAAACCCAATAATTCATGACCCGAATTACTTTATCGGTTCGTCGGGTGTCGGTTACAAACACAGTAACGCGTTTCGCTTAAATACATAGAATTGCACAGGTATATTAAAGGTACTCCTTCCCTCGGTTTGATGCTGACACTTGCGGCCTCTCCTTTTTTGATTTTATACACTGATGCCGATTGGGCCGGGTGCCCTGACACACGTTGTTCCACCAGCGGTTACTACATATAATTTGGGGATAATCTAATTTCTTGGTCTTCTATACGGCAAAGTACTGTGTCTCACTCAAGCGCGGAGGCCGAATACCGTGGTGTTGCAAATGTGGTTACCGAAATTTGTTGGTTGCGCAACCTGCTTCTTGAGCTTCACATTCCCTTATCTTGCGCGACCCTTGTCTACTGTGACAATGTTATTGTTAGCGCCATATACCTATCAGGTAACCCAGTTCAGCATCAACGAAGTAAGCACATAGAGTTGGATATACATTTTGTTCGTGAAAAGGTTAAGAGAGGTCAAGTGCGTGAGCTTCATGTCCCTTCTCGGTATCAAATTGTAGACATCTTTACCAAGGGGCTTCCACGTATCCTATTTGAAGACTTCAGGTCCAGTCTCAGTATCCGGTCTCCTCCCGCTTCAACTGCAGGGGTATAATAGCGATATACATTAGGAATTGATTATAATCGTAAATGTGTAATTATTTTGTGATTATCGGTTGGGCGACAATGCTGTCTTCACAGTGGGAGATTTAAAGAGCAGGCTGCACGAAGGGAGGTTCCAGCAGGCCGATTACATCATTCAGAGATGCTCGTGGGTACCGAACAAAGCTGTGTTTTTCGCTTGGAGGGCCGAACAAGGCAGAATTCCAACCAGGTCTGCGCTTGCAAGGAGGAATGTGAACGTAGGAACTGTTTCTTGTCCGTTCTGTGGCGATTTTGAGGAAACATCGGAGCATTTATTTGTATCTTGCGGATTCTTGCAAACGGTTTGGCAATTGGTGGCGCAATGGTGCAAATTGAGTCCGATTTTTGCTTTTCGGTTCAGAGATTTGCTCGAACTTCATCAACACATCACAGGTTCAAAAAACAAAAAAAAGGCGTTTTATGCGATATCTTTGACTTCAATTTGGTGCATCTGGAAGCATAGGAACGAGGTGGTCTTTGGTCAAAAACAAGTTAACATCACAAAGGTCATCGGTGACATTAAAGCATTTAGTTTGTTTTGGATTAAGGCGGGGGCGAAACAACCTTTGTTAAGTTGGAATCATTGGTGTTCGTTTGATGTGTCTAGCATAGGCTGGTGATTATTTCTGTTTTTCCTATGGTGTAAGGCGTTTGCTAGTATCCCGCTAGCTTGGTGAATAAAAATTTTTGTTGATCGTTCAAATAAATTTGTGATTATCGGTTTCCATGTATTGTGGAACCAATTGTATTATTTAAAGAAGCAAATCAATAGAATGGAGGCATCAGGCAAGGAGCCAATTCTTCATACTGGTATATGCGAGCAGCTTCTGGTGGAAGACATATAAACATGATGATGGATACAAAGGTAGAGACGATATCCAGATTGGCTCAATGGAAGATCGACAACTTCGGACAATCTACTTTCAAAAAATCCCAACCTTTTAAAATCGGCATCTGGAACTGGTATTAATATTAATACTATTATGCTATTACACTGTGTTCCCGAGTTTCATTAAAGGATGGAAGAGAAAGGATCTCCCTCCTCTTCCATTCTCTCCAATTCCTTCCAAATTGGAAAGATTGAAAATCACACTAAAATCCTCTTTATTATCCCTCTAATTCCCTCCCTTTCCCTCCTACAAAAAACTCTGGAACACATTTTTTCCCCACTTCCTTCCTAATCCTTTCTCTTCCATCATTTAATGAAACTCTGGAACATAGTGTTAGTATTAGTATTCTCCATACTAGTTTATATCCATCATTCATATTCCTTCATCATCATGATATATTAATTTATTACTTGGAAACTATGAATTAGGCAATTATCAGTTGAGAAGAAAAGCTATGTCTGTATTCGTCTGTTTCCAGAACCTTCTAGTCGCCTATCCAAAGAGCAGCCGCCTATTGCTAAGTTCGTCCTACGACTCACCACTGACGGAACTAATCGCCTAGTATTTACCTCACCAAGTACGCACTCTTATTCTTTCATTTTCTTCTAATTTCATTTAGCTTCTTTCGCGTAGCTACTTAGTTGACTTAGTCGACTCCAATGGGTCATGCATAATAAGGTTATGACTAATCCAAAATATATGGATGTAGTTTTTAAAAATACTTTAGTTTTGCTATTCAAACAGGGCTAGTGGCGGAGCGTGTTGCACATTTGCATTCTATTTCGATGTCAAAATAAGTTCAAATTGATTTTTTTTTTTGGTTAAGGTAGCTGAGTCTTGGATATCTTCATCTAGAATTGAAGAAACACCAATCCAAATAATACTCAAAATCTTAAGTAGAACGATGAGAGGCTATTAATATTGATTGTGACGATTACAAGGACTAAGTATTGAGTACAAATGGACTATGATTCGACCAAATCTTTCTATCACAATCGAGAGTAACCATTTAGTATTTTTCTATCACCTCTTCCCCGACCGCTTTCTCCATAAGGAGAAGGGTTATTTATAGTATGGATGATGCATGCCTATTGGCTCATTGTGATTGGCAGCTCATTTGCACGGGCTCCACTACTAGAGACCGTTAGAGAATAATGCGTTGTCCCTCTTTGATTGGTCGGCCGTCCCTTTCACCTTGTCCTTTCTGCCCTTGCCGCTCTCAGTTGATTGGTAGGAGATCATGGAGCAAGAATTCTCTCCTTTGATTGGCTAGATGTCTCTTTTATTGTCTCTCTGCAGCTGTCACGTCCCAAGTGTTGCGGAAGGCCCACAAAAGCTTCCTATGATTATTCTTAGGGCTGATGTGTGTACGCGGGCATGTGCATGTGTCTTGGTACATATCTTATGTCTGTTCAGGAATTTAGTTACCTTGATGTATTAGAGTTACTTGATCTGGTTTCCTGTTTAATTTTAGGCAATCATAACTTATAATTTTATATTCCTCTCATGCCATTTACTCCTGCCATGAGTGATATGACCATTTAACTCAATGGGCAGCCAGCTCTGGGATGCCTGTGTTCGGTTATCATAAGTATAGAATTCGATGAAAAATCTTCTATGAGATAATCTATGAGGGGTATACAAATAAGCATTGCGCCGGCCCTTTATATTATTGCTCATAATTATACATAGCAAAGAATTCGATCCTAATAAGATTTAGTTTATTTTCTTATCATGAACATCATGGTCCCATCTTTAGAATTGTTAGCCAGTCTTAGCTTATTTTTCTGTTAAAAACGATATTTTAGTTAACCGGATTTCCTAATGCATTGTTGTATAATATTGTAGTTCATGAGAGGCTTCTTCGGACAAGCGAAGACTTTGTATGGGCTGTTTGTTCTACTTTTCATGGCCGTTTGATCATTGATGTCGAGTTTCTGGACCTGCAGGTTCATTCAGCTAATGTAAACACCTTGCTTTGTAAACACCTTGATTGCAATCCTTTTTTTCTTTTTAAAAAAAGTTAAAATGGGTTATATTTTACTGATAACATTTTAAAGTATTGAACTTTTATAAAATACCAAAAAAATGATAATAATAAAAACAAAATACAGAGCAATGGATCACACTGTCACACAGCTTAGAAGTCAACCATGCCATAGGCATTTCTTTGCAACCGACTACCACTATATTTAAAAGCACTTGGCCTTATTTTTAATGAATATTATTGTAGTCATATTTAATATACCAAAATGGATATGAATTGTTGGTGGGACAACCCAACCCAGCCTAAAAATATGCACGTTTTTCTAGAGTTGGCAAGATGTGCAGGTAACGAGTCGAAATGGGTTTGGGTCAGATTGAGCTGGGCTCACTCGCAAACGCTTTTCAGGTCATATCGTTATAAATAACCACACTGTTAAGTATGATTACAAAACTGTAAGAATCTGGGTTTTTTTAATCGAACGATTATGCATAACAAATATACTATGGGCGACTTTCAAGCTATTTGACCCGTACCCTCTTTATCTAATTTTCTCGTACCCTCTTTGGCTATTTTTTTATGTGACATGCTTAAATCAAATATAACTAAATATATCCGTCAATTCTAAACTGGTCAAAATTGCCATCTGTAATTTTCCTGCAGGGTGAGGAAGCAAGTTCAGTATGGCCAAATGATGGGATGCTGAAATCATCAGCAGCTGAAAGCATTCTTCGTTGTCTTTCCAGCATGCTTCACGAGTCAATTGATGCTGATGTCACCATTAACACTTGTGATGGAACGCTAAAAGCTCACAAAGCAATTCTTTCTGCAAGTTCTCCAGTTTTCCACAGCATGTTCCAACACAACCTCAAGGAAAAAACATCATCCACCATCGATATCCAAGACATGTCACTCGAATCATGCACCGCCCTACTTTCTTACTTGTATGGAACCATAAAACAAGAGGATTTCTGGAAGCACCGCCTTGCACTTTTAGGTGCTGCAAATAAGTATGCAGTTTCAAATTTGAAGGATCTTTGTGAAGAAAGTTTGTTAGAAGATATAAACACAGGTAATGTTCTTGCGAGGCTGCAAGAAGCTTGGCTTTACCAGCTTGATAAGTTGAAGAAGGGGTGTTTGGCTTATTTGTTTGACTTTGGGAAGATATATGATATTAGAGACGAATTTAACGACTTTATAGGGAGTGCCGAGAGAGAACTAATTCAGGAGATGTTTCAAGAGGTGCTTAGTGTATGGAAACTGGCTTAAGAGTTCTGGACCCTGGTGGTGTGTTCGAGTTTAGGTTAAAATGGATGTTAGGTTTCTAATATTGAAGTAGTGTGTATAAACTTTGCAGTTAAAAAAATAAACCGAAAAATATGTTAACCAGAAAGTTTGGAATGTTAATCATGGCAAAGTCTAGTAGTTTTGTTTATTATGTACACGATCTGGGCGACTTTTCACCGCCTTGACTCTTTCAACTCGTTTTCATTTGCGCAGCATGCATATTATAACACGACCTGGATGGGTTGATTATTAAGTGAAATAAAGGCACAAAATGCCAAGCTTCTTTACCAAAAAATATGAAGATCAAGATAGGTAAGAAACCTTGGACTTGGACATCCCTAAGTTTCGTATAAGGTTCCACAAAAATAAGTAAATAAAAATTTGAAGTTTTGAACAAAGTAAATGCAAGAATAATACTTGATGTAACCGCCATTATCCCAAGCTATTTTCCACAATAACACCAGTAGCACCACTTCTCCCACCATCCTTCACCACCACCATTGACCTGCATTTGTTGAGAGCCGCTGCCGCTGCCGCCACCACCACCACCGTAATCAGTAATTGTGGTGTCTCCATTAACACCTAAATCAGTGACACTGAAATAATGGAGTCTGTTTGTGTCTCGTCACTACTAGAAAATAAGGCTAATGCAACTTTTTTTACGCAACCTTTTTCGATTGTGTTGCATTTGACTCTAATGCAACTTCGATCAATATAAAGGTTGCACTAAAAGATCCGATGCAACCTTTTTCATAAAAGGTTGCAAAATTTATTGAAATTGCAACCTTTTTAATCAAAAGTTGCAACCTTTATTAAAAGTGTTAAATTATTAAATTTTGGATAAAAATTTTATTTTAATAAGTTGCATAATACAATGAAACAACAAAAAAGTAAATGTAGTTTTGATACGTGTATAATAATAAAAAAAAAAAGGTTACTGTTTTGGTGATATTAATAAAACTCTATTTAAAAAAACATTATAATTAATTTTTTTATAAATAACACATGTAATTTCTATACAAAAATTTGCTTTTACTATTTAAAATAAAAATTTAAAGCAAAACCTTTTTTAGTTATTATTTGTATTTTTCATATCTTTACTTTCCCCAAAATTTGAATCCCCGCTTATTTGTTTTGTTTGCCTCCTTGGAAACTAGTATTCCCGCCCCTCCAAATTTGATAACCCTAAATCGATTTACATCCTCATATTACATCAATCGATCATCTCCATCGACTGTTGATACCCCATTACACATCGGTTAACTCCATCGTCTTCTTCACATTCCACTATTCTCTGTATAAATCTACCACGATCTAGGGCAATTGTGTTGTCAAGTTTTAAGTGGTTTCTTCTCTGGTATTAACATCCTTTTCATTTTTTTATAACAATGAATTTTCTTGATTAATGTTGTGTGAACTGATAAATGTTGTAATATCTATGTAGATTACCGTCATCTCTAAGTTGAACCAGGGTTGATAATCTGATATGTTAGCATTTCACCATCTTTACATGTCTCGCAGCTTACCATCCGGTGATTTTGCAAAGTTTGAATTTCAAAGTATATGTAACCATCAATTATTGAATTTGCAAAGTTTCTGGTTTGAACTTGTTTTCTTTTAGCTCAATCAAATAAAATCGGACCAAAATACTTTGTTTTGGAAGTATGCATAACACCTGCTCGATAAAATGTCTCTGTGATAACTAGATAATATAGTGAAAGACAATATGTACATGTGAATGTGTTCTTAAGCTTTTTATTCAAGTTAGTTATTAGACTTTGGTTTCTTACCCTTGCTTTGTGATTATTATATGAACTTGAGAAGGATGGCTTCAATTATTTAAGATAGTTTTTGTATGTGGTACCTGCAATTCAAAGGCCATATGGCACTGTATTAGAACATCTATAAACAATAATGGGGTTACCTTGTTGCTTAGTGTTTCAGGATTTTAAAATTATATATAAAGGTTGCTCATTTCTTTGAATTTGTGGTTTTAAAACACTGGTCACACTTTATAATGTGAAATAATAATTAAGTTTATCTAGGCAAAAGTGTTGTCAAGGTATGCTTATTGCCAAGGAATAATGCATTAGCAGTGTGGAGTTTTTATACATGTCTAATTTCTTTAGGGGTGTCAGGGTGCTTTATTGTACACTAACATCACCACACTGAATACCATATCAAACCGACACTGACCACATTGGCAAATTTATGAATTCTTGCAAAAACAAAAAACGTTATAGTCTTCACTTTTTGCTTGAAATTGTTATGCTTCCAAACTATAGTTGTTTTTTTATTCACAAGATTAACTTTTTATTTCCATTTAATAGACCCTTCTCAATTATAAACATGGTTTTGGGATATGATTGTGGATATTATTCAACTTAATTTGACTTTGTCTACTTTCTTTTACCCTTGTGACATCTATGTGTATCATGTTGAATCGTTAAGTTTAATCATGCTAAAAATATGCGGGGGCCAATCATGGTTTAAAAAAACTTTTGAGGCGTGCGCCTCAAGGCGTGCCTCGAGGCGAGGCACCAAAAAAACTAGTCTGAGGCGCGTCTCATGGGGTCTAGTCTGTACATACGCCTCTAAGGGCTGAGGCGTTAAGAAAATGTGCGCCTCGGGTGCGCCTCAAGGGGTTTATGGTGTTTTTTTATGTTTTAGACTATTTGGGTCAATTGTTTTATTTTTTACGTATGTTTTTATGTTTTATACTTTTTTGGGTTAATTATTTTATAAGATATATAATTCATTTATTTTTTTATTCCGCCTCGGGCTTACACCTCGGTTCGTCTCAAGGCTTACGCCTCGTGAGGCGAAGGGAAAATGCCTCGAGGTCGTTTCCGTTCTTTTAAACTTTGGGGCCAATCAAATTTGCTTTTTGCAATTCAAGTGAAAGAGCTAAAAAGCTTATTTATATATAGTGAGGTTAGATAGTTACTAGAATTTATATTATTAGTTTATTACTATTAGTAGGTTTGTTTCTGTATTAGCATGATAAGAAATGGCTGCTGTGATAAATGTTTTTTATGATTCTTACATTATTAGACAATTTTCAAGAAGAATCTATTAGCTATGGATGCAACTGAAGGTATTTTACGTAACTTCTCTAACTACTAAATTTTCAGAACTTACATGTAGAGTAAGCAGTTTGGTTACTAGTATAGGTTATGATCTACATTGTTTTTGTTTTTTTAAAATCATGTATTGTAACTAGTATATGTTTATATACCTTGTTGTCAGTCCTTGTTTTAACAAGATATTAATATAACTTTTTTCTCTTAGAAAGTGATGTTGCGTGATACTTTGAAAGCTTAGATGCATTTAAGAACTCACCTAAATGAGATGAAAAATATTTCTAATTAAAAAAAAAATGTAGTTTTTCTTATTAGCATTGGTCATGCTTGCCAACTATGTTGTGTTTTATTCTTGCACTTAAAAAAACTAATGATTTATTTGCATTATGCTTATGACTTCATGTCTTTGGCAGGCTCTTCTGAATAATCACATCTTGTTATGGAAATTGATTTTAAAGAACAATTAACCTGCACTTTTTGTACTAGATTTTACCCTCTTAGGATTTACGTGTATTATGTTGTACCGTCAAAAGTTTTAACAAAGATAATATATGCAGGAGTCAATCAAATCCACTTTTTGCAATTCCAGTGAAGGAATTAAAGAAGCATATCCGAGCTAGTTGATTCAACTAAGAAAATCTTGATTCTATTCTTAAATTGTAAGAGGTAAGATAATTATCAGAATTTATCCTTTTACCATTGGTATGCTTGTTTTTGTATTATCATAAAAAGTAATTTTTGTTGTGCTAAGTTTTTTTTTCATGAATTTCTTTTTACTAACAGATGCTTGTTGAGAAAAGTATTGTCAGTTATGAATGCAACATTGCAGCTGAAGGTATGCTGCATAATTTTTCTAACTTTGAATAAGATCTTCTATGTGTTAACTATAAATGACATTAAAACCACATATAATTTTTCTAACTTTATTCTTCGTTCTTTTTTTCACTGTTCTTTCTGTCTCTAAACATTAAGTATATCAGCAAGGCTAATACAACACTAAAAGTTTAAGGTCAATTTTAAACTACTTGAAGTCCCATTTTGCGTGGCGATGTGATCTTCGTTGCAATTTTGACCCATCTTGCCCGCTCAACAAAAGTGATTTGATTTTTCCTAGTGATTGAATAATTAATATATCTTCTAACCTTTTTATAAGGAGATGAATAAAAAAGACAAATGAAGATCGTGAGTACAATTCAATGAAGTTCAAAAATACAGTTGGTAAGTTCATTCTTGTTTTTTCTTTTAATTTCCTTGTTTATTATGTTAAATACATGTATAGTTTATTAGAATGTGAAACACAGGTTTTTGGTACTTCCATTAAAGTCATGCTTCTTGCAAAGGCAAAGACAGAAGAGAGGCTCAAAATGCATGCTTGATGTTGTAATCAAAAAAATGAAAAAAGTTGAAAACTAGTATAATATTCTTCCACACTTGTATTTAGTTTATTTTTATATTTTTGTTGATTTGTATCTTGATCTTCATGATTTGATGTATTGATGGTGTATGTTAGCAAAAATATTTATAATTCAATGTTTTTAGTTTATTGATTGTTACCTATTATTGTTCTTTTAAGTTGAAAGTGCATTTGTTGTAAATAAAACTGTAAAAGAAATGATGAATTTACCCAAAAAAAAAGGTTGCATTATAGTGTAGAAAAATGTTGCATTTGAGGTAGCTAAAGTTGCATTCAAGGGCTAGAAAAGTTGCATTTAAAAGTAAAAAAAGTTGCATTTAAAAGTAAAAAAAGTTGCATTAGCATATTTAAAGGTTGCATTGTAAAAAGGTTGCAAATGACTAGTAAATGCAACCATTTTAAAAAAAGTTGCATTATCTAACAAAAAGGTTGCATTAGGTCTAATGCAACTTCACCTAATGGAGCCTTTGATAAAAGGTTGCATTAGGCCTAATGCAACCTTTTTAAGGCCTAATGCAACATTTTATGTGGGTTGCATTAGCCTCATTTTCTTGTAGTGCGTCCAAAATCTAGGCCATGATCAACTTTGTCATTTAAATCGGGACCATAGAAATCACCTTCAGCTGCACCATACACGATTTCATCACTAACTTCCGCCTGACCGCCACTTTCTTTGCCACCATTACTGGTAACATCATCGTCGTCATCAACATCATCATCATCAGGACTGTTTTTAACAATATCGTGAGATTGCTTTAGAGAATTGTTGGCGGTTATATCTGTTTCATCATCGTCACCAAATTTCAAATCTTTCTCATCTGAGCCTCTATGCTCCTCCATCACAACAGCAATTTACTTGATTTCTTTTGCCTCTAATTTGCTGCCATTATATATGTATATATATTTTGTGGTCAACTGGTCCACTCCGCGTAGCTGGTTTGCTACGGCTCTGCGTACACACAGTTGAAAACCAACAAAATAATTTATACAACGCTAAGATATTTTAAGCATACTTGACAATCAAATCAAATCAAACAAATCCATGCTTAACAAATAACTAACAGTTGCCTCACGTGCCGCAATTATACGACTTTAAGATTTTTTTTTCCGCTTCTCTAATATCAAGAGCTAAAAAAAATTAAAATAAAATAGTAATAAAACAAAATCTATACATATAATAAAGGAGTATCTAGGGGTGAGGTGTCACCATTCTAGGGTGTCCACATCAGCAATTTTCAACCCGTTTAACTCTAATTCGGTTGACCCGATCCGCTCCAAACTAAGTAAATGGTACCCGCTAACCCGTGTATAAATAATTCTTTTTTCTCTGTTTTGTTAACCTCCTTTGTTAGGTATCAAATAGTATAGGGACTAGATGGTAATTGTCTAATAGTTAGGTAGTTGATAATATGTGTATTGAATCGAGAGAAGAGCTAGAGAGTTAGGAAGAAACACAAGAGAGGAGAGGGATAACCCAAATCAATAGCTAGTATTATTCACCCTCATTACATGTATTTATACACAATACACATATTATCAACTACCTAACTATTAGACAATTACCATCTAGTCCCTATACTATTTGATACCTAACATCCTTTTAACTATCCATCCATAGTATTCACTCTTTCAACATAAACCCTAACCGCCTCCTTTAATCCACGATTCGTATCCTCCAATTCAGGTAACAATTCTTTTAAAATATTATGTTTTCATATGTTTATCTTAATAATCTTCGATTTCGTGTTTAGATTCAACGAGATCCTTTGTTAAAGATCAAAACCCTAACTTGAATGTATCGAACAAATCTATTTCAAAATCCTGTTGATTAAGAGTTTTTTTCCTGTTTGTTGTTTATACTAATCGATTCTTTAATGATTTCGATTTAGGTTTTCCGTTTTAGGTTTTTCAATCAATCCTGTATTTGTCAACATTTGAATCCAAGCATTCAATCGATTCTTTATAGATTGTTTTGGTTTGAATAGGCCTTTTAATCATAATCTGCTGATGTTTTTCTTAATTTACAGGCTATTACAGTGGTGGTGATGGTGGTGGCGGTATGTATTCATCAAGATATAGTATTGTCTACCATTAAGTGATTCGAATCATTTAATCGATTATATCCGGTTAGTTTGATTTTGATTTAGTAATTTACTTGAGCCATTTGACAGATTAAATGTAAAAGGTGTAAATGATTCTTAGCATACAAGGTGCTCGATAAATTGCTTCAATTAAACTTTATGCATATTTTCAAGAGAATTTGAATTATAACCTAGGTTCTAAAACTATTTATTGATGTAATCGATATTATTATGAGCGATTCTTCGTTTTTGTTATTCAGATCTAATGGACCTATGTTTTATTCGATAGGTTTAGCCTAAGGATACAAGACTTTAGCATCTTTAAAACACATATAACAGATTTCAAAGACTGACACCATGTAGGGTTTAATCTTTGAAATTTACATGGTCTCAATCTTTGATATTTGTTACATGTGTTTGATTTATTGTATGTCTTTTTTGTTTTCTCTTTTCAACTTTCCATCAACATTTGTATATGAAATTTTATGTGTTCAGATTTGTACATCTTCTAAAATTAGGATTTTCTTATTAATGTGCAGCTTGTTGTTCGTTTGATTTGTGAATCTTGATCATGTTATAATCTTAACCTAATTTGCACATGTCTTGTCTTTAAATAGCCTCTTGTGCCTTTAATTTTACTATTCAAGTTCTTAACCTACTTCTTTAGTATAAATGATACCTTTTGGATTGACTTGGTTATATGTGGTATTTTGTTTAGTAAACATGAGAATAAGGAGATTTTTGTTCAACTGATAGCCATGGCTCAAAACACAACTAAAAGTGAGCAATAAAAACCATAAGATATGTTTGCTTAGATAGTTGCTGGAATGATTTAAAAATAAAAAACTGAAACGTATATAGATTTGTTGAAGTTTTAATTTGGCACGCAGGCAAGAGGGAATATAGTAAGACAGATATGCCACGGTGGATCAATATAACTTTATTGATTTTCTTTAACATCCTAATAGTTAAAGACTTTTACATGATTCATGTTTGTTAGCTTTTTACTCATTCAGTTTCTGAATAGCAGCCAGTTGCAGCATTTCGTATGACTGAATCTTTCAAGTGTTGCTTCTCGAAACAGGTTTCAATGGATGTTCAATAAGCAAGGAGGTTGGCTTATGAATGGGAGGTTCCTGCAGCCTCAAAGCAGATGACGATGACGATCTTTTGGATATTCTATCGCATGATCTCCTTGCATCGGTAACTTCGTTATACAACTCGTGTGTCAAATTCATAATGTTTCAGTTGTTGTTATGCTTCTGGATTCAAATTCTTATTGATTATTTTTTATTGTTTCAGATTGTTTAGTCCTGTTGGTATGGTTTTGCTGATCGCATTGTTAGTTAATATTACTAAATATGTTAATGCCTGAGAAGAATAACGAGCCAAAATTCTGCAGCAACAATCGACCCCCTCTCCTCTGCTCCTCTGCAACAACAATCGAACCCCTCTCATTTGCTCCTCTACAACAGCAATAGACCCTCTGCAGCAGCAATCGAACCCTGTTCCTCAGTCCTCACTTCAGTAAGTTAAGTTCACTCTTGTGGAGGCCAATGCAGAATCAAAAGTTGCTGATGTGAATGGGGAAGTGGAGAATTCTATGTTAGATTTTTCAGAATCCCAACTGGAGGCCAATGCAACTGAAAATGAGGCTGCTCTAAAAATATGTTATCTGATGCGGCTTTTACTCGGCTTAAAGAGTCAAATGCAGGGCTCCATCGCAAGGTATGGTTGAATAATAGATATATTATGTGGTTATATCCTTGCATAGTAATATAATATAACCTACTGTCTGTAATGTGTAGTCTTTGCCGGAGCTGATTGACCAATCTCAAAAATATTACATTGAAGTTGCTTTAACATAATTGGTAATACAAAGCCATAAGAAGGCTATGGGGATGTAAGATATGGATGTGCGGAAATTAAAGGTATTTAAGGGAATTTATTTAATTAGTGCTTATTTTTTTGTTTATAGCAGTTCCAACATGTTTCTATATGATTTATATTTATATCTTCTTTTTAGAACCATTTTCTATACAGTCCCCATATAATAATAAGCACATTTTGATATATGAGTAATATATGAGTAATATAATATTTACATTTATAACTAAGTAGTTTAAATTCTTTGTGAAAATAGTTAACTATTTACTAATATTTATTAAAATATGTAAATGTAGGATTAAAGAATTTATTTCAGATGCAAAAGGTAAGGACTGGAAATAGTTGAACAAAAGGGTTCAGACATTCTTGCATTCATCGAAGGCTGTCTATAGCACAAGCACTATTTTAAGGTTCCAGCTTCTCTGGTCAGACAGTATAAATTTAACGGATTATCCGTAATTGTTGGGTATTGTTGTTCAAACTGTTGATGTATGATCTCTTTGGTTTAACTATGCTGGAATTAGTTATGTACTTATATGTCACCTAGGTTGTTTAACTCTGTGGCAGTAACAAAGCTGAACAAGGCCAACAGTGGATCGGTGTGCCTAATCAGACCTGAACAAGGCGGACCGTCCAATCCTTTCAGGTCTATATAAAAATAACTATTTTGGAGTTTTTATTTATATCTAACAAAACAAATATTGAAGATTGGACATATTGGGTTATTTAGATAATTTTGATTAGTGAAGGATTAGATAGTATTCAAAGGATTGGCTGTTTGTTAGGTTTAGTGATGAAACCACTTAGTCAACAGCTGCACATGCTGCTGCTGTTGAGTCAACAGCTGCTGCTGCTGTAATCTGCAAGGTAGAGAAAAAACCGAACAAATCGAACAATTGGGAATCAAAATCGACCATGGTTAAATTTCTGAATTCCTTTGTTCATAATGTTTCTATATACTCTATCAACCAACAATTGACTGTTTCTATATACTCTATTATTTACAAGAATTTTCACACTTTTTTTCATTCAGCTCAATGTATCTATCTCGCACCTCTGATTTAATAAGAGTGGTGGAACAAGCTGCAGCAGGCTCAGGCTCGGTCCTCGGCTGAGGTCAGTTTAGTTTTGTTAATGCTGCATATTGATTATTAATGCGATTACAACTTGTAAAGTTCCTATTTTTTTCTATGCAGGTTATGAAAAAGTGGGGTTTTTTGAATTGCCGGATTCGGTTTGTAGAGAGAGAATAAGCCGTGTTCTTACCGGTTTCGGAAAGTTTGCTGTTGACTATGCTGTTTATGATCATCTCAAAGGTTAGGTTTCTTCTATATGGTTACGCGATTGTTGAAGTATCATGATACTGTATCAGAATTGTTAGGTTTAGTGAGATTAGGGCTCCTGGTCATGTTTTATTTGTTAAGTGATATGTGTTATGTGTTTGTAAAGTTGATTACATTCCATGAAACGGGCGCTACCTTCGATTCACCGACAGAATTTTAATTTTAGGTTTTAGAGAAATTAGAGCGTCTGCCTCTGCTCATATTGAATTGTGTTTAGGAAAGGAAATTAGGATTAGTTGACAAGTTGACTCACCTATGGAATTTTGACTTTAGATTTATAGAAGTTTCGGTTCTTGCCGTTGTTTCATTTGTTACGTGTTCGAATTCAGCCGTCTTTAGGAATGTAATTAGGATCAGTCAACAATTCGAGTCACCGGGTCGTTTTTAATTGCACCTAATTAAGATGCAGGACTAATAGAAATTGGACCAAAATAGATAATTGATATTTAATCATAACCGATTTATTGTATTGCTGATATTAAAGAGTGTAATTCGAACTAAGACGTTAATGTATTTCGATAACATCTAACCTTTGATCGCGTATTCTGTTTTTTTATTCTTACAGATGTTGCTAGATTGGCTCAAAATGTGAATCTGGCAAAGGTTAGCTTCTATCTTAGTTGTCAAGGGTCTTTATTACTTGTAGTCATTGGACCTTTATGAATCTAAATCATTCATTTGAGTGTCATTTATTTGTGTTTGACGTAACATATCGTATACCCTCGCTATCCGAAAATAAATCCCACTATTTTCTTATAAAAGCATTATGTAAATTTTATTTAATTTTTTTAAGTAATTTAATTAAAATATTGAAAAGACATATTTATAGTCTTCAATCAAATGCAGTCACCACCCTAATCCCCTTTTCAACAATCAAAATCCTGATGGTAAGATTATTGATTGTTAAGATTACTCATTATGTTTTTTAAATGGGCCAATTAGAGTTGTTAACTCCTTTTTGTTAGCTCTTTGAACAAGTGTTGCTACATTGTCTTGATTGCTTTATTGGTGCTTATGTAAGAGTTTGATTTTTCTTTTGTGGGAATAAAAAGATAGAAAAAAAAAACAAAAGTATTTAAAGGTCGGCTCAACCTGACCCGAGTCGTCTTTACCGTAATAAAAGTTATAGAAGTGCACATTTTGGTAAAAGTGAAAACAAAACTTAGTCCACTCCACTGATACAGTAAGTAGTTTCCAGATTTAAAATAAGACCTGGTGCTAAAATTCAAGAATTCACAAAAGTAATAAGCTTTTAACATTTTGACCTATGTTGATTTTTATTTTTTATGTATTTCAGGTGATTTTTCATAGAAGTTGTTTGAATTTAATGATAAAAAAAAGATCATAAGATATATTTTTTTGGACCCAATTTGCTAGAAAATGAGCACTTTTAACTTCAATTTGTTGGAAGGTGCATTTTGTCACTAACGGATCACTGGCATTTTGTCATTTTGATTTGAGGATGCACCGTGTGTACACACGGGACTCTAACCTAGTATATTTAATATACAACATTCACATTAGCTCCTCCATAATAGTGTGAGTGTGATTTCTATATTATATAAAGCGGGTATAAATGGTTGTGAGTAGAGGAGAGCAAAAATATTTAGAGAAGACACTGTCCACAAGACATTGTTCATCCTCCGTGATTTTAAAAGTGGTTGTGAGTAGAGGAGATAGAAAGAGTAATGATAAAAGTATAAAATAAATATTATCTATATATATCTATATATATATATATATAATAAAAGAAAGTCATTTTGATGACATGGCACTCAAGGAGGCATTCTCCCCCTTGATGGTGCCATGTGTCATCCTATGTGTCATCTGGTATTTAAGGTAAAAAAAAATTAAACATCACAAGAAATCATCTGATCTTTATCTTCCTATCAAACCCTCTCCATTCTTTTCCATTAACGCCATATCTCCTGAATCCCCTCTACCAAAATTTCATCTGCTTCAAATCATCTTCCAAAAACGTCCTGTTTAACATGATCGAACACCCATCATCTGTTCTGAAGGTAATTTCTTTATCCTAATCTTACTGTTAAGTTTTCCATCTACGGTTTCTAATCGTTTTTTTTAGTTATTAGGTTTTAATGGATTAAAGTTATATAGGGTTTTTAAGATTTGATGCGATTGTATGTTGTTGGTGGTTTGGGGTTAATTTACGGTTTCTAATCGTTTTTTAGTTATTAGGTTTTAATGGTTAGTGGTTATTTAGGGTTTCTGAGATTTTTCATTCAAGAAAAAGTAGAAGATTCAAATAACATATATCAAGTGATTCAGGTATATTTTAATTTGATATGGGGTTTGAATAATAATAATAATACCCAATTTTGTGGGAGCTTTGATTTTGATTAGATTTTGTGTTGGGAAGGTTTAAATGGTGAATGGGTGTGCAGGTGTAAAGATTTGATTTTTATAATGGGTTTGTGGTCAATGTTTGTTAGATTTTGTGTTGGGAAGGTTTATTATGATTTTTGCTATGTAAAGTTGTAAACATGTGAATGTACGTTTAGTGTGCTAATTAGAGATTTGAAAGATATGAATGTTTCCTGAGATCTCACAGTATAGGCTTCCATATATTGTGTGTAAATCCAACAAAAGTTTGCACCCTTACTTAAGCCCGGCCATATATATTGTGTATTGTATTTAACGTGTTACACTTAGTATCTGCTACTCTAATACACTATCGTTTCTGGTCTAGGGGTCTACTACTGAAGATACATTGGGTTTTTGGCATCTGCCTATTATAATAAAAAAACAATTACCAATCATGATTCCATTTCTTGCAAGGTCTTAATGAATTAGGTGGTTGTTTATGTTATGTGAATGATACAACTGATAAATAACATTGAAGAAAGCATGGCATCCATCAGAAACAGATTCTAGAATAACATCATTTGGCTGCTTGACTTGCAAAGTGAGGTATGCAAAATATATACAACTATTGTTGTATGTTTCTTTTGTTTGGTGGGATTAGTTTCTAATTCTGTCAGCTTTTATCTTTTGTGGTTTTGGTGGAGTCGATATTTAGGAGAAAATTACACAAAAGCATGCGGATATAGATGATGAGCTACTTGATGAGTTTAGTATGCAACCGCTTGATAATGTCGACGATCAAGATTTTGAATCGGATTTTAGTGATTTAACAAATAACAAATCCATTGTCGTCCAGCGGTTAGGATATCTGGCTTTCACCCGGGTTCGATTCCCGGCAATGGAACCTTTTTTATTCTTTACTTGCTTAGTTATTTTTTGTTAAATTATTATGCATACCAACTGTTCGTATGCTTAAGAGAACATGCTTTGACTTCGACTATTCCATACTGTTGTATAAGCATACATAAACCATTTCAAGAACTTAACAAGTTTCACTTTTTTTTACTGATAAAATAGCAACTTTCATGCCTTTGTTTAGTAAATCCATTCAACAAACCTAACCAAATCAGTGTTATTTTATGAACTTATGATTGTGATCAATCGGATGACAAAATATGGATTCTTTTACATGGATGACAAAAAATGGGAAGGTATGATTAAGGAGGCTGTTGATAGTGGTCATCTTAAAGATACCAAAGAGTGTGAACAGATACTACATGACATGTTCATGTGGTGGTCTGTCCTTTTTAAATATTGTATGTGCACATTATGTTTGCGAGTTTTTGTTATTAGAGAAAATATTTATTGATTGGTGTTCATCGATATGGAGTAAAGGATCACCTACTTTTAGTGTTTAGAATTTTGTTTATGAATTTATCATATTTTATGAAAATTATCACGTCATATTAGATTTATCAACCCTGAGACACTCCCGGGGTATAATCTAGTTAAATATAAAATGAAAGAGAAAGGTAATGATTTTTAGTGTAATTATAGAGATTGAGTAGCTACTCTGAATGCTCTACCTATAGGCAATTTCAGTTATATTTTATTTTAAAATATCGTATTACAATTTCTAAATCTATATATTATAAACTATGGAACATCTTTTTTATTCAACTTGTGTGATAGGTTATAAACCTAATATCATTCTATTTAAAGATACCTTTTTTAATTAACGAGAAAACTATATATAAAACAAAAATAAACCAAGAATGATTCCTATTTTGTCATAGTCATTTGCAAGAATGGATGGTTTATGATTTTGCAAATTATAATTGGTTGGCAATGTAGAAAAATTGTAAAAATGGTGAAGTCGTCAATTGAAACTAAGGGATCATCCTAGGCTTCTTTCCAATCATTTGCTACCTGATCAAGTTGAAGCTTTTGTCCCCTTGATGCCTTAGATCCTAAGGGATCATAGATGCCTTAGATCCATTCTAAGGGATCATAGATGCCGCCAAACCACTCTAAGGGATCATTCACATTGTCGTGCAAGATAAATATCTCATCAGATTTTACATTCTCTTCATCCCACCCACAATTATTTTTACAACACAAACAAAATACTAATCAAAAGATGAGGTATAAGTGTTTTTACACAATTGTTTTGGATGGTAGGGTTTTTTAGTGATATTGGATTGATGTTACATCCACATGGAGATATAATAGTATTGGGCAGGGAGTGTTTGTTTTTAAACTTGTATGATACATGCTTAAACGCATCATCTCCTGTTTCATCCCCCGCATTGTATCGTTTTTCTGGGGTCCAAAAAAGCGGTGTCTTTGGATCGGTGTTACATCCACATGAAACTACTTGGATCGATGTTACATCCACACGTGTAGAAATGCAACATTGGTATTGTAGTTTATAATATTAGAGAGTTGGTTTGCGTTGGTTGTAACAATCTCCAGTGTTGCACCCCAGGCATCCCAACAGACTCTATAGGAGGTTCAACTTTCAAAGCAAAGCCTGTTTTTTTGCCAGGGTAACGTGCCCTACCAGTGGCCCTTCCATTACCAATGAGATTGAAATGTTTCAAGATGAAACTTTTCTAGGCAAACATTGGTATCTTTTGGAATCTGCCCTGGTACTCTTTTAAGATGAAAGTTGAACACATTCATCCGACAAACCCTCCGACGTCGAAGAAACACGCTCGGTCATTAGCGACGCTTGGGATATCGGATGCTCTTGCTCCTGTTCGTGCTCCTCTTGTCAGGGTAACCTGGCATAGTTACGTAGTTACCCTTGATTTGGTACTCATGTTCAACAAATCGATGAACTTAAAGATTGGGCCAAATGGGTTTGAATTTGAATGCGGTCCTGAGTTTAAGGATTGGGAGAATGTCGAGGGAGAATATTGGAATTGGTGTTCTCGGAAATAGATTGTTTTGTAACTTGGTAGATTGTATAGTTTGACTAGTTTGAAAAAATTGTTGTAAATAAGTTTGTATTATTCGTTTTAAATAAATTTATCATTATTACATTTATTACTATTATTAAACATTAAAGATTATTCATTTTAAATAAATTTAGTATTATTAAGTAATGTAATAATCCTAAATTATTTATTAATAATAGTAGTATTAACATTAACAGTACCATAGTAATAACGCTGCCATTACTAAATAAACCTCGAACAGAAATTGATGAGTCACCCAACACATCCATTTTTATCCCTTAGAATGGTTTGGCGGCATCTATGATCCCTTAGAATGGATCTAAGGCATCTATGATCCCTTAGAATGGATCTAAGGCATCAAGGGGATAAAAGCTTCAACTTGATCAGGTAGCAAATGATTGGAAAGAAGCCTAGGGCGACTTCACCATTTTTACAATTTTTCCACATTGCCAACTGATGACGTGGGTCCTAAAACGACGACGTTCAAACCCCTCGTCAAAAAAGATAAGCAAAACCGAGTTGATTAGGAGGTAGCCTGACTTATTGGAGCTGATACAGGGCAGCATACCTGCCATGCGAAAGCCTCTGGGCAAAAGCAAACAGTAAAAGTCTTGGAAATGACAAAAGTGGGTTTTGGCTTATTATCATGCAAGAAACAAAAACAACACACAGCTCCATAACTTGCCTAGGAAATGATAAAAGCTGAAAACACCCAAAAAGGGCAAAGTCTCACTGCAGGGAGCCGATAGAGAGTCAAACAACACCAGGTATAGAAAGGAGGCTACCCTGAGGGAGCTCCTGGGCAGAATCTCATTGCCTATATAAGGAGACTCTTGGGGTAACATTCCACACACACTCTTACTCATTCTTTCTACTCTTCTACTCTCTATTTCATTATTCCCAACTCCAAAAGAATAGACACTTATTCTCACGCCGGAGTCCAAACGCAGGAGGCCCCCTCCTGCGTTAAGGCTAACGGTGTCTGCTACCCTTGTGTAGGTCCTTCTAGGAGCTTGAAGACCCCCTAATCCTTCAACCAAATCTATACCTAAAACTCAAACTAAACTTAAAACCTAAGTCCAAACATAACATACCATTAACCTATAGTCCTAAACATCTCCTAACCTAATACCGGTCATTTTCCTTGTTGTAGCAACAAGTGGCGCCCACCGTGGGGCTGTCGCTACTTTGAACAAAGCTGTTGAGAGTTTCTACAGTCCCGTTTGTTCCTAAGTAACCTCCTTTTGTGATGACTGGTGGAGATAACCGCCCAGGAGGGGGTCCTTCAGATACTCCGGCCAATAGTCACACCTCAGGTGACGCTTCTGGCCATGAAACACCTGGAACGGACGGACAACAAGTCGAACCGTCTCTAGGAGACATGCTCAACTACCAAACGCCACCGTCCTCAAGGGCCGTCAACTTGTCTCCTAGGGACGACATGTTGTTCCCAGTTGAACGAATGGATATTACCCCGGAGGGGGTACGAAGGAATTTCTTGCAACTCCGAGACCTCCTGAATGGCTACGTACGAGAGGAAAGATCCAGAGGAGTTAGGGTCAGGTTGTCCTATGACGAAGAACCTGTTGTCACCCTCTCACCTGGTCCTCCGTTGTTGGGAACCACTACTTCCCCAGCCACCCAACGTGCCACTACAAATCCTCACACGAATCCTCACCCATACTTGAACAGTCAGGGAGGTATTTACTCAGGAGGAGGGGGTCCTAGCAACTCTGTGCTCTCCCCGGGGACCTCAACATTACTCCCTTACGAAGAAGCTTTGAGGTCATTACCTCTGGCCAGCAGTGCTGTGGCTGCCTCCCTTGTGGCAGCAGCAAGTCTTGCTGGAGGATCTGTTGTCCATCCAGAAACAGTGTATCCCAGCTACTCACAGCCTCAGTACTCACCCTATGTACCCCCTTACTTCCCCTCGTGGCCGGGAGGGTATCCTTGGCAATACCCCCCACCTCTGAACCAAGTACCTATGACCTCCCTTGCAGGAGGGCAGGGTCTGGAAACCTCACAACCCATGGTCCAGACCTCTACGACTGAAACAAGGGGGAAGTTGTACTTTCGGAGCCTTACCGACCCAAGTCGTTAGAATGTTTTGCCGAACACATCGCTCATTTTGATTTCCCCAATAAGATCAAAAATGCCAGCCAATGTGAAAACGTATGACGGTACGGAAGACCCTGATGACCACTTGAACGTCTTCTCTGGGGCAGCAACTGTTGAAAAATGGAACAACGCTGAGTGTTGCCACATGTTCATGCAAACCCTGGTGGGACCAGCTCGTCTGTGGTTCTGTGGGCTACCAGCTCGAAGCATTTCCTCCTTTGACGATTTAAGGAGGAGTTTTGTCTCAAACTTTAACCCCTTGAGGAAATGCACCAAGGATGCTGCCATACTACACCAAATCCAACAGGGAGAGCATGAAAACCTTCGTAGCTTCATTGAAAGGTACAAAAGGGAAGGTCTGCAATACAGTGGTGCTACCGAGAAGATTCGGGTGTCAGGTTTTATGGGGGCCATCCGTCCCAAAAAGTTGTTAAGAAGGTTCCATGAAGATGTTCCCCAAACCATGGAGGAAGCATTCGAAAGGGCTGAAGCTTTCCTCCGGGGAGAGGAAGCATTAACTCGGCAAGACACCAGGAAGAGGGATCGAGGGAGCTGGAGAGACAGTTCAACCGGCTCCCGAAGACCTCACTTTCAACCCCACCACGAGAAACGGTCAGGGAGATCCTATGACAATCAAAGAAGCGAAGAAAGGAGACGATCCCCAAGATCCGGGAGGTACCAAGAGAAAGAAAGACAAGTCTTCACTGTTCTCACCAAGACCCCTCAGGAGATACTCTCCACGGAGGAAGTCAAGTACTCATTCCGACCTCCCCGACCTTTATCCAAACCAGCTAACAAGAGGGATGCCAGCAAACATTGTGCCTTCCACAACGACACAGGGCATCACACCAACGATTGCTACCAGTTGAAGAAAATAATTGAGGAAGCTGTCAAGTCAGGGGAGCTAGCTCACCTGATCAAAGACATTAAGGGGAGAAAAGATGAAGGACGGAAGGATAAGGAGGTCAACATGGTTAGTCTCGAAGGGTCCCAGCAGGCCAAGAAGGCTCGCACTGAGCCCTGGAACAAGCAGTACATTTGCCTTCCCCCTGCTCCCGATGAGCTGATCGTTACTCCTGTGATAGTGGAAGCTGAACTAGATGGCTTCCCTATAGACAGGGTGTACATGGATTGTGGAGCCTCCACGGAGGTGATGTATGAACGATGCTTTGAATCCCTAAGCCCAGAAATCAAGTCTAAGCTCAAGCACTCAGACGCCTCTCTAGTAGGCTTCTCTGGGGAACGAGTACATCCCCTGGGGAAGCTCACACTTAACGTCTGTTTCAGGGATGGAGATCTATCAAGAACAGAAGAACTAACTTTCTCAGTCATCCGGTACCCTTCACGTTATAATGTCCTCATAGGAAGGATGGGGATTGCAACTTTCGGCGCTGTAGTCTCAACAACACATGGTTTGATGAAGCTCCCCACTCCCAATGGAATTGCAACCCTAAAGCCAACAGCCGAGGCTCTTCTGATAGCCTCTGTAGAGGAGGCAAGTGATCCCAGGGCACCTGAGACGTCAAGCACTGGTCCCATCCGGGAGATCAGCATAAACTCTGCTTATCAGGAGCAGACCATCAAAGTAAACAATCTGCTCCCTGATAAGATTATGTCTGAACTAATCAACCTTTTGCAGGAAAACAGAGACATATTTTCTTGGTGCCCTGGGGACATGACCGGCGTCCCTAGAGATTTGGCTGAACACTCCCTTAACATAGCTCCCTCATACAAGCCTGTGGTTCAAAAGAAAAGGAGCCTGGCCCTAGCCAGGAGCCAGGCTGCTTGCCAAGAGGTAGAGAAGCTCGTTGAAGCAGGTATCCTTAGGGAGGTCCATTATCACACGTGGGTGGCCAATCCGGTCATGGTTGCCAAACAAGACGGATCGTGGAGGATGTGTGTCGACTTCAAAGATCTCAACAAAGCCTGCCCCAAGGATTGCTATCCCTTGCCCGAGATCGATTGGAAGGTAGACTCTCTCACTGGTTTCCAATACAAGTGCTTCTTAGATGCCTACAAGGGGTATCATCAAATTCAAATGAAGCAGGAAGATGAAGAGAAAACGGCCTTCCACACTGATAAGGGAATCTTTTGTTACAAGAAGATGCCCTTTGGGTTTAAGAATGCCGGAGCCACCTACCAACGGTTGGTGGACCAAGCTTTCTCGGAACAAATTGGGAAAAATATGGAAGCCTATGTTGACGACCTTGTCATCAAAAGAAAATCTGGGGAGGCCATGATCAAAGACATCCAAGAAACATTCAAAAATCTTCGAAAGATAAACATGAAGCTCAATCCTGTTAAATGTTCTTTTGGGTTCGAGGAGGGGAAGTTTCTCGGCCATATAGTTGGGAAACAAAGCATCAAGGCAAACCCAAGCAAGGTCCAAGCTGTCCTTGAAATGAAGTCACCTGCTACCAAGAAGGAAGTGCAAAGCCTAAACGGTAAAATTGCTGCCCTAAAACGTTTCTTGCCCAAGTCCGCGGAAAAGTCCTTACCTTTCTTTAAAACACTTAAAAACGTTTCTTGCCCAACGACAGCTGAGGCAGAGGCTGCCTTCCTGGAACCCAAGAAACACATAGCTTCCCTGCCCGAAATGGCAGCCCCTGAGGAAGGGGAAGTAATAACAGTTTATCTGTCTGCAGGGATGGAGGCAGTGAGCTCAGTCCTCCTGGTTGATCGAGGCAAGGAGCAAATCCCTGTCTACTTCGTTAGCAGAGCTCTCAAAGACGCTGAAGTTAACTACACTCCCATAGAAAAGCTAGTGCTAGCCCTTGTGCACACTGCCAAGAGGCTAAGGGGGTATTTTCAAGCTCACCCGGTGAAGGTCATCACAGAGCAACCCATACGGTCCATCTTGGAAAGGCCAGAGGATTCGGGGAGATTGGCAAAATGGGCCATTGGCCTAGGGGAGCACAAGATAGAATACCTGCCAAGGAGAGCTTACAAGGGGCAAGTGTTTGCTGATTTCCTCACTGAGCTGCCCATCCTGCAGAACGAAGAAGAAATGAATGAGGTTGAAGAACAACCTGACCTCAAGGGGAAATGGTGTCTCTTCACCGATGGAGCCTCAAGTGTAGAAGGTTCCGGGGCTGGTCTCGTCGTCAAGGACCCCCACGGAACCGAATACACTTATGCCCTCCGTCTGGACTTCCCCTGCACCAACAATGTTGCTGAATATGAGGCCCTCCTGGCCGGGTTGAGATTGGCAAAAAGGATGAAGATCCAGGAGCTAAAGGTCTTTGTTGATTCGAATCTAGTGGTCAAGCAAGTGAATGGGGGATACACAGCCAAGGAACCCTCCATGATTAGGTACAAAGACAAAGTCAAGGAACTCATCAAAGAGTTCAAAGTCTTCACCTTGGAACAAGTGTCAAGGACCAAGAACAAACAGGCAGATGCTCTCAGCAAGCTGGCCTCCCTGACATTTGCTCACCTAACCAAGAAGGTTCTCGTTGAGGTGCTGAAAGAACCCTCCATTGACGACAAAGAGGTACAAGATGTCGTCACTGAAACCGAATCCACATGGATGACACCCATTATGTCCTACCTAAAAGAAGGGAAGCTCCCTGAAAACGAACAAGAAGCTAAGCGGTTAACCATCAAGGCAAAGCAGTATGTGATCGAAGATGACAAGCTTTACAAGAAGGGGTACTTGGCACCCTTACTAAGGTGTGTTGGTCCTAACCAAAGCAACTACCTCATCAGGGAGGTACATGAGGGCATATGTGGCATGCACGCCGGGCCTCGCTCAGTAGTATCCAAGCTCATGAATTTGGGCTACTATTGGCCCACCATGCACAAAGATGCCTTCGAAACAATCAGAAGATGTGAAGCTTGTCAGCTACAAACACCGGTGAAGACTAACCCCAAGCATGATCTTGTTCCCATCATCTCAGCATGGCCCTTTCACAAGTGGGGAATGGACATCGTGGGTCCCTTTCCACAAGCTCCTGGGAAGTTAAAGTTTCTCCTCGTAGCCGTCGACTATTTCACCAAATGGCCGGAAGTGAGGCCATTGGCAACCATATCTGGGAGGCATGTGATAAGTTTCGTATGGGAACAAATAGTTTGCAGATATGGGCTGCCAGGGGAGATGGTAACCGACAATGGGAAGCAATTTGCCAACAAGCCCTTCAGCAGCTGGTGCTCCGAGCTAGGCATTAAACAAGTATTCAGCTCCGTAGCTTACCCCCAGTCTAATGGACAAGTGGAACGCATGAATAGGAGCATTGTCGAAGGCATCAAAGCAAGGCTGGGAAGATATGGCAAGAAATGGGTTGATGAGCTCCCAAGCGTTCTATGGGCTATTAGAACCATGGAGAAAACGAGTCACCGAAAGACACCCTATAGCCTGGTCTTCGGAAGCGAAGCTGTAATACCTGCCGAAATAGGGGTAAGCTCAGGGAGAAGTGCTCGCCAAGATGCTCAACGCAACCAAAACGAGATCCTGCTCAACTTGGACCTCCTCGAAGAGTCGAGAGATCAAGCCTCAATCAGGGAGGCAAGATACAAAAAGAAGCTCGAGGCTTACTATAACACAAGAGTAAAGAAGGAGTCCTTCAAGCCAGGGGATCTCGTGTTAAGATGCAACGAAGCCAGCAGGCAGCAGGATGTAGGGAAGCTAGGTCCCCGATGGGAAGGTCCTTATGTCATCAAGGAAGCCCACAAGGGAGGATCCTATAAGCTAGCTGACCCAAACGGCAAGATGATTCCAAGACATTGGAGTGACAAGCACCTAAAACGTTTTTATGTTTGATGGTTGTAAACGTCTCCTTGTATCCAAAAAATTATGATCAATGAATGGATGAACTATGTTTCTTTTTATTAAACTTGTCGCTTATCTTATCAAAGGGTGAGCCCCTCCTAACCAGGCTCCATGGGGTCCGGCGCTATACCTACCCATGAAACGGGGATGAGCTCCTAGGCCACAACTGCTCAACAGGTAACAAGGCTAAGTAACCTTCCTGTATACAGGGTGAGTCCCTAATACAATCCACGACTCCATGGGACAAGTCCTTAGAAGGAAAACCTAGACCCATGAAAGAGGGTGAGCTCCTCACACCAAGACAGCTCCCACATGTTCATACAACACAAAGAACGAACATAACACTTAGAAACCATTTAAAGAAAAGGTTTCAAAAGCTGATAGGGTAAGCATTGCATCGGTTCCTTAGCCAAGTATCCTAAGTTGGGTGACTGCAGCATCCACCTTTAGGAAAAAAGTTAAAGACATTGCAAACACTATAAACGACAAGCAACGGAGCAAACACAACCAAACATTAAGCATAATAAAGGCATCACCCTAACAGGGGGAGCATTCCATTAAAAACATTAAAAAGCCACAAGGGCTGAGTACATCAAAAGGAACAAGATAACATCCATGAACAACTAAACAAAGAACTAAACAAAGGCAGATCAAGGAGTAGCTAAATCTGTGGCTTCAGGGGTGGAATCGTCCTCACCGGTGGAAGCCAGGGTTTTGTTACCAACATCATCATAGAGAGAATCAGTGTCAAGACCTTCAAATAGATCATCCTCACTGGAGGGAGGGAGCGACTCGACCTCCAAGGCTTGAAGGGGGGAGGGATTCTCAAATACCTGCTCCAAGTTAGGAGTCTTTGAAGGTTCAGCAGGCTTTGAACGTTTCGAACTACCCTCCCCGCCGTCAGCACCATCCAGCATGATCTTCAAGGGCCTCTTAGACACATAAGAGTTGAACACCTCGTCAGCCACATCCTTCTTCAGACCCTCTGGCTCCAAGTTTTGCAGAAAGGAGAGGGGCTGCTCAGCAGATTTAGCAATGGCTGAGATGTAAGGATAAGTGGCCAACTCCATGGCCTTAACGGTGTTCACGAACTCTTCTCCTGATGAAGGCTTGAAGGACGACAGCTCCTCTAGCACCTGACCCTCTTGAGCTGCTTTGAACCCAGCTTGAACCCCTCCATGGCGACCAAAAGATATCGCTTTAGCATAAATGTCTGCCAGAGGGGCATTAAACTCTTGGGAGTGCAGGAGGTTGGTAACAAAACGAGCGACACCCTTGGAGATCAACCATTCTTTCTCCTCGGTCAAGCGGTCCACCTGGACCCGGAGCTCCATCCCAACTTTTTCCACAGCCATCTGCTCTTGCTTAACCGCCTCCCTTGCCCGGGCCAGACCTGCCCTCTCCTCTGCCACCTTCGCCTTCTCATCATTCAAACCTTTGAACATTTTGTCAAACTTTTCTTTCTCCAAACTAAGCTGGGTCCTAGACACAGCCAGCTCATGCACCAAGTCCTTCTCTCGTGCAACATACTTAGCCAAATCCTCTTTGGCCTTCACCAACTCCACTTCGTGCTCATCATAAACCTTCTCAACCTGCTCTCTCCTCAACATCAACTCTCCCCATCTCGCCATACAGTCAGGAAACAAAGATAAAAACTGACCAAAGTGATAGTACATCTTTTTCATCACATCCTTGTCCATCCACTCCTTGTGCAGTTCCCTCTCAGCATCAGGGACACAATGATCGATAAGATCACGGCATACAGAGGCTTTCTTCAGCACATCAGAAGCCTTGATGTCCCAATCTGGCACAAACACTCCTTCACCAGGCTCCTTTTGGGAAGGAGCCTCAGAAACCTCCTTAACAACAGCCTTTGAGCTCTCACCTCCTTCAGACAACAGCAGCTTCGAACTAGCACCCTTAACCACCACATCTTTCGGCTTCTTGAACACAGCATCATCCTTCTTGGGAGAAGACAAAGTAAGCTTCCCCTTCCCTGGGGCAGGAGAATACCCCAGAGCTGAAGCTATCAGACTAGAATCCTTGTCTTCGTCTTCCAGGACCAAGGGGATTGCAGAAGAGCTCCCCTGACCTGAGGAAGCAGTCGCTTACTGGAGCGATGAACAGTAACAGACTTCTTCCCAGAAGGAGTCTCAGGAGCCACAGAAGAAGTAACCACACTTGTGTATTCCCCTTGAAAACGGATGTGCTCAGTCCTCACAACCACATTCTGACCCTCAGCAACACTTTTCACCTTGAATTTCACATCTGTGATATCGTCCAGGGCCAGAAAATCCAAGGTACTCATCTCTGCACAAAAGAAGCAAGTGGTTAGATAAACAGTTAAAAAACAAGATACCAAGAAGGAGCCAGGGAGACACATACCCTCCCCACCATGATAAATCACCGGGTCTGTCTCAGGGTCATCCCAGTTTTTACTCAATCCTATCATCACCAAGAAGTCTTCAGGAAAAGTTCGAAGACGAGTAGGAAAGCTACGAAGCTTCTCCAAGAGTTCCTGATCAAGGGTGTCAGGATCAGGCTCTTTCTCGTTCAAAGGAGCATCCGAAGCCCTTCTAGGGGCCTTGAAGGGCAGGAAATCAGCATTCAAAAAGAAGAACTTGTCCTTCCACGGAGAGACAAGACCAATGACGCTAGAGATTAGAGCCGGTTCACATTGGGTCTTCTCGATGGTAAACCAGTTACCGTTTTTAGCCAATCTAAAAAACCTCCGGTACATGGGCACAGACGGCTCATAACCAAGACAACGACACACAATCTCAAAGTGTAAAACCCTAGCGACCCAGAAGGACATAACTGATCGAGTGAAAGCTGATGATACTCTAACACATTTAGAAAAAACTTGGAAAAAGGGTACCTCAGGTTCCCCTGATCGAACTGACGAGTATACACAGCCACCTTACCGTTCGGAACAGAGGAAACAGGGGTTTTCCCCTTCGGAACGGAAGGATCAAAAGACAAAGGAATACCAAATTCAGTACAAAATTTCTCGGCATCCGACTTGGATAACCGTGTAAACTGAGAAGCAAGATCGGTTTTTGACATAATGAAAACAAAAAGCAAAGTGTGAAGAAGGGAGAGTGTGCTTACCAAATTTTATAGGAAGAAGAAGGGATCGCCGGTTGGAGAGGATCGTGGGAGAGAGAGAAGGCGGTTTTCTAAATTGGGAAGTGATTAAAGGATAAAAGAGGGAGTTACCCCTTTATAAACAATTTCAAATTCAAAATAATTAATATAAGGCGGTTACCAAGGCAAACCGTCCCTCAGCTAGCCACTAGGATGATGTCAGCCTGCTCCTTGTCAAATCAGCAGTCATTAAGGGCAGCTGATGGGACACATGCCTACTCCCAAGGAAGCAATGATGGATAAGCTATATTATTTAAAAAATATTACCATCATGGCAATTGCATGGCCAGGAATTTTCACGAGACTCAAGGAAGGACAGGACATGACACCAACGCTCCCATGAGGGAGCTTGGGGTCTAAAAAGCTACCCGATACAAACACGAGTTTGCAACCGGGGAAGAGAAGACAATAAACAAGTCACAAGCACTTCTAACTTCTTTACAAATGCTTATGACTGGGGGGCTGATGACGTGGGTCCTAAAACGACGACGTTCAAACCCCTCGTCAAAAAAGATAAGCAAAACCGAGTTGATTAGGAGGTAGCCTGACTTATTGGAGCTAATACAGGGCAGCATACCTGCCATGCGGAAGCCTCTGGGCAAAAGCAAACAGTAAAAGTCTTGGAAATGACAAAAGTGGGTTTTGGCTTATTATCATGCAAGAAACAAAAACAACACACAGCTCCATAACTTGCCTAGGAAATGATAAAAGCTGAAAACACCCAAAAAGGGCAAAGTCTCACTGCAGGGAGCCGATAGAGAGTCAAACAACACCAGGTATAGAAAGGAGGCTACCCTGAGGGAGCTCCTGGGCAGAATCTCATTGCCTATATAAGGAGACTCTTGGGGTAACATTCCACACACACTCTTACTCATTCTTTCTACTCTTCTACTCTCTATTTCATTATTCCCAACTCCAAAAGAATAGACACTTATTCTCACGCCGGAGTCCAAACGCAGGAGGCCCCCTCCTGCGTTAAGGCTAACGGTGTCTGCTACCCTTGTGCAGGTCCTTCTAGGAGCTTGAAGACCCCCTAATCCTTCAACCAAATCTATACCTAAAACTCAAACTAAACTTAAAACCTAAGTCCAAACATAACATACCATTAACCTATAGTCCTAAACATCTCCTAACCTAATACCGGTCATTTTCCTTGTTGTAGCAACACCAACCAATTATAATTTGCAAAACCATAAACCATCCATTCTTGCAAATGATTCTATTTTGTCAATGATTTCTTGGTAACCGGTTCATTTTGCATTCTATTTTCGTTTGTCAACCTTTTTGCAGTTTTCAAGGAACTTATTCAAAGTACATTTCCTTAATCTTGGTATTGCATTTATTAGAAAACATGCAATATTTACGTGCCAAAGTCACATTCACACATCCGGATATATGACTTTGAAACACATCACTTTCCCACTTGTGGTGGACGTATTGATTCATTTTTAATTAAGAAGACATATATTCAGCACTTTCCTTTTTTTTTTTTAAATAAACTTCAATAAAACACACGACTAAAAACTCGTCTCCAAAGAGGAGAACGAACCGCCCCCAATAACCTTACATCAATTTAAATTTACACCAAGATTCCCAACTACAATCACTATTTTTATTGACAAAATTACACGAATGGTGCATGTGATTTTCATGTAATAACGCCTTAAGGTAATAAGCAACTTTTTTAACTTCTTTAGGGCCCATGGTTTAGTTTTTGTAACGAAAATGGGTATTAAGGTTTGTTTTTGTAACAATGTTGGGTACTAATACTAACTATCGTTAAATTTTCTGTTAACTTTAGTTAAAGTGATTAAAATGCCTTTTTTATAAACTAGAGGGGCCATTATGTATTAAACTTCATTTACAAAACCTTTAGTACCCAAACATGAAACTGTAGATAAACCACAGGGACTAACCATGTAATTAACTCATAATTTTATTAAATGTATTTATTTTTAAGATTTATAATTAAATAAGGAATATTTAATTAAAACATTGTTTTATTAAATATATTTATCACATTATTTATAAATATAAATCCAAGTTATTAGATTAATAGTTGTAACCATAAAGAAAACATTTAACTTAATGTTGGATGGACTTGTGTTATGGTTACAACTATTAATCTAATAACTTGGATTTAACTTATAGAAATGTTTTCTTTATATGATTGAATTAAGTTTTATTTTTGGCCAAAAAGATGCAAACCCAATTCAAGAAAATTAAAAAAGATAGAAACAAACAGAAGTTGAATTTTTATAAATAAAAAAAAGAAAGATTTTTTTTCTTCTTCAAGAACTGGTGGGCTTGGTAGGTTTGGACCTACAAGGTAAAAATCATTTTTGAATTTTATTAAAATCCATAAATAAATTTATATATTATACAAAAAGTAACTTAACACCGGTTGACGGCTCCGTTAACTTTTTAACCCCGAACCAACGTTTCCTTTCTGTATTCAGATAACAAATTAACAGCGCCCTCATATCAAAGTGTGTGATTGTTTTTGTCTGTGAAAAGATTCATTCAAACCCCGAATTGATCGTTTGCATTATTGATCATCAACGCATCAGGATTGCAACCATCCCTGTTTTTATCGGTGTGCGAGATTCCATCGAAAAAACTATTATGATAAAAGCCACGGCAATTGAAGGAATACTCGGTTGTTATTAAACCGAATCAAGAAGAAAGTTTCAAACCGGTAGATACTTTATCGAACGGATACGTCGTTTTAAGTTTTAACCCATCCGAAGCGATATATCCTTTAATAGAGCGAAATGCTAAAATAAGTAACGCCTCGTCGATTCGTAAATTGATGCGTCACTTTATTAAGAAACAAAATGAAGCAAGTTAATATTCATAACCTTCAATTGAATTTACATTTTTTAAACAAACAGGCAGGCTACAATTGAATTTACCAAGTCCAAAAGATTATAATATTATATTCATTTATCTATAATCTATAATACATTATAAAGGAAGAGTGATGTACAAGATTGTAATTTTGTTATGAGTACAAGTTTTGTAGCTATATTTACAATTTAATAAAACTTATTTACTAGGGGTAAATTAGTCACTTAGGGGATATTAAGACACTTACAAGGTTATTAGAGTAATTTTATATTTTGTTTTTAGTTAACATGTAAAATGTGATTCCTTTATTACCCTCCATCCTTGTCATAGATGGTTCAATTGAATGCGACATTGAAAGTGCGCCTGTTTGGTTTCTCATCTATAATCCGTTACATAAATCATTAAAATTTAGTCTGCTTCATCATTTTGTGATTAGGGTTTTTAGTAGATATGTGAAGCAGCTAATCAGAGGTGAATTGGAGGACCGATGGACATGGATAGTTGTTCTGTATTGATTTATTAGGTTCTTTTTCTCTCTTTGTTTTAGGTGTTTTCAGTGGGTTTGTGGTGCTCCCGATTGTTCTGTACACGCATCTTCATCCGGTAACTTTCCTTTCATTTGCTTTCTCATTGTGGATGTATTTGATTGTGTTGTTAATTTGGTTTGGTGTGTGTTTGAGGGAGATGCATGTAGGAAGCGCTGGTGAAGATGGGGTTGTTTTTCACACCGATGAGGACGAACCAACGGTGACGATCCATGGGTAAAAGGTTAGACTTGTTTTCCGGCAGCTAGGGTTGGCGGTTAGACCCAAACCCAAATAAATTCCGTGAAAGGGTTTTCCATTGAATAAACAAAAAATGATTAGTGATTCTATATTTTTGTTATTTGTCATGCTGCTTTAATAGTATTTCGTTTATTTATCAATACTAGCGAGAGATATAGAAAGAAGAATTCTAGAGAAAGAGACTGGCGTGAGGACACCCTATTCCAGCGATTATCAGCACCATGGTGGTGTTGGTGCAGGTAGCGGTGTCCAATTCTAAGGTAAGTATCCTCAAATCTCACATATTTTACATTTGTTTTTCTTTCTCAAACACAGTAGTGGTGATCACTCCCTTGATGGCAGATGTCGGGGGCTAGAGTTGCTTCAACGATGGTGGTCGTGGGCGGACACATAGACGGTTGAGGACGGTTTGGATCTGTAGTTTAAGAGGTCTTGGTTCTGGTGACTGGACTAGGCTTCTAATGAGGTTCCCATCAACTTCTGGTGAGGCCTACTTCTCATGCATATCTGATACACTTTGATGTTATATATGCGATATACATTGTTTTGACATTGTATTCGTTTGAAATACATGTGAATAATGTATATAACAAAGCTACAGTTTCCTTCTTACCACGGAACAATATTATCATTGGCTGCTTTTAGTCAACCAGACAATGTAGATATGGTTGAGGCTGTTGCTCTTTTTTCTTTATTGTTGTTCATATTCAAGTCAAATTTGCTTTTGGAAGTTATAAACATTCACTATTTTATTCTGCACTATCATTACATGGTATTCAACTCAACTTGATAAGGTTTTATTTTTGCTTTCCAGTTTATATAATTCTTTGATAAATTCCCAATATCTTCGTTTCAATGGTGATATCTACACTATTTTCGGTAACATCCTTACCAACATCATAGCAATGGCAAAAACAACACATTTATTTATTTATTTCTTGTCGATTTGCATCGATACACAAAAGCTACTTTTGCAAAGTATGATTATGGGAATCTGATTATGGGTTAATATCTCAAGTGGTATGGGTTAAATGGATTGAAAATTTAGGTTTTTTTGTTTTGAAGATTAACTTTTATAAAACCACCAAACCAAGACTAGCTATCACCAAGGCGGAAATAGCGAGCCGAAAGCCAAAATACAAATGACCACAGTTACATCAAATCAAAAGTACACCATCTATCCCAATCCACCACGCCCTTTTTAAACCTATGCTTGTACCATAGAAAGCCCAACGTCTTGATACCGGCGATCATGTTTGTGTTTCATTAATATTTGCCTTTAGAGTTGGTCTTTTACTTGCACTAGATGAAGATGTTGAGTTCCAATTAACATCTTGTCTATGAGCAAAAGGAGGCTTGCGGACTATTAAACTTGTAAATTTAAATCTGAGTTAGTGTATTTTGATAATAATATTGTGTAATATTTGCAGCAAAGGTTGAGATAAGAGACTTTGTTGAGCATTATCCTGACAATGAGGATGAAGATTGGCTAAAAGCATTTTAACAAAGAAATGATGGTCCTTCTTGCTGAAAAGTAAGTCCTCCATAGCTGTGCATTATACCATTGCAGATTTTTTATGTTTTGTTTGCAATGAGATGCGTATCTGCATTTGGTTGTATATGCACCATAAAGCATTGATTCAAAATCTGCTTTGGTGATTTTTTTTATCATTTTAATATATTGTTAATCGTTTTTTTTCTTGTGGAATAAGAGGTTATTAATACCAACAAATGGGTTTTATTTACAAGCATACTTTCATGTTATATTGTTTGGCATGTCATTTTTTTTAATTCTCTTAATTTTGATCCTGTAAAAAGATCAGCTGATTTATTAATATGTATTAGGTTAAGCTATTTTTCAGTTTTTATTCGCAGGGACTTGATGGTTGTTGGTTCAAAAAATGAGTGGTTGTTGGGTACACTTGTTTTATCCTAATCATAGTAAGCAAGCATGCCCTTTTATTTTCATTAGTGTCCAATGACTTCGAACACAACAAACGCACACTGGGCACACTTTCTGGGTTCATATGTGACACGATTATTGGACCGGCCCAACTGCGACCACAACCCATTTAACACCTTATAAATATGAGAAGGTAGAGGAATATGATCAAACTTGTTCGTAAAAGATAGCTAACATCTTTGTATGATGATTTAGGTGGCTTTATGGTTATTCTGAATAAGTTTTATTACAGCCTGGAAGTGTGAAGCCCTGCAGAAAAGGAATTTATCAAGTTTGCAAGCTTTGTATGCTTTGCGTAAAAGAGTAAGCAGCTCTTGGAAAGAGCCCCTGCACCTACTGACATGTAAAGCTAAAAGGATTTTTAGTAGCGAACCATAAGCCCAAGCTTGTATTGATAGAATTGGTGTAAATATGATTTGTCTTTGTATAACTTGAACTTGTGGTTAACTTGTTATTAATAAAAGAGAGAATTACACAGATTGTCCTTTAGTTTTACCCAAAATTGCATGTTCTGTCCTTTTTTTGAATTTTTAACTCCCTGTGTCCTTTGTTTTGTGCACTTGTTACACCCTATGTCCTTTAGGGTAACGTCCGTTAAAAACAAACGTTAAGTCCCTCACGTGCCCCTCACGTGAGGGGCAATATTGTCTTTTTGTCTAAAACTTAAAAAAAAAACTTAAAAAAAAAAACCCATTCACAACCAGACAAACATCATCTTTATCCCACATACCCACATCAACCTAGAGAGAGAAAGAGAGGGAGCCGGAGAGAGAGGAGGACCGGCGACCTCCTCCTCTTCCGGCGAGCTCCGATGACAGAACCCCACCACCACCCCTCATCACTATACCTTTTGCTTCAACTGCTTATTATTGTAGAGAGAGAGAGAGACGCGGAGATAGAGAGAGAGAGTCAACAGAAAGAGAGAAGCAGAAGAGAGAGAGGGAGAACTCGGTAGGGAAGAAGGGAGGAACACGATGGCAATAGTGAGGGTGTCGCGAGTTCCAATCGGTCCAGATCTGATAACAAGGTAAAACCCCCTTTCTATTACAATATTAGGGTAACAGTGGTGGTGGTCTGTGGTAGATCGGGGAGGATTATTGCTGGTGGTGGGGTTCTGTTGGTGGCAGGCCGAGGTGGTTACGGGGTCACTGGTGGTGGGGTTCTGGTGGTGGGGTAACAGTGGTGGTGGTCTGTGGTAGATCGGGTATAGGGTTTGAGTGATGATAACCGATTGGTAGTGGAGGATGGTGACAGGTTCGGGTGGCGTCGGGTGTTGGTGGCAGGCCGAGGTGGTTACGGGGTCACAGGAGGAGTGGCGGCGGCGGCCGAGGTGGAAAAAGGTCATTTCAATTTTCCCAGATCAAATTTTGTTTGATGATGGTTACATAATTGAAATGTAGAGGTGGGTTACAAATAATCATCTTTGTATTATTATTATTATTATTATTATTATTATTATTATTATTATTATTATTATTATTATTATTATTATTATTATTATTACACAGATTGTCCTTTTGAGGGTGAAAAGACAATATTGCCCCTCACGTGAGGGGCACATGTCTAAGAAAACGTTTGTTTTTAACGGACGTTACCCTAAAGGACATAGGGTGTAACAAGTGTACAAAACAAAGGACACAGGGAGTTAAAAATTCAAAAAAAGGACAGAACATGCAATTTTGGGTAAAACTAAAGGACAATCTGTGTAATTCTCTCTTAATAAAATTTGTTGGCTATTAAAAAAAGTGAACCGTAACTAGATTTGGGCATTGTGTCAGTTCGGTGGTAGGTTGATTTGAACATTGGGCAAGTTTGGTGGCTTGTTAATAATGGAACAATTGACTTGGGATATTTTTTTTTTAACTTGAACTAATAATATAAGTTAGGCTTAAAACTCTAACTTTGTTAAGAATTCTAAAAAACAACCCATTATTATTGATTTTTGTATTCTTTCAATATAGCCCCTTGTTTTTATAAGGCAAGAGGCAACATAATTTTTTGCTCAAGCTTTCGATGTGTGATCAATAAACCATACAAGTATAAATCAAAATGAAGAACAATAAACGTGCAATAACTGATCCCAATATTTTAATTTGAATGAAGTGTCCGTCAATTGCCAGTTTCATGGTTATTGAATAAACCAATACCTACACCTACAGCTTGTATAAAATCTTGGCTTTACTTAACATGCAACTTTATTTTCCTCCGTACTTTATAAGTTCTTAAGCTTTTAAAACTGATCTTCTAACTTGCCTTGTATGTTTACTCAAGGAAATTAAAATTGAGTATTGAATTGGTTTCTTACAAAGAAAAATTGTAGATCAATAGAAACAAGCAACTTCGCTCCCGTTAATTTCGTTAAGAGTAAACACATGAAAAAGAAGCTATTGGTTAGGTTAACTTTTGGTGTAGGACAACATTAACCGTAGCCATAAGATTTATAGATGTTTAAATATGGATACCCTCCATTCGTGGGTCTACACCTTGAAAACTTAAAGCTAAATAATTAACAAGAATAATCCACGTAATATAGTTAGATAAATAAAGATGAATACCCTACATCCATAAATGGCACACATCTTTATACACTCTTAAATCATTGTGATTGATGTCATAATGGCTTGGGGCATAATATGGTTAAATGTACTTTAGTTTTCCTTTGTAAAGATAATTAGCAAAGTAAACAAGTTAAAGGTTTATATTATTGTACCGTAAGGAACACCAATATCGACCGAATCCATCTCAAAACGCAAGGTTATTCCCAATAACGAGAGTCTCGATTTTTGGTATTAGTGAATTCTCATCATAGTTTAATCTTGATTAGCACCTATCTCTCAATAACCAAAACCAATCCTCTCAAAATCCAATAAATACATGAGTTGTACATAGTGATTTTGCAGGGTGTCATTTGTATAGCTGTGGTCATGTGTCATCTTTTTAGAATCCGTTTGATAAGGACTAAGATCCAATTCCACTATAGTATATGTATGATTGCATTTGTCATCTATTATACACTTTGTGATTATGCGACATAGAGATATCACTTAAACCATGCTCTTCAAATTGGATTCTAAACACTTGTGCATGACATATGGGTCTTGATATATGTGACAACATGCAACATACGTCCAAATAATTACGTCGAGATCGATTTGCCATAACGTCTACCATCTCTTATACAACTATTATCTTTTTTGTGTGTGTTAGCTCTTTGGTTTATACTCACTAGCTTTATAGTGAATTGATATGTTGTCTTAACAAATTGGTAGTAAAAATATATTTGTGAAACCTGCTATGCAAGGTGCACCAAAAAAGATGGATACCCGCAGCAACGCGCGGGCATTCCCACTAGTTGTGTATAATAATTTAAGCAAGTTAATTCATATTGATGTATGGAGTTGCTCTAGGAATGTTATGAAGTTGAAGGTGATTTGTTATTATCTTCAACATTGTTTGATCCTTTGACGATCAACCTAATAATAATGCATCTATGGTAACCCCCAAAGTATACCTACAAAGCCAAAGTTGCAAACCCATGCTGTTTTCCATTAATAATAATAATAATAATAATAATAATAATAATAATAATAATAATAATAATAATAATAATAATAATAATAATAATAATAATAATAATAATTCATTCATTCAAAATTTGAAATCTTGCCACCCAAGCCACATTCTTGATTGTTGTATATTTGATGGATTTCTTACGGATCACTAAAAAGTATAAGCACTAGCGAATTTGGTTTCGAGTTAATAAATGAGAAACTATAATCAGCATCACGCAGCAACGCGCGGGTTAGCGTCAACTCGTTAATAACATTTAGAACGTTTTATCTATCTTAGAAGTGTATTTATTTTTATAAATAATGAGATAAATACATTTAATAAAACAATATGTTTTAATTAAATATTCCCTATTTAATTATAAATCTTAAAAATAAATACATTTATTAAAATAATGAGTTAATTGCATGGTTAGTCCATGTGGTTTCTCTAAAGTTTCATGTTTGGGTACTAAGGGTTTTGTAAATGAAGTTTATTACATAATGGCCCCTCTAGTTTATAAAAAGGCATTTTAATCACTTTAACTAAAGTTAACAAAAAATTTAACGATAGTTAGTATTAGTACCCAACATTGTTACAAAAACAAACCTTAATACCCATTTTCGTTACAAAAACTGAACCATGGGCCCTAAAGAAGTTAAAAAAGTTGCTTAGTACCTTAAGGCGTTATTACATGAAAACCATAGGCACCATTCGTGTAATTTTGTCATTTTTATTCCTATGTTTATACCATAAAAATTATATCGCCTTTACATTCGAGATAACCTCGGAGTTCTTGACTCCTTTGCCTTTAAAAACCAATTCGTTTCGTGCCTTCCAAATGCGCCAACATGTAATAATAATAATACCTTGTATAGCTTCTTTATAGACCGGTGACCTGCCACAGATGCTGTAGTTATCCGCCAAGTCTTTCGTAGCAAAAGCAATAATGTTCGGTATCCCACACCATCGCGCGATCATTTGCCATATACCACAACTGAATCCGCAGCTTGTGTACAGGTGCTCTGCTGTCTCCTCGCCTTCCTCGCACATTGGACATGCCAAATTATCCAAATTTATATTTCTCTTCGCCAAAGCCGCCTTTGTAAGAATCCTTTCATTGATCGCTCTCCACATGAAGATGTTGCACTTAGATGTGCTAACACTTATATGTAAATTACCAACGGTTTAGAGAGAAAAAAAGATAAAACGGTAGGGTTTCATTAGATTAGAAAAGCATAAAAACGCAATTGAAAGAGAAATACATATTATATAGCGTGTTACAAGCTTGCGAGCTAATGAGCCAAAACACATAACAATATAAACTTATTATTTTTTTATACTAAAATTATGCACAAGATTAAAATTTTGAAAAACGACGTTTCTAATTTGTTCCATTAAAGTCACTCAAAACGGTGTTTAATATTCTCTGAACTATAAAAGGGTTTTTAAATACGTCTCAGTCCATTCTTATTATATATACTGACACATTGTGAGACTAAGCATGATACGTGGTAAACAATTTGGCTAGGTAATAATAATGTTTTTAATGATTTATGGAAATCATATATCTTAGAAAAGTGGGGTCGCATTGAATGGAATTGGGGGCACAATTCATAGAGCTATCGCAGAATTATGATAGTGTTCCAGGACTATTTTGGACAAGTGTTACACCCCGACAGGCGACAGCGTACAGCAGAAAGCAAATCATGAGGTAATTACCGAAGTTGCTACCACGTGAGTTTAGCAAATCACACAATAATTACATATGGACATCTTGTAACCACCCTCTAGTCGAACATATTTAGTTTTTCCAAAGTATTTAAAAGTATAAAACATGTTCAACCAAGATGAAGCGAAATAAAATAAACAACTAAATTATTAACAATTAAAATTTTGACATTATAAATAATTTAAAAAAAACATAATTTTATTTAAAATATCTAAAATCTATACAAGTCTAAATATATAAGGTGTAAATATATACAAGGCAAAATATGTACAGGGTATATACGAGTCTAAAATACAACAAACCCTAAAACCTATTTAACCAAAATTATGTACGGGGATATAATATATATGAGTCTAAATATGTACATGTGTAAATAAATAAACACACCTTATCGGTTTCATACGAAACATCCGAGTTAGGTTCTGCTTTGATGTCAAAACACCTTCATAAGCAGCTTTCTCGTTGTCAGCAGCTTCCTCAAAGCCATTACCACCTTACTTGAAGTCCTTAGCACCTTTCCCGTGCGAATGGTAAGTCCTGTATTCGTACTTCGGATAGCTTGGTGGCACAAAAACTGACTCATGTTCCTCTACGTATTCCTAGTTCAGATCGGGCAGCACCTTCCCGTCATTATAACGAACCACGGATTTAACATCCTCCTCACCAAGTTGAACCCCGAGTCTGAAAACGCTTTCAGAGACGTAAGACTTGTTCGGAGACACATCACTGAGGGAATAACTATAGGAATACGACATCGTTATACTGGTTTAGCGTAGAGAGAATCGGTGTTAGAGTGTTTGTATGGAATGAGATGGTAAGTGGCTCCCGTCTGCATAAAACCATAGAAACTCATGACCCGTATAGACGTCTACGGGTCGTTTAAGGTTTTAAATGCTCCACCAACTTCATTTTCCATGGGTCTTGGAGGCCTCCACGGCCCGTAGTCCTCGGCATTTTCAGACTGAACTCCCTACAAAGCAGGGAATTTACTCTGAACGTAGTACCTCGTACCCAGCCACGGCCCGTTAAGCTCTTCACGAGCAGTGTAGGGTTTAAATGCTCCCAACTCTCACATCTTTCACGAGCCGTGGAGGGTGGATTTATGCTCTTAAGTTTTAACCCTCTACGGGCCGAGGGGGCTCTACGACGGCATATCCGAAAAATTTTAAGGGATGTGTAAATAAGATGACGCTGAATATGTTTTGGTGGCTTGACTTGGGCCAACATAGGGGCTTCCACAAGAGTCAAATATGGTATTTTGTGATTTTAGCCGTCACAATACAAAAAGAGAAAGGTTATTACCTTCAATATTTGCGATTTTTTGCTGGCGTCCAACTGTTAACGGAAGAAGATAAAGTTTTAGAGCTTCATCATTGTTTGAGTATTTTTGTTGAAGCTAAAGCCAATATGGTCTGGTAGAAGACATATAAACATGATATGATGATGGATACAAAGGTAGAGACGATATCCAGATTGGCTCAATGGAAGATCGACAACTTCTGACAATCTACTTTCAAAAAATCCCAACCTTTTAAAGTCGGCATCTGGAACTGGTATTAATATCATGCTATTTATTCTCCATACTTAGTCATGTCCATCATTTATATTCATATTCATATTCCTTACTGACTGATTATTTCGATCTTATATATAAATAAGGCAATTATCAGTTGAGAAGAATCGCAGTCTATATATTCGTCTGTTTCCAGAGCCCTCTCGCCTATCCAAAGAACAACCGCCTATTGCTAGATTCGTACTACGACTCACTACTGACGGAACCACTCGCCGAACGTTTACCTCACCCAGTACGTACTCCTGTTCTTATATTTACTTCTGGTTTTACTACTGTTTAACTTATAGCTTAGTCATTAGTGTTAAATAAAAACACACGTCACACATGACCCCATGAGGAGCACGTTTTCTTACCGCCTCAGCCTTAGAGCATACATACTACAAACATAACCCCATGAGGCATGCCTTTTTCTTACCGCCTTGCCTTGTGGTGCACGCCTCAACCGTTTTTTTAAAGCATGTCACCTACTGAGCATGCCTCATGAACAGTTGTCCAGGGCATGCCTGCCCTGGGGTGTGTGTCTTAATGTTGCCCGAAAAGGTATATTTTAGAGTATGTCAGAGGGAGTAGACTTTTCGTGCATGAGAAGCTTTTGCTAGCGCTGACGTAAAACAGGCGGAAGGGCTTGCGTCTAGACCACTGACGCAGTTTGTCTCCGCTGACGTAAAACAGGCGGAGGTAATGGCGTCATGGTGGGTGACGCAATCCTTGGTTGGGTGCTTGGAGGTGTTGATCAATCATTCTTTTTTCTTTTTATGTCTTGACTTATTGCCGTAGGAAAGAATGGGTTGCTTTAATTGGTATAGTGTCATTGGTTTTGGCACCCTGTCCCTTCAGTAAACAACCGTTATCCTAATACTCCCTCCGTCCCACTTTAAATGTCCCACTTCCAAAAACACACATTTTAAGAAATTTTTTGTTTGTATGTGGTAAAATGACAATAATATCCTCAAAAGTGATGATTGTGTTTTGTCTTTTATGGGCAAAATTGGAAATTACATTTCCATTTTTGGAAAGGGACATTTAGTTTGGGACAAACAAAAAAGGAAATGAGGACATTTAAAGTGGGACGGAGGGAGTAATATTTAGGAAATATAAAAAAAAAAGTTACCCAAATAGTAGTTATGAATTTTAAGAGAGTTACTGAATTTATCCCATGAAACTCTTTGACAAGAGATCCCATTTGTTGGATTGCATCTCATTTGAAGCACTGTTCTTATTTACTTATGACTGTATCTTTAATATTATTAACCAGTCTAAGCTTATTTTTCTATTACATTGGGTTTTAGCTAATTGGGTTTCCTATCACATTGTTGTTAAATTTTGAAGTTCATGAGAGGCTTCTTCGGACAAGCGAAGACTTTGTATGGGCTATTGATTCCACTTTTCATGGTCGCTTCATCATTGATGTCGAGTTTCGGGACCTACAGGTTCATTCAGAAAATGTAAACACCTTGATTTGAGGACAATTTATGGTTAAATGCTGAATCATAGCGTGTGCAGTTCCAATCTCTTTTTTTTAGATGTTAAATTGGGTTATCTCTTGCTGATGTGTTAAAGGAGTAAAATTTGGATAAAAGCCCAAAAAAGAATATACGTCAATGTGTCACACAGCTTAAAAGTCGACCACTTATTTACTAAAATGGGTCACATAATTATTTGTGAAACAAAAAACAGATAAGAAGTATTTGATGGGTTAGCCAACCCTGCCTGTTTTGATCCAATGTAAAAATGTGCCTGTTTTAACATGTCATTATGTCAACCACCAACACATGAATCATGAATGCCTGGATGATGGGTTTTTCTAGGGTTGGCTAGACGGGTGGGGTAATGGGTCAAAATGGGCTGGGCTGGGCTGGGCTGAGCCGCATACATATTTAAACCATATTGTTAAAAATAACTTTTGTCTTAAGCATGACTACAATATACAGTTAGTTAAGCGATTTAGTAGGTTGCATGCATTACAAATTAGGCAACTTTCAATCCATTTAACCTGTATCCTCTTTAGAGTTTAGTCTTTAGATAAACCTTTTGATTCGACCTTCTTTAGATATAACATAACCAAAATTGATCTATTCATAAGTAAACGGGTTCTAAGTGCCATCTGTAATTTTACTGTAGGGTGAGGAAGCAAGTTCAATATGGCCAGATGTTGGGATGCTGAGATCAGCAGCAAGTAAAAGCATTCTTCGCTGTCTTTCCCGCATGCTTCACGAGTCAATTGATGCTGATGTCACCATTAACTCTTGTGACGGAACGCTAAAAGCTCACAAAGCAATTCTTTCTGCAAGTTCTCCGGTTTTCCGCAGCATGTTCCTACACAACCTCAAGGAAAAAACATCATCCACCATTCATATCCAAGACATGTCCCTTGAATCATGCAGCGCCCTTCTTTCTTACTTGTATGGAACCATAACAGAAGAGGATTTCTGGAAGCACCGACTTGCACTTTTAGGTGCTGCAAATAAGTATGCAGTTTCAAATTTGAAGGATCTTTGTGAAGAAAGTTTGTTAGAAGATATAAACGCAGGTAATGTTCTAACGAGGCTGCAAGAAGCTTGGCTTTACCAGCTTGATAAGTTGAAGAAGGGGTGTTTGACTTATTTGTTTGACTTTGGAAAGATATATGATATTAGAGACGAATTTAACGACTTTATTAGGAGTGCAGAGAGAGAATTAGTTCAGGAGATGTTTCAAGAGGTGCTTACTGTATGGAAACCGGCTTAAGAGTTTTGGGCTCTGGTGGTCTGTTGGAGTTAAGTTTGAAGGTTTGGTTTCTAATATTGAAGCATTGTGTATAGACTTTGAACTTGAAAACATTCGGCTTGTTAATCAGAAAGTTTAAAATGTTTCATGGTTGCATACCAGTAAACACCACACCTGGAACCTTCAAATATCTTTAAACTTTATATAATGAATGTCTTAAATATGGCACATAAACTGTATGGTTACGCATTCAACTTTGAAGTTTGAAATAATACGCCTTAAGAACACTATTCAGGTGACTTTTCACTAGTTTGAACCTTTCAACCCAATTTCATTTTAGCTGTCTGCACATAATTTGCTCACTATGCAAATCATCACACGACCTTAACAATAAGTGAAATAAAAGGCACAAAATTTGCGAAGACCGCGTTATTAAAAAACATGTGAGCATCAAGGTAAGAAACCTTGATATCCCCAAGTTCTGTATAGTGTTCCATCCATACTTAAAACTAATGTACACCATAATAAAAAAAAATGTGCATATAACAATAATACTTGATGTAAGTTGTAACCATGATTATTCCAAACTATTATCCACAATGGCAACAATAGTACCACTTATCCCACCACTTTAAACCTCTTCCTACACCACCAATCCGTTTTTTACCACCACTATCCCTTTCCTGCTCAGGCGTCTCGACCGCCATTTCACCACCACCATTACCATTATTCGCAACATCCTTCATCGGAATTTGTCGAGACGTATCACCACCACCAATACTACCCCGGTCCAGGTCCTGCTCCACTTTAGTTCTCTCACCACCACCATTGGCAGTACTCCTATCCTGATCGAATAAAGGGCCCGCCACAACTTCACGGTTCCTGTCACCGCCACCACCACCACCACCACCACCGTAATCAGTAATTGTGGTGAGATCAACATCGTCTCCAAGGACATTAAAAGCAGTGACACTGAAGTAATCAAGTCTGTTAGTGTCCCGTCCAAAATCTTGGCTTTCTTTTTCTTGGCGAACTTTATTAAAAATGTAGGTTTCAGCATCACCGGAATCATCCCAGTTTCCGAATCTGGGGGCGCCAAAACCAAGCTTGGAGTCTTTGTCATCTCCAACCTTTGGTCCTTCAACACTTGTTTCACCCTTTAGGACAATCTCATCATCCCTGCTGCTTCTTTGCTCCGCCATGAGAATTATGATGATTTCTTTGCCCTCACATCTACCATTATTTATTAATTTGAGTCAACTCCGCGTACACGCCTACCATTATTTTCTTACCTTGTGGATGAGAATCCAACTTGAAGAAATAGAGTCGGTGTAGTTCTAAATTAGGGGGGCCAACCGCATACTAAACTTAATGGGCTTACACTTAGACCACCCACAGTGGCATTCGCGAAGCTTGGTTCTCGAATCGGAGGAGGCTGGACTTAATTTTTTTCGATCGGTAGTGGCTGGAATATCAAATCGGTGAGGGCTGGACTCAACCCGAACTCAATTTACCTACGAAAATTGTAAATTTATACCACTGCGCCAAAAAACAGGGGGAGGCAGGGCACCCCTGGCCCTTTAAATCCTCCGCCCCTGCACAATGGGGTGGCCGAACGGTCCACTCCCACCGGACGGACCACCCCAAAGTTTTACCATTGTAGCGAACAAACCTTAGTTGGTCCATCCGCTCAACCGGACTAGTTCAAACCAAATATCGTGTGGCCCATCTAATGATTAAAAAAAAAAAATCAAACGGAACTTTGAAATTCAAAGTTAAACAGTTAGAAAAAAAATTAAAAAAAATATGACAGTTTGAGAAAAAAATAGATAAAGGTTAAATAAAAGAGGAAAAGCAGGTGATGAAGTGGAGGTTTGGAATGGTTTGGGGTTGAAGGAAAAAATGGGTTATAGTTTGGAATGGTTTGAAATGATGTGGCATGCTGATGTGGCGGTTTGAAATGGTTTGTTGGGGTGTGCATTACGGGTGCTCTTAGGATGGGTGGTGTTGGGGGCGAGAAATATCTAAGGTGGAAGCCCGGCGCCGACTCCAACTATTGTCCATGTACGATCAAGTACGACAGTGGTTCAAGGGCTTGCCGATACGAGTTACAAAACAGAAAAAGCCGTCGGTGCTCATCACAGAGAGGGGTTCTCTCGGTGGTCACATCTGGCGTGAGAATCAGTACAGATTTCTAATGAATGAAAGCTGAAAAGCGAGGAGAGAATGAGAATATCAGAGAATGTCTACCTATGGAGTGTGAAGTCACCTCCTTTTATATTAGGTAGTGTTTAGACGTCACTTTCCACCCAAAGGAGGTCACCTCATCGGTGTAAGAGAATATGGGCGTCACACCCAAGGCATTATAGCCTAGTGGTATCTTGGTGGTGAGATAAGACTTAAGGGCCATAAGGTCCTGGGTTCGAATCTCCCAAAGGGGGTTTTCTCATAATTATGAGTTTCCTCCTGAATTGGTGACTTGGTGGTGGAATATGATCGCGTGGCAACACTGGTGGCACGATGATACTCCAGTGTTCCGTGAGTGATTCCAATTTGTTGGCCGTTCAAAAAAAAAAAAAGAATATGGGCGTCACCTTTCCTCTTATTGGTTGATGTCTTTCATACTGGAAAAGGTGAACGTTCCTGTAGCTATCAACCGTAGGCCGATCATATGCCACTATCGGCTCTGTGTATTAGACTTGGAAACGAGTGAGATGTCGTGAATCTGGGCCACCACAATGATTCGGGCCCATATCTCTTCACCACACTATTCTAATATACATACTTTATACTTTACACTAAAGTTTGGCACAGAAGAATATGGCACAAAATTGTGTTTTTCCTTGCTAACCATAAGGCTATTGGGTATACAGACGAGGAAAAGCTTGCCACGTAGGAAAAAAAGTGACTTGGGACGGGGCAGGACTTGGCAGGGGGCGGTGTTGGTGTCCAGGACGGGGGCACATGATTGGTGGAGGCATTGGTGGGTGATGGTGATTAGTCCGTCTCCAATGTCTCGGAGAGGACATAAGGGACAGGGGGGGAGGACATGGGAGGGGGATGGTGTTGGTGTCCAGGACATAGCAAAATGTGGAGAACGGGGGTGTGCCCCGTCTGTTTACCTGTTAGCGTAACATTACAAGACAGGACAATGCATATATATGCTTGCTGCGCAACCCTTGACTTTACCTCTACAATCTAAATGGTAATTAATTACCCGCCAAATGGTAATGATTAACAATGTAAATTCTATAAGTGATATCCTTATAATACCCTTTAAGATAAATGCGAGTTTCAAGTTGATGTTTAACTTGTAACAATCTCTATTATAATAAATGATTTCAAATAATGTCGCATGTCACCATCAAATTTATGCTTTACGATACCTATATCTATACTACACCTATAGGCCTATACGAGGACTATACGACACAATGCCCAACAAGTAATCATGATAATCTAAATTTACACATCTATTTATCATTTCGAAATTATTGCCAACAAAACATTTTTATTTGACTCGACTTTTCAATTTATTGCGCTACAAAGTGGAAAGCTACTTGCTCCTTTTCTGCATAAACCTTATTGGCTTTCGATATGGTCGCTAGAGTCACGGTTTCTGCTGTTTTTAGTCGATCAGTGTAGAAGCTTCTGCGTCTTCTTGCTTTAGCACTTAGACTAATGGGCGTGGAAACGTGAGACATAAGGGACGACCAATAAAATTGCAGGAGCACACCGCCAACCCTCCCATGTCTCCGTCTCTCATGTCTCTCTCGAGACATATGGGATGGACCATTGCTCTCCTTTCTTAATTAATTTTTTAATGAATGGACCATTGGGAGGATCATGTCTCCATCTCTCCTGTCCCAAACACCTCCCCCCCCCCCCCCCCCCCCCACCACCACCACCCACACACACATGTCTCATTTCTTGATATTTGCCCCCACTAACAAGTTTTCATACGTGGAGGGCTCTTCTCCCTTCTGTCTCCACACCCAACAGCCTTAAATTCAACTATTTATTTTACTCATTCAACAAGCTAGCTCGGCTAAGTCAACTCAAAATTTGATAAGTCATCGATCTTTTAATACTACTTTGGACTCAGTCCCTATGGTACCTTTTCTAATTACACCTATCTACATTTTCCGTGTTTTCATGGAAACTTCTTCAAGGACATGTCATCCCTTCTATTTTTTTTTTTTTTTTAATTTATGGTTGTTGATTTCATGAATACATGTCACTGAGAAACAAATGTATACTGAGTTTGTATGTTCAAGTTATAAAAAAGAAAGTGGGCATTCGAATGTGTAATTGTTGATAATAATAGCATGAAAATTTGTATATTTCTGTATTAACGGTATTTATAGAGTAACTTACTAACCAAAAGAACACTTCCTCCAATTCATATTATTGCCATTTTGCACCATGGTGCATGATATTAAGAAACCAAAATGCATGGGACTGACATGCAGATACAGATTTATCATAATAATACTCACTTATATGCTAAAATCCCAAATTGATACACACATATACATAACAATAACTTCAAACTATAGTCCACAATGCCAACAGTAGCACCACTTCTTCCACCATCCTGACCCTCTTCCTTCACTACCAATCCGTTTTAAACCATCATCACGGCCACAGTCCCTTTCATGCTCGACTACCACTTCACCACCACCATTAGCAAAATCCCAGTCGGTGATTTGTCGACGCCTATCACCATCACCTGTACTGCAGCCCCTCTTCTGCTTCAATTTAGTCCCCGCCACAACTCCATGACCCCTTTGTTGAGTCTTACCACCTGCACCTCCATCACAATCATTAATTCCCGTTAGATCATCATCTCCTTGAACATTAAAAGGAACGACCATGAAGTATTCAAGTCTATTTGTGTCCCTCCCGAAATCTGGGCCGTTGTCATCTAGAGCTTTATAGAAAATGGCCTCCCATTCATCGAACGGATCAACAAAGGCCGCGACCTGATGAAACTTCAGGTCTTTGTCATAGCCAACAGTGTAATCCCCGGTTCTTTGCTCCGCCATGAGTAGGTCACCAATTTAGTCTATTGTTTTGCTGGTGTTATATATTTCTGGAGTCAACTGGTCCACACCGCGTGCATACCTGCCCGGCATGACTTGGTTACTTTTATCTACTTATGCTACAGATTTTGTACTTGAAAAGGATGTGATTAATTTTTATTATGTTTAGACTTTGTCTGTTTAGTAAAAGAATGCAAATTTTATTTATAGTATATTATGAGTAGTAGTATCATGATAAAGATTTGTAATAAAAAAATTAGGAAAAATTACAGAAATTGTTCTTTATTTGTTATTGTTGTTTGTTAAACGTCCGACCATCTATTTGCAAAGTCACGGGTGGTGTCAACCGTCATTCTATCAAGACCCTGTAAATGGATACAAGTATCAAACCGAAAGTATTAGTCCTGAAAAACGTATCGAATCGAAAGTATTAGTCTTGAAAAAAGTATCGAACCGAAAGTATTAGTCCTGAAAAAAGTATCGAACCGAAAGTATTAGACCTGGAAAAAGTATCGAACCGAAAGTATTAGTCCTGAAAAAAGTATCGAACCGAAAGTATTAGTCCTGAAAAACGTATCAAACCGAAAGTATTAGTCCTGAAAAACGTATCGAACCGAAAGTATTAGTCCTGAAAAACGTATCGAATCGAAAGTATTAGTCTTGAAAAAAGTATCGAATGAAAAAAGTATCGAACCGAAAGTATTAGTCCTGAAAAAAGTATCGAACCGAAAGTATTAGTCTTGAAAAAAGTATCGAACCGAAAGTATTAGACCTGGAAAAAGTATCAAACCGAAAGTATTAGTCCTGAAAAAAGTATCGAACCGAAAGTATTAGTCCTGAAAAAAGTATCGAACCAAAAGTATTCTGAAAAACGACTCGGTATTGTACACGCCGGTACCAAAGTTAACCGCCTCATGAGCCTTTTGCCCGCTTTTTACTCATCGCCGAAACCCCATTCTCTTCTACAACAATATCTAGGGTTTAATCTTAACACTTACCCCAATCATCATCATCATCATCATAATAATAATACTCCAATCCCAATCTGTACTTGCATAACCTTCACCAATCGTTCTGTTTTAATTCGATTGATTATGAGAACCCGAAACGCCGACAATCCCAAATCACCACCACCTCCTCCGGCCAAAAGAACCCCTCCCACCAGAAAATCCGCCACTAAAACCCCTCCTTCGGACTCCACCGTCACACCTAAGCGTCCTCCCTCTACTAGAGGAAAAACCCTTGCAACTAACGATTCAACCACCCCAGGTATTATTATTATTATTATTATTATTATTATTATTATTATTAATCAAACGTCTTCTTTTATTATTTCTTTCATGTCCATAGTTTTAATTTAATAATTAAATAATATTGTAGTTGAAGCAGTAAAGATTGAGGATGACATGGTAAAAGTAAGTCCTGGAACAAAGTCTGGGAATAAAAGAAGTGTTAAGAAAGTGGTTAAAAGGACTGTAGTTAGGAAAAAAGGTAAGTCGGCTGGTGTCGAGACGCCGCCGAGCGTTGAAGGTAGTAGTGTGGTAGCTGGAGAAGAAGAGAGACTAGAGGAGGTGAAGGATGTGGTTTGTGTTAAGCAGGAAGAAGCGAGTCCGAATGATGTTAAGGATGTTGGTGCGTCTGATGAAGGTGTTAAGGAAGATGTGAAGGTTGAAGATGGTGTGGAGGATGTTGAAGACGGTGTTGATGTTCGACAACCTTCTGTTGAGGATGGTTTAAGGAATGATAGTGTTGATGTCATGGATGTTGGTAAGTCCGTTGAGGATCGTGAACCTGAAGTCGGTGAGGGAGAAAATGTGGAAACAGAAAACAAGGATTTGGGAAAGGAGGAAGTGGTTGATGACGAAAAGAACGGAACAGATGATGAAGAGCCCTTTGAGATTGAGGAACCCGACACAGAAGTTGAAAAACAGGAACGTGAGATTGTGGAATCCGGCACAGAAGTTGAAAAACAGGAACGTGAGATTGTGGAATCCGGCACAGAAGTTGGAAAACAGGAACCTGACGTTGAGGAACTTGCTGAAAATAAGGAGATCACATTAGATAAAGATATAAATGTTGAAACTGAACAGGTGGAAACAGAAGTTAATGAGGATAAAGTCAAGAACGATGAGTCTGTTGATATGGGAAAAGGTATAATTGAGGAATTTAAAGAAGAAGAAGATCCGCAAGAGCGTTTATGTTTAAGTGACGAGGAGAAGTATAGGGACATGAGTAATGATGGTCATGACGAGGATGATGACGAAGACACGGCAGATGTAAAGATGAAAGAACATGATGAATTGCGGTTTCGAGAACATGAAGAATTTACAGAAGCTGCTGAGGAGCGAAAAAGAAGGAAAGAATTTGAGATATTTGTGGGTGGATTGGATCGAGATACTACAGAAGAAGAAGTAAAGAGATTTTTTCAAAATGTTGGCGAGGTTGTTGAGGTTCGAATGCATAAAGAACTCCCAACTAATAAAAACAAAGGATATGCATTTGTGAGATTTGCTACTAAGGAACAAGTAGCCCGTGCTTTAGCAGAAATGAAAAATCCTGTTGTATGTTTGATATTTCACTCTTAATATATTACTTCTTTGCTTGGAGTACACCCTGCTGGTAAAATGCTAATAAATAAATTTGTTGGCAGATACATGGAAAGCGATGTGGGACTGCACCAAGTGAAGATAATGATACTTTGTTTTTGGGGAATATCTGCAATACATGGACAAAGGAAGACGTAAGGCAATCTTTAATTCATAGTTATTAAAAGCCCTTGCTTCGTGCTCCTAGGCCCAATTTCTAAGCTTTCTGGTTCCTAGGCCCTTGCTTCAGCTATCTGCCTATCCAGGCACACTAAATACCAATTTATTATTATTATTTAATGCAACATTATTGATCTTCTCTACAATACCAATTTAAGCAACTTTCATCTAGAACTTTTATATGATTTAGAATATTTAGAACTTTGGATCTTTCAAGTTTTGAATTTACATTTGAATCTTCACTATTTTAGAACTTTTGGGATTAATTGGATGATATTAAATGTTACATAATAGCTTTTGTTTATTTTATTTGAAGAATAGTATTATTTACATAATATACTTTTCATTCAAGTGCGCTTTTTTATTCCTCGGGCCCTCACTTTTTGCGTGCCTTGCGCCTAGGCCCCAGGCCAGGTCTATACGCCTTGAATGCACCTAGTGCATTTGATAATTATGCTTTAATTTCTTTCTAATTTTTGTTTCTTCGTGTAGCACACTTATATAAGTTATTATGGTGGCAGATAAGACAAAAGCTAAAGGATTATGGCGTTGAAGGTGTTGAAAGGATCACACTTGTTGCTGATCCACAACATGAAGAGTTGAGTCGTGGTTTTGCATTCCTTGAGTTTACAGGCCGCCCTGATGCAATGCTTGCCTATAAAAGGCTTCAAAAGCCTGACGCTATTTTTGGCCATCCTGATCGATCTGCAAAAGTAGCTTTTGCTGAACCATTACGTGAACCAGACCCAGAGGTTTTGGCTCAGGTTAAGTCAGTCTTTGTTGATGGGCTGCCACCTCATTGGGATGAAAACATTGTCCGGGACCACCTAAAAGTCTATGGGACAATTGAGCGTGTCATGCTGGCACGAAACATGTCAACTGCCAAGAGGAAAGATTTTGGATTTGTTGATTTTACTACTCATGAAGCTGCTCTTGCTTGCATTGATGGGATAAATAAAAGAGAACTTGGTGATGACAAGGCAAGGGCACATTCCTTGTGTAGACTGTTTTGTTAATTTATAAGATTGTAGCATTAAAACCATTTCTTTTAATGAGCTAACAAATTATACTGTGTGTAGATGGTAGTGAGAGCAAGGCTTTCAAATCCTTTGCCTAAAACTCAGGCTGTAAAAGGTGGAATAGCAGGTGGTTTTCGATTCGGTCATGGTAGTGGTGCTACCTTTCCAAGAGCTGGTACATACAAGAAATATATATGTGTTTGTGTGTGTATATGTGATGTATGTATAATATTCACATTTTTATGTTTTAACTAAATACTCTTTTATTTATTTGGATTATAGGGAGGGGTTCCGGAAGAGGTGAATTTCCTTCCAACCCTTCTAACATTCAACGAGGCAGAGGTTCTTACCATAGACCTGATCAAACCAGAGGAAGGGGTTTCACAGAGGATCACCCTCCTGTTGGTCCCCGTCCTCCTTTTAGAGGGGGACATGGTTTTGGTAACCATTTGAATATTTATTATTATTTTTTCTACTTCTATTCTGTTGAGCTGCATTGATAAGAGAGGAGCTTGCTTTCACTATTGCAGGAGGGAGGTGGAATAATTTCAGGGGTTCGCATCAGCCATCTGGTCCAGGCCATGTGCCACCAAGATATGATGCGGATAGACCCAGGCATGGTGCTGATATGCATCATGATCATTACATGCCAATGAGAGGACAGCCTTATTTCTCTGATGGACAGTTTAGCAGGCCTTATGTTGGGAGGCCCTATGAAGATCCATACATGTATGGAGATACCTCACGTGGAATGAAACGCCCATATTTTGCAGTAAAGTCCTCTCATTATTTTCAGTTTGGTTCTCTTCAATGCTTGATTGATTTTTTTTTGTCTGAAATCAGTAATTTTCTTTTTGGTCTTTAGGAACAGGATTCTGGCTACCCTGAGCCAAGCAGGGGCCGGCCTCGTTTGGAGTACTCTGATCCAGCAGTTTCAATGCCAGGAGCTCGTTATCGAGGTTAAAGGGTTTAGTTTATGAATACTTATTTGAAGCCTAATTATCAGCCAGTTTGTTGTATATCATTTTACTATCTATTCACATCTTTCTGATATTCTAGGTGGTGGCAGTGGTGGTCCTTCACGTGACTATTACAACTATGACGTGAGTAAAATTTTCCTTTAATGTTTATAAGTTTGTTCAATATTCTATAATCCCAGACCCTACCAATAGCTTGGCTATGTGTGGGATTATACTGGGTACGGTTGTTGTTTTATTTGCCATTTTTATATCTAGCTTGTTAAATGCAGTATTCATCTTACTATGGTGGTGACCGTCCTTATGGCACTGGACCCTACAATGGTGGGCCTTTTGGCGTTGATCGGCCTTACGGCGGTGAACGGCCTTACGGTGGAGAACGGCCTTACGGCGGTGATCGGCCTTATGGCGCTGATCGATCTTATGGCGCTGAACAACCTTATAGTGCTGATAGAGCTTATGGCAGTGAGCGGCCCTACGGCGGTGATCGGCCGTATGGCAGTCGGTATCACTATTAGAGTAGATAACTATTGGTAAGGGAGTGATTTGTGTCTTTTAGCTTTCTATAATATTTGAAATTTAATATTTGTTTTGTGGCAATAATTTATTTTTTATAATGAATTTTGTTCAGGCAGACACTTGGAGGCAGGCATGATGTGCTGTTTTGGAATGTTCGCTGATGTTGCAGTCGCTCTGCAGGAAAGCTCTAAATCTTTTTACCTTTCTTTCTTAGACTGCCCTTTCATCTTTAGGCTCTTTGTTCTCTCCATGGCTTTTTTCCCATATCTTTGTCTGGTTAGTTTTGGTTGAACAAAAGACATGTTGGATGATCTTTACATAGTCCCTTCCAATTAGGTTATCGATTTGACAGTCTCTCTTATGGAAGGAGTTTTTAGTCTAAGATGGTAGGAACCACATAAGCGCAAAACTTGGAAGTGGAGGTTATTCAAAGATGTAAGGCATGTCCTTTTAATAAACGTTATTTTGGATTCCACATATATTTATACCTTTTATGTCTTAAATTTTAAGGGAACAGATTAGATACATGCTAATTTTAAGTGAAAAGGTTTATTTAAAAGTCTTTCACGTTGAGATCTAAGGGAATTGACTTGATGTAGAATATAAGCCATGTAGACATCTGGTTTGATGATTCTCGTGGAGTTATGTTGTGCATTTTCCATATTGCCTGCATGTTATGTCTAGTGGGGTTTTGACCAGCTTGAAGCAAAACATACTAAGATTGTTTCTAAAACTCTGCTTTGGATTGTGGATTTAATGTTCTGGAAGTAATTTTGAGGATGAAGGGATTTTTGGATGATGGACATGAAAATCATCTGGGTCGGGGTTAAATTACCCATGTCTAGTGTTCCCGAGGCTATATTCATCTTGATGTCTCATTTATTGGTTTCTTTTGAGTTGAAGCATTAACCTCTATGTCAGGTTTGGTAATGGTATAAAAAAAAAACTAGAATGTTTAAATTCAAGAGCTTCTTTTACGTGGCATATTAGGCAGACTGCTGTAACAATTTGATAAATGGCCTAGGAGTTGATCAATGTACCACTGATAAGATACAGTCATATGTATGTGCGCCGTCAATTGATAGCTGATCAATAAATACATGAATCAGGGCAACATCTAACAAGTCACTTGTGTGTAGGCTGATTATCTTATTAGTAATTGATTGTAGCTCATGTAATTTTAAGTCTCAGGTTACCATCGGTGGGTATAAGTTCTAGATTTAAATATGTAGTCTAGATATGGGGTGTGTGTGTGTGTGTAGAGAGACTGAGGGTTATATGTTGATGACTGCAAAACTGCATAATGCACTTGAACATGGAAGAGCATGAGGACTAGAGGTCGTAATTGGAAATCTGGATCTGTAGATTCATAGTTTTTACACGTATTTGTAGGCCTCTGCTTTAAACTGCCATTATGGGAGTTTTTTTAAGTGTTTTGCTTTTCTAGGTCCAGATTATACTTTTATTATCTTTGTTGGATATGTTAAAAGTAAGCGAAATATCCTGAAAAAAAAATGGACAAATCATGTTGTTAGCCAACTAGATACTATGGGTGGTAGTAGGTAGGTAACCAAGCAACCTAATTCATACCGACCGTCGGTGAAGGACTACAAGGGCATTTCAGACGTCGAAAGATTGAAGTTATTCATCTTTTGTACGTCCATGGGTAACCTTTTTTCCTGAATCAGTTTCCTGTATGATTAACTGTTTACTAACAATTATTTGTTAGAATCTGTTTCCAGATTACCTAGCTAGTTTATATCTCAAGTTTTAAGTGGTTGTAACGTCATCAATGAAATATGCTTTCAGTAGGTATATGAAAAATGTAGAATAAAATTTTGTAAAATCTTCAGTGGCAACGAATGGCAACCTTATGGTCTTCTTCAACATCCACCCCGCAAGTTGTAGAATTTGAATTTTTACCTTCAAATGTGAGAACAAAAAATTTGACATGGTAAAGAAGAGTTCTACTGCCTATTAGCTAAAATAATAGGTTACTTTTAAGTAAAGTCGATGTAATAAATTAAAGGGTAAATTTACATTATGATGACATATAGACAAGCATAAAGCTGCATTGCCACCCCCTCCTTAATTGCAAAATTTAACCTACTAAAAACAAACTGTTGGACTCTGTCAAAGAACCTAAGAGCTTCAGGGGCTAGAGAGTCAAGTATCAAAGGCTAAGGGGACGAAAATATGTTGATTTTAGCTATATTGCCATGCTAGTATTCATGACTTATGTTTTTACCTCTGATAATAAAAGGTGTTAAATGACTTCGTGTATCATTAGGCTGGAGTGTGTGGAGTGGCGCCACCTCTCCAAATGGAATGTTTTATTGGCTAAAAGTATGAAAATTGGTGTCCACTTCACACATTCACTCTCGTGCCTGTTTATCGCCTTGTTTCAGTGCCCTTAAAGGACGACGTGGCATGGGGCACCGCCGCACACCCTAGCCATATAAATGTTTTAGAATCTACATGATTGAATAGCTTATTTATGTTTTTTATATTTTATTTATAGGTTAAATTTTTGAAGCATCCAAATTATTTTTTGCATATTTCATGTATTTGTTTTATTTTCAAGTTCTTGTTATGTAATTTTTTTAGTGTATTTTTAAAGTGGATACGTAAAATTTGCATATTTCAAAATGTTATATGATAGATTTTGTTATATATGATTTGTTTATTTGTCATATGCGTTTTTTTTTTCATTAATGAGTGCGTGAGATCCATGATTTTAAGTTTTAACCTTGTTCTTAGCTGTCTTTCTTCTTTTCTTTTCTTTTTTTTTTCTACTTGCCCTTCGACCTTTTCATACCAATTTCCAAAGACAATTTGAATTGACATATATGATTTGAGTGTGACTTGAATGGAAGTTGAGTACTAGTGTAGCGTTTTACATGATTAAAACATCTTTTGAGAGTACATAACCAAATATATCTGTACGTCTGATTATTATTATTAAGGTGTGTGTCTCACAACAGGTTTAAGGTTAAATCATACATAATACAAATTATAGCGTATTTAAATAAATAGTTAACAGTTCGAATCATGGACAATGGTGGAAGCATGCCTTTCCCAGCGAGAGTAAGGCCCCCACGAACGTCTCAACATAAACATAGAATAAAATAAGTTCTAATTTAAACCAAAACACTAACAGGCCCCCACCATTAATTAAGATAAGGCCCTCTTCGAGAAACCAGCAGGCTCTTACGCCCAGGCCCAAAACCTTGACCCTAGGCCTAGCCGACTAGACTAGATTAAACATAGAAATAAGAAAAATACCTCTACAAAGTACCATATGGGCATGGCTCATTAGTCCCACACCCACATGCTCTTCGAGGAGTTTTAAGTTTTAACATCAGCGAACATCATCTTGTATCATCTTGTATCATAGTTTTAAGTTTTCATATAAAAGTTAATTATCTTCTAGGGGCATTTAGGGGGAAAAAAGTGGTAAAATTTAGAAAATTGTAAATAAACTTTTGGTATGTCATCTTAACTTTGGACAATTTGAACATATTTGCTCATGCATCCTCCTTTATAATGTAGCATAGATTAAATATAGAAAATAAGAAAAATACCTCTGCAAAGTACATATGGCTCATTAGTAACTCACCAACATGCTCTTCGAGGAGTTTTAATTTTTAACATCAGCGAACATCATCTTATATCATAATAGATACATTTATTTTAGGGGTGTTTGCATGATACGTAGAGAACACGTAATCCCATAATATGTAAAAAAATCAATTTAAAACAATTATAGTAATATCATACTCAAATTAAAAAGAATAAAATGTTCGTTTTTATGTTATAATTAAAAAAACGTAAATAATGACTGTGTATATACGTGCGCATTGTTGGTTTAAAAGTCGGCAATATGTTTTAAAGAATTATATCACATTTTTAGGTTGTATTATTTAAACTCTTAAATTAAGTTAAATTATCTCTTGTTTCTCCTTATATATCTATACTGTATTACAATGCATTTGGACGAGTTTTTTAAGATATCTAAAAGTTAAAAGTTTTTTTGAAATTAATGCATAAGATATAACCCAAAAGTGAGGTAAATTAGTCTTTCAAACACTAGTTACACTTTGATCTCACATCTTTAACTAAATTATGGTTATATATGGCTAGTTAATTAGTAGTTGCACTTAGTCTCCCTTATAAAAAACTAACTACCATCACGATTTTTAATTGGCCATAATTTTTCAATACGTTTATATTCTAAAAACATAGACCATAAAGACAGGCATTTTGTTCTCTCTTGTTTGCGTATATCAGTGCTCTAGTTTTTTTAAATAAAAAAATTGATATGTTACGTGATTACTATTATGTAAATACCCTTCGGGTATTCGTTGGGTAATTATCCATCGGTATCCGACATACCGAGTATCGTGTATGCCTGTTTGTTTGTTTGTTAATAAATATTGTTTGTTTCCAAAATTTTGTGATTCGGTAAGGTGTTTATAAATCCTCTAATTTTTATACCTGTAAAATAACTAATTGGTTTTTAAGATAAAGGTTATATATATTTTTTTCTTAAATCTATGTTGGTATATTTTTTAATTAACATCATCTCTTGTTAAATAAAAGATGGCGGGTTAGATTGCGCTCTTATGTCCAAGGCTTGATACAAAACCACTATCGAGCCGGGGGTCTTACTGGAAGCAGCCTTATGATTCCCACGGGATAGAGGTAAGGTTGTCTACATCTTACCCTCCTCATACCCTACCTTAGATTTTGCTATTAGTTGGATTAACTAAGTAGAGATGATGATGATGATTATGATGATGATGATGATGATGATTGTATAGTTATAATAGTAATACACAAATATAATTATTCTTTAAGGCATGGCGGGTAGATTTTTCAAAAAAGTTTTGATGGCAAACATTGCGCGAGCCAACCCATTAGTAAATTATGTATTATACTGTGTTGGTTATAAAAAGACATTATTTTATAAACAAATATAAACACTTAAAATGCAAGCCACAAAATTAATTTTTTTTAATCTCATTCAACTTTTTCAGCAGTTTATGAGTATTTATCAAAATTTATGGGATATAATTAATATAAATATAAACATTGAAAGAAGACCATGACCCAACTGAAAAACTTGTTTGTGTTTCCAAGATAATTGATTATTTCATTTTGTACATCAATTATCACCAACGACAAAATTATCATGTGTTTATACATTTGTTGCGTAACCGTTGATCTGATGCAAGTATTTAATAATTCATTTGTCTATAATTCCACCAATAATTAAACTATTATTATTTCGCTAATTAATATATGTTAGATTGTTAGCAAGTCTATTCATGCCTCTTTAATGTCTATGATACATGACCTTCGGATTTAGCTTTGATCTCTCTTTTGAGAATATTTGCACCATAATCTACTTCGGTTTTGAACTTCCAACTTTGTGGTTGTGAGATGACATCACTTAAACACCACGATGCATGGGTGGATCTAGCATAGGATCATGGGTAGCCCGGGCTATCCCTTAACTTTGTCGGTGAAATGCAAAACCAGTCAATTGTGTTTTGTCTCCATTTGTGTATCGGATACATCTAAGCAAATATTAGAATACCCCAGACCAAAACCGATAAGTAGCATACCTTGAACTTTTTTTATAGATTCGTCACTGCTATGATGTCCCTTGAAAACTTATAAAGTTTATTTACTTAGCATTTTTATATAGGCGTATGAGATGTATTTTTTTAGAGATGACCTTTTTATAGCAAGTTTTTATACCTTAACATCACATAAACTTTGCATTTGCATATACCTACAATCATAACATTTTTGTGGACATACATGTATCAGATCACTAAGTCATGGTTACATAACACATTTTAAGCTCATATTTTTTTTAAGCTCATATTATGATAAGTGGGATAATATTTTGTTGTTCTTTGAAGAATTGAAGGTCTTTAAATGTGAATTTTTAAACCAAAGACTAGGTATATATGAAGGAAGGTTCTGTATTGGTGTCTTCCATCATGGTGAGAGTTAAATTCGAGATTATTCGAATTTTCAAAAAAAAAAAAAAAAAAAAGTCAATTTAATAGGTTCTAAAATTCCGTTGATAATTAAATTTTTTATGATGCAATTCGTTACAAACTATGCTCGTCACTAAAATCAAAAAGTCAAAGAACACAATGGACAGACATTAAAAAACACTAAGAAAATGACTGTTAGCAAATCGATGCCAAATAGTTTTGTACGCATCACACAGTGACAGCTATGATATACCCCAATATATTAAATTAAAACTATATGTTAAAAAAATTAATACTTTGTGGGGTTGATCAAATAATTATTTTTAAACTATACTGTGATGCATTAACGGCTCTATTGTCAGACCCCCACTGACCACCATGTTACTCTCTTCTCCAACTTTCATCGCCGGACACCACCGAGCCTTCTGTTGGGTTTTTTTACGCCCGTGACATCACATTTTAGGGTACGTGGCAGCTTTTTATTGGTGCATGATGTGGGTCAGGGTGTATCATTCCTAATTAAGGGGTGTATGTTTCCTAAATTCCCCTTATGTTTAAGTGGTAGCTAGAAAGGAGTTCATGGGCAGGTGCGAAGCTTGAAAAAAATTTCTTGGGTCCGAAAGTCACGGGACTTTTAAAATGGAAAACGCCGTATAAAATTTTCAGACTAAAACGTCTAAATTTACTATTGAGCAAAAAAACGACAGGGCCAGGGCACCTCTGGCCCAAACAATGCCTCGCCAATGCTCATGGATTAGAGATTCGCCCGAAACAAATTTTATTTCGAGTTGAGCCAAGGATTTTTCCAAACTATGGTATTCTTCTGGAGTCATCATGTTCTGTTCTTCGGACGAAAAAAAAAAAAGGAAAAATACACGGAAAACTAAATTGACACATTTTAAATACCAAATTCCTAAACTACAATGACTACAATCAAATCTTTAGGAAAAAACATCAATAGAAAATTAATGTTAAACAAAACAAAACAAACTCGGGTTATTTTCAGGTCAACACGGGTTCGGTTCTAAACCGGAGAAGGTTGGGAGGTTGGGTCAGCTGATGACGGAATGTCAGGCCCGACCCGACAACCTTCGAGCATGAACACAATGTCTCCCATCATGGGTCGGTCCTGCGGGTCGGGTGCAGTGCAAAGTAGCCCGACCTTGACACCAAGCAAGAACTCTTCCCATTCGGATGATTCGGGGTCTAACTCGAGCAGCCCGGGTTCTAAAAGCTCGGAAACTTGACCTCGTTGCAACTGTCTTTTGACCCATTTCACAATGTCTTCATCTTGTGTGAACATAACTGGCTTCTTACCTGTTAATAACTCCAGCAAAACGATCCCAAAACTGTAGACATCTGATTCTTTTGTGACTTCACCGGTTAGTATAGCTTCGGGTGACACGTAGCCCAAAGTCCCGACTGAACCTGAACTGGAGGTTGCGGCTTCTGGTGATCTGGTGGTGGCGAGTGGCGTTAGCCCGAATTCAGACACATGAGCTTCGAAATCTGCATCAAACAGGACATTTTGTGGCTTGACGTCACCATGGACCATGGTAGTCGAATGGAGGAATGCTAGCCCGCGGGCTATACCAAGGGCGATTAAGTGCCTCATGGGCCAGTTCAAGACATGCCCGTCTTGGTGTGATGCTTCTTGAAGCAATGTTGCAAGGTTTCCATTTGGCATGTAGTCATACACAAGTAGCCTAAGATCAGGTGGACCCGCGTAATATCCACGAAGAACGGTCAAATTACGGTGCCTGACTTTCCCTAGCAATTCCGCTTCCTTCTTAAACATGTTCTCGTCAAGTAGCCCGTTTTGCAGCCTACGAATCGATAACACCATTCCATCATTGTAACACGCTTTAAAGATCAACCCGAAGCGTGTTCTGCTCAAAACATTCTCCTCATCAAACTGTCGGGTTGCTTCCAGCGTTTCAGCCAGAGTAATCTTGTTATTGAACATAACCAGCTTCGGCCCTCCATTTTCGCCACTACTTCGAGTCCCCGAGCTTCGTTGTGGACTCGTTTTCTTCTTTTCGCCTGCTTTTGACTTCTCTTTTATATGTTTTCGCCATCTGAACAAACTGTATGTGTAGAAGCAACAACATAGAGACATGAAAATAGCTCCAGCAGCCGCTACAACAATCAGCAAAATCATTCGTTTACTACTACCACTAGTCATCCCTTTGCATTTTCGATCCAATGGCTTCCCACATAAACCACCATTACCCGCATAAACAGATTCATTGTTAAACCTAGAAGCCAATGGCTCGGGAATTGGCCCTTCAAGATCATTGTTTGACACATTAAAATACATCAAACTTGAAATCGCGGTAAGATTTGCTGGAATCTCACCACTCAATTCATTTGAACCGAGATCTAGTGAAGTAAGGTTAGACAAATGGGAAAGCGACTCCGGAATATTGCCAGAAAGATGGTTGGAGTTTAGCATAATGGAGTTGAGGGATGGGATGCGGGACAATTCCGATGGTATCTCACCGGAAAGATTATTGTTACTCAAATCAAGTTGGGTCAAATGCGATAAATGTGAAATATCAGCAGGGATTTTATCACTCAAAGTGTTTGAACCCAAATCAAGAACCTGAAGAGCAGAGCAATTGCCAAGCTCAGGTGGAATGTTACCCGACACATTGTTATTCGATAAAGATAAAACAACCAACGACTTGAGAAAGCTAAAAGTCGAAGGAATGTGACCTGAAAACAAATTCGAAGAGAGATTCAAGTAACGCAAACCTAACAAGCTGCTGAAACCTTCAGGAACATCTCCAGAAAACGAATTCTCTTGCAAAGCAACCAGCTGCAAGTTAGGCAAACCGAAAAGATCCATCGGCAACTCTCCAGTGAGATTCTGTCTGCTCAAATCAAGTGCAGTCAACTTATAAAGACTCCCAATGCTTCCAGGAATCTTACCAGAAAACGCATTCCCGCTCAAGTTTAGAACCGATAACCCTTTCAAGTTCCCAATACTATCCGGAATGTCACCCGAAAACCTGTTGCCGTCAAGATCCAATGTCACAAGATTGCTCATTGACATCAAATCTTCAGGCAATGTTCCTCCAAGACTATTACCTCTCAAACTCAGCGTTTCGAGCTGTGTAAGATTACTAAAACTCGAAGGAACACTTCCATTAAACCGATTCCCACCCAAATACAACATCTTAAGCCCTTTCAACTCACTTAAAAACCCAGGAATCCGACCCGAAAACAAATTCCCTTCAAGATTCAAAACCTTTAAACCACCAAGCCCCTTAACTTCACTCGGAAACAAACCCGACAACGAATTATTCGCCAGTTTCAACTCCTCCAACCGCCTCAACTTCCCAATCTCACCAGAAATTTCACCAGACAAATAATTACCAGAAACATCCAAATCCCTTAATGTAGCTAAACCAGTCAACCACAAAGGAAAATTCCCATGAATATTATTATTTTGCAGACCCAAAACTTCTAAAACACTAAAACATGCACCAGACACATGAGGAACACTAATACCAGTAAACCCATTAAGCCCCAACTGCACATTCCTTAACGAAGGTGGATAACCCGACCCGTTACAAAACAAAGAAGCAGGAATAACCCCAGTGAGATTATTATTAAACAAAGATATAACTTCCAGCTTAGGAAGCGAAGCTATTCCGGTAGGAATAACACCTCCGATAGCATTACCATCTGCGCTAAAATGCGCCAGAGACACACATTTCGCTAACGCAGACGGTAACGTCCCTTGTAACTGGTTATAATCAAGTAACAAATACTCAAGCTTTTGTAACGTTCCGTACGTCTCTGGAATAACTCCGGTTAAGTGATTGTATGAAAAGTTTATAAACTGTAGATCAGGTAAGTCAGAAAGGTTGTTGGGTAAGTCACCAGAGAATAAATTTGTTGAAAGATCGATGTACCGGAGAGTCGCCGGAAAAGTTGCCGGAACTTCGCCGGAGACATTGTTTCCGGCGATGTTAAATAATAAAAGCTGTTTAAGATTGGAGATCTCAGGTGGGATGGTACCGGAGAATGAGTTATACTGAAGGAAAACATATTGTAACTGGTCACATTTGAATAGGGTTAATGGGATACTACCGTTGAAGTTATTTGACCGGAGGCTTAACCTACGCAGCATGCGTAGGTTAGCAAGTTTGGTTGATAATATTCCTTGGAGTTGGAGACGAGGGAGACGGAGGTCGGTGACGTGGCCGTCGGAGCAGCTGACACCTCGCCAGTCGCATGGAGCTGAAGTGCTTGAGTTATCCCAGCTTATTAATGCACCCAGTGGGTCATGTATATTATTTTTAAAGTCGAGTAGGGAGTTGATTTCGGGTAAGGTGTCTGGAGAACGGTCGGCGTATGTTAGCAATGTGATGGAGGAGATTAAGAGGATGAGGAGGGAAGTAACGGTGGACATTGACGGTGGTGGGGGTTGAAGCATTGTGTTTTAACGGAGGGTAACGGAAAAAGGAGGGGGCATGGGAGCGTAGGTTAGCCGGATAAGGGGTGTAACGTTGGTGGGAATGGAGACTGGTTGAGTACGTTTGGCGTATTTTGCGCTTACTGTGCGCATTGAGCCCCTCTCTCACTCTTTTGTAAAGCCCCAGGGACACACTGATATAAAGACACTCTCAACGCTTTGTTTTAATACTCATTTAATTAATTAATTAATTTCTCTCTCACACACTACAAGTTCGAATATTATTTTTTTTCTTTTGAACGGACTCATCCGAATATTTGAATATTATTTCTAGGTATTTTGTGACAAATTATTGGATAATATTTTGCCACGTTGATGTTTACATGGTACTGAGTAGCGGTTGACAGTTGTTCGAGAGATGGTGTTACGGGTTAAGATGAGCGAGTTTTTTTTTTACCAAATATATTTAAATATTTACCCCGTTATTTTATAAAAAAACATTAAACTAAAAATAAAAGAAAATTACACTAAAAAAAAACAATTACACTAAAAAAACCTAAGGTAGGTGGGAGCCCGAGCGTAACATTTGCCACGCCGAAACGTGGTGAAAGTTATGGCCAACCTTGTGAAGGTAAAGGCGATGAGCATGTCTTCTTTTTCCCCGGGGAGATCTCTCTTCACCTCTCTGTACGCGGTTTCGAAGTTTTTACACTTCGATTTCAAGTCCCCGAACTTGTGGGAGATTGAGTCATTGGTACGGTTGGTACCCCCGACAAGGGTACCAAACTCGGCTAGGACCCTATGCCACTGTGGTCCGCGAGCACCTAGTGATTCCCGGCTTGACGAAGCATCGTCACCGTGCACTTGTTGGTACGCGATGACGAGTGCTAGCTCTTCCTCCTCAGTCCACTGCACCATAATGAACTTGGGTTTGAAGATTGAAGGTTTAGTGTATGAGAATTTTGAAGAAGAAGATGAATTGTGTGTGAAGAAGAAGAAGGAGTAAAATAAATAGGTAAATAAATAAGGGAATAATAACTTTTGTTTGGTGAAAAATTATTTTTTTTTAAAATTCAAACCGTTGCCAGGCCGCTAACAAACGCGAGCTAGCTCACGTACGGTTGCTCGCGGCAGAGATCACGTGGGTGTGTTATCGTGGGCGCTAGCCACGTGAACCAGGTTGTGGCTTGCGGCAGGTAGCTCGCAGGCCACAGTGGATAATCTAATAAAACTTCTCTTTTTTTTTCCTTCCTAAATTCATATACAACTTTGGAGCTCTTTCGTAGCATGAGAATATGTCACCATTAAGTATTCTTGGTTACCGTATGACACTTTTAAATCATCCAACAAGTTTGTTAATCATTAAGTTTTAAAATGATATTAAACAATTTTTTTACTCTTTTATCCCTTTACTCTTATCATAAATCTCACCCAGCCACTCACGTATCACTTCCTCCATTTATATAGACTGTTTGGCAACTTTTAAATGGGTAACTATTGAATCAGTAAGAGGTCTGAATCATTCATACTCAGTATAAAGCTTACTAATTCAAAGACAAATGTCTAACTGATTCAGTCATCTGTCTCATTAAGAGGTCATTAAGAGCCGAAACAAACTGCCTCTTACTCTTACTGATTCAGGGTCTGTTACATACTCAGACTTTTTATTGGCTCATCAATTAATGATGGGAAGGTTGAAATTAACCTCATATCTAGGCCCAATCCAAATTTTAAAGTCTAAACATAATACAAAATTGTAGGTTTAGTTTATTATATTATATGGGGGGGGGGGGGGCAATTTTTATTTCGCTGAAGGCTCAACATATTTTAAAATTTTCGGAGACGGCCTTGTATAGACCATACCCTATTTTTTTTTTTTTTTTTATTTGAGACTTACTCTACATCTCTAAATATAATTTTGTAAGTGTACGGAAAAAAAAGTAAAATAGATGTTTATAAGTATGATAAAAAGAAAGTTAAAAAATCTGATGTGAGATGTTAAAAAATAGAGAAAAGTATAATGGAGAAGACGTTATAGTAATAAGTATTGTGATTTGTGAATGCTCTGTCTCATATATGGTAATAACATAACAGATTAATTTTAGGGAAATTGGAATTATATAATTCTAATTTTGTATTGGTTTTTATTTTACTAGACTAAAACTAATTAGGTTTAACACATTTAATTTCTATTTACGCGACATGGCATTTTATGCATTTTATTAACCCAATTGCACTTTATAGCATGCCACATAGGTAGAAAACTAACTGGGTTAAACATAGTTAGTTTTGGTCCGGTGAAATAAAAACCAATACAAGTTGGGTTTATTAAATTATAGTTTTCAAGTTAGAATTATTGTTTTCTTTTTTTTTGAACGGCCAATAAATTGGAATCACTCACGGAATATTGGAGTATCATCGTGCCACCAGTGTTGCCACGCGATCATATTCCACCACCAAGTCACCAATTCAGGAGGAAACTCATAATTATAAGAAAACCCCCTTTGTTTTCTAACCCGATAAAGTTGAGATTATTTAATTTCAATTTCACTTAATTATGCACTAAAGAATTTAACTTACGTGTCATTATCATTATGCTGGCAATTCTGACGTGGTGACTTGAAAGTTAAACGCTTGGTGTAATGTTTGATTTTGCTTGATTTGACACTTTTGATAATTATTGTCGTGGTGTTTGGATATATGTATTTGTTTTTAACTTCACTCCTATCATCATTATTATTATTAGGGGAGAGATAACGAATAAAGCCCCCTTAACGTAAGAAGCGTAAGAAGCAATCTCAGCCATTAGATTAAGGATGCAAATTAAAAACCCTAACCATACCTGGGTTAAAACAGACGCACTCATTAAAATTCAGACGCACTCATTAAAATTCAGACGCACTCATTAAAATTCAGACGCACTCATTAAAATTTAGACGCACTCATTAATTTTTCAGACGCACTCATTAATTTTTCAGACGCACTCATTAATTTTTCAAACGCACTCATTAAAAAAGTTTGGAAGCACTCATTGAAAATTTAGAAGCACTCATTAAAAAGTTTGGAAGCACTCATTGAAATTTTGAACGCACTCATTAAAAAGTTTGGACACACTTATTAAAAAATTTGAAAACCACACATTGAAAATTTTGGACGCACTCATCAAACCCAAACAAAAATCAAACGCACTCATCACATTCACTCAAAAAATAAAACAAATGCACTCTCGGGATCGTTAGTGAACATGCCTTACACCAAACTGAAGAAGAGAAATGATGGTAATTGAAGTGTAAGCGGCAAAAACAGGTTTAAGTAAAGCGAAGAATTGAGATTTTATTAACTCATATAATGAAATGAATATGAGTAGAACAAAACAAATCTGAAGAACAGCTAATGTCTACCTTGAACAATAGTGCTCCTGTTTATTTTTGAAGACATAAGGGTGGAAATCTCCCTTTTATATCATCACTGATTTTTTCCTTGTCATACGTGCAAACTCGGAGGAGGAGTCCCACCGGAGAAGATGACCGGAAAGGCGGTCGGTACCGGTGGTGTTCATCTCTCCCTCACGTTCTCTCTCCCTCTCTCTTCTTTAATGTCCAGATTTAATTGCAGGAAAGAGGGGATGTTTTGGGTTGAGTGCAAGGGAAGTTGGACTGACGGTTCTGGTGGTGGTGGTGGTGGTGGTGGTGATGATGGTGGTGGTGATGGTGGTGTTGGTGGGTGTTGGTGGTAATGATGTTGGTTTGTTTCAAAATGAGAATGGCTTAGGTTTAAAACAGGGAAGATAGGTTTTATTATGTTTAACTCTGGTTAGGTTAGATTGACAGGTGTCAATCACTGGTGACTTCTTATGCTTTTTATTTTAAGGGGCTTTATACCATATACTTTCTCTTATTATTATTATTATTATTATTATTATTATTATTATTATTATTATTATTATTATTATTATTATTATTATTATTATTATTATTATTATTATTACAAACACAATTACGTCACTATTTTTACTATGTATAATGGGTTTAACAAAAAAAACTTAAAAAACATAACTGACACGTCACTATCAAATTTAAACTAACTAAAGGGGAAATCACCAAATTGGCCGTTGACCGAGTGAAAAGCTCATATAGCCCCCTCCCGTCTTTTTGGAGAGACGGGTCACATTTCCCAACCCGTCTGAGCCGTCTCCCGATAGTCCTTCGATTCCAGCCAACAGAGGACTGCCACGCGTCGTTGTTGATCCCGAGACAGACCTGAGATGTGAGACAGACCTGAGACGTCTCCGGTGACGTCTCAGAGACGTCTCCGGTGAAGACGAAAAAACAGACCATAATGAAACTTCGTCGGAGAAGACGAAGAACTCACCGGTGCTTCACCGGTAACGTCTCGGGTGAAGTCTTACATCAAGGGAACACCACTCTGTCCAAATATGCAACAGTTATCCCCACTCTGTCACTACCTCAGTAATAATAATAATTTCAATTTCAACTTGCTCCTCTTTCTTTTCTTCTTGTATCTTGTATTATTATTATACAAGAAGAAAAGAGGGGTGAGAGAGTGTGAAACAGAGAGAGATAGATGAGCAAATTGAATGTGCATGTGTATGAGTTATCCCCACTCTGTTAATGTGCATGTGTATGAATTGTTTTATAGGAGAAATAGAAAAGGATGTAGAAGTATTTGTTATCGGTTTGAGGATGGCTGCAAGTTTGTAGAGAGAGAGAGAGTGAGGAGATCGAATGTGTTTGTGTAGAGAGAGATAGAAAAGAGGGGTGAGAGAGTGTGAAACAGATAGAAGACGGTTCAGGAGAGCGAAAGGGAGAGAGAGTGAGGAGAGAGAAAGCAAGGAGAGAGAATGTGTGATGAGGTGTCAGTTTTGTATTGGTTCATATGGGAAGCCTCTCGGGAGACGCCTCAGACGTGTTAGGAACCGTGACCGGTCTCTCCAAAGAGACGGGAGGGGGCTATTTGAGCTTTTCACTCGGTCAATGGGCCAATTTGGTGATTTTCCCATAACTAAACCATGAAAAATGTGTAGTTGACTTTAAGAGAGTGTGATGTTTAGTTATTTGGTTGGTTGTAAAAAAAAAGGCTTTCTTGCCTGTTAAGCTGGTAATTGAGAAGGGCTTTGACTAATTTTGGCACCTCCCCTTAAATTGGTAATGGTTTCGACTAAGGGAAGATAAGGAGTGGGTTTTGCACTCACTACACATAACCTTAGTGTAATCTAAGTTTTACATCATCGTGTACCATTTGAGTGCGACCACGATCCACCACCGATGTTTTAAAGCACCTTATCTCTCGACAATTATTGTTTTTACATATAATATAATAACAATAATAAATATTATTAATATTATCTTCATATCAACATAAAATTAGTAATGTCAAATTAGCTTCATGTTAGTACAACTATTGTCGTCATACAACTGATGATATCGATGATTCAAATATGATTGAAATATATCGTGTAAAAGAGTAAACTTTAACCGTTAAAAATACACATCTATTAAAACTTTAATAATCTTATTTAAAATATAAAGAAATAACAAACATTGTTGGAAACCATATATATAACATTCAACTACTAAACCATGAACAAAAATTCATCTATCAAAATCGAGGCATAAAACAATTCTTGTTGATTATTTTTGCCCAATATAATTAATTCTGTGTAGCAAATGCATCTAATTATAAGAAACTTAACTTTGTATATATATAAAAGAGTGAATAGCCAAATCCGTCCCTGGGGTTTGACCAATATTGCTAGATCCATCCATTTTGAGAATTTTCGACTTCTGAGCCACTGAACTTTACACTTCTGTGCCAAATCCGTCCAAATCACAAACCCAGTTAAAAATTTCTGTTAACTCGAGGGTATTATAGTCATTTCACCTATAAAAATATCCCACCCCTAATCTGATTATAATCATCCACGATAATCACAAACCCCCAAACCCTAATCTGATTATAATCGAGGGCCTCTTAAAAACCCCCAAACCCTAAGCTGGTTATAACCCACAAAACCACCATAGTTCATCTCCTTCCTAATCAGAATAATGAGCGATTGGGTTGTTCAACGATTGGTATGCTTTACTTTGGAAGTTCATCATGGTGGTAAGTTTTCTGAATTTCTGAAATTACTGTGATTACGATTACGTTTATGCTGATAGAGCTAGGTTTTTTCAGAAGATGATATAGTAACATACCATTTTAAAGTAGCATTTTAAAGTATTGGAGGTATATGTTGAGCACATAAGAACTTATTCTAATGAAAGTTATGAGTTAGATACATGGGAGGTTACACAAGAGGGCTTTAATGTGACTGAGGGCAGTGAGAATGAGAGCAGTGAGAATGAGAGCAGTGAGAATGAGGGTATAAACGTACGACTCTGATAAATTGTTGTTTGTTGATTATTGTTGTAGATGATGATGATCCACCGGATCCAGCAACCGAAGATTTGACTTTCTATTTTTAGTGGAAAACGGAGTGCAGGCAGGGGATCCTTTGTCCGTTGGACTGTATCGACAGATGGACGCCATCAACACTGTTGCAGATGATGGCGGTCGTCGGGGTGCAGGCCGGGGATCCTTTGTCTGTTGGAGATGAACCTGGATGGGGTGCTCTTGTTAGTTAAACCAACACTAACAAGAACTCCGGATCAGGTTCAAATTTTGCAAATATGTGTTTGAAGATAAGGTTCATCAAGCACTACAGAGGAACCTGGATGGTAATTTTGTATGTAGAACCACCTCCTATGTGTTATAAATAGGAGGTTGGTCTTAGTAGGGTTTAGGGTTTAGGGTTTATGTATGTAATCATATTTTGGGTCTTGGTGATTAGTTTGCAAATATGTTAATGTAAACTTTGTTTTTGATTAATGTAATGGTTGTTATGATTAATGTAATGGTTGTTATGATTAAACTTTGTGTTAGTATGGTGTATGATTATGATTAATGTTTAATGTAATGGTTTGTTAATGTTTGTTAATGGGTCAAGTGTTTTTAACAGGTTTGTTCATCTACTGGACCACCAAGTGTTGCTGGAAGTTCAAGTGCTGCTGCTGGAACTTAGTTGTCTACTGCTGTTTGTTAGTTGTCTGCTGATGTGAAGTTATTTTGGTTGTTTTGTTATACTTTGGTTGTATTAAATGATGGTTACATTTGTGCATTTGGTGCATGTTGACCCATTTGTTCCATTTGTGCATGTTGAGCTGACCCCTATTAAACTATGGTTACATTTGTGCATGTTGACCCATTTGACCCATTTATACGCCCTCTGCTACGTTAAAATCCAATTAACATTGGCTTTACAGTCGTTTTATAGTATAGATTAAAAGCCCTAACATTAATGTTATAATCAGATTCGTTTTCTTGGTCGATTAACCGGATTCAGATTCTAGGGTTTGTAAGGAATGGGGAACCTGCAGAGTTTGGGTTTATAAATTATGTTTTCTGTTGTAAATACAAACAAGGGCGTAGCCCAGTGGTGGAAGTTGTTGTTGTTAATGTTTGAACCGGGTTTGCACCCTGGTTCGATTCCCACACCCACAATTCTTTTAGAAATAAGAAAACAAGTTTTGTAGGTGAAATGACTATAATACCCTCGAGTTAACAGAAATTTTTAACTGGGTTTGTGATTTGGACGGATTTGGCACAGAAGTGTAAAGTTCAGTGGCTCAGAAGTCGAAAATTCTCAAAATTGATGGATCTACCAATATTGGTCAAACCCCAGGGACGGATTTGGCTATTCACTCTATATAAAAGCTTGTACTCTTTTGGAAAAGCCATGTGAAATTGAAAAGAACTTTAATGCACTTTTAACTTTTTAGACTCATACGGGTGCATAATAGATATGGTTACTTTGGCCTGGCGTAGTTCAGATTTCAGAAAGGACCCTCGTGCCTTTCTTTTTTTGCTAAATATTTTTTTGTTTCAAAAAAACTTGCAATTTAACAATATGGTTTAATTTTGTTTGTTCTTGTTGTCACATTTCAGTTAGAATTAAGTAGCCTTTATGTAAAGCGGGGGTCTTTGAAAGCCATTTTTAGAATATGCGTATACAATGTTTTACTTTTTTTAATAGGGCAAAAACTATTTTTGACCGGTATTAAGCCCCGGGACTGTGTGGCCGCGTAAAGTCATGCCAAGTGGCACCAATAGCACACCACCGTCATCGATTAACAACACTGAAAAACTCGTATTAAAAAGGAAATAAACAATGAAAACAATAAAGCCGAACAAAAAGTAGATGTAAAATCGTTGAACCACGCAAGCGAAACGTATAACATGTAAAACAATAATTAAGTCAATCTAAGACCAACCTTGCGATGGACTGTTAAACTGGAAAAATAGGTGTAGAATCGTTGAACCACTTACACAGGTTGTAGCATGTCAACTCGCAAAATTTAAACCGAAAGCTAAAATGAAAAAATCGTAAAACATTAAAATCATAGGTACTAAAGTGGAAAATGAAAAAACGTTGGGGTTAAATTGTAAAAGATATAAAATTATTGGATTAAAAGCAAAAAAAAAGGTTAAGGGGCTGTTTGGTAGATTAAATGCTGAATCATTAAGAGGTTTCAATGGTTAAGAGATCTGAATGGTTAAGTGTTGAATCGTTAAGTTGAACCTCTTAATGGTTAGTTTTCTTGTCTCACATTGGCAGGAGAGCATCATTAAGGTTCAACCTAGTTCAGTACTTAATGGTTCAGTGCTTAATGGTTCAGCAACATCGCAAATCTTAATGGTTCAGCCTTAACCATTCCATTTAGAAGCTGAAACAAACGCGCTGAATGTTGAATATTCAGCGTTGAATGATTCAGGGCCTCATTAAGAAGCTTACCAAACAGTTCCTAAAAACAAAAGGTACCTAAAGCCCATGGTATAAAACATGATCCATACTTAAGTTGATAAAAAAAAACTCAAAATATGAGTACAACCCACTAAAGTTCATGATACAAACCATAATACATACTGTTTTGGTTAAAAATTACTTGATAAAAATAACTTTGTTTTCCAAATTAGAAAATGTGAGGTAGAGTGCTAAAACTGTTAACTATGTTAGAAGCTTAGTTATATCTTTAAGATTGCACGTTAGGATAACAAAGAGACAATAATTGACAACTATGTTCAGGATGGCAAAGAAAACTGTTTAGGATAGACAGTTATATCCTGAGGATGTAACTGTTAGGCAGAATGATTAAATAAGTAAGAAAGTAAGAAAGGAAGATTGTAAATGTAACGCAACAAAGGAACAACACTCGATGTACGAGGAAAGCCCTTGATCACTTAATGATCGCCGGCACAAAACCTCGAGAGGAGTCTAAGCCCCTGCCTTGTTTGTTAATATTAAAAATGGTAAAAATGATTACAACTTTGGATGGGTGATGAACGAGCAACTATGATTACAATGATTGTGTTGTTTGTGTGAATAGAGCGTATCAGAGGTTCTATAATAAGCAAGCTAGTAAAAAAGTGAGTGCCGAAGTGTCCTATACTCGTTTATCACCCCCTATTTATAATTACAAATGAAATAAATAAGATATCCCATGATATCCGCCGTCTTTAATGAGTTGGTGGACTATTTCAAGTCGTCTTTGAAGAGAGTTAACCAACATAGACGTTGGAATAACAGTTTCCATGATTTTCGCCTACTATTAATGCTCGTCGGTTACATGTTTGACCTCTTCTTTTTGTGATCAACTTCTTCTACACATATACGTCTTCTATGTTCAGCTCTTTTGATTTGACTGAGACAATATAGCCATTAGGGAAGAGTTACAAGCCTTAATATTGATTAAGTGTACCAGCAATAATATCAAAATAAGATAACTCGTTAGTCTATCCTCAGGATGCACATAAGGTAAAACACAGTTACATCCTGAACCTTGCTTAGTCCTTCAGTATCCTGAGGATGTCACACAGAATATATGAGATAAAATCAACTTGAGGATTTCACCACCAACACATACCTAAGTTGCAAATTAATAGATACAACTCGCTAAAACCAATGGTACAAACTATAATGCATAAATAAGTTGCAAATTAATATATATTAAAAAATATATTATTTGATATGCAACTTAGTTCTTCTTTATCTTGTAATATTTATAAATGATAAAAATCGAAACTTTTAGTTTTGTATATTTATTTTTGTATCTTATTATAAATTTTAACAAGAAACTTAAAAAACACCTTATTTAAAACTAAATTACATGGTATATATATATATATATATATATATACAGGGCCGGCCCAAGCATAAGTAAAAACAAGCTAGGGCTTTGGGCCCCCAAACTTTTGGGGCCCATTTAAGAAAACCATTTTATACGTAGAATGTTTATATTAGACTTGCTTTTTACAACTAAAAGATATTATTAGATGTAGTCTGGTGGTAAATATGTTTTCTTTACATACGCATGCCTGGGTTCGAATCCCACCATTCCTTGTTTTTAGCCACATTTACTATTTCTTCTATCATATGCATTTAAGGCCCCTAGAAATATGGAATATCATTAACTAAATTTTCGATTCAAATCCTAAAGTTCACTATGGAATAGTTAATATAAAAATTAAACCATTCTTCTGTTTCATCTTTTACTTTTTACATCTATTCGGATTTCAGTTACAAAGCCATTATTATATTTATCTCTTTTTATTAATAAGCATTTGTGTTGTCACGTATTCAAGTAATGATGACAATCAAACTCAAAACATTTAGGATGAGTTTGGGTTCAAGTAATTGTGTGTGGTTGATTTTGTTTTTTTTTTTGTCGGTTTGAAATGATATAAGTTTTTCTTTAGTAATTTCCATGTTAAATTAAAGGTGAAAGTACAAATCCAAAATTTTAAAAAAAAAAAATTTAAAAGGGCCTCATATTTTTATTTCGCTTTGGGCCACCAAATTAGTTGAGCCGGCCATGTATATATATATTGCATAATGGTGTTTTATCTTATGCTTAGAGTGTTTTAAAAAATGATTTTTTTTACCTTTAACTCAAAACATTTCATCTTTTACAATTTAGCGAATTAACATGGCGCAACTTTTCATATTTCACAAGTTTTTACCTTTAACTCACGACTATTTTACTTTCAATCTTTGTCCCCTGAAATTTTCATATTTCACAAGTTTTTCGTTTTTGTTTCATTCTACATTTTGCAACTTAATAGGGCACAACATATGTGTGTGGTTCAACATTTTTATGTTTCGTTCAAAATTTAGCGAATTAACATGGCGCAACTTGCATGTATTGTTCAACCTTTTTACATCTATTTTTTCTCGTTTAACAAGTTTGTCACAATGCACGGATCGTAGATCGATTAGTTATTCTTTTCTTTAGCGAGGGGGGGATTTAATGCTAGAAATTGATTCGTGTGTATTTAGCGTCTACTAAAGCCTTGATCTTAATTAATGGTAGCCCTTCTAAGGTGTTTACATTAGAAAGAGAGTTGCGCCAAGGGGATCCTTTATCTCCTTTCCTCTTCATTATTGCAATGGGAGGTATTTGATTAATATTTTTGGAAATCCCACATAAATTATGATTTGGATCAAGTTGATTCTCTTTTGAATCTCTATACCTGCAATTCCCATAAACCAGAACTAATGACCGAAGAAACACTAGTCTACCCCCCGGCTTGAAGGAGAATGTTGACCTGAAAGGATAAACGGAGTAGGGAGGTGACTGCTAAGAATTGTTTGTTATTTACATACACGAAAATGTGGTCGACTCCCTGAGCATGTGTTTCAGGATATTTCTGAATGTTCATTTAGAGAGAAAGAGTTCTCTTTAAATAGGACCTACTTGGGCTGTCATCATCAGCCCCTATCCTAAAATGGGCCAGATTTAGTTAAGGGGTACCTCCACTACTCCAACCCAAAGTTAGTATAAGACAAGTAAATGAGTAAGCCAATTACATAAAGGAATGAATTAACGCCTTTGGTTGTGTCCACATGGCTTAACGTTATTGTAACATGTCTAGTGCGGACACGTGACGTCTGTAGGAGTGCTGACACGTCCGCCATAGTCTGATTGGCTGGGCGTCCCTTTCCTTTGTAACCTTGTCTCTTTTGGTGCTGATCATTAGTGGAGATTGAGGATGATGAGGCTATTTGGCATTTGATTGGTTGAGCCGCCCTGACGTTGTACTTTTTGTCCCCTCTGGGTCAGGTGTGACCGTGGGGCGTTTCTTGTACAGGCGTTGGCGTGCTCAGATTGGCTAGGCATTATTGTCATATGTACTAGTTGTCCCCTATGTACGGAGTGAGACGTTATGGTAAACGTTGATTGGTTATGCATCCTTTTTCCAGTGCACCTCATGCCTCATCATTGGAGAGACACCTGGTCACACATCCCTTGGTTGTGATTGGTACGTACATGATCATCCTTTTGTATTGTTTGTTTCCTCTAAGCTCACGTGAGGCTTTCCACGCAAGCTTTATTAGATATTGGACTATGCTTGTGGGTGCACCACTATTTTCGTGCGCAAAAGCGTATACTCTGCATGCGAGACCTTGTACGGGTCATTTCTTCCTTGTTGGTTGTGTTAGGGCTTTTTTAGATATGGCCTACTTAAAGAACTGTTTTGATTTAATTGACTTGTTCAATCTCGATGTTTGAATATAAATTGGGTATTATGAGTTCAAGTGAGCCGCTATGGTGAAATCGGTAGACACGCCATCAAGTACACTTTTCTTTACATATTAACCAATTTCTAAACTTTGGAGTAGATCCTAAAGAAATACCACTTCTCCATGTTGGCTCAACTTTTTTCCAATTTTGCCGAGGGAGCAACCCCATTTTTTCACCTTGCACCAGTTTAACTTGGGAAGAGGTGATTTAGTAGCGGTGGGTGGCAAGGTAGCTTTGTTACCTATTCCATTAGGAACCGCGGATTTTTTTGGTACATCACAATCATGCATTTACGAAGATCTTGTAAGGGCTAATTTCTTTTCTAGGGTGTCTATTGGTGGAGGTAATTTTTCTTTATCCCATTTATATATGCTGATGATGTTATTATTATAGGCTCCTGGAATTTAAAGAACGTGTAAAGCATAGTTATGGCCCTTAACTGCTTTTACCTTAAATCAGATTAAAAACTGAATTTCATAAATCAAGTTTATATTTGGTGGGAGTGGATTCCTCATAGACCGTTTCTTTTGCTAATATAGTGGGCTGTAAAGCTGGAAAAATCCCTTTAATTTACATGGGAAATCCTATGGGTGATAATATGAGAATGGAACAAGCTTGGAATCTTTTCTTGGATCTTGGATTTTACATTGCCAAAGGTCTTGATAAATATCTTCATCAATCTACTAGATCTACGCATAAGTGTGAGAGTCGATTTCCCTTTTACGGATGACTAACAAAGAGATGGTCTTTTTGATGAATATATTATTCACAAATATTTTTCATCTTTCCCTTTGCGGATGACTAACAAAGAGATGGTCTTTTTAATGATTGTGTTATTCATAAATATTTCCATCTTTCCCGCTATTTTATTCACAATTATTTTCGATCAAGTTGATACAAGTTGGTGGTTATTATTTTGTTTTTTAATTTTTTTACAATAGTTATATTAAAAAAATTAAAAAAATAAAAAAACTAACTTAAAACACCAAAAAACAACCAAAAATAAAACTTTGATTCGAAGCGCCTCGCTTTGACCAAAGCGAGGCGTTTCGGGTCGCAAATCACCTTTTTCTTACTTCGTACTGAGGTAGTTAAAAAAGTAACGAAAGCGGCTCGGTTTGACCAAAGCGAGACACTTTAAAAGAGGTAAAAATAGAAGTGGGGGGTTTTAATATAACCACCCTATATAAAACATAACATAGGTCCTTGTTTATCTTGTTCTCCATGTACAACACCAAAATATGCACAATTATACTATTCACCCTCATATACGTAAAGTGGATGAAATAGTATTTGCTTATATACAAATCATGCATATACGTAAAAACATACGCAAATAATGAGTGCTATAAAAACAGCTTATTTCTTACAAAAAGTGTATTCGTAGCAATGTTGCAAAAGTCGCTAGGCGCTTTCTATTCGGAGTCAGGAGTACTCGGGGAGTACTCGGGGAGTTCTCGGCCTAGTCGGAGTGTACTCGGGGAGTACTCGGCCTAGGCCTAGAGTACTCGGTCCTCGGCAACCTACCTTGTAGCGATTACTCGGGGAGTACTCGGCCTCTGAGACCTTGTATTACAACAGAGATTCGTAGTATTGATTGCCCTTGAAAAATATCACAAAGTACTTATTTTACATAAACTTAAACACCAAATAATTGATTTGATTTTAAGATATGTCATAAACTGGTTTAAATTTAATAAGTTGCATAAATTAGATTTGTGAGATAAAAAAGATGGCAGAAACATGAGTGCCTTTTTTTTTTCACCCGGGGGTTATTTTGGAATATTATCTCTGTAACTCTCATAAAAGATACGGGGCTATGAGTGGAGATGGTGAAATGGTCCATCTTAGCTACGGAGGTGGGGCTCACCCTTTTACCAACTTGTTGAGAATAAATAAAAAAGGGAAAATGGATTTAATTACTCCCAACTATCACTCGTTGGCGGATAGCACTCCCAACTATCACTTTGGCGGATAGCACTCCCAACTTTCAACTTGTTGGATTTTATCACCCCCAAACTAACTGAGGTCTAACCCAGTTAGTGTTTGTGGCCAAAATGTAAAAAACTAAACTTAAGGGACCATTTTGAAACTTATTATTATTATTATTATTAGGGTAGGGATCCTAAGAGAACCAACCCCTATTTGAGAACTGAGAAAACCATTCTGGGCCACACATTTCATATAAAGGCAAAAAAAAAAAAAATTTTTTTTTTTTTTTTTGCTTTAATCGCACATTTTTATGCAAGGAAATTTTTTTTTATTTTTTTTGAATTTTTTTTTCATTTATACATATGAGTATATGTCAATTATATATATGTGTATATAGCAATTATACATATGTGTATATAGCATTTTTCAGCTATACATATGTGTATATTTCAGTTATACATATGTGTATATTGCATTATACATATGTGTATAATGCAATTATACACATGTGTATACTGAAAAAAAATACAAAAAAAATAAAAAAAAATTTTTTTTCTTACATATAAAGCAGCGATTTTTGCAAAAAAAAAAAAAAAAAAAAAAAAAATTTTTTTTTTTTTTTTGCCTTAGAGAAATGTGTGGCCCAGAATGGTTCTCTCAGTTCTCAATTTGGGGAAAGGTTCTCATTTGAACCAAATCCATTATTATTATTATTATTATTATCTATATCTATATATATTAACAGAGAGAGAGAGAGAGTTCAGAGAGAGAGAGAGAGAGGCGGAGAGAGAGAGACTCACCACCACCATCTGCCGCCACCCCCACCACCACCCCGCCACCACCACCACCACCATCTGCCATCAGCCTCAGCCCACCACCACCTTTCACCAACCTTTAACCTAATCTTCTTCTTCTTCTTCCATCAGCCACTCACCACCACCCTTCACCTCCACCACTGACCGACCACCACCGCCCTGCACCACCACCGCCCTGCACCACCATCGCCTGCACCAATCCATCCCCACCCGAACCCAAACCCAACTCAGAACCAAACAATAACAATAAACCTTCTCTCTCTAACGATCCACAGGTCCGTCTAGCCCTCCACCACCCAAATCAAAACCCAATCGACCACCACCCACCACACCTTCCACCACACCGGCCCTAGCCCTAACCCTAACCCCCAAATTATACTTGATGAAGAAGAAGAAGAACAATCTACATCACTTGAGGGTTTCGATTGGAGGGGTGCAGCTTGGGGTGGTCCAGGGTTTCGATCGGAGCTTCCAGGGTTTCGATTGGAGGGGTGCAGCTTGGGGTGGTCCAGGGTGACGTTGGGGGAAACGATGGTTGTGGGGGTGACGAGGGAGGGGTGCAGCTTGGGTGGTCTGAAGAAGAAGAATGAGGGGTGGGGGTGATGGTGGTGGTGGTGGAGGGTGAAGGGTGGTGGTGGTGAAGGGTGAAGGGTGGTGGTGGTGAAGGGTGGTGGTGGAGATGGCTGGTGTGCAGAAGAAGAAGAAGACGAGGGGGGGTGGGGTTGGGATTTATAATAATAATATAAAATTTTCAAAAAAGTCCTTTATGTTTCGTTTTTTATATTTTGGCCACGTAAACTTTCCCTTAAGTTTAGTTTTTTACATTTTGGCCACAAACACTAACTGGGTTAGACCTCAGTTAGTTTGGGGGTGATAAAATCCAACAAGTTGAAAGTTGGGAGTGCTAATGGCCAAAGTGATAGTTGAGAGTATTATCCGCCAACAGGCGATAGTTGGGAGTAATTAAATCCATTTTCCCAATAAAAAAATTGACAGAAATGATTAAAAATTTAAACGGTAAGGATATATGTTTTTGAAGACAATTATTTGTTTTATTTTTACTATAATTAAAACATAACATAATTATGGCAAAACAGAAATGTGATTTGTATATAACACATCTATTTGACTTATACGATGTACAAAGTATAAGATCATCGGGTGTGGCATCGGTGAGGTGATCAGGGAACCCACGTGGAATGGTCACTGTTAGGAAAATAATACGATGAATCCGAAAGTATTATGAATTAAAGCTATAAGCATTGAAATATCTGTTAAAAGGCTAATACATTTCATAAATTACAAATATATGTGTATAGGGCTGTGCAAAGGGTCCGGAACCGACCCGACCCGATCCGGACCCACCAGAACCGCATACCCTTTTATTGTGGAAATTAGAAACCACGAACCGAACCCTAAAAGGCTATGTGGTTCCGGGTCCTTAAGGTTCTAATGGGTCGGGTAAAGGGCCTGACCCTCTAGAACCTTTTAATGTAATAGTCGCTTTTAGAGGATTACATATTCTTATTCTTTTATCATGCTCGTAAAAGTATTCCTCTATATGGTTCTAACAATTGCCCATGTCCCCATGAGTTTCTTTTTTAAATCACTTTTCGTTTCTCGACTTATGTTTTCGTAACAATTTTGTCATTCTTATCACTCGAAACATTATGTGAATCTGTTACGTATACATCATAAATACACACACGCATCAGAGCGACATAATATAATATATATTATATAATATATCACATCTATGTATATACATTAAGCCGAAAAATATTTCAAGAAAAATACATTGTTATTCTTATAAATAATATTTTTAATATTGTATTAACATTACATGAAATTGATTACAATAACACGTAAAAATGAATAGTGAAAAGACTAAAAATATTATTTTTTAATAAAAATACAAACGGTTCTTGTGGTTCTTATATTAGAACCGTGGGTTTGGAACCGACCCGACCCGGAACCGATAATTCATATAAATCTATAACCCGAAACCGACCCATATATTTAAAAAGGTTCGGGTCCAAGGTTCTCGCGGGTCAGGTCCAAGGTTCCTGTGGGTCCGAACCACGAAATGCTCACCCCTATATGTGTGTATATATATATATATACACGCTTTAGAGTATATAGTTTTTTTTTTAATTAAAGTCTTTCAAGAATATATTAGTTTTTTAAAAACAAAGTAAAATTAAATATTTGAGAGGGAGGGACCTTTTTACATTTTTTGGATGCATGCTCCTTTGTTAGTTGTTGTGGCCCAGAAAGACCAAGATTATTGGTGATGATTGGCGGGTCAAATGATACAAGAGGGAAAAAGGTTTGACAAATTTAAAATAGATTGAATTTGAATAAGTTGAATAACACATGTCTCAAACTTAAGAGATTGTGTTTTCTTGGTTTGTCACTTTGGATTATAATATTTTGAATTCATTTAGTGAAAACAATTTGCCTTAGTTAAGACTGGGTGTAGTGGGGCTCCATGTATAGCGCCTGGGCTGAGGTGGACAAAAATGGCGCCCCCCACACCATTACAGGGGGGCTCCATTGGGGCTTTATAAAGTGGGGCTTTATCAATATAACGCCTGAATAATTTTGTCCCCACCAATCAGAGCATGCCACCTCATCCCCTCTCTCTTTTTATTATTTTTTTATTATTTTTTTATTCTAAAAGATATAATAAAATATTAAAAGGGGCTTTATATATAAAGCCCCACCACTACACCCCTTTTCCACTTTATCTCTCCATGCTGACTCAGCAGCCACGTGGACCAATCAGGAAGGGGGGCTCCATATATGGAGCCCCCCACTACACATGGTCTAAGAAACAAAAATACCAAAACATGAAAAAGACCACTCACTTTTTAAGTAGCTAAATGACTATTCTACGCTGCTTACAAATTAGTGCACATTTACATGCCAAATCGATAGATTATTTTATTTTTCAAATAAGATGTCATGTGACATTACTGAGGAGAAACATTTGTCTGAAGATTGATAAGTGTATATGTTTTCTTTAGAGATTATGTAATCTTTTCATTTTTATGTTGTCTCGTATTTTTCAAACTTCTCGATGTTTAGATTTAAAATTAATTTCGCCCCCTTAGCCATACAAAAAGGGGTAGCGGCGCAACTTGTGGCCCGTTTACCTATGTATCACTTGTAATTGACTGTTTTTGGTTTAATATAACAATTATTTTGGCGAGTTAAAAAAAAAATAGTTAGACTTTAAAACATAAATACAAGATAGACTCGTTAGTTTTGAGACTTTTAGAAGGAAAAAAAAATCATTTTAGGTGGTTTTTCTTTCTATTTATCAACCTAGATTGCGCTACATACATTTTACTATAACAAAACTTATTTTTTTTTAACGGCCAACAAATTGGAATCACTCACGGAACACTGGAGTATCATCGTGCCACCAATATCGCCACGCGATCATATTCCACCACCAAGTCACCAATTCAGGAGGAAACTCATAATAATTATGAGAAAATCCTCTTTGTGAGATACGAACCCAGGATCTTATACAAAACTTATTCATGAAGCTCAGGGCCGGGTGAATAGTATATGGACCCCAAGCTAGGGCTTGGGGCCTCCCTACCAATAAGGCCCCCATTATTTTCACATAAGGCCCAAGCCACTATTAGGTTAGAGTATCTTCCAGGCCTCACTGCAGAAATTCAAACATTCAATGCTGGAAAGTCAATCGACAATTGACATTAATGGCCGTGTTTTTTTTGGGGAAATGGAGAAAAACAGAGGAACAAAGGGTTCTAATCAACATTGCTTGCCTGCTATTTAAGGTTCTAATCGACATCTCACATCTTATAGCTTCTTACAGTTTCTTTACTTATAATCCACTTACAACTACAATCTGTTTAAAGGTTCTAATCGACATCGAAAAACAGAGGGTTCTAATCTGCTTAGATGTTCATACTTCAGTTCTTGCTTGCCGGATCTGTTCGGCTGGATTTTTCATGGTTAGTAATTGTTGGTTTGTTGTTTTTAATTTGATGCATTGTTGATACTTTTTAAATTGTTTGTTGTTGAAAGAAACTGTTCAGCTGGATCTATTAGGCCTTAGGAATTAGGTAACAAAGTCTGATTATTTGATACTTTCGTTTGTTAATTTATTTAGGTGTAAAGCGTAAACAGAAATCGAAAGTATGCATAAATAGGTAAAAAAAATAAAAAAACGAACGAGATGCTTTCAAAAAGGTCTCAATATTTTTGTTCGCTTTAGGCCTTCGAAAACGTTGAGCCGGCCCTGATGAAGCTTTCAAGTAAATGCAATAAAACTTGAGAAGCAAGACACCGTTGTTTGTTTATGTTTTTTGCCAGGTGGCGTTTATCTAAAAAAATTGCTCATTCAAAATCTATTAATATATATAAAAGAATTGAACGTTGCTGACGTGGCGTGCAATGGTGGCTTCAACCTCTCCATGAAACTGCCACGTGGCATCATAGTTGAAAGATTTTAGTGATTTTGAATTATTTCGATTTTTTAATAAAAAAAAAAGAAAATTATAAAATCCTAAAAGATATTGAGTTATTTTAGGAAAAAATAATTTAAAAACAAATTTAAATTTCTCTCTCTTATATTTCCTCCCATAATTTTTAAACGTTAATATCTTTTATATACGGGATTTTTTAAAGAAAAAAATTACACCAAATTAACGAGCGTTTTATTATCTTTCCAACGAGTACCATAGTGCTATATAAAAAACGGAGAAAAAACTGACTATTTTTTATGGGGTTTCGTTCATACAGGAAAAAAAACACAAAGTGTACAGGTTATTCATTGATCATGTTTTTTCTTTTAAACCAGCTTCTTATCTACGATGTTGAAATTCAGCCCAATTGTCATGCTATCATTGGATTTTACTTTTTTAAAGATGGATAGGTATACTTCATCAATAGAAGGTAGGAGAAAGAATCGTGTAATACTGCAATACATGGTGTCACCTTATAGCAAGGTTATTTTGTTATTTATTTAATTACAAGAGTAATAATTATTACTATTAGTATTAGTATTATTAGAATGATTATATTTTTCAACCTCGGGACCCTCTCGGGGTGATCAGCTAGTTTAACATATACACAATCATGATTTCGGTTCTTCGTAGTTATATAAAGAATACAATATTAGAAAAAAGAATAAAATGTATGAATACAATAGTAGAAATTTCTTTTTTTTTTGTCATTTAAGTAGTCCAAAAGGGATTGATTGCGGAAAGTCAAAATTAAATGCAATACAGTCTATTCAAACTTATGCGGGGGCCAATCTGATTAGGTGTCGGACTCGCACTTATTGAAGCCTTCGAATGAATTTTTTAGTGTGTCAACTTCTCGTGGTTTTCTTAAGATATAATTAGAGGTGTCCCCGAAAATTCACGTGCTCTATCAAATTGTTAAAAAGTATATTTTTAATAAATTACATAATTAAACTAAATGTTACGTGGATCAATAGTATAGCAATAAACATAACAATTGTAAAATAATAGTATTAAAATGAGTGAAATTACATAACGTAATAGACTAGTATCTAACTGACGATTCATTAATCTCTCCTAGTATTTTTGCTAGCAAATTGGTGGATCAACTCATTGCACTTTATATAATCGATGATTTCGTTCTTGATAACTATCATCGCTAACACGCTAAGTCTTTCTTTGGACATTGTTGATCGTAAGTATGATTTCAACAACTTTAATTTTGAAAAGCTCCTTTTGCGGATGCCATCGTAACTAGAATGGGCAATAACATTCTGGGTATGTTTAACAAAACTAGCTAGTGGGTGGAAGCTGATAGCTCGTAACTGCAAGCTTTTTAAATATATTTTGGTGTTTGGCAGAGTAGCTGAAACTTTTAATAAAATGTATAAAATAACCAAAATGGGCATAATTAAAAGCTTGTAAGGAAGGTTTTTATTTTATTTTTAAAATAGAATGGGTGTTTGTGTCATCTACTAATTAAAAGCTTGTAGCTAGTATGGTTTTTTCTTAAAAGCTAGTACTAGTGGCTTTTCACTATAGAGTTTTTTCTCCAACCTAAAAGCTTCCAGCTCCTTCAACCAAATAAGACTTTTTATTGAGTATGGGCTTTATCTTAAAAATTGTGTTTTCATTATGTTTTATACAAGTGGTCATTCTTACAAATTGTGTGGTTTTTAGCATTGCGTTTTAAACGACAGTTTGTTACTGAGTTATTTAATTGTCTTTTTTACTCAAAACACATAAACATATAATCTTGAGGTGAAAACATAATTGAGATGAAAAAAACACAACTGTGGTGGAAAAACACACACAATCGAGTTGAAAAACACAAACATATAACAATGGGTGAAAAATACAGTCGTGGGAAAAAAATCACAATTGAGTTGAAAAACACAATCAAGGTTTTTATAACTTGAGATAACGCAGTGAAACAAAAAAATACGCAACTTACAAAAGAACTTCGACTAACGAAGGTGGACATAGAAAGAACTCAACTAACGGTGACGAAACTGGCTGTGGTGGTGGTGATGGGAGGTGGAACTGTGGCAGTGGATGGTGAAATGATGGTTTTAGATCTGAAAATCGCAACAGGTGGGTGTTGGAGAGAGTGGCGAGATGGTGTTGGTGGTTTCAGACTTATTTATGACAAGATGGTGGTGGTGATGGTGGTTGTGATGTTGTGATGCGTGGTTTTATAAATGAGTTTTTGAAAAAAATGGGAAAGAGAGGGAAATGATGAGATGAGATTCAAAATGCTTATTCCTATATTTTTCTTTCTTGCCACATGTTAGTTAGCCTTTTCATTTAAACCACACTCTCTTAAAAGTTAAAATCCATAACTATGAATTTGATAATAAATAACTAAAAGTTTATATATGTTTTATAGATCTATATGAAATTGACTCAAAGACGATGAATGTTAACGAAACCAATAGCAAAAGGACTAAACCACCAGAGAAAACATAGGTATTTTAGGACATGGGTGACAATTTTATTAAAATAATATTAATATAAATAATAGAGACACACTCTTTATACATTTGGAAAATTGTAGTACATGCCGTGTACAAATCCAAACGAAAATAAAAGGAAATATAATACAATTGATTTAAACCGAAGTTTTCAACAAGAGTTTGAATTGCGTATTCTTATACGAATCTTTGCATAATCTTCAACGAAACCTTGAACCATGTCCTTTTGTACGATCATTCTTGGTTGCAAGAATAAACAAACATGCTAACGGTTGAGGCTAGGGCTGGCAATTTCAGACACGAACACGAATACTCGACACGAATCTACATGATTTTAGCAGGTGCAGGAATGACCTTAACAAATTTCGTGTCCTAAACAGGTAGACACGAAATATACCTGTTAATTTTCGTGTCTAAACAGGTTAAATACTTGTTTACCTGTTTAGTACCCGTCACTACCCGTTAAGACATGTTAAGGATTTTTTTTTCAAAAAAAAATATAGGTTGTGGCGTGGAGTATTGGAGTTATACGTTTTTATAGGTGGAATTCTACATTTTTAATGTTTGATAGTACCCATTTAACGTGTCGGATTTGGAAAACATGTTCGTGTATTATCGTATTGACCTGGTATAAACACGTATTATCGTGTCTTATCGTGTTAACTTGATATAAACTGGTATTATCGTGTCTTATCGTGTAAACCAGGTATAAACAGGTTCGTGTTCAGGTTTTGAAAAAAGTACGCGATAACTTATCGTGTCGTGTTCGGGTATACATGTTTCGTGTTCGTGTCTTAACAGGTCGGGTATACACGATTTGCCAGCCCTAGTTGAGGCTGAGGCACGTGTTCAACACGCTTCCCTTAAAACAGATTCCGCGGCTCTACTAAATACAACGCGTCTGTCTCCCAGGGTACAACAGCCAAAGCAGTCTGTACTGCAGGAGAAGGCCACGCGCCCGAGGTTACACCGGGTAAAATTATAGTGTTAGAACTTATGAAATTTGGTAGAAAGTACTCCTCTCTATAGCACCGAACATATGAGTGAAGTCTTTTTTCTTCTCCAAGAACTCTTCATATATTCATGTATATTCTTTTCTCTAGTATCAAACAAGGCACATAGCCTATTATTTATACAAGAGTTGAGAATAGTGAAAGTTTCCCTTTATTAGTCACTTAATTAGAGATTTAAGACTCTAATAAAAACTCGTCAAATGACATTAAAAACTCTACTCAAGAGTTTAATCAAATGAAGAGTTTAATATTAGTAATTTTAATAAATCAATTCCTATTCACCACTTTATAATTTTCCAACAGTCAATTCATTTCATGTGTCCCAAACAAAAACTTATTACCGGGATAAATAATGGCAAGTTCTTTTCTGGGTTCCAAACAATATTACATCAATTTTGGCTGTATTTATATTCTGATGGTTTAAATTTTAGTTGAAAGTACATTTTGGATATTTATTTGAATTATGCATGCATTATTTTCTAATGCCGAAAGTAAACATAAAAAGACGAAATTCTTTTAATAATGGTTTATTGGATATTTATTTGAATTATGCATGCATTATTTTCACACACCTTTCCCCCTTTCACTCCCCACAATACACATGGGACCCACAAGTGCCACATGGCGCTTCATCCCCCCTTCCACTCCGGATGGTCTAATGGAAGTTATTAAACCAAAACCGGACAACCAGGCCTAGGGGTGTTATTCGGTTTACTTGGTTTAAAGGTTCCTGTTTTTTTTTTTTAACGAACCAAATTCTGGTAGTTTAAAATTGAAATGAAAACCGAACTCAGATTTCGATAGGTATTTGGCTTCAACCAACAAAACTGAATAACCATTATTTGTTATTAAATTCGGTTGGGCTGAATACGATTTGGATACAGTTTTACTTGGATCGAGTTAAATGCCAAAAACTTAAATAACCAGATTTTTTATTTGTTTAATTGAGTTTGAACCGATTTACAGCCTTTTGGAACATAAAACCCAATTTGGTATCGGTTCAAAACCAAATTGAAAACTGAATATGTAATTCCGTTATGTTTGATTTTCGGTTTGGTTAGTTTAAAATAGCATATTGAACCACCCTAGATAATGTCACTTGTAAGTGAAGATTTTAGTATATATTATGTAACTCTTTAAACCGATTATTGAATACTATACAATATAACTTTTTTATGTTACATGAAATCGAAACCTTGTACGTTGAAATAGTTTAACGGTGGTTTCAATTGTTGTAAACGTATAAACAAGAATAACAAAACAGTGAAAATTATTCTCTGCATCCCCTTTGCCTTTTCTGTGCATAATGGGCTAAAGCCCAACTTTTACAATCAAATAAAAAATGGGCTGACATACATATTATGATCAGAATTTTTATAAAAATTTACAATCTAACTTAACGTAATATATTTTTCTAACTACTTAATTAAAATCATTGAAATAACGGATCAAATTGATTTCTTCATGCATTACATCAAGTAGTGGGAAACCCACGCGTTGCGGCGGGACAGTTAAACCGAACAAAAAATAGACGAAGAACGTTGAATCATGCACAGGCATGGCGGCTAGTTAACTTTGCCATATTAAAAAAAGAAAAGTTAAAAATCATCATAGAAAAAGCTAAGTAAGGAACTTCTTCTTTCTCTTTCCTCTAAACACAAGATAATATTATAAAATAACAATAAGTTTGACCAAATTATTTATGTAGTAGATATTTCCTAAAAGACTCAAAACCCAAAAGTTTAGTAACATTCTCGTGAATGATAATAGATTTACTAACCTTTATAAAGTACCTAATAGTATATAAAAGATTATAATAAAATATGTAGCATTATGAAAATTCCTTTTTACATGTTTTCTATTTAATATGTTCAAAGTAATTGTATAAATAAATGTTATGACCTATCATAAACATGACTCTTGACTTTATGTAGATTAAATATGATGCTTTAAAGATAAATTTGCCCCTAAAATGTAGTTATTATGTGCATTGTGTGTTGTATCATAAGCAAATTAACTTGTACCTCTTAAATTTTAAGAAGTCTTGCACAATGATGCGGGGGAAACAATTTGCAATGTGATATCCAAATTCGTCCACTTTCATGGTCTTTGATAGATTAAAAGGTAAAAAAAGTTACCACATCCTTACAGAACCATACCATAGGTCTCCGTTAAAAGTGTGCATTGGCTCAAAAATAATAACTAATGAGAAGTACATAGTTAACTTTTTAATATGGATTCACATTGCGACCTCATGCATGGTGACTTTTTTATATAAATTATGGCCAATGTTTCAGCAAATGGTTAACTTTATCAAGAAAATAGTGATCATTTGATTTTAAAGTAAAAGCTTTTAAAAGCTAAGTTGCTAACCTTTTGTTTAAACAATATAGTACTTACAATGCATGAAGATAGGGCAACAATTGCAATCAATGATGTTCTCAAAATACCTATAAATATATAAATATTGCCATTTTGACAGTAACATGCTTGAATAAATGAAAAAGCGTATAGAGGTCTAAACGATCGACTTTAAAAGTAGCGAGTGGTTTACTCCTCTCGGTCTATACATTTTATAGTTTAATCAAGTGCCAAAATAAGTACAGTAATTGAGTGGCATATAGTTTACCTAAAGTGATAAAACTTATTTAATGTAAAAACAAAGATTCACTTTCGAACCAGAAAGAATGAACAGTTTTTGACAAATTAGACCGCCGCCACCGTCATCGTCAATAAGTAGTATTTAGTATCCAACAAAAAGTCAAATGTGATGGTTGAGCAACTCAATCACTACATATGTATTAATTCATTGTCCTTTCTATTTGCCAGCCAAGACTAATTTTGAAATGAAGTTTACCAAAAAGTAGATATTGTACACTTATTTTGTTTCAAAGCATCCTAAAGGATGATGTCTTTTTATACCTCTATTGTCTTTACTAAAAGTAGTTTTTAATGTTTTAGAATTGGATGCAAGCTTTTATTCAAAAAGTCAAGTCGCTTCCTTTAATACAACCTTACATTCAGGTCTTGCAGAATCAACAAATTGCCAGTATCACTATTAACAAAGCTCGGTTCGTGCCCGAGTTTGCATTCAAATTTAAGTGTAAAATAATATTTTCTTTAACTTTTAGAATTCCCGAGTTAGAATCAAACAAAATGAATGAAGGGGTTTTAGTAGGACATGGAAGATTTTACCATGTAGTTCTCCAATGTAAATAGACTATCCGGCCAGAACTCTACATTCAACCGGACTCCAGGTAGTAAGCCTGATTCCATACCTGTACATAGAAAGTTATCCTATTCCAACACACCATCCACAACACACAAAAATTGTAATCATAAATAATTCATCACTGTCATCCAACATCAACTCTAAACAAAATTTGAATCTATAGAACATGGGTTTAATTTGAGGATATAAAACAAAATCTATGATATCAGTAGAATTAAAATTAAACTTTAACAACATAACAAACTATAAGTAGCATAAAGATTATCTAATCCATTAAACAAACTATAACGATACCATACCAAAATCAAAATCGAAGCTGAAGCCTGCGATGATGATGAGATATTGATGATTGCCCATTACTCCGGTTGATGATTGTCGATTGATGTACGTTGTTTGAGAATCAAGAGTCGCTAAAAAGAAAAAAATAAAGAAGTGTGTGTGTTTTTTTAATGAGAGTGGTGGTGTGGGGTTTATAGTGGGTTTTGATGTTGAGGTTCTGAAGAGAAATTAGGAGGAGGGTGGTAGAGGCGAGATTAGGAAGTATTAAATTGGAGAACATGTAGTGCTAAGATATAAAACGTTACAGCCGAGGAAGAAGGAACACTTGAATTGCCCCATTGAATCACCATTAATGTCCCTGTTAATAGCTTAAATACTCATTTACCCCATAAATGGTTTTAAGAATAGCATCAACATGTTGTACTTTTAGCAATGAAACATGTAATAACTTTATAATGTAGTACTAATTTAATATTTATGTTTAAATTAATTTCCTCAAACAATTTAATATGTATACACAAAGACAATTTTACCCTTTAAATGACTTTAATAAGCATTGTATTATAAGCATCAAAGGTTGTACTTACTTAACTTTTGCCGGTATCCTTCCCTCATGCTTATAATATAGTATAGAAGTATAGATATAGATTATTTGTTTCATTTAATGAAAGTTGAAAGATTGGAGTTGAAAATTTTAGATGATTATACTCATCAGTTAATTTTTTTCATGTATTATATTTTAATTATTTGTATGAATTAGATGATTATACTCACGAGTCAAAAGTAAATGAATTTTACGTGAACTTTAAATGATTATTTCAAGACTTAATTACACCGTTAGTCTTTAACGTTTACCCATAGTAACACCCTATGATACTTACTAATAGTTTCAAGTAACAAACTAGGGTATTAACTTTTGATTTTGTAACGATCTAAGGGCCTAACACTAACAGCCTGCTGACACTCTTTACTTCTAACAACAAACAACATCACATGGGATTTGTATGAGGGCAAATTTGTCAATTCCAAAACTATTAAAAGTATGATCAAACTCTTATCAATGTCACGCTCAACAATGAGATCTTCATCATCAATTGTTTGTTTGCCCCATCCCCAACTATTTGTTTGCCATCATCAATGTTAACCCTGAAATTCTTCATATCAACATCAACATCTCCGACCTCATTTTCTTCATCTACAATTTGATCCTCATCGTCTGGATCTTGACCTGTAAACAAATCCATATCAATTGAAAAAGGTTTGGGTCATGACATAAGATAACGAGCTTGGTAATTGAAATCTTCCTCCTCTTTTCGTAGTGTTGACATTCTTTTTCCTCTATTCACAGGTTTAATCGCCTAACAATTGTGTGTGAGATTGGGGGAAAAGTCTGAGAAGAGAATTGTGGGTAGGTATTATGGGGAAGACGTTTGGTTTGGTTTGGGCGGGGAAAGGTTTTATCATAGCAATAAAAATTTGTCTCAGCAATTGACAATTTTGCCCTCACACCAATCTCACGTGATGATCTTCTCTGTTAGAAGTAAACGACTATTAATGGTTTTTTAGTGTTAGGCCCTTAGCTCGTTACAAAATCAAAAGTTAGTACCTTAGGGAGTTACTATGGATAAACGTTAAAGGACTAACAGTGTAATTAAGTCTTATTTCAATTGGGGTTTATCTGAGAAGTACTATGTTAGGTCCACAGGGCATAATGGATGAAGTGAAGTCGGGTAGTACTGCACCCGCGGGTACACCGCCGCCATCCCTCCCGACTCCCGTGTATATTAAGGGGTAGTGAAACCAGGTAGTGCTCCATCCATTGAGGATAGAGAAAAAGGATGGGCCTAACCACATCTTTTTAATTATTATTAAAAAAAACGGTTATAAGACACCTAGGTGGAATGTTGCCGGTGATTGATTGGACTGAAGGTAGTTGAGGGTATAAATGACATGCCATAACATCGCTTGATTTTTTGAACACAAGGTAGTTGGGTACATGAATTGATTTTATTAATGCTAAATAATGTATTTTTACATAATACGCTATGAGAATTTGAGTGATCGATCAATTATGAATTTTGTTAAAAATAATTTTTATACTTGAAAAATTTGTAGATACCAGTTAACATGAATGATCATTTATATATTTGGAAAGTCTGAATATTCATAATTAAGTGATGTTAGAATTATTGGGGTTAGTGGTTCAATTGGTCGAATGCAAGGTAGTTGGGTACATGAATCGTATTTTTATATAATACGCTATAAGAATTTGAGTAATCATTCAATTATGAATTTTGTTAAACAAAAATAATTTTTATACTCGAAAAATTTGTGGATACAGGTTATCATGAATGATCATTTATATATTTGGAAAGTCTGAATATTCATAACTAAATGGTGTTAGAATTATTGGGATTAGTGGTTCAGTTGGTCGAACTCAAGGTAGTAGGGTAAATGAACTGTATTTTTACATAATACGCTATGAGAATTTGTGTAATCATTCAATTGTTAATTTTGTTAAACAAAAATAATTTTTATACTCGAAAAATTTGTAGATACTGTTTAACATGAATGATCATTTATATATTTTGAAAGTCTAAATATTCATAACTAAATGGTGTTAAAATTATTGGGGTTAGTGGTCTAATGGGAGAAACAAAGTTTCTAGGAGCACATAAATTGGGGAGGTCATGAGTTTAAGTCTCACAAGAAGTAAAAATAAAAATTTGTTGTTAGAATTCACAAGAAAACTAGAATGTGAACGTTTTTCCTACCAAGTTATGGTTTGTCTGTTGATGAAGAAGAAGAATGTTTTGTGTAGGGGTGCAAACGAGCCGAGCCGCTCGCGAGCTACTCGAGCTCGGCTCGGTAAAAAGCTCGAAACGAGCCGAGCCTTATCGAGCTCGAGCCGAGCTTGAGCCTAAAACAAAGCTCGTTTATTTATCGAGCCCGAGCTCGAGCCTGACACATGAAGCTCGTTAGGCTCGTCGAGCCTTATCGAGCTTAGTGTATTATTATTTTTTAAAAAATATTTAATAATATTTACCATTCGTTTAAAGTTTTTATTAAACGAGCTCGAGTTCGAGCCTCACTTATCGAGCTAACGAGCCTAAACGAACTATTATTTATATTATTTTTATTTAATATATAATTAATAGATAATAACGAGCCGAGCCCGAGGCGAGCTCGAGCTTGAGAAGTTACAAACGAGCCGAGCTCGAGCTTTGAAAACAAAGCTCGAATCGAGCCGAGCTCGAGCTCGAGCTTATGTAAGTTAATCGAGCTCGAGCTCGAGCCTGGTCGAGCTCGGGCTCGGCTCGGCTCGTTTGCACCCCTAGTTTTGTGGAAGAAGAGGTTTGGAGAAGTGAGAAGATGTGGGTATAGGTCTACACGAGGAAAAGGGTGGGTAGAGGTTTTTCTAAAAAACAAACAAGCTTCCCGCCTTAAATGTCTGCCCACGTTTACACGACGTAGACATAAGTCGTTAGAAGCTCTTCTCACAAGAAAACAAACACCACATAAATGGTTATAATGTGTATAAAACTCAACCAGAAGACCTATATAGATTATAATATGGCATTGAACCATTTGCTTGATGTAAATATTTATGGATTATATTATGACCATTTGCTTGAGTATGTATTCACAAACAATTACACATATTATACCGTTCATGTAAACATTTTTTAGTAAGAAACGTACGAAGATCATACAGTGGCAGATTTAGAAATTTTTTAGAAGTAACGTTCTAATTTTTTTTATCGTAGTTGTTTCACATAATCTTGGTTTTAAAAAAGCGCGCATCAGGCACACTGCCCTTATTTGTGCATTAGAATGTTGTACAACAAGCTTTTAAGGTTGTACAACATACAGTTCACGAAGGCATTTTATCAAACAGTTGGAGTGGATTACTGAATCTATCAAACATAATACATTTTGTTAGGTTATTTTAGCCCTAAATTGACAAGTTATACACCATGGTAAAATTAACTTATAATAGCCAAAATATGTCATGGTCTCTTATAAGTGTAAATGCCAAATCAGCCTAACTAAATTATGGAGAAAAGAATACCAAAATAGAAGGAAAAAAAGATAGTATATGTAAAGTTTTAAGAGGGTTTTCAAACCTGAAGTGCATTCAACAGTTTCAACACGTCTTTTTATCCTTTGTGAACATGAATCTTCACCATATCCAACTCAAACCTGAAGTGCATTCAACAGTTTCAAAATTAGTGGAGGAAAGTGAATGAGAAGACTAACTTGTATGAAATCAACATATGCATGGATTGGAAAAGAGGAAAACAAAAAAGTAGTTAAAATGTATTGCTATTAGTCAAATTTAAACACAAATCTAGTTTATGTCCGTTTTATTTCTCAAATACCTTTTAATATAGCATAGTGTTGATGTTGATTTTATTTAAGACCGGAATCGAACATTCCATACTACGTAGACAACAAGAGCTTGCTCTTTAACTATGAAAAAGAGTAAAGTGCAATTTGTGTCCATATGGTTAAAGGGGTGCGATTATTGTTAGTCACTCATTCTAAATTCTTGCATTCTGAGTCTCTATGGTTTCAAAATTTTTAGTTTGCATATATCCGTCTATCTCACATGAACATGAATGTTAACAAACCCATGAAATTACATAGTACCTAATTCGCATGGAAGGCTTAGTATCAATAACATGGTAAAGGGTGTTTCATTTAATAGATTGGACATATGACAACCTTTTTCTTTAATAATAAGCTGCTAGCTGGTGTAATCTGATTGTTTATAATGAGAATGAGGTTGGTCAGTGGATGAAATTCACGTAGCCATAGTCTTGGTTAGTGAGTAGATCAGTAGATGTCATCCCCGGCTAGGAATTAATCCACCGAAGAAGGCGAAGCAACGAGTCTGGGGCGCTATAGGCCATGTTCACTGATAAACGTTGTTTGGTTCTTTTTTCCGATACTGTGGAAGAAAGCAAAGTACCACAGTAATGGTAGTTAGGGAATAAGGGTTAATACAACAAAGGAAGGGTATCACTACAACAAAAAGGGCTTTTAAGGACCTTTTGTGTAGGACGCTTGGAAAATGGGGTCCTAAAAAACTATTTAACAGGACGAATGAACTTTTGGGGTCCTTTTATAATATAAGCTACTAAACCCGTGTCCTAAAAAGCTATTTAATAGGATGGATGATTCTTTGGGGTCCTATTATCATATAACTTAATAAGATCCTTAAAATGTAGATCCTAATAAAGTAATTTATAAGACATTTAGTTGTTGGTGTCCTATTATGTGGTAATGTAATAGGACACTTGATCACCGGGGGTCCTATTATAACATAACTTAATACGACACTTTGTAGTTAAGTCATAAATGTTTGATGTTATAGGACCGTTTCTAGTCGAAGTCATATTAGAACATAACTTAATAGGACACTTGACACATGGGTCTTATAACTTTAACCTTTATAGGACGCTTAATCATTGTGAGGTTATTATAATATACAGTAATAGGACACATGATATTTGAGTCATAAAACATCGGTTTTATAGGACGCTTTTTCACTAGAGTTTTATTATAACATAACTTAATAGTATACTTAACATTTGAGTCTTATAACTTTAACCTTTATAGGACGCTTAATCATGGTGGTGTTATTATAATACACCTTAATACGACACTTGATATTTGAGTCATAATAAAAAAAAATCATGTAGAAAACTTATCTATTGCATACAATATCTATACTACATTATAACATGCGGGCTTTCCTACTAGTCATCGATCTTAATGACTTAATGTTGATACAATACTTTATATTATTATGTTATATAATTACATTACATTACATTACAATAATATACAAGTGTTCTCTAATTCTATAAAACTAGTAGTTTACCCGTTCAATGGACGGAAACATAACGTCATAATGTCATCACCACACCAAATAGTATTTGCAACAAAAAAGACAATTTGCTTGAATAATTATGATAAAAATAAACAACAAACATCATCCGTAATATAAAGATAAAAAACTTTAATCGACATTAGACATACATACATACATATATATATATATATATATATTTATTTGAACCGTAAAAAAACATTATTTCTTTAAAATCATGTCAAGACACTAGTTTTTTTTACAACACAAGAGATAATTATAATCATAAAAGCTAAGATGAACAAACAATAACTTAAGTTCTACATTTTAGAGCAAAACCAAGTTGAAGCGAATATTTGCTTACAAGAAAATCATGAAGTATCTATCGAGCTCAAGCACCCTCATGCTCATACTCTTCCTTTAAAAAACTTCCCATAATCAGAAGCATCCTGCAACTTGCACACAGTAGCCAATTCAGTTGATGCATTTTTTAAGTATCATTTATTAAGTTAGGCTCCATACTTCCATATTATATTAAGTTCTATATGCCCATTAATGTTCGCTACACAAATTGGACTAAAACATCAAAAGGTATAAAAATGACTTTGTTATAATTTCTGCAGACAAGCACATATAAAGTATAGAGTTTGGATTCAAAGTTTGACTTCAAAAGTGGCTGAGTTCCAGCTCTTACTTTTCCCAGCTTAACTTTAGTAATATTATCCTGCAATAACAAAATTTTCAAGCCATAAAGATTAGAAGAACTTGAAAACACATTTATAACTATCGAAAAGACATAAAAGATACCTGAATGTATGGTCTGGGTGTTTGTGCTTCTGATGTTTGGGGTGTAACATCAGGTCGTTCAACATGTCGTAGAGAAAACATCCAATTGAAGTCTAAATGTGAAGAACTTACTAGTATTGTGGTCCGGCTACAAGCCCAGGTATCGGAGATTAAAGGGTGTAGGGATGGTCCTAGTGTTCCACCTCTTACATCACCACATTTCTCCGTTGCAACCAATGGACCTCTACGTTTACGGGTATTTTTCTATATAAATCTTTATTATTTTTTTGTGAAATGTTACTTGTACTATTGTGACTAGAGTTTGATATGTTTGTTGAAAGCTAAAATCTAGCTCGGAGATGAAGTTGTCCTCAAAAGCATTCTAAACTTTGCCGAGATTGTAGCAAGAGGATGGGTGAAGAGCTTGGACCCAAATGAGCTAGTTGGTGGTACAGAGATTGGACCAGAATGGTGTGAGGTAAACGTTCAAGTAGCAATAAAAATAGATGAAAAGTTGGTGAGACCATATGGGTTATTTTCCACAATTCAAGATTGTATTGGTGCCTCCATTGCATGGCCTTGTCCTTTCATCTCGGTATGTATTTATTAATTTTGTGATACGAATAATTTTAATAATCTGGAACTTAATGCTTATACATGGATGGTTTATTTGTAGGTAGTCCGTGAGGATTGAGGACACATGATGACTCAGGATTCTATGCTGCTTATTTCTTTCATTGCTTTTAGTTTCTTTGTTAAATGTTATAAGACTTTATGTTGGATAATGCTATAACTTATTTATGTTTAGTGTTTTTGTTATGAATATGCTTATTTGAAATATAATACAGTTTTATTTCTTTCATTAGTTGATGTTATATGCAGTATATCATAAAATTGTGTGTGTATATGTTTAAAAAAACGTTGTATCATATGACTTGTTAGGACTTTGAAATTTGGTCTATTAAAGTGTTCGAATATGTTTTTCTTAGGACGCTATATTGTTTGTTCATTGACATATTATGCGACCATAAAATTGGTTTCATAATCTTATTTGAGATATTATGACCCTTTCTTGGTATTAATGCTCCTATAATGTTACATCATAAGGGTCCTATAAATTAATTTTTTAGGACTCTTGTATGTGTATTAAAAGATTAAAACTAGGTAAGCACATGTTAAAACCTTGTAAAAGTGTCCTAATTAGGGGTGTTCAGAATTCGATTCGAATTCGAAAAATTCGAAATTCGACTCAATTCGATTCGATTATCAAAAATTCGATTCGACTATCGAAAATTCGAATTCGAATTCGATTCAATTCGAGTCAAGTTAATCGAATACGAATCGAATACGAATTTGTGATTTTAAATTCGATTCGATTCGAAATTCGAATAAAAATAATACATATTTATTTATTATTTTTATATATAATTATATATACACATTTGAATTTGGGCTAATATACAAATTTATATTTGGTGTTAAAATTATGATTTTTTTAGTTTTTTTTAACATATTTAAAAGGCATAGAATCAAAACGAATTTATTCGAATTTATCCGAATTCGAATAACGAATTTATTTGAACCTATCTGAATTCGAATAACGAATTTATTCGAATTCGATTCGAATTCGAATTTCTAATACGAATTCGAATCGAATTTTCCAACTTTTATTCGAATTCGAATTCAGCAAAAAAAAAAATTATTCGAATAATTCGATTCGAATAATTCGAAAATTCGTTATTCGATTCGATGAACACCCCTAGACTCCTAATATGTTTTATTAGGAGTTTTTTTGGGACATATTATGCGACCATAAAATTGGTTTCATAATCTCATTTGAGATATTAGGACGCTTTTTAAGTTTCGTGACTTATTACGACCCCCTTACATGAAACGCTTTTACCGTTGATCCTATTAAATAAAAGGTCCTATAAAATAACATTTTAGGACACTTTTGTGCGTACTAAAAACCCATTTTTGTTGTAGTGTATGTAATAGGGATGAGTAAACCTTAACCGCTAACAAATATTAACCGATAACCGAACCGTAACCAAACAAAATTAACCATTAACCGACGGTTACGGTTAAGGTTATTTGATTAACCGATTAAACAGTTGTGGTTATTGTTAAGGGTGTCCCAAAAATGAACATTAACTGAACTGAATGAGTTAAGACATGTTTTTGTAACATATCTATATTTAAAATATACATGTTTAAGGAATCAAACTATTTATATACATAAAAATTATATACACAAAACTTTTGTATATAATATAATTAGTTTTAAAAGGTTCAAAAATAGCCATTATTTAAAATTATAATACTTTTAATGCTTTTGTATGTTTTTTGTGTCTTTATTTTATCCATGAAAATGGTTATAGCTAGGACAATAATGGTCTAATATGTTTAGTTTATTTAAATTTTAGTTCAAACCTAGATTGGTTAATTTAACAAAATTAACCGAAAATGAACCATAACCGAGCCTCATAACCAATTAACCAAAATCGAAGTTTGGTTATGGTTATGACTCATGGTTTATAAAATCTCCTAATCGAAACTAGCGATTTTGGTTAAGGTTAATGGTAAGTACTGAACCAAACCGCCATTTACACAACACTAGTATGTAATAATACAAATGATATAAATTATATCACTCACGTTGGTGTAATATCGCTAAAAACAAGTACCTTCCCTGTTGTTGAGATTTCCATTGCAATTTGAAACGGGTTCAAGCTTCAAACATGGAGCTACCGTCTCGCATAGCAACTAGCATCTTGCCATGTCACGCATCTGACCAACAACAAGCCTAACTTTAATAACAAGCCAATTCTCTCGGCCTTCTCTTGCACTTGTTAAAGAAGTTGATCTTTCGACTTCGATCACATTACTTGAGGATCCGATCCATGAATAGGACTTAACGCACCTGACCCCAGTCTTTCTTTTCTTAGCAACATTCCCATCCTCCTAAGTAACAAGGCCTAATAGAACAAACAGCTTTGCTAGACCAATGGAGTAGATTTAGGAAGAGAACAAACCAACGAAGTTTTTATTTTTACGCCTCATTTCCCTGTATCCAAAGTAGCAGATGCAATTCCCATATCCGCTTAATGCCATCCCTTTTTATCCATGCTCCCACTCTCTCTTCTCCATCTCCTACTACCACCAAGCATTACCTCACCACTAGACGACATCACCGCTGTCAAATACCAACCCCACCCACTCCACATTGTCATCTTTGTCAAATGTCATGTTGAGAAATAAGGAAATCAATGTACCGGGGAATCTGGGTAAAACATTCTCTTGTGTCTTTTATTCATTTTTCTCGTACCAACAAAAGTGATGTTATGATTTTTGACCGTGATCTATCTTATGCTCAAATCAAAGTGATTAAGTAAGTTGTTTACTTCTATTTTTGGCACAATTCAAATCTAGCAAACATTTCAAGTTTAAAAAGCAAACTACTGAACTTTTTTTTTTAGCTAAAAGGGCCTCAAATTTAAAATTTGTTTTAGGCCCTCAAAATAGTTGAGCCAACCTTGGTCAATCACATAGGACGTCAAAATTTTAAAATAAAAAATATATATTAGCAATACTATACTCATATTAAAGAGAATAAAATGCTTGTTCTTATGATGTATTTTTTTAAAGTATTAACGTATGAAAAAAATTATGGCCGTTAAAACTCATGGAGTTTGTTGCCTTAAAACAAGGGAAAAAATGTAGCTCTTATTTAAAAAAGCAAGAGTTGATTAAAGTTAAAGTAATTAACGCGTAAATAAGATGAGATAGTAAAGTGTAAAAGTGTTTGAACGACTATTTTCCCTCATTTTAGAGTTGTACATTATGCATTAATGGGAAAAAAAGTTCGTAATTTTTGGGTATCTTAAAATACTCCCATCGTGCATTATATATAGTATAGATGAATAAGCTAAAACAAACACCTTTTAAAAATTACTTAGTTACCTTCCACCACAAAAGCTAATCAAAACGTTTTTTAAAAACCACTTTTGAAAAAGTCATAAGTCAATAAGCATTTTTCACATAAAAACACTTTAGGAGTTAAATAACCAATCCCAAACACACTCAGTGTTGTTAAGCAAAACCTTATAAAATGTATTACTCAACTTAAAAATAAAACTCCAGGTATGTATGAATACAATGCCAGATTATGTTGTACTTAGTTTTAACACACAAGTTTGTGTGTAAAAATGTATAAATGTACGCGCAACTTGTAGGTTGATGCACTCCTGTAATGTGTTTAGACACGTAAGTTGTTTATAAGAATATAAAGGCACAAGAAGTGCTTAGACTCCTTAGGACAGTTGTCGCAACACATATCTCCTCCACATTAACATCACATCAGCTTTCTCCACTAGTTACTAAGCAACTATCTACCTGCTTCAACTTACCATATCATAATAAATACAACACGTTTCTTATGCTTCGCATGCCACAACTAATTAATAAGCTAAACTAAAAAAAACCCTAACTAAAACGTGATTGGTTAATGCAGGAAATGACCCCCCCCTCTGTCTTTGCGGTATCATTATAAACCAACAATACCCTTTGCTAAAGCCTAAAGGATAATTTCCGATTGAAACTCACCCTAAGCCAAGGAGTAGACGTACACATGTTGTCCCATTATGCTGATCGAAAGTCATCGATGCATTCCTTATAGCCTAAGGTGTGCCTAAGCCTAATGTATTGCCATGATGCATTTAACATGTTAGCCTATAGAAACCTTCCTATGATTCCTCCATATAAAATATCTTTTTCATTTGATAACTATCTCTCAATTGAATGAATGATCGTTAAAAAAAAAAATAAAGTATTTGATTTGGAGTAGAAAGTTATTCCATAAAAAGTAAAGTAGAGTTTGAACTTTGATCTTTTAAAAAGATATAGACTAGAGTGAATAATAATAAAAACCAATAAACCAAAGCAAAAGAGTAATAAAAAGGAAACCCAAACCAAAAAAAAACCCGAATCCGAGAGAATCTAAAAACACGAGCCGCCTTCACCACTGTCGTAAAAACTAAAAACTCCACCCTCACCTGTCCATCATAATCCCCTAAACGACGCCGTATCAGTCAAACACCACCACCACCTCTTCCCAATTCCCAAAACCTAGGGTTTATATTTCCTAATGAAACACCCTTTAATTTAACCTTCGCTTCCATTCATTCAATTAATTAACTCACTCGATGATGGAAGCTCCCAATCCCTTACCTGACAGTCAACCTCAACCCTCTGACCAAAGTCAACCGGTTCACGAAACCGATCCGGTTCACGATCCTGCAGATAACGGACCCGATACTGTTAAGAAGAAACGTGGACGACCTCCTAGGGCTCAGGCCAAATCTCCACCTGTTAAGATAGTTAAAGAAGAGGATGAAGATGTTTGCTTTATTTGCTTTGATGGTGGGAGCCTTGTATTATGTGATCGCCGGTTTGTTTTCACTTTCTGTTTCTGTTTGATGTTAATTGTGTATTCGTTAGGGTTTGATTAATAATTGAATTGAATCGGTTTGTTTTTCTGTTTGTTAGAGGGTGTCCGAAGGCGTATCATCCGGCTTGTGTGAAGCGAGACGAGGCGTTTTTTCGGTCGAAAGCTAAATGGACTTGTGGTATTGTGTTTGTCTTTTAAGTAGTCATGATTAATTAATAATTTTAGGAAGTTATGAGAAGGATGATTTAGGATTATGGTGTTTTGATGGATTTCAGGTTGGCATATATGTAGTGTGTGCCAGAAGGCGGCGCATCATATGTGTTATACGTGTACGTATTCGTTGTGTAAAGCGTGTATAAAGAAGGCTGATTATGTTTGTGTTCGAGGTGATAAAGGCTTCTGCACGGTGTGTATGAAAACGATCATGTTGATTGAAAACGGTGGACAAGAAAAAGATGAGAAGGTATGTTGCATCTGTTTTCATAGAATAGTGTAATATATCGAATATACCATGAATCCATGATATCAAAATTGGAAATTTGGATAATGCATGAACCGTTATGTGTAGAATTCGCATTTATTTTTTGCCATTACTCGCGTGTCCTTATGTGTAAGTTGTCCAGGCACCAGTGGATTTTGATGACAAAACTAGTTGGGAGTATCTTTTCAAGGTGTATTGGATCTATTTAAAAGGGAAGTTATCTTTGACACTTGATGAGATTACTCAAGCTAAAAATCCAATGAAAGAAGCTAGTTCAACTTCAACAGCTTTAGTTGTTCCATCGACATGTGTACAAAATGGAGACAATGAAGTGAAAAATGTTTTTGAACTGAAAAACGTTTCTGAAGTGAAAAACGTTTCTGAAGTGAAAAACGAATCTGAAGTGAAAAATGTTTTTGAAGTGAAAAACGTTTCTGAAGTGAAAAACGTTTCTGAAGTGAAAAACGTTTCTGAAGTGAAAAACGTTTCTGAAGTGAAAAATGAATCTGAAGTGAAAAACGTTTCATCAGATGTGTCGCAGAACATGGAGGCAATTGAATCTAAAAGAAGAAAAACGGATGAACAGACTAGTACAGTACATCGTAAGGAAACTATAACTACAAAAAAACAGCGTACTGATGAAAGGCCATCTGTGAAGGCATTGAAGAAGGACTGGGCAACGAAAGAGCTTTTAGATTTTGTTGCACACATGAAAAACGGTGATACATCAGTGTTGTCTCAATTTGATGTTCAAGAACTTATGTTAGAGTACATAAAAAGAAATAATCTTAGAGACCCTCGAAAGAAAAGTCAAATTGTATGTGATTCGAGGCTAAAGATTCTGTTTGGGAAACCACGTGTCGGTCATTTTGAAATGTTGAAGCTTCTAGAGTTTCATTTTTTCATAAACGAAGATCTCCCAAAGAACACTATCAAGAGTATCGCAAAACAGGTTGATCCTGATTGGAGTACTGATAATATGGTGACAGTTGGTAAAGAAAAGAAAAGGAGAAACCACAAGAAAAATGACGAACGTGCACCACAAAATAAATTAGATGAATATGCTGCCATTGATGTCCATAATATGAACTTAATATACCTACGCAGGAAATTGATGGAAAATCTTATTGAAGAAGGTGAAAATTTTCAAAGAAAAGTGGTTGGTTCAATTGTACGAATAAGAATAACGGGTAGTGATCAGAAGCATGACATGTACAGACTTGTCCAAGTTGTAGGTAATGGCAGTTGAGCAATTATCACCATTTTTGGGAATTATTATGTCAGACGGGTCACCAGAAGCTATGGTTGATGTGTTGCAGGTACAAGTAAGGCAGATGCACCATACAAAATTGGCAATAAATCTGCAGACGTTGTGCTTGAAGTATTAAATTTGGACAAGAAGGAAACCATGTCAATCGAGAGAATTTCAAATCAAGATCTTTCTGAGGTGATGATTGTTTTTCTTTTTCATTTAAATAGTACTCATCAAACATACTATAAAATAGTATTTACATTTCTTGTCCTTTCTGTTTTTAGGATGAATGTAGACGTTTGAGACAAAGTATAAAATGCGGGCTAGTAAAACGCTTTACTGTCGTAAGTTTTTTGTGCTCACTTACATTTGTTGTTTTTTTGCTCTATTTTGCGCTAATTTTTGCTTGATTTAGGGTGAGATACAAGACAAGGCGGTGTCCCTCCAGTCTGTGAGGCTCAATGACGTGAGTAATTTTGGCTTAAATATAGTTGGATTTATTGTAGTTTGGAATTATATATAGGTTTGGAATTTATTATTCTCCACTTCTTTCTATTTTAGTTGGTGGAAGCAGAGATATTGAAGCTTAATAATCTTCGTGATCGAGCTAGTGAGAAAGGGCATAAAAAGAGATATCCTTTGATAATGATAGTCATAGAGTACTTGTTATTTATTTATTTCTGTTTTTTATAATAATATTAGTCATCTGATGGGACCATGAGTTCTTTAACAAATTTCACTCTTAGAGAATATGTGGAGAAACTCCAACTTCTCAAGACACCTGAGGGGCGTGAACGCAGATTGCGGGAAATTCCTGAGGTTCATTCTGATCCTAAAATGAATCCGGATTATGAAACTGATGATAACGAGGAATACTTTAATAAGGGACATGGTTGGTTTTATCTTCTTTGAGTTATACCTCTTGTGTTGTGCTTAAAATTTGTCGTCACAATAAGTCAATGACTTGTAATTTTGTATAATGTATCTCTACAGGAGAACAGACACCACCAAAGTCTACTGGAATTAGTAGGAAAAATACGAGCTCTGTTAAAAAAGGAAAAGATTTTTCAAATAATGTTAATAGCAGGTCATGGAAAAAAGAAGAGGGTCTTTCTTTGACCAAGGCTACAGGGAGAATAAATTTGAAACATGATGCTCATGGGCCCAGCAGTTCTGGTCGACCACAAAGTCAGGTTGATTATAATGGTTCAACAGCCCACACTCTCAGTCATAACTCTGCATCAGAAACATCTACTTCATCCAACTCTATGAAGAACATCCCGATTCCCAACTATAGTGAATTAGACAAAATATGGCATTATCGAGACCCGAGTGGAAAAATTCAAGGGCCCTTTTGTATGGTACAATTGCAAAAATGGAGTACAACCGGATACTTTCCGCAAGACATGAGAATATGGACGGACCGAGAGGATGAATCTTTACTCTTAAATGATGTTTTGAAACAACAACTGCACATTAAAACAGCCACCGATAAAGTTGGTATTCGAGTCGAGGGTCTCACGGTTCGTACTACTAATTTATCATCTCCACAAAAATTGGTCAACCATGGGAAATTATCTGGTACACATGGTGCCACGGGACAATCTTCTGTACAAAGCTGGATTGCCAATGGTACTACTAACACCCCTTCCTTAGGAAAATCAAACGAGCCAAACATGACAGATTTGGCCAGCCCTACACCAGCGGAAAACAATACGGGTACCAAGAACGTGTCTTCAGTTTTTGATATTGCAAATGCGGATCTCGTGGATTTACCAAGTCCCACACCCAAGGAGACGACGACCCGTGTAGATGAAAAAGTTGAGAATGCTGTAGATAAAGAAGCTGGGAATGTTGGCGGGGCGCAGCCTCCCGAAACAAGTAAAGAATGGACTGCATACTCACCTAGTGATCGTGGTGTTACTACGAGTGCCAACATGGAGCAAGCTATTCCTTCATCATCTCCACCGTCATCCCAGCCTGAAAATAACTGTTTACCCGCATGGGAAGGTGTTCGTGAAACAATCGAGTTTAGCACTTTGGCGGAAGAATCTGTTTCAGATTTGTTGGCTGAAGTGGATGCAATGGAGGCTCAAAATGGTTTCCCTTCACCTACGTCAAGAAGGAACAATTTTGTTGAGGATTTGTTTAGCGGGTCTTTTGAGGATTTCAGTCCCACCCCTATTATTCAGGGTTCAAGAAGTGATCCCTTTTGTTCCAATGGAGCCGAGATTCATTTTCCGTTTCAACCAACCACCACCATCGCCGCCGCCGCCACCACCACCACCACAATTGCCACCGCCACAACCACCACCATGGGCTCTTCTCAAGGCAACAGTAATAATGTATTTGATCTTGTTAAGTGGCCTGAAATACCGCAAGAAGCTATTTCTAAAGACGCGATTGATGTAAATAATTCAGTAAAAGCTGATGAGCGCGAAAGAGAAAACAATGCTTCTGAAACGAACCATGACCGGGCAGGTGTTTCAAGCGAACATAACGAGGGTGAACACACCGAACCTACAACTGCAAATTCAAAGGACCTGAGCCCTGTATCGGTAGTTCAGTCTAGAACCAACCACAAGGAAGCAGATGATAGAACCGTGCAGCCTGCAACAGTTAACACTGCAGAACCTCCGCCAGCATCCCAACCACCACAATCCCAGCCACTGCCACAACCTTTGGCCGTTGGATTAGACAAAGTTCACCCCCGACATGGTAACATGAACCATTTTGGAAGATCAGCTCAAGAATTGACCCAGGTTGCCCCGCATTTAAGCACGAGTCGGGGTGTTGTCATAGGATGGGACCCGCACCAACAAACTTATGGTGGGGAGAGATTTAACAAGGTTGAGGATTCAAGTTATAGTAGGAATGGTAAACCTTGGGTTAGACAGCCTTCATTTGGTAGTGGTGGCATCGGCAATGGCATGGTCAATGGTGGTGGTGGTTATTCTAGAGCACCGCCAAAAGGGCAGCGTGTTTGTAAATTTTACGAGAGTGGGCGGTGTAAGAGGGGAGCTTCCTGCAATTATTGGCACCCATGAGAGTTGTGTTGAAGGCCTGTTTTCTCTATTGTTGACCATTTATGTATAAGCCGTAGCCATATATATATATAAAGCATGTGTCTACTGCTCTATGTAGCTGTAAGTTGTAACAACCCATGATTTATTTGACTGAAAATATATCAGTCTTGATTTCAATAGTCAATACCATTTTTTCTCTTGGTTAAAAAAGCTGCCGGTTGAGTAATATTTTTTGGGTTTGTCTGGGTCATAGTTGTGTAACAGGTCGAATAAAATTAACCCAAGCTGGTGGCCCAAATGGAAAAATGTGACTATTTGGACACATGATAATCAAGGTAACTTGACATATTGGTAATTTATGTCTTTTGATCATCTTGTTACTCGTTTTTAAGTGAAAAAAAATATCCTGAACGTATGGATGGTGGACAGATCCCGAACTCAAAAGTTGAAGCCTTAGTGACATGTAGCTAGGTATTTGACAGTTCGAAAAAATGTATCTAGGTACTAGATGGTGTCTTTGATCAGTTTAAAATTCTCACAGGTATTAGACTAATTTTGCTCGTAGTCAATATATTTCTATTTGAGTTTTCCACAGAAAAATGAAAAATCTACTAAATGAAAACAATGAGCACTTTTAGTTTATATATATATAGTTTTTTAAGTTATTACACAAATATATTATATTATTTAGAGAAATAAAAGGATGTGCTTCTCACATAAACACTATTCACACCATCAAATCAAAGATTATAAGAGTGTGAAGTATTCAATACAAAATGTTATAGCGTCTTAGAATTTAAATTTGCCCAACTTTATTTTTTTTTTGAAAGGCGTAGATCAGCTGGGAAATCCTTGTGTGAAATCCTGATCCTACCCGAGTTCGATCCCGACCAACAGCCGTTTGATACCCCTGCCCGTAGGACTTATTAGGGCCGGTCTGCTGGAGCTGCGAGTCGAACCGGGGAAACCCCAGGCGGGAACCCCACATAATGTGGGTAAACCCTCCCCCCCCTCAGAATCGAACCCACAACCCTTAGGTTATGTTTTCGAATCCTCATTGAGGTGGCCAACTGGGCTAGCCCAGCTGGTTGCCCAACTTTATTATATCACATTAAAACTTGTTACTTAGATATACATTTTACTAGCTTGTATCTTGGAAGTTTTTTGGGATACATAAATCTAATACGAAGTGATAATGATAAAATATGTGTAATGACATAACATATCCCGGAACAATAAACAAATCTAATATGAAGTGATAAAATATATGTTACGATGTAACATAAAACTTAATGTACTAGCCGAGCTTTATCAAAAGCGAGCTACTAGCCAGCTCCGAGGCCAGAGGTTTTCGAAGTGGAAAGCTCTTCGATGGATAATCAGATGTAGGGTATGTTTGGCAAGGAGCTTTTCTTAAAAGCTCCTACTCAATAAAAAGCCTTGTTTGGTTGAAGGAGCTGGAAGCTTTTAGGTTAGAGAAAAAGCTCTATAGTGAAAAGCTACTAGTACTAGCGTTTAAGAAAAAGCTCATACTAGCTACAAGCTTTTAATGAGTAAATGACATAAATACCCATTCTATTTTAAATATAAACTAAAAACTTTCCTTACAAGCTTTTAATAATGTCTATTTTGGTCATTTTATACATTTTATTAAAACCTACCAAAATATATTTAAAAAGCTTCCGGCTACCAGCCACCAGCTAGTTTTGCCAAAGATACCAGTAGTCGATCGTCGGAGAAACTGAACGTTTGGATCTCGAACTCAATGTTAATGGCCGCCAGAACCAAATTCAGATCCCTTCAACCTATCAATTTCTCGTTGTTAGATAACGGTTTCGTCTCCACAAACACAACTTCATTTTCATCTCATGTTCTTCGCCCAAATAATCACACCAGACAATTTTCACAGTTTGTTCAACCTAACGGCAAACGCCTCTTTCTCGTCGATACCCTAGCCCTAGTAAGCCCATGTTATTATCTATTCCCTTTATTATTATTATTATTATTATTATTATTTGTGGTTATGTGATTGTTTGAGATTAATTATTAGGTAAGGAGATTAGAAGGTGAAGGTGTGCCTTCGAAACAAGCTGAAGCAATTACGTCTGCAATTATCCAGGTTTTGAATGACAGTTTGGAAAATGTTGCTGATTCTTTTGTCTCCAAGGCTGAAATGCAAAGGGTTTGTTGTTTTAGTCTACTTTTTATTTTTTATATTTTTTTATTTGTTGTTTTTGGTTCTAATATTATTAATTTGTTGTAGATTGAGATGACTCAAGATGGTAATTTGGGGAAATTTAAGTCTCAAGTGCAAAGCTCTCAGGTGATTACTATTCATAATTTTGTTTAATGTTCATGTATTGCAATAAGGAGACTTTGATTGAATGTCGAAAACCGAGAACTAGTTAACGAGTCAGTGATTTGTTTTGCTATCAATTTGGTTAAAATTATTTATAGAAATGAGCTTATGATGAATATGCTTTTGATCTTTTTAATATAGGTTTAGTTGTAGGATTGGTAGGTGGATTACGTTTATATCAACATGCGGATCATATATTTGGATATTTGAGGCAATGGATTTTAATGTTTACTTATAGGCAATCTGATTTGATGAAGGAATGAAGGCGCTTGTGGATTTGGCATAATAGTTAATTAGTTTTAAGCAGGGACCAAAAACTTATCTTAATGTTTTAGTTTGATCAAATAGTTATGATGAGTCTAATGATCTATAAAGTTATCTTTATGTTCATGAGTTAGATGATGACCGAATAAAATGTAACTATGGTATTTACTACCCCTTAGAGCATTCACATCCGGGTATCCATCCCCATAGATATAATTAGCTCATAGTTATCAAAAGCCATCACCTTGACTGCCTAGGCGACTAATTTCCTAGAAGCCATCAAATCCCGCTTTTCCCTCCTAGATAAAAAAAGCCACGGTCTGACCTAATCCCCTGACTAATATAATCGACCAATACTTACTAATTTATGTAGATATATATATAAATCTCAATCAAATATTTTTTTTTAAAATATCTTTGATTTTTAAAACACTTCCTGTTTGGTAACCTCTGAATGGTCATTACATCCGAATGGTTCATAATCTCTTAATGGTTAAAACGTAATATTAAGTATAAGTGGTTAAGAGGTAACATCTTAATGGTTGCCTCTTAACCATTTAGACTTAAGGTTACCTCTTAATCATTCAGAGATTATGGATCATTAAGAGGTAGCCTCTGAATAGTCAATAAGAGGCTATCAAACAGCCCCACTTATAGATATTGAATTATTCTTCAATATATAAACACCTCAACTCATTGATTTACCACCAACTGATTTTGTCTACTACATAGCTATCAAAGACGTGTTAATCCTTTTAGCAGGTATGGCTAAATCAGTCAGTTTATACTTATATTATTTTATAAGATGATTGTTGTTTATAATGATTTGGTGATTTTTTTATTTTTTTCTCAAGCCCGCGTTTTTTTTTTGCGCTTCTCGGCTAGTCCACAGGCTGAGCCTAAGCGCCTTGAGTGCGCCTTTGATAACTATGATTTAGCTAAAACTTACCCTTATCTGTCCCTAAAATTTTTCACTCTTGTTTTATGACATTTTCTTTTTTTTTTTTTCCACTCACAAGAAATATGGGGAATAGATATAGGGTATGGAAACTGAATAGCGAGTTCCTTAACTTGATCCTTTTTTTGGGGAATGGAATGTATTGTCAAATTTGATTAAAACATTGAAAATTTACTTAAATAATAGTGAGGGAGTTCATATAGGGAATGTGATGTGAATGCTCTTAAATAGTTTGTTATGAGGAGTAGAGTCATCCATCAAATTTCTTTAGGAGCCAATTGGTAATCAATCACAAGTAGTGGGTACTAAATGTGATATTACCACCCATAGTTATTCCACAAACAGGCGAAACGGTTAAGGGTACAGTACAGGTAATATTCCAACATAATCATATAGAAATTCCTGAATGATTATTACGGCATATAATTAGTTCCAGGAATATGTTTTACTGACGAGTTTAAATTTTTGGTAATTGTTACAGGAAAACCATTTTTCTTTGTTGCAACGTGAGACGGAGAAACTTAAGAGTGATATAGAGAAGATGCGCAGTGAGTTAAGGTATGGTTAAATACACTATTGGTTCAAAAACTTCTGGTGACATATGATTTTGTAATATTATTTATAGCAGTAGTTGCATATAAAAATCAAGTAAAAATGGACAAAGAAGTAGTTACGGGTCCATCCACCTGTTTTGCCACCTCTAGATTTGGAGATCATCTAAACCTCTAATTTTTAAATGGCTTGATGTGGAATAATTCCATTTAAGTGTTGAAAATCAACATTGTCAAACTTTATTAATTGTTATATCCTCTCTGCTCCCCCCCATACCAACCTATTTTGACTTTTATTCATCATAATACAGATATGAAATTGATAAAGTCACTGCAGGACAAAGGCTGGATTTGAATCTTGAAAGGGGGTAATTAGACAAAATCTTTTTATTTTTATTATTTATTATTATTAATATTATTCTTATTTTGAAACGATTAGCTTATTAGTAAAAAAAGGTTTACTGCCTATATGATATTTGTTAAAATTGCAGGAGAATCCGAGACGAGCTATCAAATCAAAATCAAGAAACTGCCAACCTCACGAACACACTTGACCGAGTGAGTTTGCGTTCACTTTCGTTATCCACTTGCCCAGATCTCGAACTGAACATAAAAATATGATTTTGGTATCAGGAAATTCATTCATTGAGGGCTGAGCTGGAAGCAGCAAAATATGATGTGATCAAATACTGTATAGGTACTCTTGTCTCTATTTCTGCTGTTGGTTTGGCCGTATTACGTATACTGATGTAGTGATGTAAACACTAATGGCGCAACCGTGACATCTGGCATATACGAGTACGTGAAAAGAATTATTCTCGAACGATAATGCATTGTTGGGTCACAGATTGTTTATGAGAGATCCATGATAAAAATTAGTTTCGGAGAATAATACAGAAAATAAATTGACTGAGAAGAGATTGATAAATGAAGTTTGATAAGATTAAAGCACATGTTTGTAGATATGTTGTATAGAAATTCCTAATTAGTATTAGACTTACGCTTGTTACAAGAGATTTTTTTTCCCACACGTTCGAACCATAGATATCTGAGTACGAAAGAGTACTCTCTCGATTTATTAAAAATTCTCACTCAGTGAAGCTAGTGTAATGTTAACGATAGATGGACCTTTATTGATGACCTGGGTTGGCAACTCATTTGATTCACAATAATCGTTCTTTACATTCTCTATTTCCAAGATCATGGGAACGCAACCGACGTGTTTCCGCAATGTTGTTACTATTATTATTATTATTAGTTTTTGTTTGTATTGGTTATTTAGTTGAAAAATGGTTTAGCAATAAGAAAGATGACTTTTTTTTTTTTTTTTTTTTCCGGATGAAGCCTAGCTCAATTGGTGAAAATTGGGGGAGCTAGAGTGGAGGTCATGTGGAGTTTGAGGGTTCGATTTCTGTCGGAGCCATATTCACCACTTGTGGGGGTTCCACCTAGGGAGATCCCTGGGCTGGCTTAGGGTGTTAGTCGGAGCTCCACCCGTTGCACCACTTGCTATTAAAAAAAAAGATGACTTTTCCCTGTCTTCCTTAATGCAATTCCACAATCACTTTTCCCCCGATGGATTTGCCACATCATTACCCACCTGACCGCCTCATCATAAAACCAACTCCACTTAATCTCCTGATTTCCCCATAAACATCAACATTTGAGAGCTTGTTTTTTTTTCGAAAAAACAAACACTAGTACAAAAGATGCGGTGTTTTGCCCAACAGGTGGGGGTTTAGGCCCGCATCTTGTAGCCTTGCTTCTTTTATTTAAATGCTAAAAGACGCGGGTTCAAGAGAACCACGTCTTTTGGTATTGAACCACATCTTTTGGGCTTTAAATTTTGGCAATCAAAATGTTGGCTTGAATATGGAACCACGTCTTTTGCTATTTTAAGCTAATTTTTGTTTTCAATTTGTAGGTAATTTAATTAAAATTTCCCAATAAATTCTCAATATACGCCAACCTATATACCGAAAAATGAAAATAAAATATCCAAGAAAATAATAATAAAATAAAACCAATATAAAATAAGCAAAGCATATAAAATTATAAATGTTTTAAAGTAACACGAAATTATAAAAGTTTCTTAGTAATACAAATACATATATCTCTGAAGATGAAAGTGATATACAATAACTTTATGAATTGACATCTTGATACTTGCAATCCAAACCGATGTCTTTAGTTTATTATTGCAACCGAACAGTAGAAATTTCCTAACAAACCATAACATTGGATTAGTAAAATGAAACTAAAATAGAATATGCCTGAGGCGGCGCATTTGACCGTCTCAAACAATAATTGGACGTTGCATGCAAATAGCAATGTCTGTGGGACATATTTCTGGTTAGAAGTACATTTACCATTTTCTTTTTGACATTTATTTGCTTATGTAGCATGTTATATAAGTAGAAGTTATATTTTTTTTTAAAAAGAAAACTTCATTACCAAGCTCAACTCAAATGGTCCTCAAAGCAAGGGCCAAAGAGCGAGAAAAAACCACAACAAACGTCAATCCAAAGGACAAATACACCAAGTTTTCCAATCGACATCTTTATATCTAGACCTATGACGAAACCAGAAAAACGAAGTAGATTTAACAAGCTCTACTAATTCCGGAGGTCTTCGACTTTTGTTATTGAACACCCGATTGTTTCGCTCGTTCCAGATCACCCACATGGTAGCGTAAACAATACCTCTCAATGTGTACTTCTTTCTTCTAGAGATCAAATTAACATCCGGCACCTGCAAAAGATCGCCAATATCAAAAGCAAAAGTGTGAGGCAAGCGGCACCAGGACTCGATGCGAAACCACACTTCCTGCACAAACAAGCAGCCCGTATACAAATGCATCGCTGATTCCAACTCCGTATGACAGAATTTGCAGGTCTGGTCGAAAATTGTCACTCCCCGTTTGATAAGCTCGGAGATAGTGGGTAACCTGTTTAAAGCGAGACGCCAAACCAGAATTTTGCACTTCAGCGGCACCCAAGTCTTCCAGTGAATCGGAGATTTGGATCTGGAGGTATCAGTCCGAGCGAAAAGAGTCTTAGCCGAAGCCACTGAGAAGATGCCATCGTTTTTACCATTCCATTTCCATAAATCAGGCCCATCCCTCCATGATAAATCGTGGATATCGCACAAAAGCTGAAACAGTTCAGAAACTTCCTCTGGTGTCGATGGTTGTGATCTCCAATCCCAGTTCAAGACGTTAGAATTGTTGACCCGTAAGACTCTCTCCGAAACCATAACCCATTTATTTTTTTCAAGCCTGAAGAGATGAGGATATAGGACCCGAAGAGGAGAATCTCTCAGCCAAACATCTCCCCAAAAACAAATAGAGTTGCCGTCCCCAAGGAGACCAGAAAAGTATGAATTTAGGGATGACCCGTTTGGCAATTTGTGTTCCCCGACTTTAACTATAGCTTTCCAACACCCATTCATAGCCGTATTGCACGGGAGAGAAGCCCAAGGCCTACTAGAACCGTGACAACCCAAGATAATTTTCTTCCATAAACTATCGCCACCATTTTTGAACCTCCAAGACCACTTTAATAACAATGCGTCATTCACCTCTTGAAGCTTAACAATAACCAACCCCCCTTTTTGTTTAGGAGAAGTGACAACTTCCCACGCCACCCATGATATCTTTTTCTCATCACCATTCCCCGCCCATAAAAACCTTCGCATGAGCGATTCAATAGCATCTATGACCGCCTTAGGCGCTTTATAAAGAGAAAAATAATAAATAGGCAAGTTTTCCAATACCGACTTAATTAAAACCAAGCGGCCTCCAATGGATAGGGTTCTAGCTTTCCAAGAGGCAAGCCGGTTTCTCACCACCTCAATAACCGGGTTCCAATTGCTAACCCGAGACATTTTAGCGCCGACTTTAATTCCAAGATAGTTGAAAGGAAAATCGCCTTTTTGACACCCCAAGAGATTCATCACATTATCCACCTCGCTATCTTCCACACCAACCCCAAAGATGTTCGACTTATGTAAGTTTATCCGGAGTCCCGAACATAGGTAGAAAATGCGAAGAACTCTAGCAATGCTCTGGATGTTCTCGCGGGACCACTCTCCCAAGATGAGAGCATCGTCAGCAAAAAATAAATGGGACAACTCGACTTCACTGTTTGCGAAACTAACCCCTTTGAAAATACCAATCTGTTGGGCTTTCTTCAACAACCACGACAAGGCTTCCATCACCAAAAGGAATAAAAACGGGGATAAGGGGTCACCTTGACGAAGCCCTTTTTCGCATCTAAAATCGAACGTGGGGGACCCGTTAACCAACACCGCGGCTCTAGCAGAAACACAAACGCCTTTGACCCAGTTACACCAAGTCGGATGAAAACCCATCTGAGCCATAATAGATAACAAAAAATTCCAATTAACGTTGTCGTAAGCTTTTTCGAAATCGATTTTCATCAAGAAAGCTTTTTTATTTCTTTTCTTAAACCATCCCATAACTTCATTGAGCATAAGCGGACCATCAAGAATGAAACGATCGGCTAAAAAAGCCGATTGGGTCTCCGAGATAACCTGACCCATCACTTTCTTAAGACGGTTAGCAAGGATTTTAGAAATAACCTTACTAACCAACCCAATAAGAGTGATTGGTCTATAGTCTTTTAAGCCCATAGGAGTTTTTACCTTCGGAATTAAAGTAATGAACGCTGAACCGCACCCCGAACTTATGTTACCCGAAGCATGAAACTCCATAAGAATATTATAGAAATCCTCCTCGAACAAGTTCCAAAAGCGCTTAACGAAACGAAAATTAAAACCATCCGGGCATGGCGCCTTGTTAGACCCGCAATCGAACACTGCATCTTTTATTTCTTGTCTCGTGAACATGGAAATCAAGTTGAGACTATCACTGCCACTAATCTGTTTCATACCCTCACAATGAAGAGTAGGCCGAAAGGGGTGCTTCTCCTTGAAGTGGTTTCTAAAAAATTTTAACACCTCTCTCTTGACAAGTGTTGGTTTAGTGACCCAAACCCCGTCAATCATAATACCCGGAATAGAGTTTCTAGCCTTTCTACCATTAACAACCGAGTGGAAAAAACTAGAATTCTCGTCTCCCAATGAAGCCCATTTCACCCGGGATTTTTGTCTAAGATCTCGGGCTTTATGAAGCTCTATTTCCTCAAGCGCCACCTTACATTCGGACCAAATCCACAAATCCGTTTCCTCTAAATCATAATTCTCCATGCGGGTCTCATACTCTTCCTTCTCTTTTCGTAAACGGCACTCTACATCTTTCTCGTTAGCACTATAGCAATCAAACCAGTTTCTCAAAGCACTACGAAGCCGTTTGAGCTTGTTTTGGAGGTTGAAATCAGCGGCCCCTCTAGAAATCCACCAGTCCCAAACCGAGTTAACCACTTCAATACACCCCGGTCTATCAAGCCAAGAATCAAACATTCGAAAGGGTTTGGGACCAAAATTTGTATCAATAATAGAGAAAACCAAAGGAGAGTGGTCCGAAAAATCTCTATTGAGCACCCGGACGCATGCATTAGGCCATTTATTAAAAACGTTATCACAAACCAAAAATCTATCAATACGACTCCAAGTGCACACCCCCCGTCTATGAGACATATAAGTAAAATTAGAACCTCTCAAATTATATTCTCGAAGACCAGATGAGTCGATAAAATCATTAAAGTCATTAGCGCAAACGGAGTCAAAAGCCGAGTTTTTCCGTTCCTCCCGGCTTCTAACCGCATTGAAATCCCCAAACACAATCCACCACCCTTCCGCCGAATGAATAAGATTAATAATCCTATTCCATAGATTTCTCTTTTCAACATTTGTTTGGGGTGCATACACATTGAGTAAGTTTAGCCTCAACGAACCGGCTAGAACCGTACCCGCAACATGTAAAAAATTCCTGTCTTTATTCACCGTATCTTTGGTAAAAACTTTGGGGTCCCAAAAACTCACAATGCCACCCGAGTTTCCAATAGCATTTACAAAATCCAAATCAAAACCCGTGCCACCCCAGAAGTTATTAATCACCGAGGCTTGAAGATCACTATCAACCAATGTTTCTTGCATTCCGACAAAAGAGATACCAAAATCATTTTTTAATTTCTTTATCCAACCCGCTTTACCACAAACCCCAACACCGTGAATGTTAATTGAAAGACAATTCATTTAATATCTCCTTGTACTCCTTCATTGACAATAGAACCCATAACCAATTCCTGAGCTTCGGTCAAATTTGCTCCCAATTTCTCACCCAAAGCAATGGTAGCAGCCACTTCTTCATGAATCACAATATTTGGGTCAGTAAACTCTTCAGTAGTGTCTGGACTGTTATTTCCGAAAATACGGTCCAATACTGTGTTAGTATCAACAACCGAGTTTTCAACCTCAGGCCCAAGAACTTCATTCCTGACCAACAAGTGATCCAAACCAAACATGTCTTCATCACCTTTGGGCTTCTTGCCAACTTTTGTTTTCTCTAGGCTACTAGAGTAGGCTGGATTGGGTTTGTTCATTGAGCCCAGAAAAGATTTTTTCTTTCTTTTTAAAACCAAATTGCAAGCCTCGGGCCCATTGCAAGCCGGCCCATTCGAGATATCATTTTCTAATTCCTTTTCGAAATTAAAATCCACCCCTGGCACAAAGTTCTCATAATCATTAAATGCAGCCGAAGAATTCTCCCCAATTATTGGAGCATTGATTGCGCCATTAACTCCCAAAGGAGTTACCAAAAAATCCGCCTCCACCCTAGTCTGAGGATCTTCGCCGGAAACGTCTGCCTCCGGTTCTTCATTGTTTGCCGCCGGTTCTTCATTGTCCTCAGACATCGTCGTATCGTCAGTCTCCGAAGATGGAACCTTGTAAAAACCAGGCACCCATTCCCCGGATTCCTCCGAAACCCAAACCGAGAACTTTTTATCCCTCCATGCTAGTTTAACTTCTTCGTTGACTCGTTTGCCTTCACCGACCAGGACACCGATGAAGTCATGAGAGAGATCGTCATCCACCTCCGACCTTGTCGCCCTGTGAACTATCTTTCCGAATGATTTCCCGACAGCGTCTATCACCTCTGATGAAAGAAGTTGTAACGGAATCCCCACAAGCTTCAACCAAGCGAGTCTTTCATATCCGAAAACTTGCCCTTCCCATATATCTAAAGAAGAGAATCTACCAATCACTTCCCTTGCTTCTTTGATGAAATTAGTCGCCATGAGATTATCTTCAAACGATAGGAGGACTGTCAGCCCCCCAAGATATTGGATTTTACTCCCTTCAGGACATATCTCATTCATAATCAAGTAAATACTCTTGAGGGCCTCCAAATCTATCATTCTAGCGACAACAGCCTTCCCATGCAAACCCTTGTATGCATTAATCTGATTATCGATGATCACCGTTTTCACACTTTGTCTACCTGTCAACATATCCGAGAAAGACTCAGAACCATTGAACATTGACGTTTGGGACGGAGCCTGACGATCTTCCTTCCTGTTTTCGTTAGCGTTGGTACTCTTTTGGTTGTTTACTTCCGGACGGATTTCTCCTTCCTCAAGCGTAAATCTGGCTATATTAGCCTTCAACCAACAATCCCCGATTCTTGTATTACATATCTGGCGTAATAAATCCCTACTATCTTTCACATCAAGGAACGAGACGAATCCAAAACGATTTCCAGCCTTGTCTCTCTTTCGGGCAATATATAGGTCATAAATAATACCAAAGGGTCTAATGAATTCCGAAAGATCGTTACCGCTACACTTCTCGGGAAGATTAGTGATGAAAACCTTAGTCAACCGGCTGAGAATGGTTGCCGGAATACTAGGTTTAGGTTTCTGGCCGTTCATGCCTTGAGAGCGTTTTACCTAAAGGAACTTTGCAAACATCATGTTTAAGTAGAAGTTATATAAAAAGAAAAATTAAAAAGTTAACCTGTTAACAAAAATTAGGTTTGAATTTTACATGAAATGATAATAAAAAATTAAGTACATCAAAAAGTGAAAATGAAAGATTAGCAAGTTATGAAACAATCAACAACACATTAACGTAATGACTATTAAAACAATCACAGAGGTGAAAAATATAACTAATAATTAAACGAATCTATATATATATATAAAAGAAAAGACCTTTGCTGACGTGGCGTGCAATGGAGGCCTCAACCTTATGCCACGTGGCATCATAATGGAGAGTTTTTGGTGTTTTTAAATTGTTTCCTTTTTTAATTAAATTGAGTTATTTTAGGAAAAAAAAATTTAAAAATAAATTTAAAATTTTCTCTCTCATATTTCCTCCCATAACTTTTAAACGTTTATATCTTTTATATACGAGATTTTTTAAAGAAAAAAATTACACCAAATTAACGAGCGTTTTATTATCTTTCCAACGAGTACCATAGTGCTATATAAAAAACGGAGAAAAAATCGACTATTTTTTGTGGGGTTTCGTTCATACAGGAAAAAAACACACAAAGTGTTCATGTTATCACGTAAAATTAGATTTTGTGGGGAATATGAGTTATTACTGATTAGAATACTATAAACATGCAATGATTGGAAGATTTTGTGGTTAGTTAACTTGAGCCATTTGTAATAGGTTATCACGTAAAATTAGATTTATCAACCCCGGGACCTCCCGGGGTAATCAGCTAGTAACTTATATTCTAGTTGCCACTTAGGTTATAGCCTAGTGGTAGAGAGGAAATCCTATTTTAGGTGAGGTTGGGAGTTCACTCCAAGGGTGTGCAAAAAAGATGTAAAAGGGTATAAGAAATTAGTCGTTAAAAAAAACTTATATTATAGTTTATTCATAAGAAGTTATAAGAACATTTTAGAGTTCATTGGAGAAGGATATATAGAGGCTAGGGTGGCCCCGACCCCCTGTTTTTTGGCGTAGTAGTGGAAATTTGGGATTTTCGTAGGTAAATTGAGTCCGGGTTGAGTCCGGCCCCCGCCGATTTGCCACTACCGATCGAAAAAAATTCACCTGATTGACTTGTCTGCACTGTTATTTTATACGGTATCAAGTATGATAGATTATCAAGCTATGAAAAATTATTAGCTTTCATTTAAGATCTTGAGAGAATCGCATAGTTGGTACCTGTGCTTTCGAGATATTAAATTCTTGGTCCTAGTGGTTCACTAATTACAGAGTTGCTCCCTAGGTTTGTCAAAAGTGCACTCGTGTGATCCCCATGACTAACGGCTGTTATCTTTTCTGGTTAAGTCACCCACGTGGGGGGTATTATGGTCTTTTCGTGTTACCCCATCACCCTAAATCCTTTTTTTATTTATAATAAATACCCATTCTTCTTCCATCATCTCCACCTGCACAAACCACTACCACCGTCACCATCACCTCCTCCTTCACAAACCACTACCACCGTCATGTACAACCACCACCGGCCGGCCACTTCCACCCCCCGAACAAAGGTAACGTCTCCTCTCTCTCTTCTTTCTTTCTCCTCCCAACTCCCTTCTTCTATTCTCAACCTACCTACAAACTCCACCCATCGCCCCTTTGTCAAAGAAACCATAAACCCATCACCTCCACCCCCCAGCCGGTCGGAATCCCCTAAACCTAATCGTACACAAACACTGCACAACAAGCATACACACAAACAACCACCACCGGTCATAGCCAGACTCGATGATTCACCGTCAATCAGTATCTATTCCCTAGTTTATTTGTTTATGAAGGTGGAGATGATGGTGACGATGGTAGTGGTTTGTGAAGGTGGAGGTGATGGTGATGGTTAGGTGAAGAAGGGAAAACATTTTTAACTTTGGTATGAACTTAATTAAGTTTTGTGCTCCTATATTGATCGAAGCGGAAAACGTTAAACACGTTTAAAATGAAAGTTGGTTAGGTAAGTTTTATGTTCCTACATGTTGAGTAAACCATTAATTATCTCATATTCCGGAGTTTGTGACCTAAATTTGTAGACTTCATGATTCAAACGACTTCAAATCCATTAGACTAGTGCATATCCCGTAAGACCATCCGTAGTCAAGCGCTAATTTGAGATTTAGAGCCCTTTGGTGCGGCCAACATCCTCCCCCCGACGCTAAATACAAAAAACCGGCCCAAGCGTTAAAGATTTAACGCCTAAAATTTTGATGGTTTTGAAAGATAACCGTTGTGCAACGGTAACAAAAGGAAAAAAAATTATTTTTATAAATCAAATTTAATTACCTATATATAACGCAATCCAACCCATTTTTTATATACACTCCTCCTCAATTCTTCTCATTATCTAAACCTTTTTCCTAAAAAATATTATCATTTTTCCATTCCGTCCGACCTTTGGTGTCCCGTCTCGCCCAAGCAACCCGAATTCGTTGCGCCCAAACGCTACCCAACCGCCACCAAGTTTTATTACCTAGATTGTGACCCGAACACGATAGGTTACACACAACTACTTAATATGCCGGGGCAATACTTTCATGGGCCAATGGGTTTTGCAGTTTTTTTTTTTTTTTTTTTTTTTTGCAAATGGAAAAAGATATCGAGTTTTTGTCTAAATCGATCGACAACTTCACAGGAGATGCGTTAATCTTAGCTCAAATGCGTAGGCAAAAAATCCGTGATAAATACGGACTTTAGAAATGTTTCGTTTTTATTTTTATTTTTTTAGTATGTTTGGTGTTTTTCATTTATTTATGGTATTGTAATTTTTTTATTTGTGTTTAATGAAATGGTATTTGTTTAATTTAAAAATAAAATAAAATAATTATTGGGTAACCTGATGAAGCCTAGCTCAATTGATGAAAACTGGGGGAGCTAGAGTGGAGGTCATGTGAAGGTTGAGGGTTCGATTCTTGTTGGAGCCATATTTATCACATGTGGGGGTTCCACCTGGGGAGATCTCCAATCCAGGTGGAATGGGTAATCAGTACAGACTAGCCCAGGGTGTTAGCCGGAGCTCCACCGGTTACACCACTTGCCGTTCAAAAAAAGGGTCTTAAACCACCACACTCCATTTTCTTTTAAAGCCCCTATGCTAACTAAGACGCCACGTGTCGTAATTTGCCTAAGTGAGGACTTTAAAATGAAAGCCCACTATATATGGTCTATTTTATTAAAAAACTAGCAAGCACTTAGAAAATAAACAAAACAATACAAATATCCCAAACTCTTAATTAAGTTGTAACATGTGTATACATGTTTGTTACAAAAATATAATTGATGCCCATCTTGGTTGGCGATTATTTATTGAAAAACGGGTGTATGAGTATTTATACATGTAAAGCTCCCATTATTGAGGTTTCTAGCTTTCCTGGCGCCCTCTTTTACCAAGTATTATGTTCGAGAATTGAAAAAACCGTATAAACAATGTATGTATAATTATTGGGTAAATTACACATTATATCATTTACGTGTACCTAAAATTTCACCGTGTGTCATTTATCTTCAATAATTACACCGTGTGTCCTTTACGTTTATCTGAAATTTCACTATGTGTCTTTTATTTGAAACTTTCGCACACTGTGTGTCCTTTATTTGAAACTTTTGTAAATGATAATAATTTGATTTAATTATTATAAAAATAAAGGACACCCGATGGTGAAACGATAATAATTTTTGATTTAATTATTATAAAAATCTATATATATATATAAAACAAAGCTATTTTGCTGACGTGGCGTCCATAGGTTCCTTCAACCCCCCCTTGAAATTGCCACGTGGCATGTTAATTTAAAGGTTTTGATGTTTTTTAATTATTTTGTTTTTTACCTTAAAAAAAAGAGAAAACACAAAACCCAATCCCAACCCTAATCGTCTGTCATTCCCTCAAAACAGAAACATTGTCTCTAACCCTAATTTCTCCAAAACTATCGTGTGGATTCCTGTACGTTATCTGTTTCTTGCTTTGCTGGCTGCCATGGAAGCCTCCAAGCTTCCATGCTCATTCGCCCCCTTCCCTTCCCCCCCTCGTCCCAAATGCCACTTTCTTATTTCCCCAGGTAATCATCTCCTCTTCAATTTTCACTTTTATTATTATTATTATTAATTTGCAGGGCCATAATCTTTTAAAATCTTCGCGGCTGAAAAGCCGTCATCGGTTTCTTCACGGGTGGCGGCGTTGGAAAAGAAGCCGCCATCGATTGATCAACTAAAATAGAGCTTAAAACCAAAGAAAAACAGAACATAAAACCAAAAAACTTATTATTTGTATGCTTTTTTTTTTCCTGAAATTTCTGAAAGATGATGATGATGAAAATAAGATAATTTATGTAAACTAAGGAGGTTTGGATTAAAAAGAGATGAAAATAAACCGTAATTGTGAAAAGCTAAGAGAATTAAAAATTAAAAACAGAGGATCGAAAAATAAAACGAAAATTATGGAATATGTTCAACCAAAAAAAGAACAGAACGGGTTATGAGAGTCATGATGGGTGATGAATGAAATGGATATTGGGGATAAGGGGATTGTAAGCGATGTTGTGAATGATCTGTTCTTATATACAAGTTTTGTAAAAGTTTCAAATTAATTATTATTAAGATTACAGTTGGCCGGTTTGATGATGAAACCTTTTAAACCCAATAATGAAACGCCCTTCTCATGATACAGAATTTGAATGCAGGTTTCAAGAATTATAGACACTCTAAACTACCTACTTTCTCATCCAGAAACAAGACTCCACCACCCATACAGAATGCAGCAGCAGCAGCAGGTTTAACATTTTTATATCATTTTTTTTATTCACTTACGTAAAATATAAACCAAACTAATACTATTATTATTATTATATTATTATATGCAGCAGCTCCGTTACAACCTCTGACGGAGGATCAAGAGAAGACACGTGTAACAAGTGGGAATTCTATTCGTCGGCGATTTCTTGAATTTTATGCTGCAAGAGGTCATAAGATTCTTCCAAGCTCTTCTCTTGTGCCTGATGATCCTACTGTCCTCCTCACCATTGCTGGCATGCTTCAGTTCAAACCTGTTTTTCTTGGAAAGGTATTTACTTTACTCATATTTTCAATTCCTTAAATAAAATACAACCACCAATTTTATTGATTGAGTTGAGGATGTACAGGTGCCGAGGCAAGTCCCATGTGCTACTACTTCTCAAAGGTGTATACGTACCAATGATATTGAAAACGTTGGCCGAACTTCTCGACACCATACATTTTTTGAGATGCTCGGCAATTTTAGTTTCGGCGATTATAATTTCTCCAAAACCACAGCCATATCCTTTTGTCTTTCCTCTTTAATCCCTACTGTGTGGTTTCTACGATTGATATTGATCATCATTAATCACTAGAACGACCCTAGCGACGATTATGACGACGATGAGGAAGATGATCGCTACTGAAGCGATAATGTTAGCTGTTTTGTCTTCCATTAAAGAGCCTTCATAATCTGAACGAACAAAGTTTCTGTAATCTTTTTGGGTCGATCTGAAAGAAGTATTATTATGTGAGTCGTCTACAACCTTTATCTGTCAAGATTGGTTATGACCCATTAAGGTTATTAAATCTGTTACTCACTTTCAGTTTATTGTGACTTTTGCTAATGGGATTCTTCTTTTTGATTTGTTTTGATGGGTTATTTAATTGCAGAATATTGAGAAGCTAAAAGAAGGTTATAGAAGAAGGGAATTATTATGGGGTACAACATATGTACAAGACCACCAGTTCAAGGTATGTTGGTTCAGAAAATTTGGGAATTTTTTTAATAAAAATTTGTTAGCTCCTTTTTTTTTAGAAATTTGGTTCATTGTTTCAAGAAATCTTATTGCATTGTTGGTATTTAGACTCAGCAAACCATAGGAAATTTGGGAAATTTGAGACATTGGTAAGTCTCTAATGTTCTGAACCATGGTTCAACACATGGTGAGGACCATTAGGATCATGGTTGTAATGGTGATAACGGCAGTACTCGATTATCTGGCAACAATAACAATCGTAACTAAGGTTGGAGTTCAGCAAACTCGACTGAGGTAAGAATTACAACTTAAGACTTATGATTATTATGGATGATGTCGGATGATAATGATGGTTGTAATTGTTAGAAAATGTTCACATAGTAATTGGCTGTTATTGTTGATGAGTAACAGAATTTATGAGTGTAATGGTCGATTAATGTGGTTAAGGTCTAAGTGACGGTAGTATGGAACAGTTAGCGGCTGTCGTTGTTAATGCGTTATGAGGAAGATGGTGGTAAGTGGGGTTAATGTTACAACCATGGATGAACTTATTGACATGTTATTTGCTGATATAGGGAGCTTTGGTCAAGGGGGTTGAGCAGGTCAACCATGGTCAACAGTATATTGAAATTAGTCAACATAGGTTAAACAATAAGCTAAGAAGGTGGGTGCAAATCAAGCATAGTTGCAGAAAGCACCAAGGTATAACCTCACTATTACATTGTTTTAGGTTATGGGTTGAATATTGATATTAGAGTTATGTATTTTTTTAGCATTTATGATAGGTGTAAATATTAGAGTTATACATTCTTTTAGGTTAGGTATCAATATTAATATTGTGAGACTTGGTACATAGATGTTATACGTTTTTAATGGTTACAACTTCCAACCTAAGTGATTGTTTAGTTGATCAGGTTAAGAATTATAAGAGTCATTAGAGATTGATGAGTTTTTGAATTGTTGCAGCTTACATAAGTGATTATTTAGATGATTACTGATGGTTTTAGGTTAGGGACATGCAGTGATTGAGAGATTTTGTGGTTAGTTAACTTGAGTCATTTGCAATACGTTATCACATAGTGAAATTTTTTAACTAAGATTGATTATGTTTAAGTTATTTACTCTTTTCGTGATTTGAGTTTTCTTCTTTTATTATTTTTTATTAAGTCATATTAAAATTTTCAACCCCGGGACCTTCCCGGGGTAATTTGCTAGTTATAAATATATGTAACTTATACATCAGTAACAACTAGTCCTTTATCTCTTATCTCACATCACGTGTAGATAGCAATTCAATGAGAAAAGGTGACAATGAAAAGAATGGGTTATGTATGCCTCCACACACTTTAATTGACTTTATTTCTATCTTTTAGTTTTTTTAAAGTATATAAATGTGCACATATACGTATATGTGCAAGCCATTTCGAACTCGCGTGGCTTGCCTAACCGCTAACAGGGATGTTAGCAAGCCAAGTGTGGAACCAGTCGATTTACACCTTTCAAAAAAAAAAAAAAACGGATATGTGCATATAGTGTATATGCATACGCATTTGTACAAAAGAGCTAGGATCGGTACCATCTATCTATAACTTATAATAAAATAATTGAGTTTTTATGAGGTGGCATTTAATGGAGGCCTCAACCCCCCATTGAATGTGCCATGTGGCACCTTGAGGTGATAGTATTGAATTTATTATTTTAATAATCTGTTTTTAATATATATAAAAAATTAAATTGAGTTATTTTAGGAAAAAAGAATTTAAAAACAAATTTAAATTTTTCTCTCTTATGTTTCCTTCTATAATTTTTAAACGTTAATATCTTTTATATACGAGATTTTTTAAATAAAAAAATTAAACCAAATTAACGAACGTTTTATTATCTTTCCAACGAGTACCATAGTGCTATATAAAAAACGGAGAAAAAAACGACTATTTTATGTGGGGTATCATTCATAAAGGAAAAAAACACAAAGTGTTCAGGTTAATCATTAATCATGTTTTTTCTTTTAAACCAGATTTTTATCTATGATGTTGAAATTCAGCCCAATCGTCATGCTATCATTGGAATTTTACTCTTCTAAAGATGGATAGGTATACTTCATCAAGAGAAGCTAGGAGAAAGAATCGCGCAACACTGCAACACACGGTGTCACCTTATAGCAAGGTTATTTTTTTATTTATTTAATTACAAGAGTAATAATTATTACTATTAGTATTAATATTATTAGAATGATTATATTTTTCAACCCCGGGACGCTCCCGGGATAAAAGCTAGTATTTTTATAAAGTAACTTCTACCTATATTGAAATGTACATGCATTCTAGTCAATTTATATAATAATTAGTACATGGATTAAAGGTTCTCACACAAGATAAAATTGGTTCAAAAATAAACTATCACACTCACACACTAATACACACACACACACGAATGTATATGTGCGAATATAAATATACAATAAAAATCTGGATAGTTATGGATGACATCCCTAACCCAACACCATGGAAGTGGAGCATACAAGTGAATAATCCACTTGAAATATCAATATCTTCATCATCATGATTATCATCACAAAACATGGTGGCCGGTTGAGTATATTGCCTCACTAAAATATGCTCTTTTTTGTTAATGGTAATGGTGTTTCACATGTAAAGATGTGAATGGATTTAGAAATTGTAGCTAATTTTGTGTTTTGAATGAAGAATGCTATTTTAGTTTTACTCATAAATTACACAAAATTAATCATAATATACTCCCTACCTAACAAATAATATACTAAAATAAGTTACTATTTAATTAAAAATATTAAAAGTTATTTTTTTTCTGACTATTCTCTAAGAGATCTTATAAACAATTGGGTATATTAAGAATGAGTGTGAAAACAACGTTTTTGTTTAGACAATTTATGCGGCTCCATCAAAGTTTGTCAACTTTTGACTTATTTACCACACAGTGCATGAAAGTAATAAATAACTTCAGCGTCAAATTGATCTAATCATATTACATAAGTTAAAATGTAAAAGTTTTAAAAGTATATTTTCGTACTTTTATGAATGAGAATGGAACACGTCAGCAATTATTTGTAGGGATTATAGTTTATCAAAGTTTTCCAGAAACAGCCTATATATTAAGTGTTGACCAAACTAACTAATCGAATAAGTTTTACTACAAATATCCTATAAGAATACTAGCTTTTATCCCGGGAGTGTCCCGGGGTTGAAATATCTAATATAACATAATAAAATATCTAATATGACAACATAATTAATGATTTGCCAATACATGATTAATGAATAATATTATTATTATTTATTTTAAACAAATTTCTGCCATAAGTTATCATATTCAAATATAAAAAAAAGGAATCGCTGCCTATGAAGTTATGTTTATCGTTTGTGATTTATTAGTAGAGTAAAATATATTTGAAAACAAAACTCCACAAAAATAGTTGTTTTTTTTCTCCGTTTTTTATATAGCACTATGAAACTCGTTGGAAAGATAATAAAACGCTCGTTAATTTGGTGTAATTTTTTTCTTTAAAAAATCTCGTATATAAAAGATATTAACGTTTAAAAGTTATGGGAGGAAACATTCGTTATAAAATAAGATAGTGGGAATCCCGTGCATCGCACGGGTACTAAGCTAGTTATAATATATATAGATTTATTAAAAAACTCAAAAATTAAAAAAATCCTACATGATGCCACGTGGCACATTCAAGTAGGGGTTGAGGCCTCCATTGAATGTCACATCATCAAAGTTCAATTCTTTTATTATAAGTTATAGATTATAGATAGATAACATTACATAACCCTTTTTTTACCGACAAACTTTTTTTAACAGCCTTAATTCTACTGTCTTGTACTTGCAAGGATTTGAATTGGCAATCTCACATTTATAAGGACTAAGAAGAGATACCACATCACTAAACCAATAGGTCATAAGTAATAATGTTAAATGAGAGCTGCAACATGAAACCTGGAAACGCAACGTAGCAAATGGAGTTGAAAGTTGAAACTAAACTATATTGGTTAAAAGATCATCAATCTAAATAGCTGTAGGGGCATAACAAACTTTAAAAGTTTTTTCTTTAAATATTTATTAAGTAAATTACATATAGACCATTCACATTTGACACTCCATTTCGATCTTTATAATTACACTAAACTCCCTAAATTTCTCTCTTCCTTTCAATTAAATAATATATTTTTATACTTTTATCATTATTTTTCCCTCTTTTCTACTCACAACCAATTTCAAAAAATATTAAAAATTTATAGAGAGTGAACAATGTCTCTGCAATTTTAGTGATGAACAATAATATTTTCTTTCTTCCACTCACAACCACTAACTTAAAATCACTCTATATAATAGAGAGAACACACTAACGTACATTTGGAGGCTCAAATATGAATGCTCTACCAATTTAAATGCTTTGTACCGAGATATATTTAGGCCCATACCATAAATGGTCCAGATCGGCCTAACGTGTGTCTAGAACACCAAGGAAGATGAATTACGTGCATTCATTTTCAATAACCTATATCCTTGGATTTGTTAGGTACTGACAATAAATGGTACATAAGAAAACTTGTATTTTTTGTTATTGAATTTCAGCGTATCGTACAGAATTTATAAAAATAAAATCATAAAAGTCGAAGAAAAATAAACTGCATAAAAGATCATCTTAATTAGTACAACGTACATAATAAACGTGGTGTCGGTACCGCAACAAGTCTTATTGCCTTTGGTGCGGTGAGTCCATACACATCGCCCATATCGATTTCACTTGGTTTCATTCCGTCTGGCAACTCCCAGTTAAAACAATGAAGGAGGTGCACTAGCGCCATCTCCATCGCGTATAACCCAAGTTGCATCCCTGGACACGACCTTCGGCCCGAACCAAAAGGCAAAAATTCATAGTTGCTTCCCTTAAAATCCGGAGCCCCACTTTTCAAAAACCGAGACGGGTTGAAAGTATTAGCATCTTCCCAAGAGTTCTTGTCGCGGTTTATGGCAAACACGTTGACCATAACACGCGACCCTTTTGGGATGTGGTAGCCCGCTACCTTTGTGTCCTCGGACGATTTGTGGAGGGTGACTGGGATAGGAGGGTGGAGACGGAGCGTCTCTTTGACAACACACTTGAAGTATGTTAACTTCTCTAAGTCGGATTCTTCAACTCGACGGTCAAGACCGACAACATCAGCCAACTCTTGTTGCACCATTTTTAGTGATTCGGGTGTATGCATTAGCTCGGTCAAGGCCCATTCAATGGCGGAAGCCACTGTCTCCGTACCACCAAACATAACATCCTATAAAATAGTTACATAAAATGTCAGATAAAATGTTTTTGTTTTTTTATTGTACCAATAACCCTAAACCTTAAACTCTAAATGTTTGTTAGTAATAAATTACTTACCATAATTATGGCTTTGATGTTATCTCGGGTAAGCTTAATCGCGTTCTGCGAGTCATCGGCTTCGTTGACATTTCCTTCCTCGCTATAAAACACTAACATCTCATCAACCATGTCGCTTTCCGCGTTCTCATCGCGGGTTTCCTTGCCCTTGCTCAAATGTTGGTCGATGATTTTATCGATAAAACGGTCCAATGCTGCCCGGGCAGCGGGTAAGCGGGTATTCAACCCAGCCGGGTCGATGAAGCCGAGCCACGGAATGAAGTCCGCCAAGTTGAATGCGCCAAACAGCTTTGTGTATTCTTGTAAGATTCTAATGAATTCCTCCTTATCTTCATGAGATATGGACCCAAAAGCCGCGCGGTAAATAATATCATGGGTGAGCCCAAACACGAGCTCACCCAAGTTTACGGGCGTGCCAGAGTGGGTGACAGTGGATTTGACCATGGAATCCACCTCATCACGGACGGAATCCCATGATTCCGCCCGTCTTCTGCTAAACAACTTCATGACACTCAGCTTCCGCATTTGGCGCCAAAAGGGAGTGTAGTCCGCAAACGCCATATCCACTCGGTTATAAGTGAGGTAAGCGATGGCGATAGTGGCCGGTCGGTTGGCAAATATATGATCTTGTACTTGAAGTACTTGGCGGGCCATCTCTGGGGACGACATTGCAATGGTGTGGCTGAATCCCATCTTGAGATGGAGAATGCCACCGTATTTCTCAGCCAACTTGGCTAAGCCACGGTGGGTCAGTTGGTCCATCATCAGCATATTGCCAATGATGGGCCAACCCATTGGTCCCGGCGGAAGAGGTTTCCTCTGCCGGAGCCAGACTAGAAAGAAAACAGTTAAGAGAGAGATTGCAGCATAGATTTGGATAGAATCCATTATTGATTGTATCAAGTGTGAAGATATATGGCAACTTGTTGAATGTTGCTACCTAGAGTGATATAAGGAGGTGGTATATATACAAGTTGAGAGGGCACACCGTGTTTGAAGATTATGGATGGATAATCTTTATTTTTAAATGATTATTTGAGAAATAAATAGAAACTTTGACTAATTCATTCGACAAAAAAAAGGGTATCAAATTATCAATTATTGACCTTTTTACTATATAAATATTTTGTATATATATTTTTTTAATTTTCTGAAATAAGAAAAATATCTCAATCCACTTTTTTTCTTCGCTTTCCAACTTCTAAGGTAAAATATCTCGATGGATAACATAACTAAATAAACCAAGGAAATGTGATTTGCACATCATTATACACCATCCATTTTCTTCTCATTCGTGCATTATTGTGTAGATGACGTTACATGTGTGTCACTAGCATGTAACAAAGTTGATACATGACTTGTTATTGTGTAGATGACCGTACATTTCTTAGATTTCATTCTAATTTTATCTTTAGACGAAATCTAGGATTTCTTGTATAACTAAGCTCATATAAATAACTTAGTCAACAAAAGATGTGAGGTCAAAGTTAGGCTAATTTTAAGCTTGCTAATTATTGTTATAACGTATGCAAGTTGTGGTACTCAAAGATTAAAGATAATATCTAGAAATTGGATGTATCGACTGTTCATAAGGTTACCTGAAACGTCTTGGGTATTCCTTTCATAGTTTGTTTCAAACTTTAAACGTATATATACTCTTGCACGTTTCCAATATTTACACATGTATAAATTTAAATAGATAACAAGGAAAGATACCTACTTCACATTTCTAATCTCTCTCAGTCTGTCTCTAGATCACGTGGCTAAACGAAGGTCAATAATCCTATTCGTACACATGGATGGCGTGGATGAAGAGACTATTCGTTAGGTTGTTATAGTTGCGGATGTAAAAGCTATAATTATAATGATATTAGACGTTGAGAAAAAAATAAAACACTAAAAAGTATTTAAATGCAATGTACCTTCTGGGCAGAAAAAAAAAAAAAAAAAGAAAGATCACTACAAAATGGATGGTTGAAAAGAGTTGACAGCCTTGGGCGATACACGTAATTTTCTTTGGCTGTTAATTAGGCCAAGCCAGTGTTCCCCCTTGAGATCGGGTATCCAATACCTAACTAGGAACACCATCCAGGGGGCAGGGGCGAAGCTTGGTTCGCCGGCCGGATACAGCGCCAAAAAACGGGGGGGGGGGGGGGGGGGGGTGGCCCAGGGATGAACTTGGTATCATACCGTCCGTACCGAATCAATCCCAGTTTGATTTTCGCCAAAACTTTGTACCGGTACCGAAATATCGCTACCAAAAATCTCTAAAACTTGGTACTAAAAGTAGATCAGTACTGGTATTTTCTAACAAAATGCTCGTCATTAGAGTTAAATCTTGTCCGACAAAGATTTGTGAAAATTGGCTATACACGAAAAGATAATTTATTACCAATGATTGTAAGTTATTTATAACCGATGTTTGTGTACTTAGATTTTGTTAAAGGGACATTCTGGTTGTTTTGGTATTCACTTGAAGGAGTGTAGTTTGTTAATTTGCTCATGCACATCTTTCAGAATCATATATGTTAACTTTTAGATTAAAGTGTTTTGATAGTACTCTCAAAATCTCAGTCAAATAATTTAAAGAGTGATTACGTGGGTAGCCTAAAGCAAAAAGAATAATAAGTATCATAAAACAACGATTAAATGATTGGAGGCTACAAGGGTTCGAAGGATGGAGCATACCAGGTCAAAAGATGATCTTTCTTGTCACCTTTTCATCGAACAACACAAGCAGCTGTCGATGGAGTAACCACACCACTCGGACTGCAGGTCAATAGCCACCATTGGCTTAAAGTGGATTGTCCTTTTGTTGCATTACACTTCTAGATAATATGCCTTCCCAAAATAGAAGATACCTTGTCTATTTAACAAGATCTATCACAAACAGATCTGAAGATTAAAAAATCACTCTCTTACACAATATCTTCTATTCTCTTGATACATACACACGTGAGGAGAATATCTCTCTCACTTACAACTCGAGTTAAGGTATTCATTTCTGGCTTTGAGTCTCACAAAAACCAGAAATCCAACACTCGAAAATAATATTATCTTGAACCTCCTTCTACGTTTGCAACGTGGGAGGACACCACGACCTGCGTTAGGCAGATCGGAACCCTTGAACCTTTTAACCCTTCCTGTGACTCAGAACCAACATTAGACAGTTATTTGTTGTAGCAACAAGTTGGCGCCCACCGTGGGGCTGCGCCATTTTCTTATCAAAAAATCAGTTGTGTAGCTCAAACTCCCCCTTCATGTCTGATCCTGAGTCTCAAGAAGAGGTCAACCAGATCTCACCCCACCCACTCGTCCCGAGTCGGTAAACTTGCAGACTCCACCTCTCACTCGTTCATAGGTGTTGTCTCCTCTCCCTGACCTTGCACGAATGCCACATCGCATAGATCTTACCCCTGAGGGAGTTGAAAGTAACTTTCTGCAACTCAAATCCCTCTTAAACCAGTATGTCAGGAAGGAAAGGGACAAAGGAGTCCGTATTTGGCTAGATTACAACGAAGAAGAAGAAGTATCACTTTCTCCTGGGCCACCTTGCCCTCTTACTTCCACCTATGGTCGCAGATCATCGCCCAGGAACTATGATGTTGGTCCTAGCAACATGTTCACTACCTCCCGTCAGGAAACAAGGCCCAGTCCTACTGCCTTCCCACTGTTCACCACCCAAGCTGTCACCACCGGCGCACCACTTGGGCATGAACTTACCTTGGACCAACTCTTGCAATCACCAATAGCTAGTGTTCCACCTCCAATTTCCACTTCGTGGGAACAGGCCATGGCTTCGCTACCTATGGCTCTTAGCGCTTCCATGAGCATTCCTATGGCAACCAACAATGTAGCAACGACAGAAAGCCTCCAAGGTTTTAACCTTATGCCTTACATGATATCACAGATGATGGCTAACTTTCCTTGGCAGTAGCTCATCAGTCAAGCCATCGCTGCTCAACAAGGAAATCCTGGTGGAATCACCACCACCAGGGTGGAACACACTGTCAACCGACCTTACAATCCAAGCAGCTTGTCCTGCTTCTCACAAGAGATAGCGGACTACGAGTTCCCTAACAAGTTGAAGATGCCAGCCCATATAAGAACATACGATGGCACTGATGATCCAGAAGATCACCTTCAGATCTTCTCTGGGGCTGCTCGGATCGAGAAATGGGGTGATCCCGAGTGTTGCCTCATGTTCATGCAGACCCTTGTTGGATCCGCTCGGATCTGGTTCAATGACTTGCCTACAGGAAGCATCCGAACCTTCAACGAACTTGGCAAGGGATTTCTGGCCAACTTCTTACAACAAAGGCGTTGCATCAAGGATGCAACCGTTATCTTTTAGATCAAACAGAAAGATGACGAGAGCCTGAAAAGCTTTATAGAAAGATACAAGAAAGAAGGCCTTACCTATGTCGGTGCAGATGAGAAAATGAAGGTTGCAGGGTTCATGAACGCCATCAACTCAAAATACCTCACTAGGGACTTTAACAAGAGCCTCCCTAGAACCCTTGAAGAGGCCTTAGAAAGAGCCGAAGCTCATATCCGAGGAGAAGAGGCTGTAGATATCAAAGAACAAAGAAAAAGGGCATCTAGCTGGAGAAACAACAGCCCTACCCAAAAGAGGGGAAACTACGGGACCTATAACAAAAAATGAAAGACCCAGGGGGTCTGAGTCCCGAAGGCCCGAAAGCAGGAACCCTCCAAGCAAAGACAGAAATGTGAACTTCACAGTCCTCACCAAAACTCCTCAAGAAATTCTGGCAACAGAAGAAGTCAAGCATACTTTTAGACCTCCTCGTCCCTTACCAAAAAGCAAAAGAAACGAAAGCAACAACCAGTATTGTGAGTTTTAGGAAGAAAAGGGACACCATACCAATGATTGCTTCCAACTTAAAAAGAGGATCGAGGAAGCTGTCAAATCTGGAGAACTAGCTCACTTGGTCAAAGGTGTCAAGGAAAACATGGCTGATAACAAAAAGAAGGACGTTGCCATGGTTTTTGTTGAACAAGAAACCCCCAGCAAGCGACAGAGGTTGGAGGATTGGGAGCGTCAAGGCATCTGCTTCCCTTGTACCAAGGAAGAAAAGCATTGTGATCCTCTTGTCCTTGAAGCCTTTGTTGGTTCACTCAGAACACAAAATGCCTACATAGACACAGGAGCTGCTACTGAAATTATGTTTGCAAAATGCTTCAACCTTCTAAGCTCGGAAGAACGCTCCAAGCTCCAACCAGCTTAAGCCTCCATCAAAGGCATTGCAGACATACCCATCAAGCCATTGGGAGAAATAACACTTGATGTAACTTTTTCCGACGGACAAATGCAAAGAACTGAACCATTAACTTTCATTGTCCTAGATTTACCGTCCAGTTATGACGTTATCATCGGCAGACCAGGTGTTGTGGTCTTCGTTATGACCATCTCCATTAGCTGAAAGAGTGCCAAGTTCCCTACCAATAATGGGATTGCAACCCTCCAACCCTCAACTTCCGTGTTAACGGTTAATGAGGGTCCCAGTGAGCAAAGCAAGCTTGGTCTCAACATCAACCCTCAGTACCCTGAGCAGAGGATACGGGTCAACACAGCCCTCCCTGCAGAAACGCTTTCAAAGCTTGAGGTACTGTTAAAAAATAATGTTGATATTTTTGCTTGGTGCCCAAGTGACATGATAGGGATCCCTCGAGAGGTTGCCGAACATGAACTCAGGATTCCTCGAAATGTCAAGCCAATAGTTCAAAAGAAAAGAAGTCTTGCTCCTGAACGAAGCAAAGTTGCCTGCCAAGAGGTCGATAAGCTGGTCGAAGCTGGAATCCTTCGTAAGGTGAAATATCAATCATGGGTTGCAAACCCTGTGATGGTTCGAAAGCCTGATGATTCATGGAGAATGTGCATAGACTTCAAAGACCTCAACAAAGCTTGCCCCAAGGATTGTTATCCTTTGCCTGAAGTTGATTTAAAGGTTGACTCGCTTACTGGCTTCAAGTGTTTTCTGGATGCCTATAAGGGTTATCACCAGATACAAATGAAGGAGGAAGATGAAGAAAAAACTGCCTTTCATACTGACAAGGGTATCTTTTGTTACACAAATATGCCTTTTGGTTTAAAAAAAATGCAGGTGTCACTTACCAAAAATTGGCGAGAACATGGAAGCCTATGTGGACGACTTAGTCATCAAAAGCAAGATGGAAGACCAAATGCTTAACGACATACAAGAAACCTTCAACAACCTCAGGGAAATCAACATGAAACTGAACCCTGTCAAGTGTTCCTTCGGCTTCGAAGAAGGGAAAATCTTGGGACATATTGTAGGGAAACAAAGCATAAAGGCCAACCCTAATAAGGTTCAAGCCATCCTTAATATGAAGTCACCTCAAACCAAGAAGGAAGTAGAAAGCCTGAATGGCAAGCTTGCTGCTTTGAAGCGCTTCATGTCCAAATTAGCTGAAAAATCCCTACCATTCTTCAAAACTCTCAAAGGCTATACTGAAAAGTAAGACTTCAGGTGGTCAGAAGAAGCTGAGGAAGCCTTCAACCAGATGAAGCAGTATCTGGCTTCCCTTCCCACCATTGCAGCCCCTGAAGCGGGGGAAACGATCTCTGTCTATCTTTCAGTTACTGATGAAGCCCTCAGCGGTGTTCTCACCATCGAAAGAGACAAAGCTCAGGTACCCGTTTACTTCTTCAGTAAAACTTTAAAGTTGGCAGAGGTCAAGTACCCTCCTTTGGAAAAACTAGCCTTAGCCTTGGTACAAACAGCCAGAAGGCTTCGAAGGTACTTTCAAGCACACCCTATACAAGTGGTCATTGACCAACCTATCAAGAATGTGCTTGAAAGGACTGAAACCTCGGGACGATTAGCTAAATGGGCTGTCGAACTAGGTGAATACAAAATCACCTACGTCCCGAGAAAAGCAATAAAGGCACAAATACTTGCTGATTTCATCGTTGAAATTCCAAGGGTGGAGACTGCCGAAGTTAATATCACTACAGATGAGCCCCTTGACCCAGAAGGCTGGAAGCTTTACACAGATGGAGCTTCCAGTGTTGAAGGTTCAGGGGCAGGTCTTGTACTAATCAACCCCGAACGGTTAGAATTCACATATGCCCTTCGTTTGGAATTTCAGACAACAAACAACGAAGCAAAATACGAAGCCCTGATAGCAGGATTGAAGCTTGCAAAAAATATGATGGTTCACAAGCTTCAAGTGTTCACTGATTCACTCCTGGTTTCCAATCAAGTGAACGACAGTTACATTGCCAAGGAACCTAATATGAAAAATTATAGAGAGAAGGCCAAGGAGATCATGAACACCTTCCAGTGTTGCAAAATCAAACAGGTTCCGAGGTCTCACAACAAGAAAGCTGACGCTCCTAGTAAGCTTGCTTCGTTAAATTTTGCCCATCTCACCAAAAAGGTGTTGGTTGAAGTGATCCAGCATCCTTCCATATCTGAACTCGAAGTTCAAGATGTAATCACTGAAAATGAACCAAATTGGATGACTCTGTTCATAAGGTTCCTGAAAAAAAGGTGAACTACCCCAAGACCCTGTTGAAGCCAAAAGGGTTCGAATCAAGTCTAAGCAGTACATCATCCAAAACGAAATACTCTATAAAAAAGGGTACTTGGCCCCATTGCTTCGATGTGTTGGCCCTGAACAAAGCAGATACCTAATTAAGGAAGTTCACGAAGGAATATGTGGAGCTCATTGTGGTCCAAGATCAGCTGTTGCGAAACTCATGAACCTTGGCTACTTCTGGCCTTCCATGCATCGCGATGCATCTAAACAATTGAAGAAATGTGAAGCCTGCCAAATTCTTGCTCCCATCCCAAAAAGCCCCAAGCATGACTTGGTGCCCATCAGTTCAGCTTGGTCGTTCCACAAGTGGGGGTTGGATATCGTTGGACCCTTCCCACCAGTGAAAGGAGGGGTCAAATTCTTATTAGTGGTTGTGGATTACTTCACAAAATGGCTAGAAGTGAAGCCTTTGGGGAAAATATCTGGAAAAAAGATAATCGATTTTGTTTGGGAAAACATCATTTGCCGATATGGCTTGCCTGGGGTACTTGTTACTGATAACGAGAAGCAATTCGCAGAAAAGCCGTTCAGTGCTTGGTGCAAAGAATACCGAATAACACAAGTTTTCAGCTCTGTAGGATACCCTCAATCAAATGGCCAAGTCGAAAGAATGAATAGAAGTGTGGTTGAAGGGATCAAGGCTAGACTAGGCAGGCAAGGAGGGAAGTGGTTGGATGAACTCCCAAGCATTCTATGGGCCATCCGAACCACAGAAAAGACAAGCAACAAGAAAACGCCTTACAGCCTTACTTTTGGATCTGAAGCAGTCATACCTGCTGAGATTGGAGTCACCACATCTCGAACGCTTCATGTTGATATCAAGACCAATGAACAAGAAGCTTTGCTCAATCTAGATCTCTTAGAAGAGGCCAGGGACTCAGCAGCAATTCGAGAAGCTCAATACAATCAAAAGATGGAGTCCTACTACAACGCCAGAGTTAAGCATGAACGCTTCAAGCCAGGAGATCTAGTCCTGATAAATAATGAAGCCAGCAAGAAGGAAAACCAAGGAAAGCTCGGAACTAAATGGCAAGGTCCTTACACCATCCTTGAATCCCACAAAGGAGGATCCTACAAGCTTGCCAACATGGAAGGCAAGAAGCTCCCTCGCCATTGGAATGGCAAGAACCTTAAAAGGTTCTTTGTTTAAGATTTCATGAAATGTTGTTCTCTTTTAAGCAATGTAACGATGACATATCAAATGAATGAAAGGATCACTAAATCCTCTTTTGAAAACTTTGTCTTTCTATCCTATGTTCAGGTTGAGAACCTTGCAAAAAACTCCATGGCATGGGCCATGTAAGGGGATGAGCTCTCAGGCCATTTCGCTCAATAGGTTCGAGGGTTAAACGAATCTATATAAGGGGTGAATTCCTAGATCAATCCAACTCCATGAGATAAACAAAAAACACTTTTATAAATCTCATTGACGGGTTTGAACAACCTACATCAATCGTTCCTTAAGTTTAACAAAAAAAAAAACTTACGAAAACATATTGAAACACTTGTGTAAGTGTATATAGGATAGATGGTGACTTGTTTGCCTAGACTACCTTAAGGATGAATGACTGCAGCATTCAACCTTTGAAGGTGCTACCGGTTAAACATTCCCAAACACTAACAAAGACAAACACAACTTAAAAACAAGTAACGAAAGCTGAACAAACAAATATACCTAATAATAGCCTTAAGGGCTTAAACATTCAACATTACAGGCTTTAACAAGCCAAGTACTAGAACATTGTTCAAAGGGCTGTTTAAAGCCCACAACTACAAAGGAACCCATAGGGTTCCATCAAAAGATAAATTGTCTAAACACCACCACAGAGTTAATTGTTTACAAACCAACTGGTAAGATAGCTACGGATAAGGGAAGTTAAAGAAGTTAAGCGTCACCACCAGATCCTGAAGGCTTGGAAGCTTCATCCTCACCAACAACCTTCGCCACATTTGCCTTCTTGGATTTCTTCCATTTCTTTGGCAGCTTCTCCATGAGACCACCAACCTTAGAGGCTTCAACGCTTGCATCCTTGGAAGGCGCTTCACCAGCATCCAAAGTCTCCTCACTGTCCCCAGAATGAGCCCTATTCCTGGAAAAAGATTCAAGCACTTTCGCGCAGACAGCTTCATTCAAACCCTTGGGCTTCAACTTTTTCAACCCCTCTAGAGGTTTCCCATAGAAAGAAGATACTTGGGAAACATAGGGATAGGTTGAATGCTCCATCTTTAGAACTGTCTCTTTGAAGGCGTCCAGGGAATCATGCTGGTAAAAGGGAGACTCTTCCATGACTTGACCCAACTCGTGAGCTTTAAACCCTGCTATAAAACATGCATGTTTGCCATGGACTAGAAGCTTAGTGTATACCTCCCCAAGAGCAGAGTTGAATTCGGAAGAGTGAAGCAAGTATGTGACAACTTGCTGAAAGACTTCCTCGATCAACCATTTGTTGTCATTCAAGGCAGTAGTAAGGGAAGCCTCTAACCCTTTCTTCTCATTTTCAAACACTTTCTTCTCTGCTTCCAATGACAATCGGTCAGCCTCAACGTGCACTCTAGCAGCCTCATGCTTCGCAGTCTCAGCCTCATGCCCCCTCTTCAACTCATCAATCAAAGCAATCAAGGTCTTTTCCTTTTCAGCATATTCCTCGGCATCCTTTTTCAAAGTTGCATGGGACTGCTTCATCTCCCTCTTCTTCTTAGCAAAGTCACTATATTCCCTCATCATTTTCCTAAACCTGCTAACACCTTCTGGCAACATGGCAGCCAAATTGCAAGTACCAACCATCATCTTTGTTAGCAAGGCATCATCATCCAACCCCTCCAAACAAGCCTTGGAACCAGGGGTAGCAAGATGTGCCAATACCTCCTCACAAACCGCTGAAGACTTGAAGGTATCGCTGGGTTTCACATTCCAAACAGGGGTATACACCCCTTCCCCATCAAAGCTTGTTGAACCCTCATTACCCTTCAACATGGTAACCTTAGAAGAAACCTTCTTACCTTACTTTTCTTTCCAACAACCTCGGTAACAATATTCTCCACATCCTGATCCTTCTCCTCCTCTGACTCCTCAATATCATCACTAACAGTTACTGTCTCAGACGCATCAACAGACTTTGCAGCCTTCAGCAAACGTCGGCTAGACCGCCTGGTCGAAGCCTTTGAAGAACTGGCTTTGGAAAAGCTTTTCACATTAGGGACAACAACATAGTTAGTCCCATCATACCTTCCCTTCTCATACTATATTAGAGCATCCTCACCCTCAACCGCTTCAGCATCCTTAAAAACAACCTCTGAAGCATCATCTCCCTTAATGAAATCTAGAGCCGAGATAACTACAAATAAAGAAAACAAACATATAAACAAAAGACAAAAAGGAAGAAACTAATAACAAGCGAAAACAAAAAGGTGCATACCCTGATCACCCTTCATCAACACAGGGTCTCTACCCTGTTTATCCCATCGGGTGCTAATACCGGACAAAACCAGAAAAGGTTCGCCAAAGGGACGAAGCCTTGAAGGACACGCTCTAATGGCTTTGAGAAAGTTCTCATCTAATTCCGATTCTGATGGTTCTTTTTCATTAAGAACGGCCTCGGGATGGCTCCACATAGGCTTAAAAGGAAAGATAGACTCCGAAACCCAAAAGAACCTTGTCTTCCATTGTCCAACGGTAGTCACATGAAAAGAAAGCAAGTTTGTTTCTACCTGAGATCCTTCGAATGTGAACCAGTCACCATTCTTTGCAAGACGAAAGAATCGCCTGAACATAAGAAGGGTAGGATCATATCCCAAGGCTCTACATAGGATTTCGAAATGTAACACACGACCAACCCCATGTGGATGAATCTGACCCAAAGAAAACCTATAATACTCAAGAACGTTTAACAAGAAAATGGAAAACGGATGGCGAAGGTTTGAAAACTCAAAATGACGACAATACAATGCAATAGAACCAGTTGGACAACGAGAAACATGAAACTTTTCACCAGGAGCAACAGGATTAAACGATAAGTCAATGTCCCACTCGGAACAAAATTCCTCAACTTCCTTTTGTGTAAGGGAAGAAAAGGTAACGGCCATATCCTTCTTAGCAACCATAATGCTTCGAAGGATGATCAGGGACGAGAAAAAGTAAAAAAAAAAACACTAACCTGGTTGATCGGAAGTGAAACCCTAAGAAGAATCAGGAGTATTGTCGAAGGAAAGAAAAGAGTAAAGTGAAAATTCTTGTGTAAAAATGTTAAAAAAATAGCGGTTATAATAATATTAAAAGGCAGTGATGCTCTGCATTAACGACAAGGCTGCACGGCTGCCACATGTCCCATCACCAGTCTAATCACAGTTTAAATTACAGAGATAATAACCTCCTAAAATCGACCAACCTTCGAACCTTTCAAGCAAAAGCAAAAAATAAGCAAACAGTCAGAAGCTTTCTAACTTCGCCACAAAACCTCCTGACTTGGAGGGCTGATGACGTGGGTAGCCTAAAGCAAAAAGAATAATAAGTATCATAAAACAACGCTTAAAGGGTTGGAGGCTACAAGGGTTTGAAGGACGGAGCATACCAGGTCAAAAGATGATCTGTCTTGTCACCTTTTCATCGAACAGCACAAGCAGCTGTCGATGGAGTAACCACACCACTCGGACTGCAGGTCAATAGCCACCATTGGCTTAAAGTGGATTGTCCTTTTGTTGCATCACACTTCTAGATAATATGCCTTCCCAAAATAGAAGATACCTTGTCTATTTAACAAGATTTATCACAGACAGACTATTTAACAAGATTTATCACAGACAGATCTGATGATTCAAAAATCACTCTCTTACATAATATCTTCTATTCTCTTGATACATACACACGTGAGGAGAATATCTCTCTCACTTACAACTCGAGTTAAGGTATTCATTTCTGGCTTTGAGTCTCACAAAAACTAGAAATCCAACACTCGAAAATAATATTATCTTGAACCTCCTTCTACGTTTGCAATGTGGGAGGACACCACGACCTGTGTTAGGCAGATCAGAACCCTTGAACCTTTTAACTCTTCATGTGACTCAGAACCAACGTTAGACAGTTATTTGTTGTAGCAACAAAGAGAAATAAGAACTAGTATTTAAATTCTTGTTGTGTAAAAATATGTATTGAAATAAACCAAAGACTTCTATTTTATAGGTGAGCAAACTATCACAACCATTAATGGCAAAATACTTCATAGAGTATATGTTAGTTGGCGATTAAAACAACTGACGAATTAGTTACCATAAGTGCTATGTTAGCAGAAACTCCTGTACAGCAATTTTTTTCTATTAATGATTGGCTTTTGCCAATAGTAACTAGCTCACCCAAGTTTATATTGACAACCCAAGTTACTACTGGTCGTAGTTTATGTGGATGATCAGTTTCATAATGCTAAGCAATTCATAGTGTTGCTCAATTACTACTTATGAACTAAGAAACCAAACCACAAGCAATTTCCAATGGCTTTCAACATGGTAATCGAGGTTTTGTTTGTCCTGGCCGACATCCGCTTGTTAAAAGATAATCTTGATTATTAATCATTAGAAACATATGTTAACCTATGTTAAATATGTTTATGTAAATATTATCCTAAGTCTAGAATAGGAATAAAATGAACTGATGTGCATGTAGCATGGTAGTTATTAGCGGTTAAGGAAGTTATGAACGGTTGTGTTAGTTCATTCACACCGGTTCAAGATGTATATATTGTTGGGAATCATGGTATCATATACGAAGCGGAAGCGGTTTATATTTATTAATAAAATCGATTATATACAATATATAATATGAGTTGATTTATATATATAAATATATGTTTAATTTTATTAATCCAATTAATAAAATATTCCCAATCAGGATCTCAGTTAAACGCGTATAAACAGATAAATAATATAAACAACCATAGGGGGTTTAGTAATCGACCTTTGACGTTCGACTACACCGTAATTGTAACACGCGGATTACAACGAATCCTCGCTAGAAGGAAGTTCACAACCGAGCACGAACCAACTGGGAGCAACAACTTGCAAAGGAAGGCGACGGTGGTGGTGGTCAAACCAAAACAGGGCGGCGGCCCTTGGGTGGTTTCGGCCGAAGGTAGGAGGAGGGAGGCAAGGGTTGTTTTGTTTAATCAAAAGTGGTGGCTAGGGTTTACACCTTAATTTCCTTTTTATAAAACATAACTTACATTAAACACCCTTGTATAATATCACAATATTCCTTAATATTAATCTAATTAATATTAAGTTCTCGAGTTCAAAAATATTTATTATTTCATAAATAATAACACACCTAAACGTGAACTTATCTGATTTGTGTACCAACGTGTAACTCATCGGATCGTACCGGGTCGGGTTACATTGATCTCGACTTTAATTACTATCGGACATTCTATGTGTCCAACATATATAGGGTCTAATATTTCATTTGTAAAGTGTGTGTATGTTATGTTAATAAAACTAACTTACAAATTTCCCTCTATATCTTTTCCCTCTCAAACTTTCCAAACCGAAACCACTCAAACAAAGAAACTGTTTTGCATACCACTGATTTCAAACATGGCATCAGAGTGAAGATCCAAGACCCGTGGAATATTCGATGTAGTTGAAGAATTAGAAGATGTTTATCGTATGGCGACAGAAGACGTGTGTGAGAAGTTACCGTGTATTTTGATTATTGATCGTGAAGATCACAAGTGGAAGGCTGAGAAGGCAAGAAGTGAAGAGCATGAGGGTTGTGAAGATCCTCTTAACATCAAGTTTTAAACTATCAACATCAGATCATCATCAAAGTCTGTGTGAGACGATGAAACAAAGAAGACAAAGGCCCAAAGGGAGTATAACCGTCAAGTAAGTAAGAAAGATCTCATTCCCGAATACCCTTTAGGGATGTGTTAGTAGTTTATGTAAAGAGCCATTCCATTATCGAAAGAATTGCCCAAAGAAGATGGGAAAGATAGAGTTTATGGTGAAGGGAACGGACAAAAAGGGATGGGACGACATTTGGTATGCAAGTTTAACAAAGAGAGAACATGGTTGTGGGCTTGGCAACAAAGGATTGTTCACACATCTAAAAGTGAGTTAAAAGTTTATTAAAATTCAAAGTTTAATTATATGTCACAACAATAATTTGTTACGACACATAGTTATTTAATTAACATAATTATGTTATTATGGATATTTTTTTGAACGACTAACTAAGAACGCACGGGTTATCCCATAAGTTTCTTGAAAGAAGTTAGCTCGTTTGCAGTTTATTTATTCACAAATTTTAACCCAACAAGATCACGTCGGATTGAGATATTGGGATCCTCTAATCAATAACATATGTTGGTTGAGATTATATCATAATGTATAATTGACACATTTTCTCTTAACAGAATCGTAAGAAGTTAACGCCCTGTTTGTTTCTGTCTGAATGCCTCTGACAAGGGCGTTGGTCTGACTCGGTCAGACGAGGGTTTGTTTGGCCGGGCATATCTGAATGACCTGAGATGTCTGAATAGGCTCTTAATGGGTCAGTTTTGAAGGCATGTATGATTGGATCAGAGCTGGAACGAAGACTGATCACGTATGAAGGAAACAAGGAACAAAATGAAAGAAAGCTGTTGCACGAAACCAAACTGACGAATGAACCTGCGCCCCCAGAACCACCAACCAAGCTGTTGCAAAAAGAAAGAAAGCTCTTGTTTTTCGTCGCTTCTCTCTCTCTCTCTTGGCTCTTTCTCTTTAACCCTTCTTTCTTCTTTTCGGTGTGTGTTATGTCTGCTGGTGTGTGTGTATAGAGTTTATAAAAGGGTATTGTGTGTGTTGGTTTGTGTAGAGTGTTTTTCTGGGTGATTTAATAATTTCTTAAATGGTGTGTAGAGTTTATTTATACTTAAATAAATAGTGGGTTTTCAAGAAGCTGAAGTCCTGAACCACGGTGGGTGCGGGGTGTGTTTTATGTTTAACCATTCAGATGTCCAACCAAAAGGCACTTACCCATTCAGCACTTAATCATTCAGAACATTTTAACCATTCAGACCTCTTACTGTTCAGAACTTGTCAAACGGCTCCTAAGATTTATGTTTCTGATTGAGATGTTAATAGCTATGAGTATGTTTTAAAAGAAAAAAAAAAGAAAAAGAAATGATATTTTAATAATATGTATTTTAAGTTGACTTTGAATTAGCAGTTAGGATCTAATTTAGTTTTTTTAAGGCTTAGTTTAGTGAAATACTTGTAGAACCCTAATTTAGCGGTCTTAAGTTTGAATCTCTACCCATATATGGGTGTTCTCCTTGTCTAAGCTCAAACCATCACGGGGAATACACCTTGTCTAAGCTCAAACCATCACGGGGAATTTTTGTTGTGGTGTGCATGAATCGAACCTGTGACGTACCCTTATGATGGGAACCCTTAAGGAAAAACCACCATACCTCAAACCAGCTGAGCTAGATATCATTGGCAACTAATTTAGCTTTTATCCAACTTTATCTTGTGACGAGTTAAAAAACAATTCTTTTAAATATGATATGGAATCCAAAAACCTATAATTCTATATCAAAATTTATTTGTTTATTTTGACAAACCTACCCTAAATGAGTAAATGTTTTTGGATATGATTATTTCGATGACTTCATTAAGGCGGTAACGGTCAGATGGCGCCATTAAGATTGACAAAAAATTGCGTCTCTGTAATATCTTATTCGATATTTAATGCCTTTTGTTTTTACACCGATATAAAAACTGTGTCTTGATTTAGGTTATTTAAATTTTAACATATCATTTCGTACTTTTCAACTAAGAATTTTTCTGTTTAAAATACTATAATATAGTCCAACACTTGTAGCCTAGTTGATTGAGGGCTTAAAGTTTTTTACGGGAGACTTGGGTTCAATTCCCACTAGCTATATTTGGAGGACATTGGTAGAGGGGAAATGAGGAATGACCCGGCCTTTGGCTTGGGTTCGAGTCTTGATCCCGACCGGTTTTACCGATTATTTCACTGTCGTGCCTTCGGGCGGGTGAGTGGCCGGGTTTTCCCGGGAATTGGTGGCAATTGGTGGCCCACTGGCCCGGGTCCTTCGGGCGGGTGAGTGGCCGGGTTTTCCCGGGAATTGGTGGCAATTGGTGGCCCACTGGCCCGGGTACTCTTGAGTACCTGATTCGCCAAAAGGGTGTCCGAGAGTGCTCGAAAATTGATTCGTTGGCCGTTCAAAAAAAAATACCATAATATATTTCCCACATGTAATTTTGAAAAGTACACAATTTTTTTTGAACGACGAACAAAGATTTCATTTTAAAAGGCAAGCAGGATACTAGCCACACCAAGTACATACATGCATACACAAAGAAAGTATTACAACTTATTACAATGAAGGAAACTACCACCCAGGGCCGGCTCTGAGCATGGGCAGGGTGGTCATTGGCTCAGGGCCCGACCCAAAAATGAGCCCGAACTTTTTAAAAAAATAAAATATACATATATATATATTAAATTGTATATTTATGATGGGTGAGGTTCCTGTACAAAGGCTATATTTCGTGAGAAGTGTGAGAAGGATTAAAAATTGATACTTAGGCATCAATTTTTGAACTTATTCATGATGTTTTGGATTGTTTTGCCTAGAAAAACACCAAACATAACAATTAAAAACAAAAAACAATGTATTTTAAGCTTAAAACTTAAAACACCATGCTAAGAACATTAAACAGTGTGTTTTAAATGTTAAGTAGTGTGTTTTAGTTGTTTTTTAAATTTAATAACTATAATACATTGCATTGTGTTTTAGATTGTCGTGTTTGGTGTTTTTCAAGTTAAAACAACCTAAAACATCATTCCTAAATCTAAAACATGATGCCTACATGTCAATTCTTAATTATTCTCACACTTCTCACGAAATATGTCCTTTGTACAGGAACCTAAACCTATTTATGATATATATATTTGTGCCTTATACATAAAAATCTTGTTAGTAGAGTTGGAAAAACCATGCAAATTTAATGTAAAAGTCTTAAGTTCAAGCCTTAGCTCTAGAACCATATTCAATATTTTTTTAAAATTCATTCCTCTTTTCAAAATTTTGGGCAAAATTTTTTTTTCCCGCCCGAGGCCCAATTTTTTTTAGCGTTTTTGGAGACGGCCCTGCTACCACCCAATTCTATGCACATTGAACCCACTCCAAACACTCCAATCCAGACCTGTAGTCTTCGCTCGTGCCTTGACCCAGAGATAACTTAGTGCTTTTATCTCGCCAACTGTGCGTTGAACCGAACACTGCAGATGCTTGAATACCACGTCGTTTCGTGCCATCCACACACACCAAAGAGCAACTAAACAAATAGCATGGAGCACCTTCCGGTGACCCATCCACGTGTAGCGACAGGTCCAGCAAGTCTCTCAGCCTGAATGCATATATGGGCACCAATCCTCACCATTGCGCCACCACTTGCCATACGTGCATGGGGAGAGGTTGTTGCATGGGGAAGGTCATACGTCGCGCGCGCGGGGAGGGAGGGGAAGGTATATCATTGATGCATTACATTCCCCTAGGTGTAATACCCCAAGAGAGGTGGGAAAGCAAAGGTCTTTTGACTTAAATGCTTCTTTGGGGAATTTCTTGGTGGGCTTTGGTGTAAATGTGGACCAGGCCCAAAAGTCCAGGAAGTGGCCTAGACATCTTAGGAGCATAGTCTAGGAGATGGAAGATTTAGATTCAAGTGACATTGGGCTTAATCTCGACAGTAGGCCATTAATGAATAACACAGATGAAGCTACTGGGATACTTTGGGGATGAGAGCAGAGGTGTTGAAGGAGATGTAGCCGGTGCTGCCATTCACCCATCGGTGGCACTACCGGTTGATGGGGGCAGGAATCGGTGCCTCGGGGGGGATGGATCGAAGACCTACAGGGGTGTTGAGGAAGGGAGTCATGATGAGGTTGAGCAAACAGTGGTAGCCGGTTCTTTGGTTGGGATCGAAATGGCCACTTTTAAATAGCAGGTTCAGGATATGGTAAATGGTGAAGGTGTCGTCTTGGGTTTAGAATGAATTTTCTAAGCCTTAATCTTAGGGGGTTAGAGACGATAACAAGGCGTCTTAGGTTCGGGGTTTGAAGACTGGTCACGGTATTCATTTCGTTGGGATTCAGGTTTCCAAATGGGGCAGGATTCGAGGTTTCAGTTGTCAAAATTTTGGGGTAGAACCAGGTTTCATTCGAAAATGATGTTCTCGGAAGGGAGATCGGGCGAGATTGTGAGTATGTGGGACCCATCTGTGTTTCTAGTATCCAATGTTGTTAAGAACATATACTTTTTACTTGTTTTCAGTACCTTAGTGGCCTCGGGCCATGTCTTTAATGTGGTCAATGTATACGCTTCAACCGATGCGGCTTTAAGAAGGGAGTGTGTAGGCAGAATTGATCCAACTCAGAGCGTCTAGTTCTGGGATGTGGGTAGTATTTGGTGATTTTAATGATGTTAGGTGGCAGTCGGAGAGGTTGAATTCGGAGTTCATTCCGGCAAATGCGGGACACTTTAATGACTTTATTATAAGAGCGGAGATATGGGAGTATAACATGGGCGGTCATAAATTCACACACGTGTCGGACAACGGCTAGAAGATGAGCAAACTTGATACATTCCTTGTGTGTGATATCTTCATTGGTGTTTGACCCACTGCCTCTGTCATGGCCTTGTCTAGATATTTATCGGACCACTGCCCGGTGGTGCTTTCGGTTGTGGCTTAAGACTTAAGACTTTGGCCATATACCGTTTTGATTCTTTAATACCTGGTGGGAGATGCCCAAATTTATGAAGTTTGTATTGGGGGCTTGTTTGAGGTTCACTTTTTTCGGGTAAGCAGACTTGGCTTTGTTGACTAAACTCAAGTTTCTCAAAAATAGAGTTTAGGAGTGGGTGGGTGTAGAGCAGCAGAGGTCTTCTGGGCTGTATAGACAAAAGTAAGAAGGTGGAGTGATTGGACTTGTTGGCTGAATCTAGGAGTTTATTGCTGGAGGAACAAAATCTCAGTATGAATACAGAATCTTTGTAATGGAGCATGATAAGCCGGCTGCAATAAACACAAAACAAAAGGCAGTGGTCAGTTGGGCCATAGAAAGGGATGAGAATTCTGGTATCTTCCACAGTGTTATGAAAGCAAATACCACAAGTAACCGGACTAATTTTTTGTAGAGAAGTTTCGCGAACCTTTGGTAAATTGGCTATCTATTAACTGTTCTCACATAAAGAAATTGGCGGAAGATGAGGCAAATAACTTACTACAACCATTTTCCTTGGAAGAAATAATGAACGCGGTTTGGGCGTGTGACGGCGATAAGGCCCCAGGTCCGAGTGTTTTGAATATTAATTTTTTAAGAGGTATTGAGATGGTTTAGAGGCCGACTTCGTTAGCCTTTTCAATGAATTTTATCATGACCCGAAGTTGAGCGTGCGGTGTGCTTCATCATCCATTGCTTTAATACCAAAATAGGATGACTCTAAGGGTTTTAATGACTATAGACTAATAAGTTTGGTGGGGTGTATAACTAAGGTGATATCGAAAGTGTTGATAGCAAGGCTGAAAACCGTAATAGACAAGCTAGTTTCACCTGAACAATCAGCCTTTCTTTCTGGACGTAACATTACCGATGGCCCTCTAATGCTTAATGAATTGTTTTGTTGGATGTGGAGGCTGAAACGAGAAGGAATTTTATTTAAAGTAGACATAGAGAAGGCATACGATTAAGTGAATTTGAGCTTCCTGGAGTCGGTTATGGGCCAAATGAACTTCCCTAATAGGTCGCAAGTGGATAATGGCTATTGTATCTTCAGCACGTGTGTCGGTGTTGATCGATGTGTCACCGACCCATGAGTTTGTATGTGAGAGGGGCTTAGGCAAGGGGCCCCTCTTTCGCCATTCTTATTTGTACTAGTCATGGAGGCATTATCAATTGTCATGAAGTGGTCGTGTGTTGTGGGGATGTTTCGGGGGTTGGGTTGTGGGAGCGGTAATTTGGTTTTATCACATTTATTATATGCGGATGATGTGGTATTCCTTGAGGAATGGTCAACGTCAAATGCATTGAATCTCAAGCAGATCCTTAGATGTTTTTATCTCGCCTCAGGTTTGAGAATAAATATTAGAAAATGTAGCGTTTTTGGGATTGGTTTGGATAGTGTGGAAGTTCAGTCAATGGCGGCACTTTTAAACTGTAAGGCAGGGTGTTTCCCTTTCTCATACTTGGAGTTGATGGTGGGTGCAAATATGAACCTTGTAAAGCATTGGAAGCCGATATTGAACACGTTTTAGAAGCGGCTTTCTATTTGGAAAGCTAAGCAACTCTCCTTTAGGGGTCGAGTAGTGCTTATAAAATCGGTTTTAAACTCTCTACCAACCTATTATCTTTCACTTTATAAGGCGTCAATAAAGGTTTTAGAAATTTTGGATAGAATGCGAAGGGTGTTCTTTGTTTTTTTTTCTGGGGGGGGGGGGGGTCAGAAGAAAAAACGAGAATGAATTGGGTGGCTTGGGATAGTGTCATTGCTCCGATTGATGGGGGGTGGGTTGGGGTTTGCGTAGCTAAGAGAAGCAAATTTGTCGTTGCTGGCAAACTAGTGGTGGCGGTTTAAGTCGGAACCAAATGGGTTATGGATGCAAGTAATTTGGGCGATACATGATTCGGCTAGGGCTTGGAATCCTATCACTAGGTAGATGTCGGTGGTTAGGCCTTGGAAACACATAGCTGTTGCGGTGCAGTGTCTGCGCGATACATGTATTCATGTGGAACGAGCAATAAAAAGGTGTGGTTGGGGATGGGGAAAAAGTTGCTTTCTGGCTAGATTCATGGGCTGCTGATGTGTCGTTAGCTGATATTTATCTGAATCTTTTTGCACTTGAAAGGAATAAATTTGCTACTGTTGCAGATCGTGTATTATCGGGTGGGTTGGGTTTGGTGTGAAATTGGAATTCAGGTGGCTTTTGTGGATCCGCAGTTGCAGAGTTGCATTTGTTGGAGCTGCTGCAACCGGTTCTATCAACTAGTAGGGACAGATGGACATGGGAACTTGAGGGTCAGGTTGGGTTTTCGGTGAAAATCATAAAGGAGGTGCTGCAGAAAATCATATATCCTACTGCAACTCGGACTGTTCAACGCAATTCCTGGGTCCCTAGGAAGGTCAAGATATTGGTATAGAGGGCGAGTCTTGAAAGGATCCCTACAAAGGTCGCATTATTAAGAAGAAACATAGGTGTGGGCTCAATTCTTTGCTTTGTGTGCGGTGAACATCCGGAGACTGTGGAACACCTATTCGTCTCGTGTGGCTTCGCGCTCTCGGTTTGGCAACTCATCTCACAGTGATGCAAGTTTGGGGCCGTCTACACATCCGGCTTTCAGGATCTTCTTTCTCTACATGCATACATTGGCGGATCAAAAGGCAAACAGAAGGCTTTTCAGGCAATCTACTACACGACAATTTGGTGCTTATGGAACAGTCGCAATGAGGTGATTTTTAACCAAAAGAAATGTTTGTTACAGAAAAGTATTGGTGATATCAAGACACTTAGTTTCCGATGGTTGAAGGAACGAGCAAAACAAAACAACCTTGATTGAGAGAAGTAACGTGGTTTTAATGTATCTAGTGTAAGGTGGAAAAAGGATTGTAAATATTTGTTAGGTGTATTGATAGTTTTCCGCTAGTTGGGTGGAGTAAGTATCAACACATACCATCTTTGTAAACTTTTGTTTTGTAGTGTTTGTCTTCAAAATTACTTATTTACTAATATTAATTTTATTTATATTTATATTTAATGTTCATACTTAAAACATTGTTGAGACAAGATAAGCCCTATTTTCCGAAGACAAGAAATGATTTTCACTTAACAAACCATAAGTCATAACAAGTTTGTTTACATTGGATTGCATTTATTTATTTTCGTTTATGTTTGTTGACGTTAATTTATTTCCGTAAACAATTCAATTAAAATATAAACAAACATAAATGAAGACGTATATTTTCTTTAACATATTTTCTTAACAGAAATCTGTTTGTTCTACATTAGGAACTAAAAATCTAAAAAATTATGAGCCGTTTCATAAAAATATTAGACAATTACGATTTGCAATTTGATATTCTATACATGTCTGTCTTTATTAACCCAATCAGTCGTTTTCCCCACCAAACTTCTCGAATAAATGATAAACAAAAAAACAAAAGAGTCATTTTAAGTTAACTACCCCGAGTCAATTCCTCTTATGGTGGAGTGACACCCTACTTTCTTTCCTTATAAGGGTGAGGAGTTCGAGTTCTGCCGGCATCAAAATGCTGCTGGTGGGCCGGGTTTTACCGCATTGGGCCTTCGGCGGCGGGTTTTCCCCGGGAACTGGTGTGAAATTATTGTTGGATCCGGGTTACTCTCGGAGTACTCCTTTATCCAGTGGGTACTTCGTGAGCGATCGGGATTGATTTGTTGGCCGTTCAAAAAAAAAGTTAACTACCCCTGAATTTGGGTTGAACGGTCTACCGTCAAGTAGGGAAGAGCTTGGAACGGTATCGGTTGGACCGATACCTATCTCGAAAACTCCCAAAACTCAATACCGATACCAGTATGGTGTAGGTATTTACCTTAAAATACTAATACTGAAAATACCAAACCTGAAAACCTCTAAATGTGAATACTGATACTAATACCAAACACCCTCGATTCGATACGGAATGGGTATCAGTTTGGTATTCGGTGGAATATACTCATCTCTACGAGTCTACTGTCAAGATCCTCCTCTTGCTCCTTTCCCATTTGCATGTTTTTCATTTTACAAGGTGAAATTAATATATATCCAAATAAATACGTTGAATCAATAACTATTTATAAAAGAATAACATTATGGTGACATGACATTCAATGGGGCAACCCTCCACCCCTTGAATGCGTCATGTGGTGCATTCTTTTTAATTTTTTTAATTTTTTGTTTGTTAATCAAATAAATCTGATAGAATCGTTCCTTTCACACAACCAAACCCTATTTGTTCACCCCGTCTCTTTCTTCCCATTTTATTTTTCTAAAACCCTAAATCTCCTTCATTCGCCCCCTTAAATTCTTCATTCACTGTTTTTCGTTGTTTCAGATCCTGAAAACAGTGGGGGATTCAACAAGAACCGTAACCCACACCTTATCATAACCTAAATCGTTTCCTCCATAACCTTCCAATCTTTATTATTGTTATTGTAGTTGTTGTTGTCTACATTTGTTGATATGAATTTGTTTGTTTGTTATGTGGATGAAGATTTGTTGTACTGCAATTGTGAGTGACCAGGGAGACCATAAGTTCACCATCACTACCTATTCACCTACTGGAGTTGTAAGTTATCTCTTTCACTATATTATTATTAGATCAACACTCACGGATTACTATGTGTTATTTTATTTGTTGTATTCTCTCGATTCTTGCCTATTAACTTCTTATTATTATGATCATTATATTCATTAGTTGAATCCCAGTTAAATGGGGTAGAATTGCATAGTTGCCACATCAAATACAACGATTCCAACAAAGTCTTTGTTATATATTCTTCTGATGGTGCTACTGATGGTAATTTCATGATTTATTATTATTATTTATATATTTAAGTTGTTACTGATAGTATATGATCCAAGAAATATTTTAAACACGTCACTGTTTCAGTTTTAACTAATTTACCTGTCTTGAGTCCAAACATGTACACCTACGTTTCGTGTTGACGAAAAAAGTTTTGCTAGGAAGTTAGTATTGGGATTTTGCCATTAAGCTAGTATGGCTAATCAGCCAAACTGGTAGTTCTACAGTGAGTCACGCTTTAAATATGTGTTTTGCAGTTAGGCTAGCCACTTGAAGGTAGCTACATGCAACTACTATGTGTATAAATTCTTCCACTTTAAGGTAAACCGGATCGATCATAAATCGTCGGTCGCCACTCTGATTTTCCGACAACATCACCACATTTGATTACGTTTTTTTAGCCCTAATTTTTTGCCCTTTTATTTTTTAGGTTCTTAGTGTATGTCGTTTCTACAATGTAATGGAAGTTTGTGGGGTAGTAATATGTGATTTTATATGTATCTTGATTCATAATTAGTAGGTATTCTCTGGTGTGTTTCCCAATATGTTGGTCGTCGACTGTTGTTCTAATTGTGGACGGGTGGAGGCTATGTGAGACTTGGTACAAAAAAACTCCAGCTTGATTTATGAGTATTTTGTAGTAATTTTAATGAATTTTGTTACTTTTTAAGTAACACCAAGTTCTTGGTTGTGGTATTTGGATTTAGGCTCATCAAAATTTTAGTTTTTGTTAATTCTCTTTTTTTAGGTTTTTACGTATTTGTTGGTTGATCCATAACACGTATTAATGGTCACTGTTGCAGCTGATTTATGAATAATTGGCTATGAAATTGAGGTAATGTAAATCTTTGTGATATATTGGCTACCTTAGTTTCTATGGTTTTCAACAGTGTTTTGATGGAATCAAAGTGAACTAAGAACACACAAAAACCAGTTGCAGGAATTAACAATATAGGTTGAACATGGAACTACATGTAAAACAATGTTCGTCTTGAAGTTCAACTTCTGTTCTTAATCAGGTATATAAGAAACGGTTTTCAAGAAGATGAAAGCATTCAAAAGTCTGATTGAGGTTTATATGTGATATATTATTGTGTATGCTAATCTTATGTATTTGTGATATTTGTATTTTTGAGTTAAGGATGCTGAACAATCGGTCTATGCAAAACTCGGTTCCCACCGATATTGAGTTCAAAATCGCTTCTTTTCTTCAGGTCTGTTGATTTAGGTCCCCAATTTCCTTCCTTTAATTTTTTAATTTTAGTAATGGTACTAATAGTATTTCGTTTACTTTGTTTTTGTTTTTGTAGTCGGCCAATAGAGGAAGATGCACCTGTAAGTGCTTTTAGTTTTAATTCATAGCTTGATTTTAGTTAGAATCCATTTTTTTTATTAAACTATACATATATGATTTTAAATGGTTTAATTCTATGGTAATAACTGATGCAGACTAAGAATGAGGAGGAGGAGTTCAACACTGGGCCTCTCTCTGTCTCGATGATGAGTGTCAAAAATAATACTCGGGTAATGTATGCTTTCATATAATTGATCTTCAGTTTGAAGCCTTTTGTAGTTACTAGGATTGTTTTAGGTAGTTAAAGGCGCTCTCAAGGCACGAAGCCTATGCGCAAGGAGATTTTATGTCCGGATCAGTGTGCCTTGTTGCAGTCAAGCATGTTTGGCTGAGTTGGGTGGCTTTGGCGCTTTTATCTACATAGAACGCTTTTATATTATTTTAGTACAAATAAACAATTGTAATCAATTACCGGGGTAAGAATCCATAGAAATAAAGATGGTAACCTTTGTTAGTTCCTTAATTCAAATATGATATTTTTTGTTTTGATTCATTTTCCTTTTGTAGATTGATACGGAGTTTTGGAAGTTATAGCTTTCAGGCACGCACACAATGTGGCTTTTGAAAAATCAGATTTGTTCTTCATCTGTATGCCGAGACCAGTTTCAAATGAGATAAAGATTGATGATCTTGAAGTTCAAGCAGCCAAGGTAATAGGCTAAGTTCTGTAATATGTATCTGTTTTCAAACAAAAAGTTTGAAATTATCTGCACAAATATGATATTTAGTATTATAGCAATTTTAAAACTTTTGTTAAATGTTAAATTGGGTAATGTTGTTAGTTTCTTCCTATGTAATATTTAGGCTATATAATATTTTGTAAGAATGTAGTGTTAGAAGTTTATGATATTTTGCCTTTACACTCCAATTTCCACTAAGATGATGTGTTTACCAGTATGATGGCAACTATAATGAATTCCATAATACTCTGTTAAGTTAGTTTAGTTAACATTTTATTTCAGATCAGGCGTCATACGATGAAGGATGAGGTGAAGTGTGTTTTTATTTTTATTTTGTTATATTTTGTTATTAATGGATGTTTATTTATATATTTGTTTGTTAAGTTATCAAGTAAGAGATCATTCAAACAATTTAAGTAAGACACAAGTACTTTTAGTTTTTCTTTTCATATTTGGATGTTCTTAATGAAATACAGAAGTGGAAACAATTACATATCCTAATTGGTACTTGCTGATAGCCGTGAATGGGGATTTAATTCAACAACGGACATGGGTTAGTTTTTGTTATTTTGAGTTTGTTTGATTATATACTTTTGTTAAGATAAGAAGTTTTTTTAACACATCTTTAAGTTGATTGTTTAGAAAGTTCATGTAAGATTTTTCAACCTCGGAACACTCCCTGAGTATAAAGCTAGTACAATATATAAGAAATCATGAATATATGTTACTATATAATACATTTTAATATAATACATTTTAAATAGGCAAAAATAAGAATTTAATTTCATTTTCAAGACATATTTAATAAACTGTTATTTATGACAAACACATTAAATTCAGACATACTGGAATATCACATTTAATAAACTATTATTTATGTGAACCTTTTTAACGTTTATCATAACTTATAGGGTTTTAGGTTTCATACACCCCGTGACGTCACATTCTGGGGGTATGACATCACATTCTGGCGTATGTGGCATCCTCCTATTAATGTGTGATGTGGGTATACATCCCGTGACATCACATTCTGGGGGTATGACATCAATAAAATCATTTTTTTTTCTATTTAATTAAGTTCTTTTGTCAAATCAAGGTTAAAATTTATATTATTGGTTTTAGCTAAATAATTTACTTTTAAGTAAATTATGTTTATGCTTTTAGATGTTTTAATAGATGGTGATAATTTTATTTTGATATCTCATATTAATATAATATCAAATAAAGTTTGAATCATCAATTTTTGGTTTTTTTTTATTTTGTTATATAAATAAAAAGAAAGTTACACAATATGTAAAATGGTAGACGAAAACTAAATCATAATGAATAATTAAAGACTAATATTATTAAGTCGCAAATACATTTTTTATGTGCTTCAATTTCATACTTAATAAAAAGTTTGAAGATATTTTTTTTAAGTATGAAGCCATAGTTTGATACCTGATCGGTTTAACCCGAACAGTTCTAGTTTGATACCATGGCCCTCCATCTGTCACCATGGCCGCGGGAGTTAACTGATCGGGTATCAAACTAGAACTGTTCAAATGTTGCCGCCTTTGTCCAAGTTTTTTTGTTCCAGGGTTATTAATCAATCCTAATCCTAATTGAATCATCCTAGATATCATGTATAACAATGACATATGAAACAAACACAAAGAAAATATGTCGATAGCAATGGTATCGAGAAGGAAATCACGTTCAACGATTCAATTTCCTAACCAATAAAGATCCACGGGATTTGTGTTATTCATTTCCTAGAATGCAAATTGGTCCAATTTGTTTCGTCTTCATAGTTCATATGAATTTAACCCTTTGTACCTTTCAGTAACTTCCCAAATGAATTCATACCAAAATTCAAAAATGACTTGATTGAAGGGAATTGCTTAGAGAGCCTTTGTATTACGTTTTTAAAGTTGATTTTATGTTACATTTTCTTTTGGCGTGAGTCACCGGTCGGTGTGGTTTCACTTTCAAAAAGGTATAGATGGGTTGGTGGTAGCATATCTAGGTTTGTATTTGGTTTTCTAATCTCACTTAGATATATGCACATGTTTGTGTTAGTATTGTTAGTTAAGATCTAAGGTAATGAACTATTTTACCCTCTTATCTAGGATGATATACTACTTTTTAAAGTTAGGTAGTTTAAGCTATTTAAATTTTGGTTGCAATGTTGGAAATTATGGTGGAGTCACTTCCAACTAGAGGATGTCTCGATGACAATGTTTATTTAATTCTGGTGAGCATGGTAACTACATATTTAAGTTTTGATTTCCAACCTTGATGTTCTTTTTCCTTTTTGTTGTAAATATATGTTTTCATTTTTTTTCCTATACAAAATTCGATGTATACTTAGTGATTTGGGTTTTGGTTTAATTGATTGATTCTTTTATTTTGTTTGTGATGGTTGAATGTTTTCTTGTGTAGTTTAGTGTTTTTTTTTTTTATCCATTTTTATGTGTTTTGCATAGAGAACTATGGTACTTCAAGCGTGTTGCAAGATTAAGCATTTTCTGCGTCATTAAGAGCTATTTGAATTGTGCACATGGAGCATTAGAGGTCTCTATTGGGCGTAGTGCAACATCTAATGGCGTATTGAAGTTGGAACAAAAAGTGAAAGTTCAGGCGTGGTGCCCGGGGCCCTAAGGCTGGTTAAAGGTGGGTGAAAAATGTTGCAATTTCCATGTTGACCATGTTTAATTGGGGGTTTCTTCCCCGATTCGAATTATTCAGTCTTGAAGCTTTTTGGAGAGTTTGGTGCCTAGCTGAAGATGAGATATGGAATTCTAAGCATTAGAAGTTGATTTTCAACACCAAGAGTTTTAGGGGTGTTTTACTTAACTTAGTTAGATGTAAACATTTAGTCTTTGACTGTAAATGTGTGAATTTAATTTGTTGGTATTACTTTGAACACGCGTTTGTTAAGTTTTTTTTTTTTGGTAACATTGACATTGAGAGATGATTGCTACTATTAAGTTTTGATTCGTTCTTTGGTTTGTAATTGTTCTTCATTAAGAAAGCATACATTTGTCCTTGATTTATATTGTGAAGGATTTTTTGCACCATTTACGTATAATAGATGACTGTTGATGTCTAATATTAGGTTTTCAATCTAGCAAACTTAAACTAAATATTGAGTTCTTACTTAATCAAACCAAATGTAGAAGACAACTCTAAACAGCTATTAATCCGAAATCTAAGTGTGATTCTTTATAACTTATTGTTTACAAACTCGTTTCTATTCACCATTGATTCTTAAATATTTGATTGATAGTATTAATTTACTTTTCTAGAAGCCAACTGGGATCATATCATCGATTCCACCATTTCAAACAACTTTCAAATATATAAAAACAACAACTCCATAACCCGTTAATCAACTAAAGATCTAATCACCGTCCACAAACTCTTCGGGGTTCGACACCCTTCTTACCACTAGCTATATAGTTAAGGGTACTAAGGAACACACTATACAATTATACATCTATCTTTGAGCGGACCCTTGAGATCCGATCAGTTTCATGTCCAGTCTTGCTAGATTGTAAATGCTAAAGAAATAATTTGAGATATGTGTTTATATGCTACGCATACTTGGTACCGACTAACATTTATGCAATCTGAGGTCAATTGTGTCCTTAATCACATATAAAAAAGTGTCATATTTTTTTATTTGTTTTTTGGATTGTGACATGTGTAGCAAATTTAATAGTGTTTATTTTACTGTTTCGTCTACGTTTCCATTTTAATTAAATATAGTAACCTTCATTTACTACAGATCGTTGAAACCACCGTCAATGCGTCGACTCTGACCACCTCGCCACCATGCACCACCACCGGGTCTCTCTCTCTCCCCGTCAACCTAGTAATCGTCGGAACCACCACTCTATCCCTTTTCACCACCACCACCGCCACACCACCAGCAGCCTCTTCAAACAACGCTCAAGTCTACTATTCTTCAATGTGAATAGATCTGGTGAGCATATGTAGACGAAAGGTCAACAATAAATAAATAAAAGCGTGGTTTGTAAGCAGAGGATAGTTGTGAATATTCTACGAGTTACTGGTCTCTTTCTTAATCTTAATTAATGAGTTTGGTGAAGACTCAATCGGCGTGAATTGCGGTAGTTGCGCCACAACAGAACATGGCCTTTGATGCTGAGAAAGAATATCACAAAGCCGCCCCTGCCATCAACAATTGATGATGGATTAGATCCCTACAAAGCCGTCTTCGATTTCAAATCTGTTTCCTGGTCATCTAGCTGTGGAGCAAAAACATGAAAATTGGAGCAATGAGATGATATGTAGATGTTGGGAAAAGTAAGTGAAGTTTGGGGAAGCTCTGGTTATGGAGTCCAACAAAGAGATGGGAAGAAGAGAGAGAGAGACACACACAGACATAATGTTGTATACATATGTCATCTGTCTGTGAAGCTGAGCAACTCAGCTACCCAAGACACGCGTCAAATGACTCAACCACCCAAGAGACATGTGTTATCATTTTACCCAACCCAAATAAGTGGTCCAATGAGCTAGAGCCACATAGCCCAAAACTACTATTCAACTTACTCCCGATTAAATATATTTATATTATTATAATATAATTATAATTATAATATTGTTTAAAACCAGTGTGTCGTCGCCACGAGGCACGAGAGGCCACTTGTAGTGTTATCAAATATATACACATGCGAACCAAGAAAACTAAGAGAAAGAAACATAAAATGACTAGTGAGTGAAGCAACGTATGTAGGATACATATATTTAACAGTAAACGGCAATTTGCACCTATTTGGTTTTAACAAGAAATCAACATGACTCTTTATCTTTTTAATCTTGTTGGATGAGTCCCTGTTATCCAAATCTCTAAACGCTTCGCCCGTTCGCACCTCGTAGCTTAAATTGTTAGTCATTGGTTAGGTTTAGAAGGATCCTTTAGTAACTTCACTATCCTTCAATTTTTTTTTTATCTAATTAAAACAGTGAAATTAATACGTACACTAGCATCTTTCACCAACCGACCAACCCACGTCACCATCTTAGTTGGCTTACATACACATTATATCATGTGATTCATTATTTTATAATATAATCAATACATTCAGTCATTCAGATGTTGAAAATTCGACTGTTTACATTGAAACTGAATTAGTTTGGATATATATCGCCAATCCGTCAAATATGTAACATTCATTAATCAGCATTTAGTTGAAAACAAAACCAAGTCAAATAAGTTGAAAATATAACAAATCTTTGCAATCTTTTTTAAATACTTACAATCTGGAAAAATATTTAGAAAGTTAAATAATAATTTTAATCTTTTCTGTTGTAATAATATTTTTTTTTCAATAAACACTATTTAAAAACATAAAAAGAGAACAAAAATTGACAAAGTGTGTGTAATAGTGGTCTTTGTTTTTGGTGTTGGCAAGTTGGTGTTTTGTTTTAGTGTTTTTTCTTGTTTTGTTGGGTGTACTTTCAGCTTTTTACGGCCTCTTTATACACAGCTATAGCTATAAAGTGAAGGTTGATAAAAAAAATAAAGAGAACAAAAAACAAATTACATATATATTAATTAAAACTAATCATGAATAGTGCCACTTTTATATATGTTTTTTTATTTTTTACAACTTTATATCATAATTTATAGAATTAGTTTCAATTTAAAATTAAAGTTTCTTTGGTGGTTGAATGGTTTGATGTGCATTCCTTTTTCATGAGGTCATGGGTTCAAGTCTTTTCCAATGCATTTATTTAGAACATCTTTTTATAGCTTCGTTTGATAATATATAGAACTAGTTTTTAACCCGGGAGCGTCCCGGGTTGAAAAATATAACCATTCTAATAATACTAATACTAATAGTAATAATTATTACTCTTGTAATTAAATAAATAAAATAATAACCTTGGTATAAGGTGACACATGCGTTGCAATGTTGCGTGATTCTTTCTCCTAGCTTCTCTTGATGAAGTAAACGTATCCATCTTTAGAATAGTAAAATTTCAATGATAGCAAAAAGAGATAGTCCTAGCTTATTAACCTTTATCTCAGAAGCAACCCTTCTTTACATTATATTCAAGCTTGTTAGTGTTTTATTAACTAAATAACAGTCATGTGGGGTTGTTGCCCACCATCACCAAGTGATGCAAATGCAATCATATAGGCAAGATGACAAAAACTGCCTAATTTTCCTTGGCAACAAAACTCACGTGTAACCACAAGATAACCTAACTATAAAAAACTTCACATCCTTACCATTTTTTTTTTGATCAGCTAAGAAGAACTTTATTTCAACAAAAAAAAAACACCAGTACAGAGAAGGGCATTAGCAAGAAACTAATACCAGCCTCTCACACCATACAACCTGTGAACTAAATTAACCCCACCCCTATAACATTCAGTCCACCATATATGTGATGGATACATGAGTATATTTAAATGCCTACACCTCTACTACTGCCCCACTGCTGCATACTGCACCACTGCTGCATGGATACCTCTCCAGCTTTTGATCTTTTTGTTATCCACCAAAAGGACTCCACTTTAATCTCGTCGACAACCATTTGTATCGATACCTCTCGATCATTGAACACCTTCCTATTTCGTCTTTTCCAGATTGTCCACATCGTCAACATAAATACTGCATGAATGACCTTTTGTTTATACTTTACATCCGAAACTTGCAGCCCATAATTTAGGACCTGTTGGATCGAGTCGAAATGCGGTCTAAAAGGTATCTGCAGCCAGGCGCAGACTTGCCACCACACCGATTGAGCAAATTCACAATCAACCAGCAAGTGTTGGGTTGTTCCTTACCAGTTAAATCAAGATTTATATTCACAACATACAGAAATAAAGTTCTTATTCGCATTAAAAGCCAGGACAAAACTTACAGCCAAATCAACTGTTTTGATCATATGATACCATATTCCCGACTCGAAATGGCTAAAAGAAACAAATACAATCTATGTCAAATTAAAGATCAAAGCCACTTACACTCCTAATCTTCACCTCTAAAGGCTATAGCCTATAATCATTCTGTTATAACTATAAACAAATAATTCATTCACGTAATTCATTACAAATCACAGCTTATCATAACTAACAAATTACCTTATAGAAAAGTGACAAACAGACAACTTAGTCAACCGTTCAAGCCCAACAATATCCGCCAACAACGGAAACGCCGACGGCCTCGGCGGCGCCTTACAAAGCTCCAACTCCTTCAAACCCTTCAACTTCTGCAAAGGCAAACCAGCCAACCCAGGCAAAGATATCTTAACCTCCAACCTCTCTAACCCAACCAAGTTCCCTGAAATGATATACTAACCTCGGACTCCTCACTCGAACTCCACGCCATTTTTCCAACTTCACAATTCCCTAATAACACAAACAACAAACAACAAACAACCATCAAATTCAAACAATTTCAATTCAATAACATACAACACATAAAATGATTTAAAATGATTAACAATTATTAAAAAGATAAAAGTCTCAAATAAACGCTAATACCCTCTTTTTATAAAAAATATTAAAATCCCAAAATTAAAACTAAAACCAACAACTGAATAAAACAATTTTTTTATAAATTAACAAACTTTTACACAATTAGCAAAACCCCTTTTCTTTAAATCCTAAAAAAGATCCAATTAACTGATTAAACCCAAATCAAAACAATAAAGAACCTTTAATAACAGAGCCACCACTTTGTGAAGGACTTTTAATATCTCAACATGGATAAGAATAGTGAAATAAATCAAGAAAAAGAGTAGTTGCTTACAACGAATGAAAACCATCTTCACCTCTGATGTTGTATGACATCGACCAAAGCCCTAATCCCACCACTTTCAGATCACCATCGTCATCCTCCGGCGCCGCTCGTCCAAATCGCCACTAAAGATGCGTGAGGGAAGGAGGATGATTCTAGAATAATAGGCATGGAAGAAGAAGAGAGATCAGAGAGGTGATGAAGAGAGTATCGGGAGGCCTTTGTTTTCTTATGTTTAGGGTTTAGGTTTTTATTGATTTTTAATTGTTTTGCTTTATTATATACCACTTGCCATAAGGGATGACACATGGCATTCTTAAGGGAGAGAATGCCTCCTTGAATGCCATGTCATCAAAATGGTTTTCTTTTATTATATATATAGATTGGTTTCAATTTGAAACCCAAGTTGCTTTGGGGGTGTGGTGGTTTGATGTGTATTCCTCTTGCATGAGGTCATGTGTTCAAGTCTGTTGCAATGCATTTATTTAAAACATTTTTTTGCTTTTTCAGTTTTTGTACCGCAACAAAACGAATTATTTTCAATCGAACTCCTGCCGCGAAGCGCGGGCGAATCCCTCTAGTAATTACAGAAATAAAACTAGCTCAATTTTCAAGCATCATCTAAGACAAGTACGAGGAAAATTCAAATGAGATGACAATGTTGTCGCAAATATACACTTTAAATTTCAAACATCAAAACATAAACGGTTCTTCTCCGTACAATTTCAAGGTCGAAAACGTTTACAAATGCGTCATGGGTTTGTCTATAATATCATCATAGAACATTAAATTAGGAGAAAAAAGTTTTGATCTATCATTCGTACTAGTAGGTTGCTCGCGCAATGTAGCGGAAAACGCAGACATGTCTAAAGCTGTGCATGGTTCGGTCACTTTAGTTATTAGCCTCAACTAAAACTGAAACCAAAATCATTGGTTAACCAATCGGTTAATAACAAAAATCAAACTTTGGTTCAAACTTTTGCTTAAAAGTACATAAATGAGGTTTTAAAAAAATGTGCTAAGAATGTAGATTTTTATCATTTACAACCCATTAATACCATAGGTTTTACAAATATTAAACCATACAAATTAGAATTTCACAACAATTATTGACATCAACTTGAATGATTAGGCTACAAAGACTCCTCATACACAATTGCAGACATACAACGTGTACATACAAAATTTCAAATTAAGGGGTTGTTTGGTAAGCCTCTTAATGAGGCTCTGAACCATTCAGCGCTGAAGGATTCATCATTCAGCGTGTTTGTTTCGGCTTCTGAATGGAATGGTTAAGGCTGAACCATTAAGATTTGGGATGTTGCTGAACCATTAAACACTGAACTAGGTTGAACCTTAATGAGGGTTTCCTACCAATGTGGGACAAGAAAACTAACCATTAAGAGGCTCAACATAATGAATCAGCATTCAGATATCTTAATACTTTAGCACTTAATCAACCAAACAGCCCTTAAGCTTTCACATACACAATACACATGCAAGCAGAAAACAATCACACCCGCCATATCACACAATTCACACCAAACATAAATCAAACAAACACACACAAATCCAATATGACACACACACACATGATGCAAGTGCATGCACACACGCGTGCACATATCATCCACTACACAGTATACATCCACACATTCAAGGTGGTGCGCACACACACAAGCTTCAACTTCACCCAAAACCACACACCCCAAAAATCAGTTTCGCACACCTGTACCCAATATACATGCACACCATAGTTGGGAAAAACGAAAAGATTAGTTGATTAGTGATACTGTTGCATCAATTTTGTTAGTAAGTAATGGAAAACACATAAGAATGTACCTGAGAGATTCGTGAGACCTGCTACTGATGCTGAAAACGTTGAGGTCGACATAACTGTCAGTCTGTTCGAGTTCCCTTTAGGGTATGCAGTTATGATGGTTAATGATCCTTCACAGAATCGTTATGGGAGAGAGAGTAGAGGGATGAATTCTAAGAGGTGTTATGATTGTGTTCATCATCCCTCAACCCCAGTAATCTCTTCGTATTTATGCATACCCAGGGGACACTCTAGTTAGGCCCAACTAATGACAAGTCAGTCCATCAAAGACTAGTCAGTTATGGGCATAGAGTATTTAGCAATTGATCAAACATAATATAAATGATTATAATGGCTACACTGACAAATATACAAGACATAACGTATATTTATTCCAACATTCTCCCACTTAGCCGAGTAATCATTTATTATGAGTATTCCATAAGTCTCCGGAGATCAATACTCATTTTAGTTCTAAACCCAAACTCTAGCAGAGAAATACAGCCGTTAAGTCTTTATTCGACTTAGGACCCCCATTAATCATACTACAATCCAAATCTAAAACTTAACATTAGGATCAATTATCATTATGCCCTTAGTTGATTTGTTGCATTATTGCCTTTATGTCATTATGCTAGCTTAACATACTATTAGACAAACAAATCATAATGAGGAAATTTCATTAAACGTAAGTCATTATTCATAAAACATAAGTCATAAGTAAACATAAGTGGTCAAATAATTATATATGCTTCTAAGTAAGGTCATTAGTAAGTCCCATCTTCGAAACGTGATCTTCGAATACCTTAGGTGGGAGACCTTTAGTCATCGGATCCGCAAGCATATCATTAGTACTTATGTGTTCGACACAAAGATTGTTTTCCTCAACTCGTTCACGTACGAACAAATACTTCGTATCTAAGAAATGACCAGCGCCAGTCGAACTGTTACTGTTCAAGAAACTAACGGCGGCTGAGTTATCACAGTAAAGCTTCAATGGTCTAGAGATGGAATTGACAATTTTGAGTCCAGTAATGAGATTCCTAATCAAATTCCATGACAGGTAGCGTTATACACACCTATGTATTCTGCCATCATTGTGGATGTTGTCGCAAGTCTCTGTTTATGACTCTTCCATGAAATGGGTCCACCTGCTAACATAAAGATATACCCCGAAGTGGATTTGTTATCATCTTTGCATTTAGCAAAGTCAGAGTCATCCTACCACTTCTAAATTATCACTTCTTCTGTAGGTCAGTTTATAGTCTTTAGTCCCTTGCAGATATCTTAACACCTTCTTAGCTGCTTTCCAATGATCATGGCCAAGATTATTCAAGTAACGGCCTAGCATTCCAGTGATATAAGCGATATCTGGATGCGTACAGACTTGAGCATAAGCAAGACTACCGACTACTGAGGCATAAGGTATCATTCTCATCTGTTCTTTCTCCACATCTGTTTTTGGACATTGGAATAAACCGAAGACATCTCCCTTAGCTACCGGAGCTGGAGTAGGTTTACAATGTTGCATGTTATAACGTGTGAGAACACGATCAATGTAGGCCCTTTGGGACAAACCTAAAATCCCATTGCGTCTGTCTCGGTGTATTTCGATGCCCGTATTTCGATGCCAATGACGTAAGAGGCTTCTTCGAGATCCTTCATGTCGAAATTAGACGAAAGTAATCGCTTCGACTCATGCAACATATCTAAGCTATTACTTGCCAGTAAGATATCATCAACGTAAAGGACAAGAATAGTAAAATTACTCCAACTCATCTTAAGGTAGGTGCATTGATCAACTTGATTCTTCATGAAACCATTACTCTTAACGAATTCATCAAACTTTAAGTACCACTGACGTGAGGCCTGTTTTAAACCGTATATGGATTTCTTCAACTTGCAGACTAGATGTTCTTTACCTTCAGGTTTAAGGCCTTCAGGTTGCTTCATGAACACTTCTTCGTCCAAGTCACCATTAAGGAAAGCAGTCTTAACGTCCATCTGATGTAACTCTAAATCAAAATGAGCTACGAGGGCCATAACGATCCTTAAGGAATCTTTTCGAGAGACAGGTGAAAACGTCTCTTGATAATCAATTCCCTCTTTCTGAGTGTAACCTTTCGCAACCAATCTTGCTTTATATCGTTCAACGTTACCATTCGGATCTAGTTTTGTTTTGAACACCCATTTACATCCTACGGCTTTTGCACCGCTAGGTAATTCAACCAAATCCCAAACGTCGTTTTTCTTCATGGATTCAAGCTCGTCAATCATGGCTTTAGTCCATTCAGAAGACTGATCACTGCTAATGGCTTCTTTATAAGAGTTAGGATAGGTAAGCTTTCCAGTATGCACATCTGCTTCAGTAAGGAAGGTAACGTAATCATCAAAATTAGTAGGTCGTCTAGACCTTGATGACCTTCGAAGCGGGTTTTCAGGTTCAGCATTGTCATGGTGATGAGTGTCTGATGGGTCTTCATTAGCTGGTTTGTGAAGATCTGGCAGCGGAGGTGTTGGTGTAGTGACGTTAGAGATAGAATTGGCATTGGGTACAAGAGGAATTATCGGAGTTGTTGTAAGCGACAAATGTGTCTCCCCGCATCATGTATTTCTTGGAATTCTTCATAAGGATTTACATTACTCCCACTGACCTTGAAATTTTCTAGAAATGCTGCACGCTTAGTTTCCACAATACGAGTGACATGGGAAGGACAATAGAATCTATAACCCTTAGAGTTCTCGGGATACCCGATAAAGAAACAACTGACGGTCTTCATGTCAAGTTTACGTAAGAAAGGGTTATATAACTTAGCTTCGGCAAGACAGCCCCATACTTTCATATATCTAACACTCGGTTTCCTACCTGTCCAAAGTTCGCAAGGAGTTTTGGGGACATGTAACATCCCGGACCTAGGGCTCAAAATTTTTAGCGTCTAAAAATTATTATAACAATAAAATAAAAATGAACAAACGAATACGAAGCCGAGCCAATGAGTTACGTAATTATTTTGACAAAGGAAATAATATTATACGCGTTACGCGACCGAACCGACACCCGATAACGAACCTAAACCCGGACCCGAACCAGACATGGTGAGTCACCAAGGGAGGACACTTGTCCTCCCCTTGTGGTGACAACTCACCTCATTAAACCATCAAAGGTTGATGGTTTTATTAGAAACCATCAACATTAACCCATTTAAAACCCCAAACCCACTCCTCATTTGTCTGCTTTGTCTAAAACTCGCACACACATGTCAACTTAGAGTGAGGGAGCCGAACAGAGAGAGAAAGCAGCCGGAGGAGGACCTCCGGCCACCGTCCACGGCGGCACAACCCCAACCACCTTCAACCACCCCAAACCTCCTATTATATACACCCGATTATCTAGAGAGGGATAGAAACAGGAGAGAGAGAGCCGAGCAGAGAGATAGAGACACGAGAGAGAGAGAGGGATCAGCAGAGTAGGAAGAGGGACACAGAGGAGGAAGAAGACGCCGGCGGTTGGTTCCGACAGAAAAAGCAACCGCGGCGGCGGCGGTCTGCTAGGGTTCAGGTTAGGGGTCTGATTAGTGTGGTAAGATTATTAATCCTTGTTATTTTCTCTTGAACAATATCGATTGGGCTTTTGATAGTGTTGATTAGACTGGTGATGATTTGAGATGGTCTTATGGTGGGTCGCTGTAGCAGTAATGATGGCGTATGGTGGTAATTCAGTTGGTTTAGGTGAGGGTTGTCAGGCCGTGGTGATGTTATCAGAAGTACAGCGGCGGCGACGGCGGTTATTGGTAACCATGGTAGAGTTGAGTGATTGTTAGGTGGGATGTTTGATGATTGGATAGTGACAATAATGATGATGATGGTCATGGTTGTAAGGAATGGTGATGACAAGGTGTAGTGGGGGTCGCGGGTCTTGGAGATGGTTCGATGCAATACAGTAGTAACAGCAAGGGATATTATGGGTCAAGGGTGCTGACCGATCAATGGTCAACTCTGGTCAACTGACCAGTCAACGTAGTCAAACCGGAGGCGTGTCGAGAGGTATAAAGCGAGAACCCGAACCTTCTTAGTATTGGTATTAGTATTATTATTGCTAAGCGGACAAGCACGTGTGGGACAATGCCGAGCTATTAAACTAGACCCGACTTGACTAGACTAATAGATTATATACGTATGTATGTGTATATGAGAAACCAATAATAACTATTAAGGCAAGAAGATAATTGACTATGCTTGAAACCTCGGACATTACACGAATAATATAACTATTATAATATCAAGAGGCGATGAACTTGGATAAACTAGTGTCATAGACAACCTAATAATTATATGACTTATGGTGATAGTCTAGACATAAACTCTTGAGCGGATGTTAAGGACATGCGGATGGTATTGATATGGACCCGGACACTTAAGCATACGTAACCCAACCATGCGAATACATGAGGACATGGATAACTTGACATTGTAGGAATTATTGTAAAACAGACTATAAGGACTTTAGATGACCATATGAAAATTACCATAACTAGTGAATCGACACTTGGAACTTGGAAGACTATATAAACATTATGACATAGACTTTGGTTATCTAGTTACTAGTACGACTTGAGTATTAAATACAAATAGAACACAAGATAATATAACTTGACAATTAGAAATGGGATAAAGAACCTAGATGTGCCCACACGTGTAACCGCAATATTGGTTACACGCGCTAATACTTGTGCTCATAATAGGACTCGGCATATGATGCATAGACAGGCTCAGGGCATCGAATACCATAATTATGCAACCAGAGGTGAGTTCGTGTACCATTCCCCTTTTTCGTGTTTTAACTGTTTTGGGGTGAATGCATGCTTCCTTTTTATAAACTGTTGTGATGTGACAAGATACTAGCTGCCGGATTATACTGACACTCATTAACTCAGAGGTGAGCCGCTTAATATATGGGTAGTACTACTTGGGGACACCCCCACGCATAGTGGACCCGGGACTAGGGGCCCGGGAAACCCTCCACTGAGGCCTGCGGACCGTTGCGGTATATATTATGCCTTGTAGATCTATAATGGCAGTAGATAGATCTAGTGTTAGGGTTGAGGGGTCGCTTCTACATCACGTGTGTTGAACTGTGTAAACTTGTTTTGAACTGTTAAACTGTTTTAGATTTACTTAACTACTTACACGGACTCTGATGTGTCGTAAAACACATCTAATTTCCTATGCATTTTGTAGTCATTTTCTGGTCTTTTTATTAGTATTTTTATTAGTTTTAGGCTTGTACTTGTCTATTTAATTTATTTTAGCGTTTTATTAGATTTTTATTAGTGTTGTGTCATTTTTTAGTATTTATGTATTTATTTTATATTTTGTAGGTGTTCACAGACTTTGGAGCGTAAACGAGAAATTTTGGTTGAGCCAAGAACAACCGAGCCAGGAATATGGAGTAATAATAATAATAATAATAATAATAATAATATTAATGAAAATAATATAATAATAATAACAATAAAAAAAAAGGAGTTGACTTGGGCTCGTGGCCCAAGCCAATCAAACCAAATCACACTTTACAAAAACAAAGTCGGTGCATGATTTTTTTTTTTAACGGCAAAAACGCTTTATATATATATATATATAAAGAGCCAGCAAGGGGCTGGGAAAGAAACAGACACCAAAAATTACAACCGACACCAAAGCAGGCCGAAGCCCAATATTTTGGAATTCGACGGCACAATATTTTGAGAGGAATATAATTAATTCATTCGACTTCGAAAAACAGAAAAAAAAAAAGAAGAGCGAACAGGAGGAATTTTAGAAGGCAGTAGAGGAGAAAAGGTCCCGGGTACGTTAAAGATCAATATTCAAGGAGCCTCGGGTTTGGTTTAGTTTTCGCTTTATATTTTTATAGACATGATCAACACTATTTTTAGTTATTTTGTGATGATGTTTTTAAATATTATGAGCTAAACCTTTTATTGGTGACTTGGGATGATGAACTAGAGTTTGGTTTTTAATTAAAGACTTATGTTTTCCGTTTTGGATGTGTTGGGTTACATGATTTAGTTTTTATGTTTGATATTGAATATTTGTGTACTAGTGCTTTTTGAGTTGATTACTTGTTTGTTGGTTTTGATGTTCTAGGCATATAGGAATATCCCCTAGATCTAGAAATCATTCTAGTTTGATTAACTTTTGTTGTTGAGCTAGTTCTTGCAGTTAGGAATAGCGCAAGTTTAACAGGTTTTTAAGGTCAATTAGCTAAGGTGTGCAATCCCTTCCCGAAGGTTAGGAATATAATTCGGGATTGCTAGGTTGACTAACTAGGCATTGTTTGGTAGTTTGGTTATCGCTAGGGCGAGACCGGTTACTTATTCGTGTTTAGAGTTTTCCTTGGATTTCATTCGTATTAGTTAAGTCTGCTTCGCAGTTTGGGAGTTTTCGATCCAAGAGTGGTTGATTAAAGGATTACTGTGGGATTTGGTTTCGCTGGGGCGATCCACTTTCATTTTAGCATCTCAATACTTGTCCCGCCTTGAGTCTAGTCGACTATCCTTGACAGGAGGTTTATTAGGTGAGAACAGGGTCTCCAACCGGATTACATAAGTCAGCTTTTATAACCAGAGTCTAGGGATTCTACCCAAGTTACCAGTCTTCTCCTCACTAGAGTTCCAAACCAGTTCGTCAGCTTTCGTTTATTTTCAGTTTCTTAGTTTAATTAGTAATTTAGTTTTAATTAATTTATTTTAGTTATTAGTTTAACCCCCAAATATAAGTATTTATTTATTTAGGCTAGTATTCGGTAGAGGTTGTGATCTAGAGTTGCATTTGCGTCTTTGGGTTCGATACTCGGTCTTATCTGTTCACTGCTTTGCGACCGGTACACTTGCCGTGCGTGTGTAGTTTTTAGGTGAGTCGTTTTAATTAGAACTTGTGTTATTTATATATATACATTTACACACATCAGACTCACCAGCGTAATTGCTGACCCAAACTCTTTTAAGCATGTGTTCAGGTACTGCAGACGGATGGATGGCAATGCGAGGTATATGCAAGTTAGATGTGGACTAGAGGTTATCATGATAGAAGATTCGGACTATAAGTGTTGCGGACTAGAGCTTCTAGAGTTATGGACATGTAGAGAACGGATTGACTAGTGGATAACAACCCGCCAGCTGCTTCGACGACCGCCGCGTTTCGTCCCTGCATAAATATTAGTCTATTTATTTATAGTTATAATTATATCTTGTATTTGTATTATTTTAAGACTAGAAATTGTAAAAACAATAAATATTAGTTATCGTTGCTTCCTTTGTGCAAGTCTGTTACCAAACTGTCGTTTCGACCAGGCCCCTCCTGGTCGGGTTGTTACAGTTGGTATCAGAGCAACGGTTGTGACGAAATAGGATATCTCCAAATATCCTACACCACACCAGGAAAACTTAGAGAACTTAGTGTTTAAGGCTCTAAGACTACCTAGCTAGGGAATGCCTTGAAATTACATAAGATTGACCGGAATAAGAAATGAAATAAGTCGAGACTCGAGTACCTGAACACACTAGAATGCTTACAGGGATTTAGAACCAGTGGGACCAGTATACAAGCTTTGAGTGATACGTGAATGATGACTACGACGGAGATTACTAGAATAGTTTCGTGAGGTAAATTGACGATTACATTTGACGTCATGTAATTGTGAATTTACAGGCTCGAAAAAGTTCTAAGAAATCCGAAGAGTCGCCGGAGTGGTAAGTATTAACCACGACAACCGTAGAATTATGTAGGAAAATGGACAGTGATATAGTCGTAACCAAATACGTGATATGCCTATATGACTAGAATCGACATATTTTGCGACTGGACATGTTTTAAAAATAGTATACATACGTACAAGTCTCCATGACTATAGTAGTGTTTATTTTCTAAACATTTATATATGCATAACTATTAGCAAATTATATTATGGTTGACTAACTTTTCGTGTATAAGATGTGAGCTAACCATAGAATCCAGGTACCTCGTCAAAACTTGGCGCCACAGTTGGAAAGAACCCAAAATACCAAAGTGAACTTCAGTCAACCAAGCCAATGGATAATCCGATAAGTTTATTTTTTCAACCAAATAAGTGTTGTCAATCGTATGACTAGTTATATATTAGACGATTCATGATTATGTACAGGTTAAGTTTTGTGTTACCTATTAGACAAAGATAAGAGATTAAAACCATTGATTTCTAGGATGTTTCATTTAGACTTGATTAATATCGTTTTTTGCAAATTTTAGTTAAGTATAGTGTATTGGATCCGTAACCACATGACAGGTTTTAAGGATTTGAAGACATCAATCGGAAGGGCGGAAACCTAAGTTCAAGATTTTTTCACCCACTATAATTATAAAGCATTCGCCAAATAAACTATGATTGAAGCTACATGAGGTAAACGTAGACAATAGTATATGTTCCATCCTTTTAATATTCTAGATTAATTTCAAAACTTTGGGATTAGATCCGTAACATTCTAATATAGCGACGAGAAATCTTTACGAAATCTGTTATAATTGGATAGGTAGGCTTCAACGGGGAGAGTAAACCCGGATACGATGATACATACGCTTATCTCGATAATTCTAAGATTCAATGAGACCATTATAGTTTACAAATGTTTCTAGCAAGATAAGTTTTGACCAACATAGCAAACGACCCGGAAGGTTCATTTTACCCGCTAAACCGATAGGTTTTACTTTGTAACCAAATAGTTATTGTTTACTATATGATTGTGCGCCTATGTAAGTTGAACCTAGTGTTAATATCTTTTGACCAAATAGACCAAAAGTTAGAAATTAAACCAATGATTACTAGGTCATGCTATTCGAGCTCGATTTATATCGGTCTCTGCAGATTTTAGATAAATATAGTATATTGGATTTATGATCACCTAACAGGTCGAAGAGATGATTCCTAAGTATCAAATAGAATACGGATAAACCACGCTAAAGGATGTTGGTACACCGTGGATACTATAACTAGGCGACTCGAAGAGACTAAGATTGAACACTACATGAGGTATTTGTAAGGTTTAATATGTATTCTACCACTTTGATACCTATGATGTCTTTAGATTATTGCCCAAAACCTTTGGATTAGTTCCGAAACATTCTAATGTGGAGAAGAGTTATCGGTATGAAACATGTTAGAATTTGATACGATAGGATCTAACGGGGGAGCGAATACATTTTATGATAACCATTATAAGAAATAAGAAAACACGGTCAAAGTTTTATAGGAAAAATCTTTGGAGATAACAACACGACCATATTAAAAGCTAAAGTTTAAGATATCAAGGAAATGCGGTGCACTAATAGTATGTTTAAGAGCAATTTAATGCGCTTGGATGGCTAATTTCTGCATGTTTCTTGACAATTAGCCACAATACCTTACATCACACATCGTAGAAACCTTGAAAGGTTTAAGAATTCAACGATATAGCCGATGGTATAGATAGGATTAACCTCAGTATCAGGCATAAAACTTGAGAGAATAGTATACAACTCTAAGAACATAGTCTTATATAAAGATCCCAATTTTGGTAAGTTAACCTACACGGAAACATAAATTTTTTTAGGACTCGTAACTTTCAAAACACACAGGATTTTTTTTTTCTACAGTTACGTTTACAAATATGCTTTCTGTCAAGTTTTTGGGGAGATTTTCAGTACATTTACGAGGTATCATTGGTGTGGTGGGTTAGCTGCGGTACACCCTATATATAAACACCAGTGGTGCATCAAAAATAAAACTGAGAATCAAACCAAAAATAAACTGTAACCTGTCGAATGAATAAACCATTTGTTTTAAAACTTGAACATTGCGTGAAGCTTAGCGTAGAACCGCTTAAATTACGAATGAGTTTGAAGAAATTGTCATGTACGCACGGGCGTGTAGATCCGAATGTTGAATCCGAGTATGGAGTATACTGGATTGCAACGATAGATAGCTCGAAAATAATTCCGAGGACGGAATTCCATTCACGGGGGGAGAATATAACATCCCAGACCTAGGGCTCAAAATTTTTAGCGTCTAAAAATTATTATAACAATAAAATAAAAATGAACAAACGAATACGAAGCCGAGCCAATGAGTTACGTAAGTTTGCCATCCTTAGATCCTATCTTATAACAATAAAATAAAAATGAACAAACGAATCGAAATCAAGAGAGGGTAATACCCCATCCTTCACGAGTCCGGTTAACCTTTCTCGTGATATGTGGCCTAAACGTTGATGCCACAACATGGATGAAGTTTCTAAGTCTCTCTTGCGTTTCTTCTTTGTTAGTAATTCATTAACATTATATGATAACAAAGACTTGGAAAAATCATCATCTAGTTCTAGCTTATAGAGACCACCATCCAGAAAACCATGACCATACACTTGGGAATCATAAGTAATCGTAAGTTTGCCATGACCGTGAGAAACGTCAAAACCATCCATGTCTAACTTAGGTCCAGATACAAGATTCCGAGTAATCTTAGGAATATATAAGGTATCATAAAGAACAATACATAAACCGGTTTTGAATTTTAATTCTAATGTTCCCACGACTTCGACAATAAGTGACTTTCCATTCCTAACATTAAGTGTTCTTTGGTTTCTTGTCAGCTTTTGGATCGTACGGAATCCCTGAAGAGAATTGGTCACATGGACCATAGAACCAGAGTCAAACCACCAAGTGTTAGATGGAACATTTAAGTTAAAGGACTCAAGTATCATAAGTAGATGATTACCTTTCTTAGTTAGCCACTCCTTAAAATCATAGCAGTCCTTCTGCTTATGTCGTTCTTTCTTACAGAACTTGCAGAGGAACTTACCTTTGGAGTTCTTATGGCTAGATGAGGCACTTGCTTCATTCCTCTGGGTGTTTTAACATTATGATTCTTGTTAGATTGTCTCTTCCTCTTCTTTGGATTAGCGGTGGTAAGGTAAGCAACTTCATGTTTCTCCAGATGCATCCGTTCTTCCTCTTGCACACACATAGCGATCAACTCCTGCATTGTCCACTTTTCTTTCTGTGTGTTGTAGTTGATCTTGAAAGCATCATAAGCAGAGGGTAGAGAAGTCATGATGAAATGCACCAGGAAACCGTCACTAATCTCCATTTCTAAACCCTTAAGCTTATGGGCCATATCGTTCATGGACATAATGTGCTCACGAATACCGCTCCTCCCGTCATACTTAGTTGTCACGAGTTTCATAAAAAGAGTGGAAGCATGCGCTTTTGAGGTTCCTTTGAACTGATCCTCCACAAAAGCCAGATATTCTTTAGCAACCTTAGAATCTGGAATAAATCCTCTAATAGGCATGCTGATGGAATTCTTAATGAACATGAGAAACATACGGTTGCATCTCTCCCAGTTCTCATGCACCAGTTTATTAGCAGCGGTGCTTTCGTCAGTGAGTTAGGGAGGAGCATCCTCTCTCAGTGCGTAATCGAAATCCAGTAATGCCAAAGTTAACATAAGCGAATCTTTCCAGGCAGCATAGTTATCACCAGTTAAGGTAGCGATGCCGCAGTTGGGAGCTAATAGTGGAAAAGATGAGAATAGTAAGATACAACATTAGAGAAGAACTTATAATGATCTAAGGGGGCAACTAATTATCTAAGGCAGGTAGGACGAAGACCATTTTACTAATGAAGCTGTGATAACTATTCATAAAACCAAAAAACATAAGTTACTTAAATACAATGCTCTAGCTTTGGCTATACGCTATTTATTTAAGTATTAAATTTGCCGACAGTGAATGTAACCCATCACCTTTGGGCAGAAGTGAAACATTCAAAGTCCTAATGCAATATGCTCAGTTCACTAACATAATCTGTTACACATCACCTTTGGGCAGAAGTGAAACCTTATGGCACTTATGTGAACGAGCTACAATGCTTAACGAGATCTATATAACCACCTAATGTGACACATCACCTTTGGGCAGAAGTGACACCTCAAATGTTATTTCAAGTTAAGCAATGTCTAAGTAATGATAAAACTGATACGTTAGGTTTTATCAAAATAATTTCATTAGTTAACGATAAACCTCCCGTTAGTGCATATTGAAACCCACAGAATCTTCTCTGGGGGTGCGGGGGGCATGCCCCCCTGCATTTGGACCCCTTGATTTTATATATGTTTCCGTATTAATGGGTTCGTATTTGCTGAAAAAATAAGTGGGTTTTCGCTAATGACATAATGGTTCGTAAATAACTTAATGCTCGGAAACAGAAAACTTGGTCGGACACTCTTATGGGTCGAACACTCTTTATGAGGTCGAACACTCTTTATGGTCGAACTCAGGCTGATGAGGTCGAACTCAGGCCGATGAGGTCGAACTCAGGCTGTTGAGGTCGAACTCAGGCTGATGAGGTCGAACTCAGGCTGATTAGGTCGAACTCAGGCTGATTAGGTCGAACTCAGGCTGATGAGGTCGAACTCAGGCTGATGAGGTCGAACTCAGGCTGATGAGGTTGAACTCAGGCTGATGAGGTCGAACTCAGGCTGATGAGGTCGAACTCAGGCTGATGAGGTCGAACTCAGGCTGATGAGGTCCAACTCAGGCTGATGAGGTCGAACTCAGGCTGATGAGGTCGAACTCAGGCTAATGAGGTCAAACTCTCTTTATGAGGTCGAACTCTCTTTATAAGGTCGAACTCAGGCTAATGAGGTCGAACTCTTTTTATGGCTTCGTGAGCAAGTTTCTGTTGAGCTAATTTAGGAACCAATATTATCTCTTAATTTTAATTAGGATTCTTTTAGGTTGTTGCCATATTTTAGGGGATAAATCTTTATCCTAAATTTTAGCAAACAACAATCAATCCTAATTATTAAGCAAAACGTAATCAAAATTTCGGTTTTCATCATGCATTCTAAGAACACCTAAACCGAAACTAAGAACATTATCATAAAAAAAACACCTTAACAGGAATCATAATCCTCGAACGTTAATAGATTTTAAATAAAACATCGTTTCATAATACGGCTGTAAGGGTTTTCAGCCGAAAGCCTTTTAATCTGATTTTCAGGTTTCATAATTCGTTTTCCGATTTGATTCCGAAACTAATGGAACTAACAAAATCGATCATGAGCAACATTGCTATGATACCACATGTTGCATCAATTTTGTTAGTAAGTAATGGAAAACACATAAGAATGTACCTGAGAGATTCGTGAGACCTGCTACTGATGCTGAAAACGTTGAGGTCGACATAACTGTCAGTCTGTTCGAGTTCCTTTTAGGGTATGCAGTTATGATGGTTAATGATCCTTCACAGAATCGTTATGGGAGAGAGAGTAGAGGGACGAATTCTAAGAGGTGTTATGTGACGCCCACACCCAGATAAGGATGCACCATGCACAATTGATACCAACTTACAACAGAAACACTTATTTTATTAGCATAAACTGCAAGGTACAAGAGTTGGAAACTTAAAAGTACAAACTTCAACAACTATTCTTGACCGGCAATATACGTCATCAAAACACACGAGCTAGCATATCCTATTCCATTGATCATATAGCTTTCTGATAAACAGCATGTACAAGCACTAGCCTTCACTACCTGCGACACATGCTTAAAACGACGTCAGACAATGCTGGTGAGTTCATGAATATACACAAGTTGTAAAACACATCATTTCATCATTCATGACTTGTACCCGCCCATGTCATAACCCAATGTCACTCCACACCCTCACTGGGTGTCTCCCTCACCGGGCCTGTGACAGTCACTCCACACCCTCACTAGGTGCCTCCCTCACCGGGCCTGTGACTAACATCTCATACAAGTAAATGCCCATTACACACAGGTGTAATACCGACAAATCCCACCGTAGTGGCACGTATAAGGGTTCCACAAATATCATGTGTATGAATGCTCAAATTTAGATTATATACATGCGTACTAACAGTCATGAGTGCAATATTAACAATTACCAGTTTGGACAAGCATGCTCACGTTTGAAAACATTCATAGAACTCACCTGTTTCACAGTTGCTTAACACTTGTTATTCCAATCGGGTACTACCTCAGGGTCCTGATACAATTACATTATTCTAGGTTAGGTAATGGTTCACCTAACTAGTTATTATCATGGTTGGATATTGGTTAACGCTGCCTTGTTTAAACATGGGTGATCAGTCCATGCTTAACTAAGGCTAGGCTATCCACTACCCACCCCTAATAATAATTCTAATACCTAAAATAATAATGATAATACTAAACTACTACTAACCCTACCAATAAAAATAATAATTGACAAAGCATAACTTAAACGAGAGCATACCTCTAACTATCTATGGCAAGATGATGCCGAGTCTCCCTACTCGAGCTCCTACTAGTGCTCTAAAATTGACTAATAACAACATCCAACGGGGTATCGTAGGCTAAGGATTCTCTTATACTAGAGTGTTCCCAAAATTTTTGGTGTAACTTAGAATAACTACTGCTGGGCCCTATTTATAAAGAGGATTGGACGGTGGATAATCTCATTTGGTCGATGTGGGATAGTAGTCAAGCAAGCACACATAGGCCTCAATTTCCTTGTAATATTCGATGTGGGATAACTTCTCACTACCTCGCTGTGGATATATTAATGCTACTCTCCTTTGCTATTTTTACGTTTTATATGAATGTATTGTTATTATTATTAGTAATTATTATTATATTATCATAATTAATTCAGCTGCTTCACTCGTTTAGCTCGTATAACTTCTAAAATATAATGTTTTATGAACGTTCAAATATACTCTTAAGACGAGATAATTTTTATCTACGCTTTGACATAAGTTTCATTAAAATAGAGTAGGGTCAACTATAATATTTTTTTTGTTAATCTAACTAAATGGTCTCTTATAATACTATTGGCTCGATTAGATTCTTATATATCAAATAATCATGCTATTCACGCCTAAACCATATAATACACACGGCATAAATTTCATAAACATTTCTATTTTATTTGATCACAAAATGGGGTGTTACAACTCTCCCCACCTTGTAGAAATTTCGTCCGCGAAATTTAGGTGAAGAGGTATGGGTATTTCTGTTTCATCTCATCCTCTTTTTCCATGTTTCTTCAGGTCCTCTCCTTGCATCCCACTTGACTCGCACTAGCGGAAACTCTCTATTTCTTAATTTCTTCACTCGTCGATCTACGATTTGAATGGGACGCTCCGTGAAATTCAACTTGTCGTTAATCTGGACTTCTTGCCAAGGCATTTTTAGTGACTCGTCTGCCAAACACTTTCTTAGGTTGGACACGTGAAAGGTGTCATGGATTCCTTGTAATTCTTCTGGCAGTTTTAACTTATATGCTACTGGGCCAATTCTTTCGGTTATCTCAAATGGTCCAATATATCGTGGACTCAACTTTCCTTTCTTTCTGAAACGAATAATGCCTTTCCAAGGCGAAACCTTAAGTAGTACCTTGTCACCAACTTGAAATTCTAAGGGTCTCCTTCGTCTGTCGGCTTAACTTTTCTGTCTATCTCTTGCAGCTTTCATCCGTTCTCAAATTTGTACTATTTTATTGGTAGTTTCTTCGATGATCTCCGGTCCAGCTAAGGGATTCCTACCAATCTCAGTCCAACAGACTGGCGAACGACACTTCCTTCCATATAAAGCCTCAAACGGAGCAGCCTTGATGCTTGAGTGATAGCTGTAGTTGTATGCGAACTCTATTAGTGGCAAATGTTCATCCCAGTTTCCTCCAAAATCTATCACACATGCCCTGAGCATGTCTTCCAGGGTCTGTATTTTTCTTTCACTTTGCCCGTCGGTTTGTGGGTGGTATGCCGTACTCAAATTAACTTTTGTTCCCAATTCCTTTCGGAAGCTTTTCCAAAATCTTGAGGTAAAACAGCTATCCCTATCGGATATGATGGATATAGGTACACCATGACGAGTGAAATTTCCTTGACATAAATCCTTGCTAACTTTTCCACCTTATAATCTTCCCGTACGGGTAAGAAATGAGCAGACTTGGTTAGGCGATCTACTATAACCCAAATGGCATCATGCCCAGACTTAGTTCGTGGAAGTTTGGTGATAAAATCCATTGTTATCATCTCCCATTTCCATTCAGGGATTTCAGGTTGTATTGAACATCCTGCAGGTTTCTGATGCTCTGTTTTAACTTGTGAGCACGTCAGACATTTCTCCACATACTTAGCTATTGATACTTTCATGCCTGGCCACCAATATTCACTCCGAATATTCTTATACATCTTTGTACTACCCGGGTGCATTGTATACTTAGATCTATGCGCTTCTTCCATCACCCTATCCCTTAGTCCTCCCATAATGGGTATCCAGATCCTGTTGTGGAATCTTAATATTCCATCTCTCCCTTTAACGAGGAGTTCTTGTTTTCCTACCATTCTTTCTTTATTAATCTGACCACCGACCAATGCTTGTGCCTGTGCATCTTTGATTTGCTCCATTAAACTAATTCTCACTTCAATCCTTGATGCACGTATTCTTAGAGGCTTTGTTATGTCCTTACGACTAAGGGCATCCGCCACTACATTAGCCTTTCCGGGATGGTAACGAATTTCACAATCATAGTCATTCAACAACTCCATCCATCTTCTCTGTCTCATGTTTAACATCTTTTGTTCAAAGATGTACTTAAGGCTCTGATGATCAGTGTAAATCACACACCTCGTACCATATAAGTAATGTCTCCATATCTTGAGGGCAAATACTACTGCTCCCAGTTCTAAATCATGGGTGGTGTAATTCCTTTCATGAATTTTAATTGTCGAGATGCATAGGCAATAACTTTTCCTCTTTGCATCAACACACACCCTAATCCATAGTGTGAAGCATCACAATATACTACAAAATCTTCAGTACCCTCGGGTAGTGCTAGTACTGGAGCACTAGATAGCTTCATCTTCAGAAGATTAAAAGCCTCTTCTTGCTTGCTACTCCAGACAAATGGCGTATTCTTCTGAGTCAAACTTGTCAGTGGCACCGCTATCTTAGAAAAATTCTGAATAAACCTTCTATAGTACCCAGCTAAGCCTAAGAAACGTCGAATCTCTGTAGGGCTCTTTGGTGTCTCCCAATTCTTAATTACTCCAATCTTTGCAGGATCCACTTGTATGCCCATTTCGTTAACCACGTGCCCTAAAAATTGGACTTCCCTAGTCCAGAATTCACACTTACTGAACTTGGCATAAAGTTTCTCTTCCTTCAATAACTTAAGAATGGCGTGGAGATGTTCTTCGTGAGCTTCTCTACTCTTGGAGTAAATAAGGATGTCATCTATGAATACGATTACAAACTGATCCAAGTGTGGCTTGCAGACTTGGTTCATAAGGTCCATGAAAGCGGCTGGCGCATTAGTAAGTCCGAAAGGCATAACTAGGAATTCATAGTGACCATATCTTGTTCTAAAGGCAGTCTTTGGTATGTCTTCTTCTTTCACCTTCAGCTGATGGTATCCCGACCTTAAGTCTATCTTCGAAAAGTAACTTGCACCTTGTAATTGATCAAACAGATCATCGATCCTTGGGAGGGGATATCGATTCTTTATGGTGATCTTGTTCAGGTCTCTATAATCAATACACATTCTCATTGAACCATCCTTTTTCTTGACAAAGAGAATAGGTGCTCCCCAGGGCGACGTGCTAGGACGTATGAATCCTTTGTCTAATAACTCTTGGAGCTGGGTTTTTAACTCTTTCATTTCAGTCGGGGCGAGGCGGTACGGGGCTTTAGCAATAGGGGTTGCTCCCGGAATCAAGTCTATCCTAAACTCAATTTGTCTATCAGGTGGTAGTCCTGAAAGATCTTTAGGGAATACCTCAGGAAATTCGGACACTACTGGTATCTCTTCAAGCTTCTCTTCCTCCTTAGTTTCCAAGGCATACACTAGGTAAGCTAGATGGCCTTTCTGAATACACTTAGATGCTTTTATGCTGGTAATGAAACTTATGGGTTTACTAGGTTTTTCCCCATGAATTATCACGGTTTTCCCCTGAGGGTCCTTAATTCGGATTTGCTTCTTATCGCACAATATCTGAGCTGGCGATTGGCTAACCAGTCCATTCCTATTACTACATCAAATTCTCCAAGTTTCATCGGCAACAGGTCTATAGGTAATGAAGTATTATTAACCAGGATAGTACAATCCTTAATAACATCAATAATTTCCTCTTCCCTTCCATCCGCTAATTCTACTATAAAGGGTTTATCTAACTTACTGGGAATTTGATTAATCAAAACTCTAAATTGCTCAGATATAAAACTTTTATTAGCACCAGTATCAAACAATACCTTAGCATAGAAGTTGTTTAGGAAAAATGTACCTGTTATAACCTCTGGGTTGATGCGAGCTTCTTCGGTGTTCAAAACAAAGGCTCTCCCTCTTCCCCTATTGGGTTCTTCCTTTTTCTTAGGACAGTTTTCAATGTAATGGCCCGTCTCTCCACAGTTAAAACATGCACGAGGCTCTTTACACTCCCGAATGTGATGTCCTTGTTTCCTACAATTTCTACAGAACAGTGGATTACATGGACCAAAATGCCCCTTTCCACACGTTGAGCACCTAGGTGGGGGTCCCCGTTGCCTCTTATTATCCCTGTTGTTAGTCTTCCTCTGGTCTTGGGAGTTGTCCCATTTCCTTTTTGGAGTAGGGTCTGGGGTTTTCTTCTGTTGTATCTCAGCAGCGATGGTTGCCCCGGCTTCTACTGCTTCCGAATAGGTGGTCGGTTTGGTTGCCTTGATAAATGTGCGGTATTCTGAAGGTAGTCCACAAACAAACCTCCTAATACGATTTTCCTCTGTGGTTACCTGATGAGGCACCAATCTGGACATTTCATTGAACCTGGTGACATATTCCCGATAAGTCTTATCTCCGAGCTTAAGGTGTAGAAATTCCATTTCAATCCTGTCCGTTTCACTTGGTGGACAGAAATATTGTGAAAAGAGTTCAGAGAATTCCTTCCAACTTACTCGCTGAACTAGATCCTCACCTTTGGTTTGCTTTTGTATCCTCCACCAAAACAAGGCTTCAGATTTGAACAGGTGAACAGCAAACCTAACTTTATTCCTTTCATGACAATCACTAACATCTAGAATGGCTTCTACTTCACTTAGCCATTCATGTGCCTCAATAGCACCTTTCTTCCCATCAAAGGTAGGAGGGTTACAGGAGATAAAGGTCTTATAGTTGCATTCTCTACTGATTTCTGCTTCGCTAGCCTTAGCTATCTTAAGATCACCCGTCTTCTCTTCTTGTCGAGGTTTTTCTTGCAGAGTTGGTGTGTGTGCGATGCTTCTTTCAGATTGAACAGGCCTTTCAGAATACGGACGTTCATGTCCCCGTGCGTTGGCAAGAATTTCCGCGACTCGCACTGCTATTCGATCAATTACATCATCTCCTACGTTTACGGGTTCACTATGACGAGCGGATTCAACCGGTGGTTCAGATTGACGACCATGATTATTGGATGATCCATTCGACATTTTCTAGGTTTCCAAGAAAATACTACTTCAATATTTTGTTCATATATAAACAACTACAATAGCTACTTCACATAATATACGTAATACAATCACGTTTCCAAATATAGCACATATATAGACACACAAGTCCATTGCCCTCACTGGGCTTTTACCTCAGCTAGTTCTTGCTAAGGTCTCGTGTCCTAAACATTTACATTTCCAATTCTCTGGTATTTTACATCCTACTTAATTATTCAAACTTCTATACTTAATTAAGGTCGTACTAAACCTTATCCATAACATCTACATCATAACCAACAGTAGTAAGCTTAGGAATGAAATCAGGTCTTTCTTATTCTAGGCATCCTTATCCATAAAAGTTAATTCAAGTATAAAACTTAAATTAGGCAGTCCTAATCTCGAAGGTTAAAGCCTAGGTATCGCTACTAAATACCTAATTCGCTAAAACCTTTGGCTCTGATACCAACTGTGACGCCCACACCCAGATAAGGATGCACCATGCACAATTGATACCAACTTACAACAGAAACACTTATTTTATTAGCATAAACTGCAAGGTACAAGAGTTGGAAACTTAAAAGTACAAACTTCAACAACTATTCTTAACCGGCAATATACGTCATCAAAACACACGAGCTAGCATATCCTATTCCATTGATCATATAGCTTTCTGATAAACAGCATGTACAAGCACTAGCCTTCACTACCTGCGACACATGCTTAAAACGACGTCAGACAATGCTGGTGAGTTCATGAATATACACAAGTTGTAAAACACATCATTTCATCATTCATGACTTGTACCCGCCCATGTCATAACCCAATGTCACTCCACACCCTCACTGGGTGTCTCCCTCACCGGGCCTGTGACAGTCACTCCACACCCTCACTAGGTGCCTCCCTCACCGGGCCTGTGACTAACATCTCATACAAGTAAATGCCCATTACACACAGGTGTAATACCGACAAATCCCACCGTAGTGGCACGTATAAGGGTTCCACAAATATCATGTGTATGAATGCTCAAATTTAGATTATATACATGCGTACTAACAGTCATGAGTGCAATATTAACAATTACCAGTTTGGACAAGCATGCTCACGTTTGAAAACATTCATAGAACTCACCTGTTTCACAGTTGCATAACACTTGTTATTCCAATCGGGTACTACCTCAGGGTCCTGATACAATTACATTATTCTAGGTTAGGTAATGGTTCACCTAACTAGTTATTATCATGGTTGGATATTGGTTAACGCTGCCTTGTTTAAACATGGGTGATCAGTCCATGCTTAACTAAGGCTAGGCTATCCACTACCCACCCCTAATAATAATTCTAATACCTAAAATAATAATGATAATACTAAACTACTACTAACCCTACCAATAAAAATAATAATTGACAAAGCATAACTTAAACGAGAGCATACCTCTAACTATCTATGGCAAGATGATGCTGAGTCTCCTTACTCGAGCTCCTACTAGTGCTCTAAAATTGACTAATAACAACATCCAACGGGGTATCGTAGGCTAGGGATTCTCTTATACTAGAGTGTTCCCAAAATTTTTGGTGTAACTTAGAATAACTACTGCTGGGCCCTATTTATAAAGAGGATTGGACGGTGGATAATCTCATTTGGTCGATGTGGGATAGTAGTCAAGCAAGCACACATAGGCCTCAATTTCCTTGTAATATTCGATGTGGGATAACTTCTCACTACCTCGCTGTGGATATATTAATGCTACTCTCCTTTGCTATTTTTACGTTTTATATGAATGTATTGTTATTATTATTAGTAATTATTATTATATTATCATAATTAATTCAGCTGCTTCACTCGTTTAGCTCGTATAACTTCTAAACTATAATGTTTTATGAACGTTCAAATATACTCTTAAGACGAGATAATTTTTATCTACGCTTTGACATAAGTTTCATTAAAATAGAGTAGGGTCAACTATAATATTTTTTTTGTTAATCTAACTAAATGGTTTCTTATAATACTATTGGCTCGATTAGATTCTTATATATCAAATAATCATGCTATTCATGCCTAGACCATATAATACACACGGCATAAATTTCATAAACATTTCTATTTTATTTGATCACAAAATGGGGTGTTACATGTTATGATTGTGTTCATCATCCCTCAACCCTAGTAATCTCTTCCTATTTATGCATATCCAGGTGACACTCTAGTTAGGCCCAACTAATGACAAGTCAGTCCATCAAAGACTAGTCAGTTATGGGCTTAGAGTATTTAGCAATTGATCAAACATAATATAAATGATTATAATGGCTACACTGACAAATATACAAGACATAACGTATATTTATTCCAACAGATACCTCACGGTGAATCGAACCGACCTGAATGCAGTGATAGAACTGATTGTGGCAACGAATGTGGTGGTGGTGTGCAACGCAAACGGGAACATTGATGCGCTAGAAGGTTGATGACATTGAGAGTTTTCCTGCAGATCAAGAACATCTGAAGGATATATATGTTGGTTGATGATTAGGGTTACCGCAACCGCCTTCAAATTCTTCTGCTGAGAGTTAAAGGAAGTTGAAGTTTGAATTTCGGTTTGATGATAGGGTCGAGTACGAAATGGTACAGAAGAGTCAAATTTTTATATTATCTACCAAGGTGTCTGTGAGATGTGATGCGTCGGGAAAAACATAAACTTCTATGGGTGTGCTGGTTTAGTTCACTTCGATTATCGGTCTCAACCGAAACCAAAGTCATCGGTTATCGATCTTATTAACTTTGGTTAGATGTCGTTTTTAGTTCGTTTCAAATAACTTTCGGTAATACTAAAACCAAACTTTGGCTAAAATTGCTGCTTAGAAGTACATGAAAAGAATGTATAAATACATGAAATAGATATATAAAAGCTACATATGAATACATGAATGGTTAATTACGGTTCAGTTAATTTTGATTTGGTTTCGTTTTCTTTTTTATTTCACAATTCAATTACTGCTCACCTACAAACATTGTTAATCACATAACATATCATTTTTTTAATTAAAAACAATAGAAATAGTATACTCAAATTAAAGAGAATAAAATGCTCTATTTTATGGTGTATTTTTAAAAGAAATATTGACGTACGAAAAAGTTATCATCGTTTAAAAATCATGGAGTAGTTAGTTTATTATAAGGGGGATAAAGTTTAACTACTAACTAACTATCTAAATTTTGGATAAAAATGGAGTTAAAAGTGTAACTAAAATGAGGGTACTAAAGTGTAAGAGTGTTTGAAAGACCAATTTATCCTTATTTTATGGTTGTACCTTATGCATTAAAAGGAAAAAAAAAGTTCTCAACTTTTGGATATCTTGAACTATCTTTCTCTCATGCATTATATATAGTATAAAATTTTAAAATGTACTAGTGGGAATACTCGCGCGTTGCCGTAGGTGATTATGATTTTTTTACGCATGTTGTGTGGCCGGTTTCACGTAATATATTTTTAATACAAATTTTGTTAGACAACTAATATATCGACTAACATAGAGCAATTGAGTATAAGCCAAAGAATTGACGTAAAAAAGAGTTCATCATATAAGAATTTTCGAAACTTTTTAAACCGGGGTATCATAATTTCCATATTGAATGAGATAGTAATATAGTACTATAGTACTGGTGCCATAATCATCGTACATGAAGATCAACTGGTATCATAAGGTTTGCATGCCTCGATGATGGCGGTCATATTGGTTGACCATCATCCATCGTCGCAGTCGTTCACGTTAGTTTGGTGGTCAACAATGGTGTTTACGATTGTGGACGCCAGTGCAATACATCAATGGTTCGTATCTTTTTCTTTCATTGTATTGCTTGTGAGTATGGACACTACAGAGAAGCAAGAATGTTTTTTTTTAATAAAAACGGTGTATCCAATGTAGCAGTGAATATAAGATACTTTTCCTATGGGTTTACTTTTTTGGGTGATAAATTTTTACAAACATACGTTAGAATTTTCGGACCGGGTCGGGTCGAGTCACAAAACATATTAACAACCTACATTTCATATCAAATAACCATTATCATTAGCCTTAAATTCAAGTTTCAAAAAAGCTAAAATTGCTAAAGACGTAAAGCTCATATAAAATTTCAAGTTCATATCAAATAAGTGAATAACAATGCTACAAAAACCACAAATGACAAATAATAAATTCTGTTAAAAGTATGTGAATAAGTTGTTATAATTCAATTACTAAGTTGGGCTGATATTGAGCAGATTGTGTTCGTTTGTTATTGGGCTGGAAGTTAGCCCAGTTGTTGAGCCCATGAGAAATACAGAGGGTTCACTTGTGGTATATTTTGGTCTGGTTCATGTGAACTGGGTCATTTGTATTTGTGTTTGTTATATGTGTTTTCTCACACAGATCATTGACATGGATGATTGGTGATCGTTGGATTAAGTTGTTCGTGTCCGTTGGATCTTTATTGTTGTGGCTATATAAGCTGAAGGCTTGTACGAGTTAGGGTTTCAGCTGTTATTTTTCTTTCATCTTGTTCTCAGTTCTCTCTGTTATTATTAGGGTTTCATAGGTTTGTATGTTGGTTTATTAGTTTGTTCTTTGTATTGTTATCATCTTGATCTGCTGATCTTTGTAATCAGCAGATCTCTGTGTATTGTACTCTCAGTTTATTGATCTCAGTTATTGCTGAGATCTATTGGGTATTTGGGGGGTAAATTTCTGGTTTGGGTTAATAAGAGTTTTGTCACCGTTTTGTCGCGTACATTCTTGTGTTGTTATTATTGTAGTTTGTGTTTGCTCTTTTCTGTTTTGTATTGTATGGAACCCTAAAATTCTACATGGTATCAGAGCTTCTAGGCTCTTGATCTTGTTTTTTTGTTTTGTCTTCCGCTGTATAAGATCAAGGATCTGGTCTGATTTATAGATCTGGTCCTAGATCTTAAGATTTGTTAATAAGTCTTAACAGATCTGGTTTTGGTTTTGAAGGATCTGATCTAGTTTATAGATCTGGTACTTCTTTGTATTTAGTAGTGATAGATCTGATCTTTGTAGATCTTGTCTATTACTTGTATCTGGTATTGTTTGTAGATCTAGGTTCTTTGTCAACCATTGTTGGCTGGAGGCTTTGGATCTTGGTTCTGGAACGTGGTAGTGGGCTTGAAAGCTGTGCTGGTTGCTCTCTGGTCGTGTCTAGGAGCACTGTCCGGGTTAGGGTGGACCGGAGTAGGCTCAATAATTGGTGTGTCTTGATTGTTTGGTCTTGTTCTTGTTTGATTCTGGTTTGTTTAGTTGAGATTGTGTTATATATATATATATATATACATATATATATAGTTAATAAGAGGGCTCCTGAGTTAAGAACTGGGTGGACACCTTGAGTGATGAATCCACTATCTTTACACTGACTCAGCTTCGTCCTCCTAGGATTTATTCTTCTGTGTTCCATCTGTGATTTGTTCTTGATCTACTGTTTGTGTGTTCTTGTCTGTGAGTTCTTGTTATAATGGGTGATGTTCTGAACCCTATTGGAGAAGGTGGAGGGGGTGCTAATCCAGGTCCTGATCCAACTTTGGTCAGTAAACTTGATATTAGTGATCCCTTGTATCTTCATCCAAGTGATACTTCAAGTCTGTCTATCATTAATATCAAACTAAAAGGAACTGAAAACTATTCAGTCTGGTCTAATGCTATGAAACTTGCTTTACAAGCTAAGAATAAAATGGGATTCATAGATGGCACTTGTGTTAAATCTGTTAGTGATGATGTTCTTGCTAATCAGTGGGATAGATGCAATTCTGTGGTTTTATCTTGGTTGATTAATTCTGTTTGTGAAGAGTTGTATCTAGGTCAGGTGTTTTCTAAATATGCTAGGGATGTATGGATTGATCTTAAAGAAACATATGATAGGGTTGATGGTTGTGTGATGTTCAACTTACATCAAAAAATCAATAGTTTGTCTCAAAATGGTAGTTCAGTTGCTGAATACTACCATAAGTTGAACACCATGTGGAAGCATTTTGATTCCTTAGTTCAACTGCCCATGTATACTTGTCAAGCCTCAAAAGAATTCAATGATTTTAATTCACTTATTAAACTCATGCAATTCTTAATGAGACTTGATGAGATATATCAACCTGTTAGGACTACTCTATTGACCAGTGATCCACTGCCCTCAGTAAAGACAGCCTTTGGTATTGTCTCTAGAGAGGAATCTCATAGAGGTGCAAGCAGTGGGTCAAAGGGCTCTGGAGTATCCTTTGTTGCTAAGTCTAATTCTGTGGATAATAGGAGAAGGCCTGTGAATAATAGTGGTAATAATAATGGAAATATCAGAGGACCTAATCCTAATCTAAAATGTACTCATTGTAATAGAGTTGGTCACACTATTGATAGGTGTTTTGAAATTGTTGGATACCCTCCTAAAAAAGGACCAGTAGGTCAGTTTAATAGGAATAATAACAACAGTTTTAATAATTCTAGATTCAATAGTTCAAATAACAATGTGTGTGCAAATGTTTCTGGTTCTGGTTCACCTTTTACTGCTGAGCTGATTTCCAAGTTGATGAGTTTGCTCAGTGAGAAGTCTGGAAGTGACCCACAGGCTTCCAATTCTGGAGGTGAGTAAGTGGTTATTAATGGTTTCTCTAGTTTGTCTGTTTTATCTAAATTGTCTGAAGTCTTTAGGAACTTTGCTAGTTGTTCTACTCTGCTTAAATATGCTTTGTTACTTGGCTGGATTATGGATTCTGGTGCTAATCAGCACATGGTTGGAAATGATAAACATATGATCAATTGTGTAGATGTTTCTAAGTATAATATGGAAGTAAAACATCCAAATGGTACCAATGCTAAGGTTGTTAAAATTGGTGATATTAAAATTGCTGAGGGAGTTATATTAACTGATGTGTTTTACATTCCTGATTATTGTGTCAACTTGATATCTGTGCATAAGTTGTCTAAAGACAATAAACTTGATGTTCTGTTTAATGAACATACCTGCTCTGTCCAGGATTCCAACACAAAGAGTGTCCTGGTGACTGGTAGACAGCAGGATGGTCTGTATTTTGTTGGTGATAATGTGAGTTTTAGTAATGTGTGTTTTAATAGTGTTTCTGAACATAGTCTTTGGCATAGTAGACTTGGACACCCATCCAGTCAGGTCTTAGCAGTATTAAAAGATCAGTTAAATATTGGTAATACAGAATCTCAACCATGTGAGATCTGTCATAAAGCCAAGCAAGTTAGGGTTCCTTTCCCTCTTAGTGAGCACAAGTCAAAAAATGTAGGAGATCTCATACACCTTGATGTATGGGGTCCTTATAAGATCACTAGCAGGGAAGGGTACAAATACTTCTTGACTATTGTTGATGACTATTCTAGGTCTGTATGGGTTTATATGTTTAAAAACAAAAGTGAAGTGTTTGAAAACATAGAAAACTTTTGTCAGTTAATTAAAACACAGTTTTCTAAACTTGTAAAAGTTCTAAGAAGTGATAATGGAACAGAATTTGTTAATAAACAAATGTCTATGTTTTGTAATAAAAATGGTATTTTGCATCAAACATTTTGTGCTTACACTCCACAACAGAATGGAGTTGTGGAGAGGAAGCACAGACATTTGTTAAATACTGCTAGGGCCTTACTATTCCAAAGCAGTGTGCCTCTTAGGTATTGGCCTGAATGTGTACTTACTGCTTCATATCTTATAAACAGGATTCCCTCTTCTGTGTTAGATGGTAAAAGTCCCTATGAGTTAGTTCATGGTTTCCCCCCTGTCTTGAGTCATTTAAGGAACTTTGGGTGTCTTTGTTTTGAAACTGTTTTGAATGATCCAGATAAGTTGTGTAGTAGAGCTGATAAGTGTGTACTAATTGGCTATTCTTTTGTAAAAAAGGGATATAAATTGTTAAGTTTAGAATAAAAAAAGATAAGTTTTTCAAGAGATGTTAAGTTTTATGAAAATATATATCCTTTTAAAACCGAATTTAAAGAAGTAGGTTTTAAGGATCTGGATCACTCAAACTTTTTTGATATATATGATACCATAGTTCCTGAAAGTGATGAGAGTCAACCTAGTTCAAGACCTCCCAATGATGAAGGGGGAACAAGTGATTCTCATGATCACTCTCCTGAGGAGCAGTTTGACAACTCTCCCAGAACTACTAGTGAGGTAGATCATGTTAGTGATCAGCAGCCTGGTAGTGAAGTAGGTAGAGGGTCTAGTTCTTCAGGATTAGAGGGATCATATGATGAGACACTTACTCCTGAGGGAGATAGGATATCCTCTAGACAGTCCTCTAGGCAATCAGTTTTGCCTAGAAGATTCACTGATTATGTGATAGAAGGAAAGGTTAAGTATGGAGTTGAAAAAGTTGTCAACTACTCTAACCTTTCCTTTGAAAACAAGTGTTTTATATCCAATATAGATAAAACTGTTGACCATTCATCCTACTATCATGCTTCTCAAGACCCAAAATAGGTAGAAGCTATGAATAGTGAGATGGAGGCTCTATATAGAAATAACACCTGGATTATTGCTGATCTACCACCTGGTAGAAAGGCGATAGGGTGCAAATGGGTCTACAAAATTAAGTATAAAGCTGATGGTCAGGTTGATAGGTATAAGGCAAGACTTGTTGCCAAGGGGTACAATCAAAGAGAGGGATTAGATTTTGGAGAAACCTTTTCTCCAGTTGTTAAAATGGTAACTGTTAGGTGTGTGATAAGTCTTGCTGTTCAAAACAATTGGGTCTTATTTCAACTTGACATAAATAATGTTTTCTTATATGGTTCTATAACTGAAGATGTGTATATGCAATTACCAGAGGGGTATTCCTCTGGTAATGAGTCCAAAGTGTGCAAGTTAGTTAAGTCATTGTATGGGCTGAAACAAGCCCCTAGAAAATGGAATGAAAAGTTAGTTGTTTTGAAAAACATTGGTTTTATTCAAAGTATTTGTGATTATTCCATGTTTGTAAAGTCTGATAATGGTATTTTTTTGGTCTTACTTGTGTATGTGGATGACACAGTCATTACTGGAAATAATGTTGATGAAATAAATAAAGTTAAACAACTTTTAAAGGAAAGTTTCCAGATTAAAGATCTTGGACAGTTAAAATATTTTCTTGGAATAGAAGTTGTGTATTCTGGGTCTGATGTGTGTCTTAACCAAAGAAAATATTGTTTAGATCTTTTAAGTGATTTTGGTTACTTAGGTTGTAAACCTGTTAGTATACCTATTGAGCAGAATCATGCTCTAAGTGTCAGAAATAATAAAAATGATAAACCTTTAGAGGATGTTACTGGGTTTCAAAGACTAATAGGTAAACTTATCTATTTGTCTTTGACCCGTCCTGACATAAGTTATACAGTGCAGTTTCTGAGTCAGTTTATGCATAAACCGACTCAGTCTACACAACGAATTGCTTTGAGATTGCTAAGATATCTCAAGCATTCTCCAGGCAAGGGTATTGTGTTTAAGAAAAGTAGTAGCCTTTCATTGTCTGCCTACTCAGATGCAGATTGGGCTAAGTGTTTGTTAACCAGAAAATCAGTGACTGGTTTTTGTGTTTTCATTGGTAGTAATCTTGTTTCGTGGAAGAGTAAAAAACAAAGCACAGTAGCCCGGTCATCAGCTGAAGCTGAGTATCGAGCTATGTGCTCTGCTGTAAGTGAACTTATCTGGATACATAACTTATTGAATGAGTTAGGTGTTCGAATAGGTTTACCAGTTAGTTTGTTTTGCAACAGTAAGTCTGCTATATCTATAGCAGAAAACCCAGTATTTCATGATAGGACAAAGCATTTTGAACTAGATCTTCATTTCTTAAGAGAGAAGATTAGTTCAGGATTTGTCAAGGCTGTTAAGGTAAAATCTGAGCAACAAGTTGCTGATATTTTTACTAAAGGCCTGTTTAGTACTCAACATGATTTTTTATGTACTAAGCTTGGGTTGTCAAATCTTTTTAGTAATTGAATTAAGGGGGAATGTTAAAAGTATGTGAATAAGTTGTTATAATTCAATTACTAAGTTGGGCTGATATTGAGCAGATTGTGTTCGTTTGTTATTGGGCTGGAAGTTAGCCCAGTTGTTGAGCCCATGAGAAATACAGAGGGTTTACTTGTGGTATATTTTGATCTGGTTCATGTGAACTGGGTCATTTGTATTTGTGTTTGTTATATGTGTTTTCTCACACAGATCGTTGACATGGATGATTGGTGATCGTTGGATTAAGTTGTTCGTGTCCGTTGGATCTTTATTGTCGTGGCTATATAAGCTGAAGGCTTGTACGAGTTAGGGTTTCAGCTGTTATTTTTCTTTCGTCTTGTTCTCAGTTCTCTCTGTTATTATTAGGGTTTCATAGGTTTGTATGTTGGTTTATTAGTTTGTTCTTTGTATTGTTATCATCTTGATCTGCTGATCTTTGTAATCAGCAGATCTCTGTGTATTATACTCTCAGTTTATTGATCTCAGTTATTGCTGAGATCTATTGGGTATTTGGGGGGGTAAATTTCTGGTTTGGGTTAATAAGAGTTTTGTCACCGTTTTGTCGCCTACATTCTTGTGTTGTTATTATTGTAGTTTGTGTTTGCTCTTTTCTGTTTTATATTGTATGAAACCCTAAAATTCTACAAATTCACATCATATCTCATCGCATATTATGTAAACAAAAAATGAAAGAAAGTCTATCTCAAATATCGCATTCTTTCCTGCTCAAAATCGTAGAGTAAATGCGGGGAGGAGTCGATTAAATTATGGAGCCATGAAGATGGTGAGTCGATGGACGATGGGTAGGCAGAGGAAAAGAGAATCTGCTTGTTAACATAAGCTGTTATTAAACATAATTTGATGTAAATGTACAAATTCACGCAATAGGTTTAATTTCTTTTACACAGAAAGTCTCTTTGACAACAATCAGAATTCACACATAAACAAACTTGGAAGCAAACAATTATACAACCCAGGAGAATAAGTCATAAAATGCATAAAGGTCTATTTGGCAAAATTCAAACAGGACTTTGAACAAATATGTGGTGTGAATGTAGGTAACATGTTTGAATTACGGAGGATTTAGAACTAACTTCTCTATTCTTTTATGTACACATTGCCATTGCTCATAATGAGTAACTTGGGCCTTATGAACTCTTTTCAAGGATCACTACTACTAGCACCAACATTAGCAATTCAACCCCCGACAAGCCTGATAGGCCCAACCCTCCCAAGGCCCATCAGTTCTGGCCCAAACCTGGCTAAGGTCCAACACTGACCCATTTCCTTCCTCCTAGCCCGGTTAAAACTTAAAACCCGTTCGTTGACCACCCCATGTTTGGCCCGGTCACAATTCCGTTGTTTTACTTCAATTAACCGTTTCCAAAACCCAATTCAAGGTTGGTAGATCACGCTGTAACCGCGTGGTAATTGATCAATCAATCGTCGATTAGGAAAACCCATTAAACCGAATTCAAATCATCGATTATTTGTTGGTCATTGTCGAAACTAAATATAAAATGTAGCCATAGTTGAGTCCAAACCCACTACAAATACCATAAACATACATTGTTTCACACTAGTTAAATTAAACTATAAAAATATAGAAATTTAAGATTATGCGTCAAACAAAAGGGGTGACGACGCAGCTTGTTGCTCGTCTGCCTGCTCTTTTGATATAATTTTCGCTTTTACGAAATGAAATTTACGATTAAAAAATAAAAATAAACACATCTATATTACATTATAAAGAGTGAGCAATGGGTAAAAAGGTCCAAAATATCAAAGTTAAGGTGGCAACTTAAAAGTCACAAGTGTAATTCTCTAAACTTGACCACTTTTCTTCCTTTTATGCCCTTATCAATGCATTAAGATGCTTGTACCATGTGATGCATTAAGATGCTTGTACCATGTGCTTTTAACAATTTTGACATCAATAATATCACCATAATCACTAATAATATCCCATAACTCACCATAATCACTAATAATATCTCATTATGTTGTGACTTTCCACATGTATAACTCTTATCTCTTTATTTACTTATGTATTAATGTAAGTGTCTATATATAGTGACATTTGTATATGATGTTGAGATCAATGAATAAGAATTCTACATTCTCTTTTCTCTCTATAATCTACAATTCTTTTTTGTTACACTTTGTTGGTTGCTAATTGGTTGTTGTTATACAACACGTTATCAGCACGAATGCTTTTAAAGTTGGATCATGTTATCATAAGTCTAAGTATCACTGTTGGATCCGTTTCTTTTTAAATCGACTTTCAAGGAACCTGGAATCCATCAATGTCACATTAACAAGTTTTGTTTGAAAGTCTTACATGGACAAAGATCAAGGTATGATTAATTCAATTTCTCTTTAGTCTCAATTTCTATCAGTTCTTATTTGTTAGGTTGGGTAAGAAATTCTAATATGAGACTTGGTAAGAAAAACTAAATAATATATCTTATAGATATCCAACAGATTATAATTAATTTGATATAGAAATGTATTATCCAAAGTCCATTTTGTTATTATCATGCAATGTATTTTGATTTAGTAATATAACTTAAATTCTATTAAAGTTGACACATATAAGTTACGAGAGTGATTAATTATTATGAAATTACTCATGATTAACCTTAATGTAAAATATTTTTTATTTATTATATAATTAATTGAACTAAGAAAAGGGTTATCTATACTACATTATAAAGGAGGAGACATGAGCAAATATATCCAAATTGTCCAAGGTTAAGATGACATATGAAGAGTTCCTTTCTTCACACCTAAGATATCATGAAAATTTTTCCAATACTACCCCTATTTGCAAAAGCAACTTGTATACTTTTTGTGATATTGAATGAAATGGTTAAATGCACATTTGCTATGAATGTAGAAAAACTCTAAAGGTTGGATAAAAAAAATATAGTTTCTTTTCAAAGCTTAAACAATGAAGAGAAATGGATTACTTTCATATAAATCGTTTTATATTCAAAGACAATTTCATATATATCGTTTTGCATTCAAAGACAATGGAAGGAAGACAGTATATCTGTACACTTTTCCTACAACTTGGTGGGCTAACACGACTACGTTTGTGCAATGTTTAAAAAAAATATACTTATTTTAATCGTCCCGCAGCAACGCGCGGGTTTCCCACTAGTTATACATTAATACAACAATAACCCTACAAAAAATTAACTAACCTCATGGAATCACCTGACTAAAACTCCTACACTCAATCAAACTCTTCTGCACCCCATCACAAAAACCAAAACTCTCTGGAATCACCTGACTAAAACTCCTACACTCAATCAAACTCTTCTGCACCTCATGGAATCACCTGACTAAAACTCCTACACTCAATCAAACTCCTACACTCATACAAACAATTATCCCCTAATCGGATCATCACACCCGACCCGTCCTTCACCCGCAACAACAGACCCGGTATCAACCCAACCAAATAATTCCCACCCAACAACAACCTCTCAAACGGACCAACCCGACCCGACCCATCTTCCCCCACCGCCTTCACCGCATACTGCGTCGGTATCATCCCGGTAAACTTATTATTCTCCAAAGATAACGCCGTTAACTTCGCCATCCATCCCATAAACCCGGGTAACAACCCATGGATATTATTATTACTCAAATCAATAGCTATCAACTCACTGTCATTGTTCGTTGGAGTTTCAACCCACTGGAGCTTGTTATATGATAATGTCAGCTGTTGTAAACTCGGGTGGGTAAAAAGCTCCGGTTTAACTGAACCGGTGAGGTTATTATAACTTAAGTCTAGTACTTGAAGATAAACAGAGCTGTTAACTAAACTCGCCGGAATATTCCCTTGTAGTGAGTTGTTTCTCATCGTTAGTTCGATTAAGTTAATGGGTAATGTGGCAGGAAGGTGGCCGGAGATGAGGTTGTTACTAAGATCAAGAAAGTTAAGGTTACTGAGTTGACTCAGTATAGGAAACTCGCCACTGAGTTTATTGTTCTGAAGTTCGAGTCTTGTTAAGTTTATTAGTCTATTAAGAGTCTTAGGAACAGACCCGGTTAAGTTATTATTGTCGAGGAGGAGTTGTTGGAGTGAGTTAGGGAGTGAGTCAGGGATTGACCCGGTGAACGAGTTGGATGAGAGGACGAGTTGTTGTAACCGGGTTAGGTTTGAAAACGAACCGGGGATTGGACCGGTGAAGAAGTTGTTTGAAAGGTCTAGTGTTTCAAGGTAGGGAAGGTTTAATGAATTAGGAGTGAGTGAACCGGAGTAACCGGCTTGGTCTAGGGTGAGTTCGGTGACTCGGGTTATGTTGGAGAAAACGACGTCGCATCGAATGCCGCATGTGAATATGTTGGTGGAGAGGGAGTCACATGGGTCGGATGTGAAGTCCCAGGTGGATAAGCATGAGCCAGGGGTGATGGAGGTGGAAACGACGTCGTTGTGGAAGTGTTTGAGGGATTGTATGTCTTCCCAGTGTGTGATTGAGTAGGTGTGGAAACAGAGGTTTAGGATGATAATGAAAGGGAATAAAATGGAAGAAGAAAGATGATGAGACATTTGGTTGTATTATTATTATTATGGAAATGGAAATATTAGAGTGAGTGAGCGAGGGAGTAGTGTTTTTATGATTTGAGTAGAGGGTGGAGTGGTGTCAGGCTCCCATTTTCTTCATTAATGTGATCCGTACAGGCTTGGTTTAGATTGATTATATTCTTTTAAAAAAATGAATTTTACAGGGTGATGATATTATATATGATCAAATAAAATAGACGTTGGTGTATGATGTTATTGGGTTTGGGTTAACTGAAAGAGGGAAATTGGTCGGGTTTTAATAGGGAAGGGACACTTTGTGTAAATTTGTTGGATTAGTGAGTTAAATAAAGGATTTCAGTGTTGAATGTTGATTGGTGTTAGATTTTTGTAGGGCTAAACTAATTATAGAGCAGCCCAAGTTATAGATTAATATCAGTTTTATGTGTTTTTTTAATTGGTTTGTCCTTTTAATCACTTAATAAGATTTGAATTTTTATCCACAGGTTATGAGTTTGGCTTCCTGAAGTAGTATGCCTTGTGGGATTTCTCAGGAAACTGGTGTAATAGGTGTTAAGTGGCGTGTCTCGGGCTTGAGGCGGGACGTGATATTAGTAGCGTCTCATAAGCCATTGGTCTCAAGTTCGAGGCTTAACGTCCTACGGCCGTTCCCAAAAAAAAAAAACAATATGAATTTTTATTTTTTATCAGCGAATTCACTCCGTAAAAACTATTATTAAAATCGTCTATTGAACCAGCGCTACTTTAACATATAGGGGGCTAAAAAATTGTTGTGATCACTAGATCAAGAAGCCATCAGCAATTGAATAATGTAAGGTATATGTTAATGAATCATGTGTAGTTAATATCAAATAAAGTTGTTTCTAGTATATTAAAAGTAAAAACGATGTAACTTGATGAATTAGGTGTATGTAAGCGGGTATGTCCTATACTTGTTTGGATGGGATTAAGGTCTTGGTTTTATAAAGCGAGGCGCATGTCTTCGCTTTTTGCTACATAAGGCGCACTTTGTACATAAGGTGCATATGAGGCATGATTTTTCACTAAACATTTGTCTGCGGCGTGTGCCTCTTGTACTCATGTGTTTTTATGCATGAGAATGTTGTGCATGCAACTTTTTAGGTTGTATGTGTAAGTACTTTATTTATTAAATCATATATATATATATAGGGACAGGTTCAAATACAAAGTAATGAAAACGTGCGAAGTGTGCGAAGGCTCACTTGTACATGATAATTACGTAATGAAAATTACGTAATGCCTTCATGAATATACAAAAACGTTACGTAATTATCATTACGTAATTATCATGTACAAAGTGCATGATAATTACGTAATGAGAATCACGTAATGATAATTACGTAATGTTTTTGTATGTTCATGAAGGCATTACGTAATTATCATGTACAAAGTGCATGATAATTACGTAATGATAATTACGTAATGCCTTCATGAACATACAAAGACATTACGTAATTGTCATTACGTAATTGTCATGTACAAAGTGAGCCTTCGCACACTTCGCACGTTTTCATTACTTTGTAGAATAACCGTCCCCTATATATATATATATATATATATATATATATATATATATATATATATATATATATATATATATAAGCATATTTATAGCTAAATTTCAGGTAGGAGATGCTAAAAATCTATGAGGTATATCAAAAATTCACATTAGATACTTACGCCTTGTGTACGAAAAGTGGCGCGCTTTTGCGCCTTGTGCATGAAAAATGGCGCGCTTTTATGCCTTGGTTTCAGATCTTGTTGGCTCGGTATGCTTGTTTATTTTAAAAACCAAGATTAAGATACTACTATAATTTCTCTAGATATAAAATATTGTTAATAAAGTTGTTAATTTTAATTTAGAGCAAGGTTTGATTTTTTGATCTATTTTTCTTTCGCTCGCATTTAGTTAATTTGTAAAACAGAACCCAATAAAACTATAAATTAAAGAGCTTAATTACTTAACATTAGATATTAAACTATTAAAAATGTAAGCAAATAGTTAAACAAAATGATTGCAGACGACCGTTGCATAGGTCAATGGTGAAGGATTGCTGTGACCTACCCGGTTCCACCTTATCTTGTGTAGGGTAAAGGTTAATGAATACAACCCATCACAACCCTAACTACATCTTTCATATTATATACTAGAGAAACTTGAGGTTTAAATCTGACATAAAAGTAACAGTAAACTGTTTTAAGATAGGCTCGTTAATAATTTAAATCAAGTATAAATTAGACAAGGTTAATCTATCATGTGATAGCTTGTTTTATAAATAATAATAAAAAACCTCGAGTATAATCTAAAAATATGATGTTGATTAGACACGTGGCTGTAAACGAGTCTATTACTTATATACATGTAATAATAAATTAATAACCAAAGAGTTTCTAGGATAGCGGTATCCAGTGGCGAAGCTTGACCCAAAGGTTCGGGGGGTCGGAAGTCACTAGTTTCGAGGGGTTGAAAACCAGTTTCGGGGGGTCGAACCCTATATTTCGAAAATTTTCTATACGAATACTATATAATCGGAACTTCTGCGCGAAAAATCGGGGGGGTCGGCCGCCCCCTCCCGCCCCAACTAAGCATCGCCCCTGGCGGTATCAAGGTGTGTAAATTCTAATGTAGTGTCTCGTCCTTTAAGGTTGAGAGTTTGAGCCATGTACGTATTAGAATTGGTATAGAGTTATTGTATTAGATGCGGTGTGTGCGCGTTTGTGTGTTAGCCGTTTTAAAAATCTATTTACATATCATAATTATCAATTAATATATAATAAATAATATCAAGTAAAAGAAATATAAAAAAGTAACTTATATGTTTAATAATCTTATATATTTTATAATTAGGGTGTTAATATTGGTACACCTTCCATTCTATCTCTCTTTATATATATACACATGTGCATACAAGAGTGATATATAGAGAGACAGGGAGAAGAGATGTCCAAATATTAATTTAAGGTGTCCTAATAGATAACCTTATAATTATAAAGTTTTATATATTTTCATTTGTTCCTAGAAAAAAAACTAAATAACAAGTAAATACAAGTTTGCGAAAGAAAAGTAAATACAACTTTGACCTTTTCAAAAATAAATAACTATATGTCTTACCTTCTTATAAAAATATACGAGGAATTCAACAATACAGAATAGCATGGGTGTTAGTGCCACTGACATAATCCTAGCGAAAGAAGACATTGACATTTACAAAAACTTGCAGATTTTCGTCAAAATAGTTCATCTTGAGACTAGTGGTTTATTGAATTATTGCACTTTGACATTTCGTTCTCCTCACTAGAAAAAAATGATATATTTACAGATGTTATACAAGCAAATGATTTAAGCTAATGGTACATAACTCCAACTCGCTACTAAATTACATCAAATAATAATATTTTTTGGATTGAACCCAAAATCTTTTTTTAAAAGATAAGAACGCCTACCAAGTGAGCTAGTCTCATCTTAGCATATACCGCATGCTATATGTATAACTTAAGTAATTCACCATTGAATGGAAAGGTCATAGTAAGTGTGCAAGAAAAAGTAATTTTGCTCTTAAAAGTTTGACTTTTCTTAGAATGGTCACCGAACTTGAATCCTATAAATTTTGTTCTATAGTGATGAAAAATTATTATTATCATCATCATCATCTATGAACTTTATCAGTTTTTCTAAATATATATTTTCTCCATGTTACATCTTACTGCTGCCATAAATAACAAGTTTGTTCCTTATCTTGGAAATATCGATCTAAACATAGTCTCGATTAAAAAAAAAACTCTCGATTTGTTTTTCAATGCAAACTAAGTTTTATAGACTACTAATTTTATTTGTATAACTTAAGTAATTCACCATTGAATGGAAAGGTCTTAGTAAGTGTGCAAGAAAAAATAATTTTGCTCCTAAAAGTTTGACTTTTCTTAGAACGGTCACCGAACTTGAATCCTATAAATTTTGTTCTATAGTGATGAAAAATTATTATTATTATCATCATCATCTATGAACTTTATTAGTTTTTCTAAATATATATTTTCTCCATGTTACATCTTACTGCTGTCATAAATAACAAGTTTGTTCCTTATCTTAGAAATATTGATCTAAACATAGTTAGTCTCGATTAAAAAAGAACTCTCGATTTGTTTTTCAATGCAAACTAAGTTTTATAGACTACTAATTTTATTGCTAGTGACAGGAGATGGGGAGCAATTATAGAACGTTGGATATGAAAATCTAGGATGGATACAGGTCTAGTGTAAGGAGGTCCACCGTCCACCGGTGTTTTGTGAACGAGGAACAACATCAGGACCCATCATTTATTGAATTTCAGTTCCCTTTGACGAGGGACGGAATCATCATCAATCACATGGGCTAGAACATCAACCTTCTCTTTTATCAAATTATTATCATATTCGGTTAAAGACCCGGTATATCATAAGGGTTGAATAAAGTGCATATTAAAATAAGGTGTAATGAAGATTTAGGAATTACAAACTCATATTTGGCGTTCTAAAAAAATTAATATACTTGTAAATCTTATTTATTGTCGTTGGATAATAGTTGTAACAAATGAAAATGAAATCAAGAACCATTTTGAGTATGGTTTTGATATAAATTATAAAAAATCATTTTTTTAAAGTTCTTGTGTTGTGCATACATATATCATGCTTAATTATGTATATGTGTAATTATAAATAGTTCTTCATGCCATAATCCCACCATCCAAACACATTTAACCCGTTTGGATACAAAGAATTGCAAAACTATTAATTATTGATGAGGCTCAAACTCTTGACCTTAAACTGAACACCTTTAACTCCAATAGTTTTACCAACTTGATCGACCGAGCCCTCACCCTAACCACAATTAATTAGGAGCAGTTGGTTATATGAAACCAACCTTTGAAATTGTAAATTGTAAAAGTAAGACACTAACACAATGTAATACATCCGAAAACACCATATAGATACTACTATTACAAGAAAAAAAATTAGGGGAAATATCGTAAAAAACACTTAACTTTCTGTTTTTTCTCAGTTAAATCACTTAACATTTTTTTGTACTTAAAAGAAACTATACTTTCTGTCTTTTGTCATAAAAGTCACCCAACACCAGGCCTTTCAGATTGTCTTATATACTCATCAGTCATAGTCTTGAAGGATTAGAAGTAACTAGAGCAAAGGCTAAATTAGTGGACCGTAAACTCGACCACACCAGGCCTTTCAGATTTCATTCATTGAGGTTTTGACCCCCAAAGTTTATATTTTCACTTTTTGCCCAATCTCAACATTTGTTATATTTTAGTCCAAAATTTATTCAGTTTAAATGGACCTATGTGGAAACCATCTCTCAGCCTGAATCCCAACAAATTAACTTGACGATTGGAGTCAGCTTCAAAGCAAACAGGTACGCATACAACTTTAACGTATGACAAACATCTACAACTTTGTTCAAATGCACACGAGGCTCGACATCTTCGTACATTAATCCAAAAACAACATATTCATCACCTTCAAGCTCCAGAGTAAAAGACTAGAAGTAGCATGGAATTTTCTGTTTCTAGGTTCTTCATTCATATCCGTTGTGGATCAGGAACTTATAGTTGTAGGTTTTGTGAAACGGTAACCATGGAATTTGAGAACTTATTAGTTGACCAAGTGAATGAATATGATCAGAAACCTTTGTGGGCTATTTCAAGGGTTTCGGTGGATGTGGAGTATATCATGTGGTGTAGAGAAGTAGCAGGTGTGTTTGATTTAAGTTTTATGGTGATTAGGCAATTAGGCATGGTTTGGGTATCAACAGAGTTCCTAGGGGTGGGTTGCTGTAAAACACACAAGATGTCTATCATGTCTACAATGAAGAAACTTTAACAAATGTGGGATGAACTCAAATAGGCCCTTAAAAGTGTAGAAACTATAAAGTCATTTCATACAAACTTAACATAAACTTTAACGAAAGTGTCAGAGACTAAACTTGTTACAAAATCGAAACCACATAACTAATACATACAACTTACCAAACTTAGACCCCCCCCCCCCCCCCCCAAATGTGTGACGAAAGTCAAACTCCAAGACTACTTGTGTAACTAACTCTAAAATTTTTATCCAGAAACTCACTTTTTTATTCACATTCTTTAGTTATAGTCATTAGTGAATTTGTGCGTGTAATTTTAATCTACCCAAAAACCCAAGATGATTGAGCATTCACACACTAATTCTGCAGTAAATACACACCCTACACAAAATAGGATTTAAATGACACGGCAGTTTAGATCAAATAATCCTACATTCACCAATTCAATACAAACTCTCATGACCCGCCATTAAGTATAAACTAACACTAAAGAAATCCTCGACATGTCTTCTTACATTTAAAGAAAAACATGAGAATAACCATTTTTGGTATTTGTATTAACGTCCATGTCAAACAAGATTTTACAAATATAGTCATGACACATGAATGGATTCCGCGTAACAATTTATCATGTATAATTAGAAAGGTCTTGGAAATTTAAAAGACTGTTTTAAGAAAATAAAATACATAAGCGAAAGAAAGTATATACTCAATCAATTTTCCTGCATTTACGAAAGGGCTTGTAGCCCAATGGTACCAAGGTGTTTGTTAAGGTGTAGTCCCTCCCATGTGGTGAGGGTTAAATCCCAATGTGGGCAAAATGGTGTATTTAAGAGTAGGTTATTTTGCCGCTCAAAAAATAAAAATGAAAATTCCTGCATTTAACGTTTATGGATTCCAAGACATTTCTAAGATCCACATAAAATAATTTCACGTATTACATGACGTAAAAACTTGTTTAACATGCCCACTAACATATATATATATATATATACAAAAAAAAGAGAGATATGTTCTCATGGACTTGGATGGAAGGAAGAATATAACTTTAAAATATATTTGTAACAAAATGTTGCTTATAATGATGTCAAATCAATCTCTCTCATGTATAGACATTAATATTAATATATCTAATATGGTAATTTTCGTTTCAGTTCAGTTGACCGACCATTCAAATGTTGTAAATTTACCTTGTGGTTTCTTCATAATGTCATCCAAGTACCATCTTATATATCTGTCATTTATGTCAAACATGAAATCCATTCCCCTTATCTACGAAATCAACACATAACCATGTATTACTATTACTTGGTTTATTGTACTAGCAAAATACACATCTTAGTGAAAAAGAATGAATAATTTACCTGAATCAAACAACGTGAACCGAGTGCAGCCACTCGCCCATGAGCAATTGATTCTCCATTCACTAAAATTGAACCCTTCCCGATATTTTTAAGAGTAAATGTGCCGTCGGTCTCCATCTTTATAGTAGCCTGGTTAGACACACGTGTTGAGATTTATTACAAAATATAACTTTTAGTTGTTTAAGTTTTGGTAACAAACCCTGTTGTTACAAAAATAGACACGTTGAAATCATTAGATCCTTAAATTAGTAGTTCTTTGATGATTCTCACCTGTTGCCTGGATATCATGTTAGCACGACTTTCTTTTCTTAGATCAATATCAACTTCACAGTCATCTGTTGATCTGCCTATTGTGACCTAGAACCCAAATTTCAATGGTTTTACATAATCCCAGAAATAGTAAATATCAAGAGCTTTGTAACATGGTTGACAACACAAATGTACCTCTGGTTTCTTGATAAAGTAATTAAAACGATGGCTGTAAAAGACAGCAAAGGCACCTAGAGATGACATGGCTTTTTGGGATAAACACTGTTGCAGGCTGTTAATCGTTCTTTTAGAGTGTTTATATTTACCCCTTTTAACTGCAATTGACAACAAATGGAGTGAGTTAACAATGCCATATAAAATGCTGATCATAAATTGATATAAATGAAACGTTAACCACCTTCATTGGTAATCCATGACTCCTGAGCATATTCGAAGTCCAGTTTAAGTATCTAAAAGAATAAATACAAGTATTAAATGAGAAGAAATGGCCTCAAAAAATGGTATAAACTTAAATAAAAAGAATTATAAAGTTACCAAAGCTTCAATATCAGGAAAGCAAGGTAGGTCGCTATCATTGTCAGAGTTGTTATTGTCAGATATAGAAGGATTATGATCCACTGATGCATCTTTAAGAGCGTTACCAACATGCGGATGTGCAGAGTCAAATTCAGAAGATAGATCTGGACTATCCATTTGTGATCGACTAAAAGATGATGCGGGGTCAATAGAACCTGTAGCAGTTTGGAGTCTAACAGAAGGAGATGGTATTTCTGGATCCTCAAGTTCAGGAAAGCAAATTAGATCTGCTAGATCAATATCACTATTATAGTCTGATATAGAAGGATCTAGATCCATTGATACAGGTTTAAGAGTGCAACCAACATGCAGATTTGCAGAATCAATCTCAGAAGATAACTCTGAATCATCTATCTGTGACCGAGTAAAACATGATGTGTGGTCAATAGAATCGGTAGCAGTTTGGGGTCTAACAGAAGGAGATGGTATTTGTGGATCTTCAATACGAGGCAAGCAGAGTAGATCCCTATCGTAGTTACGGTCTGATATAGAAGGATTATGATCCATTGATACAGAAACAGAAGTGCAACCAACATGTAGATTTGCATCATCCATCTGTGACCGAGTATAACATGATGCAGGGTTAATAGAATCTGTAGCGGTTTGGGGTCTAACAGACTGAGATGGTATTTCTGGATCTTCAATACCAGGAACGCGGGGCATGTCACTATTACTGTCAGAGTTGTTATGGCCTGACATAGAAGGATTATGATCCATTGATACAGATTTAAGAGTGCAACCATCATGTGGATTTGCAGAATCAAATTCAGAAGATAAACCTGTACCCTCCATCTGTGACTGAGTAAAAGATGATGCTTGATCACTAGAATCAAGAACAGTTCGGTGTCTAACGGAAGGAGATTGATGAATCAGCAATAACATATTATCGTTGCATGGTATTTCTGGATCTTCAATATCAGGAAAACCAGGTAGGTCACTATTACTGTCAGAGTTGTTATGGTCTGATATAGAAGGATTATGATTCGTTGATACAGATTTATAAGTGTAACCAACATGTGGATTTGCAGATTCGTATTCAGAAGATAAATTTGGACCATCCATATGTGACTGAGAAATAGAGGATGCCGAGTCAACAGACTCTGTAGCAGTTCCAGATCTAACATGAGGAGATGGATAAATCACAGAGAAAATATTATCATTGCATGGTATTTCTGGATCTTCTGTATTTAAAAAGCAAGTAATTCTCCCTTCACTAAGATGAACAGTGTCGAGGTGTGAGATTGACGTCAACTCCACGTCATCTTCACTGTGACAGACATCCTGCTGATCATCATGAAATGAGGATTCTTCAAAAACAATTTCAGGAGAATCTAGCAATTGTGAATCAGGGATGTCATCAACTGTGTCTTCTGTATTCAAACTGCAAATAATATAATCCTTATCTGACACGTCATCTTCACTGTGACAGACATCCCGCTGATCATCATGAAATGAGGATTCTTCTAGAAAATTTTCAGGAGAATCTAGTAATTGTGAATCAGGGATGTCATCAATTGTGTCTTCTGTATTTAAACTGCAAACAACATAGTCCTTATCTAAGAAGCTTAATGGCGAATCAGGAAGACTTGCATATTCAACGTCTGTAGCATCACCAGAATTATATGAGTCACCCTTATCATGCATATGAGTATCATCTACCGGTTCAATACCCGAGTCAAAAAAACTGATCAGACTATCTCTAAGTAAAAAACAAACATTTTCAGTAAGTTTGCATAATCCATCTTCTCTCATGGGTCCATTTATAAAATCATTTTGAACTGACTCATGACATGCATGAGCTGATTTATCAACTAAATTAGTAGTTGCAATACTCCCAAAATTGTTTGCAAGACAGTCACCGAACATATGACCAACATGAGCCTCATGATTAAGTGTTGCATGATCTTGAAGTTTTATGCATTTGTCAAAGAAACTTAAATCTGGAGAGTTAAACGAATTAGATTTTATCCTTCTTCTCTTGCGATGATAATGTACGCACAGGCTCCCCCCTTTTCTCTTATTACGTATCTTTTTGTTTCCTTTAGCAAGTGCTTCCAGGGAAGCTCCGGCCTGTGAAACAAGGCCCCACTTATGAAATAAATCAGGAAAGACTAGACTACAACATTAATCTTGTATGCACTTGACAAAACAAAGAATCTAATCCAACCAATCAAGTTCCAACCCAGTGACTACCCCAACTTTTTGCCGTCACACCATCTGAGATCCTTTACTGGTGTATGAAATGTAAAGTGCTCGATACTCTTAAAGTCTTACCAAATAAACCATGATCACCACGAAGGATACGACATCAACATGATCAAAATCCAGTAAGAAAATCTGATTGCAATTGACTTAAAAGAAACACAGGAACCAAATATACATCCCACAACTTCACTGTTACTAAATCGAGATGCAGCAAACTTCTGCCATATTTATTATACAAAAACCAAAACCCATCTAATTCATTTCTCATACTCTTAGATTTCACTCTTTAGAAAATATTATTAGAACGGCGAACACTATTTAGAAGATGTTATTATTTGATCGCATGATGAGGTTTACCTCCCACTCAGAAGCTTTCGTGATTTTCTGTTATCGCTAATAGGTTTTGGTGACTTGCGAAATATAAAGCGCATTTAAGTACTCTTTAGTTGTAAGGTTGGATTTGCATCTGAATTTGGTAAAATATGGTATGCGTGCTGTCTAACAAAATTTCGAATATAACTGATGATTTTCTAATGCTGTTATACAGGACTTTACATATGTGTATATATACAGTTTTAAATATCTTTTGCCAAAGGCTGATAGCTTTAGAAACTGATACCTGCAGTTAGCAAAATTAAGGGGCTAGTAGATAAATCCACATTGATGGGTGTATAACTATTTGAGTCGAGGTTCAATATGTATATGCGAAAGTATATGAAACGTCCTTGAAAGTATGTTTATGGGCAAATATATACTAACGCCTAAATTAAGGAAAATAAAGACGTCCAGTAGGATTAAAGAAAATCAAGAAGCAGCAAACGTCTGCCATATTTATTATACAAAGACCACCATTTAGAAGATATTATTATTTGATCACATGAGGTTTACCCCCCACTCATAGTCACCTAAATCGCGGTTTGCTCCGGTACGGGAACGTGGTTCGGTAGGCTAGATGAATTCAGTACGGAGTGGGCCACTCAATCCATCTTCCCTGCAAACCTCTTTAATCCTACCGGACATCTCTTTTTTTCCCTAATTTAGACATTAGCATATGCCCTTTACCCATAAGCATACTTTCAAGGACATTGCCTGTTTGGTAGCCTCTTAATGAGGCTATGAACCATTCAACTCTGAATGGTTCAGCATTCAGATTGTTTCAACATAAAAAAAGGCTATGAATGGAATGGTTAAGAGCTGAATCATTCAGACTTTGTGCATAGCTGAATCATTCAGCACTTAATCATTCACAGCCTCTTAACCATTGGCGAAACACATCTAAATAGTAGGTTAATGTGGTTTATATTTCGTGAATCACCAAAACCTAAGATCGATAACAGAAATTAACGAACAATGATATCATCATTGAAGTTCTGAGTTCAAACTTCAAACACAACAGTTGATATGCATATTAACAACGAAGGCCATTAAAATATATAGAGCATCAGGCATAAGCATTTGGTACCTCGATTGAACATTTTAGCAGCAGGTCATGTTCGGGAGTCAACGCACAAGTCTTCTTCTTCATCAAGCCAACAACAATTGCTTCAAATGTGAACCTGAAGCTTGGAGCCGTAGTACAAATACTACGACGTCTAAAAAGGTGTTGTAATTGAGTATGTTAGCACAACCCCTCTAAAAATGTGAACGAGGGGTATGTTAGCACAACCCCTCTAATTGAGTTTCTGTACTCAATAACTCAAGTCATTATCAGCTAGGTTTCAGGTTTTCAAACCGTTTATTATTTGTGGGTAATGATGGAAGACCCGGAGATCTGGGTTCGATTTTTGAGCCAGGCGAGGTTTATCGATAATTTTATCGTCGTGTCTACGGGCGGGTGGGTTACTGGGTTTCCCTGAACTTGGTGTTTGATAACTCGGGTACTCTTGGAGTACTTGAATTTGTCGAAAGGGTTCTCTGAGAGTGCTCGGGTTAGATTTGTTAACCGTTCAAAAAAAAAAATAAACTCACTTGATGCCTCGATTTAAATAATATTGTACATATCTTTTATGTTTTTAATATTTTTAAATTTCTAATATTCATTCAATGAGGGTATGGTTATGAGACCACTTTTGAATATTTAGGTGAGTATTTGTCCCAAACATGGGAATATGAATACATGTCGTGAACATTTTGAATTCTGCATTTTCTTGTGTGGCTTGATTTTTTTTTTTGTCCCTAGGTGTGTTGTACATTGATGCTAGCGTATCATACTTTCTTTGAACTAATGCATGCTACACACGACAATGACTGACATATCACATTATCACTTGCTTAGTTTAAGAAAATATTAATTCGTTTGATGATGAATCATGGTAATAGTCGAAACAAAGTTTTGTAGTGTTTACATTTCATATCTAATTCATATTTACTTACACGTTTGTCGGTATATTTGCTCTACTTATTTTCCATATTTGTTAGGTTCTTAGCATCATATCTTTTTTTAAGCTACTTGCTTCTAAAACAATGTTGGTTCGTTATGAAGTTGCACTCATATTCTTCTAAGTATGTCTTATTTCACAACAAGCATAAATGCATTAGTCTAGAAGAAATATGCCCGATTCTAAAACGTTGGTACTTTATGTTAGAAAACTTACATTGTAAATCACCGCACGCCTTTCGTACATGAAGCTAGAATCTCTATGCTTGCTGCAGTAAAATACAAAAAGAAAAGAAATCATAGAAGTGAACCGGGCTTGTGTTTGACACAATTCCCTTAAACAGATTCTTCGTCTGTTCCCAGGGTACACCGGTTCGAAACAGTGACGATGGTGCACTGCCGGACTATCCCACTTGCCTGACAAATAATCGATACTTGGTTGCTACTCTAGAGTTATGTGTGTTGCAAGAGTTTTTAGTGTAATTTTTTCCATGTATCTCATATCTCAAAATGAGGTACAAAACCTCATATGTATACATGAACCATGGCTAGTGAAAAGTCTCACATAATTAGACTTAAATTTTCTTTATTAGCCATAAACACTATTCAAGCCTCATAAAAACTCTATTCAAGCCTCATAAAGCATTTTTATTTGTCTTGATTTCACCACATGAAGAATATAATTATAATTTCACTAAATTATAATTAAATCTACATTCACATTATTTCCAACAATCCCCCACATGAATGGAGATTTATCAAAACACGTATATTTCGAACAAACCCCTATATGAATAGGAGTCATTCTGAGAAGCAACCTCATTCCGATTAAATTTCAACAGTTGAGTTTTGCATACGATAGGTAGGTGTGACCCTTTGAACCTTCGCTTATGAAACGCACTTAGCCCACTGGCTCTGAGTAGAACGCGATGTCTTTGAACTCGTCTGCCGTTTGTGTGGACGACAATACGCTTCACACAAGACTCTCCCTGACAACGTCAAGTCCTCATTGTTGTGTCCGTTATGGTCATGGACACGTGCCTGGTTCTGCGAGAGCTATTAAGTATTGTGCCCCAACAATACCCTTCGAAGCGACCCCACTTCTCTCTCACATAGGTGATCTACTGGGACTGGTTACCTCAGTCAGATCATTAAAAGCCATAAGCTTAACCTCAACCTTGTCACCTTTTAGGAATGGACTAGGAAGCTTATTAAATTTATAGTAAACTCCCTTTTAATACGTGGGGTTTCCACCAACTCTCCCCCACAGTGACCTTCGCCAGTTCATACAATTAGGTTGTCCTATTGAACTCAGATCTTGGGATCTCCAGTCAGCTGAGTTAGGTTTCCTTCGCATAAACCTAGCCTTTCATGGGCTTTAGCCCCATTCCCATTGACGACTTCTGAACTAACTCTCTGCTTAAGCCTTTTGTTAGCGGATCCGCGATGTTATCCTTTGACTTCACGTAGTCAACAGTGATAACTCCAATAGAGATTAGTTGTCGTACCGTATTATGCCTACGTCTTATATACCTATTCTTAATGATACACATTGTGATATGAGCTCTGCCAATTACCAATTGACTATCACAGTGTATGCATTAGGCCAATGCCGGCTTCGGCCACCTAGGTATATCCTTAACAAATTGACGTAGCCATTTTTCCTATTCATCCTCTAAAGCGATGAATTTTGATTCCATCATGGATCTAGCAATAACCATTTGCTTAGATGATTTCCATGTTATCGCAGCACCTCCAAGTGTGAACAAATACCCACTCGTTGCCTTGGAATCATTCGTTTCAGATATCCAATTCGCATCATAGTAACCTTCAACAACTGCTGGATATCTTTTATATTGTAGCCCGTAGTCTCGTATGTATCCTAATTACCAAAGCACCTGTGTCACATAATTCCAATGAATTGAACTTAGGTTGCTCGTGTATCTACTTAGCTTTCTTGCTAAGTCTGGTTTGATACAACTCATCAGATACATCAGGCTGCCAATAATTCTTGAGTACTCTAATTGGTTAACAGTCTCACCTCGATTCTTAGCTAGACGTTGACTCGTGTCAATGAAAGTTCTAGCCACATAGAGTCATTTCCATTGAACTTCTCAAGAATTTTGTCCACATAATAGGACTCACTTATAACAAGTCTGTTCTAGGTTCGTGTGATTTGTACTTCCCAAAATCACATCCGTTCATATCAAACCTTCTATTTTCAAATGCAAGTCACCTCCACACTTAAGTGTTATTGGATAACTACCAAATGGGGTGATGAAAGTTTTTCCTTTCATATGTAGCTTGAAAACTTCTCAAGTACCATTTTTACATCCCTACGGATTGTTTCTTAAATGGCTCCCCCCCCACATTGCTTGCACTTTGATTTAGTTTGAGTAATATCACTCATGATGACATTAGACACCCGTGATAAGATAGCGACTATCTATATCTTTGTGTTATTGAGGTCATCCATTATATTACTCAACCCATATTTTCCACACGAACCGTTTTCTTAGCTATATGAGTTCTCCTCATATTCAGCTAAATAGTATCATAACCAATGAACTATTTATTCGGTCCTTTCGAGTCATCCTTTTTAATGAATTATATATTTGCTTTTACAAAATTCATTCTTATGTCGTCACATATGTTTGAATGTTCAAAGTTAATTTATTCTCCGTAGAGCATCTAAATTAACAAGTATTAGTCTAGCATGCTTTAGACTACGAATACTTAGCATGTGAACAGAAGATGCCTCATTCTGATTCCTCACAGCCTTAAGAGATATCTCATTATCTCTTCCTAACATTCACTTCTTAGTTTAGACACAAAATGAGATTTTGTTTACCATTCCAAAACATTGGTTTAAAGAATGCTTCAAAACCATAATTAATTCCATCCATTAGGATCAAGACTCGTTTGCCTTTAATTTCCAAGGCTTCACCATTGACTCTTTAGGACTTAAACATAAGTCTTAATATAAGTCACTTTGATGAACATATTCATCATCAACAAGTCAATTAGATTGACACTCAACGACATGACATGACATTCACATATCCCTAAGTGATATGTATATATTTGTTGAACTTATTTATTGGGTGACTCTCCCAAAATATATCACGAATCCTTCATATAGTTCAACCAACATTGATGGTTTGTAGAAACTCTACACGTCCATCACTATTGTAAGTCTTTTATAATAAATCTCGCAAAATTTATCAACGACTTATGAATAATAACATATATTCCTATCATATGTTATAGTCATCGAAAATACATTTGTTCAATTCTATGTTGACGCTCTCAACATTTGACGACATATCTCGTTTCCGTGTATTTAACCACAATACACTTGCCACGTTGATCATGATTATCTCAATGGGGATGGATGAAGAATTTTTCTTCTTAGTCACTTAATTAGAGACTTAATTTTATACATAAAGGCTCTAATAAATTGACATAAAAAGCTCTAATTAAGTGTCATATAAACTTTAATTAGAAACATAACACTCTACTCAAGAGTTTACTCTTCATTAAAATTCCAATTAATAATTATAATTTACAAAATTATAATTTCAATATAATCCAAAATACATATAAGACAAAATTACAGAAAACAACCTTTATGTTTTACCCAAACTGCACCTTTCACCTTTGCCTTTAAAAAGCTCTCTAATCAACCTTAACCTTCATTGTTGGTTGCAATTCCAGACCTTTCACACTAACTGAGTTAGATTTCACTGTTAACTCCCCTCACATGCCTTGCATGTGAGGGCATTTTAGTCATTTTAAGTGCTGTGCTTTAATTAAATAATTATATTTTAAAAAAAATAAAACCCTCTTTTCTTTCCCTGATCAAATCCAAGACCCTCTTCTTCATAAAACCATATCCAAACCCTAATTCTTCAGCAGATCTTCAAATGGCCCCGATTTACTGCAGATGTGGGAGAGAGGCAATAGTCAGGACCTCGTGGACTAGCAAAAATCCAGGTCGTCGGTTTTATTCATGCCCAATTAAGGTATGATCGAATTAATTTCCACTGTTATTGATTCCCCCAAATCTCGTTTGACCCCAAATTAATAAATGTTATTGTAGGCTTCACAATGTGGAGGTTTTCTTGGCTGGGTTGAGCCTGATAATGTCATAGCTGGGTTATTAAGGTCAAAAAGTGAACTTGAGGGTTCAGTCACTGAACTTCAGGGTTCAATTAGTGAACTTGAAGCTGTTAATGAAGTCTTGGTGGATAAACTGAAAGCTAAGGATGATGAATCAAGGAAAAGGAAGAAATATTTGGTGTTCAGCTGGGTCTTTTTTGTTGTTGTGTTTGTTGTTAAGTTTGTTTAGATTTGCTCCTATGTAATGAACTTAATGGTGTTATGTAATGCAGTAATGTAATCAGTTATTGTAATGAAGCATGTTATGTTCCTAACACTGAGTTTATGACCAACCAAATGCAGTCAAACAGTTAGTCTAAACATGGATAATATGCACTTTCTGATATTGAACAACACAAGTAAAACCATTTTGACCCATGTGCATGACCCAAATAATATGCACTTTCTAAACATGGATAAAACCATTTTGACCCATGTGCATGACCCAAATAATATGCACTTTCTAAACATGGATAATATGCACTTCAAAATGTCAAACCATTTTGACCCAAACATTTTGACCCATGTGCAGTGCAACTGTCAAACCCATATCATCAACTGTGCATCAAACACATAATATCCAACTGTGCATATCATCAAACTGATATCATCAAACACAGATAATATCATTACATCAAACACATAATATCCAAAATATTAGACATCAAGGCAGAATTGTCTTAAACATTGATAATACTACTTGAAACATAAAAAGTCATAAGAACCAAAACACATAATTGTCTTAAACATTGATAATATTAAACTTATAACAGGTGACCCATTAAGCTGCCTTCTTCCCCTTAGCCTTCTGAACATTCTTCTTTGACTTTGCTGGTGACTTGGATGGTTGACTAGTTGATGGTTGACTACTGGATGCTTTGGATTTGGACTTTGCTGGTGACCTGGTGGATGGTTGACTAGCTGATGCTTTGTATTTGGACCCAGCTGGTGCCTTGGTGGATGGTTGACTAGCTGATGCTTTGGATTTGGTGGATGGTTGACTAGCTGATGCCTTGGTGGATGGTTGACTAGCTGATGCTTTGGCTGTTTTAGAAGTGGAGTTGACTGATTTACCCTTGACCTGTTTTGACTTTGCAGTTGTTGTCTTCTGTTGCTCAAATGGTACACCAGTGCATGTCCTACTGTTGTGTCCTGTCCCCTTGCACTTGCTACAAGTTCCACATGCATTCTTCCTAGACAGTTTCCCACTCCTTTTCACATCTTCATCCTCAAAAGCAGACTTCTTTCTTTTTTTTTTGGGTCTTCCCACTGGCTTGTGATATATTGGGGCTGTGAGGGTGGATGGAACCTTTGACTTTTCCCATAAAGACATACCATTTATAGGGAAAATCTTAAAGTTATAAACTTGCTTCCAAGTGCTCAAATGATACACTGGATCCACCCATGATTCAGGAATCCCAACATCCATTCCATAACTTTGCATATTCCATATGGTTGCCACTGCATGTGAGCAGGGCAACCCAGTAATTTCCCATCTTCTACAAGTGCAAGTTTTTTGTTTCATGTCCACCACACACTTCCACTTACCTGGCCCAGCAACTCCATATTGGTCACCACCATTCCAGCTAACTCTACAATTTGCAGCAGCAGTCTTTATTTCTTGAAACTGTTCCATGAAAGTTGGTGTTAAAGGGCCATCACTCCTCTCAATAACCTGCAATACATTGACTATTCTTCTCATAAGATACTCTCTTATGTACTCCAATGCTGTGATAATTGGTTTATCTCTTCCTTCCACAAGTTTTGAATTCAGAACCTCACACATGTTATTTAACAACACATCAGACTTTGCTAACCCTGTTATTTAACAACCATTCAAAATATTAGAAACAAAATTTATTGTAAATAAGGTTTAACATAAAAGTTACCTGTGAAATGAGATCTAGACCAGTATTTAGGGTCTATCTTAGACAACCATAGATGTGCCTCAGGGTTCATTGCCTTAAGCTCTTCCATAGTTTTCTCAAAGTACACCACTGTTGTGCTTCTTGCAAGCTTCCAAAGCATGTCTTTCAATGCTTTAGCTTTGAAGGTAATCCTCATGTTTTCATATATATGTCTCACACAGAACCTGTGCTCAGCCCTAGGAAAAAGCCTGTGCACTGCTTCAAGAATACCCTATACAAAAGTTCACTTAACTGTTAGTCTCACTTACATTAGTTAGTTAATATGAAACAAAACAGGTTGTAGTCTAACCTTTTGTCTATCACTCATAAATGTAAAAATTGAATTGGATCCAATGTCCAAATCATCAGCAATGTTTTCTAGGAACCACATCCAGGAGTTGATATTCTCAGCTTCAACAATAGCATAAGAAACAGGATAAATTCCATTATTATTGTCAATACCTACAGCTGTAAGCACCTGACCTGGATAAGGTCCTTTCATGAAGGCACCATCAAGACCTAACAACTTCCTGCCAATTGCTTTAAACCCCTCTTTCAAAGAACCCAAGCAAATATATATTCTTTTAAACTGCCTTATTGTGGAATCTGGATCTGACACAGGTTCAACATCTAACTTGATAGTTGACCCTGGATTTGTTCTTAAAAGTTCGTCAGCATAGTCCCTAATATAACCATATTGAGCTGTATAATCCCCATGAAGTACTTGTTGAGCTTTGAATCTTGCCCTATAAGCTTGCATCTTGGAAACATTCACTTCAAACTTTCTTTGGAACTGTTCTTGCACAGCCTTTACTGGAATGTTGGGATTTTCTTCAATTTGTTCAAGAAGTTCTTGAGCAAGAAAAGTTGAATTACAAGCTGATATGAATCTGCTTTGAAGACATTTATGTTTGTCAATAAATGTCTGAACTATCCAAGACTCTGTCTTCTTGTCAAAGGAGACCAATAAAACCCAAGGACAAGTAAATTTGGTAGGGTCTTTCATGTGCCCCCTACCCCCTTTATGTTTTGAAGGTCCAGCCCCTTGTGTTTCTGAAGTTGCTTTTTTCTTGCCCACACCTTTCCCCTTTGTTGTAACACCCCCCTTGACATTTGTGGTCTTTGCTTTATCAACTTTTGCAATGCTTTTTTTAACAGATTTTGTTTTCTTTTCAATCATTACTGACTTGGCACCTTCTTTGACATTTTTCCCAACATCATTTGTCCCCAAATCACCAAAACACCTTACCCTGATCCTATCTGCCTCATCCTTCACAAGTTTTAGCTGCCTCTTTGTCTCAACTGTATGCCTTTTGATCATCTTCTTGACCTCAGCCTTAGTGCCAAACATCATACCTAAATGAAAGTTATTATCATTCCCATACATCCTTCTAACTTGTTTTAGTTTTTTCTCCCTAATGTTGCCAAGGTTTTCCTCATCTTCACTAGCAGTATCAAAATTATCATTGTCCAAAACATCTAAGTCATGATCAACATCATTCCTTTCATCCTCCACATCCAAATCAACATTGAATTTAAAGTCTCTCATATCCACTTCATCTTCTTGAATGTCATTGTTTTCATCCACAAAAAACTCACTGTCTTCTTCACTATCATATTCACCATCAGGTTCATTGTGTACATTCTTGTCATTCTGTTCCACATTGTGGTTGGATGTCTCTTTCTGTTTCTCTTTAGAACCATTGAAACCATCCATAAAAGGCTCAAAATCATCCAAACTTTGAAACATATTACTATATTCCATACCAGGATCTGCTGACTTTGCATTGTGTTCCCCTGTTTGGTTGTCCCATGTTTGGTTGTCTCCTGTTTGGTTGTCTAATCTCACATGGTATCCTGTTTGGTTGTCCCCTGTGTCTTCATTGACTTCACATGCTTTGATGTTTTCACTACCCTTCCCTTCTCCATTCCCATACCAACATAATGAAAGCACTTCACTGCATTGTGATTGAGAGTACCTCACAACATTTGAACAACCATGTTCCATGTATACATCAATGAACCTATCACCACCTCTGACAAATTCAACAAGTTTGATCAAATCTTCATCACATCTTATCCGATAAAGTCCAGTATCTAAATTACCATGAGGAGCACAAAAGTGAAAAAAGTGAGGAACTTGATCAGTATAACCTAACCTACTCTTAATAACCTCTAATTCTTGCATTCCAAACTTGTCAATGTTCATCAGGTCAAAGAAATCAAGTTCCTCATTAACATACACCCGATCAGGAGGATCAGTGAAATAACCTCCATGATATAGATGAATGGTGAACAACTCCGGATATGTGTCTACATTTCATCAATAAAATCGAAATCAAAATCATAAAAAACTAAAAACAAAACCTGCATTTCATGAAAAATGAAGCAAAATACCGTAAATTTCGTCCAATGCAATGTCATCTTCAGCTCGCCTTGCACGTATGTACTCTGGATCCATGATTACGAGGGTTTTGGAAGCAGAGGGTTTTGATAAGGGTTTGGGGATTAAGGTTTGATTGTCTGATAATATGAGGGTTAAAGAGGGGATATGAGGGGTTTTATTTTTTTTAAAATATAATAGTTTAATTACAGAACTTAAATTGACTAAAATGCCCTCACATGCAAGGCATGTGAGGGGAGTTAACGGTGAAATATAACTCAGTTAGTGTGAAAGGTCTGGAATTGCAACCAACAATGAAGGTTAAGGTTGATTAGAGAGCTTTTTAAAGGCAAAGGTGAAAGGTGCAGTTTGGGTAAAACATAAAGGTTGTTTTCTGTAATTTTGTCTACATATAACATATATATTTAAACGGATTCATATAAGGATATATAAACATCAAATCTCAAAGTGTTATTCTCTTCAACACTTTATCGTTCGACGAAATAATAGCAATTATATCGTCTCGTGGCATGTTTCGAGGTACTCCCTCAATACACTGTTCAAAACAACAAAGTTGTTTATACTTAACTACTCACAAGTAGTCGAACAAGTAAATATGTCCAAAACAATATAAGTCGTTTTACACTAAATAGTCTCTCTAGACTATTATATGGTTCAAGTCATCATACTTCTCATACAAGTATCAAACCATATATAATTTGCAAAACACATGTTTTATTCAGACAAAACATTTCTGCTTTCACATGTATTTTTCATAAACTATACATATTTATGTTTTGATTACACATCAAAACCATAAACTCTAATATAGTTTTATTATTTAAACCATTCCTAACTCACTTGTTAGAGTATATGGTTTTCATGACTAACCATTTCTAATTTATTAATTAGAAACTATACGTGTACCATATAAACATATACGGTTTAAAAATTAACAATTTCTAACATACTTGTTAGAATGCAAACGATTACACGTTTCATCATATAGATTTTGGTTATATCAAATAAACCTTTTTCTAACACACCCGTTAGAAATAAATGATTACCAAAATCATTTTAAAGGTCATTGGTTTATATTCTCAACTGTTTCTAACCTGCCTGTTAGAAATACACGATTATGACAATCGTTTTAGACCTTGTTGGTTTATATAAAATAAACCGTTTCTAACACCATCGTTAGAAAATTAAACCATTTACATAAATGGTATTAACTTTGGATTTTCAAAAATATACCCGTTTCAAACTCACTCGTTAGAAACCGTCAAATTTAACTAAACTGGTTTAATGTTGGAAAAGGTTGAAACACCCAATTGTCCATAAACCCATGAGTTGAAACACCCCATTACAACCTTTAAGAATATTTGACCCAACTTAATGGTATTCTTATTATTTTTAAGTTTCAACTTTGAAGTTTTAATTAGTATTCTTACTAAAACCTTCAATAAAACAAAATAAGTTTATAACTTTTTTATTTTCACAAAAATTTCCAAAATAAAAATTTCCAACACGTTTGCGTGTTTTGTACAATAATCTTTTCTAACACACTTGTTAGAAAATATAAACATCTTATTTTGTCTTTACAAAATCATCAATCTCTAACACGCCCGTTAGAGAAATCAATATATAAGTTTACAAATTAAACTTACTATTTTCTAAATAATAATTTCTAATACGCTTTATTAGAAATGTTTCATGACACGTTATTCTTTTAACGTCGTCAATTCTAACACGCTTGTTAGAAATACATGTTTCAAACCTTATATTTTGAAGCTCTTTATTTCCAATACTCTTATTAGAAAATGTATACATTTCAAATACTTTGAAATTATCTTTCTAATACGCTTACTAGAAAGAAAACATGATCAACCAAGTTTACATAGGTTTTCAACTAATATGTCTTTTCTAATACTATCGTTAGAAATTCAAAAAAAAAAATGTTTAAACACATATTAGAAATGTTTCATAGTCCGGTTTATCTAAATATAACTCAAAACCCATGAATCCGAAAATTAAGTCAAAAAATTCGTTTTGTAGAAACAATCTTTCGGATTAAAGATTGCATTCTCATCATGAATGTAATCTAATTCGATGTACCAAAGAAAACATGTACAAACTTTCTCGAACCCAAATTCCTTAGAAAGAACACGAAAGTTTGTTCACCTAATTCTGTTTAAGTTTGTTAGAAAACTTACATTGTAAATCACCGCACGCCTTTCGTACATGAAGCTAGAATCTCTATGCTTGCTGCAGTAAAATACAAAAAGAAAAGAAATCATAGAAGTGAACCGGGCTTGTGTTTGACACAATTCCCTTAAACAGATTCTTCGTCTGTTCCCAGGGTACACCGGTTCGAAACAGTGACGATGGTGCACTGCCGGACTATCCCACTTGCCTGACAAATAATCGATACTTGGTTGCTACTCTAGAGTTATGTGTGTTGCAAGAGTTTTTAGTGTAATTTTTTCCATGTATCTCATATCTCAAAATGAGGTACAAAACCTCATATGTATACATGAACCATGGCTAGTGAAAAGTCTCACATAATTAGACTAAAATTTTCTTTATTAGCCATAAACACTATTCAAGCCTCATAAAAACTCTATTCAAGCCTCATAAAACATTTTTATTTGTCTTGATTTCACCACATGAAGAATATAATTATAATTTCACTAAATTATAATTAAATCTACATTCACATTATTTCCAACACTTTACTCCAAGTTTCCACATAACCTTTGCAATCAAGAAAGATCAAGATGCAATAGCAAATTCTTCCCAACTATATAATTTGCCAAATGTGTGTCTCAACATAATGGTAGGTTAGGGGAATTTATTGTATCTGTTTACATGTCTATGAAGAAGTTAGCATTAAACAATATAGCTATAAGCAGAAGTAGAATATTCTACTATGAATTAAGGATGGCTTTATAGCTCAAGAACTCTATAGCTTGCATCCTTCACCATTATTGATATATCATACAATGTTTGTATGATCTGGTTACATATGGAATTGTTTGTTTCAATAATAGCATTCAATAACTTTATAAACAAAGTTAACAATATGTATCGAAATTATATCAAATTAATGTTGGTAAATGATATGTACCTTAGTGACTTAGTCCAGTGTTGTAAAAATCAGGATTAATCGGTCATTAGTCGTCAGTCGGTAGGTTACTGAGTAATTTGCTATTAATCGGTAGTTTCTGCAAATTCTAGACAAATTCTTGCCAAAACTTGTAAATTCCGGCAAGTTCCAATCAAACCATGTAGATTCTGAAGATTAATCATGCATCCTTAAAAAATGGGTCGATGAGGGGTTAAAACCCGTCCATTTAAAATATTTACATATAAAAATGTGTGTATATAAGTAAAACACTAAAAATTACATATAAAACTCCCAATCGAATTAATCACAATTAATCGCTAGTTCCCACCCCACCAACCGACTAGCGCCTAGCAAGTTCTACAACATTACTCAACCTTAATTACAAGAAAATAACATTGATCAACAACTTCTACTGTAGTCATGTTACTATATAAACAATTTTTACTCATGGTACTATACAACCATGATTACACCAAATTCTTTGCAAAAATAATGTACAAAACTATCTCATGATCCCTATGATACACATTAACAACTATAGTATTGATCAATATTTTGCATAGCCCCGGTCACATAAAGAAAAGAGTTAATAGCGAATTTCGTCCCTAAGGTTTGGTCCAGTTTGCCACTTCAGTACAAAAGTGGTTTTTTTTTTTTTTTTTTTTTTTTTTTTTTTTTTTTTTTTTTTTGCAAATCAACACCTGTGGTTTGGATTTTTTTTGCTAAATTTGTCCTTTTCACTAACCCAGTTAAAAAAAATCTCGTTAATGTCAGGGGTAGTGTTGTCTTTTTCCCACTTTAATGAAGGGCAATATGGTAAAATCATCACTCATCTTCTTCCCCCTTTTAAACACAACCACCACCATGTCACAATCAACCCAACACCACCATATCACCACCGTATCAACCACCACCCCACCTTAAACCCACGGCCGCCACACTACCTCCACCCTAAATCCACCATCGTTGCACCACCTCCTCCCTAAACCTACCACCACTGCACCACCTCCTCCTTAAACCCACCACTGTCACACCATCTCCACCTCATAACCACCACTTCCACCACCGTAACCACCATCACCCTGTTTCATTGAAAAGAACAATCTGAAACGTTAATGGTTCAATCGGAATATCTATCTATCTCTGCTTCTTCAATCTCACTAAACACATATCAAATCCCGCCTTAATTTCTAGTTCCAATATCCCAATTTCAAAACCCTAAATAAATCGATCAACAAACAATGAACAGGGAACCGATTTTACCTTGCCTTGATGACGATTAACTGACAAGGACAGCACCGCCGTCGGAACCACCACTGGATTCCTCTTCTTCTGCTCCCTCTCCGGCGTCTTCTTTCTCCTATGATCTCTCTCCCGTCTCTTTCTCTCTCTCCTCTGCTCAATCTTCTATCTCTCTCTCTCTCTCTCTCTAATAATAAACAGTAAGGCGGTGGGGGTGGGGGTGTTGGTTGAGGGGTTTGGCCGGTTGCCGTAGCTATCGCCGGAGGTGGAGACCTCCGGTCTCTTTCTCCTTCTCGTTCACTCTCTCTCTCTCTCTCTATGTCTCTCTCTCTTTCTTGTTATCAGGAGGTTTTGTTTTTACATATAAAAAGAGAGTTAAAAATTTAAAAACAAAAATAAATAGGTAAATGACTATAATACCCCTGAGTTAACAGAAAAAATAAACCCAGTTAGTGAAAAGGACGAATTTGGTAAAAAAAATCCAAACCACAGGTGTTGATTTGCAAAAAAAAAAAAACTTTTGTACTGAAGTGGCAAACTGGACCAAACCTCAGGGACGAAATTCGCTATTTACTCTAAAGAAAATGCCAACCAGTGATTATTAGGATATCGTGATGTTCTCTCTCAATTGTAACAAAAGTTTGTCTAAAGTTTCCACTTACTTCCTTAGACCATCCGGTGTGGGCCACGAGCGAGTAGACACGAGCCACCGACTTCACTCTCAAGTAACGTCATCGTCTGTGCTCACTTGATCCCGTTGTGGCTGGGGGTGAGCAACGAAGCGACCAAAAGGTCACTTCTCCCATTAACGCACGCGAGCACCATCGTGTGTGCTCGTGCCGAGGCTGTTCGCGTGTGCTCGTGTCGGGGCTGTTTTGGGTAGAGGTGAGCACCAGACTGAAACCTCGCTCACGCTGGGACTCACTCACGACCCACAACGGACAGTCTTATGCATTTCATTATTCATCATAGACTATCGAGCTAACTAGACTATCATTTGAGATGAAGCAAATAAACTTAAAAAATTCACTAAAAAACAGGTCTACTTTCATTTGTTTTCAATAAAAGTTTTGAGATAACTTTTGTTAAAACACCGCAAGTAGAGGGTAAGAGTTGTAACTTTCTTTGTTATCCTTCCATTCGAACGCATCCTATTGGTCAACAATCTTCCATGGAAGCATCCACCCGTTATCCTCTCTTCCAACACCCATCGCCGCCGCAGCTTAACCACAACCACCACCGCCGCCGCCTAATCTTCCGTCATCACGGTGGCGTTAGCCACCAATCAACCATGAGATTCCAGAACCTTCAACGACTAACCACCACTATTAATATTAATCCAATTCGTTGTTCCCTCACAAACACAAATTATCTCAATTTCAGATTCGATTCAAATCTCAACAACACCATGGACGATGTCGAAGCTAAGAATAAAATCAATTCAGACGTTGATAAGGATGCAAAGGAGACAAAAAAGTCGCCGGAGATTCCTTCACCGCCAGAGAAACCGTTGGCCGGAGATTGCTGCGGCAGTGGTTGTGTTCGGTGTGTATGGGATGTGTATCTTGAAGAGCTTGCTGAATATAATAAGCTTTACAAAGAAGAATAATCTGATTCTACAATCGGATCGAAGGTTTTTTAAACATTTTGTAGATATTATACAGTTTTTGCTGCTTACAGATTCATTTGATGTTCATGTAGATGATTTTTGTTTGTAATATTATGAAGTTTTAAACATTTTGCAGATATGTTTAGAAAAAAAAATGGTACCTGCAGATTCATTTGATGTTCATGTAAACGATTTAATTGCACTCTCTATTGTAATTATGGCCGCAAACAAATCAAACGCACACGAACAAGGTCTTGCTCGTGTATGTTCATTAAGCAAATAAATGTGTTTATGGACACTTATTGAACAAGGTTTTTTTGTTCGTGTTAGTTAGTAAAGGAAATGAATGTGTTCATTTTTCATTTGTGTTTGTTCATTAATTTAGGTAACTAACACAAAAGAACAATAATGACCACAAACACAAACAAGCGTTTATGAACATAGGCAAACACATACGAACATTTATTAACCTCTGAGAGCACTATCACACGCCCATATTTGGACTGGAGTGGCATATTGGCCCAAACCACAGGGATGGTTTTGGTAATTTACTCGTTTGTTATATAACCTTTGAGAGCACTATCACATGCCCATATTAGGCACAGAATAAGTTGGCGCCAATCAATCCTCGCTTGCTAGCTGAGAGTTCCACAGTTCCACAGCGTTATATGGTTCATCATATTATTAACTTTTCAAAAAAAAAAAAAAAAAAAAAAACAATCTTTACTTGTCATACCTTGGTTTGAAAATTCCGGACAGCCTGACCAAGTCCTCAGTTGACATCTGTTAAGTTCACAAGTGATAGAAATTATTTGCTTATTTGTCTACAAACAGAAATCACATACTATAATAATATAATAAGGTAACATAGAAACAAGATAAGATAAGATTGAATATATACTAATCAAGTTGCTTGGTCCAGTCAAAAGGCTCCCAATCTTGAGTAAAATTTGCGACAGCTTCTTTCTGAGTGTTGATAGAGTCGTACTGGTGGCGACGATGCATGTCTTCTGCAGGCAACTGTAGCATACCCCTTATAACATTCACACCAAAATTGCTCTTGAACTGTGATTCATCATCGATAACGTGAACAAACCCTTTCTTCAAACCAAACTCCACATGGAAGTATGGAAAGTCTTCTGGTATTGAGTGTCGCAACCCTTTCACACTTGTGTCGATTAATTTCTTGGCATTGTGTTGGCTCCATTCATCTTCGGCTTCATCAATTGCCTGCAAACAATAACAAATATCCTCATTGTCTTCTTTGGTTCATTCATGAAAAATCCAAAAAAGTTACTGTAATCTTTCTTCAGTGTGTAAACATTAATCAAGTTTTGGGTTGTCATATCTAACCCGTTTAATAAACAGGTTGTGTGCAAGTTGACCTATTTAACCCATTCGACTCAAAAGGTCTACCCATCAACCACTTTAAAATTAGAATAAGAAAATACATTTGATAACGTCAACCCACAGACCCATTTAGGCGCCTCGTTTAGACCATTTATTACAACCCACGACTTCATTTACAACCTGTTTGACTCATTCAGATAATGGGTTGTGTTTGGGTTACATGCTTTTAAGTTTGTGCAGGTTATCGCTTCAACCTGCCAACCCAACACGATTGCCACCCTTACTTATGATAATAATGTCACAGATTTTTGTTAACTGTATTCAATGTTCAGGAAAGTAACTTTAGAAATGAATGAAGAGAAAAACAGAACACAAACCTTCTTAAAATAGAGAGCAGCTTGTTTCCCACCATCTGGAGGCAAAGGGATGCATTCTATCATACAATGTCTGCTCTGCTTTGCCAACCTCATCACTGTTTCAAGAAATACAACCTCCTTCCCTTGTTTAGCAAACATCATTAGAAGACACTTTTTGAAGTTGCGAATCTCATCCCACACGTTATCATCCACACTTCTCGTTGCCAACTCATGCTACATACAAAAAATAAATTTTATGAATCCCGAGATTAAATATAAGAAAGTTGAGTTGACTGTGACAAAATCTAACCTGCATGGGCAATATGCAACAATGTCCTGGTACAACAGGCTGCCATGGAGGTAACATCAAATATGTGAAATTGGCGATTGCTACAATCAGATGGCGTGGCCTCTTAGGATTCTCAAAACAAAAGTTGCAGCGTTCTTTTTGGGTTAAAATGCCTTTTTCAAAACGGGTATTCCCAGCTGACTTGGGAGCACCATTGTCACCTTTACCGCGTTTCTTTTTCTTAGGTCCGTCATCATAATCATATTCATCATCTGCCTGACCAGATATACTAAACTTTCTGTTTTGCATTATTGAACGAGCTACATGCATGTCTGCGTCTTCCTCTTTCTTCTTTTCACGAGTTTTTAAGCCGTGCATAATGTACCTATACAGTAAAAGAAACCATGTCAACCGACCAACAAAATCAAGTATATGAAACCCGAACAAGAGAAAGATTTTCAAAACAATATTATTTGTATTTTTTTTCAGTATATAATGATTCGGGAGAAAACCTTGGCGAATATAAACAGTTTTAGTTGCTCGACGAAAGAATTACCTGCTTGTGGTTTCATCACCCTCTGAATTGGTTCTGTTGGAGGTATCGTGTTTGCTTTTCCCTTCATACACCTCTATCTCTTTCTGAAATAACAAAGTAATTACAAATTATTTCTGATGACACCAAATGAGAAATAGGATCCCATGTGTGCGCAGTTCACAGGAATGTGCTGCATGGTAGAACTAAAAGGCCATGAAGAGAAAACAGGTTTCAATACAACTGGGAAAGTATTTTCACCAGGGAAGATAAAAGTTCAGGTCTTAAATTCTAACAAAGGCGTATACAGAACTCTCACAATCAATCAATCAATCATACCCAGTATATCCCACGAATAGTAAAAACTATTGGTAGGGTCAGGGGAGGGTGAGATGTAGGCACACCTTACCTCTACCCATAGGGATAGAGAGGCTGCTTCCAGAGAGACCCTCGGCTCAAAAAGAGAACAGAAGACAGGCAAACGTTTTAATTAGTATTATAAAACTCCTTAATGATGAAAGTTTTAATTAGTAGGTATTAAAATAAGCTACTGCATTCTCATCAATGCAAGCTCATCAGTCAAGAAAATACAAATCACAACTCCAAACCAACCTTCTATGGCAATCATAGCACCTCGAACTAATTAATTAGCGTGCTCAACAGATGGATCTATTGTTAATGATTTAAACATTAAATAGACCATCCAATAATATTATAAACATTATAGTATTATATCGTGCCAATAATCAAATGGGGAAACCAATGTAAACATTGTTGATATGCATAACTCATGCAAAGTATACCAGTACTATATGTAGCTTTATGAGTTTAAGAGGTAACATACCGTGAAGTAAGCAAGGTAGCTAACAGCAAGAGTCAATGTAATTTCTATCACCGTATCATTGAAAATAAATCCAAGCCACAAATATGACACCAGACCAAAAGCAATACAGAACTCTCACAATCAGATATAAAAAAGAACTTCTACAGCAGCAACTGCTATATTTCTATTTATATCAAAGACAACTTAGAATTTAAAATATGGATCTTGAAATGTTTTTAAAAACTGCTATTTTGATGCATCCTCACAATTCACAACTAAACTTAACAACAACCTTAATGATTCTTGCAAACAATGTGCATATGTTCATCTCTTTCAAATCAAGATCATGGAGGTCGGTTCATGGTGTTAATCAACGGACTTGTGAGTATATGAATTTTCAAACGCCACATTTTGCGGTTTGTTCCTTTTTCCAAACAGTGAAAAAAATAGATGCGACACCCTGGAAACGAAATAAACAAACTTTTTGCTTGCTTGCAAAAAAAAAAAAAGAAAAAAAAAGAAAAAAGAAATACAAAAAATGAAGTGAGGGTATGATTACTAACCAGAAGTTTGTCAGCTTCGTCATGCTTTCCTTTCAGGCGTAGCTGCATAGCTTTAGCAGCCAACTGGTTTGCACTTAGTGCAGGCTTCATGTCTGTTGTACTTGATAATGGCTCTTTAAATTTGGATACATCAGGCCTTGAATTTGAATCACGATCTGCACATGACTCATCATTTTGCTTTTCTTGCTGCTGCTGCTGAGATTTGAATTGTTGCATAAAGCTCCCATCATTGCTAAACTTCTGCATGCTAGACAATGCAGAAGAAATGACACCAGCATCCTTAGCCGACATGTTTTGACTTTTTCGCTTCCCCCAGGATAAGGAATCATCAGATCTCGGCATTCTCATTTTGGTATGATGATGGTCAGGCGTTCCCTTCTTGCTGTCCCTTTCATTGTCCTGATATCAATACATACACACCATTAAAACAACAATCTCAGCTATAACATTAGGAAAATACAAGTGCAGGACATTCAGAGCTGACATATATAGCAAACTTTGACCAATCAAAACAAGTGAAGAAACAGTCCACTAAGCTGAACTAGAACCAAGTAATGAAACTGATTCGTCTTTTGAATATTAATGGTACAGGTGCAAAAAAAGCGTGAGGCGCTTGTTTAATAATAAAAAAAAAATACTAATACTTAAACTTTTACAATGTTATACTTGAACATAAAAAATTACTTACAAGTTATAGATCATTTATGAACTTAGATATTTACTCTCTAAATAATACTACTTTCACGTTGAAAAATCCGACCTAGGGCAAGAAGCGCGGCCTGCAGCCACGGCCACCAAACATTCCACCTCACCACCGCCACGCCAAATGATTTTTAAAACATCTATAGGTGTTTTCACATCCAGTCAAGCCGGTCGTGAGATAGTTAAAAGCCTCTACAGCGGCAAACTGATTCAGCTATTGCCTAGTACCATCCTCAGACCCTATATTAGCTTTGATATTGGGTAGAGGCTTTGACTATGTTGTTTTTTATTATTCATCATCATCACCATACCTCTACCCCATAGGAATAGAAATACGTCTACCCCCAAGCTCAATAGTAGTTTTGCATCAAGAAGCATCAACTTGTGCCGTATTTATTTATTATACAAAGACCACAACCCATGTAATTCATTTCTTATAGTCTTAGATTTAACTATTTCAAACACATTATCATTTAAATTAATCCATCTTCCCCACAAACCTACCGAACATCTCTATTTTCCCTAATTAAGGCTTCTGATTCCATTCTCCTCTACCACCGAGTCAATACAATATTATACACATAGTTATCCTTATACAGTCATCAATGTGGATTCAACTACTTTCCTTTCACTTAATTTTGCTAACAACACGTATCAAAACCTAATATCGACAACAGAAACAATTAATAATATCATTACTGAAAGAAAACACAACAGTTGATGATATGCCCCTAAAATAACAAATAAAAAACGATGATAGAACAGGCATAACAATGTGGTACCTCGATTGAAAATTTTAGCAGCAGGTCCTGTTCAGGAGTCAACGCACAAGTCTTCTTCATCAAGCGAACAACAATCGCTTCGGCGTCACCGGTTTAGAAGGAGGGTGAGAGGGTGCATGGATTGCTTTCTAAACAAATTATGCGTTTTGTTTTGTTGCAGTATGGATAGAGTTGGCTTTTAAATTATTGTGTTTTGTTAAGTTATTAAACGTAAATAATTTATTTTTATAGATAAAGTATACGATATAAAGTCCGTTAATGTAAAATAAACCAGGTGATGCGATGTGTCCTGCTAACCAAACCCCAGTTAACCAAACCAAACTATAATTAATCTTAATATCAGTTAAACCCAAGGGCATTACAGTCTTTTTTTCTCTGTAACTGAGTAATGCAATCACGTTCTATATTTTTGTAAACGATTTCATAACATACGTTAACGATTAAACGTTCAAAATGATTACACAATCAAAATAACAAAAAAGATTCGATTACAATTAACGAAAACATAAAAACTAGAAAACAGAGATTTACACTTGGAGGATTAATCATAGGAAAAACATACAATTATGAATAAACACTCGTAATAGTTGTCAAATACTTTTGGTTTTGTCTCAATAAGTATGATTAAACATAAAAATTAGGTTAAAAATAAGTTGCAGAGGAAAAAGACGAAGTTGGTGGGAAAAACAAAACAACGCACTTGTATCAAATTTAAACGCACTTGTATCAAATATTATAAAAATAAAACGCACCTTATATCAAATATTATAAAAATAAACGCACTCATTTTCATGATGATTCACAAAAATAAAGAGGAAGAAGAAAATTGCTGACCAAAAGTGGCCGCCGGCGTTTGTCACATCAGCACCGTCATTCTCAACCACACCATCACAAACCACAATGCCTAACCATCCACCATTCTCCATTTACGAACAAAAGCTCGACCATTCATTGTTGCTTCTCCTCTGCTCATTTAATTGATTTCTTTGATGCATAATAGTACATATTTGCATCTGGAATTTAGTTTACAAGATGGATATCTATCAAGTATTAGACCACCCGTAGTGGGGCGTTATTGTGCAAAAATTTAAACTATAGCGCCCCTACACACTGCTACACCCCGGCGCTATGGGGCTTTATGCGCCGGGGCTCCATCCAAATAACGACGGGCTTCAAATGTTTGGACCAATCAGAACGTGACACGTGTCACTTGGTTTGAAAAAAAACGGTCAAAAATATTTGACCGTTGCCTCTTTAATTTTTGAACGGTAACTTTTTTTTTATTTACATTTTATATATATAAACTAACATACACACACATACAACATACACAATACAAACTAACCAACATACACACACAAATACAACAAACCTACTAAACATGTTTCCATACGGTTCACCATTCGGGGTCCCGGGTCGCCCGGGTTCGAGGCCAAACACTACTACTCCACTGCCACCCAATTGGTCGGAGTTTGACCCGAACACAATGCAATACGCGCAACTACTCCAGGGTCACTTTTATCCTCCACCAAACTATGGACAATCGGGCCAATTTTTTCCTCCACCAAACTATGGCCAAGGTTCTCAAGAGGAGGCCGAGCTCGTGCCAGAAACTCAAGTGGAGACCGACGAACCCGAGGGTTCTCAACGGGGGGGCCGCGGGCGTGGGAGTGGGAGCGGGCGCGGGAAACGCTCGCATAAAAAGAAAGATCCTACCCAACCTCGTCAAAAAAAGCAAATAGAACGTTGGACCCAAGACGAGGAATATGCTTTAGCGAGAGCCTGGCTCGACGTATCGGAGGATCCACTAGTTGGTTAGTAAATTTTTTTATATTTATATATAATTTTTTTATATATATATATTGTTCGTGTTTTATATATAGTATTTATTTTTTATATATATATTGTTCGTTATATATTTCTAATCGTATAATTTTTTTTTGTAGCCAACTATCAACATCTTCCTGAGTTTTGGATTCGGATTCGAGCGCTGTTTTTTGGTGTGATGGGTAGAGGGGAATATCGAGAGAACGACTCGATATCGGGAAAGTGGTCGGACATAAATAATAGATGTCACGCGTTTTCTCAGGTTTACCAGCGTTGTATGGACAACAGGGGCAGTGGGGAAGGTGATGATGGTGTGTTGACAAGAGCGTTGGACGAGATGAGATCTACCCGCCAACCGTTCCCGTATTTGAAAATTTGGGAGATGTTGAGAAAAAGTCCTAAGTGGGCTAAGGTACCGGGTATGGGGTCGGGTGGTAGGAGGAGGATCAGGAGAGGAGGAGGATCAGGAGGAGGAGGACCATCAAAACGTAGCAAAACCTCCTCCTCGACGGGAGATCCGGATACACCGTCATCCGATGCTCGCTATGTGAGTTAGGTGATCATGTTAATTTGGTTGATGAGGAGGAGGATGAGGAGGAGGAGGAGCAGGATATCCCTAGACCAACGGGTAGAAAATCAACAAAGGGTGGGAAGGGGGAGTCGTCTTCGGCAGCAGGTGGTGCCTTGAAGGAAGATTTCGAAGAAATGAACCGTAGACTTCAAGATATTCGCGACCTTGGCCAAAGACGTTTGGAGACGATGCAGCAGAGAGTGGTGGAGAATAAAAGGTTTGTCGAGCTCCAAGAGGCGAGGCAAAGGGAAAAAGACATTGAGTTTTTGTCGAAATCGATCGAAGACCTCGAAGGAGACGCGCTACGCCTTGCAATGCTTCACAGGCAACAAATCCTGAAAAAATATGACCTCTAGTGTGTTTGGTTTTTTTTTAATATTAGTTGTAATTTTTTTAATATTAGTTGTAATTTTTTTTTTAAATTTTCGTTGAAACTTTTTTTTAATTTTAGTTGTAACTTTTTTTTTAATATTAGTTGTGTGTTTTTTAATATTATTTGTAATTTTTTTATATTTATTTACCTTTTATTTTAATTATTTTGAGTTAAAAGAATATAAAAAATAAAATCCACGTGGACCAATCAGATTAAGGGGCTTTATATATAAAGCCCCACCACTACACCCCTTTTTCAGTTTCTCTCTTCATGCTGACTCAGCAGCCACGTGGACCAATCAGGAAGGGGGGCTTTATATATAAAGCCCCCCACTACACATGCTCTTAACTTGGTTTTGATTGATTAATGTGGGTTTGCAGAAAAAGGGTATGTTGACCAGGTCATGGATGAGAGAGATGGGTATAAAACTATAAAGTTGAAGATGAATAATAAATGCTGGAGGGAGGGTGAAACTTTTGAAACAACTTAAGGAGTGAGAGAGTATGGTGATGTGTGTCACGGAAAACTAAAGTTTTGGACGCATCTTTCATTTATATAGTGCGTTTGTTTATATGTGAGGTGAGGTGATAAATAAATCTGAAAACATGAGTGCGTCTGAATTTACAAGAGTGCGTCCAAACATACAGTGAGTGCGTCTGTTTATGTTTTTGACTAAGTATTTAATGTCTTTTTTAGACGCACTTTATAATACAGTGAATGCGTCTGTTTCTGTCTTTGAGTGTTCTTAATCTGAATCTTTTTCAAATCCATTTTTTTTTCTTTAATTGTAATTATATTTATAAAAATCGTATGTTTTTGAGAATATATTATAGCGTTGATTGTGTTTTTTGAATAGGATTAATGTGATTTTAAAAATTCGAATGCAATGCTCTATTTTTTTATTTTTCTTCAAATCACGATCTGTTTATGATTCAATTCAATGTTTTGATGTTACGTTTTGATGTTACGTTTCAATCAATTGTTGAATCGTTGTTTTGATGTTACGTTTCTATCAATTGTTGAATCTCTGTTGTTACGATTTCTGCAAATTAAAACGTGTTTTCCCTAATTTACCCCTGGTTAGCTTAACTGAAGTATGATTAGGGTTGTTAATTACCATCTTGCCACCGCCTAAATCCAATGGCTCAGAATGCTTCTTACGCTTCTTACGTTAAGACGCTTTATACGTTATCTTTTCCCATTTTTATAAACCTTTTCCAATCACTAAAACTGATTATTTGTGTTTTCAAAAGGCAGTAATCTAAAAATTCATTTCAAAACTCAACTCAAAAACCCCTCTAAACACAAAATAATTTATTTTTATAAACCTTTCCTAAACACTAAAAACTGATTATTTACATTTTCAAAACGCAATAATCTAAAAATCAATTTTAAAACTCAACCCCAAACACCCTCTTAGCATTATATAAACTAGTGTTTTAGGTTCTCCCCGTTTCGCTGCGGGGCCTCTATTATGTTGAATATCTGGTGAACTTCAGATAATATTAGGTAATTGTTGTTTAGAGAAACTAATCTAAATAAACTTCTTTAAGCTCGTAATTGCTAGCGCATTGTTGCGGCACGGGGTTACACTTTTGTGTTTCCACAGGATGCTGTTTGAATTTCGTATGTTTCGAAGTAGAAAACTACAAAAACGAATATGGTATCGGTGCCAATATTAAGATTGTACTGGTTCGGTTCACAATAAAATAATTTATCACTATATAGTACCGAACAGGTACTTGCTAATATAATTCTATTTGCAGATTTAGTTAAAGTTTTATAAAATAATTCGTTATCATTGTTTTTATTTTTTTACACAACTACACCATTCTTTTACTAAAACCAAGCCTGTTAAATCCATAAACCAACCCAGCCTGTTGTAACCTCAGGCCCAAACACCCACCTGAATTTATATGCAAAATCTCCAAATAAACTTTTGAAAAAAATATATTTTTTCATTTTAACCCCAACGCCTTTCTTTTTCAACTTTTGTCCCATATATAATTTTTCATCTTTAACATATTTTTCTTTAATGTTTTGGTTTAAATTTGCGAGTTAAGACGTTGCAACATGTGTTTGTGGCTTTTTACGTATATTCTTTTCCGTTTAACAACCCATCGCAACGCACGCGGGCCATTAGTCAACTTTATTATTTTTTCACAACTATATTTTACATTTCGTTTTAATTTTTACGCATTAACATGCCGCAACTAACATGCACGGTTCAACATCTTCACGTTTACTTTCCTTTTGGTTTAATAGTCATGTCGTAAAGCAGGGGACCTATATGCTAGTTTTATATTATTTTGCATATGGTTCTTTACAAAGCCTTTTTCAATCCTTGTGTTTTCAATAAGGATAGAAAGTTTACAGCAACTTTAATCAGCCATGAGATTCTAGAAGCTTTAACAAATCACCACCGCTATTGATCAACCTCTTCGCAATCCAATCCAATCCAATTTTCTCTCACAAACACAAATTATCTCAATCTCAGCACCACAGACGATTCTCATGCTAATAACGAAATCAACTCAGGCGATAATTTGAGCGTTGATAAGGATGAACCAAACAAGCATGAACAAGGCCTTGCTCATGTTTATTCATTAAGGAAATAAATGTGTTTACAAACTGTTCACGAGCACTTACCGAATAAGGTTTTTGTTCGTATTCATTCGTTAAGGAATAAACGTTTTCATATTCATTTGAGTCGTTCGGTAATTTTAGGTAAAAGACATAAACAAAAAAAGCGATAATAACCACAAACACAAGCACATACGAACATTTATTAAAAGGTATCTAATATATAATGTACTAACATTTATTAAATATTTTTATCAATGGGAATTTTTAAGTTCTTAAATAAAATAAATATTATAAAGACTAATGAACTATCAAATACAAATGAATACAAACCAACGTGTTTCCTAACGTTCACAAACATAGTGAAGAACGCAACCTCTGTTTATGTTGGAAATTCTTGTTCATGTTCGTTACTTTATTAATTAACAAACCAATGCAAATGAAATTTCCGCCGAATTGTTCATGAACAATCCGTTGAACGTTTGGTTTGTTTGCGGCCCTAGTTGCAATGTTGTGAATTACTAGTGGTGTTATATCAACCAAATGGTTGAATTTGATTATTGAAATTGCTTGAGTGATACATTTCGAATTCAAAATTTCCAATTTCATTTTGTATATGTATTTGGTCGCCACAATGATTTTCGACCGGCGATCATTACTTCCTGCTTATTTAGAACTGTCAAATTAACCTCCCAATCCAATGATCTCAATAATTTTTCTAATTCTGTAATCATGTTTGGTTCATCTCGAGCAATTAAGAATCCACCTGGTCTCAGAATCCTATCTGTCTCTGCGATTACACCTTTAATCACGCATCTCTCTTTCACATTGGAAAACAAATGGTCTGCGTGGAGCAGATCGTATGTTCGAGGATATGTGCTGAACGACTCGCACCAATCGTGGTAGATTCCAAAGAGACCTCTTTCGAAGATTATTGGCAATGTATCATGTGATGAGTCTATATTCACTACATTTAACACCCATACTTTTAAATCCTTTAGTGCTGCAGCGAACCTGTCAACATAGATTGATTAATCACAAGTTGCGAACTTAGCACTTATAAAACATAACCAATGATCAGTACTTATGTTTAGCACTTACCCACCATAAACAGCTCTCATGTCCATAACATTCCGCACATTCGACCAGTCAATCCCTAAGTTATTCATGTATGTCATAGTGATCACTAGTTTCCAATGTTCATAATCTTGTATAAAGTCTTCTGGAGCGGGTTTCCCGTAGATTCCCATCTGTGTGTTGTTTAACCAGTAGGGAGGTTTTTGAACCCGGACTGGCCATTCTTCGGGCCAATGCGAACCTCTTTCCATCTCCCCCATTGGCACCATATGGACGCATCTTTGTAAAGGCACGTACCAAGCAAAATTAGGATCATCGTCAGGTTTACACAAGGGAGGTTGGTGTTTCTTTACTACATCGTAGCATTTATTCGAGGCTGGTTTGTGGTAGATCGCGACACCCATCGCGTTTGGTTTGCCTTTCTTGATGGTCACAAGCGACCAACACATTGCCTCCGTTAGAGCAGACATCTCTGGTCATACGTATACAGAAAGTTAGTCCAAGAGATCAATAAGTGTGAATTTTTTTGCAAACAATTTTTATAATACATGTTAAATTGGTAAAGTTTAATGAATCGCATTCAACATTTTTGAGAAAATAATTCATAACTTCTTATTTTGAACAATTCAAAAGTTAATAACATGCAAACAACTCGTGAATTAATGTTAGATAATTAGTTTAGTAGCTTTAATATATAAAAAATCATTTAGTGATTTTTTTGTGTATTTTTTATAATCCGAGAAACCTATTGTTTTTTGGGATAATTGCCAAAATAAACAGTTGACCAAACATATTTGCCAAAATAAACACCTGATGCATCTAAACATTAGAGGCGAGCCACTCTTTTGCGTCTACCAACCAAATAATTACACGCGTAAAAGTCTTCCGACGCTTTAATTTTTAAGGTCTCTGCGTCTAAACTTTAGACGCGAGGCTGTTCTTTAGACGCAAAGGGGAGCACCTATTTTGCGTCTAAATAACAGCCTCACGTATAAAGTTTAGACGCAGAGACCTAAAAAATTAAAGCGTCCGAAGACTTTACATGACGTGTAATCATCTTATTGGTAGACACAAAAGAGTGGCTCGTCTCTAATGTTTAGACGCATCAGGTGTTTATTTTGGCAATTATCCCTTGTTTTTTTTTTTGGGTATCAACCCTTAAATATTAATATACCTTGTTAGAAGACATAATCTTGATTTATTAAACTTGTGTTAATATATTATTGTACATATGTTAGGAAATAAGATAGATATCCTAAGTCTAAAACCGTATATTGTGAACCGGTGTGTCACAAGTAGTTTATAGCGGTTAAGTTAGTTTAGAGTCATGTCCGATCAATCGTACCGATTGGGATTGTATATGTAGGGTCAAACTATGTCATTTTATGTGTGTGTATGTTAAGTTTGTATAACTAACTTACAAATATTTCCCTCTAAATTTCCTATACATTTCCCACCAAATATAACCGTCCACTACAAACTCAAACAAACCGATTTCATATCAGAATTTAACATGGCATCAGAGCAAAGATCCAAGACCTGTGGTATATTTGATACTCGAGAATCCGAAGATGTTGATTGTATGGGAAGAAAAGACGAGTGGCCGTTAGTTCCCAAGGAAGATAGTGATCGTGATGATCACACAAGAAGAGCCGATAAGGCAGCGATGGAAGAAAAGGATTATGAGAATCCTCTCAACATCAAATTCTCGAATTTTAACATAGGATCGTCATCCAAGAATCAAGGAAGCGAATGGACAAAGGCCCAGAAGGAGTTTGATAGGCAAGTGAAAGCCAAGAAAGATGTTCCCGAACATCCTCCTACGATGTGTTGCAGTAAATGCAAACAACCATTCCATTTCAGACGTGAGTGCCCTAAGAAGATGGGGAAGACGGAGTTTATGGTAAAAGGGACCGATGAAAAGGGTTGGGACGACATATGGTTTGCAAGTCTAACACGCAAAGAACACGGTTGTGGAGATAAGAATCAATTCACACTGTTCAGCAAATCATTTGGGATTGAGGGATGCCCAACCGGGTATAGGAAGGAATACTTTAGAGGCAAGGGGACCGTAATCATCACAAGTGGAAATCAGGTTCATAAAATTAAGTCTGTGTTTTATGTACCAACTCTTAGAAAGAATGTTTTGAGTATCGAAAAACTCACAAATGAAGGCCTAGAAATCGAGTTTGAAGGGGATGTATGTTACATCCGAAGGCCGATTATCCAGAAGTATAGAAAATTGATTACGTGCAGAATATGTGATGGTGATGATCACTTTACATTTAAGTGTCCCGAGAAAAAGAACATAGTGCAGAAAGTGGATACATTGAAGATACAAGAAGCGCATGATGTGGCTGCAGAAACAAAGACCCACAAGAACAAAGCCGTAAGATTTGAAACCGGTATAAACGAACTCAGTAATCTGGACAAGGAACGAGCAGCGGTGTTCAGAAACTTTGAAACCTTTTCAATCAACAAAGATAAGGCCGAAGAGTTCATGGAAAGGGGGCCGGTCATGTATCCAACAAATAGCACAAGATTAAACGATTGTGTGGTGTTTATGGATTTGATTCACATCACCACTACGGTCGAACGATACAAAAGGAAGTTCGAACTAGAATTTGAGAAAACCATAGAGTGGTTCATGTACGACTTCCTAAAAATAACAAACAAAGCACCAATGCCACCAAGGGATGGATATGGTTATCCAATAAACTTGTTGGATCTCTATACCAAGGTGCAAGTGTTCGGAGGGTATGATAAAGTGACGAATGATGACAATTGGGCAGTGATTGCCATGTCGATGGGATATGGGAGAGGACTACCGAGTTTAGTGACAAAGGACGAGATTGCAATGACCCTAAGGCAAGTCTATGTTCGATACCTAGAAATGATGGAGTGGTATCACTTGAAGTATAAAGGAAGAGAGATGGTAGCAGAAGTAAAAGAAGAAGAATTTGATCAAAAGAGGAAGAACGCCGAATATGATGATCAAGACCTCCCACCAAAGAAAAGATCCCGTTCATCGTCAAGTGAAGATTCAAGCTCTTACTAAATCAAGATTAGGGGCGAGAATGTTAGAAGACATAATCTTGATTTATTAAACTTGTGTTAATATATTATTGTACATATGTTAGGAAATAAGATAGATATCCTAAGTCTAAAACCGTATATTGTGAACCGGTGTGTCACAAGTAGTTTATAGCGGTTAAGTTAGTTTAGAGTCATGTCCGATCAATCGTACCGATTGGGATTGTATATGTAGGGTCAAACTATGTCATTTTATGTGTGTGTATGTTAAGTTTGTATAACTAACTTACAAATATTTCCCTCTAAATTTCCTATACATTTCCCACCAAATATAACCGTCCACTACAAACTCAAACAAACCGATTTCATATCAGAATTTAACATACCTTTCCATGCTTGAACATCTTCTTCGAGTGTTCCGTAAACAGGTGTTGCAGACCAAACGAAATAGCCTCCAGGACGAAGCAGGCGGTTAACCTCCAAAAGAAGCATGCCACCATCTTTATGCCAAGGTACTTTACATCGAACACAATGCACAAGATCAAAGACTCTACTTGGAAACGGAAGGCGTTGAATGCCCATGACAGCAGATATCGCGGGTATCCCTCTTTCTAATGCAAATTGGACTTGAGAGTGTTGATCATCTTTAGACGCGAAGGACATTGTTAAAACCTCTTTATCAAAGAGGTACCCTCCGAAATTTGCTACACCGCACCCTACATCTAGAACCACTCGCGTGCGCTTCCCCCACGCGATCTCAGGGACTACCTGTTGTTCTTAGAAAGATAATAGACAGATTGAAAAGATTTCACAAGATGTATATGAAAGTTGACAGTTAGAGTTTTTTACCTGTTTTAGAAAGTTGCTATAATGAAGATCTCCTTTTATGAATGTGATGAATTCCCCTGTCACGTTCATCCAGGTTTGGTTACCCTTAAAATCTGATAAGGCCTTGTTTGGCATATTATGGAGCCATATCTGTCATTTTAATAGAGTGAGTTGTGGTTAAATAGTCTGACGTTTTATGCATTGTTTTCAGAACGAGACCAAACTGAACGGACCGAACGGAGATCATACTACATAACCAACCAGTCCGGTTAAGTCTTTTTTTTTTAACAACTAAATTTTATTTAACTTTTGGTTTTTTTACACTAATAAGCTAAACCAAACACTTCTTAAAAAAACAACTTATTGACTTACTGAGTTTTCCCACCACAAAAGCTAATCCAAACACTTTTTTAGAAACTTCTTTTAAAAATTGTTATAAGTCAATAAACACTTATGACCAAAAACACTTTAGGAGTTAAAGAAGCAAATCCCAAACACCCTCTAAATTAACACCGAAAAATAATAGTACTTCAAAATTAGTGTGTATATATTTATTTTAAATATTTTGGCTTCATCCGGTTTTTGAAATCGGTTTCACAGGTCCGACCAGTAAACCAGTAAAGTTGCTGGTTTAATAAAACATTAAAAAACCCGCTCATGAAAACATTGGTTAATTTATGTGCATATATAGAGTAGAGTATATTTACTTTTTCTCTACTTTGAGGCCAAGGAATAGGTGTCTTGTAATCCTTTGGAAGAGGCACTAGACACAAAGGAGGCTCATCTGGACATTGTCTCTTTATCCCATTATCCAAACAAGGTACATAGTCTGCCCCATCAGTCACATTACATAATCCCCATTTGTAACTGTCAATATAACCATTAACATCACCTTTAGCAACACTTGACTCCCCTTCTTCAACACGTATAGTGTTGTTGGTTACCATTAGTTCTTCTATCTTAGCTTGCTCCATTTTGTTCCTAACATCTCTTGCTTCTTGTTTTTGTACATGGGCTTGTGTCTCGGTCGCTATCGAGTGCGATTCTATCGGCTCGTCATCTTGTTCTATATTATCCTTTCCTTTCTTGTGTTCCAGATCGGTTGTTTCTTCCAAATCACTTTCTTGATCATCGGTTACTTCGATCTTTTGTGTTTTATGTTTTTGTTCTTCTACACTTATCGATGTTTCTTTCGATCCATCCGTGTTATCTTCGATATCCGAAGTTGATATTTCAATGTCTTGTTCTTGTTGGTGTTCTTCAGCCTCTTGTTTCCCTGCATCACTATCGTTCAAACTCTCGGCATCATCCTCATCAACATTATTCGTTGTTTCTTGTTTCGGTTTTGTTTTGATCGTGGCTAACCAATCCCGATCATCATCAAGCTTATTGTTATGATTCTGACCCGTTTCATCATCATGTGGTGCAACATCTATACGTAAATCGCTATGGTTGCGTTCATAAACACTTGTATTATTATCATTATTGTTATTATTATTATTACTATTATTATTCAAGTGATCAACATTAGTAGTACCAATGGGGATTTTACGATTCGATTTAAAAAACGACGAATAATCATAGGAGGTGTTTGATGGAGAAGTTATAGAGTTGGAGGATAGTATCCAGACGAGGAAAACACAAACCGTGAGAAGCACGAGCGTAGTGATGGTGGACGAATACGAGCCGACGGTCGACGGTCTCTTGTTACCACGAAGTTTTCCGATCGCCATAGGGAGAGGAGTTGACGAGGGGGAAAAGACATGAAGAAAGCTCAAAGAGAAGTTTCAGCATATGTTTTGTGGAGTTGGAATGTCTTAAGATCCTAAACAATCGGGGTAATTTATTTGTTACACTTATTTAGTTATTTCATGCAACAATACAATAAACCCCTTAACATTGCATGAAATGAAAGTTTCCTAGATAAAATCCAAGTGTGACATTTTTATCCGGCTTTAAAAACTTGAACAATGTTATGTGTTACTGACAATAGCAACCAAACTCAATAAGTCTCACGAATAGAAAAGTTATTCATAGGATCATGGGAGAATGAGATACTCTATCAATGAGGATAGAGATGCTCCATCCAAATAGATCACAAGCTACATAACAAACAAGCAAAACTAAATATATAGAACTTGCCACATGTTACCGAGAGTCAGGGACGAAGCATACGTACTTGAGGCCAGGGGTGCCCCAGCCCCCCTACCCACCCGTTTTTTGGCGCAGTGGTAGAAATTTGCGATTTTTGTAGGTAAATTGAGTCCGGGTTGACTCCGGCGCCTGTCGATTTGATCTTCCGGCCCCTACCGATTGGAAAAAAATTGAGTTCGGCCCCCGCCGATGTAATCTTCAAGCTTCGCCACTGCCGAGAGTGAACGAATCATGTGCTGACCTTGCCCCAACTTGTCGATACTAGGTGTCGCGCCCCACTCCCTTCTCTACATTTACATTTTAGATGCTCTTGGTACATTTCATCACCTTGACATCCCTTTGGTTCACCAATTTGGGAAAAAACAAGATATTTTGATCAAATCTATTTCTTCCTTATTCTCTTTTCTCTTATATCTATCTATATAATAATTCAATACACTCGGGTCGAATGAAGGCCTTAGAGAGGGCCTGAGGGATCCAAATGTGTAAACGGGGCTCCGAAAATTAGCCTATAAATACCATTTTTTTCTCCATTCTACCATCATCAATCTCCAATTCCTTAAGAATTCTTCAATCCTACCTTCCCTCATTCTTCTTTTCCATTTTTTGTCCAGGTATCTTCTCCATTTGATCTTTGATTTCTGTTATTACATCAAGTCGCTAACAATTATTTTCGGATCAAACACAAGATGAAATGAAATTTTTTAATCTATAAACGTCTTGAATCAGACTGGTTTTCGGATACGCACTGGTTTTCGGATATGTTAAACACACTTAACAATCATCTAATTCCATTAGATGACGCACTGGTCTTCGGATATGTTAAACACATTTAATCTAACAAAAAAAAAAACAATTTTCTTATCGAGTTTACCACTTTGTTTTTATTCCACATTAAGATATATGGTAGATCTTTGAGATCCTTTTTACCATGTAGATAACTGATAGGAGTTTTAACTATTAAATTGTTAAGCTTTAGGAAAGTAGACTTTGTGTGTAAAGTTCCATCTGTGATCGAATTGGGTAGGGTTTCTTTTCTTTTTGTTATGTTTCTTGTTGGTTTGAAATTTCCTTTTCTGTTTTTTTTTTTTTTTTTGTGTCAATGTTTCTTAGTTTGAAGTTATCTTTGTTGCTTACATTGGGGATTGAAGTTTTTTTTTATTTAACATTTTTCGGATCAAGTTCAAGACAAGAAACACCTTTTGAAGTTATCTTTTTGTTATGTTTCTTCGGATGGATTCTTTGTTGTTTAGACCATCCATATGTTAAACACATTTAATCTTCGGATCAAGTTTACAAAAATTGGTTTCTGGCTATTTCTTGGCTCCTTTCGGATAGATTAAAGTGTGTTTCTAACAAATTTTTTTTCGAGATTCAATTAGATAGATCCAAAAGGTGTTTCTAATAATTTTTTCTAATGGAATAACATATTCGTTTTTTCTATTGAAAACCAGGAATCCATCCGAAGAAACAAACTCGATTATGGCTTATCACAAGGGTGACCAATTCTTCATGGTGATGCATGACCCTTCGGCAAGAGTTTTGGTATAAATCTTATTTTCATCTAAATATGGCTTTTTTTTTGTAGACAAATTGATTATTTCATTTTTTTAATGACGTTTTTAACGTGTTCATTCAGACATTGCCGAAAGCCATGAACATGTTTTTGTTATCTAAAAACATACACAACAAAGATAAACTAACTCGGCCACCTTTCCTTAAGAGATTTTCGAAATAATAGAAGGTAATAAAGTTTTCGATTTAGCTATGGTTAATCATTATCTGTTTTCGATCATGTTCGGCACCGGGTCCATATTGTTTTTTTGTTCGCATTGGGTATGGCCGAGTTAGTTTATCTTTGGCCGAGTGTTTGTTTGAGGAGATGTATAAGATTCTGGATTGAAGATTATTAGCATCTTAGATGTTAAAATCGAACTCCAGACAGATCCAAGTTTTGGTTTTTGTGCATGGTAATCTGAGTCGTTGATTGGTTTGTTTGAGGATTATTACGGGTGTGATTATTCATCAAGTGTTCTTCATTGTTCATGTTGATCATAAGTTTTTGGTCTATCATAATCCTTGGTGAATGTTTTTATTGAATGATCCTAAGTGTGGGGTATGGATGGACAGATTGTGTTAATGGGTTTGGATAGGATCCGTTTTGAATCGGGTCTCATAAATGATATTGATTGCATTTCCAAAAATGATGCATTATTTAAGGCATGGTAGTTATGGAGTTTAATAGCGAATTTCGTCCCTGAGGTTTGGGCCAGTTTGCCACTCCAGTACAAAAGTTTTTTTTTTTTTTTTTGCAATTCCTTACCTCAGGTTTGGATTTTTTTGCCAAATTGGTCCTTTTCACTAACCCAGTTAAAAAATCTCGTTAATGTCAGGGGTAGGGTTGTCTTTTTGCACCTTAGGGACGAATTTGGCATTTATAAATATTCTAAGTTTTGCATAATTATAAAGGTTTAATTAAGTAATACAATTATGTTTTCTAAAAAAAAAAGAACTAAAAACTGGTGCTAAAGGGACTCGAACCCGAGTACCTGTTGTAGCTAGAAACACACATAACCATTGGACCAAGCCACCAAGTTGCTTATTATCTGAAACAAATATTGTTTTAAACAATATACTAAGTGTCATCTTCTTCCCCATTTCATACTTAAAACCCTAACCCTAGCCCTAATTCTAATAATCAAATAATGAAACAGATCAGTGAAGAAAATAAGGGGCTTTTCTAAAGGAATCAATGAAGAGTAAAACGGCATGAAAAACTTATACTTACAATCACTTAATGACTCGATAATGGAGCTTCTTTGTTCGAACAGAAAAGCTTCGATTTGCAGGTAATTGGGACGATTCTTGATGCGTTTTCTTGTGGGTCTTGAGCGATTAGAGGTGCAGAAAACAAATGGTGTATTCAGTTTATATAATCGATGTTTAAAAGACGTGTTTTGAGTCGTTTTAAAGCTTCCGGTCGGTTACATTCATAAAACTCGATTAATTACACGGTTACAACTGTTTAAACGCACGATTAAGACACATAATGGATAGGAACAGGTGGAGAGACGTATGGGCGGGATTAAAAGTCAAAATAAAACATTTAAAATCATGTTTATGGTCTCGCCGGAGATAGACCGGAATTTGGCCGGAATAAGTGGCCGGAAAAAAAAAACGTGGGAGGCAGGAGAGGGAAATCAGAATTTTTAAACTTTCATCATTTGGCAAATTCAGTCCCTCAAGGTTAACTGAATTTTAAATGCCAAATTCGTCCGTGAGGTGTAAAAAGACAACCCTACCCCTGACATTAACGAGATTTTTTAACTGGGTTAGTGAAAAGGACGAATTTGGCAAAAAAACCAAACCTCAGGTAAGGAATTGCAAAAAAAAAAAACATTTGTACTGGAGTGGCAAACTGGCCCAAACCTCATGGACGAAATTCGCTATTAACTCTTGAAAATATTTAAAAACTTCCGGATATTGTGGGCTGGGGTTATGGCCGATTTTAATGTTATTTATTAAAAATTTTAATTTCATTTATTTATATTACTTTTTTCGAATTTATGTTTAATAAGATTTAATCATTTTTAATGTATTTTTAGTATGTTATAATTAATGTTATTTATTGACATTAATAATAATTGACCGAATTGAATGTTATTTATTACGATTTTTTAATCTCATTTATTTATATTAATATTACTACGAATTTAGGTTTAATCCATCTTTATGAAATTATGTTTAATATTATTTATATTACTATTTTTTCAAATTATTATTGGTATTGCCTGAAATTAATAGCATTTATTCATTTTTAATGATATTTATTATGAGTTTTAATGACATTAATAATAATTAACTGAATTAATTTACGAATATATTATTAATACTAATACTAATATTATGATTTTTAATTTTAATCTCATTTATTTTTTATTGACCGTATCAAATTATGAATACTAAAACTAATATTACGATTTTTAATTTTAATCACATTTATATCTTATTGACCGAATTAAAATTTTCTATTACTATTTTTACGAATATATTATTAATTATTAATAATTACTAATACTAATACTAATATTACGATTTTAGTTTTACTATTCGTAAAAATAGTATTGTTTACCGAATATATTATTAATACTAATTGAGATTAATAATAATTGACCGAATTGAATGTTATTTATTATGATTTTTTAATCTCAATTATTTATATTAATATTACTACGAAATTATGTTTAATCTATCTTTATGAATTATTATTGGTCTTGCCTGCAATTAATAGAATTTATTCATTTTTTAATGTTATTTATTATGAGTTTTAATGACATTAATAATGATTGACCGAATTTATTGTTATATATTACGATTTTTAAGCTAATTTATTTATTATTTACCGAATTAAATTACGAATATATTACTAATACTAAAACTAATATTACGATTTGTAATTTTAATCCCATTTATATCTTATTGAGCGAATTAAAATTTTCTATTACGATTTTTACGAATATATTAGTAACTAACAATACTAACTAATACTAATATTACGATTTTAGTTTGCTTCGATCAGAAGATATTTGCACTGGCGAGTATTGTTTCTTTAAATGGTTTTCAATCCAGCACAGGCTGTTTGTTACTAAGGCTCCACCACAAAAAGTCATTGATTTTCAAATTTAAATTACGATTTTTTATGTTTGTAATGTAATTTATTTGAATTATTGATTACGATTTTGAGGTTATTTATTAAGATTTATAATCTCATTTATTTATATTACTATGTTTACGAATTAGGATTAGTCTTGATTGCAATTAATAAGATTTATTATTTTTTATGTTATTTATTAAGATGTTTAATATTATTTATGGACTTAATAATAATTGACCACATTCAATGTTATTTATTAAAAATTTTAATCTCATTTATTTATATTACTTTTTTCGAATTTATGTTTAATAAGATTTAATCATTTTTAATGTATTTTTAGTATGTTACAATTAATGTTATTTATTGACATTAATAATAATTGACCGAATTAAATGTTATTTATTACATTTTTAATCTCATTTATTTATATTAATATTACTACGAAATTATGTTTAATCTATCTTTATGAAATTATGTTTAATATTATTTATATTACTATTTGTTCGAATTATTATTGGTCTTGCCTGCAATTAGTAGGATTTATTCATTTTAATGATATTTAATATGAGTTTAATGACATTAATAATAATTGACCGAATTTAATGTTATATATTACGATTTTTAAGCTCATTTATTTATTATTGACCGAATTGACCGAATTAATTTAAGAATATATTATTAATACTAATACTAATATTATGAATTTTAATTTTAATCTCATTTATTTCGTATTGACCGAATTAAATTACGAATATATTACTAATACTAAAACTAATATTACGATTTTTAATTTTAATCCCATTTATATCTTATTGACCGAATTAAAATTTTCTATTCTATTTTTTCGAATATATTACTAATTACTAATAATTACGATTTTAGTTTTACTATTCGTAAAAATAGTATTGTTGATCGAATATATTTCTAATACTAATTGACATTAATAATAATTGACCTAATTGAATGTTATTTATTACGATTTTTTAATCTCATTTATTTATATTAATATTACTACGAATTTATGTTTAATCTATCTTTATGAATTATTATTGGTCTTGCCTGCAATTATTAATAGGATTTATTCATTTTTAATGTTATTTTTTGTTAGTTTTAATGACATTAATAATAATTGACGAATTTAATGTTATATATTACTATTTTAAGCTCATTTATTTATTATTGACCGAATTAAATTACGAATATATTACTAATACTAAAACTAATATTACGATTTTTAATTTTAATCCCATTTATATCTTATTGACCGAATTAAATTTTTCTATTACTATTTTTACGAATATATTACTAATTACTAATACTAACTAATACTAATACTAATATTACGTGCAAAAATTGTTTCTCAAGTCTCTAGGTTTGTTATTTGCATATTCAACATTTTTGTTTACAATATTCTTATTTTATAATTAGTTACACATTCTAAATTTTCTATATATAATGCTTTTATAAAGGTTTATTGTGATTGAATGGCCTGTTTTGCTTCAATCAGAAGATAGTTCCATTGGCGAATATTGTGTCTTCAAATGGTGTTCAATCAAGTACAAAATTTTTGTTACTAAGGCTGCACCACAAGATGTCATTGAATTTGAAATTTAAATTATGATTTTGATGTTATTTATAGAGAGTTTTAATGTTATTTATGATGATTTTAATGTCATTGATTTGAATGATTGATTATGATTTGGTTATTATTTATTAAAAATTTTAATCTTATTTATTGATATTACTAATATTTCGAAATTCATTTTAATATTGTTGACCGACTTTAATTTTGATATTACAACTTTCCTTTAATCAATTGTCATGAAACGATATTCTTTTAAACATATACGACTTTCTTTCAAACATTTATTTAAATCTATTTAACAATGTTAAATCTATTTAACAGTTTATAATTTAAATATAATCCAAAGATAACAATGTACATTTATTTTCCTACACTTTTATTATTCTGTTAATAATAAATATAATTTAAATATATTTAACAGTTTCCTAAAATATATAATATATTCAAAATAATTTTCAATGCTATTACTAATATTACGACCTTTATTTTAATATTGTTGACCGAATCTGAGTAAAAACTTTTTACATTTTTGTTAAATTGATGGACGTCAATTCTTTGACTATATGTCTTTGAGTTTGATTATGCTAATTTTAAGTATTGTTGACCAATTCACGTCAATTACCAATCCTTCCATTTTTTTATAATTCAAAGACTTTCCTTTAATCAATTGTCATGAAAAGATATTCTTTTAAACATATACGACTTTCCTTTAAACGTTTATTTAAATCTATTTAACAGTTTATAATTTAAATATAATAATAAGATAGGAGTGTACATTTATTTTCATACACTTTTATTATTCTTTTAATAATAAATATAATTTAAATCTATTTAAAAATTTCCTAAAATATATAATGTATTCAAGATAATTTTAGTTGTTATTACTAATATTACGACCTTAATTTTAATATTGTTGACCCAATCTGAGTAAAAACTTTTTACGTTTTTATTAATTTGATGGAGGTCAATTCTTTGACTTTATGGACGTCAATCGAGGCACAATATTTCCGATTTTGCAGAATTGTTTGAGACGCAACAATACTATACAAATCTTAACAAATAATAAAATCATTTAATCGTCATACCAATTTTAACAACGAAATTAAATGATAATATAAATTTTCAAAATTTTAATTACTTTTTGTTAAAGAATTATATTACTTCAATCACAACTAATAATGATTATTAAAGATGTCAATAATAATTTGTATATAATGGGTAATGCAATTTGAGACGCGGATGATTTTAATGTCATTTATTTGAATGATTGATTATGATTTTGATGTTATTTATTGAGATTTTTAATCTTATTTATTGATGTTACTAATATTACGAATTTCATTTTAACATTTTTGACCGACTTTCATTTTGATATTACTACTTTATGTTAATCAATTGTCACTAAATGATAATCATCATCTTGATTTCAATAAGTGTGTTAATTTTAAGATGTCAATAATAATTTGTATATAATGGGTAAGGCAATTTCAGACGCGGATTATTTTAATGTCATTGATTTGAATGATTGATTATGATTTTGATGTTATTTATTAAGATTTTTAATTGTTAAGTACTATATTTACACAGTTTAAATAATGACGTTTTTTTTGCGGCATTTTGTAACATGTCAAAAGTTTCCTAAAGTGTGTGTACAATGGGTCCTTTTGGCTACATGTTCAAATGGGTCCGGGGTTGATCCTTTTGGTGTCTATTTTTTAATAAAATATAGGAAATTTATATTACAGCATGTGACATTAGACCCATTTTCTTATTAGTTGTTTTTTACCTATGTAATCGGTTTGAACCATTTGAGAGATAACATGTAAAATTTAAGCTACTCATTCAAGTAAGTGGGTTAAGGATTGTTTCTTGATTTACTTATCACCGTATCCATATCTTTACAACAAATATATTTTATGTAGAACACAAATATGAAATACAATGGTGGAGGTTTTCATAATATTGAAAATGAGCTGCACTCCGAGGATCGTGATGACAATGATAACAACTTCGAAGGTGAAAAATCAGTTATCAATGAGCAAGACTTGGAAGATTTTGATTGAACTAAATGATAAGTGTTCTATGCTTAAGCTTAGTTTTCATTCCAGAACAAGGAAAATTACATCAAGATAACGGGCAGGCGGGCAACAAGCTGCGCCGCCACCCCTTTTTGAATAGCAAATCCTAATCTACTAAAAACGTAACCCTGCCCACCCAGAGCCGAGACACTACTATGAATAACCCGTTGGACCCTGGTCAGGAAACGGGTAGCCTCCGGTGCCAATGAGCCAAAGGTATCAAAGGCCAAGGGCACAAAAACGTGTTGGTTCTCCTCGCAGGCTTTAGCATGTTTTTCTACCTTCTTTGCCTCTGCTTTTCGCACCGCTTGCCCTGCTACAAAGCCACTATCCCTCAACCCAACTAGTGGAGATACACCCGTCAGGTCAACACAAGCATGCTTCCCCCCGGCCGACCCAAAGACAAGAATATCTGCTGGTCGTAGATCTCTCTTCTGCTAGATCTGAGAGGAAGTTCACAGGTGCCTCTTTCTTGGCTGAGATCCCAACCCGTCTTAAAATGTCCCACAGAACGTCTCGAACCCAATCATGCCGATATTTGAAACCGGGTAACTGCTTACAATGAACCGCATGTTCCCCGTATTCATCCAGGCAGACCTTACGGCAAATCGGACATATTCCATCATCCGGGTACATGGGGATCGTCAGACGATATTTAAGAATGGCCCTGTATTCAATAGCGGACATGCTTTGGCCTAGACCTTCGATCGGGAAAACAGTCAGGAAATCTTGGGCGTGGGGGCTTTGCAAGCATTCGATAACTGCCTTTTGACGTGGGGATAGACTAAAAACTTCACCAAGGCTCTGAGCGATTTTGCCAAAAAGGGCATTCGCCAAAGTTTTTTGAGGCTTTTGGGAGGGGGGTGTCCTTGTTAGAAAAACCGCCAATATCAAAACCTAGGAGATAGTCATTTAGCTTTTCAAGGGCCTGCACGTAGTCCAAGTCTGCGCCGAAAACCCCGCTATTTCGAAGGATATGGTCTTGAAGGTTCCAGGACTGGGCTCGCGACGCCACAAACGCATACATGCCGACATCCTTCGTGGAGAGGAGCCCTAATCCTCCCATACGCATAGGCAAAGACGCCATCCGCCATTGTAGGTCACCAAATAATGGCCCCCCACATACCACTATGTCTTCAATGGCTTCCCTTAGACCCTTGTCAAAACATGACACTGCTTCATCCATCATGGGGGGTTGGCAGGTCCGTAACCCAAAAAGCAACTTAGCAACACCCATACAGGATCTGAGCAAGAGGAGTTCACTCTGGGGATCCCTAAGGCATGGCAAGAATTTCATAAGTTCAACCGCGCGCGATGCCCTTCGCCTTGCCAATTCGCGAATAAAATAAGAGTTCCGGCTAACGGCCCCTCCGAGGAGCTTCACCCCTTTTTCTGGCCTACCAATCTCACTGGGAAAAAGCCCGTCCCGAAGTTTCACCCCATTACAAGACGGCCAAAAAACCTCCGTTTTCTTAATATTAAGCTGAAGCCCCAAGGATGGCCCCTCCAGCCGGATAATGTCTAAAGCTTTAGCAACTTCAGTGGCCTCACCAATAATCGTCCCGTCGTCTAGGTACCACGCATGAAATGGGAGTTTACAATTTTCTTGTACCCGAAGAACCATAGGGTGTAAAGCAAGGCCGAAAAGGAGGGGACCTAAAAGGTCCCCCTGCTGAACCCCTGTAGTAGCCCCTATACACTCATTACTAACATACAACCTAGCTGGCTGAGCATATAAGAACTGGACCCATGGATAGATAGATGGGCAATGTTGATGGACCTCTCGAAGAAGAGCAGTGCGGTCGATTATATTAAACGCGTTCGAAAAATCCACCGTGAGCATAGCCAAGGACCCGTCCGCATGGAAGGAGCTTAAGAACCTGTTCGCGCTGTGAAGCACCGCCTCCGCCCCATTGGGAGTTCCTACCCCAAATTGAAAGTCCCCAAGGTACTTAGCCATTTCCTTCCCAACCTTCTTCATAGCCACTTTAGAAACTAATCTGCGCCAAATGATGTAATCTGTGATATTGGTTGAAGTTCGTTAAGCCCCAACTAAATGATAAGTGTTCTATGCTTAAGCTTAGTTAATTATGATTAGAATATAGATATTACCCAAATAATGTCATGTGTGATATTGTGATAGTATGCTATATAGTTTGCAGGATATATCCATCATTTCGTTACATTAAACTGTTAGATGACATTTTGCATTTAACATCAAAATTCATACATATTGCATTATCAAATATTTAGTAACCAAAACAAATTGCATAATACAATTCTTATTTTCCTACTTTTTTTTTTCATTTTACTTTAGGATGAACCGTGGGTCCCCACGGGACTCTAACCTAATATACTATAAATCCTCTTCAACTCAACTGTTTTTCAAGTTCATCTTCAGATTATCCAAAATACTTCAAAATGCTTATAAAATGCATACTCGAGCTTTTCACAAGGCGGATAGAAGATGAGTCCGAGTTCGGATCAAAACTCTTGAATATATATACATTGCAAAGATCTTCACGTATTACATTTGTGAATTAAAGTTAAAAGTTTAGTCATCGAATGTTTTCTCACGCTCCTTACAACATAAAAAGAATTCTTATCTAATTTTGATATATTATATATAATAATTCAATATGTATGTATGAAAATGATATAAAACCATATAGTTAAGAGAGGTTCATGATGGTTATTATGTGTTTAACCTCAAAGCCTATATTTGGAGGCTAAAAATTAATTTAATGTTTTACCATTCGGTATGTCATCGGATTATCTATACAACAACCTAGTACATTCAACCATGTCATTCTTTTAGTGATCCATAATTGTAAACTAGTGGCATTTACGGCGTGCGTTGCGCGCCCTTAAAAATCCGTTTGACATACAGCTCTGGCACTGTTTTATATGTAACACTGTTATTAACTTAGCGAATGTTATAAAGTATAAATGTTAAGTCCAAACTACACAATTCTAGGAACAAAACAATGATAACAAATTTCAGAGTATAAACACTGTACTTTGCTACCTATGATAGTTCATTCTCTTCAACGCGTAAGAAGTAAAAATCCACAATCTTCTATTTAATAGGAGCCTCACTATTATCTTTCACATAGTTCGATCAATTACAACGGCCTTAATCGTTCTAGTCTTTCCCCCAAGTTGTTGGTTCTTTTTCTCCAAATCTTCAACATCATGTTCTTTTATTGTACTTGAAATTCATTAATCTTTTAACGGTTCAACGTGTAAGAAGTAAAAATCCACAATCTTCTATTTAATAGGAGCCTCACTATTATCTTTCACATAGTTGGATCAATTACAACGGTCTTAATCGTTCTGGTGTTTCCCTCAACGTGTTGGTTATTTTTATTCAAATCTTCAACATCATGTTCTTTTATTGTACTTCACATCCATTAATCTTTAACGGTTTTTCTGACAAGTGGTCTTGAGAAGCTCATATTGGTTACATGATCACTATCTACATTTTTTTTAGGTTAATACACCTGTTAAACAATGGTTACATAAGAAATAAGTAAATAATAATAATAATAATAATAACAATAATAATAACAATAGTAATAATAATAGTAACAATAATAATAATAATGATAATGATAATGATAATAATAATAATAATAAAAAGAAGAGAAAGAAAAGAAATAGAGTGATTACCTTTTGTGCTTATGTGCCACCTTTACATTAACCCGAACTGGTAGTTCAAGAAATGGATTTGGTAGTTGGCTCACATGGGTTGATAGTTCGCCGCCTGTAATTTGAAAGAAGCAGAACTTTAGTATAAAGGTTAAAAAAGAACTCGAAGTCTAGAACAACCTAAGATAAGGTGCATCACCTTCAAATTTTGCATTGGGGATTCACGCCAGTTGTTGTTAGGCTCAGATACGAAAGTTGTGTAGCGTACAAAAGGCTACATTATTTCGCTTTTATAAAATCATCATAGCCACATGTAGATTAATGATGGTTAATGAAATAAATATTTTAACATTGCATAAAACCCAATATACACCTAGAAGGCGAAAAATGATGATGGGTCATGGTGAATGAAGCATCATCTTGCAACAATAAGCTCTGACTACGTGTGTTGTCATCATCGCTAAAACAAACATTGTTATATGGATAACAAACATAAAAAAAACACACAACATCTTCTCTAAAACAAACGGTGTTGCAATAGGTTAAACACAATCTTCTTTTGCAATAAAATAGGTAAAAATAATGAAAGTAGATGAATAAGGAACAAAATAAAAAAAATAAAGGAGAAAATACGATTAGAGCTATCAAAATTATTGGCTGAATGAGGGTTGCAAGTTGGTAACCTACCATCCACTATTCATAGCATGCCATTTTCACAAACTATTTAGAAGTTTTTGTTACTCATCATAGCTATAGGCAACAAAATATATTGTACTTAAGCCTCTACTTTATTGCATGTTGTATTAGCCCACCTTAGCAGCCGTAGTGTACATTTCTATATATGCAACAAAAGTATCGTGTGGTTTGTAACATTCTTCCATCAGTTTAGCCATTTTATCTCTGCCCATCTTCATAATCGTAGAGCACTTTTGGACCCACCTTTTTTTTATATCAAGGACTAGCTCATTCTTAAAAGACGCTTTCAAGATGAGCCAGACCCTGATTCAAAAGCAAAGGCTGAACCAAACGCGCAATATGTTTGTGGAGGTGGGCAAAGAAGAACTGGACAAAACAATGGAAGAAAGCTATAAACCATGTGTTAATTTTGTTAAATATGTAGAAAATGAAACATAAGCTGCTACGATGAATGAACGCAACATGTGTTTCCTGTGTCATCAAAAGGCAAACACCACCAGGTTTTGATGAAAATAAGGACATCAAGCATAAATCAGAAGCTAAATCAGCCAAGACAACATCTCAACTTATTTAGCTTCTGATTTATGTTTGAAGTCCTTCTTTTAACCAAAAACTGGTGGTGTATACCTTTTGGGTGACATACGATCTACAAAAGTAGGGAGATACTAAAAATGTATCAACGTTACTTAAAAGCACAAAAATTTTTCTTCAACTTTAATGTACAATATCACAGCCCATAATAGGCAAAACACATTTACATAAAAATGTAAACAACATGAGGCTCAGATCTAGATTTGTAATCAACCAAACTACGTGGATTAATCCGCCTTGGCTGCATTCATGCCGACAGTCACACGACCATCACGACTACCCCGCCAATATACGGATAATCTCATGTTTGGTCAAAATCATTTGTGCGCATACAAAGTCATCATAAAGCGGATTAATCCGCCATGGCTGCATTCATGCCGACAGTCACACGACCATCACAAATGCCCTGCCAAGATACGGATAATCTCTTGAATATATATACATTGCAAAGATCTTCACGTATTACATTTGTGAATTAAAGTTAAAAGTTTAGTCATCGAATGTTTTCTCACGCTCCTTACAACATAAAAAGAATTCTTATCTAATTTTGATATATTATATATAATAATTCAATATGTATGTATGAAAATGATATAAAACCATATAGTTAAGAGAGGTTCATGATGGTTATTATGTGTTTAACCTCAAAGCCTATATTTGGAGGCTAAAAATTAATTTAATGTTTTACCATTCGGTATGTCATCGGATTATCTATACAACAACCTAGTACATTCAACCATGTCATTCTTTTAGTGATCCATAATTGTAAACTAGTGGCATTTACGGCGTGCGTTGCGCGCCCTTAAAAATCCGTTTGACATACAGCTCTGGCACTGTTTTATATGTAACACTGTTATTAACTTAGCGAATGTTATAAAGTATAAATGTTAAGTCCAAACTACACAATTCTAGGAACAAAACAATGATAACAAATTTCAGAGTATAAACACTGTACTTTGCTACCTATGATAGTTCATTCTCTTCAACGCGTAAGAAGTAAAAATCCACAATCTTCTATTTAATAGGAGCCTCACTATTATCTTTCACATAGTTCGATCAATTACAACGGCCTTAATCGTTCTAGTCTTTCCCCCAAGTTGTTGGTTCTTTTTCTCCAAATCTTCAACATCATGTTCTTTTATTGTACTTGAAATTCATTAATCTTTTAACGGTTCAACGTGTAAGAAGTAAAAATCCACAATCTTCTATTTAATAGGAGCCTCACTATTATCTTTCACATAGTTGGATCAATTACAACGGTCTTAATCGTTCTGGTGTTTCCCTCAACGTGTTGGTTATTTTTATTCAAATCTTCAACATCATGTTCTTTTATTGTACTTCACATCCATTAATCTTTAACGGTTTTTCTGACAAGTGGTCTTGAGAAGCTCATATTGGTTACATGATCACTATCTACATTTTTTTTAGGTTAATACACCTGTTAAACAATGGTTACATAAGAAATAAGTAAATAATAATAATAATAATAATAACAATAATAATAACAATAGTAATAATAATAGTAACAATAATAATAATAATGATAATGATAATGATAATAATAATAATAATAAAAAGAAGAGAAAGAAAAGAAATAGAGTGATTACCTTTTGTGCTTATGTGCCACCTTTACATTAACCCGAACTGGTAGTTCAAGAAATGGATTTGGTAGTTGGCTCACATGGGTTGATAGTTCGCCGCCTGTAATTTGAAAGAAGCAGAACTTTAGTATAAAGGTTAAAAAAGAACTCGAAGTCTAGAACAACCTAAGATAAGGTGCATCACCTTCAAATTTTGCATTGGGGATTCACGCCAGTTGTTGTTAGGCTCAGATACGAAAGTTGTGTAGCGTACAAAAGGCTACATTATTTCGCTTTTATAAAATCATCATAGCCACATGTAGATTAATGATGGTTAATGAAATAAATATTTTAACATTGCATAAAACCCAATATACACCTAGAAGGCGAAAAATGATGATGGGTCATGGTGAATGAAGCATCATCTTGCAACAATAAGCTCTGACTACGTGTGTTGTCATCATCGCTAAAACAAACATTGTTATATGGATAACAAACATAAAAAAAACACACAACATCTTCTCTAAAACAAACGGTGTTGCAATAGGTTAAACACAATCTTCTTTTGCAATAAAATAGGTAAAAATAATGAAAGTAGATGAATAAGGAACAAAATAAAAAAAATAAAGGAGAAAATACGATTAGAGCTATCAAAATTATTGGCTGAATGAGGGTTGCAAGTTGGTAACCTACCATCCACTATTCATAGCATGCCATTTTCACAAACTATTTAGAAGTTTTTGTTACTCATCATAGCTATAGGCAACAAAATATATTGTACTTAAGCCTCTACTTTATTGCATGTTGTATTAGCCCACCTTAGCAGCCGTAGTGTACATTTCTATATATGCAACAAAAGTATCGTGTGGTTTGTAACATTCTTCCATCAGTTTAGCCATTTTATCTCTGCCCATCTTCATAATCGTAGAGCACTTTTGGACCCACCTTTTTTTTATATCAAGGACTAGCTCATTCTTAAAAGACGCTTTCAAGATGAGCCAGACCCTGATTCAAAAGCAAAGGCTGAACCAAACGCGCAATATGTTTGTGGAGGTGGGCAAAGAAGAACTGGACAAAACAATGGAAGAAAGCTATAAACCATGTGTTAATTTTGTTAAATATGTAGAAAATGAAACATAAGCTGCTACGATGAATGAACGCAACATGTGTTTCCTGTGTCATCAAAAGGCAAACACCACCAGGTTTTGATGAAAATAAGGACATCAAGCATAAATCAGAAGCTAAATCAGCCAAGACAACATCTCAACTTATTTAGCTTCTGATTTATGTTTGAAGTCCTTCTTTTAACCAAAAACTGGTGGTGTATACCTTTTGGGTGACATACGATCTACAAAAGTAGGGAGATACTAAAAATGTATCAACGTTACTTAAAAGCACAAAAATTTTTCTTCAACTTTAATGTACAATATCACAGCCCATAATAGGCAAAACACATTTACATAAAAATGTAAACAACATGAGGCTCAGATCTAGATTTGTAATCAACCAAACTACGTGGATTAATCCGCCTTGGCTGCATTCATGCCGACAGTCACACGACCATCACGACTACCCCGCCAATATACGGATAATCTCATGTTTGGTCAAAATCATTTGTGCGCATACAAAGTCATCATAAAGCGGATTAATCCGCCATGGCTGCATTCATGCCGACAGTCACACGACCATCACAAATGCCCTGCCAAGATACGGATAATCTCATGATTGGTCAGAATCATTTGTGCGCATAGAAACTCATCATCATAGCCTCTTTTAACATTAAAAAAATTACATTCAAAGCAGCTGTAATACCTTACAGGCAACCAGACCAGGTGGAAATGGTAGATATCTAAGCAAACCACCGCCTAGGATGCACGGAAACGCTAATATGGTTGTCGTACCCGTCTCGGGGACTGTTTGGGGACGAAAGCGCGATCGAAACGTTTCCCAGCCGCTTCCAAAGTTCAGGAAACGTACACGTCCCAGTGCTACATAGACCACCGCTGTCATGGGTCAGAGTGAGATTTGTACTCAACCAAACAAAGCGGATTAATCCGCCATGGCTGCATTCATACCGGTTGCCATGTGAAAACAAAGATAGTCGCACACGGCCATCACGACTGCCCCGCCAAGATACAGATAATCTCATGTTTGGTCAGAATCATTTGTGCACATAGAAACTCATCATCATAACCTGTTTTAACATTAAAAAAATTATATCCGAAACAGCAGCAGAATCGTGGCCTTTTGCAGCTAGACAAAGCATGTGGCAGTTGCAAATATGCAAACTAAATATATTTATAACCATGTAACTTGAACAGCGTTGCATTAATAGTGGACAAAACAACAATCATGTATCCTAGACACACATAAATATATTTATAGTTGCGTAAACCACATAAGGCGGTTGCAATGACTATGCATTACCAACGGCATTACCTTCACAACAATCGCAAACAACGGCTGTTGACGACAACAACATAATTAATGCAACACTGCTCAATTGCTAGTTACGCAAACGTAACATATACATAACTGAAGTTCCTTTAGTGTTTATTTTCATTGTTTCAGACACTTCTACACACACACGTTGCTCTCTCTCTCTAAAAACACACAAACGCACCTTAAAACACACAAACAGTTCAAGGGGCGTATCAGTCTGACTGTAACAATCAGAGGCCACAACCATCGTCGCCATGCATGGTTGTCAAACCGACGGGTCGGATGGTGGGTCTCGATCATGTGGTTGTACACGTAGGTGCTTCGTGTTTGTCAACATAAATTAAGAATGTTCATAATGATCGTCGGCTGATACTCTATTTGACACATACCAGTTCAACCGTCGTACCAGGTCAACAATTCAAGTGTCGTATCAGCCCGGCTATAACAATGACAGTGCACAACCATCGTCGCTATGCATGGCTGTCAAACCACCGGAAACGACGGCTCAGATGGTGGGCGTCGATCATGTGGCTGTACACGTAGGTGCTTCGTGTTTGTCAACAGAAATTAAGAACGTTCATAATGATCGTCGGGTGATACTCTATTTGACACATACCAGTTCAACTGTCGTATCAGGTCAACAGTTCAAGCATCGTATCAGCCCAACTGCAACAATCAGTGCGCACAACCATCGTCGCCATGCATGGTTGTCAAACCACCGTCAACGACGGGTTGGATGGTGAGCCTCAATCATGTGGCTGTACACGTAGGTGCTCGTGTTTGGCAACAGAAACTAAGAATGTTCATAATGATCGTCAGGTGATGCTCTGTCTGACACATACCAGTTCAACCGTCGTATCAGCCCGACTGTTACAATCAGACTGCACAACCACCGTGACCATGCATAGCTGTCAAACCAACGGCAAGGACAGGTAAATAGAAGCCCCACCAACAATAATCACCACGACAGCAAACCCAATAATAAAACCCAACAATAATGATTATACATAACAGCTCAACCATCACCATATAACGTGGTTGTTAGAACCACCGCAGCCACGACTGGATATAAAACCACTGGTTATTGAAACCGGCGCTGCCACGGGTGGGTGACATTGTGACAAACCACCGGCCACGGCGGTTCAATCGCATGTTTATGAAAACATAACAATAATAACAATAATAATAAAAATAGTAATAATAAGACACATACCCAGCAACTCAGATCCGACATCTTCATCATCATCATCACCATTCAACAACCACCACCGAAGCACACCGTCTTCAACAATCCTCTGCAAAAACCCCCACCACCGAAGCAAAACCCGGCCGATGGAGATAACGAAAGGCATCGGATCTCATTGTAGACTGAAAAGATGTGAACAAAGGGAGTGGCGAGAGAGAAGGTAGGTAAGAATATGGAGAAAGGTCTGGAAAATAATAATGAAGAGGTGGAGGAAACTGACGGTGGGCAACATTGTTGTATAGAAGGAGGATTATGTTAGGGTTTCAAATGGAGAGAAGGTAGGTAAGGGTTTAAAGATGGAGGCGGATGAAACGTGTTTTGAGCAGGAGATGGCAACAAATAACCTGATATGCAAATGACACATACACCCTTGTAAAACTTACTAATTACAAAACTGCCATCATACGAAGGAAAAAAAAAACAAAACCGGGCCACAAAGGCTCGAACCCGGCCTACAGGCGAAGCAAACACAAAGCACAACCACCACACCAACACCTCAAACTTGGTTTTGAAGTGGAAACATTTTTATAAGAAGTAAAAAAAATTGTGGGCCAGCCATAATTAATGCAAACACTGTTTAATTTACACGGTTATAAATATATTTAGAATTATTTAGATTATATTAGAAATCCACTCCTCTAATGTGTAGGGGTGTTCATGGTCCGGTTTTCACGGTTTTTTGCTCAAACCGTGAACAGAACTGCTAGTAACGGTTTTTGAATTTTGTAAACCAAAACCAAACCGTAGAAATTGTAAACCGAACCAAACCGTTAGTAACGGTTTGGTTCCGGTCCGGTTTCGCGGTTTGGGCTTGTTAAGTCTTTATACAAGATGTCTCAAATTTGTAAAAGAAAAATAAAGTGATCCACAACTTCAAGTTCCATTAAAAATAAAACAAGCTTTTTACATTAACTAACAATCCACATAGCTCAATAATCCATCCAAATTAGTAAATACATCAAAAAAAAAAAAATGTACAAATACATCAAAATAAAGGTTGAATCTTAAATTTAAAAAACTTACATAAAGAATTAACTTACTCTAATGAAACTAGTGGGCATGCCCGCGCGTTGCAGCGGGTGCATATGTGGCAAAACACAACAAAAAACACATCGATATTTAAGCTCAGTTCATCATGAATGGTTGACGGATGTATAATTTAAAAAAAATCATGAGTTAACTTCCTAAATTCAATCTAACATTGCTAGATAAAATACATATAAAAACTATTACTCACTGTCATTGGCTTGGCCAATATTTAAACATTCTTTGAGCTCACCACCTTAAAAAGCCGGAAACCCACAGAAGAGGTATTCTTGTCCTTAAACTTATTAATGAATCTATAGCACAACATAACATACATAAGACTTGAACATTGGTCTATCATTTGATATTCACTAAATTTGGTAATCTCACATTTGATATAAATTAGTGGAAACATTATAACATAATGTTAATTAAAAGTTTTGGTTTTCTAACTTGAAACGGCAAACATCAAGTACACATGAATGTGTAAAACTATTAAGGCTTAAACTCGGGGAAAAAAACATTTATTTATCTTTCCTGTCATAGATATAAATTGGTTGCCTTGGTGTATATTTCTACCCTATTCCATGAGTAGCTATGTATATAGTCATTTGTATAGAAAATAAATAAATAAATAAATAAAAGGCAACGTGTTTTTTGTCGCGCGAGGGACATCGGTTTCAACATTGCGTGATGGTTATGTAGGTCCAAAAGATCACCGACTCTATCACAAGGTGAGTGTTATGCATATTTACAACAGCATGCCAGTAAAAAAATTATGTTAAACAAAATACAGCTAAGTTGACCTTTAAAGTCAATGTAAACCAAGGTGAGTGTTCTGCATAATAATATTATACAGGCGTAGTGCAAATGTTGCAAATCATTTCTTCAAATTCTGGGGAAGATGTACATTGCAAGAAAGTTCGAATTGTAACATAGAGGTGTGGTAAGGCATTTGGCGTCACGACTTATATCGCATCTGAAAGGAGAATTCAGAAGATGAGGTGACTTAAGATCGACGGGACCAGAAAAACCTCTGACTTGTTTTTCGCTGCCGAGAGGACCTACACATATTAGAGAGGATATGAAAACTGATATGCTAAACAATAAGTGAATGAAAGCCAACACATTCAAAGTGAGAAAGCAAATACAAAATACACATTCCGGAACACATATTGGTACTCATTAACGCAATTAGCATGAAGTAACGTACGTATGCAAGTAAAGTATACAAACAACAAAGTGAATTGCATCTAACTACATTTAAGATAAGACATCTACTAAAAGACGAAAAAAAGTTTTATACATCACCTATTAAAGCAGTTTTTAAACTTATCATATACATCTTAGGCTATCAACTAATCACAGTGTAGAAAGAATTAAAGATGATTAAATTAAATATCTTATTGTATTTTCCAATGATTATTTGGAGAACAGATCACTTGTATGGCTAATGGCTTTAGTGATCTATTATTGTCGTGTTACTTTCGTATGATTGTGCAGTGGTGTCGCACTTTTAAAACCTAGCACCTTCCCATCATCATCTCCAACAAAAACATTTCAATCGAATACCTACAGAGCTAAAACTCCAACTGAATTGCAAGTGTAGGTGTCTAAATACATACATATATATTATCTTAACCATACCAAAATGACATAAAAGTGATAAAACATAACAAAACAGATACCCAAACAATCTTGATATTAGAAAGCCCACACATTTACAAATGCTAACTAATTTACTAACACAAATAACACGCAAAGTATGAAATCCTACTATATCTACCATAACAAATCCACTTCACAAAACTTCTAATCCAGAGAGCACACCAACATACTTCTCAAACCTACCACTACAAAGCTCCCTAATACTCTTAAATGCATGCCGCATCAACAGACTATCCGACCCGTCCCGATGACACTTCCCAACAACCCGGTCACCGCGAGACTCTTCCCCACCCAGTCCAACCCACCATACAACCCTTCACAGTACCTCATCAAATGCTTCACATTGTACACCTTCTCACAAAAAAAAAAACACTTTCAACAAATCTATAAATGTACCCAACTCATCAAGCAAAACCCGACCTGTCAATGCCTTAGCCAAGTATCCAAAATCATACACGTTGTGAAACATCACCCAATTCACACCTTCATTACAGACTACCCCTGATGACATCATCATCTCAGCAAACTTGGTAATCTCGATTCCGTACAACTGTTTTTTCCCAAAATCAATCCCTTGTTTTTTTCAACAGCTTGAACGACTCAGTCACATGCTGGTCACATTCCGAAATCCTTGATAATTTTTCTAGTAAACCATGTTGGAGAACTTCGTTTTCTTTTAACTCGAATGTCCTAACTTTCTAAATGTGACAAGCTAAGTAAAGTGTATCAATTCCGGATACAATCTGTTGGCGTTAAAATAGAAGTATGGACTTTTTAATATATGTAGCTTTACACTCCCACTCCTTCCCTCATATGATGTTCAAGTTTTCCATGCAAAATCAAACTTCCAACTCAAACCTAGTTAATTTCACGAATGCCGGTCTTAATTGCCCCAAACATATTACAAACAGTCACTATGCAAACATAGAACCTACACATCAGATTGTTGCAGACTCTTAAACCATTTGACTGTTTTGCCCATAGTTATCTAAACCTTTTTTATCCGTTTGACCCGTTCACATGATTCAACCAATTGGAAAGTAAAAAGTTTAGCTAAATAGAAAATGGACAAACAATTAAAGAGTCATCCAAAATATACGCAAGTGTGTTAACATCCTCCAAAACTACATACTGATCACTTATTTGACCAACAATCCAACAGTTACTTGGGCTGAGCCTAAAAGCACCCCTGGTCACTCTGTTGCTGCCCAGGTTACAATAAAATTTGAACTTTTCTTCACCAAAATTCATTGTTAATTTTAGAATTATATTTATGTCAGATTTATAAAAACTGTTTTGACTTTTCTATGAGTCCCCATAGTTTTGGCAGTGACTTAGTTACCGATTTCTGATAAGACTCATCTCATGGATTGATATGCATTTCATTTAATAACAAACCCTTTATCTATATTCAATGGAAACTCACATATAGTTAATGGGCCAAAATCATCACATCTATAGGATAATTTATTCCTAAATAGGCTGATGTAGTATTATTACCTGTTGACAGCAACATTGCTTATGGTTTTATTGACATCTTTATCTTTTCTTGTATTGTCATCAGGTCTTGTTTCTTTTTTATCATCCTCCCAAACCATCACGGTTACTAAAAAGAATCAACAAAAAGAAATATATACATCATCAAAATAGAAAGTAGAAACAGACATCTACAAAAAAGTCTAATCACACACAAATACCCAATCTAATCAAACGAAATGAGACGGTTGATCCAAATAATCCACCAAATTCATTCAAAAACATTCAAAATAAACATAACCCTATACCACAAACGAAAGTACAAATTTGATAACTGTGTGCATCAAGTATACTAAAACAAAAGTCAAATTACAATGTTTTAAGGAGTCAATAATTACCTTAGCTCTTCACCCAAGTATGTTATATATAGTTGACACAACCACTTCCATGAGCTTTAATAGGCATCTGCAAATCAACACAAATCTTCTTTAAACATCACTCAATTTACAACCAACTTAACATATTTTGCAATTAAAATTTCAGTCACATGATCAAAATTCATAATTCGTAAGATTAGCAATCAACTGTGTAAAATTCGTAAGATTTAGAAGGGAAAAATGCTTTACCTGTTCTCCTCGATTCATAATCTCTTCGACGCTTTAAAATCTGGCAAGTGAAAGCGAGGATAACCAGATAGACAAAGAGATCTCACAGGTTGAATGAACATAGCAACCGAAAACGCCAAATCTGACGCACCGTCTCGTCTGGGTCCCAAGCTTAAACCTATGAGGCTTCCTGTTTTCTCCACCTCATGAACCTAAATCCCAAAACACTCCAATTAATCAAAACTTACAGAACACCGATCTATCTCTCTCTCTAACATCTCTAGTTTACTTTCTCTCTCTCTCTAGTGTCTCGGGTCTCTTATCTCTCTCTCGGTAATCTTTATCTTAATATGAACCGGGTGTGTGTGTTGTTTGGGAATATTATCGGTTAAGGGGTAGTGTGGCCGAAGACCACCGGAGCTCCGCCTGTGGCCTTCTCCTTCTTTCTCTAGGCTTCTCTCACTATGTATCTGAGATGTGTGTATAGAGAATATGAATAATAAGGGTTTAAAAAGAATGAAAGGGGTGAAGGGAAATTGAAGGAACGGTTATTGATTCTTGCATTCAAGATGGTTGATCATGTCATTAACAACACTAATGTATGGGTTAAATGGGATTCATTATTGGGGGGTTACTTTGCATTGACAAGCATGGTACAAGCATCTTAATGCTGACAAGTACAAACATCTTAATGCATATAAGGGGCATAAAAGGAAGAAATATGGTAAAGTTTAGGGAATTACACTTGTGACTTTTAAGTTGCCACCTTAACTTTGACATTTTGGACCTTTTTACCCATCTCTCCCTCTTTATAATGTAATATAGATATATGTTAATCATGTGGAAATGGGTTAGCCTACTTTTGTTTTACATTAATTTAGTTATAGGCAACAACAAATTTTATTTTATTTATGTCTATATATAATATGAATACATTTATAAAAAAATACATTAATTCTTACGGTCCGATCCGGTTTTATACAGTTGGTTTTCGGTATAAACTGTAAACCAAACCGTTTGCAACGGTTTGAAAATATTGAAAATCGAACAACCGAAAATTAAGTAAAAAAAAAACCGATCGTGAAACCAAACCAACGATCGATTTGGACGGTTTCATGGTTTGAAACCAGACTATGAACACCCCTACTAATGTCAACCAACAGTAGTGGTGATATGATGGAGTGAGGGTGGTGGTGATGAACACTATATATACAATACAACTAATTAAATGTTTGCTTGTGATAATCACTTAAAATTGAATAATGGTAACAGTGTCATGCCACTACTATATATAGTCTATATATTCATGCTCCAACATGTCAAATACATTAAAATTTATACAAAGTAATACGTTTTTTTTTTAACTTGGAATTTTTTTTTTAATAGTTAAATGTAAATCTCAAAGACAGCCAACTACAAGTGATACGTAGGTAGACGGGCCACAAGTTGCGCCGCTACCCCTTTTTGTATTGCAAAACTTACTCTATTGAAAATAAAACATTGGCCCTTAGCAGCTGGAGAATTACTTGCACAACTTTCTCCACGTGTTCGAGGAGCTTGATTGCTTGCGGGGCCAGCGCTCCAAATGTATCAAAAGCGAAGGGCACAAACACATGCTAGTTCTCTAGACAAGCCGCTTCATATTTATCCACTTTTTTGCTCTCGGCTTTCAAAACTGCCTGCCCAGCCACAAACCCCGAATCCCGGAGTCCCACCAATGGGGATACCCTAGTAAGGTTTTGATACATTTTGTCTGATAGTAGTAGTATAACTATATGGTTAGTGGTTTTAAATTTTAATATAACACTTTAAATATAATTTTTCAAAATAACTACGCAGCAATATAAACGACGAATTGTGTTTGTTAAGAAACGTAATTAACTATCATTGTCATCTAGAATCCCAAATTACGTGGTGCCATCCTAACCAATTGGTTATTCGAAACTTCTTTTGTGGTCACAACAGGCTACCTCTAGCGGGATTAAATTATACATCTTGACGTTGCTTAATGGCTTATAGAAGATAATTGCCTGCTAATTCTATGTTTTTTTTAACAGTGAATTTCTTTAACTGTGTGGCAGAGATCATCACACGCGACTCTTGCTAATTCTATGTATTTTATTCTATTTTAATTATGTAATTTTGAAAGTAAGAAAATAATTAAATGTACATGCTCCTTGTTTAAATAGGATATGTTTAGTATATATAACTAGGTTAGAGTCCCGGGTGTACACCCGGTACATCTCCGAGTCAGATGAGAAAATTATTTTATAAAGATTGTAGTATGCAAATTTTATTTATTCAAACTTACGTAAGACAACTCGTATGGATTTTCGTTGCATGCAAAATATCATAAAAATGTTTAATCTTACTCAATAATGAATATATGAATCGACAAATGTTTGATTGGATGTGATTTAAAAACAAATAATGAAATGAATAATAACATATTTATCGTAACAGGATGCAAATGAATATTAAAATTCAAAGTAAATAAATATAGTTTAACAAAACATACAACTAAAAAATTATAAATAAAAATTAAACGATTTATACAAAATATGATTTGTTACACGTGTAGAACAAAGGATAAATAAAAAGTGACGCAATATGTAAATAGAACAAAATAACTTCATCGGATTTAATTAGTATATTAAAACATATCATGAATCAAAATATCACATGACGAAGTAAACGGTAATTATGAAGGAAAAGAAAGTAAAAACATAATTCACTTCATAAAATATCTATAACTAACATCAAATGAAAACATTACAAACTCATTATTAATATAATATGTGAAACCAATATAAGCCATTACTTTAAAGATATCAGGATTCAAACCAAACAAAAATTACAAAATCAATATCCATATTATACTCCAAACCAACTATACAAACAAAAAAAAATGGCATACCCAACCATAACATGTCATATTTGGAAATAATCTATAAATATTATAGAGATTTTTATTGTTATAAGTTATCCCTTTTACTATAACGCCATATTATGTTTTATGAAACGTAAATTATAAAAAAATCCACCTACACATTAAATGTTAATATACCAATGTATTATATAACCACAAACGTTGTGTAATAAATTAAATTTTATGTTTATTGAAGCTAAATTAATAAATTATATTTTATGTTTATTTAAATTTTAATGCAAATCAACATAAACATCAAATTAAACATTAAATATAAATAATATTATAATACAGAGACATTCAAACAATAAATTTATTCATACGAAAATCACGCCATGATTCCTTTAATCGTGTAATTGACAACTGATATTAGGAAAGTCGTAAAAATAGTAATATCAATAATCAATAAATTAGATTAAAATCTTAATTGATAACATCAAAATCATAATAAATAAAATTAAAAATCTTAATAAGTTACCATAATAAATAAGACTAAAAATCGATTCAAACAATAAATTTATTCATACGAAAATCACGCCATGATTCATTTAATCGTGTAATTGACAACTGATTTTAAGAGTAAAGAATCCATTAATATAATCTACGACTATATATATATATATATATATATATATATATATATTCAACAATGTAAAGTAAATAAAGAAATACTAAAATAGAATGTTAGTAAAAAAATATGGATTTGGGAATTACATTCTCGTCAATTAGTATCATCTCAATTGAGTAAACATCGTTAGGATTGCGACGATTAGGTTGATGCCAAAGCCGAATAATCTTTAGCTTCAAAGCAAAATCATTTTGGTTGACATCAATTTCGTTAACCATGGTAAACTCTTGTGCTTGTGCGGCGGCCATTGTTCTCTTTGGATGTACACAAGATTATACTAAAATTAGGAATGAATAAAAGTGTTGAAAATAAAAGATAATTAATACGAAAACTGACATTATGAAAAAATGAATATTCATACACATGGAACGAATCCGCTTTCAAACACATCTGAAAGCAATAATAATTTGGTCGATTTTTTCATTATTAATTCAAGTCCTTATTCAATTGTAGAAAATGAGTATTCATAAAAAGTCACGAAACTTAAAACATCATATTTCTCACAAATGAATTATAAATACATTATATCTATATCATAACATAACATAACAAAATAATATAAACGTCGTAAAGGTATACTTATAAGTTGGAATGCTATTCCACGATCGGATTATTGTGTGTACAACAATTGTGATTGATGTGGATCAATGTAGTTAAATAGATGAAGTATAAAAATGGAAGAATAGGAATTAGACGTAAATCAATGATAAATGCTTAAAATTACCAAACTAATTGCAATCATCTTTTGATGATCATTAATGATAAATTATGAAACGTAAATTTATAACAAATTAACCTATACCATAATTGTTAATACACGGATGTTTTAATTGTAAATTATATGAAGTAAATAACATTAATATATAAGTCAATTATATTAATCCTAAATTTCGGGTCAAATTGATTCATAATCAATCATTCATCCAAAAAAATAAATGAGAACTATTATGGTAAACCATAAATTTGATCAATGATACGAAATCAATTTAATTAATTATAATTTAATCAATATTATCATTCGTATAATTTAATCAATTATACGAAATCAGAGATTAAAAAATCTCGTATTAATTTAATCAATTCGTATAATTTAATCAATTTAATCAATTTCGTATTAATAGTAATATAAATTAATGAGATTAAAAAATCGTAATAAATAATATTAAATTCTGTCAATTATAGTAATCCTAAATTTCGGGAATGATTGATTCATAATCAATCGTTCATACAAAAAAAGTAATACGTTTTATTATGCTAAACCATAAATTTGATCAATTATACGAAATCAATTTAATAAACTATAATTTAATCGTTATTAGCATTCGTATAATTTAATCAATTATACGAAGGCAGAGATTAAAAAAAACTCGTATTAATTTAATCAATTCGTATAATTTAATCAATTTCGTATTAATAGTATATTAATTAATGAGATTAAAAAATCATAATAAATAACATTAAATTCGGTCAATTATGGTAATCCTAAATTTCGGGTCAAATTGGTTCATAATCAATCATTCATGCAAAAAAATTAATACGTTTTAATATGGTAAACCATATATTTGATCAATTATACGAAATCAATTTAATAAATTATAATTTAATCAATATTATCATTCCTATAATTTAATCAATTATACGAAATTAGATATTAAAAAATCTCGTATTAATTTAATAAATGCTTTTAATTTAATCAATTTCGTATTAATAGTAATATAAATTAGTGAGATTAAAAAATCATAATAAATAACATTAAATCCGGTCAATTATGGTAATCCTAAATTTCGGGTCAAATTGATTCATGATCGATCATTCATACAAAAAAATTAATACGTTTTATTATGGTAAACCATAAATTTGATCAATTATGCGAAATCAATTTAATTAATTATAATTTAATCAATATTATCATTCGTATAATTTAATCAATTATACGAAATTAGAGATTAAAAAATCTCGTATTAATTTAATGAATTCTTATAATTTAATCAATTTCGTATTAATAGTAATATAAATTAGTGAGATTAAAAAATCATAATAAATAACATTAAATCCGGTCAATTATGGTAATTCTAAATTTCGGGTCAAATTAATTCATGATCAATCATTCATACAAAAAAAATTAATACGTTTTAATATGGTAAACCATATATTTGATCAATTATACGAAATCAATTTAATCAATTATAATTTAATCAATATTATCATTCGTATAATTTAATCAATTATACGAAATTTGAGATTAAAAAATCTCGTATTAATTTAATCAATTCTTATAATTTAATCAATTTCGTATTAATAGTAATATAAATTAGTGAGATTAAAAAACCATAATAAATAACATTAAATCCGGTCAATTATGGTAATTCTAAATTTCGGGTCAAATTGATTCATGATCAATCATTCATACAAAAAAATTATTACGTTTTATTATGGTAAACCATAAATTTGATCAATTATGCGAAATCAATTTAATTAATATTATCATTCGTATAATTTAATCAATTATACGAAATTAGAGATTAAAAAATCTTGTATTAATTTAATCAATTCGTATAATTTAATCAATTTCATATTAATAGTAATATAAATTAATCAGATTAAAAAATTGTAATAAATAACATTAAATTCGGTCAATTATGGTAATCCTAAATTTCGGGTCAACTATTGTTAATGATAATAAATAATATTAGTTATGATTTATTCTTTATTGTCCGTTAAACCATAAATTTGATCAAGTATACGAAATCAATTTAATCAATTATAATTTAATCAATATTATCATTCGTATAATTTAATCAATTATACAAAATAAAAGATTAAATAATCTCGTATTAATTTAATCGATTCGTATAATTAAATCAATTTAATCGATTGGTAATCCATTTTAGTAATGATTGATTGATAATTTAATGTCTGAAATGGTTAATTTAGATTTGTTTCCTAAGTTAAGTTTAGACTGGAAAAACTTTTTTTAAGTTATCAGTTGCTGAGCATTGTTCGGTACGTTTTTGTATGGCATGTTTGGTGAATCCGGGTAAAAGAGAGACGTTGGGCATAATAGGGCAAGTTTAATTGGAATGGGTTTTGCATTTTTTGGGTTCAAAGGGTGCGTTAAATTTTATTAGTGGTTTTAATTTGTTATTTTTTTGTATTTGTATAAACAATGTATAACAAAATTGTGTTTACGGTTATTAAATATCTTTAATTGAACTTAATAATTTTATTATTATTAATTTAAATACGATATATATTTTAGGTAATTGTTGACTAAAGTTAAATTTAATTTACATATGCTGTATATATTAGGTAATTTTCAACTTTATTTCAATCAAATTTAAATACATAGGTAATTGTCGCTAGGTTTGTCAACTTTATGCTTACATTTATCCTGAAATATATTTTTGTAAATAGCTTTAAATGATTACCGAAAATATTCATTTATTTTTATACAAACTTTACAAAAATAATATAATTAACATCTATATAATAAATAAGGCTTATTATGGTAAACTTAAATTCGTATTAATGTTAATATAAATTCGGTCAATTATTAAAATATATTAATGTAAATTGATAACAATTATTAAAATATAGTAAATTCGGTCAATTATTAAAATATAGTAATAAATAAGATTAAATTGGGTCAAAATATATTAATGTAAATTGATAACAATCATTAAGATTCAAATTTCAGATTAAATGACATTAAATTCGGTCAACTTTATTAATGTAAATAAATAACAATAATTCAGAATTAATGAAATTAAAATTGGTCTAATATTATCACCCGAATATGGAATGTAGGATTGAATACTAATGAAACCGACTTCTTAAGCATTTAATCGGATTCGCTATTTGAAAACCTACATTCCATATTCGGCTGATAATATTAGACCAATTTTAATTTCATTAATTCTGAATTATTGTTATTTATTTACATTAATAAAGTTGACCGAATTTAATGTCATTTAATCTGGAATTTGAATCTTAATGATTGTTATCAATTTACATTAATAATATTTTGACCCAATTTAATCTTATTTATTACTATCTTTTAATAATTGACCGAATTTATATTAACATTAATACGAATTTAAGTTTACCATAAAAGGATTTAGTCAATAAATAAACAAAACCTAAAATATAGATACAAAGCTGGAGCTCCATATACCTACTTGGATCCTAGAATTTGTGTCTTCGGATCAAATCTTGTTTTTTAAATGTTAAAACATAGCATTAGTAAAACCGATTGAATAGTAATAAAATTAACAAAAATCCGAATGAAAAAAAAATCCTTATTATCCCTTTAAAAAAAATTCTGATTGAATATTTGTATATTACAAATCTCTTTATCACAATCAGATTGAATATGTGTTTAGCACAAATCCGGTTATAACAAATCTGAATATAAAAATCCGTTTCTTTAGAATATGTGCTTAAGAAGAATGATTTCCATTTAAACTAATAAGAAAGTTCATTAGTATCTTTGTTATTACTTTATAATAAACCTGATTTAATATGTGTTTATCACGATTCCGTTTAATCTGTTTTTAAAAATCTGAATGAAAATATGCTTTTAAAAAATACGGTTTCAAATGATTTCATATGAATGAAAATACGTTTCAAATGATTTCAAATGAATGAAAATATGTTTTTAAAAAAAATTCCGATTGAATACATGGGTATATTACACATCGGTTTAAAACAATCCAATTGATAATGTGTTTAGCACAAATCCGGTTATCACAAATCTGAATGAAAATATGCTTTTAAAAAAATATGCTTTCAAATGAATCAAAGTACGCTTCAAATGAATGAAAATCTACTTTTAAAAAAATCCGATTGAATATTTCTATATTACAAATCTGTTTATCATAATCCGATTGAATATGTGTGGATAATCAACATTAGAAGAGTAGTAAGGATGTTTACCTTTAATCAGTTGTGGATAATCAAGAAATGATGCAAGATAAAGAAGAAAGCCTCTAAGATTTGTTAGGAATTAGATTCGGAGCTTTGATATTGAGTAGTATCAATTGGAATTAGAAGAGTACTATGAGAGTTTTGATATGGAGAATGAAAAATAAAATAAAAGAAAGAGGTTTTTATAGTGAGGAATTGAGAGTGTGATGGAAGAATGTAGATAATTAAAATAGGAAAAGAGTATTTATAGTGAGTAAGTTGGAGCTCCATATTCAATATGGATACCTCAAACTCTCTCTAAGGGCTTCATTCAACCCAAGTTAACCTCAATTATTATATAGATAGATTAGGCTATCGGGTTTGGTTCCTCCTTCTTCCCTCTTATCCATCTTAGTGTCACTCTCGTATTTCCTTCCCCAAAATCAAGGAAATAGTTCTCTCTTCGTCTCCCTTCTTTTTTTTCTTTTATTTATTTCTATATTTTATATTTTATTAAACTTTTTTCTCATTAAACTTAAAAAAAATACATAGAAATTAAAAAAAAAAAACTGAAAAAAACATAATTAAAAAAAAATAACTAAGTGTCACAACCGTCACCCTCATTTATTAGCAAGTTGTCAATTCTAACCCTTGTACTTCTATTATTTCAAATTTAATAAAATGTTGAGTTTTCCCTCGATCATTATATATATTTTTTAGAATTGTTTGTATTATAACCGAACGAGTATACGGAAACACTTTTTAAAACGTAATATATTTTGGCATTTATAAGTTATTTTTTTAGTAAATTAAAGCTTAAAAGTTTCTAAGTTCTAAACTTATTATTAAGAAATTATAAGATTTAAACATAATATATATAAAATCAAAACTTCGGGGGCCATTCATGCCAAATATCAAAATTTAAAACACAATCCATCCCTCTTCCTTCTGTTCCCGATCAGTTTTCCGGTCACCGGAGTTAAATCCGGCGACTATGTCCGACCAAACCCAACCAAGCCATTCTGACATCTTTAATTCGATTTAATGCGTTCTTTAATCACTCTCCATCATTTCCGAACAGTTACAAGGGTCATAACACGATATTATCACGATTTAAACGAGTTTAATGCGGGTTTTAATGTGGTAACCGTCGACTTTTATTATCGGAATTCAAAGCGATGTGTTTCTAACTAAAACTATAAATTGATAATTGCAAATTATTCCCCAGAGTTTACACAATCGAAACCCACATAATTATTGATCAATCGTGTTCTAAAAAGCTTCGGAATCGGCCTCAAAGTTTCAGCTCTTTCTCCCTCTTTTCGACCCTTAATCGCATTTGTAAGTTCGATCTCTTTATGCCGTTTTGTTAGTCGCTATATACTCTTCGAAAGCCCTATATAAACTGAGGCTATGGTTATCGAATTGATGATTAAGAAATTCTAGGGTTAGGGTTTGTTCATGAGGAAGAAGATGAAGTTTAGCTTATGTATTAAATATAATTATAAACTAAATCTGTAACATGATGTGCTTGTGTTGCAGTGGTGGAACTGTTGTTTAGTGAAGGGAAGGAGCCGGGTTCGAACCCAGGCAACCTCACACCTTTTACAGAATTTTTTTAATCTTTATCTATTATTATTTTTTGTTATCAAATTTGTCTTAATATATATAAACTTATAATATTCATAATAAATTCGTTTTTACTCCAAAAATTATAGAAATTTAGGAGTAGCATTTTGACACCATAAATAAAATTATCACATTAAAATTTTCTGGAAAATAAATTATTTTCGTATTTTTTATTAATTTAAATGTTATTAATCATAATTAATTGATTAAAAATCCATTTTTAATGATTTAAATCTCAAATTTTCTGGAAAATTATTTTTAAGGATCATGAACCTAAATAAAAATTATTGGATCAGAAAACAATTATTTTTATTAATTTTCCTATTTTTTAATCATTTAAACATGATTTAAACTCATTAAATTTATTTTAAATACAAATAAATTGAGAAAAATTATGGAAAAAAATATTTTCACTGTTATACATCAGAAAATAATTATTTTTCATAAAAATATCATTTTTGGATCATATTTTCTATTTTTAGTTTATTTACATTTAATTAGATATAATTAATTACTTAGTTAAATGTAAATTATTAAAATATATTTTATGGATATCTTTCTACAAAATAGAAAATGTTCCTACTTGTGGAAACGTAGTATTAAACTTCTTTAGTCACCTATTCGATCGTGAATCATGATATATTTTATTTAAAAATTATTCGAATGATCATAAAAACTTCATCTTCCCTACATAAGCCTAGAAAACCCTAATGCCTTAGAACCCTAGATACTTTAGACTCTTAGACTTTTCCTCATTAGTATTCATATACATTATAGGTTGAATTCCTCGGAATTCTCATTACTTAACTCACGACCGCTTAAGTTGGATTTTTGATCGCTTAGCAAAACGGTGAGTATATCCTTCCCCTTTTTCATTTTACTTTTTGGGGCTATACATGTACCTTATAACAAATTACTGTTTCTTTACATTAAGTGCAATTCTCATGTGTGTTTGCTTTGTGTTATTTTGTATCTATTGCTTGTCAAACCATTAACCGTTTACGGCCTAGCATTTCAATGAATAGTACTATGGTATATACCCCTAGGGACTCTGTTGAGAGACCTTGGTCATTGCTATGTGTTTCATATTACTGTCAATAGCGCAATACTATATATAAATTTCATTTCATTTCATTTCTGAGGGTTGGTTTGTCTGATACTATACATAATTGCAAACAGTATACAACACATGAATTGCGAAACTTTTCTTACTATATGTATTCAAATCAGGGTATGCTCACCAATACGTTTTTGTATTGACCAAATTATTTCCGTACATGTTTCAGGTTCTTATGAGATGACTATTAAGCTTTTGGAATTTTACTTAGATTTTTTTTGGATTCTTTGTATTTCTGTTAATTGGTATTTAGAATCGTTGTAATTCTTTTCAATATAATAAACTATGTAATCAATATATCAATATTTACATTTTTAGTCCATGAGCTATTGAACAATCGTCACTACGTGACACCTCGATGTTTCCGCCATCGGTTGGGGTGTTACACTAAGACATATTTTCTCCTAGCCACTCCGTAATCTTGTCTTACATTCTTTCCAATACCATACGGTCTTACTCTGGAAGGCCCTCGACACTTCTTGACATGATGTTAAACTCTTCCGACTCTTGTCAAAAAATATCCAATTCGAGCCGTTTCCTATCCAACTACAGCCTCTCCATATCTCTTGACACGACTTCTTCCTTCACTTTCTCCCTTTTTCTGTACCTCTTCGCTTGCACTTAATCTCTTTGAAGTTTTGTAGCAATAAATCTATTTTCACCACGACCTTTTCCTTGGAAGCCGAGGCCTTTCCCTTTGAACTCGAGCATGTTTTTTCGGCGTGGTCCCTTTCAATCGGCTGCCCAATTCGGGAGTTGGAGCTTCGTCATCCAATTCTAGGTCTTCGTTTATGTTGATAGCACAAACGATATTTGTTGCGTCGAGGGAGTAGCGGGTGTCGTGGGAAATACGAATGGGGCTTGTGTCGAGGGAGTAGTGGGTGTGTTTGGGAAAAACGGTTGCGGGTTGGATCGCCTAAGCCACACCCTTTAGTCTTATAGCTTGAAAGTTAAAACTTTTTTTTCTTGTTTATTGGATATTGTAACCTAGGTGAAGGGCAGAAGGGATATGATCCTAAATTCATACACCACGTAGGATAAACCCCAATCCCAAAGCCCAAGTTCCGCGCATGAGAATAGATGTGCACCTCCAATCAACTAGCTAGACATAGAAGAAGGCTCCCGCAGGCCCAGAGTCGCGCAAGTACAATGCGCGTTTGATCAAGGGAGTCAAACAGTACGAAAGGGCAATCTAATATGAACCAATCACAACAAGGTACGTGTGGCAATGTGCCTCTCCAATGGATGAGGCAGGAGGCACACGTCCCACCAAACAGCATTCCCCAACGGCGATGCCAGATGTCCCCTACGTACCGAGGGGACAAAAGGTACAAATGACAGTGATGTTCAGCCAATCAAAGCCCGCCAGCGCTATACTAGACAACGCCCCATGATCACGCTTGACATAGAGGGGACAAAAGGTACAGTGTGAAAGCTGCCCGGCCAGTCAGATGTAACGGAACCACGCCATCCTTAATCTCCACTAACGGCCAGTGACAGAAAGAACAATGTTGCAACGGACGTGTCACCAACCTACGAATGCCACGTGACCGCAACAGAGCAATAAACCAATGACAATTCACTACACACGAAGAGGTTTAGGAAGTAATTTGTTCCACTTTCTTGTTGATTAATAAGTTTATTTGTCTTACAGTAATATTAGGCTTGAGTAACGGAGGTACCCATTAACCAGGCCTGGCCCAATTCAGGTTAAGGGTGGATGGTGGTGACCCATGTGTGTCCTATTTAAGAAGACCTCCATCTTCTTAAAATGATACTTTCCATTCATCAGAAAACACATGCTTAGAGCGTTGACCACATTTTTGTGTCTGTAAACAAGAAGCAATTATTAGCAGTCACCTCCCTACTCCGTATTCTTTTTTAGGTCAATGTTCCCTCTCAAAGCCATAGGAGTTTAGCAAAGGATCAGTCATGTAGACTCTTCGGTTTAATCTTCCCTAATCGGAGGTTAGACTAGTGTTTTTTTTTCATTAGGGATGATAATAAGACAGGTTTAGGTAATCTCAACCCAAAACCTAATTACATAAGTTTGTCTCAAATCTATCGAAAACCCGTTTTTCATATACCTACGGGTTTCAGGTATACTCACGGATTTTGGGTAAACCCGTTAATTTAAAAATATTAACTATTAAGTATATTTGACCTAAAACATGTTGGATATTTACCGGGGAACTACCAATTAATAAAATTCACACTTATCACTCTAAAAATATATTAAATTGATTAATACAATGTATATAAATAAAATAACTAAATGTATATATAACAAAAAACACTCAAATGCATAGTTGAAAAATAGAAGGAAGTAAAAAAGAAAAAGGATATATAACATATTAATACATACATATTTAAAAAAGTAAAAAAAAACTATATATGGTATACAATCAGGTAAGCAAGTACATTTTATTGAAAAATCGAATAAGGTAAATGAATATATCACCAAATCCTAAACCAAGGAAAACAATAAAATCTAATCACATGCTTGGTGCCATACCCGATTACCCGACCCTAAAGTCATCCCAAATGTGATGGGTTTCAAGTTTCCCCATCGGGTTCGGCTTCGATTGTCATCCCCACTATAACCATTCCTTAAAATAAAGTGGCAAGTAAACGAGCAGCAAGTTGTGCCGTAACCCCCTTTTGAATAGCAAAATTCATCCCATTATAAACAAAGCTTTAGGTTTTAGGCATTGAAAAATTACCATGCATGACCCGTTAAACCCTATTCAGAAATTCCACAACTTCCATGGCTAAAAAACCGAATGTATCAAAAGCAAAAGAGATAAACAAGTTTTGCTTCTGTTGGGAATTCCATATCGATTAAGGTTTTTCTTTAGAGTTAACTGCCAATCTTGTCCCTGAGGTTTGGTCCAGTTTGCTGATTTAACCCAGAAAAGTGTTTTTTTTTTTTTTTTTTTTTTTTTTGCAATTGAACACTTGAGGTTTGGATTTTGGTGCTATTTTCATCCATTTCACTAACTCAGTTAAAAACTGACGTTAAGTTAGGGGCACTTTTGTCATTTTGCCCACAATTAAATATTTAAAAAATATTTTTTTCCTAAATAAACCAACCCTCACCGCACCGCACCGCACCCCACCCCTACCCCCTTTCTCTATCTTCTCTGTACAATACCACATCCACAACCAACCTTTCTTCTCAATCCCTTTCTACTTTACACAACCAATAGGCTTTGTCATGTTCACTGGCAAAAAGAGGCAGGTTTGAAAAAAAGAGGCAAGTTTGGCTGGCAATAAGAGGCAAGTTTGACCATTTTTGGTCAGTCTCAAAAACCAATCGGCTAGAAAAAAGAGGCAAGTTTAACCATTTTTCTCAGCTTTGTCATAATTAAACAGGTTGCACCGCAGGTGTATACGAGAGGATCAATACATACACAAGTCAAAGATGACGGCGAAATACTTGATGTTAACGCGTAAGTGAAAATCATCTCCTTGGCTTGGTATTGGACTTTTAGGGCTTTTTGCTTGGCTTCGATATATCATCTCCTTTATAAACCCACCACTGTTCAGGTCGAAGAACCACAACAAACCACCAGCCAAACACCTCCATCACCTCTGTCGACGAACCACAATCTAAACCCTAGGGCTTCGATGGGGATCTGGATGATTGTAGATTCGCACTTTGGAGTCGGTTTACCAATTTTCAAAATTTGGAAGCAGAGGTGGTGAGATGGAGCATCGGGTGGGTGCGGGTTAATTGTTAGTGTGGGTTAAAATGGGCCGGGTGGTTGTGTGGAGGTGGTTTACGGTGGTGGTTATGTATACGGTGGTGGTGATTGGTGGTGGTGGGGTTAATGGTGCCAGGGTATTCTAGAGAGAGAAATGAGGAGAGAGAGAGTGTGTGTGGGTGGTTGTGAGAGAGAGGTAGAATTTTATATATGTATATGTGTGTATTTTTTAATAACATTTTTTTATTTTGTATATGCATTGATAACTTGTACCAACCTTTAGTTAGTTGTACCTCAGATAAAAGGAAAAAAATGTCCCTCATCTTAACAGAATAAACAAACATAGTTAGTGAAATGGAAGAAAAAAGCACCAAATCCAAACCTTAGGTGTTTCATAAATAAATCATGTGTTTTAAACAAAGTACAAACAAATTGAAAACCAAAATCCAAAAGTCGCATCAAATTCTAGAATTTGTAAAAATGTTTTCGGGTATAAACGATAGTTGTAACATTTGTACTTTTCATATTTTCTGTTCTAGTCCTTGTATTCTTGTATCTTTCCATTTTGTACCCTTGTAATCCCGAGCTTATGATCAATGGAAAAGTATTTTATCAATTGCATTTAATCTTAATCTATTTCATTTATTCTATAAATTCTACGTGACACAAACTTTATGTAACGTCGCGTGATTTTTAATCTTCTTGTATTTTAAATTCTATATTTAACAAATTCCAAATTCGCCTTTACTCGCTTTCTTTTATGTTACTCCTACCAATTCTTGACGAGTCGTCAATATAATTTATCCTAATCAATTTAGAAACTTATTTAGTTGAGATCTTAGTATATAGTATCTATCTATTTTTTAAAAACATTATATATTTATAATAATTATCATTTTAGATTAACAAAAAGAAAAAAAAAAAAGAAAAGTAAACGATTTCCATAACAGTAAACCATCTCCAAGGGATTCTAAGTTTGTCATTTTGACTTTTGACAAATGACTACACATAAAGAATTTGGTTGTCCGTTGGTTTTTTTTTAAAAAAAAGGGATCGATGTCCATAACAGTAAGGGGCTGTTTGTTTGGCACTTAATAGCCACTTAATTGACAAACACATCTGAATCGGTCAGATGTATGTGTTTGGTTCGGTCCACTTAACGATTAAGTGATCTGAATGGCCACTTATTCATTCAGACATGGTGACAAGTCTGAACGATTCAGACGCGAAGGAAAGCAGCAGCTGCTTCTCCTCCCTCAGCCACCTGCGCCGCGCCGCCTCCTCCCTCCTCAGTCACCTGCACCACCGCCGCCTCCCTCCGCAGCCTCATGAGCCGCCGCCGCCGCCACCTCCTCCTCCCCTCAACTCCTTCGCCGCCGCCCCATTCACAGCAAATCTCTTCCTTTTCTGTGAGTTAAAGACAAAAAAAGAAATGTAGAAACTAGAAAGAAAGGAAAGAAAGGAAAGAAAGAAAAGAAGAAAGAAAAAGAAAGAAGAAAGAATGAAAGAAAGAGAACAGGGAGAGAGAGAGATCGTAGATAAAGAGAAAAGAGAATGGTGGGGTGGGGTGGGGTTTTAAAATAATTGTGTATTTTTTTAATTAATTATTCAGATGTCCAACCAAACACCACTTAATGATTCAACACTTAATCATTCAGACCTCTTAATCATTCAGACCTCTTACTGGTTCAGCACTTAACCATTCAGACGTTGCCAAACGGCCCCTAAGTATATGATCATTCCATAATAATTAAAATTGACCCTCCATCTAATCTCTTTCTAACCACCCCATTTACTCTATTTAATATCCAACCAACTTACCCTACTTATAAATACCACTCATCTCCACCTTTTAATCTCTTGTTCATCCATAATCTCCCTAAAACACTCTCTAATCTTCAAGTTTGTTGAGCAAACTTTCTGAAAACATAATCAGTAAGTTCTAAGCTCAAACTTGCTATATTCTTCTAATTTTCCTTCTCTTTTCTATCCAAAACTCCTTGGAGAACCCTCTAGGATCTTCCCCTTATTTATCCACAGAAGTGTGATAAGGGTAGAGCACCTAAAAGAGGTCCCAAATGAGTTTGTTTTCTGAATTGTTTTTATGTCCTAAGAATGTTTGTTGTGAAGGAACCAACCAAGTCTACTAACAATCTAATGTTAGAGAGATTTGTGCTATGGTATTGGGTGACAAAGGAGAGTCAAGACTCATCCAAATCAGTCCCCAAACTTTACTTAAACTTCTTAGCTATACTATATAATAATATAAACATATACTTTCAAGTTTCTATCTTACTAGCTTGTTATTAATTTTTGGAAGGTTTGTGGTTACACCCTACCTTACCAACTCTTTTGACCCTTCTTGTGCTACGGATTTATCCACACTAGAAAGGGGAAATCCCGTGTCCAAAACCCACGCTTACTTCATAAGCGAAGTGGTTATGACATGAACTTATCAATCGGATTCATATTCCTAACCTTATACCATCTGAATCATCTATGATGATTTTGTGCTTGGTCTAACTTATTCTCATGACCATCCGGATTGCCTTAAAGGCGATTTGTGTTTTGGTTTGCCTAAAAGGCTTGCACGATTCTCTTGAACATATAATCTAAACTCGAACCTAAGACCCTCTAATTCTTAATTCTAGTTAATCGGAGCTAAAGCTTAAACTACCAAGACTTATCTTTGGAACTATATCAAGACGCACCCAAAGGTGAGTTCATACTTGTACCCCTTTTATTCTTTATTCTTTGGGGCTCAACATGTATCACTATCAAAACTTAAACGATTTCATACTCTTAAACTATCATGCTCAATCCATTAAACATACTTATATGCTAGTTGCCATGCTGACGATTCTTGATACTTAAACATAATTCATTAACTATTATTAGCCCACTTAACATGTATAGCACTATAGGAGTAGCACCCCGCCCCTTTATGGGTCATTGTTAAGAATCAAACGGACCTAGCATGAATATGTTAGGTATATGCAGTGGACTCGCGAGTTTGAGTTATGTTCTTTGTATGGTATGTATGTGCATTGCTATAGTATGAGATTCGAGTAAATCATTCTAATTACTACGTATGTAAACCAAAACTAGTATGCTCACCAATGCTTTATGTGTTGACGGATATTTTATACATGTTGCAGGAAATGTTTGATGCAGGATATTCAAGAAAACTACTTAGGAATGGACTAGAAACACACGCTAGTTTAAATTTTTATATTTTAATGTTGTACTTTCTATTTTATGAAACAATTTGTATTTTGTTATCTGTTAGACAATGATTATGCTATGAATGAAATTTTATCTTTAAATTATATTGTCACGATTCTAGTGTCATGAAGTCTTTGAACAATCTATCCCAAGTCTCGCTCTGATGTATTCCGCCATCGGTTGGGGTGTGACAATAGTTTACTCTTTCCTTTAAAGATATCGAAAATCAATTGATTGTTGGGGATTCTGGGCCAACGAACGTTTGGATAATTTGAGAGTCGTGTTTGACACCTTCAGATTGAAACCATTCGATGGTTTACTCGAATATTTCAAGCAGATAAAACTCAGACTCAAATTGCAAGAACGAGTATGAAATCTTAGAATGATTTTCGAACTAGTGTTTGACCAAAGGGAGTCGAACTTTGAGACAACGACCAAAAAATGCCTCCATGCAGTTATTATTTGAAAAACAAAACGCCTCCAAAACTGAGCCAATTTTGCACCTCAAAAATATGTTCAAATTTCTAGAAACTCAAAGTTTTAAATGCTTTTTTATTGTGTAGTATTTTAATAAAATAAAAAATTTTCCATGATGACCCTAGTCAGGGGCTCTGCCTATTGGACCCGACTCTTAGGGGTGTTGCCCTCTTAGAGCATTCTCATCAGGTTCTTCTTCACTATCCACCGAATTACATTAAAAATCACTATATTTTCTCTCTTTACTTTTTTACTTAAATTATAAATTTTTTTATATTTTTTATCATTACCTTTTGTTTCTCCTTCATTCACAATTACTTTCAAAATATATTAAAAAAATAAATAAGGGGGAACAGTGTCACCCTATATGTACAGATGAACAATAACTTTTTCTCTCTCTTACACTTATAATCACCTAAAACCACTTTTTAAAATATGTAGAATTTACTTACAAAAATATGCAGCACCTGCAGGTAATGCTCATAAAACCTCCATTGCTTAGGGCTGCCGAATGCTTAGAATTGTAATAAATTCAAACAAGCATGCAATGGCAGAGCTTCTAACTTGTTTGAGATGTATTAGAATTTACTTTTAACCAACAAATCAATCCACGTTACACTAAAATATATAACAGTGATTAAATGAAAAAGCTCACAATTGAACTCATAAGCTTTATAGGGATCCCAAAAAGGGTACTTGTTGCAATTTCTTAGGGGCTGTTTGGTTGATTAAGTGCTGAATTATTAAGATGTCTGAATAGTTAAGAGGTTTGAATGGTTAAATGCTGAATCATTAAGTTAGACCTCTTAATGGTTAGTTTTCTTGTCCTACATTGGTATGAGAGTCTCGTTAAAGTTCAACATAGTTTGATGCTTAATTGTTCAGTAATATCCCAAGTCTTAATTGTTCAGCCTTAACTATTTCATTCAGAAGCTGAAACAAACATGCTGAATGCTGAATCATTCAACGCTTAATGGTCAAAGCCTCATTAAGAGGCTTACCAAAGAGCCCATTAAACTCTTAAACATAAAAGATTTGAGAATTGATTTCCACATAATATGATTAATCAAATTTGTCCATATCGTACAGAGGCGGAGCCAGGATTTCAAGATAAGGGAGGCTTAGATTATTTAAACTAGTACTCATTAAAAAAATCAAACAACATAACAAACTATTATTACTAGTGGAGAGTGGAGTGAGCCTTAAGGGGGTTTGATGCAAAAAAAAAAAAAAGAAAAAAAAAAGGATGTAGTGGAGAGTGGAGTGGGCCTTAGAGGGCTTGATACAAAAAAAGGATATAGTGGAGAGTGAACTGGACTTTAAGGAGGGCTTGATACAATTTTATTAAATATGGACCATAAGAATTTAATTAAATTTGGGCCATTGGGAGAGGCTGGACACCCCTTGATCCCTCCGCCACTAATCGTAGATGATGCCTAGTTAAAACCTAGCTAACAAATAATTCATGAACATAAAAACACTAAAAATCCTAAGGTCGTCTTTAACACCGACCACGTGAATTTCGTTAAATTCTAACACTAAAATCATGTCCAAAAAATAACAAATCGGTGATAAATGATAACATCATCTTCCCCTTTTATGACGTCATCACTTATAAACTTTTGGCATCATCCTATATTCCTATCCTAAAAGACTACAATAAAAGGTACTTATGCGAAAGAATTATCTACTGTAGTATTAAATTACTCATTATCAATAAGTATTCTTTCTTTTAACCACATGTATTATTACTTTTTGTTTAATGAAATTAGTTGACAATTATATACTATTGTAAAGGGTGATGCTAACGTATAAAACTTCTTAACGTAAGAAGCGTAAGAAGCAATATCAGCCATTAGTTTAACAAGATTTCTGGATGCAGATTAAAAACCCTAACCATACCTGGGTTAAAACTAACCAAGCGTAAAATAGGAAAAAAAAACTTCTAAACCGTCTAATTTTTTTTTTTCAAATCGTAACAACAGAACTAATTTGAACCCTAATTTTTCATCGTTTTCGGATCGATTCATGTTCAGAATGATTACACAATTCAAAAACAAAAAAAAAATCGATTACAGTGAAAGAAAAACGTAAGATCAGTATTTAATCTAAAAATAATCAAAAAACAGAGTATTAAACCAATCATATGAACAATTGTGAATTGTAATAGTTGTCAAAAACTCTGGATTTTGTTTCATTAAGGATGATTTTGTTTAAAAAAGTTGCAGAGGAAGAAGATGAAGTTGGTGAAAAACAGACGCACTCATCAAATTTTCAGACGCACTCATCAAAAAATTTCAGACGCACTCATCAAAATTTCAGACGCACTCATTGAAAAGTTTGGAAACACTCATTGAAATTTTTGGATGCACTCATCAAAACTCAACAACAAAAAAAAAAAAACAAACGCACCTTACAAAAAAACAAACGCACCTACAAGAAAAAAACCATTCACCTTGTTAAAACAAACGCACCTTGTTAACAGGGAGCTCTTAAAACAAACGCATCTTCTTCAACTGGGAAATATCCACACGGAACATCTCCAACAAACTCAAACCTCCACCGCCTACTGTTACTGCTACACCTACACCTACACCTGACCCTAAACAAACAACAACAACAGACCACCCATCACCCTCGTGGTTTCGGTTGTCGTTTCAGGCAAAATCAGCGAAACTCGATGGTTAAGGCGGTCCATAATGACGAGCAACAATGGCAAACGAAGGAGACAGTTTGAGCAACAATGGTGATTGTTGTGGTGGTTAGGGGGAGTGACGAAGATGGCTTCAAGAAGTTCTGGTGACCGATTCGCCTGCAAGTCAATTTCTCTAGTTGACGAGCTTAATTTCGAACACTGCTTGGTTGATCGTGGTTGTTCCGATGTGGTGGTGGTGGTGGTGATGGTGGTGGTCAGATCTAGATCGTTTGTTTCAAAATGAGGATGAGGATGAGTTAGGTTTATAATAGGGAAGATAGTTTTAATTGTGGTTTAACTGTGGTTAGGTTTAATTGACAGGTGTCAATATGTGGTGGCTTCTTCCGCTTCTTATTTTAAGGGGCTTTATACCGTATACTTTCTCCTATTGTAAATACGTTTTTCATATAGTTGATCGAGTTACTAGTTTCTCTCAAGTTCTAACTTATATAGCTCACATGATTGTGAGTAAGACTGAAAAAGTGGCCTCATTACTATTATTATCTATATACTATTTTGGAGTGTCGGGGCGAATAGTGCGCCACTGAAATTACCGTCATGCCCTTCGTAATATGATATAGAAGTTGTGTACAGCCAACATAGCACAACGTACAAGACTTAGTTGTAGAGCATCATTTTCGATTGGTATCCACCACGACGGGTGGCGGTAACGGTGACGTTGAATCGAACGCGGTTGAAGGCGGTGATGTCGTTACTGTTAATAGACGGTGTTCTTATGACGCGAAGTTTTTCGTTCAGCTCAGCCTCAAGTCGTCTGTTGAGTCGTTTAAGTCTACAAGCTGGTTAGAGGCGTGGTCGGAGATAGTGATGGATCGGAGGTGTTGTTCTCTGACTAGACACCAAAGAGCCTCCGACGAGATTCCGGTAAGCTTCGATTTGTCTTCATGTTCTATTTTTCTGATAGTGTGGCGACGACCCTTGGGCCAAAGTAGATGCGATTTCCGACGATCAGTGAGGTGACGACCCTTGGGGCGTTATTGGTTTTTGGGTCTAATCGGTGGTGTTTTGGCCAAACAATGACTACCGGAGAAGAAGCGGGGACATCGAACGACGATCGAGTCATAGCCGGCTTTGGATATAGAGTAGTGGTGGAGGCATCGGAACTTAGTGTTTCCATTGCAAAACCGCCACACAGCGAAACAGTTGTGTGGGTTGTGAAGAAAGAGAGAGCCGGCTGACCAAGACCTGGGTTTTGGGGTTGTCCGAGCTCTTTGATCGGTATTCTCAATGCCATTAACCCCCCCACTGAATTATACTCATATTTTATGTACACTTCCAGTTGTTCCACGTTTCGACATAAATTTTGTTCCGAACCGACTTAAAAGCATTGTCATTTACACTTTTTAGTGTCCGTCTTTTGCGCATTGTGTTTTACAAATTCTATGTAGCGCATTGTATCTTACGCATTATGTTTTATGCTTCGTGTGTTACTGCATGGTTCGACCCGTCGTGCGCCGCCGCAACGCGCGGCGGGCAAGATACTAGTATATATTAAATCGTAACCGTCGGCGCAATAGTGGTTTTCATGCTTTTGTATTTGGCCCACCAAACTTCCAAAGTCTTCATATTGTTACACCAACTTTCTGTCATATAAACATTACCTCCTTCACTTCGTCTCTCTCTCTTCTAACCATATCATCACAAAACCTGCCTCTCACTCTTATATTACCAAGTGCCTCAGCTCCAAAGATTCCGGCTGACACGATCCTTTCTCGAATCAAGCCCTTATACATCAGCGGCGCATAGGCTTCAAACAGAAAATTCGGTGCCCCCTATAGGCCTTTGCTACAGGCATAACCACCTTATCGTTGTGAGATCTCAGGTGAAGATTGCATTTGCGTGTAAAACATATAAGTTGGAGCTGCACAGTAGCATCGGAAACCGTTGTAGAAGGTGTGGATGGTGGTCTGCAGGTCGATGGTTGTAGTGGTTGTTGCTTGTACAACCATTGATGCAGGTTGTACCACCTGCGTATGTAGGTTATTTATCCATGGTTGTTAATCCTCGCAACGCGCGGTGGAATAGCGATGCATATCTCATGCTACCCGTGCGTAGCACGAGTGGAATCTACTAGTTTATAATTATTACTAGTATATATTACAGAACAAATCAGACTGAACATTCAAACCATAAATCACCTACACCATCGTTTCTATAATAGTATAAGTACTCTTGAACTGTTTTTGTTTAATTAAGTCGATTGGTTTTTAAGTCAACTAGGACACCGAGTCTATGATTGGTTAATAACTTTCGGTTTAAAATTAATATAATTTTTTTTGTTAGCATTAAAAATTCTCATAAAAGATAGAGTAGTTTCACTAAAGGGTGTTTACGGCTCAGTTTAAAACTGTGAAACTGCTGAACTGGTCATCGGTTTGTTTTATTATCGGTCGGTCAGTTTTAATATCTTCAAATCATATTCATTGGCGGACCCACCCAAGCCGAAGGGGGGTGGACGTCCACCTTAAGTTTTTTAGTATTATATATATATATATATATATATATATATATATATATATATATATATATATATATATAGAGGAATTCTAAATTGCAAACCATCCTCACTTAAGCAAACCAAGGAAACCTCATTGCATGGCCAAGATTCTTCCACATCAACCATTTTGAAGATTAAGAGTGGGGTAATATAGACATTATACATTCACACAATCTTTCACATCTCTTACACAAATCGTACATACATCTTTCTTATCTACTTTTTTCACACTCTCTCTCTATAGATGCTACACAATAACCAGACAAATTGTCTCTCTCCTCAAATACCAATTCAATGTAATGTGATGCTTTCTCTCACCTCAAAACACATATACAACTTTTGATTTTGTTTTTATTCCAACCAACATTAGATCTAAACCCATATCTATCTCAACCTCAGAGAGACAAACCAAAGGAAGAAAGAGAGAAGGAGGCTGATGAAGCCGTTCATTATTCGTTCATCGTCGATGAAGCTAGCTGTCCAAGAATATGGCCGTTCACCGGGCGACGACAAGTGAGTTTTCTGATCTTTGGGGTAATTAAGCTTTGACTTTGTGGGTTTAAACAACAATCTCATCTTATGGTCAATTTGAACTCATGATTTGATTTTTACGGTTGATTTTTTGTGTGTTTTAATATCTTGATGAAGTACAACTTTTAATTTTGAAGATAGCAGATTAAGAGGCAAGTTAGCACTTTATGAATGGGATCCACCATTTTTTAAATTTCAAGCTTTCGTTTCCCTTTTAAAGAATTATCACTAATATTAAAGAAAGAAAGAAAATCTGTTAGTTTTCAAGCATAGTGGGGTCAATTTTAGGATCTGTGTTGTGTGGTATTTAAATTACATAGGTATTTTTAGGTGCTTATTTAACTTTTTTGTTTGTCTAAATTTGTTTTTTTTAGAATTACAATCTTTTTTATGGTTATTGTGATATTGTTTCATGTTTGTGTGTACCATGGTTCGATAGATGACGATGGTTTTCACTCCTTGAAGGTCGTGAATGAAAAATGACGACTCAAGATTTGACAAGGTGGTGGTGTTCCTGCAACGTTGGTGGTGGTCATAAATATCAAAGTTGTTTTTCATCTAAAAACATATGTTTTTGTTACTTTTTTAGTGAGATAAGTTTGTGAAAACCTATGTTTTGGTTGATGGGTTATAATTTTTTGGTAAGATAAATTGTGAAAACATATGTTTTTTGTTGTTGAGTTATAATTTATTATATGTTTGTGAGATAAGTTGTAAAAACAGATGTATGTTTTTAGTGAGATTAGTTTGCGAAAACATATGTTTTGTTGTTGGGTTATATTTTATTATATGTTTTTGATGATATAAGTTGTGAAAACATATGTTTTTGTTTATTGGGTGAGTCAACGTTGAAAGATGTGTAACTCAAATTATGGTAACTTACTTAAAAATCTTTAAAAGAAATGTATGTTATTTGTTTGTTTGTTATTAAAAAATGAATTTTGAGAAAAACATTATGATTTTTATTAATAAAATAATATAAAAGTGCACACCTCTTAAGAAATGAAAGAGGAGAGGAGACATGAGAGAGAAATGAGTTAAGAAAGAGTAAATCAAATAGAGAAATGTGCTTGTCAGGAAGAGAGAGAGAGAGGGAGAGAGAGAATTTAAAAATTGTTTGGACCAATTTACCCTTTTTGTACTACATATGTATCTCAACATTTGATCCAAAGCATGAAGCAATCCCAGCCATAGATCATGTAGGATGGATGGTCAAGATGTGGGTTTTGTGAGTTTTCTTAACTAAGGAGGGTTTTCAATTTATCCTTCCCCTATATATATATATATATATATATATATATATATAGGGGGAGGATAAATTGAAAACCCACTCGAGTTAAGAAAACTATGAAAACCCTTGTAAAAACCATCTAAATTTTTTTATTTTTTTTTGAAAAAAATACACAAGGTAACATACATGTATTAAAGCGTTTTGGGCCAAAAAAAATAAAAAAAGCGCCGATTGGATATTTAAAAAAAAAACAAAATTTGCACTGTTACATATGTAACAACTGATGTTACATACGTAACAGAGCTGTTACATATGTAACAGCACAAACTTTGTTTATTTTTTTTAAAAATATTCTATCGGCGCTTTTTTTATTTTTTTTGCCCAAAACGCTTTAATACATGTATGTTACCTTGTGTATTTTTTTCAAAAAAAAATTAAAAAATTTTAGATGGTTTTTACAAGGGTTTTCATAGTTTTCTTAACTCGAGTGGGTTTTCAGTTTATAATTTCCCTATATATATATATATAATCTAAGCAGTCAATCTCGGTGATATATCGGTGGTATCTCGGTTATCGGTCCTAGGGTCATATATCGGTCCAAAATATCGGTTGGTATATCGGTCCCGAGAATATCGGCCGATACAGGCGGTATATCGGCCGATATACACCTCCTATATATCGGCCATTCTACCGATATCTCGTTTTGTGTTTTTTTTGGCCCATTTGACATGAAATCCAAGCTTTATGTTCAAGAATGGAGATGAAGATGAAAATTTATGAGCTTACCTGTGACTTCCAGGCTTCCGGCGACAATTTCCGATGGCTTTCTGGCAGAAACCAGGAGGAGAAAGATGAAAGAACGTTGTTGGCTGCGTATGTTTTGTTATTTTAGGGTTTTAGTGGAATGGTGAGCTTTGGACTTTTCTGCCTTTTGGTTAACAGTCATAACTTTTGACTAGAAAGTGTCCATTGGTGTTTTATTTTATGGGAAACTTACAAAAAAATGATGGGGTGATATATATTTTTTTAACATTTAGCCCTTCTAACTTTCACTATTTTATATTTACACCCTAAAACTTGAAAATTCTTACATAAAAGTTTAAAATCAGTTTGTATATTTAAACAATTAACCCCCTCTATCTTTACTAGTTTACAATTGGGTCTTAAACTTATAAATTTATACATAAATAGCCATATTTTTTATTTTTTAAATATATTATGCAACTATCGATATCTCACCGATATCTCACCGTGAAAACCGATATCTCAAATATCGGTCTTTGACCGATAACCGATATTTTACCGCATTAACTGCTTAGTATATAATATATATATATATATATATGTTAATCCTAATCCCGTCTGCACCCCGTAAAAATTTTCAATCGCACCCCTTGGACTTTAGAAAGCGAGCCCCAAAAAATAAAATTATAATTTTGTGTTTAGAGTTAGCCCATTTTAATATTTAATAGCCCAATTTTAAGAGTTAATCTTGATTCTTGAGTTAGCCACTTTGCCCATATTTTTAATTGTCCAAGCCCAACCACAACAACCGGTCCAAGTAAATCCCACCCATAGCAAAGCTATTGGTTGGGTCTAGGGGAAGGTGAGATGCAGGCAAAGCCTTACTCCTATCCTTGATGATAGAGAGGTTGCTTCTAGATAAACTCCCGACTCCTAAATATATGATACCTACAAGGACTGACATTCAGTCTCTCTTACTCATAAAATCAGTCCTTATTCTATCTCCCTATACCACATCATTTCAGTCCCAAATACATTTCGTTTGTGACTGAAGATCAGTCCTTGAACGAAGGCTTTTTGGGAATGAAAATCAGTACTAAAATGTTGTGTATTTTGTCACAAATACATTTAATTAGCCTTGGGTTCTATGACAATTCAGTCTCTAATTAGACGTTATAGAGACTAAGAATTAGTCCCTGATAATATGCTATTCTGTCTTCATATATTCTTTTAGGGACTGAAAAACAATCTTAGATGTCATGTTATGTAGTCTTGGATGTCCGTTTTAGAGAGTGAAAACGTGTATCTTCTAGGAACTTTTTCAGTCCTAAATACGTTCTTTTAGGGACTAAAATTTAGTCTATGTCAACATATCATTTTATTCCTTAATTATCTTTTAAAGACTGAAAAATAATCTTAAAAGTTATTATTTAGTATCGAATATGTTTTTTTAGAGACTGAATTTTTTATCAAGTAAGAACCTTTTCAGTCCCAAATATGTGTTTTAAATACTAATAATCAGTCCCTAATATGTTAACTTCGTGACTAAAAAACTAGTCTTTAATACTATGATTCGTTTCCAACATGTTTATTAGAGACTGAAACTAGTCTTTGATACTATATTTAATAGTCTATAATGTGATGAAATGGTTCGTGAATAAGATGTTCTAAGACTGAATTAGTCTTTAACATATCTTCATTTCAGTCTTTAATACGTTTTTTAATGACTGAAAATGTCATGTCATTTAAATTAAAATAAGTTTATATATATAAAACAAAATATGTTTTATATGATTTTTAGTCCTGAATATGATTTTTAAAGGATAAAAACCCATCTTTAATATCTCTTGTTAGTCTCCAATATGTTTACTTTGAGTCTAAAGATCACAATCCGTAAATAGTCCCCAATATGCTTTTTATTCATTGACTAAAAGTAGTCTCCGATAATGTCTTAATTCCAAAATATGTGCAAACTATATAAACATAAAACAATAAAATTAAAGCAAACATTATGTTAATATATGAAGTAGAATTATTATGTCTTAAAATCTAAATAAATGAGAAAATAGAGAAAAAAAATACTATAAGTAAAGTTTACATTCCTATAAGCCTTCGGCAAAAGTTGTACAGTTCTACATGTGTATAGAGGTTTTTATCAGCTCCCTTTCGTTCTTCCTTGGGCATCCAGAAATAATAGAAATCATGTGTCCAAATATTAGTATCACTCTCATCCATTGATGTTGCCTTTGTGTCCTAAAACGAAAATCATATTGAAATTAAGATAGATAATAACAAGTTTCATTTATTCGGACCCATATATTGTAATATATATAATCATCTTTATCTTTCAAGTATATAATCATATATTGTCCTAGTGTGTTAGGTATTTAAATCATATGCCTTGCATCTTTAATTCCCCAAGGATAAACATATTTTGCGAATTATACACATCAAGTAAACCTTTAAGATCATGTTTTTACTTTTATAACATCGGCATAAGAATACAAACCTTTCTTAAGAGTTGTGACCAGGGTAGACATCTTTAGCTGCAACATTACCACTCCAAAACCATAGGCATCAGCCTTGACATATAAGTAACATGTAATTGCATTGTGAAAATAATTGTTACAAAATTATTTTTCAGATCTTGAGGCGTGGGCTTTGTTTTATCAACTCTTACTGCCTATAATTTTTTTTTTATCGATTTTGACATATTACTCAAAGCGTGTAACGTCTGCAGGTGGCAACCATTAACTAGCATATATGCATGCTTAGCAAAGAGATATGAGAACAAACCAGTAGTAAGATACTCATCAGCTGTAGAGATCAAAATCCTTTGCAATATATTACTGAAATAGTAAATATTAAAATTAGTGACGACTATGATATTTAAACCAAAACATAAAACTCTTACATGTGTGCTATAGAAAGATGTTTCATAAGGAAAAAAACTACAGAAGCCAACTTATAAAGTGGTTTAGGGCTATTCTACATGTTCTACTATCAAACTTTTGCATACAAATTTGAGAACAAAATCTTTAATTTGGGATAGATGTTAATAAATACAAGCATAAAGAAATTTAAACAAGCAAGATGTTACTTGATCTATCTAACTATTTTATTGAAGTAAACACATAGCGACTCTACACATAGAGACCATCAATGACCGGTTACCTGTAAACGATAATTGATATAAACATAAATCCTGTCGTAACACATGCTGATATCGATTTGGGAAAGAATTCAAAGTTTAAACCTTATTATTTTGTTGTTATATCATATCGTTTCTCATTTCAAATTAGAATATGTGAACCAAAATCGTGTAATCACAAAAGTGTAAATACCCAAATCAATGAACGCACAATTAGATACCAGAAAAAAATCGAACTTTAACAAGACAATCAGTCAAAAAGAAGAATAAAACGAGAGAGACTTACCTATAGAAACAATGCGTTCTTCGCCAGTCGGTCGCCATTGATGATTGATCCTCCAATGTTCGAACTTCAGATGCGTTCTTTCTATTTTTTCTTTATACCAAATCACAACCTTGCTTTTCTTTTTATTGATATTGCTCGTCCTCTTCGACGGTTCCGCATCTTGAGGCGGTCCAAAAGGGGGAAATGAGAAAAAATAATGGAAAAGAGGGATTTAGGGGGGAAACGAAATTTTGAAAGAGGTAACAGGGGATTTGAGGAAAATTAGAGGGAAATTAAATTTTTTGAGGAGAGTGTGGTCAAATATGGTAGCGGTCTTGGTGGACGATCAAAATCAAAAGTTGTCACAATTACTAAATTAATATAAATAAATATAAATTTATATATTATAGATTTGTATTCCTTGTTTATCCTTTATTGTTATTGGTTCCTTGATTTTGGATATTATTAGATCCTGGTTTTCATTAGTTGCTAATTTACCTGGTTGTAAGTCTGGGTTATTGATTGCCACGTTTGTTTGGTTGATGATAAAATGAATGTGCATTGGATATAGTTTTTGTAAATATGATGATAGTTTAATGAAAGCAGTGTTGTAGTGTGAGGTTATGTTGTTTTTCAGAGGACTAGATGTGTAGAGTGTGTTTTGTTGCATAAAATTTGTGATGGATGTCTTGGTTATTATACTATATTCATAAGCTTTCTGTAATCACATTTTACCCAATTTGTTGTATAATTGAGGCTATATTATGCATTTACTGCTGCTCTGCTTGTTACTAGAATATATTTATATTGAACTTTAAATTATTTGTGTAATTGGTTGGGATAACTCTCTGAGGACGAATTTACACCTGCTGAAAATCAAAGATGAACTTCAGTATTCATGAACAGGAACTAAATATTTAGCTTGCTCTGTTGTGGAAAACTACCGTTCTCTTGATCCCACAATTAATGGTGACGAAGCCGTTATAGTAACTATTACGGCCACGAGCGAGGCTCCTATGGGCTTAGACACGATTTCAGTAGATTAGGGTAAACATGTGACTCGTATATACTCATACGATTCAAGTCGCTTCGCGCTAAAGAGCTCCATAACACACATTTTACGTGCTTGTCTCCAGTACGTACCATACGGGGACCATTAATATCAGAGTAATTGTAAGTTGTGTACTTACCCGCTGCGGTTTTAGGACCTGTGTCTTAATAAACACCTTTGCCATTTCAACCGAGGATCCCACGTGATGTTCTTATGCAGACTGTTGTCTGCCCATTCATCTCTGATGGGGTCGACAAATGGGTCTGGGGCTGGGTTGGGTCGGGTAATTTTGAACTTTAGTCGACTGAAAAAGGAATTGCAGGCATCGAGGCACACTGTTGGAAATTTTGTTGTGCAGCAGAATTCTTGATTAAACCTGATCCAACTGTATTGAGTTTGGAAGATAACAAGGGGAATAAAGCTCTCCATATTGCAACTAAAAAGAGTCGTACTAAGGTTTTCCCTTTACCCTCTCTGCTTGATTATTCGCTGATCATGTTTGACGCACTGGCGATTTTTATGTCCACTTCTAGATTTTTGATAAATAATGAATTTGTTAATTGTGTTTATAAACAAAATATTATTCGCTGGTGGTTTAATGTTTGGGTCTGTATGTTTTTTATTTGGTTGTTTTGTGGTGCACTGGGTTGCAGTGGGTCAACTTGCTGTTGCCTCATGTTTTAATAAAATTATTTGTTTGACGTTCAAAAAAATTATTGCAATAAGTGTAAATATTCGAATAAAATGATTTTGGAGGTTGTACTGCATTAATATTAGCTAAACCTTATTTCATCTCAATTGTACATGGAAGATTTCGACAGTTGTATGTCATAACTTGGCTGTAATGAGTTATAATCCATTAGTATTGACTAATTGTAATTGACAGATTGTGAAAAAAGACGGGTTTACTCTCGGGCAGGCGAAGTCTTCTTTGGGTAAAATCTAGAGCGAAACAAGGCGATTTGGATTGGGATAGATGGCGAAGTTTCGATTTGTCTAGTTTTAAATGAAAAGTGTAATTGTAAAAACTAGGTGGCGAACTAATTGTTCGGTTGTATAGTTGCTTGGCGTGCAGAATTAGGAAGGCTTCCAATTCTTCTTGCGATGTTGTGGAGAGGGCTGCACTTTGGCTCATGTTTATGCCCAATATGTGGTGATGAAGAAGACTCCGTGGAGCATTTGGTCATGACATGCGCATCTGCACAAATGGTTTGGAAATCATACCAACGTTAGCTTCAATGGGTCATTATGTTAAAATATTATGTGATATGGGTTCTAGCTGAATTCAGCACTTAATTAATATGTAGTTTGTGTTAATCAGTTTCTTCTCCTTTAAGGGAATTCGCTTCTTGGGGGTTGAGAATTAACAGTTTCTTCTCATATGTGGAGGCTTCACACCTGCAGAACGCCTCGTATGGAAAAACATAAGATCTTCGCAGGAATTTCATTTTAAGTTCTGTTGCTACATGAGGAAATATTGATATCCAGCGGGACTGAAGGATACTGTACACGCCTCAATGGCTGATCATTGGTCTCTAATTTTAATAGTATGGCTTCCTTGATAAGGTACTATTGGGATGAATTTCAAGAGCGGAAAATGGGCTTGAGTCGAAAGCTGTTTGGATTGAAGATCATTGAGGCTGCAAGTTATACCTTATTATACAAATGCATTTCTGCTGTCTGGTACCGAACAAATCTGGATAGTTTATGCACATATGTATGCGCATCTGTACAGTGGTGTGGACATGCTTTATTCTTTGCATTTACATTTTGTGCTAATTAATTATAAAAGAATGAAATTAAAAAAGAAATAGAAAAAGAAATGATAGTTACATGAAGAACATATGCATGCATACGCTAGTTTTAACTCATGTGTTTTCTTAATATTTTTTTGCTATAATAATAGTATGTTTAACTGCATGAAAAATATATAGTTTATACATTTATTTTAAGAACATCTTATAATTGAAGTTCTGTTTGAAAAGCAAGATAGTATTAAGTATTAACAATGGATGGAAATGAGCTTGTTTATTTTGTGAATTGTGATTCTAATTTTTAAAATATATATATATATATATATATATATTAAGAAAAAAGTGGTGAAGATATCAGCTATTGGTAAACAATTAGAAAAAAAAAGTCGTTAACAAATCTGGAGTAGGTAAATCGATTTATATTTTAACAGGTGGTTGAGTTGTATAATTTTATACCTATTGACACAACAGTAGAAGGCTAGAAGCATGCCCGCATGTCCATATTACTATCACATTTTTAGGTAGCAAACCTCATAATCATAGGCGATTCCATTCAATATTATCGTTTTTGTTTTTTTGCTTTATCTTAAGCAAGACGGTTTGATCCAATTGCTTTTGTAGACGATGAGAACATTGCATGTGTTCTACTCCAGATTAGTTTGTGTTTCGTACATCTACTTTTTTACTTATTTTTCCAAATCTCACATTAGTTCCAGAATAAAGGACACGTGCAAGATCTTTAAGACTGATTTTCAGTCTTCAATGCATATCCTATAATGGCATAACTTGTGCCAAACAATCGTAGACTAAAAATTAGTCTTTGTTCATTTCTTAAGCAAAAGGCGTTTAAAACTAATTATCAGTCCCCAATGTTGGCCACTATAACAATACTGAGAACTGATTTTTACTCTTTAATATGTTCCCTTTTTATCAAAGACTGAATATTAGTGACGTATACAATGGCACCATTTCTCATTAGTGAGGGCACTTATTTGAGACTGAATTTCAGTAACCAAATACATTCCCTCCAAAAAAAATTATATTTGACAAACAAATTTGTGACTAAATTTCAATCTTAAATGAGTGATCAAAGTATTAAGGACTGATCATTAGTCACGAACATCAGTCGCAAGAAAACCAGTCACTAATACATTTAGTAACTGACATATTAGTCCTAGATACTGTGTATTCGAGACTGATAGATCAGTCCCTCATACCTTAGTCTCCAATGGTCACAATATTGAGAACTGATTTTTACTCTTTAATATGTTCCCTCTTTATCAAAGACTGAATATTAGTGACCTATACAATGGCGCCATTTCTCATTAGTGAAGGCACTTATTTGATACTGAATTTCAGTAACCAAATACATTCCCTCCAAAAAAATTATATTTGACAAACATACTTGTGACTAAATTTCAATTTTAAATGAGTGATCAAAGTATTAAGTACTGATTGTTAGTCACGAACATTAGTCGCAAAAAAACCAGTCACTAATACAATTAGTAACTAACATATTAGTCCTAGATACTGTGTATTCGAGACTGATAGATCAGTCCCTCGTACCTTAGTCCCCAATGGTCACAATATTGAGAACTGATTTTTACTCTTTAATATGTTCCCTCTTTATCAAAGACTGAATATTAGTGACCTATATACAATGGCGCCATTTCTCATTAGTGAAGGCACTTATTTGAGACTGAATTTCAGTAACCAATTACATTCCCTCCAAAAAAATATATTTGACAGACATATTTGTGACTAAATTTTAGTCTCAAATAAGTGATCAAAGTATTAAGGACTGATTGTTAGTCAGAAACATCAGTTACAAAAAAATCAGTCACTAATACAATTAGTAACTGACATATTAGTCCTAGATACTATGTATTCGAGACTGATAGATCAGTCCCTCTTACCTTAGTCCCCAATGGTCACTTTTCTTGTAGTGTATACTTTTAACATTATTATTTTTGGTATATAAGTCGACAGCCCTGGGCCACCTCATGGAAATTTGTTTTATTGCGATAAATAAAGGACCTATATAAGCTATATGATTCTGCACCCCATGAAAAAAACTCCTTGGTCTGCCACTGATCATATTGAGCGTTTTGATTTATAGTTTATACCTAAAGCATGCCATATGTTAATTCTTAATCTTTCTCACAAGCACCAATTTCCCATCTTGCTAAACATGTATTTTAGTACAAAAATCTAAAAAAATAGTGTAATTACTCTAATAACGTGATTATGATAAAAAAATATTTTTTTATATTATTCATCTAGAAAACATGTTTAAGCAGACGAGAAAAAAAAATCGATTTTTCCTCCTCCACTTCTCATATTTAATAGGTTAAGCTTATTTACATTTGATCCTCGTGTGTGAGATGTCTGGATCAAATACAATAAATTTTAGCATGCGACCTATACAACGTGAAAGAAAAATCCAAACAGTTAGCACTTTCATAATTACCTTAGGCCTTAGGGTATGCTTTAACCTTTCTTAACTCCTCGTAGATGTCACATCATCCATTTTTTTTTCTCATTTGACTCCACCTCACCCCAAGGAAATGGCTTAATCTCATTAACTTCATCTAATTATATATTTTTAGTTGTTTTTGGTTCAAAAAAGGAAAAAAATTAATTTAGACTTTTAACATCATGTTAACATGTTAACACACAACCTCTTTAACACCCCTTAACACAAGGAGGGAGTAGTGTGCAATGTAAGTTAACATGTCATGTCACCTTTAACACTACATATGTTAGAGTATAACCCATGACCTTAAATAAAGTAATTTTACGCTAGAGTGATAATAATTATACTACTTGTAAACTATAGTATAATGTAGTTTTATTAATTAGTTACATTTTATTGTAGTGTAATTATAATCACTTACAACAGAATTATACCAGATTAAAACTAATTGAGTTACAGTTTACAAGTAGCGTAATTTTATTAGTCTAGTATAACTTTATTAGCTGTGAAGTAATTATTTGTTAAATAGTGTAATTATTATTTATTTAGAAAATGTCAAGTCATCCCTTTGTTTCTTCGCCTTTTACACTTAGCATGCTAAATGTTATTTTTACCGGATTTCTCAGTGTATATTTAATTAATAAATTATTTATTATGTTAGTAGTTTTTATAAAACGGGCTCGATCAATACACTGCAAACCTAGTTTAGTTTATTCTTTCTCTTATTTGTTTAACATGGGTTTCACATGACTTGAGATGACCATGGTCCGTGCTTAAAACATGTCAAATATATACCTGATTGATAAATCCCGTATGTATTTTTTATTAAACGTTTTAAATTCTATTTTGTCATATGGTTTTTATTTACTCGTTAGCAATATATTATTAAATATTATAGCTAATTAATAGGCTGGTCCCCATAATGCCACTCATAATCCCTTCATTAGTAACATAAAAGAAAGTTTCTCCACATGCATTTAATTATTGAATTATAAAGAATGGCCATTAAGTAATTAATAATAATATTAATGTCAATTATTCACTTTTTAGTTCTTTTGCTTTTTATAAATTATATTTTATTATTTATGCTTTATGCTTTTGTAAGAGAAAAGACACCTACATGCAAATTGTTGCTCACTTGCTCCGTTTTTCAGGAAGATTATATATTTTAAAATTATGAAATGCGTATATTTATTTATATTCGACTGAAAAATAATTTAGTTATTTTCTTAATTAATACGCATCTAAAGATAAGAAAATTAAACCAATATCACATGCATGGTATTAAAACTCAATGTAACTGGTGAGAGTTCAATTCTAACTATAAATAAATGATATAAATTTTAGTTGCCGAGAGTATGTACACCTTATTAATTATGATGATAAATAATTACTTTTTATTATGGGATAAATTCATGGCTATTTATAAGGGTGTAAATAAATCGCCAATGACCTCCAGCCCAGCTGGGGAGAGGTGGGAGGGTTTACCTCTTCGGAGGGTTCCCGCCCGGGCTTGGTCTTGAGTTCGAATTCTGCACACCACGAAAAAATTCCCTGTAACGGTTTGAGATAACTTCAAAGTGGACACCGGTGCGTGGGTACGTAGTGATTCGAACTCGGGTCGAGGGGTTGTCTGTCGATTGGTTTCACCACTGAAGTACACCTTTCAAAAAAAAGGGTGTAAATAAATCAACTAAAAGCTATAACAAATGTATCGAACTCAAGCTTGAATTTTTTAGCTAGCCGAACATAAGCTTTAGATATAGAGTTAGAAATGAAGTAAGCTCGAGTTCTATCAAATTAAACAAGCCTGACTCGAGTTAATTAGACATGAAAATCTAGCTGACACCCAAAAGCAAGAGCTATGCCTCCAAAAGTGCGGGTTTAGTCGTTGTTTTTGCTAAAAGGTCACGCTTAGCCGTGTTAGCCATCGCCCAAAGAGTGTAGGCCTAGCCATGTCAGTGCCTCGAAAAAAATGTAAGCTAAATCCTAACCGTCTTAACCGGCTGAACTAATGTGACAGTTTCTAATTAGCGGAAATGAGGCTAACTAATTTGGTGAAGGCTAAATTTACATGTTTGTATTGAAAGAAAAGATGGTTAACATGACTATTTAGGTAGTTTTTCCAGCTGTTTAGGCATGCATCATAATGGTCCATAATGGGCCTAGTTCCTTCAATTTTCAAGAGATGACGCATTGTATTGATTTATATTTCTTGTTGTCAAGTGAAGAGGCCTTAGGGAGGAAGGGACACAACCCTCTTCTACCCTAACACCTATGAATTCTGTACTGCCATCTCATTTTTAACCTTAAGTACTCTTAAACCATGAAATCACTGGCATATCACATACCCTCAATTCCCTCACACCACAACCACCAATCACATTCCCTAACAAAATCCAAAACACTCACAAAATCTCACCACCAAACTTCTTTCGTCGGGTAACCCAACCCATTGAAAGCAACCCGCCAGCCAACCCACATGGCTGGTGACGGTGTTCTTTTGCAAGTTGGAACCCTCGTCACCTTACCCGCCTTGTGATTATACAAAAATGATAGTGAAGATGCTAAAAACCAATATATGGAAATCATACAAGATGGTTATGCTCGATTGTGGAGAGGGTGAATTTTTATATGGAAGAAACAACTTAAGATATTGGTGGTTTAGTGTCCTTGTATTACTTTTGTTACTTTGTATAAATTATATTACTTAAAACCAAATGAGAAATCATAATAAATTAACATTGATACGAGTCACGAGTTGTGGAGTACACACTCATTATATTATGAATTTAGGTACCAAAAGACCTTGTGGTGTTCTAGGAACAATACAACTGGGAGGTTACTTTAGATTTTCCGGTGTAAAAAAGAACTAGTGAATGCTAATCATTGGTGTAAGCTTAATAATCAATAGAAACTTAATAATTAGTATTTAGTTATAAGTATACAAACTCAATAGTACGTTACTATTGAGCAATGGGAAATAAGCCAATCTAAGTTACTACTGGGTAAATGAGAACAATACTAGCTTAAAGCGATACTAGCTAAAAGTAAATGAGAACAATACTAGCTTAAAGCAATAGTAACTCTCCAATACTATGATGTTTGATACACAGAGAAGTCATAACCATCAACTATTTTACGGTTTCGTAAATAGTTGAAATGTTTCAAGCTAACCATTCTATTCATTCGAGGAAAATCACGAAAATAGCCATTGACCAAATGGCTTTTACCAAAATAGTCACCTCTCATCTCTTGGGAGGTGGCTCACAGGTTCCGAGACCTCTCCAAGAAGCTTCCCATAAAAAACCAATAAGGAAGTGACACATGTTTAAAATATTATAAAAAAATAATCACACTTCCACCCCCATTTTTAAAACGGCCATAACTTTTTTATAAGACATTATTTTTTAAAAAAAAAATTACACCATAAAAATAAGCTTTTCATCCTCTTTCATTTCCATACCATATTGTTATACTTTAAAAAAAAAAAAAATTTTGCTAGGTTGACAGTACTTGCGTCTAAATGTAAACACTTGATATTATTACTTGCGTTTTAAACATGTCTGAACCAGAACAAGTCTAGTATTAATATCTGTACTTTAAAAAAAAAAAAATTTTGCCAGGTTGATAGTACTTGCGTTTAAACATATCTGAACTAGAAACAAGTCTAATTGTTATTGTTGTGATAAGTAGAATGGTTTTATCAATCTGACATGGCTAATTTCTAGCATTTTGGAGGTTATCAATCAAGCACATTGTATTATTTTCATTTTATCCAACGGTTTCAAGGGTAATACAAAAATACACATGTAGTAGTGACCGATCAAGATCATGAACCAAACCTACCACTGTAACTAAAATCAAAGCCACATGCATTAATAGCTGGTTTGGGTGATAACATACTTGGAAATTTAGGCTATTAATGCAGCGTACAAGTTACAAACTGTAGAAAAAGAGGAACCATGCAAAGTTTGAACTCTGCAGGTTGTGTTGCGTCAAGAATTTCTTCCAGTTCTCTAAGAAAAAGAATCTCCTTTGTACAGTTAGTAACTGGCCAGTATTTCAATAACCCTCAGATCTGCACCCTTTTCGATAAACCAGTCTACTTATCACAACAATAACAATTAGGCTTTGTTCTGGTTCTGATATATTTAAACGCAAGTGTTTAAACATTTAGACGCAAGTACTATCAACCCAGCAAATTTTTTTTTAAGTACAGATATTAGTACTAGACTTGTTCTAGTTTAGACATGTTTAAACGCAAGTAATAATATCAAGTGTTTACATTTAGACGAAAGTACTATCAACCCAGCAATTTTTTTTTTTTTAAGTGTAGCAATATGGTATGGAAATGAAAGAGGATGAAAAGCTTGTTTTTATGGTATAATTTTTTTAAAAAAATAATGTCGTATAAAAAAGTTATGGCCGTTTTAAAAATGGAGGTGTAAGTGTGATTATTTTTTTATTATATTTTAAACAAGTGTCACTTCCTTATTGGTTTCTTATGGGAATCCTCTTGGAGAGGTCTCGGAACCTGTGAGCCACCTCCCAAAAAATGGGAGGTGGCTATTTTGGTAAAAGCCATTGAGTCAATGGCTATTTTCGTGATTTTCCCTTCTTCGATCCTATATGGCCCAGTTTAGTAGTAACAGTGCTAACAGTAAACGAGAACAATACTAGCTTAAAGCAATAGTAACTCTCCAATTAGGGCTGTTCACGAGCCGAGCCGAACCGAGCGAACCTTTGCTCGTGCTTGGCTCATTTACAAACCGAACCGAGCCGATCGGCTCGTTTACAATCGATCCGGAAACCTAGCGAGCATTGTTCGAGCGCACATTTTTTCGAGCGAGCATCGAGCGAGCGACGAGCGGTGAGTGTTTTCATATAGCCATAAATTTGGGATGTTTCCTTTAATATTCTCGCTGCCTAATGGTGACTGAGGTTCGACCGTTCGAGATTGAGACTATAGTTGAGGCAGAGAGGTGATGAGCATACTACAGATAACAATTGGCGTATTGTGACGTAGATTGATAACGGCAGATGATTGATCGTGGACAACTAATGAGAATATGAAGTCAATCTTGTTTTTTCACGACTTAGGGTTTTACAATTAAACTTAGTGTCAAGTTATTATTGGGTTGACTAGGCCAATAACTCTAAATATAATTGTATATATACATATATTGAGCCAACCCCAATAGAGTGGGATGTATAAAACTATAAACATAATTGTAATTAATGTGTATATATAATTATATATATAATAAATTTATAAAAATTATATCGAGCCGAACCGAGCCGAGTGGATCTTTGCTCGTGCTTGGCTCGTTTAAAAACCGAACCGAGCCGATCGGCTCGTTTACAACCGAGCTGAAAATCGAGCGAGCAATTTCCGAGCAAATTCCGAACGAGCGGCGAGCGATCGGCGAGCGCCGAGCGTTTTGAACAGCGCTATCTCCAATGATGTTTGATACACTGAGAAGTCATAACCATCAACTATTTTACTCTTTTGAAAATAGTTGCAACGTGTCAAGCTAATCATTCTATTCATTCGATCCTATATAAGGGATTCATTTCATCTGTTTAATATACGTTTTTACCATTTTGTTTCCGTAGAGAATACATTTTTGTTATTTGCAGAAAACTTTATGTTTTATCTGATTATAGATTTCATACCCACAATATACTTTAATTAATCATAAATGAGACACATGATTTGAAAGCTATCGAGGACCTTTTGGAAACACAAATACTACATAACGAACATATTATGCACTGATTATAAGAAAATAAGATAAGATAAAATTAGATAAGTAAAGTATATGACGGCAACAAACTTTGTTTCTCTCCTTTTATATATTGTAGGATCCATCCAATTTTCTAGTAGTGTCTCTAACACTTGACTTAACCAACATGAGGTCTGGATAGAAAGTTACCTTGGCTTGGAGAAGAACATAAACTAATAACAAATGCATGCAAGATCGGTCAATAGAGCACATGAAATTTGAAATGTTAGATTAACAATTAGTGATTTTTTTTGCCGTTTTAGTGCTATAGTAACTATTTTTTATACATTTGGAGGGTGTCAGCGATGAGTTTTTGCATTTGGTGAACTCGCAAGACCGTCTTGCGAGTTGTGCTTCGGTGGAGGGGAGAGGAGGGTGACTAGGAGGGAGGATGTTGGTGATTAGGAGGGAGAAGGTAAAACCGCAAGACCGTCTTGCGAGTTCTGCCTCACCTGACACAAGTGTTCTGAAATAAGGGTTTATGTTGTATTTGTTTAGATAGGTTAAGGGGGTGTTTTGTAACTTCAAAAGGTAAACCGTGATATCATCTTGCGAGTTCTGTTGTTGCAGAAAAAAGCATGCTATTATTGTATACTCGAAGGACTATTCTTGTAACTTATAAATAACTAAAAACGTAATATGGTCTTGCGGGTTTGGTTATTTTTGCCTTTTATAACATATCTATATATATATATAAAACAAAGCCCTTTTGCTGACGTGGCATTTAATGGTGGCTTCATCCTCTCTTTAAAAGTGCCACGTGGCATAATGATTGAAAGAGTTTATTATTTTTTAATTTTTTTGTTTTTATTATTAAAAAAAACCCTATTCACTTTATCTCACGATCTCCTCTCAACTCCTTCTCCTTTAACAATACCGTAATCGAGTTCATAATCACTCTCATTCCCACCTATCTCTCTCAAACAATATTCACTATCTCAAACAATATCTCTATATTTTCCTCCCGCATCGCTAATTAATTTGTTCATTGATTGTTACTTTTGTGCTTTATATATGGTTAGGGATGGAAGGCTTAAAAGAGCACCTGGGCTGTGTTAGGCGAAGCCTGAAAAAATTGGCTGGAAGGTGAAAGGGGAGCTTAGTGTTAGGGTTTCATCCTTCTCACTTCTCTAAGGTATGTATGTATTTTGTCGTCCTTTTTTTGCCATTGGTATTACTATATGTATCAAATCAGTAACCTGTCAAGGTAATGAATGGGTCGAACTTTAGGGATTATGGACTGCTGCCATCATCATCTTATTAGTTAATTTATATGTTATTCGAGGCTATCTAACCATATGCATATCAAACAAATTTCAAACAATAGTTCCTTTGGACTATGTTGAAGTTCAAGGACGTCGTTTAATTAGCAATCTTATTGTTTAAAAGCATACACTTTCCTATGATAAGGTTTTTATTGGTTGGATAATTGATATAAGATTAAAAGGGTAAAAATAAAGATAGCCCCACGTGGAGGGAGCTAGAACGAAGGTCATGTGGAGGTTGAGGGTTCGACTTCGGTCGGAGCCATATATACCACATTTGGGGGTTCTATCTGGGGAGATCCCCAATCCAGATGAGATAGGTAATCAGTACAGGTTGGCCCAAGCTGTTAGGCGGAGCTCCACCGGCTACACCATTTGCCGTTTAAAAAAAAAGATAGCCCCACGTGCTATATATAGCATGGGATAGATAGAAAGAAAGAAATAAAGGTTGAGATTCATATAAAAGTAGATTTTAATTTTGAAGTTGTGATGTCGATTAGGGGGTGTAGTCATTATGCATTTAAGGCTTGAACAATATCATTGAATGTTGAGTTGTCATGATTTGAGTGGGACAATAGGAAGGCATAGGACTAATAAGTCAAAAGGTTCACTACAACAGCAGTCAGGAGGACCGCTTCATTTCTGTGATTTTATCTTCTTAGAACCATAAAAAGACATATTCAACACGAATGAATCTTTGTTTTATTCATGTGTTTAGTTTTGATAAATTTACTGTAACATAATTTTGTATTTATATTGCTTTAATTGTTATATGGTATGGTATGGTATGATCACCTCATTCTCTCCCTAATTTGTTTATTTTATTTAATTTATTAATTAATTAATTTAGGTTTTATGTATGTATGTGTATCTGATTGCAGGTTGAGGCATGGCTTCAGCCTTCAACCACCAACGCACTTGAATTTATTAAATAAAAAGATGTCGAATAATAATAATAATAATACTGCAGCAGCATGTGCAGAATCATGAGGTAGTTTGCATTTTAATCCCTTGATATGCTATTGTTAAAGAGTAGTGAAAAATGAAGTAGATGTTATGTTGGCCAATTTAGGGGTACAGTTGGTGAAAAAAGTAAAAAGATGCATATTATTACTACTTTAGTGCTTCTCACAAGAAATTGAGGGTGTTTAATGGTAAGATGATCTATATTATTATTGTTGTTGTTATCTCAAATATTATTTGCAGGCTGCTACTGTAATAATAAAGAATCGGTTGAGGTTATTTAGGTGTGATTCTTCATGAAGATGCCTTAGAATTTTGGGGCTCTTAAGTTGTTGAGGTTTTTTTTTGTTAATGGTTTGGAATATACAGATTTAGTGTGGTTGTTTTGATAGTGTTTTCACTTTACATGGTCAGGTGGGTTTTAGTCAAAGTTGCCTAAAGGCTTACGACCCAAGTTCTTACATAAATTGTGTTACTGGAATCATTCAAGATGGTTCGTGTGAGAGATTATAGAGATGTGATAAGTTTTTTATTGGTTGCAACTTCCAACTTAAGTGATTTTTTAGTTGAGAGATTAGAGAGATGTGATGAATTTTTTGAATAGTTGCAGTTTACTTAAGTGATTGTTTAGCTGATTAGTAATTAGGTTTTAGGTTAGGGAATATGAGTTATTACTGATTGGAATACTATGAATATGCAGTGATTGACTGTGAGGGATTGGAGAGATGTGATTATGTTTATGGATTTTGAGACTTTGAGTAGATCTTTGCTAGCAATAACTTTGAGTTCAGTTGTATTGATGTTAAATAACTATAAGTAAATGAGTATTGCTAATTGGTAAGTTCAGTTTTGGTTCATAATGGTTTATATTATAAGTTTTTATAGTTTGTTGGTTGTTGAGGGTTGATAGTAGGTGTAGAAAAGTATTAACAGCTATGGAAGATTGTGAGTTTAAGAGTTTTTGGTAGATTTGTTGAGATGAAAATAAAAATGCATACTTTGGACATCCTAAATCCTAATATTTGAACTAAAATCTGTCTATGTCATCCTCCCTCCGCCGTTACTCTCCTCCATCACCGACCTCCCAATCGATCTGCTCTCGATTTTCAGTAAAGCCACACAGGTATGCTCTACACCATTCACACAAAACGTAAACAATCATATTATAAATATAGTTCGATAATATAGATCTAAAGTCTAAACCTTTTGTTTTACCTCCCTTACCAGTTATCAAACCCTAGCGTTAGTGTTACTCGAGCTTGGGATTATTATTGTTCTTTTTTATAGTTATTGTACTCTATACTGCTGATTAAGTTTTGAATTTCTGTTGAAGTTTCTATGGACTGGATTGTTAAATAAGTGGTTGGAAGGTGTGAGATCAGCTGTCGGAAGATAGAGGTCTGAGGGAATTTGCCGATGCTTTGGTGAATGCACTTTTGGTTACGTATAGACTAATACGGTTTATTTTAGGGAATTGTTTTACTTTTGGATCTCGTCTGATGAATGCTTTGTGCTTGCGCATTGGATAATTGTTCTTGTGTATTCTTAGTTTACAAATCAGGAATTAGTTAAAAGGCCAGTTTAAGTAAAAAATTAAATTTGCAGTATGAAACGTGGTTGTAAGCAATATGAAACGTGGTTCTGAATCAACCTGTTTCCCTTATAAATGAAAACCATTTACATTTTGATATCCTTTTTGAATTGCAGTGGTTAGCAGAATATCTCGATGCTGATATCTAAAGGTGGTCGATCGAGAAAGAAGGGAACTTGCGCACTGTTTTCAACGCTGCAATACGTATGTACAACCTTCTAAATTTTATTAAATATTATAACCCGTGGATGCAATCTTTGAGGGGCACCTAATCTGTTGCTAATTTATTCCCTACCCGGACATAAGATAAATTTATGTCGATTGTTTATTTTTGTTGCAGATTCTTCGACCCGACAGTGGTTGGCAACCTGTGTCACTGACGAAGATCATAACCACCACTGCGGTTAAGAAAGCTTACAGAATGGCAACACTATGTGTGCATCCTGATAAGCTGCAACAAAGGGGTGCAAGCATTCAACAGAAGTATATATGTGAAAAGGTTTTTGACCTTTTGAAGGTATGTCAATCCTTCCTTCTTTTTTACTGATTGTGATACTTTAAATCCTCAAATCTTATTTTGTTTTTATTTTATTCATCTTACTTAGATTTGACAATCCGGGACGCTCTCGGAGTATAATATAAATTATTTATTTTTTCAATACGTTTGGTATGTTTTCTTCTTTTATCATTTTTATTAAGTCATATTATATTTTTCAACCCCGGGACCTTCCCGGGGTAGTTAGCTAGTTAATTATAGTTTTGCATATGACATAGAACTATATTGTATTTTGAGTAAAACTGTGTCAAAACATTTCAAATTGTTGAAAGTGTATATTTAATAAGAAAACAATGTTAAACTTAAAAGAGAACTTTTTAATATGAAAACTTGTATTCTTTCAGAAAACGCAAGACCATATCAAGGTTTGTATGTTAATTTACAAAACAGCCCCTTAAACAATTTAAACCAATACAAAACATCCCCCTAAAACCGCAAGATGGTATTTCGGTTTCAACATCCTCCCTCCTAGTCATCAAAGACTCCCTCCTCTCCCCTCCACCTAAGCACAACTCGCAAGACCATCTTGCGAGTTCACCAATTTACCAAAATCATCCCTGACACCCTCCAAATGTATAAAAATTAGTTATTGTAGCACTATTTTAGTAAAAAAATCACAATTAGTTAGCCTGTCAATTTTAGTTACGTTTTATCAGTATTTTAAGAGATTATAGATAGATAATTATTAAAAAAAGTATTCAATAATTAACTTCCAATGTTTTAAGTAATAATTTATTGTATAAAAAAATTATTAACTAATTAATCTAATCCAAGCTTTATTGATTCTTTTTTTCCGTTTTAAACCATTCCCGTATGGTGTTGTCTTTTGCTTAATTCAAAAAAGGAAAGCCACCAAAAGTACCGGGTTTTGTTGGATATCTAAAAGATCCAATGCAAAAAAAGGGCATGTCATCGATCTGCATGCCAATATTTTACTCTAATTACTGGACTTGCATGTTTCAACTTTTACACACTTTTTTGTCTCCCTATAATTATAATCTACAAACACACCTTTAGTTGTGATGTTTATAAATAAAAAAATACTAATAATAAGTAGGAATCGGTCACATCCGGTTTTTAGTTATTTGATATATTGGGGAAGATAGCTAGCACCATAATTATAAGTGTTAATTAGATAGACATTAGTACACTTAACCAATGAGTAATTATCCAGTTAATTAGTAGACTAAACAACTTCATATATCTGAAAAGTCAACGGGCATTTCAAAGAGGACAATTTGTTTGACTTAATTGGATCGGTGAAAGGATATTTCATAGTTATCGATTAGATCTACATCAATACGTTGTCATTGTAAAGTAATTGTACATTTGTGAATGTGTACACTGCAACTTATCTGCAGTGTAAGTATATTGTAGTTAATATATCGTAACCCTAAATCTTAACGTACACTGACAATACTTTAATAAACGTTGCACCGTTATCTACCAAATTAATTGTCATATTTCTTGATGGCATGGGTTGTTTTTTGACAAAAGAGGCCGGATGTCATTCGACACTACAACTTTTTTTCCTTTTCTAAATAATAATTCCTAGGATATATACCTTGTAGGATTTTAACTCTTAACATTTTGGTTGTGGAGCACACCACTTAACTACCATGGTGCGCTACCCATCTGTTAGAATAAATATAATATATACGATTGACCAGTTACTATAATATCCATAAATTTATAACTGATATTTCCTTAATGGATGAAATTACCTTTAGTAACATTATTAGGGCGTCACCTGAGTGTATAAATGAAGGGCTAATTAGAGGTTGAAGGGTTGACAAATCATAACACCATTAGAACACACTAAATCTTCCCCAACGTCTCTCTCTCTCTCTCTCTCTCTCTCCCTCCCTCCCTCCCTCCCTCTCAACGTGTTCATCATTCAACACATAAAACCATCAGAACGATACATCCTAAAGGGAACTTGATAATATTGATAAATTGTCGTCTTCCTTCTCTGTTGTGGTTACTGGACTCACTGGATTATCAGGATCATTATTATCATCTTTTCCATTACTTACATTCATAACTGATCAACACCCTCAACTTTTCCAACGTAGTGCAATTTTTTTTAACATTTTGTGTATTAAGTTACTCCTGAAAATTATGTAACGTTACCCATCATTTTTTTTAAAATCTGACATACCCTCAAAGATTTTAATATAAGCCTAACACAAAAAAAGATAGAAAGCCTGTAAGTATAACCCAATTCATTTGTAATTTCTTAACTAAAATATACAAGCCCATGAACCATGCATGGTTATGGTTTGGGGTGCAATACTAGTTTATCAATATTTAATTTTGCTTACCCATTTCATTTGTAATTTCTTGGTGTGATAATAGTTTATTAATATTTAGTTTTGTTGACCTCTCATTCAAAATTGTTTTACTAAACGAGCAGAGCCCGAGCTTATTTAAATTTGTTTACAAGCCGAACCCGGACATAAAATAAGTTTGTTTGGTAAACGAGCTCGAGCCTGAGCTTCAATTATATAAAGCTCACAAGCCAAAACGAGCTTATTATTTATATTATTTCTATTTAATATATTAAATAATAAACGAATTGAGCCCAAGCGAAGCTCGAACTTGAGAAAGTACCAAGAAGCTGAGCTCGAGCTTAGGCTCAGCTCGCCTCTTTTGTACCCCTAGTTATTGAACTGGTAAAAACAAAAGAAAAGAATCAAAAGTGAAAAAAGATAGGAACAAAAATAGTCGACCCCTCACCCCTACATAACCAACCTCCACGACCGTTGTTTGCTTCCCTCGAATTCTAAATTGGGTATCTATCATTCTTGTTCTAAAATCTATTTGGTTATGTAAATCGTGTTTTATTTTTTGTTTCTTTTACATTGTATAAAATACGGAAAAAAATTAAACATTACTCCTGAAATTTTGGTCGAGATCCGCCACTGCCCCTTGAAAATATATATGATACTACATCTAAGGGGCTGTTTGACAATCTTATGTTGAGCCATTAATATGCCCGACTGATTAAGAAGTGGCTTCTAAATCAGTCGACATGTTTTTAAAACTTACTAAGGGGCTGTTTGGTAGCCTCTTAATGAGGCTCTTAACCATTCAGTGCTGAATGATTCAACATTCAGCGCGTTTGTTTCTGCCTCTGAATGGAATGGTTAAGGCTGAATCATTAAGACTTGGGAGTTGCTGAACCATTAAGCACTGAATCATTAAGTACTGAACTAGGCTGAACCTTAATGAAACTCTCATACCAATGTGGGACAAGAAAACTAACCATTAAGAGGTCCAACTTAATGATTCAGCACTTAACCATACAGACCTCTTAACCATTCAGACCTCTTAATGATTCAGTACTTAATCAACCAAACAGCCTCTAACTAAGAGACTTCATGAACAATTAAGAGACTTCACGACTCTTTATCTTTAACTGATTCAGAGTAACCTAATTATAGAATCATTACAAGCAGCTGCGGAGCTTGAACAAAATTTCCGTGGGGGCTGAAATTCACAAGACCCTTAAAAAGGAGGCATGACTCAATACGTTTAAAATTTTCGGGCGAAAAGACGTAAATTTATATGTACCTAGTACTGAGAAAAAGGCGGCGGGGGTCGGGGAGCCTCTTGGCCCCAACAAAGCTTCACCTCTAATTAAGAGACTACCCAACAACCCATAAACTAACAAATCAAGGGTCTGTCTATGATGTCGTTTTGCATGACTGTGCATTAGTGAAAAATAAAAGGATTAACAATTAATAAAAGTTGGACTATATACATTAATGGTTAGACCATGTGTAATGGCGTGAATTCACATTTTAGCGCCCCTTAACCCCCAGCACATCGCCCTGGGGGCGTTAGTGTTAAAAAATGGCCATCAGCGCGAAAGAAACAGCGCTCCATTTGAGCGTTAATTTACCCTTTGTTGTTGCTGTCAATCAAAATGCCCCATAGTGGATTTGGGGGTGAATTTTAACGCACCACTACATTTCGCCTTATATCTGAAGAGTACATATACGAAGTGGACACAGTGAGAATGATGAGCTAGCTCCATGAATCTTATAACTGGTTTCATATACCAGTGAAAATATGCTATTTAGCAACGCCTTTGATACCAACGACAATTTACATATTCCAAGATATCTGCAAAGGCTGATAACAAGTCAAGAATACGGACGTATATTTGACACGACTCTTTATCTCTTTAGATTTTTCGTAACTTCTTTCTTGAAATTTTGTTATAAACTTGAACTTTGTTAAATTTTCTCACAAAATCACATAATTTACCTTTTTAATTAGTGAATCTGTGAAAAGAGTTCTTTTTATTCTTCTCAAAGATACATGTTTGTAACATCAATGGTCATGCATAAACTATTATGTGATATATACATAGAGAAGGAGGAAAGGTTCATTTTAGAAGATGATTTAAGTGTTATATTCTTTTTTTTTTTTTTGTTCAGGAAATTATTTGCCACAACCCTATTGCGACGTATAGTCGTCGCTATACCAACTAACCCTGTGGTGATGACAATTTCCATTTATAACTACTAATTCAGAGCGACAAACACTATGGCGATGGCATGTCTTCGTTAAGCGACGGCATCCAAGGTCTATGACGAAGACTTCCGTTGTTGGCATAGGTTTTTTTTTCCTGCAGTGAAAGAAACAAATCTGAACCATTAGATAATTGATCAATGCATTTAAGTTGTGTCATGAAGAACGGCGAAACTTCTTTGGGGCCGCGGGTGCCCCTCCCTTCGTGTTTTTTGCTCAGTATTGTAAATTTACCCGTATTTCATCAAAAAATAAAAATTATACGTATTGAATCTGCCCACCCCTCCACCTCCCTCTAATTTAAGGGTTCCGTGACTTTCGTTCCCTTTATGTTTGTTCAAGCTATGTCCGCTCATGAAAGTAATTAAATTAAATTTAGGAGGATTCAATTAAACGAGATACATAAGGGCACAATAGGCATTTATCTCAACAAATCTGACGTTGCTTATTTTAATCCTATTTTTCTTCTCTTACTCAAATTAAATCTTCTCAATCTTTTTTTCTCAAATCTCCCGTTTTATCCCTTCACTCTATCATGCGACCTCTTTTGTCCCACTAGAAGCTTAGAAATTTGTAAGTACACGTATGTCCCTAGCCTAGTATAGGTGTTATTTTGATGTTATTGTACGTGCTTGGACGTGTTTCGGATGATTTTGGGTTGATTTCGTATCGACTAGCGACTAGGACTTAGAGGGCGACTAGCTTTGAACCTAGTCGCCCCTAAGGCCCTGGACTTACGTGCTAGTCGCCTGGGTCTCAAGACGATTGGATGTCCAGTCGCCCCTCCTAGTCGCAGGTTTTGAACCTAGTCGCCCTAGGGCCACGAACGACTAGGTGGAGGTATAAATACTTCCAATGATTGCCCTAATCATTTCAGCTGTCACATCACACATTCCAAGCACCCAGGTCATAGGTTTTGAGGTCTGTTGATTGTCTAGTACACCCGAGCTCTGTTTTCAATGCAATAACAACCTTTTATCCTTTATTTTGTGTGTTTGATAACTCGTTTAACATATTTTGTTGTCGTTTCTGTTATCCGAACATCATTTAGTGGATTCCGCACACTAAGTGAATAAGCTCGTGATTGATTGTCGGGTTGTCCAAAATCGATCCTACAAAATCTAGAAACACGATAAGGTTTCTGAAAGTCTAAAGATGAGTAGCAATTTTGAGGTTATTTTCCACTTGTGTTATTTTTTGGAGAGTATTTTGCTAGAATTAAGATCATGATTCCCATGAATGAATGTGTAGAGCCTCTTGCAATTTTGATTAATATCATGGAAGACAGCAAACAACTAAAATCAAACCTCTCTTTAATTATTTTATTCAAGTTACATGGTGAAACACAAGAAAACACAAAGACATTACGTTACCTTTTTAATAACAATTTGTATTCCCATTTACAGTCCATTTACATACAGTAAGTATAGTTACTAATTGATTTGATTGCTGGCTTTTTAATTAGATATTTATTATTCACTTTGAAATAAAGAAAATTAACGATAAATGATAATCTCTGTCCCCTGAATATAAGGGTTTGACTTGAAACAATATTTTGTTTGAGACATTGTTTTGTTAATAGTTAAAATCTGATACATATTTATTGAAACTACATCACTAATCTCAAATTATGTATAAACATAACACAGTTAGTCCATGTGATTTCGCCTCATGTAACGTTCCAAATCTGAAATTTCGTTGATATCTATGTTTACTAATCTCATACTGAAGAAACAATAACCTGAACGGCTGTCGGTATATAATAAGCAATTGAATTCCGCACGTAGGGGCTCCCAGCGGAATTCGCCAACAACGCCAGGAACAATTGAGTAGAAACAACTTTTCTCTGCAACATAAAACACGGAACAAAATTATCACCAACAACAAGTACAACAACAATAAGCGCTCTAACGACAAGGAAACGTACCTTCTCCATCTACATAAAAGTGCGGATTCACATCGGTCCTAGCCCCCACGCGGCTAAGCCCCGCCATCAACAAAGCCTCAGGTCCCACGGATGACGCCAATGAAGAAACAATAACCTGAACGACTGTCCGGTGTATGCCTCTCCGGTGTTGAATAGGAGAACCACAGCTCGATCTTCGTCTTCTCCGGTTCAGATCTAGACCTGCAAGAGAGAAAGGAAGGGTGGAGTGTGGAGGTGACTGCTAGGAAACCACGAGTGGAGTCCAACGTACAGACACAAAAAGTGATGGCGGCGACGACAACCATGTGTTATCAGGGGGTAATCTCATGTGTGATAACTTGTGCCCTAATGAGAGGTGAAGACCTCTTATATAGGGCTTCTCATGGGCCTTCATGGGCCGGACATCATGGACCCCTAACTATATGGGCACATAGCCCATTGGCACAAAGCCCAGTTAGGGGGTTACCTCCACACCCCAATATTAGTAAATAATATAATAAGTAATAAAGACGGTATGTCGGGTCACGTACCATACCTCTACACATACCATGTGTAATGGGCATTATAGGGGCATGAATAAGTATGATAATGCCCCAAATACTATCCCCTTAGGCATTATATGGGCATGGGCCATAAAGAGGGATGGGCATTTCTAGTATAATGCCAAAACATAATAAAAAATATGGAAAGTAATAACTAAAAAAGGCATTAAGTGGTTTTCACAATTACACATTTTTTTAGGGGCCTTATGATAATGATGTGACGAAAAATGACTCTTAATGGGCATCAATCATTACTTATTTCTTACCGCAAGAAATAAATTAGTTACATGAAATAAATTAACTAGGTTTGTTTAAACTAGTTAAAACTCAGGGTTAACATTAACAAAAACATGAGGGCTGAATTTGAAAAATAACAAAATTTTAACAAATAGGAAACTTTAATTTAATAATTAAATTTAATGTTAAGTTGATTATTAATTTTTTTAACCCCCTCTAAACTAGTTAAATAAATGAAAGTCATAATTCATTTTTAAAATATATTCTTCCAAATCAAAGTGAAGAGTAAATTCGATATGTGTAGAATATATGTAGGATGAAATTTTATATGTGTAGGATAAATGTATGATAATCTCGATACGCGTAGGGTAAACATAAGATAATTTCGATATATGTAGGATGAATTTTTATATGGAAAAAATTACACCGTTAGTCCTTATGGTTTCCACCTAGTTTCAATGTCAAGTACTAAGGTTTTATTGTTTCAGCTTAAGGTATTAACCTTTTAATTTGTTTCAATGTCAGGTATTAGGACTAACTTTGTTAAAATCTAACTAACTCCGTTAAAATCTATGGGGCAAAAATGAAACATTTAAATTAAAAGGTTAATTATGTGTATTAAAACCTTAGTACCTGACATTGAAACTAGGTGAAAACCATAAGGACTAACTGTGTAATTTTTTCTATAAGCTTTATAAAACATAATTTTGGTTTCATAAAAAAGGTAATTAATTATTTTTAATTAATTAAACTTATTTTATTCATAATTAATTCATTATAAATTCGTTTTTAATCATTTTTATATCAAAATTTCACAAAAAATATTTTTAACATTTTGAAACAGGAATATGAATCTATTTTCAGAAAAATTGAAAATTTTATATTTTTAACTTAATAAAGTAAATATTTACTTTATACAATAAATTATCTTATTTAAAACAAAAATAAAAATAATTTTTCAAAAATTATTTTTTAGAAATGTCATTAATTTATTAGGTCAAAAGCTCAAAATCATTTTTATCTTTTTCATGTTAAGATACTTTTTTTAAGACTTTATCATGTTATTATAATTTCTTTCAAACAAGATATTTTATAAATGTATACACAAAATTCCAAACCACATACACCCAAATAAGATGGGTCTTGACAACTTGACGTTAGAAAGTCGGTGACACATCCAAAACAAACCAGAAATAAGTATTTATATTTATATTTATATTTTAAATCACGATTAATTCAATGAATTTTTATATTTTTTTTATGCGAATGAATGTAGATTTATATGATTATTAATGTACCACTTTTCAGTCGTTTTATAAGAAAAAACATACAATCGTTTTTCAGTAAAAAATATTTGAAAAAATATTTTTATTTTTTTGTTTTAAATAAGATAATTTATTGTATAAAGTAAATACTTACTTTAATAAGTTAAAAATATAAATTTTTCAATCTTTCTGAAAACAGATTCATATTCCTGTTTCAAAATGTTAAAAATATTTTTTGTGAAATTTTGATATAAAATGATTAAAAACGAATTTATAATGAATTAATTATGAATAAAATAAGTTTAATTAATTAAAAATAATTAATTACCTTTTTTATGAAACCAAAATTATGTTTTATAAAGCTTATAGAAAAAATTACACAGTTAGTCCTTATGGTTTCCACCTAGTTTCCATATCAGGTACTAAGGTTTTAATACACATAATTAACTTTTTAATTTAAATGTTTCATTTTTGCCCCATAGATTTTAACGGAGTTAGTTAGATATTAACAAAGTTAGTCCTAATACCTGACATTGAAACAAATTAAAAGGTTAATACCTTAAGCTGAAACAATAAAACCTTAGTACCTGACATTGAAACTAGGTGGAAACCATAAGGACTAACGGTGTAATTTTTTCTTTTTATATGTGTAAGACAAATTTTGATAATGCGTAGAATAAAGTGTTAATTACTAATTAATTAGATAGATGATAATTAATGTAAGAAGAGATAAACTATTCAATTTTTAACCATTATGTAACTTCTTTTTGTTCTCACATGAATTTCTTATCATTTGATCCTCCTCATATATAATATATATATAGGGGTGGGTTCAATGGGCAACCTAAAAAAAGTGAGTAACTTGGGAACCATGCATTTAACATGTTAATCATATCATAAAAAAACAATTTAACATGTAAAAAATTATTTTTATCAAAAAGTTTAATTGGAGATTTTGTATATAAATGTATGTAGAAGCTTTTTTGACAAAAAAAATAAAAAAAATAAAATAATAAAAAAATGCTTAAATTAGTTAAAACAGGTAAAAAATTTTTTTTACAAAAATTAAATTTTTTTATTGAATAGCTTATACACATCTTTGCACACTGGTGTAAAAACATGTAAACCCCGCTGTAAAAAAAACACTTGAATATACGGCGATTTACCCCAGTGTAAATGATTTTTACTCCAAGTAAGTATATTAATATTTTATTCAATATTTTATTTTTGTTTAATTTTAGACTACATATTCATTTTTGATTAAAATAAGTGTGGTTATAAATCTCAAGAAAGAATTCTTCAATGTAACCCTAATCAAGGTTAATTAACTGGATGCTAAAAACCAAGCATATTTAAGGATTTGACAAAATTACACATTGTAGAAATTATGAAATATGTCTTTTATTTTTTTCATTTTATGCCCAAAATATTTTTATTTATTGCATATTGTGTTCTTTATCACTAAGTTAAAAGATCTAGTTAAGTTTATTAAACCCAGGGGTAAAATAGTCCATTCACATCCCTTCATCATCTTTTCCCCATTATAACACACATGCACATATTTGAAACCCTAATACACCATTTTTCTTCATATAATCAAATTAGGGTTTTCAAAAAACAAGTGTTTTCCTCTTTAATTCCAAGACTTCTCAAATTTTCCAACTAGGTATACAATTTCATAAATAAAAATCAAATCTTTATAAAACACAAAACAAATCTTGAAAATCAAATAACATAATTAAAAAGTTACAATTTTCCTGTGTAGTCGTGACCCACCAATATTACCACCAACACTAGTTTCCCTGTTAATAAAATCCACCAACCTAATAGAATTTCGGTTATCAGCACCCAACCCATGAATACCCGGAGCTCCATTATTAGCCGTACACACCTGCCAAACTTGATTAAAGCTGGTTTGTCCACGTGGCAACACCAACGTAGCATAAATCACGACATCACCGTTAGCTCAACGGATCCGATTCGGTTGCAGACCCATCTGGTAACCGGTAACCGCTAAAGTATAGGCCCAAATTGACCGTTTGAACCAGTTACAACAACAAGATCCCTGGGTTTAATGAACTTTGATGGAACGTTTCACCTTCATACCGTGACACCACATCAAAGGTATGACCGTTTCACCTCATTTTGTAACGCTCCATAATTCGGTCCTTGTTTTCAAAAACAACAACAATAACAACAACACTAGTAATAAATCCTAAATTCTTCTAAAATTTGTTCGAGTCGCTATAACGACTTACCTTACTTGCGGCCTTTTAACCTTAAATCCATTCCCTCTTGACTTTCCGGCGCCTCTTGCTTGGTACCTAGAGATTGTGATTCATATGGACATTCATGTAATTGTGATTAGACATGGTCTTGAATAACCATACGAATTTTACCAAGCATAAATTCAACGTCTAAGGTTAAATGAAATTGAGTTTCATTGGGGCATTTTATCATACACTTAGTGGGCAAGATTTTACAAGAATCATATATAGGTCATGCAGGTCACAAAGATCCATTCCCATTTCAATTACAAGGTTCATATTATACAACAACACCCGATCTAATCAATTCCATAATTAATGTTTTTAATCAACACCATAAGTTACACATTTGAGTTCTTAGCATACAATCCCACCAAGCATCCTAGGTTTAGCATACAACCTACAAGGTTCATCATGGATCATCTCATCTAGGGTTATACAAACAAGATTAACTGAAATTAATTTGTTTTAAGGTTCCCTTTCACTAGGGTTACCTTCCATAACCAAAGTGTTTACAAAAACAAGAACCCTAGAACATTACCCATCATCACCTAAGCCATCATACACCGATTTAGATGAAATTAAAGGTTACCTAGTGGTGTGATCAGTCTTAAATGACTCAAGTTTGGATCATGCAAGCTATGACACCTTGATTTGTGGCTAAATTGGCTTGATTCGTGGGTTTAAGGTTAGTGTGTGAGAAGAGTGTGTGTCTGAGGTGTGAATGTCGATTTCCAGGGAATAGAAATTGACATCCCCTTTTTTACACCTTAATCCCTTCACTAAAGTATAGCTAATTGGCATGATTAGTCCCCCTAATTAGTTTTTTTGATGATTTAAGAGTTTATGAATCACTAACCAAGTTGGTTCTTGCAAAGGTTTGTACCATTATTAACTTATGGAATCTAACTTTCATTTAAATTTTGATTTAAACCCCGTTGTATTGTATTATTACGGTTAGTCGCGTTCAATAAATTTTGGGGCGTTACAAAAACTATACGCATAAACTTCATTCAAAATATAACATTTTATCATTCATCCTTCCAAATGTCCAAATGTCCATGTGAAATGTACATTTCTATATGTAGGAAAACCCTAATAAACTATCATGGCAGTTGCGATGTTGTGGATCTTATAAACGGATCAAGATTTGAACTTTATATAATAAGATACCTCAAAATAGTCTTCTATCAAGATGCCAGGCATAAAGGTTCATGTATACTCAAAATTTATTGCAAGACCTTACATTATTAAACTGAGTTTGAATTAGACATGCTAAATAGCTTAAAGTTCTTTCTTTTTGCTTTAAAATGGTAGATGTTCGCGAATGACAACCCACAAGAAATAGTGTTTCTCTTGATAAAACTGTGTAGGATAAGAAATTTTGAGCAAAATGATGCAAGTTAAGGATGTAGACTACCAAATGCCCATTTGCATTTTAGGGTTTTAGTGAAATTTATTATATTTCCCATTTTGGGCCCTTCCCACCAATGTAGGCTTTTAGTCCATGATCCATTTGATATCCATAAATTTATTAATATTTCACATGTACTAGATGGAGAGTTCCACAAAGATATTTTTGATCAGGCATTCCTTACGAACTTACATGTCACCCTAAACAATTCTAGGGACTCTTCATCATAGATAATGCTTGCCCTACTATCCCAAACCATACATGAGTAACTTTGACACCATTTGTGACATGTAGCCTCTCATACTAACAAATATTATTCGCTTAGCCCAGAAGGAGCCGATGTTGTGTTTTATTGTTACCCGAGTGAAGACTCCATAAAAACTTACCGATCCTTGTATTGTCCAGGATCAAGTATGGATAAATGTATAGTCTTCCTCTAATCCCATTGTGAATGCGCCCAAAAACTGTAGGTCCTATTTTTCGTATAAAATCAACATCGGTTTTGTCCATGACTGATGTGCGATTTGAGTACGGAGTTTCATAGCTAGATAATAAACCACGTAACAAAACCTTATATAACATCTTTGGATTACTAACACGGGATCAATGTATGAAAATTATGAAGGTCTAAATAGGTATTCAGTAACTAATAAACTTAGAGTATAATGACTTGTGTGTCACATGAATCATTTTCCATATTAGGAAGTTATGCATGAGATTTCTTTGATAAGTGAAGGTAGAATTTAAGTAACTAATGGTGTAAAGCACACAGGTTAATTTGGTAGTAGAAATACACAATAGATATAAAAAAAACTAAGCATGTGGCAAGTTTCATATTGTATCATTATGCAATTGGTGAACCCATTCCCGTATCAACTATCCCAAGTTCATACAATAGCTAAGAAGCTGACTAAATCACACAACAAGTATATTGAATATAAAAACAAACTTGGAGCACCACCAATTTCAACTTAGTCCCTTATATAAGAATGAAATCAATAGAATAAGATACTGAATACTCACATATGGTAATATGCTTATATACATAGGTATACTACTGACATTGTATAACAACCTAGTATGTTGTATAAGAGAAATAAGCTAGCTAGAGTACTTAGCACAAGTATAGTATGTGGTTGAAGAAAAAAGAAAATAAAAACATCATTATAAGTAAATGTGTCAATTCACAACCAACTCCCCACCATATCATCATCATCATCATCCCCATCCTCCCAAAACATGCATTCTTACATATGCATGAATGTTAGAAAACCATCATTATATGAAAATGATGTTTTTACTACTAACAAACATATTACCCCACCATGTTTAAGACCAAGTATGAATAAAGAAGTTTTTTCTACTTATTATCACACATTTCTTCGTTAAGAAATAACATCAAACACCTATGTGTGTCTAGTGATATGCATGCTTTCTTTTATGCACTCATATCCACACTTCCTTTGTTAAGACATAACATCAAGCACCTAATGCGCATGAAACAAAGGTCTATACTAAGCAAAGGATTGTGGTAACTTTAGTGGTTGCAATGAATCAATAACCACTATTATTATAGTTGGATTAGGTCAATAGTTTAGTTACATCCTCAAATATAATTCATAATACATATGCTAGAAACAACAATGTATTTCCTTGAAATCTCAATTGGTGAAAGATCACTAGATGGATTGAAAGATCCAACCATAATTCCAAAGTGACCATAAAGTATCTAAACCAAAACTTTGTACCCTAGAAAACTAAATAAAATAGGGCCAAAGTTGCAGGAGTAAAGGAATCTATTAGATAAAGTAATTGCTCAATATTCTAATCTAATATAACCAGAATTCAGCAAAACAAAATGTTACTTATCTTACATAAGTGAAAGTAGAAGATCAAATGAATGAAAGCATAAGTTAAGGATGATTAGAATGGACTTGTTTTGGGGAATGCTTGAAACTCACCGTATATGAATGTTTATCATGGAATTCCAAAGATAATAAAGTAAAGTACTAAAAAAAAGGAACATAACATTAGACAAAAATCACATGACCTTGTATAACAAAGAAACAATAGAAGGTGAAAAACACAAATCCTATGTCTACTTTGAATGGATAAAATCAGATTTCCAAGTTAGAATGGATTAGAGGCTTGCTCAATATTCTCAAAAAATTCAATTATTTTCACATGATTCCATTTTTGTGTGTATATGTACGTATATGTATACATGTACATACATACACACATACACACACACACATATATATATGTAAAGTGATATATTAATGTTTATTAACTGTGTTAGATGGTGGTTTAGGATTGTTGTAGGTTGTTATTGATTATTATTAAGGTTTTGCCCATTTTGGGGGTTTTGTGTTAGATCTAGGGTTTGATTCATGTTGTTATTGTTGATGAAATGATTAGGGGTTTTCTTACACATGATAATCTAAGAATATTGAGCTAATTGATAGATGATTTCGATAAGTTTCCATATCGGGTAAAGATTGCATGCATATGATGTGACATCTCCATAATTTGCCATTTTGGGTAACTTGTAAAACGGATAGATTTCGGGATAAAATTGGTAGGGTTTTGTGGGAATAGGTTAATGATAGTTGACTGTTGTGATTGGTGATTGGTGATGTTTCGTGATGTTTTCAAACTGTTTAGATGCGATTTGGTGCATTTTATGAGTTTTTGCAGAAAAGGGTCAAACCTGGAAACTCACTCGACCCTTCGTGGGGTCGAATGAACTTCAAAAAGGTTGAACAAACTTCAAATGGGTCGAATGAACTTGATTAAAGGTCGAATGAACACTATTTAGGTTGAATTAACACGTGTTAGGGTCTAATTAACATGTGTTAGGGTCGAATAAACATGTGTTAGGTCGAATGAACTTGTGAATAAGTTGAATGAACATCATGAGGGTCGAACTAAGGGATCATGGGTCAAACCAGAAGCCCTAGGGGTCAAACCAAACCCAAAAATCTTCTCATTTGACCTCACGACTTCGTATATGCGATTTTTGATGTAAACTAAGTGTTTTATGCTTGAAACTTGTGTGTTAACCTTATGTACTTGATTATTTGATGTAATGGGTCACCAACGGGATGTCGGGTCTGTCCGGTGTGTCCGATTAACGTTCAAACACACTTTTAAACACGCGTAGTCAAGATCTGGACAATCGGGGACTAGTTAACCTTCGGGTTAGTAGTCAAAACACTTATGCAAACTTATTGATAGGTCACCACTAGTTGGGGCTATCAAACACGTGTCGGATTACTCTTTTATTTGAAGACGCAGCCTAAGGTAAGTTTCACTGCCCCGCTTTTTACTGTTTTTGCTTTCGGGGGAGAAACATGCTACGTACTTATATTCATACTGATCATGTTATGCTAGTGTTATGTTATGTTATGTTCTTACTGTACGATAGTTCAGTTCACCGTTGGATGGTAGTTCAGTTAGTCGTGGTTCGGTAGTTCGGTTGGCTGGGCTCGGCCGTTCAGTTCACCGTGGATTGGTAGTTCAGTTACACACGAGTGTTGTACACCTGGTATCGTATTAGCGGTTTCATGCCTGGTTGGCATCCTTATAGCATAGCAGTAACATGATGGAACATTCGAACTTTTGGAATCGTTTTACTTAAAACCTGTGAACTCACCACCATTATATGTTGACATCGTTTTGGCATGGTTTCTGAGGTCGCTAAGGTAGCAGCATCGGGTTTAGGCGCACGGAGTCTCACACGGCGTCTAGGGTTATAGTCTCATGTCTTTAAATAATTTTAGACTTCATTTACTTTTGATGGGTTGTAAACAAGATTTTAAAGCTTCCGTTGTTGGTTTAATGTTTAACTTATGGTTTTGGTTTTCATATCTTTTGCATATAATTGTCATTTATTGTGACTTTTGACTTGGATCCTGGTATGTCACGCGCCTCGCGGTAAAACCCCGCATGTGGAATTTGAGGGTGTGCTAGAGGAACTGTGGAACCATGCATTTAACATGTTAATTATATCATACAAAATCAATTTAACATGTAAAAAATCATTTTTATCAAAAAGTTTAATTGGGGATTTTATATATAAATATATGTAGAAGCTTTTGGACAAAAAAAATCAAAAAATAAAATAATTTAAAAAAATGCTTAAAATTATTTAAAAAAAGGTAAAGAATTTTTTTTTTTTTTTTTTTTACAAAAATTAAAGGTTTTTTATTGGAATAGCTTCTACACATATTTATATGCAAAAGCTCTGAAGAAAATTTTGAAAAAAAAATATTTTTTTGCAATTTTAAATTGAATTTTTTTAAATAAATATTTAATATGTTAAATGCATGGTTCCTCAGTTCCCCACTTTTTTGAGCTTCCCCATTGAACCTTACACTATATATATATAGGTAGAGGATCTTGTAGGAAAATTGGTTTATGTGAGAAGCGTGAGAAGGATTAAGAATTGACATGTAGCCATCATGTTTTTTATTTTGGAATGATGTTTTGGGTTGTTTTGGTATGAAAAACACTTAATACAAAAATTTGAAACACAATCCAATTTATTATAGTCATTAAATTTAAATTACAGATAAAACACCCTAATAATTACTTAAAACACTATGCTTAAATGTTCTTGACACAGTGTTTTAAGTTTTAAGCCTAAAATACATTGTTTTTGGTTATTAATTGTTATGTTTGTTATTTTTCTAAGCAAAACAATCCAAAACATCATGAATAGGTCCAAAAAAATGATGCATACATATTAATTTTTAATCCTTCCTACACTTCTCACACAAAATAATTTTCCTACAGGAACCCTACCCTATATATATATAGGTCAATTATAAAATGAAAACCCGCTTGAGTTGAGAAAACCTTCGAAAACCCATTTAAAAAAAACAAATTTTTCATTGAAAAAAATAACAAATGTAAAATACATGTTTGTAAGCGTTTTGGGCCAAATAAATAAAAAAAACGTTGATGGTATTTTTTTTTAAAAAAAATAAACAAAGTTGCTAAAAACATAGGTAAATAGCTGAAAACATATGTTTTTTTAGCAACTTTGTTTATTTTTTTGTAAAATCCCACCAGCGCTTTTGATATTTTTTTTGCCCAAAATGCTTAAAAACATGTATTTTACATTGGTTATTTTTTTCAAAAAAAATAATGGTTTTTTACATGGGTTTTCAAAGGTTTTCTCAACTCAAGTGGGTTTCCAAAATATCATTTCATATATATATAGGTAGAGGATCCTGTAGGAAAATTGGTTTGTGTGAGAAGTGTGAGAAGGATTAAGAATTGACATGTAGCCATCATGTTTTTGATTTTGTAATGATGTTTTGGGTTGTTTTGGGTTGTTTTGGTTTGAAAAACACTTAACATAACAATATACAAAAATTTAAAACACAATCCAATGTATTATAGTAATTAAATTTAAATTACAGATAAAACACCATAGTAATTACTTAAAACACCATGCTTAAATGTTCTTGACATAGTGTTTTAAGTTTTAAGCCTAAAATACATTGTTTTCGGTTATTAATTGTTATGTTTGTTGTTTTTCTAAGCAAAACAATCCAAAACATCATGAATACGTCAAAAAAAATGATATATACATATCAATTTTGAATTCTTCCTACACTTCTCACACAAACCAATTTTCCTACAGGAACCCTACCCTATATATATATATATATATAGGGTAGGGATCATACGAGAACCAACTTTAGGGAGAGAACCAGAGAACCAAGGTGAACACAAACAAAAAAAACCTAAAAAGATACCCCCTCTTCCATCATACCCAAAAACTAAACCCTAAAGCTAAACCCATTAAAAAACTTAACTATAATAGTGAAATGCACATGTGCATGTAATACAGTTATCTTATTTTATAGTTTTATATAGAGGTTTTTTTAAATTTATTCACCAACAACCTCAAAAAACCTAACCCCCTTCCCATCATACCTAAAAACTAAACCCTAAAGCTAAACCCATGAAAAAAAACCTAACTATAATGGTGAAATGCACTTTGCGTTTATTTAATGATCATTGAATAAATTATTTTCCACCTTATATATCATATCACGTCCATTTAATGATCATTTCATTATGGTAATTCATAATTTATTCAAAAGTGTGCTCTAATAGTGAAATGCACATGTGCATACGGTATATGTATGTATATATATAACAGCAAAATGCACACGTGCATAAACCTGACGTAAATATGACGTTAAAAAGCCATTTTTTTTTATTTTTTTGTAATCTTTTTTTATTTTTTTTCAGAAAGATTAACACTAAAAAAACATTTTGGTGTTTTTACTTTTTTTTATTTTTTTATTTTTTTAGGTTATATAATTTTTTTATTATTTTTTTTTATTTTTTGGTGGAGGGGTTTATATATATATATATATATAGGGGAAGGATAAATTGAAAACCCTCTTGAGTTGAGAAAACCTTGGAAACCCATGTAAAAAATCATTTTTTTTTTTAAAAATAACCAATGTAAAATACATGTTTTTAAGCATTTTGGGCCAAAAAAATATAAAAAGCGCCGAAGGGATTTTTTTTTTAAAAAAATAAACAAAGTTGCGCTTTTTACATATGTTTTCAGTTTTTTACATAAACAAAGCTGTTGTAAACATGTGTTTTTGCAGCTTTGTTTATTTTTTTTTTAAAAATCCCTTCGGTGTTTTTTTTATTTTTTTGGCCCAAAACACTTAAAAATCCCTTTGAGTTAAGAAACCCATGAAAACTCAAGTTACAAAACATTTTTTCTTTTTGAAAGAATTACACGATGCAACAAAGATGTTTTTAAGAGTTTTGAGTAAAAACAATAAAAAAAGTGCCAACTAGATATTTTTTTTAAAAAAATTGTAACTTTGTTGTAACATACTTTTAACCGACAAGTTACTTATGTAACACAATAATTTTGTTTTTTTTTTTAAAAAAAATTCTTCGACGCTTTTTTATTTTTTTGACTCAAAATGCTTAAAAACATGTTTACTAGATTGTGTAATTTTTTTCAAAATCAAAAACCTTTAGTAACTTGAGTTTTCATGGGTTTTTTTAACTAAAGAGAGTTTTCACTTTATCCTCCCCTACATATATATATATATATATTTCTCTAGAGAGAGAGAAAGAAAGAAATGTTTCATGTTTCTTACTTTACATTTATAACTTTTATAGTTCTATATTATTGATATACACAACTATATATAAAATTTTGAGTATGTTGTGATGGGGAATGGTTCTAGAGAAAACCCTCCTTATTTGGTAAACTCTGGAAACTCTGACTTCCCAATATTTTTTCTTTTTGAAAAAAATAGGGCAAGTAATATACATGATTTTAAGCATTTTGGGCCAAAAAAATTAAAAAAGCGCCGAGTAGTTTTTAAAAAAAAAATAAATAAAATTTTGACTAACACATGTTAAGCGCTAATAACAGGTGTTAACCATGTGTTAACTATATGTAAACAGTAGACGTTTTTTATTTTAAAAAAAAACGTTCGGCGCTTTTTCGATTTTTTTGGCTCAAAATGCTTAAAAATGTATATTACATACCCTATTTTTTTCAAAAAAAAAAATGTTGGGAAGTCAGAGTTTCCAGAGTTTACCAAATAAGGAGGGTTTCCTCCATATACTTTACCTGTTGTGATGAGCTTATTTTTATTTACGCCTCAATTTTAAATGCGATGTGCTTATTTTTATATATGCATCGATTATAAATTTGTTTTGTCTTATGAAATGTCGAGTATGTCGTTGCGACATGCATATTTTAATCTATAAGTCAATAAAAACATATTATAATCAATATCATTTTAGGCATGTACTACTTTATTTATTGAGATTTACCTTGTGACTGTTAGACTAAATGGTGTGGAAAGGGGAAATGCAATCAGGGAGCTTATGTGTCTTCTCCAAGAGGAACACCCCCCCCCCCCCCCCAATTAATTTTCTGTGAGTTGGGGGAATTTTCCCCTTTCTCCCCGTGTCTTCTCATTAGCTATTTTTTTTAATCAAAGTTTATATAATAAAAAAATGAAGGGGGTTGGGGGAATTAGGGGATACCATTTCCAAACTTTGGAGGAGACAATGGGAGAAATAATGTGGCGCTGATGTAGCATTTGAAGGAGTTGGGGGAATTATGCACCATTGGCAAACAAACTCTTTGTTTGTTTGTGAAAATAATATTAAAAAATTCAAAGTTGTCAAACAAACTCACAATCCGTTTGTTCTAGCAACCATGTTTGCAACCAAGTTTGACCCCCCCTCCACTAACTTAATTACTTAAATAACTTATAATATTTAAGTTTAAGAAAAAAAACTAAATACACTGTATTTCTTTTTTTTGTGAACATCCCGATATAAATTTTATTAAAAACCGAGTTCGTTTAAATTTTTTTTTAGATTGAGTTGGGTTGTGAATGTGTAAAAGAGAGAAATTATTTTTATTACTCTTGATTGTTCACCATTGTGAATGGTCTAACAAGTGTAAGACATATAATTTTCAGTTTTTATTCTTATTCATTAACAGAATATATAATATATCTATCAATTTATGCTTATATATACTCTTAAACTTTTCTAAAATAATTAAATACCGGAAACTATTACTGAAAAATACTTGAAAAATGTTGGTATCATTACAATACAAAAGTTGACAAAATGGCTAAAAACTTGAAAATGAAGCCTCAGTTTGAAGAGGACCTTTAAGTAATTGACTCCCTTGAGTTATTTCATACATCTCCCACTGTGATAGAGATAGATTACATTAATACAACAAGAGAGAGAGAGAGAATAATGAAATCCCCTAAAACCAGCAGCGCCTATCAATGAAGGAATTAAAGAAGGAAGCAACAGCAACAGCATCACAGGTTGCCTTATTAATGGCTATGACGGCGTGGCAGACCTGTAAATTTTTTAGCTTCTTTAATGCTCACGTACACCAACCACACAATTGAATGAATGAAAGTTTTTCAAACCACAATTCACAATTCTTTTATTTATGTGGTTTATTATTATTATTATTATTACTTTTGTTTAAAGATAATTAAGCTGTCTAGAATAGCAATAGGGTTAGTAGAAGAGGGAGGACATAAATATAGTTTTGTAGGTTGGAATTGCTATGGATTATTACTATTATTATTATTATTGTGAGTCACAATTGGGGTGTTATAGGATTACTTGTCACTTACAGAACCTATGGCTGGCTTCTTCTCATTAGGATCTGCAACTTATCATAGCCAACAAGACCCTAACACAAACACCAACACAAATACCAACATACATCTTGCTTCTAATCCTACTTCTAATACAAACCCTACTGAATCCAGCAGCTGGTTCTTGTACAGTTCCAGTACTAGAAACACCCATGACCACCGTCCCACCACCACCAAAGACTTTGAACTGTGGCAGCAACAGCCTGCTGAAGTTCACAACTTGTTAGCAGGTTCTATGACTGGTGGTGGTGGTGATGGCAGGCTTATTAATTTCTCAGATGAATCCACATGGGGATCGGCTGCGTTTGTGATGATGGGGCATGGTATCAACGGTGGTGGTGGTGGTGGTGCTACTGGTGGTGTGAGCTGCCAGGACTGTGGAAACCAGGCTAAGAAAGATTGTCCACATATGAGGTGTAGGACTTGTTGTAAGAGCAGAGGGTTTCAGTGCCAAACGCACGTGAAAAGCACGTGGGTTCCGGCGGCTAAACGCCGCGAGAGACAACAGTATTTATCTGCCACACAACAAGATCATAACCGCCGCAGCCGTCTTGTTTCCAACACCAAAAGGGCGAGATCAAGTGCTCAAGATCATGATTTGGTTAATTCGTTTACTGCCGCTACTGCTACTGCTACTACTACTGTCGCGTACAACTCATCAGGTACATAAACTCTCTATGTTATGATCCAATATTATTATTATTATTATTCCAACAGTTTTTTTATTATCATTGTTGACTAGCTTTAGTGCTTTTCCTAAATGGTGTATTTTATAAATTGTATGTAATCAAGAAACCTAACTACTTCCTAAGAAAAACCTACACATAGTTGTTTGTGCTCAAGGGTGCATTAGATAGATCTTTAGCTTTCCATTTTTTGAAAAGAATTTTAACTAACACTCATTTTTTTTTTATAATTTCATGAGGTCATTAATTAATATTATTCTTGTGTTATATTTCTTTATGCATACATAATATGTATAAAGATTATTAGCAAATGTGAATGCAAATAACCTTCAATTTGCATCCCGTGACGAGATAATTGTTGGAGGGAGGGAAAGTTGATATGATGAAAGTGATTAAGACTTTTATTATATATATTTTTTTGTGCACAACATATTTCAATAACAAAGAGCTTAAACGTGCATACAATACTCAATTATAATATATAATCACTAGACGATAATTGTTGATGTTATTGAAAAATTATATCTTCTTTTACTTTAATGATTGTTTGTGTATTGTGAAACTAGGGTTTGAGGTAGGTAATTTCCCATCAGAAGTTACAACTCCAGCAAACTTCAGATGTGTAAGGGTAAGCTCGATCGATGAAACGGATGACCAATTCGCTTATCAAGCCGCGGTGAATATAGGGGGACATTTGTTTAAAGGAATTTTGTATGATCAAGGCCCCGAAAGCCAATACATGGGGGGAGACACCTCTTCTGGCGGCAGTGCTGGGATCCCTCAGCTAAATCTCACCACTGCGGGCACCTCACCGGGTAACTCCACAGCGGCTGCAAATTTTATCGGTCATTCTTTATATCCATCTCTTGGTGGCAACGATTACATCACTAGTACGCAATTTTTCCATCAAATTTCAAGAGAGTAACGACTCATCAATCGCTACGTAATAACTTCTACAGTTCTACACACGAATTACACTTGTTAATTAGTGTTGTTTTCGGGCTGTTTATGTCACACCCTACAATATATTAGCTCAAAATATGAAGGTTGTGAGTTTTTATCTTTTTCTCGTTATATTACCGGTACACATTTCGATGCAAAGTTGAATTAAAGGTCATATATTTTATACTCTTGTCCTAAAAATTTCTTGATTAGCATAGGATGATGGGCACTTAGTAGCAGACAATACCTAGGAGTTCTGTCCATATTGTTTGTTTTGGTGTTTTATTTGTTTGTTTTTTAATAAAAAAATGTTTTTGTTTCTTAATTTCAATTGTTTGTCTGTGGTTTGAATTTGTTTCAAAATTTTCTTCCATTTCTTCCTTCATTTGCGCCTTAAAGCTGGAATCCTCTCATTTTTTTGTGTTCTTTTATTCGGTTTCTTTGAGCCCTCCAGCCATGCAACAAAACTACAACCACATTTTATAGAACGTATGTTATACGGGTATTGACTAAATAAAATTACAAGAATATATATAATTTAATATACAAGTGGGTCTAATTGTTTGACCTTTTTTTATCTTGTAGCTTCATCGAGCCACTAAAAATAACACATCTTTTAATGTCTTTTGTTCTAGATATATAGGGTTTACAGTTTTGTAAATGAAGAACAACCATATGAGATAAGATGATTTAGAAATGGCATTAATTTTGACCCTCAAATAAAAAGTACACAAAAGAATATAACCGCCTGTTGTTGATGAATGCAATTGAAATTACTGTTGAATAATATACATTTATACTGAGGAACATAAAAGAGGCATTATGTACATCAATAACTTGTGTCTTTATGATACCTTATTTAAACATTGTTTTGCTTGTTTTAGTGATGTTTGATCTTGTCCAAGAAACTCCATAGGCATTAGCTTTTCTAGTAGTGTCTATATGTTTTTATTTATATCGTTAGTCTATCTCAACGTTGGTGACGTGGAAGGCGCCCATGGCTTATCTAGAAGAGAGAGGAGGGGAAAAGGCGGTGTCTGATATGGTGATGGGAGAGAGAAGCAAGAATCCGTCTCTAAGGGCATTAGCGGGCCGGAGAGAGCGAGGGAGACCGCCCATTTCCACACATTGCCAAGCTAATAGATGGTTGACAGGTGCATAACAATGATTAATAGTGAGGTTTGAGAATCACATCGTGTTTTAATCTTTTTAGTTAATCCCACCAAAACGACACTTAAAATGCCCAAGGCATTATAGCCTAGTGACATTTTGGTGGTGAGATAAGACTTAGGGGCCATAAGGTGCTGGGTTCGAATCTCACAAAGGGGGTTTTCTTATAATTATGAGTTTCCTCCCGAATTGGTGACTTGGTGATGGAATATGATCGCGTGGTAACATTGGTGGCACGATGATACTCTAGTGTTCCGTGAGTGATTCCAATTTGTTGGCCGTTCAAAAAAAACGACACCTAAAATAAAGAGAGATCACTTATTAATTAATTATCACCTTGCTAAGACCAATAAGATTTAGCGTGACTGATTGACAAGATATCTTGTCCTGCCTTCATTACAATATATTTCTTCATCTACAGTGATGCACTGTGCTTTGGACATGAAATTTCATCTTTTACATATCTCCTCTGTGCAATATCCATCTTTAAGTCACCGTCCATTGTATTCAACATTTTTTTTGTTGATGCAACGTTTGTAAATTTTCCTGAACAGATGGCCAACATGCATATAGATGAATAGGCTCACACACATACATATATATTATAAGTGCTACTGTGAACCAAATCTTGGTCGTAAATCTTTGGGATAAAAAAAAAAAAAAATTCAAGTGGTAATTTTAATAAAGTTAAACATCATGTTGCATACACTACATATGATTCTTGGTATGGTGTATGCATTGACTGTTACCGGTGATACTTTTATTTATGTGTTATGTTACTAATGATATTTTATAGCGTATGCATTGTTGCATACAGTGTATATGAATTCTTAACATTGTGTAAACATTTTTGCTCACACAATATGTGATGCCAATAAGATTTGTATAGGGTTTGCATTAATTAATGCATACAACGCATAAGAGTTATTACTTATTAGCATAGTATACATTGGCGGAGCCACATACTTGGCAATAGATAGCCTAACACCATTCAAATTAGCATATTATATGTATCGTATAATAGAGATTGTATATTTTTACTAAGATATTGCTTTTTATTATGTGACTCGACCAGACACAATCCGGAAATTTTAAATCCAGATATCGAAGAAATTTATGGCTCCGCCACTGATACTGTGTGTATTTGAAGCACAAATTAAGTGGATATATGTTATACTGATAGTATTTTTTTTTTAATGTAGGCAAAGTTGCACACACTATACTCACTTATTGTATTAATGACAATACATGTATGTTTTCCACAATCTTTGTTAATCGATATTGTAGCTTGACATTTCTATTTAATATCGTTCTATTTGGTTTTTTTTTTTTTTTTTTTTTTTTCAAGTGTTCTCGCTACAGATCCAAGTTAGATTCAGTTATTCCCATACGATTCAATCAACATTCATACTTTTGGAAAATTTTTCCAGTTCGATCTTGACTCGGTTATTCTCTTTAGATTTTTCTATATAAATAGGTTTAGACAGGTGAAGAAAACCTGTATGCGATAATGCAAATGCAAACCATTTTACCTTTTGGGTGTTATAGGTTGAAGCTCTCCCACCTATTGATCAGCATTTTATTCAAGGTGAATAGTAATTCATAAATTGGTTCTCAGTTTTGAGGCGGTTCTTGATTGAAAACACATATTTGTGCACCCACGCACACATGTATGCGTAATTTTTGTAAGCATAGTGGTTCTCTTTTTAAGGGAACAAAGGTACGAATATGTTAATCTCTTTTTAAATAAATAAAGATTACAGAAAAGTATATTACATGACGTATAGTAGTTCTTATGGATGTTAATGTGACTACCTTAAACTCATCACTCACCAATCTTCAGCCGATAATTTTTTTTTTTTCACTAGTTTCCCTCTTAACACACGTACGTAGAGAATTTTTGTATAAATATATGTCTCCAAATTGGTAAAAGATCACTGAATATTTCTCCTCAATACACTTGATAGGATCACTAAACTTCTCTCTAGAATATTATTTAGGGATTAGAACGTCTCTCAAAAACTCTTGGTAGAAAACACCACACCACTTAACTTCTCCTTGATGTGAGCATGTACAACATCTCTAAAATGACAGATATCATCAGCTACAAATGAGTGTGTTGAGTAATATTGCATTAAGTTCACACCAATGACCAATCCACTTATTCTCGTGTAGTGTAGTAATCCCGATATCTGTACGAGCCCCAAGTGCCGCCAAAGTAGCTACAGTGGGCGCTACTGGCTCACCTGTCAAAGTAGGAATATTAGCAGTAGATGAGGGCCCACCCTGCTCAAAGGTACGGGGTATACCCTCTATATCTGTGCATATATTCAACTTATGTGGCAACCAAACCCAACGTCTCGCCTCTGCTCTACGCTTCTTCCTTGCAGGAGCTGGTTATTCCTCAGTGTCCAATGGCCTCTTCTGTGTAGCCTCGTTCACAAGGGGTGCTATCTCGGCGGACTTAGGATCAAGAACAGGTGCGACTAATGACTCTAGTGGGTACCACAATCTTAGGTTCAACAACTACTAGTGCCACTACGACCTCATCATCACGCTCAACCAACCAGCCTACTCCAGGCACATTTGGGTCGTTATCCTCCGGAGCCACTGGTGCTGCCTCGGAAACATGCGGTGCTCATGATGGCTCTTTCTCAGTACTGGAGAAACGGGTGCTCGACGAAGCCATAATCTGCGACAAGCAGTGTCCATACTTAATAATTATATAATTATATGATATAATATAATTACTCACACAAACACATTTAATAGTATCTCTTGCAGGATCGACGAACGTGTCTACCGACAATCACGAGGGTTATATTCAAGGTGCGGAATCCCTTGAATATGTTCTAACAACATAAACAAACTTGAAACTAAGATAAATGAGTAATTATCACACACATACGGGTCAAAAGATTAACGTTTATATCATTAAAACAGAGTGCGAGTGTTACAATGATCAAACCAAGCAATCTCAGACCAGGAGAGGGTGTTTGGAGAGTGTGTGTGGCAAGAACTTGTCATTAGGGTTATGATTGGGCCTATTTATACCTCCCGGATACGTACAGACCCCTGAAGGTGATTAGGAATCTATACCACATGCTGCTATAGGCGATTAGGGCCTAATCGCCTATAACATGCTTCTAATCGTGTGAACAGTGTAGGCGATTACACTGTAATCGCCTATCCCAACCCCATAATCGCCTTCAGTGTCAATCACATCCAAAAACGCGTATAAACGTCTCCAAACACCCCGAAATACGTCCAAACATCCTATATACTAGCCTAGGGACATCATGTACTAACATCTCTTAATAACATGACTATTCTTATATACTATTTCTAATGCATTCTATGCGATACATGCTAATGGTTTAGGGTATTGTGAATACTACCCTAGACTATCATTCTTTCTTGTATCAGCTAGAATACAAAGGCAAAAATATGGGTAGCCTATCCAGAGAGATTAAAATCCTTAAGGGAACTATGAGGTCGTCTTCCTAGTGACATCATCAACCCCTACCAATCATATAACTATATATAATCACATATATATTTAGATTCCTACCACATACAAGGTACTCTATATGATGCATACTAAGTCCTAGAACATTTTACAGGGTTTTTGAGAGCGTTTATGGTTATAGCATAGACCAAAGGTTTTTAATCAACTATAACCTTTGCTCTGATACCAACTTCCGTCACACCCCGACAGCGCACATGGGAATGCAAGTCATGAAGTAACGGAAGTTGTTACCGTAAAGTTTAGCAAATCACTTGGGAGTACGTGTGGACATCTTGCAACCACCCTCTAGCCCAACACATTTAAGTTTCCGGTCTAAGAAAGTTTAAAAATATGTCATAGCCAAGATGGAGCGATAGTACATGATCAGTGTTTTACAATTTATTAAACATAAAAACATAGATTTCATAATTTAAGGTCCAAACATCATGTCCATTTGTAGTGCCTGCTAAACCCACTCCCACTAAATCCCTACGCCTCAGTACCTGAAAAACATGCTTAAAAATATCAACAAAAGTTGGCGAGATCACGGGTTTAAAAGCAATAAATAAACTTTCAAGTTTAACGAAAGCGTATGATAAGTATTACTAAAAGAGAACCAAGTAGACTAGCTAGGTCCAACAAGTATGATGTATCTAAAGGCTCCTAATCAAACCATAACTTTCTTCCCGGTGTGACCTCTCCAAGAGGAACGTTTTGAAGATTATGTTCTTTCCAGTGCGACCTTGTCTAAATTAGGAAAGAGGGCGTCAACCCAATAGATCTACTAACATTAACTACGGCTCTAACCAAGAGCTAATGATTAAGAAGTGCAGGGAAGGCGTCCTCCCGAAGAGGGACGGGTGTCACGTAAAAGGTACCCACCGAGGCACCGACCTAAGGCCATCAAGCGTTCTACAATTCTAGTCTAACTCATCATACAAGCATGTTAATCCCCCGATTTATAAAAACGTTCAAAAACATTTAAAGAAAAGGGGCCGTGAAACTCACCTGAATGCAACAAACCACAAATCTTCCAATCCAAGTCACACTTCTTCACCAAACTATTTCACCAAACTTTCTCAACCTAGTTTATTAAAGATTCATACTCTCATTACCCTTTACCCGTTATACCCAATGGTAACTTGACGACTGGTTATATTTTAGATTTCGCATGCATACATACAACAATATACCACCCATTCCTTAGGTCCTTTCTTACACATCCATTCATAGCTCATTTCATGCTAAACATCCCACAATTTATCAAAATCAAACAATCAACATTCACTACTAAATCATCGTCATATAACACAACCAAACACATTCGAGCAATTTTCATGTCAAGCAAACTTCCAATGCCTCGAGTTAGCTTATGAATATCCTATAAGCTCAATTTAGACCTTAAAATACACATACAAACTACAAAACAAGTCTAGTTTGTTGCTCAAATTATCCACAAAATGTAACTATTCCATGTCTCAAAACTCGCATTTCGGCGACTTTCGCGACATAGTTTTGCACTGTAAACGTTTGTTGTTAAGGTAAACATATTATGTAACTTAAGTAATGACTTTTATATTCATTTTGACTCAAACTAAGCTGTTTTACATTAGACCTAAAATTGGGCGTCCTAAATGCGTACAAATTGTCGAAAACCTACGTTTTTGCGCATTTTTCACAAATATACCTAGGGTTTTAACTTAGGTAATTCATATTCACTTTATCACACTTTGTTTTGCATCAAAATAAGCTACATAAACCTGCTCTAAATCAGTTTTAGAATAATTTCTTCACAAGCTTGTATTTTGGCGTTTTAAGCCGAAAAATACGTTTTGATCGTACATGCAAGGCCACCCAAACGTGTAGATCCTATTCAAACTTGTTTTGCACTATAATGGGCTTATGAAAACCCTTAAAACTTAATCCTAATCAGATCTGGAAATAAGTGTCATATCATTCTAATCTCAACAAGAATCATTGCATAAAAATGAACCCACCAATCAAACAAGCTACTTTCTACTAGACTCATCCCTATACCATTATGTTAAATCATCAAGAACATCAAATCTTCATTTTAATTCAGATTTATAATCTTATAGAAAACCTCTTTGCATGTCATAAAAACCACAAGATCTAAGCATATCTAATCATCTATTGAGCAAAACACTTTATTTCCCCATACATATACTTACATGATTCATACATACATATACACGACTCACATACACACATATTCTTGTCACCATTTTCCATTTCTCTCATTCCCCATTATTTGTTTTATCAAAACCCTTTTCAATATTTGATTGTTTGGTGAAAACTTTAAACAAAACAGAAAATATAAGAATCTTTAGTAATGTTTTTATTTAAGAAAAATTTACCTCTAAATACTCTTGAAAACAAGGGTTTCTTGCTATAAACTCTTGGATTCTTGAGGGATCTTGTTTCTAAAAACACTTTATAACTTGATGATTCATGTTTGTTTTGTGAAAGATTAATCAAAACAATAATATAGAAACGGGGTTACGGTTTGGAGAGGGAGAGGAGAAAGGAAAATGAAGAGTTTGTGTGTGTAAAGTATGGTGTAGGAGTGAGAAAGGTGTGTGTTGGAATGTGTATATATATTGGAATATGTAATAATAATAATTAAAATCTTAATAATAATATTATTGGGGAGGGTGGGCGGCCGGTTATGGGGGTTGGTATTATATATATATATATATATATATATATAGGGAAATTATAAACTGAAAACCCACTCGAGTTAAGAAAACTATGAAAACCCTTGAAAAAACCATCTAAAATTTTTTAATTTTTTTTGAAAAAAATACACAAGGTAACATACATGTATTAAAGGGTTTTGGGCAAAAAAAATAAAAAAAGCGCCGATAGAATATTTTTAAAAAAAATAAACAAAGTTTGTGCTGTTACATATGTAACAGCTCTGTTACATATATATATATATATATATATATATATATATATATATAGAGAGAGAGAGAGAGAGTAAAGATCAAATACAAAGTGTTTTTTTTTTGTAAGAACTGTGAGAATCAAAGGGGATAAAAAAATTTATTTATTTTTTTAGAATTTTTTTTCCCATGTGCTTAAACATACTTTCTAGATGAAAAATTAAAAAAAAAATTAAAAATTTTTTTTAGTGTAATTACGTCATTAAAGTAAATACATTAGTTTACACTAGAGTAATTATGTAATTACTCTGCACCAATACTTGAATTTTGTTAAAAATTTGATCCAGTGTTTTTTTTTTTTTTTGTATTCTTAATTTGCCCTTAAGGAATTGGGGTCAATAAATTACTTTATGGGGATACACACTATAACACACGGTTGTTCGTTTTAGTACTCCCTCCGTCCCATTTTAAATGTCGATTTTGCTACTTTTTGTTGTCCCAAATTAAATGTCCATTTCTAAGCAATTTTCAGTTTTGCCCATAAAAAACAAAAGACAATCAAAGGTTTGAAATAATAACCTGAGGATATTATTGTCATTTTACAACTCAGAGAATATACAAATCAAAGATTTCTTAATCTGTGTGTTTGTGGGCCCATAGGATCTAAAATGGGATGGAGGGAATACTAAAAAAACCTAGATTGACTTTTATGTATGTGGCATCAAAACTAAAGTGTATGGCAGCCTTAGCAATCAATCTGATTTTTCATCAAGATACCAACTATCTAAAGATTGATGATCAACACCTTATACGGAACATGGTGATAGCTTAAAGTGCTTGAGTTCGTTTTGCTAATATCTTGACTAAAGGGTTATCCTACATATGCTCATTCTAACACTCATCAGATCAAGCATCATGTGGTAATTACAGTTTGCTTGTGAGGGCATATTATTTTGCATCTATCATTTCTTAAGTCATGGAATTGATTTATTGTTTTTTTTTATTAATTCACTAGTTTCTCTAAAGTGACTATTTAGAATGTTTGAGTGAGTTTATTACACTCTTATCTCTTGATTGTTTAAGTATTTATAGAGATGAAAGCCTTAATTAATTATATGAAGAGTAAATTATCAAACCCGTCCTTATGGTTTGAGCCAATATGTCACTCCTGTCTAAACTTTAAAAAATGGGAAAATGGCCAAAATAGCCCGTTGACCGTGTGTTTTGCAACAATAACCCTCTCCCCTCTCTCTGGAGAGACGGGACACGGTTCCCAACGAGCCTGAACCGTCTCCGAGAGCCTTTGGTTTTACATCCAATGGCCAACCAACACGTGGCATCTCTGATCCCGAGGCTGTCAACCGTCTCTCTCCAGACGGGTCACATTTCAACCGTCTCTCTCCAGACGGGGCACATTTCCCCATGCCGGCTCGCCTTCGGTTCAACCGTCTCTCAAGACGGGTCACATTTCCCCATGAGAACTCGCCGTCTCCCGAGAAGTCTCGGGTATCATCGTCTCCGGTGAGTCCCGATGATTAGTCCGACGCTTCGGTTGTCCACCTCAGCCCTATAAATACTTTTCTCAGTCACAAACTCCGTCCTATTCCCGTCCGACTATCACCCCACCACCGTCTAACACTATCACCACCACCACACCACCACCACCGTCCACCACCACAATCTAATTCATTCAAATGGCACCGCAACGATGGACCGAAGAACAGGAAATTGAACTGATTGCAGCATGGCGCCATGTCGAAGAAAGCACCCACCAAACCAACAAATGGTACTGTATATTGCACGAGTACAATCGGCTGGTTGGAGGGTCAGACCGAACAACCGAGTCTCTTAGCCGGAAGTTGACCGATTTGACCACGAAGTGTCAAATCTTCAACGGGTACCACAACCGGACACTTGAGGTGGTACCCTCTGACATGCCCGAAGATGCGGCAATTAGATACACAAAAAGACAGTATCAATTCAGGGAGCGCAAAGAATTTAAACATGTGTCTGCCTGGCAAATGATGAGGGATCGTCTTAACGTGTAGTTTATAAAACCTTTGTACTCGAATTAATTTTATTAATGGAATGAATGTTTATTTATGTTTTTTTTTTTATATAAAAGTAAATATTTCATTAAACAAACTATACTATTACAACAACAATAAACAAACTATACTATTACAACAACAATAAAAAAAACTATACTATTACAACGACGGACGCAGGGTTACATAGATATTACTTCCTAAATTTACTTGCTAATAACTTTGTTTGAATGGTGTATGTGCGTTACATAGACAAAAAACTCTTCTTGCAAATAAAATAGACCACCACATCATCGAAGCATTCTACACGGGTTAACCCACGCGCAGATGCAACAACAATCCAAGTAATCGGACAATATTTTCGTAAGCCGGTAGGCTTCGGTTGGGAAAGCAAAAAACGTCATTGGTTTGGAAGATGAAAGGTTTGGGGAGGGCGGTGGGTGCAAATTTTGTTAAGTGAATTGGGGTATTTATATACACTCGTGAGACGGTTCAGACGATAGTCGAAAACGGCTTGAGACGACTCGGGGGTTCTGACCCGTCTCGAGAGAGACGGTTGATACTGTAACCCGTCTGGAGAGAGACGGTTGAAATGTGACCCGTCTGGAGAGAGACGGTTGACAGCCTCGGGATCAGAGACGCCACGTGTTGGTTGGCCATTGGATGTAAAACCAAAGGCTCTCGGAGACGGTTCAGGCTCGTTGGGAGCCGTGACCCGTCTATCCAAAGAACTCTTACTTGAACAATCCTTGACTTTTGAGAAAATAGGCCAAAACAGTCCAAGGACTTAACCTAGTTAACTTTTTGACGCTAAGTCAGGGACAATTTGGTTAAGTCACTTAAAAAATTGTCTTCTTCCCTAATCAGACCCACCACCCACCACCATATTTACCTTTCACCACCACCACCATAAGCCTATTCGACAATAATTCAACAAATTTAAAAGCCTATTGTTAGAAACCTACCCCTTGTTGTTCTATTCGACAAAAATTCAAATTCAATAAATTAAAAGAAGAAATTTTATTACCTGCAAGGGTGGAGCTGAGGAGGGGACAAAGAGGTTGCAGCCTGCTGGTCGACTGACGAACAGAAATCGAGGAGGGATTGGGGTTCAGTCGCTGGAAAGAGGGGTTAGAGACTTAGAGTTGAGGGTTTGGGTTGGGTTGCTGGAGTATAGAACAGCTTATAAAAATACAAGATTAGTTATTTTCATGAATGGATTGTGTTTAAAAAAGTTAAATCTGAATTACAGTATATAAAAATACAAAACAACAGCATATTCTCTCACAATTACGAACTACAAAACAAATCAAATACTACACAAATCACAGATGCCTATAAACTGCTTTTAAGACAACAAGACTTGTGTTCAGTTTAAAAATAAGTGGATACTTGTTTATGGTGGTGGTGGTGGTGAAAGGTGGAGGAGATGGTGGGTAGTGGTGGTGAAAGGTGAAGATGGTGGTGGGTCTGATTAGGAAAGAAGACAATTTTTTAAGTGACTTGACCAAATTGCCCTTGACTTAACGTCAAAAACTTAACTGGGTTAAGTCCTTGGACTGTTTTGGCCTATTTTCTCAAAAGTCAGGGACTGTTTAAGCAATTTTTAAAAGTTTTGACTGGAGTGGCATATTGGCTCAAACCACAGGAACGGTTTTGATAATTTACTCTTATATGAATAATACAATACTTGAATATAACTATTGTTTGTTTGATTCGTTTTTATCGTTAACTTGAATTGTGCACACGCAAACAAATACAAAATATGGATGAAAATAGATATCATTTGCTTCTTCTATAATCAAAATGATAAAACAACAACTTTATCCAGTAAATCCCACAATTAGCAAAGCTAAGAGTAGGGTCTGGGAGGGTGAGATGTAGGCAAACCTTACCCTTATTCTTGCGGATAGAGATGCTGCTTCCAGAGAGAGCCCCGGCTCAACAACACATATTCGACAAGCAAACAACACTAAAAACTAATAACGAGCTACTAAATTTAGAGAATATTAAAATCGTCACGTAGTAAAACAAAGGTATATATGCCATCAAAAAACAACATACCCCATAAACACCAAAATACAAGTCACCCTTACAGACTTCCTACCAGTGTAAGAAAAAGTTGATGCTCCTAGAACCACGCTACGATACAACCACACCCTCCTTAATAATCATTAACCTTAATCTTGTGCCTTCATGAGAACCCCTATCCTCGACCATGTCTTCAGAGAGATGCATCTCTACTAAATCATGTATAATCTGCTCATCCTTAAACCCCTATCCTCGACCATGTCCTAAGAGATGTGACTCCTACCAATAATCGAAATGATATTAGAGCTAAATCCTTTATATACTATTTATATATAAAAAATCTAATCCTTCATAAACGAGCATAGTAACATATATTCCTTTTGGAGAAACTACATGGGGTAAGGGTTCAGTATTAAAATCTACCAACAATATAGTCAACGAAGACCCCCTTTATTCTAGGAGCAATGTTCGAGAATTGGGGTACAAAAATTTATATAAAATGGAAGAAGATGATATAAAGCATTATATTCCACCCTTCAATAGACACTTTCTTCTTTTCTTTTTAGTGTGATAGAACTAAAAGCAAAAATAACAGGAATGAATTATTCTAGTATAATAACAAATTACATAATTCTAGTTTACCAACGAATAGTGTTAAAATCCAATCCATCCATTATTATGGTGGAGATTTGCTTTGGTTTATCTACCGTCACATTTGGGTAGGGCTGTACAAATGGCTCGCCGCTCGAGGATCGTTCGTCGCTCGTTCGGAAAATGCTCGAAAAATGCTCGTTCGGTCTTCCGCTCGGTTGTATATGAGCCGATCGGCTCGGTTCGGTTTGTAAATGAGCCAAGCACGAGCAAAGGTACGCTCGGCTCGATTCGGCTCGAATAAATTTTTATTTATTTAATAATAGATATACACACAATTTATAGATAAATTTATGGCTTTTTATATAACAATATATTGGATTTGGCTCAATATATGCAAACAAAATATACCTAGCCCACTTAAATTAATAGAAATTTAACACTATATTTAATAGTAAAACAAAAAGTCATGAGGTGACAGTCTTGACTTCTTTATATTATTAGTCGTTCATTGCTAATTGTTGCTTGATATCACACCTACATCACAATGCAACAACTGTTCTCTAACGTATGGTCATCATCTCACCAGCCTCAATCTAAGCCTCATCATTGGACACTAGGATCTCAATATTAGTGTTATCATTGGACATTTCAACCTTAGTTGTCACCCGACAATGAAAACATCGAAGGAAACATCGCAATTTTATCATCGTACATATTACTCTCCGCTTGATTCTCGCTCGGCGCTCGCTTGAAAAATTTGCGCTCGAAGAATGCTCGTTCGGTTTTATGCTCGATTGTAAACGAGCCGCTCCGCTCGGTTCGGTTTGTAAACGAGCCAAGCACGAGCAAAGCTCCGCTCGGATCGGCTCAGCTCGTGAACACCCCTACATTTGGGTATGTGTTCTATAATTTTACTTAGGCCATGAGGTTTGGTTTCTTCTTCCCCCTTCTTTCCTCTTATTCACTTCAGCGTCATGTCATTCTCTCCTTCCCTTCTCCCAAATCAAGGGTGTGGTTCCCCCTTCTTCCCCCTATTTTTTTTATTTAATCTATTTAATTTCTAATCTTAATTGTTTTTATTCTTTTATTTTGATAAAATAAAAATAGGTCAGAAAAAAAGTAAACATACTACATAAAATTAAAGAAAAGTTACAAACTAAAAGCACAAAAACAAACTAAAAATATACAAAATAAGTAAACCACTACTCGCATCAAGGGATTGATACGGAAATTGTTCCAATTGTGGTCGACTAAATCCGCACAAAAGTGGCTATGCACAGTAGTATCATGTAACGCCCACGTGTTTGATTCTTGTTGTGCCACCTCAACTGGCTCGACATTCTCTTCAACGTCATTCGAGCTGTATTCGCTAAATTGATACAAACACTCCTGACTCATTCTAGCAGACATCCTTAAATATTCATCCCATCCCATGAATCATTAGAAGTGTCATATGTCATTTGTCGAAGTGCAGCAGTGCATTTTGTAGCGTGGTAAAACCTCTTTTTCCCTCTAGCATCCCATCTTAGTGTGAAAAACTCATCAAAATTATCCAAGTCATTGGCAATTCGTGGAACAATCGGCGATTCATTCGAAAGCGACGCCTAAATTGTTAGCCAGTGTATACACAGTTTTCAGCAAAATAGTCACCCACCAAACGATCATGTGCACCTTCAATTAAATTTTTAAAGATTATGAAAATAATTATAATAACATTAATAAATTTTGAATTATAAAATAACACAATAAGATAATATAATATATCTTCATGATCACTATTTAGCGTGGTGCTCATTTTTCTTGGTACTGAAGTTCCTTCGTCGTCACTATCTTCTTCAAACTCCAAGATAATTTTTGATGTCTCCATCATCGTGCCCACGAAATAATTTACCGCGTTTGCTCAGATGATGATGAACTCATAGCTAATATATGATTGTATACAAATTAGGGAAGAGTATAAAATTTAGATGATGGAAAGGATTGAAAGAGCGGTGATGTTTTGTTAATTGTTATATATATAGGTTGAAAATAATAATATTTTTTAACTCTCAACGTTCACAACCAACGTTTAATTTTTTGAAATTCGAAAAAGGTGAAACGGGAAGGACGGGGATATCTCCCCTTGGCCACCGAAATAACGACGGGGTAGTGTTCCTCGACGAGTGAAGGTGCCACCTCACTGAACCCCTCCCCGTCTCCACACCCTTGAGTCTAACTAAATAAGTTGGTCAGTTTACAATCATCAAAAGGAGTATATTTAATGCCTTGATAACCTAAATCATTTTATATGAAGACGTAAATTATGATAATATGTCTTTTTATTCGTGTTTACCATGCTAGATATTTATAAAAGAATAAGTTTTACTATTTCAACGCATTTTATTACCTCTTTAGACTCTTATTAGTTATTCCATAGTTTCTTATATGTTTATATCAATAAAAACACATCCTTTCAAATGAAATCTTCCTTGGTTAATTAATTTGGTTTTTATAATAATACTTATGGTATGAAAACTATGAGTGTGCAATCTTTACAAATACTATTTATCACGTATTGTTTTCATAATTCAAGTGGAGATTGTATAGAGAAAATTGGTGAGACCATTGAGAGTTTAAACATCTCTATCTTGTAACTCCCGATTATTCTTAGTGAGTTTTTGTGGGTTAAACTTAGGAGCCAAACCAAATAATCCTTGTGTGTACGTGGTTTTCCTTTTCTCTTTTCTGTCTGATATCAATACTTTTTCTGTCTTTATGTGATAAAAATAAACTTTAGAATGTTGGGACTTCTTAAGTAGGGTATTGACATGTATGCAATTTTCATCTTGATGATATACATTGAAATTGAAAGGTTTTTCATATACTTTACCTAAATTTTTAGAAAACAAACTTTCTAAAACTTTATCAAGTATTATAAGTTATTTTCAGTGTTACATATGCTCTTGGAATTTAGGGGGGTTTACTTCTTTGGATGTTCTCACCTTGGAGTGCTCAGGTTCGAATTCCGCGTCGACCGAGCTTTGACCTTGTATAGTCCTGGCCGAAAGCTGTTAAAAAAGTGTATACTTAAAGTGTTCCTCCCAATGTGTTGGAGGTCTTAGTCCATTATTAATAAATAAATATAGCTCAGTTTGCTCTAACCATTTTCAAATATTTTAAATATTTACCTTACATAAATACTTTGTAAGAATTAAACTACTTAGAAACCTAATTGTTGTGTTGTAAAAAAAATGATTGGTTAAAACTTGTTAGAGCATACTCTTTCTCTAGCGCTCTACATCAAAGTGTATACTTAAAGTGTTCCTCCTTAGAGGTCTTAGTCCATTAATAAATAAATATAGCTCAGTTTGCTCTAACCATTTTAAATATTTACCTTACATAAATACTTTAGAAACCTAATTATTGTGTTGTAAAAAAATGATTGGTTAAAACTTGTTAAAGCATTCACACTATTTCTGTCTTGACCCCTATAATTCAGTTAAAAAGCATTTTATCTCTAAGTTTTGTTCACCAATTAAAAACTCCCGCATCCAGGGGTTCCCAGGAATCCTCTCAGATGGGAAAAAATGAAAAATTTAGTAGAAAATTTTGAAAATCAGTGAAAATTAGTGAAAATCTACAAAAGGAACACCTTGAAAATCCGTCATGAATAAACCACTGCCTGCATCATATTCTCTATATTTATTCGTATTCAATTAAATAATATTTCTTTATTTCTTTTTACATTATTTTTTTTCCTTTCTTACACTCACAAACATTTATAAAGATGTATAAATAGAGATAATTAATAGTAAATCTCTGTATTTGAAGATTCACTGTAGCATCCATAGTTGTTTCTCTATATTAGAGAATGGAATGCAAGAAGACTTAGAGAGTGTTTGGGATTGAGTTTGGAAATGTAAAAGTGCTTTTGGTGAGAAGTGCTTATTGGCTTATGACTTTTTGAAAATGAGTTTTAAAAAAGTGTTTGGATTAGCTTTTGAGATGAGAAACGTCAAAAAGCCAATAGATTGTTATTTTTTTAAGTGTTTCGCTTAACTTATTATGAATATTGGTTGTATGGGTAGTAGATTTGTAATTTTTTTTCCAAAAGTCAAAAGCTAGGATTTCTAACTTTTCAAAAATAGTTTTTCCACCCTTAAAAACTAAAAGCCAAAAGTCAAAACAGAAAGTTTTTTGGGTTACACAAACAGTTTATTGACTTATTGGCTTTTTGGAAAAGCCAATAAGTCAATAAGTTGTTTTGAAATTCAATCCCAAACACCCTCTTAGAGGTTGTTGGTTGATTAAGTGTTAAATCATTCAGATGTCTTAATGGTTAAGAGGCTCTGAATGATTAAGTGCTGAATGATTCAGCTATGTACCAAGTCTGAATGATTCAGCTCTTAACCATTCCATTCAGAGCTTTTTTTATGTTGAAACAAACGGTCTGAATGCTGAACCATTTAGAGCTGAATGATTCAGAGCCTCATTAACACTTTGTTCCAGAGTTTCATTAAAGGATGGAAGAGAAATGATCTCCCTTCTCTTCCTTTCTCTCCAATTCTATCCAAATTGGAAAGATTGAAAATCACCTTAAAAACCTCTTTATTATCCCTCTCATTCTCTTTCTTTCCCTCCTACAAAAAACTCTGGAACAAATTTTTTCCCCACTTCCTTCCCAATCCTTTCTCTTACATTCTTTAATGAAATTCTGGAACAAAATGTAAGAGGCTAACAAACAGACCTTTAAGGGGTTTTTTTTTTTTTTGGCCAATCTCTGAATTTTAATAACATCGACCATGATGCAACGAGGCACCTTGTTGTATCCTACCCATCACTATCCTTGGCTGATCACATACCGCTTTTTAAACCAAAGAAACATGGAAATTAAAACTGTGATTATAACCGTTGTTTATAAAATTTACGATGATCACAAAAAGTTGTCAAAGAGTGGCTGCTAGCTAGGATATACAATACGGGCGGCAATCAATTCAAAACACATGCATTGGTTCTCCGATTAGGGTGGTCCATTGTCTATAGATATATACACATACACGTTACCTAATTACAATCAATTTAATCGTTCGTACCATTTGCTTTTTTTTTATCTTAATTAATATGATAAGATCTAGTATAAGATCCTATTCAGTATACAATAAGGAAAACAATATTTTATAATATCGTTTTGAAAGGTACATTGAAGAACATGTGCAAATAGAAATATATGGAATTAGCGTTGTTTGTTTTGTAGTATGCATGTCATAGATGGAGGAAACGATAGAAGCTTCAAAAGGCATGTTATTATATAGATATTATTATATTTTTTTTCATGCAACTCGAATGAAATGTTATTATAGAATTGACAAGAAGTGTTCCTGTGGATATGAATGTCAATACCTTCGTTTACATAATATTAGACTTTATTATTTGGGGAAAGTGAATATGGTGTTGTTACACACCTAAGCTTAGATGCGAAACTCTCAAAACTACACCGTTTTGATTAAAATCCCTAACAATTTAAACTTAAACAACCATTTATATCTTTGTTTTTTATTTACTGGCATCTTCATTTTTTCCCCAGTGATCACGAAGGTCTACAAAGCCGTATATCTAATTTATAAGAACAACAAAGTAGCTTTAATCCCTATATCATTTTTTGATGAAGTTTTGGTTTAATCAAAAAATGAAACCAAAAATAAAACAGATATAAGATAAAATCTTGACTCATTAGCTAAATCTAAAATTAAATGGTAAAAAGAAACTAAAAATCGTTTTTATTTGTTGGCTCGAATTAATCATTTAGATGATATAAACTGTTCTCAGAAACACAAATGTTTCTTCTTGGTTCTTCGAATTGTGAAATATGTTTGAGTTACCGTGCCATCAGGCAAATTTTATACAATCCTTGAATCAATAAAAGAGTTATGGTGTTAATGTAATTGTGAAATATGTAGTTTTGTATGTTCTTAAAAATGGAGATATGTAGAACTTCATCATCATAGGCAAAAAGAAATATACGAAACGATGCTTTATTGTTTAAATTTTTAGGGATTTTAATCAAAACGACGTAGTTTTGAGGGTTTCGCATCTAAGCTTAGGTGTGTAACAGCACCATATTCACTTTCCCCTTTTACGGCCTTTTAAAACATATGAAAACATATGAAGTTGTGTGAATGAAATCCGTTCACTAATTTCATCTAATGAAAGGTAATCAACCTTTTAAAAATTCTAATGCACCCTCGAATAAGGCTTAACTCGTGACGACGTCAGTAATAATCAATTTAAAAATAAAAGTTTTATTAGATTTGAATAATCTTAATTTTGACACAATAGTCTTAACTAAGAAAATGTTTAGTGACACTCTTAACTTTTAACATATTTTCCTCAACAGACTCATACTAACTAAAAGTTAACCCCAATTACTTTTTGCTAATGCGGATTGCCACATACGCAGCTCACATTATCAAAACTTTGTCACAAACAGTCCATGTCATCAAAAGCTTTACTTTTTGCTACATAAGCAGTCTGCGTCAGCAAAACTTTGACTTTTTTTCCACATCAACAAAGACTAATTAACTGGGTTAACTTTTTCTTAGTATGACACCGCTGAGAGAAAATAAGTTAAACCACATTCAACCTCATCCAATCATGGCAAATGCTAAGAGTTATTCCAACAAGTTTGTGTGTGGGTCTAATTCGGCAACCCGATTCAAATGCTGATACCGACAACTCGGATGTCGATGATTAGTTTTTTTATGTCATTTACTCATTTTTTATTATGCACTAGTTTTTTTTAATTATATAGTTTTTTATTGGGAAATTGGATTTTAACACCCTAAACTATTGACAATTGGCCGTTGACGCATTGAACTACAAAATTGAACAACACCGCACTGTACTTTCAACTTATTGGCCTGTATCACCCTCAGACTAACCATGGTTAATTTTTGCTGATGTGGCATGCTTACGTGTCCATTTTTGCTGACGTGGCATGGGGAATAAGCTAACATGGCATGGACACATCACCTGCCACGTCAGCAAAAATGGACACGTCAGCAAAAATTAACCATTGTTAGTCTGAGGGTGATACAGGCCAATAAGTTAAAAGTACAGTGCGGTGTTGGTCAATTTTGTAGTTCAGTGCGTCAACGACCAATTGTCAATAGTTCAGGGTGTTAAAATCCAATTTCCTTTTTTTATTTAATTAATGAATTTTTATTTATTAGGTTCAATAAAATCAATATAAAAAATAAAAAAAATGGAAAGGGAAGGAGAACCATACCTTGGGCCTTGGATGGAGGAAAATGATTAGGTGAAAGGGGAAGGTGATTTGCGCTAAGCTGACGTATGGAGGGAAGGGGGAATTAGAAACCATACCCTATAGCCTTAGTTATAATTGTTACGAGTCATCTTCTCAAAGTTAGAATTATTAAAATCCAATAAATAAATAAAATAATATAATATAGCTATAGTTGATATACAAGGAAGAAACTATTTTTCTTACCTGTAGCGCGTTGCAAAGGTGTTTTATGTGCAATGATAACGTATAGATTATAATCGACCAGACTGGTTTCCGAAATCAATTTATGTGGAAACGTACGTATGATAACTCAAATTTATATCGTCGAATCATAACATTTTAAATTTACGTTAAAACATAGTCTAACTCAAAACGTACATAAAAACAATACATTTTATAATTGACCTAACTCATTTTCAAACAAAAACAACGTTGAAGCGTAAACGAATTCGAAATATAACGACACACCCACAAAAATAAAAACGTAACAAATGAGTATTAAGGTAACTTCGAAACTTTAGAAATGTGAGAGGCTGAAAGTGACTTTTACAAAGTTAGAGAGTTACATTTGACTGTATAGCAAAGTTTGGGGGTAGAATGGGTTAAGAGTCATGTTAAAGCGTAAACAAACTCGAATTTATACCGACACGTCCATACAAATAAAAACGTAAAGAAATTAGTTTTTGGGTAAGCTCAAATCTTTAGAATCGTGAGGGGTGAAAGTGGCATTTACAAAGTTATAGGGTTACCTTTGACATAATACCAAAGTTTGGGAGTAGAATGACTTGCATGTCAAAAGTTTGATTCTTAAAAAGAAGTTAGAAGGTATGTCAAAAGTAGAATGACTTGCTCGTGTGAGATTGTATTCAAATCACATCGAGCCGAGCCGAGCTCGAGCTTTTGATTTTGCTAGCGAGCCAAGCTCGAGCTCAAGATTGTAGGCTCGTTTACACCCCTAAGGTATGAGGACTTTTTTGTGAAGTTAAAATGTAGAGGGGCATTTTTGTCCACTTAAAAAAGTTGGTTTTTGTCAAGTGAGTTGTGTAAACTTTGAAAGCTTGAGAGTAGTTTTTAGCAAATCAAAAATAGCATGTCGTTACCGAGACACCGACCATGCTATTTAAAAGTTACAAAAATATAAAAATAAAGATAAATTATTACGTATAACAATTCTTAAACACTTAGCAATAGTAACTTTGGTGCAGCATTTAAGGAGCGGGGAGGGGCGGCCGACTCTCCTGAATTTTGCTCAGATGTTTTGAGTATATAGTTTTCGTATGAAATTTTTTTTGTATATACGGTTTCGACCATCCGTTTTAAAAAAAAATAGTTACGTAAACCAAAACTTTAACCCAAAACAAAGTAAATGTAAAGCACGAATCCTAAAGTCCTAACCTCAACAACTACATGACCGGGATAGTAGATTCAATAAGCAAGCGATGAAGTTGTTATCTCTTAGCTACTCGAGCTAGGCTTGGTAAAAAGCTCAAAACGAGCGGAGCCAAGCCTTATTGAGTCCATGCTTGAGCTATCGAGCCCAAGCTCAGTCTAGCATGTGAAGCTCGTCAGGCTCGTCGAGCCTTAGTGTAGTAATATTTACCCCCTCATTTAAGCTTGTTTACTAAACGAGGCTGAGCCGAACTTCATTTATCGAGCTCCGAGCTATTATTTATATTGTTTTATTTAAAATATTAACTAATAGATAGTAAACGAGCTGAGCTCGAGGTCTCATAAGTTTTTCCATCTTGAGTCGGTCGAGCTCAGGCTTAGCTCGACTCATTTGCAACCCTATCCATAGTAAAGGTCGATAGGTTGAACTGTAATTCTTCATCCAGGTACCAACCATTTGTCTTATTTTTAATGTTTTAGTGTCTTTGTTCAATTGTTTGTTAAACAATGCTCAGAACTTTGATATTTATTTATTGTATTTAATGTTTGACTCGACCCAAATCGAATCATTGACCCGAACGTATCACCCGAACCATAGCTACAGAAAAAAAAATGGGTCTCGTTTCAAATACTCAAGCTTCGCCACTAATAATAACAATTTTTTCATTTTATGGTTTTGTCTTTTTGTTTTTTTAACTTTTAACCCCTAAATTTTTTATCTTTTACAAATTTTTGACAATACTTGTTTTTTTGTTTTGTAATTTTTCTGTCTTATCTTTCGATCTAAATTTTGTGAGTTAACACGTTATAACTTGTGTATGTGGTTTAATGTTTTTACATGTATTTTTCTCCGTTTAACGGTACCATACCAACGCGTGGATCCTAGGTTGACTTAGTTATTCTTTTCTTTGTTTTACGTTTCCATCGAAATTTGTGCATCAACATGCAACAACAGACGTGCACGGTTCAACATTTTTACGTTTACTTTTTATTAGGTGTATATTTATATTTATATACATTTTAATGTAAATTTTGTTCAAATAACTTAGCTTTCTTATAAAACGACATAACTTTTCCATGACAACTGAATATACTGTCATGACATGTAATTTTTATCATCATGTTCGATATTTAGTTATTTTTATTTACGTTTCGAACCCCGTTGTGGAGCGCGGATGTAGCCACTAGTTAAATTCTAATTGGGAAAATCACCAAAATAACCCGTTGACCGGGCATTTTGCACAAATAAACCTTTGACCCCTCTTAGGAGAGACGGGACACGGCTCCCAACGAGCCTGAACCGTCTCCCAAGAGGCTTCCCATTTCAGCCAACAGAGGACCGCCACGTGGCGTTGTTGATCCCGAGGCTGTCCCGTCTCTCTCCAGACGGGTCAGAGGTTAACCGTCTCTCTCCCCAGACGGGTCACACTTCCCCATGCCGTCTCAAGCCGTCTCGGGAACCGTCTGAACCGTCTCAAAGTGTTTCGGGAACCGTCTGAAGACGGGTCACATTTTACAATGGTGACTCGCCGTCTCCCGAGACGTCGTCTCCGGTGAGTCCCGATGGTTCGACCGACGCTTCGGTTGTCCAGGTCACCACCTATAAATACCGTGTCCCGTCTCCCGTCAGACCATCCAAACCACCACCACCGTCTAACAGTAGCAGCACTATCCAAACCACCTCCACCGTCTAACAGTAGCAGCACCACCACACAACCACCACCGTCCACCACCACCGTCTAACACAAATGGCACCCCAAAGATGGACAGAAGAACAAGAGATTGCACTTGTATCAGCATGGCGCCACGTTGAAGAGAGCACCCACCAAACCAACAAATGGTTTCGTATCCAACACGAGTACAACCGGCTGGTTGGAGGGTCTGACCGGACAACGGACTCTCTTAGCCGGAAGTTGAACGATTTGACAACGAAGTGTCAAATCTTCAACGGGTACCACAACGCGACACTTCAGTTGGTACCCCCTGGCTTTCCCGAAGACACGTCAATTAGACACTCCAAAAGACAGTATAAAAACGGGGAGGGCAAAGAATTTAAACATTTGTCCGCCTGGCAAATGATGAGGGATTATCTTAACTAGTTTATTTGTAATCGAATTTTATTTATGTTTTTTATGTTTTTTTATTAATGTTTATTTATGTTTTTTTTTAGTTTTTTTATATAAAAGTAAATATTACAATAACAATATTATTACAATAACAATAAACAAACTATACTATTACAATAACAATAAACAAACTATACTATTACAACAAACTTCCCAAACTATACTATTACAACAAACTTCCTAAATTTACTTGCTAAGAATTAAGAACTTTGTTTGAATGGTGTATGTGCGCTACATAGACAAAGAACTCTTCTTGCAAATAAAATAGACTACCACATTGTAGATGCAAATTACACGGGTTAACCCACGCGCAGATGCAACAACAATCCAAGTAGCCGTACGCAGATGAAACAACAATCCAAGTAATCGGACAATATTTTCGTAAGCCGGTAGGCTTCGGTTGGCAAACCAAAAAACATCTTGGAAGATGAAAGGTTTGGGGAGGGTGGTGGGTGCAAATTTTGTTAAGTGAAATCCGGTATTTATATACACTAGTGAGACGGTTCAGACGGTTCCCGAGACGGTTTGAGACGACATGGGGAAGTGTGACCCGTCTGGGGAGAGAGACGGTTGACCTCTGACCCGTCTGGAGAGAGACGGGACAGCCTCGGGATCAACAACGCCACGTGGCGGTCCTCTATTGGCTGAAATGGGAAGCCTCTTGGGAGACGGTTCAGGCTCGTTGGGAGCCGTGTCCCGTCTCTCCTAAGAGGGGTCAAAGGTTTATTTGTGCAAAATGCCCGGTCAACAGGTTATTTTGGTGATTTTCCCATTCTAATTTATGTCATAAAAGTCAAACTTACAAAAAGAAAGAGATAACTTCCGAAAAGTACCAAAGAATGAATATCATAAGTAAAATCTAAAACTTCCAAGCTTTTTAGTAAAAGGCTACAAACCTCAGGTATGCAGTTATCTCCTTTAAAAGAAGAACTCATTCATCACCAAACACCCTCTATCGTCCAGTACCCCTCTCTCCTCTCCGCATGGCAATGATAGTCCGTATTTGTCGACTACGACTAGGTCTGTCATTTTAAGATATGAACAGGGTCTGCCCAAGGGCAATTCAAATGAAGCAACATTTTTAGGTCCCAAAATTTTGTGGCCCTGTTTAACAAGAAAAGTATGAAGTTTAATATGGAAATAAATATATAATTTGATGATCTATACCAATAATCCTGTTGTATTGTGGTGGTAAGGATACCAACAGTCTCCTTTATGAATCATGGTTCGAATCCATAATTCCATATATTATGAGTATGTTTGGTAAGGAGCTTTTATGAGCTTCAATCTTTTAAGAAAAAACTCTTACTCAATAAAAAGTCTTGTTTGATTGAAAGAGCTGGAAGCTTTTAGGTTAAGAGAAAAAGCTCTATATTGAAAAGCTACTAGTACTAACGTTTAAGAAAAAACTTCTACTAGCTACAAGCTTTTAGCTTTTAATGAGTAAATGACACAAATACTCATTCTATCATAAAAAAAAAAAGACATGCATACAAGCTTTTAGTTAATGCTCGTTTTGGTTATTTTATACATTTTATTAAAAGCTCCATCTACTCTGCCAAACACCAAAATATATTTAAAAAGCTACAGCTACCAGCCACCAACCAATAGTACTTTTGCCAAACATACCCTATAAATAAAAGATTGGCATATGTAACGATAACTTCGGTTTGGAACCAACGGGTACGAGAAATGACAAATGGGACCGCAACCAATATACATTAAATGGAATATAAGTGAATATGAGTTCCTAGCAAAGTTGTCGACCTCCTTTTTGCCTGCCTATTCCATTTTAGCCAGCTTGTTGTTAATGTCGTGGACTCCACAATGCATTCTCACAAGCAGTGGCGGAGCTTGAATTTTTCTTTCGAGGGGGCCGAAAGTCACAAAACCCTTAAAACGGTGGGGGAACTCAATACATATAAAATTTTCAAACGAAAACTCGTTAATTTACACTAGTGCGCAACCCCGATTAATTATATTACTTTTCGTATTTATGATATTTTATTAGTGTCTAGTAGCCCAATAGCGAGGCCCAGCTACACTTATGGGTTAGGGTTTTGTGGAGGTAACCCCAAAGGAGGGGGGGGGGGGGGGGGGGGGGAGGGGGTAAAAGTCACTGACTCACTGTCATGGTAATCATCAAATCTATGGATATGGGGCATGATTTTTTTAGTCTGTGGATAGGGAGCAACTCCTGGCATTCACCTCCACCCACACTCTTCTAAGACCATCCGGAGTGGAGGGGCGTGATTCGCCATGTGGCACTTGTGGGACTTAGGTGGGGGGGGGGGGGGGAATGAAAATTGTGGGGAGTGGAGGGGGGAGGAATATTATTATTATTATTGTGTGTGTAAAGTTAAAAAAAAAATTCAGCCAATCAAAATTCACAACAAGAAGCCCCACGCCAATCCTCTTCTTCACGCCAACCCCTTCCTGCCCCTCCCCTCCCCCCCCCCCCCCCCCTGGCGGCAGTGTTCCCGCCCCTTCAAGCCCTTTTCCACGCCACCACTCCTGATGGTCTAAATGTGCAGATACAAACGAAAGAAAGAAGAAGTAAAAGTAGGCGATAAAGTAGCCGGAAGACATGGAAATAAGGGTATAATTTCAAAAAATTTACCTGCCATTTCTAGTCAATGACAATTCTAACCCTCGTGGTCAAATCCACGTGCTTCTTCACCTACAATCGTATACGAAAACTTCTAAAGTTAATAAATGAGGATAACTAAAGACGAAGCATACTAAAATCATATATCATAACTATGGTGAAGATAACCATGAATTAACTAAATGACAAATCTCTCATGGCGGAGCGGAGGAAACCCATTCCAGAAGACATACAACGGCGGATCACAAGGCTTTTCGTCTCCAATCTTCCTGACCGTTGCAGTGGAAATGACTTGGCCGGAGTTCTTCGTGAATTCGGGGTCATTTACGATATTTACATAGCTAAGAAAAGAGACAAGGGAGGAAATCGTTTCGGGTTTGTTTCGTTTTTAGATGTAAAGGACAAAGGAGAGATGTTAAGGATGATGTCTAATATTCGGATGGGAGCTTTTAAGTTAACAATCAACGTGGCTCGTTTTGTGCTAGAAGACGGGGAAATAAGAGATCGGATTCCGGAAAGAACAAGGTCGGAGAACAGACCGAAAACACCTGATAATGCAGGGCAACAGGGGAGTTTCGTCAGGAAAGGTTCTATATCTTTCAAGGATGCTTTTACAGGAGAAAGGAGTAATGCAACAACTAATGGTAAGACGCTGGTGATCGACGACAAGGCGGCTGTTTACGAGGATCTTTACGGTAGGTCTTTAGTGATCAGGGTGGGTTCTTTCGAGGTGCTAAGGAATATCAAGACGGTATTGAAAGAGATGGGTTTGGCGAGTGGCGTAATGCGGTACTTGGGAGGAATGCAGTTCTTAGTTTCGTTCAACACCAACGAGCAGGCGATCATGGCTAGAGATGAGATTGCTGGTAGGAATGATGTTTTCGAAGCAGTCTCGATATGGGAAGGTCAGGAGTTAACATTCGAACGTCTCGCATGGGTCAAAGTACAGGGATTGCCGATGAACATATTATCGAATGAGACTCTCAACAAGGTAGCGAAGATGTTTGGAAAGGTAGTTCACCAAGCTCAACATGAGTATGATGATGCGGATGTCTCATACTACTACGTCGGGGTGGTGGTCAAACATGGTAACCGAATCCAAGATGAAATTGTTGTCTTATGGAGAGATAAATGTTTTACGGTGTGGGTTACAGAGGTTTCCGGGGACTGGACCCATGGCTTCTCGTATGCTGATGAAAAGAGATTGAAGCAGCCTCAGTCGAAGGAGGGAGTGGAAAATAAATCGGAAAATATGGATGTTTCGCCGGAGAAGTCTAATACTTCGCCGGAGACAGAAATAGGTAACGGCTTGGTGACGCCAGGACCGGTCGGCATGGATGAGGACCGAGATGAAGGGGAAATCGAAAACGACGATGTTCAACGGTCACTGGCAATCACAACGGCATCCGAACCGGCGCGGATTAGGCGGAATGCGCATGGACATCGTGAATCTCAACAGTCGACATCTGTGCATGGGAATAAGAATTCTTCTAAAGCTGGCGACACACTCGAGGAGTATGAAATTAATAATCATTATGACTTAGTGGGGCAATTTTCTAGCTCAGATAATATGGAGGGTGGGCTATATGGGGTTAACTTAGTGAATAATGAATTGGACCCAGTACCCCAAACAGCTCATGCATGTTCCAAGGTAATCAATGTGGGAAATACAACTTCAAATGTGCACGAGAAAAATGGTGCAATTTTTTATTTTGGCTCAAGAGGGGGAATGGAGCAAAAGGTGGAGAAAAATGGTGAACATCGTTATTTTGGTTCAAATGGGGGAGTGGAGCAAAAGATTGAGTCTATTCCTAGAAAGTGGTCTAGACGTAGGAGAAGCCCAACTCTACAAGACCAAGCATCTGTGAGGAATGATGAGGAGAACAATCATATGAACGGGGGAGATAACTCAAAACGATGAAAAGCGTATATCCAATTGGTGGTATTCTTGGAGAAATGCATCCCAGGGTTTTAATATGGTACAAACATATGGCGAATAAACGCATTATGTGTTGGGTGTGAAGTCCTTGGGCTAGTTATTGCTATTGGGCTTGTTTTATTGGATGTTTAGAAAGCCCATTAAGGTTTTCTTGTTCACCAAGCCTAAACCCTAGATTAGTCCCTATATATATCATGTCTATGTAATTGTAATAGTTGTCAGAGCTTAATAATAAATCCCTAGTTGCAGCCCGTGGACGTAGGTTCCCCACTGAAACCGAACCACGTAAAATTCTCGTGTTCGTGTGTGTCGTGCTTTATATTTTCTCGTTTGTTATTGCGTGTTCGTTGTGAATCGATTATTCCGCTGCGCCACTTAATCCTAACAAGTGGTATCAGAGCCAGGGCTTGTTGGATTCACGAAACGTTTCGTAAAATTTCTGGTTCGTAGGTTGTTCGTAGATCTGAAAGCATTTTTTTTTTGTAGTTCTTGTTACGTTGCAAGTCTGAACAAAAAATAAAGTGGGCTTTGTGTGGCACGTTTATCAAGAGGGATAGACACAAGAATTAATTCAAATGTTCTTGTCGTGATCTACTTCAAAAGAAAAGGTTTTGTTTTGGACGATCGAAAAGGAGCCAAGATTTTACTTTTTTTGTCACCTTGCAAAATTAAAAGGTTTGACTTTGAAGCCATCTTGATTATCTACGATTAGGGTTCTAGTTTTTTAAACTTCTTGGAGTAGTAGTTTTTTGTGCCACTGGAATTCTACAATAACTGTTTGCCGCTGGAATTCTACCGAACTGGTTTTTTAACTACCGTTGAACATCGTTGGGAACCGTCGTTTACAACCGTTTTATTTGCCGTATTCAGGAGAGTCAGGTTCACTCGAACCTCGTTCTTGTTTTCTGATTAGGTTTGTTTGGGTTGTTGTTCGGTTTTTTGGGTGTTCAAGTTTCGGGTTTTATTTGGGTCGTTCGGGTTGGTTTGGTTGTCAGTTTTTGACCGGTTATTATCAACTTGGAACCGAGTTACTTTGATCTTATTTTTCGTTTGTCATTATAGCTGAAGACGGAAAATTGATGATTGAAAAGTTTGACGGTTCGGATTTTAGTTGGTGGAAAATGCAGATAGATGCATTGTTGGGTCAAAAAGATTTGGATATGGTACTGGAAGAAAAACCGGAGAAAATGGATGAAGCTGAAGAAGCTCTGTGGAATGCCAAGGACAAGAAAGCTAGAGGTGTTATTACATTGTCGTTGACGAGGAGCGTTGCATTTAACATCATGTCTGAAACCACGGCTCGTGGTATGATGTTGGCTCTGTCGAACATGTATGAAAAACCGTCTGCAGCTAATAAAGTTTTCTTGATGAGAGAGTTGTTCACGATGAGAATGAAAGAGGGAAGCTCAGTGACCGAGCACATAAACAATTTGAATTCTCTTCTGTCCAGATTATCATCTGTGGGAATGAGATTCGATGATGAGACCAAAGCTGTGATTTTGCTATCTTCACTGCCTGATAGTTGGTCCGGGACGGTGACAGCTGTCACTAACTCAGTTGGGCCTGAAGGGTTAACATTTGAAAAGATCCGGGATTTGGTATTGGGTAAGGATGTTCGCCGTAGGAATACTAAAGGGTCGTCTTCTGAGATGTTACATGTTAGCAGGGGAAGGGGAAATAGTAGAAACAGTGGGAGCAGCAAGGGTCGGGGCAAGAGCTCGTCTAGGGCTCGTCCGAGTGTGCGTTGTTGGGACTGCAACGAAAAGGGGCATTATAGGATTGAATGTCCGAACAAGAATTCTATTGGAGGATCGAAGAATTCTGGTGGATTGAACACTGCTGCGGTAAGCGATTCTGAGGATGACGCTTTGATACTATGTGTTGAAAGCAGTGTGGAATCCTTGGTCATGGATTCCGGTGCATCATTCCATGCTACCCATAGCAATGATGGCATGCGGAATGTTAAAAAAGGTGATTTTGGCAAGTTTAGGCTAGGAAACGGTGAATTTCTTGATGTGACTGGCATGGGAGATTTGGACCTGGTTACTACTTGGGGCACTACTTGGACTTTGTATGACGTCAGGATTATTCCGAGGCTTGAAACGAAGTTAATCTCCGTTGGGCAGTTGGACGAACAAGGTTTTGACGTTAAGTTTGGTGGTGGAAAGTGGAAGGTCGTTAAAGGTAATCTCGTGGTTGCTAGCGGTTTCAAGAAGGGGTCGTTGTATATGGTGCCTGTTCCGTCTGGGGAAGTGACCGCCCCTGTTAAGACGAACGCCAAAGTCGGGCTTGCTGATTCGACAGTTAAACGAGTCCAGTTTGCAGAAAAGGACTCTGGGACTTCAGGTAATCAGCTTGAGCGTATTCGGAGGTCTAAACATGTACGGGATTTTTGTAGCAGTGGGAGCACGAGGAGTGTTCCGACACCGTCCGGAAATCGACGTTGGGTTCAGAAGACCAGGTTTCCGAATGAAATCTCTCCTGAGAAGTTTCTGCTAGTGGGGAGTGTTCCTCTGAGAATCCCTGTATCTGATGGTTTGCGTCTATGGGAATCAGTTGGGATTGATGATGTAAAGACGGGGTCTTTTGAGACCAGGTTGAAGCCATCTGGGGCTTCAACGGGCCTTTCAGTTTACTGATGATGATTGGCCGGCTGTAACTAGGTTGATTGGGGATACATGGTTTGAAGTTTGGTTTGTTCATGGGAGCTGGACCTGGAAGACTTTTGTTCCTGTGTGTGTTTGAACTTTACGGATTACTGAAGACATGGATTGCTTTGTGCTTGTTGGCGGACTTGGTGTTTATCGCAAGGCCTTCAAGTGGGAGATTGTTGGGTGTGAAGTCCTTGGGCTAGTTATTGCTATTGGGCTTGTTTTATTGGATGTTTAGAAAGTCCATTAAGGTTTTCTTGTTCACCAAGCCTAAACCCTAGATTAGTCCCTATATATATCCTGTCTATGTAATTGTAATAGTTGTCAGAGCTTAATAATAAATCCCTAGTTGCAGCCCGTGGACGTAGGTTCCCCACTGGAACCGAACCACGTAAAATTCTCGTGTTCGTGTGTCGTGCTTTATATTTTCTCGGTTGTTATTGCGTGTTCGTTGTGAATCGATTATTCCGCTGCGCCACTTAATCCTAACATTATGGAGTGGCAGATATGCGCGATTTTTGATGACATGGGATAGGAATTTTTTGTTATAACGGTAGCTACCACAGGGGATTTTGCGGGCTCTTTACATTGTGTTAGTGTCTTACTTGTACAATGTAATGTATATTTTGGGTATGGAATGAAAGTAATTTTCCGTTCAAAAAAAAAAAACTATGGTGAAGATATCATAACAAGCTCTGACTTATATATTTAATAATACTCCACCACGGTCGAAGTTTGAGGAAATCGGACCCTAAGATATTAGATAAATTATAGCGAGACGAAAAACAATATATATGTTGGTATATGAAGAATATACAATCTCAAGAAATATATATTGAAGTATACATAAACAGATAGAGCACTTTTTGGCGACAAACAGTTATGACAGATCTAAGGCCATAGTGGTTGCGGCAAGAGGCACGAAAGTGGGGTTATGTTAACCAGAGCTACGATTGTGGCGACACGACGTCAGGTTATAGAGACGAGTAAATGACGCCTAATGAATGCATTTATACAATGTGTCCCCGGGGCAAAACAAGAAGGAAAATAAGAAAAAGAAAGTCATCACACCAAGATGGACGATAGGGACTTTTGATATCATATAAAAAAACTACATATAGAAATGCATGAGCTTATTACAAAGAAAAATTAATCAAATCATATATCCTAATTCTAGTAAATGAGTTACAACAAACCATGACTAATGTATATAGTCAAATAAGTCTACTACCAATTGATACTAAAAATTGTTGTCCTTGAATCTTGAATTTTGATTTAGTTAAGGAAATATGGTTGTAGATCCTAGGAAGAACAAAAGAGGAAAGCAACACATCATGAAGCATGCATGGTTATGGTCCCCCTAAAGAAAGAGTACGTACCACCACCCGGCCTTCACATGACTTTATATTCGTTATTTTATTTAGAGAAAATTGCTCGAATAGTCCCTGTGGTTTGCTCAATTTTCACCTATAGTCCCCAAGTTTCAAAAATTACAGGTATAGTCCCGAAACAGTGAACTTTTTGCACTCGGATAGTCCCTGGAGCTAACTGAGGTTAAATAATCCAGTTAAGTGGGTGTAAAATTACTGAATTACCCTTACCCCAATAAAAATAAAATAAAAAATCAATTAATTAATAAAATATAAAGATGACCCACTTAACCCCCCTTAGCCAATTATTTTTCTCCACCTATTTTAGTGGGGCCCACCAACTTCATTTTCCCCACCCTATCACCATCACCACCACCAACCACCACCACCACCCACCACCACCACCCCCTTCATTTTAAAACACGATCAAACTGATGAGAGAGAGAGAGCAGAAGAGAGAGAGTCAGAGAGCAAGAGAGAGAGAGAGCAGAAGAGAGAGAGCAAGGAGAAAGAGCATCTCCTACCTTACAGATCGAGAGAGAGAGGGAGAGTCAAAGAGCAAGAGAGAGAGAGAGCACAACGTTTTAGGCCCTAACGGTCCTGTTCTCCATTGCGGCGTCTTCTCCGACGCACAGTGTGTGCATCGACGGACTGTTTTCAGTCTCCGATGATTTATCGAAAGGTGAGTATGTTTCTAGCTTCATTGTTGTTTTGCTGTAGATCGTAGGTGTATGTGTAGGTGATGGTGTAGATGATGTCCAGGTAGTGTTGTGTGTAGGTGCTGATCTGGTTCTTGATCTGCAATGAAATGATGTGTTGTTATCTGGACGGTAGTTGATAGTTCAGGTTTAGGGTTCGGGTGTTGGTGACAGTAGGTGGTGGTACCCTAGGGTTCTGATTTGGGGGTTTCTAGTGATGATGGAGGTGGTCGAAGATGGTGACGAAGGCGGCGGCTTGATGGTGGTGGTGGTGGTGGTGTTGGTGGTGGTGGTGGTGAAGAAGATGAAGTGGGGAAGATGAAGTGTGGGACCCACTAGTGTTATATTATTTTTATTAAAGTAAGGGTAGTTTAGTAATTTCACACCCACTTAACTGGATTATTTAACGTCAGTTAGCTTCAGGGACTATCCGAGTGCAAAAAGTTCACTGTTTCGGGACTAAGCCTGTAATTTTTGAAACTTGGGGACTATAGGTGAAAATTGAGCAAACCACAGGGACTATTCGAGCAATTTTCTCTTTTATTTATTTAAACTAATTATGATTTACAATCAACACGTGATGAGGAGGTCGCTATTACCTTTGACATGCATCCAAAGTTAATTATTTATCTGTAAAAAATAAAAACATCCTGTAAAATCGGTCTTCACAGCCCACATTTGTTTCAAATGAGCCAAGTCTGGTTGGTAATTCTAACTAAAACCAAAGTATGAAACAGACAGTTTTGTGTTGTGGTCACATCTCTTACCTATGTTTTTTAGGTCTGTTTTCAAAACATGAAAAGTTTCAAGTCTAATATTATTGTTTTTTAAGTAAAACTGACTGAAGACAGTATCAACATTCAAAAGTTAAAAGTGGTTAGATAATCCGAACATGTTGAGGCAGGTGATATATGAACAGCAGTGAATCGAGCACCATCTATGTACACATGACAACCTATGTCTCATGTTACATGTTTCTGCATTCTCATAGCATCAATACGTGAAGAAAGTTCAGCACATTTCCTTTTGGTTTCTGCAACTCGTTTCTCCATATCCTCCACCTGATTCGTGAATCCATGAATGCGTCAATTTGGAGTTTTATATCTCAAAAAAGGTAAATAATGCGAATCCTCTAGTGTTGGTGTTACCGTTTAAAGAAAGGAATGCTAAGCATTGCATAAGTTAGACTTACCATAGTTTTCAATTCGGTCTCCCTTTGCATAGACTGCTCACACCTGCAAAACACATAACTGTAAGGGTATATGGGTAGACCACATATGATTGGTTATTGAAAATCGGTATAGCTGACAAATGCCAACTGTTTCGGTTTTAAAGTAATTAACTTGCGTTCAAATCAAGAGCAAATGCAAGGTGCAGAACAGTTACTTTACCTAATGAACAGTTGGATGTTCTCTTCACGTATTTCGTCAATATCCCTTGAGCTATCTCCATGTGCCATTTCTTGATCAAAACCCTGCCATTAATGTCATGTGAGTAAAAACAGGTTTTATCGAGTAAAATGCAGGCAAGACTCAGTTTGAAATCCAGGAGGCGGCCAAACCGGTGGTGTGGCATTGTTGTAAACGGCTCTGCCATAGCTCCCCATCTGTGAACCACTCAAATTGAGCCTTCGGTTAGCCGGATGACCCGTGATCGGGCTATTTTGATCAAACGCTTCACCTTGGTTTTGAATCGGTGTAGCGGCAGTCTTCTGCGCTTTGTGCAAGGAACTTGGATCTGGCTGGTGCCCAACTAAGTGACAGTACTGTTTCCTGTGTTTTTTTACACATATATTATTAAAACCTCAAAAGCATATATTACTAAAACGTAATATTTTTCTATGAAAAAAACAACAAACCAGTAATCAATTTGCATCTGTTTTAGTCTCGTTTCCAGCCTTGAAAACACAAACGATCTTTCAAAATCTTGTTTGTCGTGTGCGGGTTCTATGAAATTTGCTTCAACAACTCCAACAACGCCATAACCTCTAGAGTTTCCTTCGCTGGTTACTTTCCAGAATGGCTGAAACAAGTTGGCATATTGACTAGCAATCCTTAAAACATCCTAATATAAATCATAAGTCTCGGTTTTAGAAATGCATACACGAATTAGACGGTTTTTATGATACACATTGAATCCATTAACTCCAATAGCCGGTGCTTCTTTGATAAACCCAAGCGTTGTCTCCATAACAGCCTACACCAAAACATATAGCTTCTACCAAATCCTGTAACAGGGAGCCTAAAAACATATCATAAAATGCAGCGTTACCTCCTTCATAGAAGCAACATGTGGTCTGTAGATGTTTATTTGTGGGTTCCTCAAATCATCTGCTATATTATACTGCTCTACGGGTTTCCCCCTCAAGATGATTTTGAAGTTTTTGAACTTTCTGAGGTACAACATAGAAGCATACGCCTAACAAGAAGCGTTATATATCATGAGGATGCCAAATTAATAATAAAAAAACAAAGACGGTATACATAGTGTTCAACAGTTTAAGTCTTTAAAAGATAATCACCCTTAACGAATGGAGAAGGCGGTAGGAAATGTGTGCTTGTGTCTCGGCTACTTTCTTTCTCAATTTAGACAAATGAGCAGTTTCATCTCTCAATTTTATATCCTATATCATTATTAGACAAAATAAAATAAATTAGTACTGGTATAGTTATATTATTATCATTTTAATTATTATCATTTTAAAAGGTGTCTCAAACAGTGCAAAAGATAACCTCATCGTCTTCGTCAAAGTTCAATTCATAGATGCCTTCGTCATTGAGCCATAAGTTGTATATGATTATCTTTGTCCCATGTGAACCAATATCTTCAAACTGAAAAAATAAAGACATAAGTGTTGCATAGAAACCTTATATAGTATAGGACCATAGGTCATCAAATAAATTCGGTATAGAACGTAAAACAAACCTGTTGGATAAGGTCATCTTTTGAAGTGAACGGTGACCATTCAAGAATTGTCTTTAAGTTAGAAGACCAGTCCTCCTGAGTGCCATATATTATAGGATCTGGCCAATTCTTTGAGATATCAAAATCAATCTGCAATGAGAATTCCACATAAGAATATAAAAAGATATACATCGATTTATAACAAAAAAATACAAAAATTAACTACATATTTACCATCGGGACAATAACGTCATCCTGTCCAGTTCTGCGTAGAAACGTGTAGGATAAAAGACCAACACTTTGGGTTGCTCGTCTACAAGATAATAATAACAAATAACAATAAGGACACAATCATCATCTACAAAAACTTACTTAAAAAATCAAAAGCATTAAAACAGCACCCATTCCGAGATGAACGGGTGAAAACAATCACATCAGCTCCTAACCGCATAGTGCTTGTTTTGAACCCATTACCATCTGAGAAAAAAAAGAAAAAAAAAATCTTCCAAATGTCAATATGCATTGCCCAATTCAAAGTAAAAAAAAAAAAAGATTATACAGAAAACGGAGTATTTACACTGCCCAATTGTGTTGTTTGACTTCTTTGTTGAGTATCCCAAGCTCATGCATTTACGAATGCCATCCGGATCCATTCCACCTCCATCATCTGTGACGATATTTCAGGATATTGAATCAACCTTTATAAACATAAATACATAATATCTGTCTGCAAGTATAAAACTGTAAATACATCAAGATTATTACCAATAAAAAGTAAAGCAGGAGAATTATCCCTTTTGCTGTAAATTCTGTCAACTTTCACAAAGGTTGCCCCATTATTGATCTGTCACACAAGGTTGACAACAATAATTTCATACACACTGAATATCTCACACAGAAAATATTTCACCCTTACAGTTATGCACGTAAACTTGCAATCCAGCTATATTAACTATAAGTGCAGGGAAGTGCAATGCAATACACTGATATTCCAAAACTAGGTAGAGATTTTTATTACTTAAAAAGCTAACCTTGGGCCATATAACATGGTAAATTACTAGAAAATATATATTTCTTACTTCTACTAATGAAATTCTTGTGATGACTAAGACTAACGGTTACCTCGTCAACAGCATTATCCAAAAGCTCGGCAATTGCTGCAAAAGATACATTGTGAGCATTAACTCTCAACAATAACATCAATAACATTAAATTTTTATATAATAACTTGGGCTTTGAGTGATTAGAAGGATAAATTGGGTTATCCATCTTTGCCAGCCAAAGTACAAGAAAAGCGAGAGTATGGGTGTGGCTATGGCCTTTAAATCATCATAATCGGCCTTGGGACTTAATGGATTTTATATCATTTGAGCCATACGTGATATGGCGTTGTTAATTACCCAAGCTAATCAGACTTTAACCTCTAATGTGATAACTCTACAAACCTTTAATGTCAATTATCAAACCATTTGGTGGTATAAGACATTATAGAAGGAAATGAAAGATGGCTTAAATTAAATGGAAAAATTCTATTAGTTTCAGTTTGCTACCTGCTTATAAACCAAAATTTTAAAGTTCTCGTTACATCACTCCAACGTATTACATCTACACTTCTCCATTTACTAGTTAAAGATTCATGTTGCAATGTCCATAAAACCGGGAATACATTATAACATGCACCTTGATAAAAGAAAATACATGTATTTATAGGTAAACTATTGATGTTTTCATTTTCTTCAATGCCAAAAAGAAGAGGGAAAGAGAAAGCAAAGATCAACAAACAAATGTCACACCTCCAAAAGCCCATTTGTGAGAAGTTGCATTGGAATGAAGAAACTTCGGATGTACACGAGCATGCTCCAATTCACCTGCAACAAACCAAAACCCCCATTAAGTGACATACAAGTCAATTATGCATGTATGTTACAATAACTACCACCTTCATAGATATAGTCTCAATAACAATATATATAGGGGTAGGTTAAGGTACAAAGGACTCTTAACATACAAAGTGTAAAAAGGAATTACGCATGAAGGAAACATCAACTGAAAATTACGCATGCAGGAAAATCATAATCACGCATAAAAAATTACGCCTGGAGGAAAATCATAATTACGCTTAAGAAAATTTGGCCTGAAGGAAATAACAAATGAAAATTACACATGAAGGAAATCAAAATTACGCACGTTACAAAAATCATTTTCACACTTTGTACATTAAGAGCTCTTTGTACCACAAACTTATTTTATATAAAATTATTTCCTTTTGTGTTCTTTAGCCCACAAACGTTAAGTATTCGGTATTTAGGCATTTCAATAACATTAGGTTAAAAGTTACAGAACCTCTGTGTCAGATTAACACTTGGAGTTGTAAATTTCAAAACTTTAGCTACAACATTGCAAAAGAAACAAAAAAAGATTGTTGGGTTAGTGTAAATATCCAATTTTGATGAACCTCTGTGTCATATTAACACTTGTTATTTGTAAATTACAAAGCTTTAGTTACAACATTGCAAAAGAAACAAAAAAAAAAAAGATTCTTGTTTTAGTGTAAATTGCTAATTGATATTGATGAAACCCCAAAACATGGAGGCTGTGCCTGCATATATCTCAATTGTGTGTGTGTGTGTGTGTGATATTTGCAAGTTATGGAGGTTTATAAATTATACATGAAATTCTGTAAGAAATGTTAGGACCTTGGTTAGGAGCCCATTTTGTTGGAGCAATATTCAAGGATCCTGCTTTCCAGAAACTCCTGTTCTCCAGAGTAAGATGATCAGCGGTTGTGTTGTTATTCTGAACTTGTGGTTGATCTTGATCACCACCACCTTCATCATCACTATCAACAATATGTATAACATTTGCAGGCTTCTCTACAAATCTTGACATTGTAGTGAAATTGGGGTTTTTTTTTTTTTTTTTACTTTTTTTGGCAACAGGGTTTTGTTTTGTTTCTCACGGGTAAATTTGAGAGGTGAAAAAGGATCAACTAAAGTGGTGTGGGTTAGTTTAGAGGGTTAAAGATAGATGTGGTGGTGTGAAAATGGGTTGTGGAGCCTTCTATGTTAGCCCATCACGGTAGGGGTGTTCACGGTCCGGTTTTCGCGGTTTTTTGATCAAACCGTGAACCAAACCACTAGTAACGGTTTTTAATTTTTGTAAACCAAAACCAAACCGCAAAACTCTTAAACCGAACCAAATCAAACCATTAGTAACGGTTTGGTTCCGGTTTGGTTTCGCGGTTTAGGCTCGTTGAGCCTTTATACAAGTTGTCAAAAGTTTGCAAAAAAAAATGAAAAGGAAGAACCAACAAGCTGTGAAATTTTAGGATATCATATTAATTATTGATTATGTTTAGATCAAATTGTTTAAAAGTAACTTTTTTTTTCATGAAACACAACAGTCTTAAATAACTTAGCTATCCACAACTAAAGCTCAAAATGAAATCCAAACAGATAAAACTTATAATACTGAATATAGAATGTGAAAATGTGCTAGCTAATTTTTCTTTAAGATTCATTTACTTAGAAGTTAAACGTTTAATTTTAGTTATGACAATATATAATATGAAATATAAAAATATTAATAAAATAAAAATATACGGTCCGGTCCGGTTTTATACGGTTGGTTTTCATTATGAACCGTAAACCAAACCGTTTGATACGGTTTAAAAATACTGAAACCGACCGACCGAAAGTTAAGTAAAAAAACCAACCGTGAAACCAAACCGATGACCGGTTTGGGCGGTTTCACGGTTTGAAACCGAACCGTGAACACCCCTACATCACGGTGTGGCAAGCGTAGATCAGGGCGCGGGGCACATTTGGTGGAAGTTCACTGGCATGTTTCATGGGGCAACACTTGCGATGAACATAACAGTCATTCATTGGGCCAACTAATTTAAAAGTTTTGACCATTTCAAAACAGTAGCGGAAACCGTATATTTTTTTATTAAATTCTATTTATTACCACATTAAATTCAATTTTACCTATAAAACCCCCCTTTACCCCACCGTTTACAAAATCATTCACAAAACCGCCTGCTTCAACATCCCCAATTACCCCACCGTTTTCAAAGATGACACGTTGGACCAAAGAAGAAGTGATCGCCCTTTGCACGGCGTGGGTTGAAATAAAGAACCACCCTCCACGTTGAGGGTTCTGTTAAGTATAATCTATTTCATATCAAAACACTAATGGGTTTGGTAGTGTAGTGGTATGAGATGCATTTTCTCAATAGGAGGTCTTGGCTTCGAGATCAGACGGTTGCGGTTAATTTTTTTTTTATTTCAACAACCTTATTTGATGTTCTTAATCAGTTTTGCGCATACAGTAACCAAGTAAAGAAAAAATTCAAAATTAAGCAGAAATCACCGCGGCGCGCCACAAGCGCGCGGTAGAAATCCTAGTATGATATTAATTAATTTATTTATTTTAAGATTCAGTATCATTCACACCACCTATAACACGGCCCTCGAAGAGAACCGAATGAGAAAAAAATAGCAAAATGCCATTTCAAATATATAATTCCTGGCCATATTTTCACCTTAAAATACAACTTTTGTAATCATAATAATGTATCAGTAGTATTTAATCTGTTGAATCAATACCAAGTGTGTATTGGCAGTATTTTGTAATAATAAACTTTAAAATTTTTTTTTTTTTGAACGTTAACTTTCACTAAAAAACGGCAAGCTCCAAAAAACTAGAGCCGCCAAAACTATTCACACATATACAACGGGTAACCATTCCAATCTTTCCAAACTATACTTTTGTATTTCGATCTATTTTTCAACCATAAGAAGGCCTTTGACTTCACCTCTGCCACAACCTCCATAACCTTGAAAACTTTGTTATTAAACACCATCTCATTCCTCGCCCTCCAAATCGCCCAAGTAGTGATCATCACCACTCCTCGAATTATCTTTTTCCTCCATTTACCGGCATGAACATTTTTATAGAGCATAGTTAAATCCTCATAATCATACGCATAAAACGGATCCAAACGACACCATCTACAAATTATGCTCCATACCCCGTACGACACTCCACACCCAAGCAAAACATGGTTAACATCTTCACCCATGCTCCCGCACAAAGGACAAGACGTGTCTGGAATATTAACTCTTCGCTGCACCAGGGCCAACCGAGTCGGAATTCTACCTTTAGCCGCTTTCCAAGCTAATAGATTAACTCTTAAAGGTACCCACCCTTCCCATTTAAAGTTAACCTCCTGCTGGACATTTGCCTCCTCCTGTAACATTTTCTTCATCCCTTTAACAGAATAAATACGATCCGAACCACCTGTCCAAACCCATTTATCCTCCCCATCAGCGATGTGAACCCCAGCAAACATTCGCTCCATATCTTGGGCCTCCGAAATCTCCTCCACCGTGCTCGGGTATCTGCTCCACTGACCAGCCCACATCAGACCACTCTCAACTTGCCTGACCTGATCGCTAACTTTGCTTCTTTTACGCCTGTCTAACTTATACAAAGTAGGCCACCTGTCCTTTAATACCGAGTCTCCAAGCCATATGTCATACCAAAACCGAAGTGTCTCACCATTCCCTAGAACACCCCTGATATGATGCAAAACCGGAGTATTATTAATCTTTTTAGACGAAACACAATTCACTATAGCCTTCCAACACCCCGGAATAGACGTTTTCATCGGCAAAAAACTCCAATATCCTCTGCCACCACGAACGCCTTCTATAACCTTTCTCCATGTCGAGTCACCTTCAACATTAAACCTCCAAGCCCATTTTGTAAGAAGGGCCATATTAACTTCCATTAATCGAGTAATCCCCAAACCGCCTTGTTTCTTAGAAGAAGTAACGACTTCCCAAGAAACCCAATGAATTTTTTTGATGTCCTCCGAACCAGACCATAAAAATCTTCTCATCATCCTTTCCATCTCTTCTAACACATAAACTGGAGCCCTGTATAAAGACAAATAATAAATAGGCAGGTTAGATAAAACTGATTTGATGAGTGTGAGTCTTCCACCCATCGACAAGGTCTTCGCCTTCCAGGAAGCCAACCTGTTTTTAATCGTCTCCACAACCGGTGTCCAATTATTCACCCGCTTCATATTAGCCCCAACCCGTATCCCAAGGTACTCAAACGGCATTGAGCCAAAAGTTATGAATCCATGATACCGACTAATTTTTTTTTTTTAACGGCAAATTACATCTCCTATACTATTACACCAATAATTATAAACCAAAGAACACTCTTGCCAAGGATTGAACCTTGGACCTCCCCTCTAAGAGGCATATGCCTCTACCAAATGAGCTAGCCCCACATTTAACAGAATGATACCGGCTATTTAACAGAATCCATGATACTATTAACTTAATCTGTGTTAAAATTATAAAAAAAAAAAAAAAAAAAAAAAAAATCATGGTAACTGTCACCAGCCATGAATCCATGATACCGACTATTTAACAGAAAAAGAGGAAGGAAACGAAAACGTGAGCTCTGCTCTGCACATCGGAGACATTGTAGTAGTAGATCTGCAACCAAGGTACCCTCCTTCTCCCTTTCCCTTTATTATTAGTATATAATTCACACTCCTTTTTTTTATTTTTAAACATTCTTCATGTTTCCTATTGCTAGATCTTGTTCCATTAAAACCACAATCTACTCATATTAGGTCTGGATCTGTTTTTACGGTTTTTGTTTCACTCTTAGATCAGATCACCATTTTAATTTGGACTTCTGAATGACTGCTTTCTATTATTAATTTTTATAATTATTATTATTATCATTCTGTATATGTTAAATGTTGCTGACATCATTGATCTCAGACGCTTCAATCGAAAAGATGATAGCTTTATGTGTTTTTAATCAAGCAAACTGTAAACGTATGGTGGATTTTTATAAAATAAATCTGGATATAACATTATCTGTGTGAAGATGCACAATTTCATTTTTGTGTGGACCAAAATGTTTCGTGTTAAGGGCAGAGTTTCGATCCGTTACTTAGATAGTTGATAAGCAAAATAAAAAAAGATCCATTAAAAAGTATGGAGATAGCAATCAAAAACTATGCAATACTGAATTGGAAAAAACTAACATGTAGATTTGTTATGTGTTTCCGTTTTCGGTTAGTGCTTAGTTGTATCATTGCTCTGACTCAAAAGTTATGTTTTTAGATGGTAACAGAAGACATATGATATCAAATGATATGGGACCGTAACCGTTAGACATCAAGCTTTGATTAACAAAGATTGAAATAACCGATCTTCACACACAATGGAGAGCCGATTTTGGCATTTATAGTATGAAAATCTTAACACAAAGAAATTAAAAATACTATTAGTTATATTTTGTGAGACTGCAGTTTCAAACATTTTGGCTTAATTCAAAACGTGGACGCTTGTTATATAGTTATCATGATTGAGCATTTGAGCTCTAAAGATGATTAATGACTGCAGATCCAGCCATGGATTTGGACACAGAACCTAAAGCTATGATGATTGAGCATGATCATATTCCAAATAGCTTGCAGATTGATCCAACAAGAGCTCGTTTTCCATGCTGCATTGTGTGGACTCCCCTCCCGGTTATTTCATGGCTACTCCCTTTCGTTGGTCATGTCGGGGTAGGCCGTGAGGATGGAGTGATTGTGGATTTTGCTGGTCCTAACTTTGTGTCTGTAGATAACTTTGCATTTGGGCCCGTGGCTCGTTATCTCCAAATAACCAAAGAAAAGGTATAGTAGTATAGTACACTGCACCTTGTGCTAATATTATTATTATAATTATTATTATTATTATTATTATTATTATTATTCCCTCCCTCGACTTACTGTTAATAAATATATTTGATAATATTATTTAAAAACAGTGTTTCACCCCTCAGCATCCTTCGGGTGCGTACAGAACCGAAGAAGAATACAGGTTAGTGGAATCAGGAAGAAGCCATTACAGTTGGGATGATGCCTTGAAAAAGACCACACAAGAATACCAAAAGCAAACTTATAGCGTATTAACCTGCAACTGTCACTCATTTCTGGCCAACCATCTTAACCGGTTGGAGTCACAAGCTAGTGGGTGGAACGTGGTGAATGTTGCAGCTTTGATCATGTTCAAAGGGAAGTGGGTTGACACGCCATCTATGGTTCGATCTTATTTGCCATTTATGGTTGTGCTGTTCATGGGCATTACCTTTGGAGGTGCTAACTTTCTAACCTTTTTGGCTTTTGTTGTGTTCCTTCTCTTTGGATGGTATCTTTGTGGTACTTATTATTTCAAAAACATCATACAGCTTTAGTAAGTAGCTTTGTCACCTGTCGATTGCATGCGGTTATGCATACAAGTGTGAGAGGTGATATGTGTATGGGTCTAGTTTGTATGTTGTAATATGTAGTAGTTGTCCTAAATGTTTATTTGATTGTTTCATTTTTTTAGGTTGACCATGTTTGTGTGAGAAAATTGGTCAACTGTGTCTTTTTCACTAGCATTCCAATATGTACTTTGTGCAATGTGGTGGTAAACTTGAAATTGAAGGCATGTAATATTACATATTTGGAATAATGTACATGTATTTTTTCTTTCATGTGTACATATTCTTTTAAGGTGACTGGTTGTAGTCTTGCAAAGTTGTACATTTCATGTATCTTTTGTACTTAAATATTACATGTGTATCTGCATGAGTACATGTCATATATCTTCAGTTGAATCTCTGTGAGGAAGGAAAATCCAGCCTCTGTAGATCAAGCTGGTATTCACTTCGATAAGTGAGTAACTCCGCCCCTGGCTTGGTGTAATATGCAAAACAGAACACACCGTAAGCCTCGCCAAAGGAAGAAGGGTTTCTTTGTGACCTCCCTCTAATGTGAGAATAATATCGATCGGATAAGAAGCTAAAGTATCGTAAAGTGAGTAAGAGTTGAGATTGCAGAGTGTGGTGTGAACTCGTTATAAAGGCATAACCTTTGATAGTGACATCTCTTCTTCTATTGGTGGGAATTGACATTCTTTGTCATGTTTTTACTATTCATGCCACGTAGGCATAACAAAATTAGGTGTGGGTTAGGTTTGGGCTATTATGACATAACAGGTATTAGCCTCTGTAGATCAAGCTAGTATTCACTTCAATAAGCGAGCTCCTCAACGGATTACCAATAGCTAACTCCGTCTCTGGCTTGGTATAATCTAACTCTGTCCCTGGCTTGGTATAATCTACAAAACAGAACACTGTAAGACTCGCCACAGAAAGAGAGCTCCTTGTAACAACCCTCCGGCGTTAAAATAATATTGATCGGATAAGAAGATAAAGCATAGTAAAATGAGAAAACCGTTTATGATAGTAACATCTCTTCTTCTATATGTGGGTATTGACATAACCTTTGTCATGTTTTCATTATTCATGCCATTTTGGCATAACAAAATTAGGTGTGGGTTGGGTTCGAGGTATTCTGACATAACGGACATTGAGGACCGAATTCAGGTTATACTTCTTCCATGTACTAAACTGCATTACACATATCATGTTCTAAATAAACATATATATATTTCTGCCTTTCAATGAACTTAAAAACCATGAAGTTATGTTTGTATACATGTACATTTTCCCTATTGTTGGAAAATACATATGTGTATGTCATATTAATGGGTTTTTTACATATTTTCTATTACTAAGATCACTTGTTACATATTTATCCAGGAGAGTCAAGCCAATTAATCATTTACTATCTTTTTAAAATTACCTTTGAAGAGTGGTCCGAGTGGATCGGTGCCTCTTCTAACGAGTTCCTTGACGTTGGTAGCATATAATCCAAGCTCAGGTTGACAAAGAACGACTCGTCACCCATCATCATCGACCCGAAGGTTTGTGGTTGCTAACACCACCCTTTCTTACTCATTGGTCATTTTGCCCATTTGCAAATCCAAAACGGTCACATTCTGCTTCATTTTTCTAAAACTGTCATCTTTGCCTAGACATGAGCCTGGCTTTGGTGATTCCAGACCTATACCCGGTTGTAAAGTCATATCTTGCGCCCACTCTTGTACTTATGTACCACATTACTTGTTAGATTTACAGGTTTCCGACTTAGTTGTAAAAGCGTATCTCATACGCGTTACTTACCAAATTACTCTCTAATCCTTAGGTTTACGAATTTAAGAATCCGTTTATTAACTTACACGGAAAAAATTTACCCGTAAAGATTCTAATTACCCAATATATCTCAAACTCAACTAATTACAGATTTTAACTATCAAATGTCTAAGTAAAATTCCAAGTTAACGCAGTAAAGATGCATCTAAGTTGACTTTACAAATAATTGGTGAAGACAATTGATGGTTGACATTAAAAATACTGCACACATTTAACATAAATGTTCAGTATAGGATCCATTCCTAAAATCTGAACCTATTTTTGAGGTTTCAGCTCTCCTCCAACCTTAAAACAATCATACATATAAAGCACACCAAATATTCAGGTAAACTGGTTCTGCTTTCCGGTCAAAAATACCGGATAACCAGTACTCCGATCGATCAATCACGAGGCTCCCAATTTAGAACCCCTGAGATCTTGACTAATATACACCCTACATTACCTTCTAATTTTAAATAAAACTAAATCACAAATTTGTTGATTAGTATCTCTTTCCTTTCTTGTTTACTTTGCGCTCAACCTCTTGCACTTGGAGCGCAAACTGCTTCAACTGTCAGCCGCTTCAGTTTGTTTGGACACGGGTCTTCCCCAAAGTTGCTGTTTGCTATGGTCACCACACACTTTTCTTTCCCGATGCACCTCTGCATGAGACAGTTTCCGAATTAGGTACAACTATATAACTACTTACGTCCCAAGCGGTACAGTTAATAATGAACAAAGTATAAGTGTACCTTTTGAATGACATCGTAAGATGTGGGAGCGTGACAAGTTCCTTGTTGGAATGTGCCACATGTTCCCAATGGGGTTCCAAAGCTAGCGAATTTAATAGCTGAAATGGTTAGACCTGGACCGCAGTGTAAATGGACCTTCGGTCTGTGGAGCTCTTGTGTTTTACCATAGCTTTCAATATGCCAGTCCTTAATGTTTGGATGATATTCAAACATATCCGCACATACGGTCGTTGTTGATCGTTTGACTAGTGAAATACGTGTCGGATCTCCACCGAGCTCTTCAAATAGCACCAACGAATTATCCGTTGGCTTTAACCACGATCGGGGCACGTGGTACCTACAAGATCACAAAGTTAAGTCGTTTACTCGGTGTGTGTTTCTGTGTATTGTCAGTTGTGTGTGAGATTGTTTTTACCATCGTTGGGTTGGTTGACCGCATCCAAGTTGACATTTCGGAGGGCGGTAAGAACCGGCATAATGGCATCCTTGGCAGTTACCCATGGCGTACGCGGTCCAGTACCTTCCTATGCTTTGACCGTTGATCCATACTTGACCTTTGCCCATACTGCTCATGTCTAGAGCCAATGGCTCGTCTCCCTCTGGTGCACTGAAAGTAGCCTGAACACCGTTTCAAAAAGGTTAGCGATGGTTAAATAGCAAGCTGTGAACCTGCGACAGTTTACGGTTTTGCAAAATACCCTATGCCATGTTAGTGGCTGTTGTTTCTGAGCGATAAGAGAACCTTGCATCCATTCGACCGGTGACATACGGTTCATAGAGATAACATCCATAGCCTCACCCTTTAAGCCAACTTGGTAGGTCCATTTAGCCCATGACAAATCTTGCTTCCCTTGGTCAAGACCATACAATGCCACTGGACCGGTAACACCGGTTTCCCATGTTTCGTAATGTCCTCCAATATTCTTCAAACAAAAAAAAATAGAATTCGAGTCAATATATTAAGTCGATATGACAGTAGAATTAACGTGTGAAAAACAGAAGAAACTAACCGGTAAGCCCATGGCAACACTAAGTAGTGATATCTTATTGTTCCCGGGACGGAGATTGACCTTCTCTTTGTAAGTAATTCTCCTGTTTTCACGTGTTCCAAAAGCCGAACCTAAACATATACACTCACGTTAGACATGTTATAAATGACCTTTTTGTGTCAGGTACGTAGTTTTTGAAAATTGACTTCACTAACATACCTGAAAGCTCTCCGTTAATAAACACATGAAGAGCATGACCAGTTGACTGGACCAATAGTTTAGGATGCTCTCCGCCTCTAAAAAACGACTCAGAAGAATCAACTTGGACACTGCAACCAACACATTCTTTTTGAGACTTGTGAATAGTTAATGAGTAAATTTATGGCATGTTATAAATTATAAAACTTACTTTGTTGTATACCAAAGATAATCACTATTATCTCTAGTGACATTAACCTGCTCCAGTAGACCAGAGACGGTGAAAGTCGAGCTGTCATCAGTGGTCATCAGATCTTCATTGTAAGTTTCCCATGTAAACAATTCGGTATTTGTGGGCAACATTTCCATTTGTGTCGATTGAACCCCGACCTGTATTGGTAAATTTTTACAAATCATAAACACACGGAAAACTAAAAAGTTGCGAAGAATATCAAATGATTCTTGAAAAGAAAGAAACTTTTCGTACTTTTGCGGTGTTGAAGACAACATTAGTGCAATCAGGAAGGATGCTGATGGACCATGGTGGTAAAGTATAGTGCATGTTGTTGAACATCACTTTTGCAGCATTATTTGGATTGTAATTAGCTAGAAAAGCTGCGCAGTGTCCGGATTCGGAAGAAAATACATGGGCCTGAAAAGCATAAAATAGTTGGTGAACTTGTATTTTGTTTTGGTTTTTTTTTTTTTTTTTTTTTTTTTTTGATAAAGATAACAACCTGTTGAAGGCTTCCCAACGAGGTGACTGTAGGATCTGCAGAAACTAAAGCGGGTTCGCATTGCTTGATAGCTTTGTGAAGCTCCTTCAAATGCCCGTATTTTGGTTGTCTGATCAAACCTATAAATTTCAAACAAAAATATTTTGTTAAAATTTCGAAATGATTGTTTTATGAATTTATGGTTTATAAAAATAGTAAACTACCCGACAAATCAATTTTGAAATTAAACTCACCGTATTCGTCAAGTGGAGCATCATAGTCATAACTGGTAGTAATGAAGGGGCCTCCAGCAGAGCGACCAAAATTCGTTCCTCCGTGGTACTGATTTATTAAAGAAAAAAATACATTTTAGTTAATAGAATATTATTAGATTTTGATTTTTTGGATGAAAAAAAAATACCAACCATATAGTAGTTTAAGAATGATCCACCCTTTTGTATGAATCGGGCAACACCAAATGCCAAATCTTGAACGGGCCTCTCATGGACCGGGCCGCCAAATTCCGTGAACCAGCCACTCCAAGCCTCGGTCCAAATGGTTGGTTTGTATGGCTTGTTCGGGGAGAAAGCATCACAATAGAAACCATTGCATGTGTTTATCTGCCAACAATGCCCCAAAAGTTAGTTAAACATTGGCATTAACCAAATTCCAATTTCAAAGTAGACTTGATTTATTACTAATTAAATATACTATTATTATTCCAAGTTTTTTTTTTTTTTAACTTCACATTATTAAAAGCAAGTGACAAAGAAACAAAGATTCTAATGAGTATTGACTATTGACCAAACATTATTAATTTTCTAATCTCATCAATTAATGAAATGAACTTTAAAGCTTAGGAATAACTTTATAAACTCATCATATTAAAACAAGAACAATTGGATGTGGTCACATTAAATAATGTTTGGAAGCTTTTTAATGTGACAGAAACAAATGAATCCAAGAAATGCTTACAATAGGATCAGGAGCATCTTCTTGCTTGCACATGACCCATGGGACACCTGTCCCTAATCCGACGGCCATTTTTGCAGCCCAAGTCATGTAGTTATATCCAGCACCTCCAAGTGCCTTCCCAATAGATCCATACTCATTTTCAATCTGCACCCAACCACATTACATTTGTCATTAATCCAAACCAATGTACACCTTCAACTGCACAAGTTACAAGTCAATCTGTACCTGAGATAAGATTATCGGACCTCCCTCAGACTCGAACAGTTTTTCGCTCTTCATCATATTAACAATTTTCTCAGTGAAACCCTGCATAGCCCTCTGCAAGAACAGAAGTTTAAAACTTTTTTACATATTTATAAAAAAAATAAAAAAAAATAATTATAAATTTACAGTCTTTTTATATCTTAAGTAATTTTATAACCTTAAATGGCTCATTATCAGTTCTGAAGCTAATCCCAGGAACATACTTCAGCCAAACTGGGAATCCTCTGAAAGAATTAAAAAAAAAAAAAAAAACTTTTTAGTAATTTCACATCATATTACTTATCAACTATTAAACCCTAAAAACAATAAAGAAATCCCAGATCTGAAACATAAACATTTGACAAATAATTTATAAAAAAAATACCCAAAATTCCATTCAGCACAAACATAAGGTCCAATACGGAGATGAGCATAAAGCCCTGCTTTTTGCACTGTCTTCAAGAATCTCACCAAGTCATACCTCCCTTCAAAATTATACTGAATTTCACAAGCAAAAAGTTTAAATCAAAATATTAGTAGCTAAAGCATGAATCTTTATAAAATCAAGAACTTCTATGAACTTATTAGTTAAAACTTAAAAAAGAGAGAAAATTTACCATAAAAAAAATACAGATCTAAAACATATATCCCCACAAAATAATACTGAATTTCACAAGCAACCCAAAATCAGCACAAAAAAATACAGATCTAAAACATATATCCCCACAAAATCAGCACAAAAAACAACCCAAAAACCCTAAAAATTCAAACTTTAAACAAAACCCAACTCACATTGCCAGGAGAAGGCTCATGAACATTCCAAAACACATAAGTTTCAATCACATCAAGCCCTCCTTCTTTAGCCTTCACAATCAAATCTTCCCACATCTACAACAACAACAAAAACCCTCATTAACCCACTTCACAAAACCCCACATTTCACCTAAAAACACAACAAATTAATGATTTTTAACATAAAAACCTCAGGGGTACTTCTGGGATAATGAATAGAACCAGAAATCAAGATTCTTCTTTGACCATTAATAACAATGGCCTTGTTGTCATATGTTACAGTACACTGAATCTTGTGCATACCCAGTTGGATTAAGAGCAAGATTAAGATGACCCATTTGGAAACCGAGGTGGTTTCCATGGTTTTGGGTTGGAAGATTTGCAGGGGAAGAGGTGAGGGGATATGAGAGGATGAAATGATGGTGATATTGTTTTGGCCAGATAAGCTGCTGCTGTGCACCGACATATATGGTGTGTGTGAATGTGTCTCTTTTTATTTAATATTATTGTGTGAACAGGTGGGTGTTTTTTTCATAACATTGATTGTTTCGTATCTTTTTGTTTAATTAGTTGGTTAGTGTAGTGTATCATGGCGTAAGACATTTGTCATTGTCTTACTTAGATTTTTGTTTTTGAATATTTTTCTTTGTTTGTCTTGGTTTTAGAATTGTATGTTGTTTTCCTAAGTTATTAGGAGTAGAATAGGATATGTTTAATGTATTGTTCACATTTTGTTTGTGGGATTAAGAGCATTCACATCCCATCCATCATTTTTACCCTATAATTTAACTAAAAAATCATACTTTTTAAAATTTATCTCTCAATTTAAAAAACTTCCCACATCCCATCCACCATTTTTATCTTTATCTTAGACCGGGTGTAGTGGGGCGTTATTGCCCATGTTTTGATTCCATAGCGCCCGGGAACACTGCTACACCCCGGCGCTATGGAGTGATTTTGGGTTGGGGCTTCATGGACATAACGCCTGAATCAAAGAATGCTGACCAATCTGATGCTGCCACGTGGAGGGTCCAAACGGTCAAGTGACCGTTACATTTTGAACGGCTATATTTTTTTTTTTTGATTTTTATATATATATATATCTACTACACACTTAAAACTACACACATTTATAAAAACACACACAAAACACATATATAAAAATACATCATTTAGTTAAAAAAATGGGTTCCCCCGCGTCCTCATCTGTTGCGAGAGAATATTATAAAGAGTTTCTAGCCGACGAGGGTGATTCGACAGACGAAGACTTGGAGCAAGATGCGGTTACGAGTGCGCTTGCGCTTGCGTCGAGATATATGGAACAAACTAGTGCGCCTACCACTACACCAAAACAAAGTAGGCAGTATTACGAACGAGATCGGGTTGCGGCAAATGCTCGCTTGATGAAGGATTACTTCGATGAAAACCCGACTTACCCCGACCCTAAGATGTTTAGGCGTCGTTTCAGGATGAGCAAACGTTTATTTCTACGTATATCCGGAGATTTGGAGAACGCGTTCCCTTACTTTCAACAAAAACCGGATGCTATGGGGAATATGGGATTCACGTCTATTCAAAAGTGCACCTCGGCACTGCGTATACTCGCTTACGGCAACTCGACGGATATCAACGACGAGTATTTAAAAATGGCCGAGAAAACAACACGCGATTCTTTAGAGTTTTTTTGCCAAGGTACATCACTTTTTGTAATATATTTTTATATATAGTTAGATCAACTTTTTTATATATTTTTGTATTTAATTTTTTAGGAATAATAAACTTGTACGGAGCCCGGTATCTTAGAAGACCCACTTGGTACGACTTACAGAAAATTTACGAGGTGCATAACAATGAACATGGGTTACCAGGAATGCTGGGTAGCATTGATTGTCGTCACTGGCGTTGGTATAATTGCCCAACCGCTTGGCGAGGTCAATTCACACGTGGTGACCAGAAAGGACCATCAATCATTCTTCAAGCGGTTTGTTCAGTCGATCTTTGGGTTTGGTCGGTCTTCTTTGGTGTTGCGGGTTCATGCAACGACTTAAATGTTTTTGAGGGGTCGCCTATTATTGAAGATTTCATTTCTGGCCGGGCGGCAAAGGCGTGTTTTTACGCTAATGGAAACTACTACCCACACGGGTACTATTTGGCTGACGGTATATATCCGAGGTATACCATTATCGCTAAGACCTTCAGTAACCCGTACGATGAAAAACGGGCACACTTCAAACAGGTTCAAGAGGCGGCGCGGAAGGACATAGAGAGATGTTTTGGGGTTCTTCAACAGCGTTGGCATTACATAAGAAATCCTGCTCGTGCATGGACCACAGACAAGCTGCGAGATGCTATGTATGCATGTATAATCATGCATAATATGATACTAGAAGATGAAGGTAAAGCGATATGCCAAAATTATGTACCGGAAGCCGTTCAGGATCTACCGCAAGCCAATCAGGAAGAAAGAATACAAAACGCATATGCACTTCGTGACCATGAAGCACATGACGAGTTAACGGCGGATTTGGTCCAACATGCGTGGTCGGTTAGGTATATTCCAAATGAAGGCGAAGGTGGAGGCGAAGATGAAGAAGAAGGTGAAGAGGAAGGTGATGATGAAGAAGAAGAAGAAGAGTACGATGAAAGCGGAGATGAAAATTAATATTACTTGTAATTTTTTTTATATTTATTTACCTTTTGTTTGTGTGCTTTTTTAATATTATTTGTATTTTTTTTAATTTAATTAATATTAGTTGTGTGTTTTTTATTATTATTTGTAATTTTTTTATATTTATTTACCTTTTATTTTATTTATTTTGAGTTAAAAGAATAAAAAAAATAAAATCCACGTGGACCAATCAGATTCAGGGGCTTTATACATAAAGCCCCACCACTACACCCCTTTTTCAGTTTCTCTCTCCATGCTGACTCAGCAGCCACGTGGACCAATCAGGGTGAGGGGCTTTATACATGGAGCCCCATAAAGCCCCCCACTACACATGGTCTTACTCACAAACACATATTTTATTATATTTCTCGTTTTCATACACTCACAATAATTTGATGGAAGATGAATAGTAGCTTTTTATATATGAAAAGCTATGATAACAAATTTTCATAATATAAAGATAGGGTATAAAATGGTGGATGGGTTGTAGTGTGTTTTTAGTAGGATTTTTTAAATTTTAAAGATGGGGGAAGGTTTGATGGGTGGGTTGTGAATGCTCTAAGTCGAGAGATGATGTGATTGATTTAATAAGTGTGAGGGATTACATAACTACATTCGGTAAAAGCTATATAAAGGAATTACGTTTCGCACACACCTTACATGATTATTATAATAATGAACGGTTATAAAAGGGGCTCATATGTAGACGACACACCTAATTGTTGAACAATAGTGGTTTGACATCTACATACGTCGTATAGTGTTATACGACTCGTAAAAACTCATTTTTTGCCTTTAGCCCATTTCATATCAGTCAAATCGTGTACTTATACGAATAGTGTAGCAACATATGACTCGTATGATACGTCGGCTATACAAGCTATATATAGATACACGAGTCGCATAACTCCTTGTGTGGTGACTCATATAAGCCCCACAAGGTTGTTCAACAAGATTATAGAACTATAGAAGCCATAGAACTATCGACTCGTATACCCTTATCATTAGTCAAACATGACACCATTGATAGCTTATACGAGAGTCATATAATCATATGCAACTCAGAAAATACCAGTGTTGTCCAGAAATCCATCAATGGTGTATGTATATCTGCGGCCTTGTAAGAAACCATTTGTACCTAGGACTTTGGTAATTTTTGTAATTAAGTTAAATATATATATTTCAATCATAAACGCATAAACGCGACTAATTACATCAAGATAGCGGGCAGGCGGGCAACAAGCTGCGCCGCCACCCCTTTCTGGATGGCAAACCCTAACCTACTGAAAACGAACCCATGTCCCCCCGGAGTTGAGACACTGCTATGAATAACCCGTTGGACTCTGGTTAGAAAACGGATGGCTTCCGGTGCCAAAGGTATCAAATGCCAGGGGAACAAAAACGTGTTGGTTCTCCTCGCAAGCTTTAGCATGCTTCTCAACTTTCTTCGCCTCTGCTTTCCGCACCGCTTGCCCTACTAAAAAACCACTATCCCTCAAACCAACCAGAGCAGATACACCTGTTAGGTCGACGCAAGCATGTTTCCCCCCGGCCCACCCAAAGACAAGCAGGTCTGCTGGACGTAGGGTGGATCTCCCGTCAGTGGGGTCCGAGAGAAAATTCACAGGAGCTTCCCTCTTGGCTGATATCCCAACCCTTCTTAAAATGTCCCAAAGAACGTCCCGGACCCAGTCATGTCTATATTTGAAACCAGGCAACTCCTTACAATGAACCGCGTGTTCCTCGTATTTGTCCAAGCATGCCTTACGGCAAATCGGACATACTTCATCTTCATGGTACATGGGGATCACCAAACGATATTTAAGAATTGCCCTGTATTCAACCCTAGACATGGTTTGGCCCAAACCTTCGATTGGAATAACATTCAGGAAATCTTGGGCATGGGGGCTTTGCAAGCATTCAATAACTGCCTTTTGGCGGGGGGACAAATCAAAAGTTTCACCCAGGCTCTGTGCGATTTTGCCAAAGAGGGCATTCGCCAAAGTTTTATGAGGCTTTGGGGGGGCGGTGTCCTTGTTAGAAAAACTGCCAATATCAAAACCTGGGAGAAAGTCATTTATCCTTTCGAGGGCCTGTACGTAGTCCAAGTCCATGTCGATAACCCCACTATTCCTTAAGATGTGGTCTTGGAGATTCCAAGACTGAGCTCGCGATGCCACAAAAGCATACACCCCAACATCTTTTGCTGAGAGGAGCCCTAATCCTCCCAAACGCATCGGCAAGGATGCCAGTCGCCACTGTAGGTCACCAAAGAACGGACCCCCACATACCACTATGCCTTCGATGGCTTCCCGCAGACCTTTGTCAAAACATGATATCGCTTCATCCATCATGGCGGGTTGGCAGGTCCGCAAACCAAAAAGCAACTTAGCGACCCCCATACAAGATCTGAGCAAGAGGAGTTCACTCTGAGGATCCCTAAGGCAGGGCAAAAGTTTCATAAGATCGACCGCACGCGAGGCTCTCCGCTCTGCTAATTCCCGTATAAAGTAAGAGTCCCGACTAACAGCCCCTCCAAGGAGCTTCACCCCTTTTTCTGGCCTGCCAATCCCACCGGGGAAAAGCACGTCCCTACGTTTCACCCCATTACAAGACGGCCAAAACACCTCAGTTTTCTTAATATTCAGTTGAAGCCCCAGGGATGGTCCCTCCTTCCGGATGATGTCTAAGGCCTTCGCAACATTGATGGCATCACCGATAATTGTCCCATCATCAAGGTACCACGCATGAAATAGGAGGTTACAATTTTCTTGCACCCGGAGAACCATAGGGTGTAATGCCAAGGAGAAAAGGAGGGGACCTAAAGGGTCACCTCGCTGAACCCCCGTAGTGGCCCCGATACAATCATTACCAACATACAACCTAGCTGGCTGGGCATATAAGAACTGGACCCACAAATAGATAGACGGGCAATGCTGAAGAACTTCTCGGAGAAGGGCAGTGCGGTCTATCATGTTGAACGCGTTTGAAAAATCCACAGTGAGCATAGCTAAGGAACCGTCTTCATGGAAGGAGTTAAGGAACCTGTTAGCACTGTGGAGCACCGCCTTTGCCCCATTAGGAGTCCCCACCCGAAATTGGATGTCCCCCAAATACTTAGCCATTTCCTTACCAACCTTCCTCATTGCCACTTTAGATACCAGTCTGCGCCAAATGGCCCCTATTGCAATGGGTCGGATCCCGTTATCAGGTTTCAAAAGAGGGGTAAGGGGGCCGAAGCAATAAATTCGGCAAGCACCCTGGGACACAACCCCCCCAGCCATAAGTTGACGACTTCAGTAATAGCTGAGAGCAAACCCGTGGAAGCCACAGACCCCTCTCCACTAAGGGCGTCCAGTAGATGTTGGGCCCTCAAACCGTCCCTCCCGCAGGAAGTCCCTTTAGGGAAAGATCGGATGCATCGTAGCACACAGTCCTCATCCACAGTAAGCACGGGCATGATGTCGGAGTTAGAGGGCAAGGACGGGGGAGGCAACACCAGATGTTTATCAATGAGGGCTTTCATGGTAGAATCCCCAAAAGGAGCAACCCCACTAGAGCACAACACCTTGACAGCAGCTGTGAAATGACCATCCCATACTTTCCGGAGGCACTGTTTGACATTGGGGCTCTTTTCAGTAGCCTCACTCCCCACTGCTTCCTCCTTAATAAAAGAAACACCCCCTGCGGAATCGAAGAGAGAAGGAACAAGATCTGCAAACCCAGAACCGTCTTTCCACAGAGAAAGCGATTGCAGGATGCTGCAACACTGCAATGATTTCCTATTCCCAGACCTCCGTTCCTGCCTAGTGGACGGTTTGACCATCCGCAGGTACATCGCGGCAATAAAAGCAGTTTGACCCAACTTTCTACGGAGCCTGGTGAAGCCACCACTTTGCGTAAGGCACCTGTCAAGGCCTGGACAAACGCCAGTCGACAGCTTGGGGGGATGCTCTTGACAGTTTGAATGGGCAGTGAGAAAACCCTTTCTACAGAGAAGGCGAGGATGTCATCAGCACTGTGAACGCACCTTTTGCTGAGAGCATGCATCTTCCACATAGCCATTTAGCCCCATCCCTAAGAGCGCCCCCAACTTTCATAAAAAGGTCCAAGTCTTGGGAGATTGCATCTTGCAAAGACGCCCTCCTTTTTTCTGTCTTGAAATGAAAACCCTGCATGTGCTCTAGAAGGCGTAGAAACCCTGAAGACCCCGGTTTACCATCTTTACACTCATGGAAAAGCTTAAAGGGGCATGTTCTCAAACCACTACTCGAGCCAGGGTCAAAAACTCCTTTTTTAACACTCCGGTCCCTTTTATTAGGAGCCATATGCACGCAAACACCAAATCTAATAACAGGCAAGAGAAATAAGAAACCCCAACTCGAGACAAGTCAGGTGAAAATAACGTGGGCCTAACCCACACCCCCGCAAGAACAAAGGAGTTTGGAGGGGAGCAACCAAAAATTGCTCACCTCCTACCCGCCAACTACAGCCGCCCCTCTTTTTTTTACGTCATCAGGCCTCGTCTGACGGCGCTGACAAAGAGACGTATGGGAGGGAAGCTTCAATATCTATTATTATTATTATTATAATAAAAGGAGAACACACTGAAACATGCTAGAGCTATCCAACCAAAACAACTTCAAGAGAGAATTAGAAAACTAATTTTAAAAACACTACCAAATAAGAACGGTTAAATTGAAATTATCGGTAAATTAATTATATTTTTTATTAATTTAGTAAACAAAATTAGTATGACAGGTTATACTCTTGTTTTTAGTATATACCGAATTGGGTTTCTTAAATATTTGTTTCCATTTTGTTTTTTAACACATGTTTTTATGGTTGCTCTTTTCAATTTTTGTACATTTGTATGGGGTTGTTTTATGATGATATTGTTAAATTTTGATCATTTTCAAATTATTCCGACTGTTGTAAACATCTTTAAATTTATCCGCCAAAATGTGTGTAATCTTAGAAACCAAACAATATACATAAGAATCTATAAGATAATGACATGTGAGGCTAGAACTTGAAATAAATAGATGAACTAGATAACAAGGAGCTAAAGTAAATAGGTAATACTGATTTTACCCCCTTTTTACTTTATCGGTGTTGTGTGTAGTGTGAACCTAAGTATTTGAAAGTAATTAATTTATCTTGAGTACTCCATTGTGTGTTGTGAGTATAACGGATGTTACAACACTTATCCACTATATAAAACAAACAATGTTATGACTTATGAGTCAACAAACAAACAGTTTCAAAATAGTAATTTCTGAAAAGTTAGGACCAATACTAGGACAAGGGCTTACCAGTTACCACACAGAGCCATTCGTGTGGTTAACTTCAATAGTTATAAATTATAATAGAGAATATGATTTGGGTCAAATGACGATTACCATTGGAACTAATCAGCATCTTAGGGGCTGTTTGGTAAACCTCTTAATGAGGCTCTGAACCATTCAACGCTGAATGATTAAGCATTTAGTGCATTTGTTTCAGCTTCTAAATGGAATGATTAAGGCTGAACTATTAAGATTTGGGATGTTGTTGAACCATTAAGCACTGAACTAGGCTGAACCCTACCAATGTGGAACAAGAAAATTAACCATTAAGATGTCCAACTTAATGATTCAGCACTTAATCAACCAAACAGCCACTTAGTGTAGTTTTTATTCTATACATTGATTTACTTAATCTTTTATTCTATACATTGATTTACTTATTCTTATTTAAATATATTTGAAATATTATACATATATCCATTCTTAATCCAAATAAATGTGTGTTCCTTTTTTTTTGACAGTAAAGTAGCTCACCCGTGACTTCCCACCTCATGCATTGTCTTAACCAGGCCTGTTTCAGTGGGAGTTGAACCCTTAACCTCACCCGAACGTGAACTAGGGATGAGCACATTGTACCGAATACCGAACCGATACCGATCCCGTACCGATACCGTACCGAACCGAGGGTGTTCGGTATCGGTATTCACATTTAGTGGTTTTCGGTTTCGGTATTTTCGGTATCGGTACGGGATCGGTATTTTAAGGTAAAATACCGATACCATACCGGTACCGTACCGATACCGAACCGATACCGTACCGTACTGTATGTTTTTGGTATCGGTATCGGTATTGGGTTTAGGGAGTTTTCGGGATCGGTATTTTCGGGATCGGTATCGGTCGGTACCGATACCGTCCCGAGCTCATCCCTAACGTGAACCCACCACCTCAACCATATTATCATGGCATCATTGGCAAATGTGTGTTCCTTAATCTTGTCTACCGTTCAAGAAATGGGGATCACATCCTTGTCTACCCCTAATCATATTTATATTTTTTTCTAATCCGACTATTTAATTAAAAGAAAAAAACTATTTTATTAAGGGTGGTTTCATACACCCTAAAACTTGCATTGATATCACATATACAACAAAAGTCTAAGGTATCAAGTATACACAGTAAAAAGACATATAACTTTATATCTAATTGTATTATCAAGATTACAATGTAAAGCATGACATGTTAGAAATTTAATTTTGCCTTTCAAAAAGAAAAAAAACAATGTATAGCATTAAAATGTTTAATATTAATCATTATGTTTTTTTTTTAAATGTTTAGACCTAAATAATAACCAATAACTCATAACATGTCATAAATTTAAAATGTTTAATATTAATCATTATGTTTTTTTTGTCTATTAGATAATAAAATTTATTATTACGCAAGTCTCAAAAGGGCATGAAATCATCTAATTAATGTTACAAAAAAATAATTCAGTTTTTTAAATACAACTAATTGTACTCTATTATGAATAAATCAGGTTAGTTAAAATTGCCCCTGTTGATCGAATTTATAAACGACATCAAAATGTATATATGTTTCAAAAGTTGTAGTAAATATTTGATGATTACATAGGATCCATTTTGTCCTCTTTGAATATAACCTTTTTGTATGCTTCCTTTTCTGTTTCTGATTTTCTAAATCTATCAGTTGTAAAAATCCTTCTACCCAAACAATTATGATAGTATTCGAATTTAACTAGTTAAAACTTTTGACCTAGTTCCCAAACGATTTAACTCATTTACACGACCAATAATGAAGTTTACATTGTTAATTTATTTTAGTTATTTTGAAGGTAACTTACTTTCCTTGCATGCATGCATTCTACTATTGAAGATCCAAAAGCTAGGACGTACCTCGTTGATGAGGAAGAAGACAACTAACTTGATAAGATCTTTGATGGATTGGACCTGCAAAACTAGCAGACCGTTAGGCTCGTCACAGGGGGGCAGGGAGGGCCTCTCTGTGACCACCCTCCGGCGTGAGGATAACTATTCATTTAGTGAGATAAAGAGAGTTTAGAGAGAGAGGAAGGTTCGGAGTGTGTGTGAACGTGTATTACCTGTACTTTTGAGGGGGTATTTATACTAGTCAGAATGTTTGTACTTTATTCCGTCCTAGGTGTACTGTCCCTCAGAGCTTTTGACCTCCGGTCATCATTTTGGTGGGATGCAGGATCAGTGTCATGTGGAGTTGCGTCTTATTGGCATAAGCCGCGTCTTATACGGGTTGTAGTTCGGAGACGAGGTTCTATACCTCTTCAACTATTAATTTGGATTTTCTACTATACTAGTATATGTTTTGTTGAGAAACAGTATACATAACCCTTGCTCATCCAGTAAGTCAAGAACTTGAAAAAAACATTGAAGAGATATGAGACCGCGCAAGCGCACGGGCCCACATCTCAACATACGCCAGCACAGCAGGCCTACGTGGGCTTCTAGAAAGCGGCGCGGGACACCTCGTACCATGACAGCTAATAACCGACAAAGAAAGGGACGTCCAGCCAATCAGAGGCGTTCATTCCCTGCTCCACGATCGCCTGCAGGTACGAGGTACAGAATAGTACGAGAAAGGACAGACACGAGACACGTGGACCAATAGCAAAGGAACAGTGCAACGAGTGACAACGGCCCAATCGTACAGCCAGCTGTCATTCCCCTCTCGTCCAATCACTGACAACCTCAGATGGCCTATAAATACCCTATGAGGTCAGACGAAGAAAGGGATGAACAATGATAGAGAGAGAGAGAGCTACGCATAGTTATGAGAAATAGATTATAGTCGAAGCGCTGTAACAATTGCTAGATATTGTCTTGTAACAATCAGTAAATCATTAATAGAATCGTGTCTTTACTCGTGCTCATATCATTAGTATATTGTTATATTGGTGTTTCTTCAAACATAACTCTTGTTCGTCCAAGAACGTTCGTCCACGGATGCCTCTCCTCTCTTTGTCCTCGACATTAAACGCCATATCCTTCAGGTCAACAATGAGCGACTCCACAAAGGATTCATTAGTGATGCTTTAAAAGAGAAATAGCTAATAATGGTGATGAAGATGGTTGCTTCTCCCCATTTATGTGAAAGCGTAGTGTTAGTAATGTGTATGGATGATGGATCGGTAATTAGATAGTGATTGATGTGGTGAGGTATGGTGAAATTATTACAGAATTAACAAATTAAAAAAGATAAATAAATAAATATATAAAACCTTAGTAATCTAAAAAACTGATAAGTGTGTGTGTGTGTGAGTGTGTGTTTTTTTCATTTAGAAAAGAAAGGACCTTTAAACTAGTTGTTATAAAAATTGATTATCCTAAGATAGTCATCTTTTTTTATCTTCTTTTTCAATAACAAACACTATACCCATTGTGTACAGCAGTAATGTGTATTTTTTTTTTGACCCTAAAACATGAAATTAGGTAATTATCCATCCTCGCTGATTATTTCCTCTCCCTAATTAATTTTCCTTTCTATTCCTTCATTTATTAAACTCGTAACATGTCGTAAAATCTAGTCTTGAAATCCACCTAATGCTCAATTTGTAAGACACGTACCTACATCACTTTCATAAAAATAAACATCTCATACGGTGATACCATGAGTAAACGGATGCTCGTCATAGTGTGTTTTTTTGCACAATTGTAAAAAAGCATATTAAAAGTTAAATATTCATATCTAAATAGTCACTAGTGTCGTTCCAATTGTTATCAATCAATGAGATTGGCGGTGACACGTAAAACTCCAAAATCACATAACGACATACGCAACGAATGCAACATGACCCAACCTTCCTTACTAGCTCCTTTTGCTTAATTCATATATAAAGTCCTTATTCTTAGTCATTACCAATTTATGACAATATTGTTAAAAGAAAATACACAAGCCATAAAATATAAAAACCAATTTAACATGTAAATCTCATGAAAAATAAAAAGTGGGTTATGAAATCCATGGGTATTTCCTTTTTGGGAAACAGTAAAAAGTTGTTTTTTAATTCATGCAAGCACGCTTGTACTGCATGCTTTAAAAGGTGTACACAAAACACACTTTTGTCCATGGTAAAGTTTTGTAACGCGATCTTTGTTTGTTTCTTGATATATTCGTGTTGGAAACCATGTGAAGCCATTCACGTTCGACGCTCTTTAGTAGCCTTCCAGCTGTCGCATGTGAGTGTTACCTCACACGTGAAATCTATATTCATGACCTTTATAAACTAACAACATAAAATGTTTCGACTCGATTTTACCGATTTCAAGTAGTAGACACTATACGACTAAATTCAATATACCTTTTTGTTCGTTGGTTTGTATTGTCTTATTTGGTCGAGTCGAACTTGGAACCTTCACGGCTTTACGTTTCACCATGTAGGTTTTACACTATTGAATGCTAGACTAAAGTTTTTAGATAATGCTCTTAAAGTTTCACGGGTTGTTTGGTAACCTCGTAATGGTCATTAAGAAAGGTAATTGATAGCCTTTTAACTATTACGCTATGTTCCTAAGTTAACTTAGAAGAAGAAAAGAAAGGAAAGGAAGGGAAACAAAAAAAGGGTGTGTGTTCCTGAGTTTTTGTGATGAAGGAAAGGAAAGGAAGGGGAAGAAAATGGTTGTTCCAGAGTTTATTATATGAAGGAAGGGAAAGGAAAACAAGGGAAAAGGGGAGCAAATCTCATCCTCCCAATTTGGGAGGAAACCAGAGGAAAGGAAAATGGTTAAATGAAGGGGAAAAGAAAAGAAGAGAAAAGAAGGGAAGGAGAAGCTTTTCTTTTCTTTTCCCTTGTTTAATGAACTGGGGAACATAGCGTTAGGGTCTGTTTGGGATGAGGTAATGGAATGGGGGGGAATGGAATGGACGAGGTAATGGAATAGACAAGGTAATGGAATGGATCATTACCATTCCATGTCTTGTTTGGTTGCCATGTGGGAATGAAACAAAACATTACTTTGTGTTGTTAGATAGGTAGGAAAAGACGAAGGACTAAAATTGGAGTTAAGTGGTTGTGGTGGGTGGTGGTCGGTGGCGGTGATGGTGGGTGGTGATATGTGGCGATAGCGGCGGTGGTGGGTGGCGGCGGTGGTAGTAGTGACGGTGGAGGTAGACGACCGTGATGGTGGGTGGGCGACGATAGTTAGTAGTGGCGGTGGTGGTGGGTGGTGGAGGTGTGGGGTGGTAGCATGGTGGTGGGTGGCGACGGCGATGGTGGATGGTGGCGATGACGGTGGTGGGTGGTGGCAACGATGGCGATGGGTGGAGGTGGATGGAGGTGATGGTTGGTGGGTGACGATGGTGAGTAGTGGCGGTGATAGGTGGTGGTGGGTGGCGGCGGTAGTGGTGGGTAAAGGAAATTGTGGTGAGTGACGGTGGCAGGTGGTGGAGGCAGTGGAGGCAGTGGTGGGTGGATGGGTGACGTGGATGGGTGACGTGGTGGGCGGTGTTGGGTGGTGTTGGATAGCGGTGGTGGTGGGTGGTAGCGGGTGGTGGCGGTGGTTGGTGGCGGTGACGACAATGACGGTGGTAAATGGTGACGGCGGCGGTGGGTGGTGGCGGCAGCGGTGGTGGGTGGTGGCGGCGACAACGATGGTGGGTGGTGATGATGGTGGTGGTGGGTGGTGGTGGTGGTGATGGTGGGTGGTGGGTTATGGTGTTGTTAGTAAAAAGTGAATGAGGGATGGAATGGAAAAAAAACATGGGGGGTGGATGGAATGGTTTTGAGGGAATGGAATGCCTTGTGGAATGAGTGATTCCATTCCTTTAACCAACCAAACACACTATTTTTCATTATCACGTAATGGTCCATTCCATTCCCCCTTCCATTCCATCATACCAAACGCTACCTTAAGATACTATAAACAACTAAGAGGTGACCTTTTAATGATCATTTGCATGTCATTCTACTGTAAAACTTTCTATATTGAAAACTGAGTTGGTCTTAAAAAAAACTCAAAAAAAAACAAAGTTTAACGATTTGAAGTATACTAAAAAAAAATCCTGATAAAAAATTTAGTGATTTGGAGTACAGCTTCAGAAGAAAATATGCCGAAAAATAAAATATATAACATCTTACTTACATAAAGGGGGACGGGGCGCCACCAGAATTGGTCACGAGTACCCCACTACCAGCATGGTAACACCACCGCCACTCATGTTGGTAGTGGTCCCGTGAACCAAATTTTGGTTCTAGTTAACGGGCTGGTACCCGTGATTTTTCTCTCTTTCTCTCTCTTTGTCTCTATCTCTCTCTCATTGATTGTGGATAAATAATCAGTGAAGTGTTGCCTCCAAAAAAATGTTTCAATGAAGGAAATCAGTGAAGTGATGTGGCAGTGTAAGATTGGTTAAAATTAGTGAAGTTGAAAAAACTCACAGGTAGTACCCCGTCCTCCCCTAACACTTCATGTAGATGTCCATGTAAGTGTTGTGAGACATCTCTGCCTATATCACTAATCACATCTCATGTAACGTCCAAATCATTTTTTAGATACCTTTTCAATGTAAAATCTTTTAACTTTCAAAAAACTTACATTTATATAAAATGTGTTGATGTGCATAGTCCATTGTCTTTATGAGTACTTTATCTTAATTTTCGCAACGTTCTTCAATTACCATCACAATCATCATCAACCACTAAAGAAGCCTGGTAAGTCAGCAAAAATAGACCTTTGTCACCAAACATCATCAAACACAAGAGACCACCATCACCATAAATATATTTAATCAGCTAAAACATAAACACCAAAAAATACATTCGATTATCTGGCTTAGTGGTATATACAAAAAAAAAAAAAAAAAAAAAAAAATCTCTTTGTTGCAATACGATATTAGGTCATGGGGTGTACCTTCACACAAAATGTGTTAACGATGACGTGGCATTTTAACTTTCATTGTAAACCACTTCTTTCTCATGTTGAGGGGCATTAAATTGGCACTAAGTTAACATGTTAATTGTTAACATGACTTAAAAGAGAGAAAGTTAAGGGGGTGAGGTAGAGTTAAGGGGCTTTAAACCATTTCCTTAAAGTAAGCTAGTGTGAAAAGAGACAAAATAGAGGATGTGGCATCTAGGTGGACTTAAAGATGGTTAGAGTATACCCCATCGCCTTATAGTAGGATATGCAAATGTTGAATATTTACTTAAATTTGGTTGATTTTGATGATTTATTTATTACTTGTGTTTAATTTTAGTATGAATTGGTTGATTGCTTGATCTGGTAGCGCTAAATCAACGTCAAGAAAGTTGTGTTAAGAAAACCTTCGAGTCGTCCAGTTATTCCCCCTCTGGTAATGAAAATATTGTCGAAGTGTTGTGTTCTTACCGCAGGGCGTGGGCACACTACTAATTGAAATACTAAAAGGGTTTTCATTGTTAAAACCAAAGGCGATAGTTCTTGATACGACATGACACCTAACAATAAAGGAAATAAAGCAGGTTTGGGTTGACTAACTCGACCCATTAATTTAAAAAATGTGCCTAGTTAGGATTCTTCCATATTAAATATAGGTCGCGTTCGGGTTAACCTGTATAAAAACGGGTTGACCCGTTAATCCATTTAGGTATTTAGATGAAAAAAACTTTTACATTTTTTTTCCGTTTTAATTTACATGGTTAGTTATAATAATGTTAGTTTTGACATGCTATACTAGTTACTTGTCAGAAGCATACTCACCATTAAATAAGTTATCGATAACCCGTTTATAACTCTTCAACATTATGACTCATTTAAAAATACGGGTTAAACAGGTGGTGTTTATGTTGACCCGGATTTATGTGTGTGCGGGTTAGGGTGGAGGGTCTTTGACACGAATAACAATATGAGCAGATTTTGCACATTTCAACCCATCAACCCAACACGATCAACGCCGCTAATTCAAACGTTACAAAGGAATATTGGCCATTATGTTGTCACGTCATAAATGTTTCACGCGATAAAGGGTATGGAGGATTCAAACTGAAATAAACAACCTTTCTTGAATTTTTCATCATTTTTCCAAAGGGTTATTGAATTTTAACATCATGAACTATTGATTATTGGTCGATGATACACTGAACTACAAAATTGATCATCATCACACTATACTTTTAACTTCTTGGCCTGTGTCACCCTAGGACTAACCATAGTTTTTTTGCTGACGTGGCATGGTGATGTGTTAAAAAATATTATTTAAAAAAATCTTTTTTTTTATAAATACCCTACCCCTTTCTCTCTCAACACCACAACCACCATCAACACCACCTCCACCTGCACCTGCACCTCCACCACCGTCACTTTATCCTTACTCAACCCCAACTCACTCCACTCAATAGTCGCGCCACTACATGAATCATCCTCTCTCTCTCTCTCTAGATTCTCTCTCTACCATCATATATAATAAGCCTTCACTCTGTACATGAGACTCATGGATCTGGATTTTGATTTGTGGCTTGTGGGGGTTGTCCAAACATTATTTTTGATTTGGGTCAGATTCAATTCGTGGGTTGGGTTCTATTTGGTCGACTGGCGGGTAGGAAATAGAGTTGACCACGGGTGTAAGACTGGTGGGGATGTTGTGTTTGTCAGGGTGTTCAATGGTGGCAGTTGTGTTGTGGTGATGGTGACTGTGAGGGTGTATTGTGTGTCTGTGCATTTGACAGAGAAAGAGGTGGTAGTGAGCGGCGGTTGGTAGAGGTGATGGTGGCCAAAGAGGGTAGTCCAAGCTGATGATGATTGTATAAGTGTATAAATACTCTTTTTTTTATATGATGATTATGCAAGCCATGTAAGACAAAATTAACAAATCACCATGCCACATCAACAAAAAAACTAATCATGGTTAGTCCGATGGTGACACATGCCAAGAAGTTGAAAGTATAGTGTGGTGGTGATCAATTTTGTAGTTCAGTGTGTCAGCGGCCAATAATCAATAGTTCAGGGTGTTAAAATCCAATAACCCTTTTTCCAAACGCATTTAACTATTTTATACAACATTTTTTAAAACTGCATCAAAAATTTGAACAATTTATGCTCTTAAGTTTGACAACAGTCTTCCTATCCATTTAAAAATTTTAAACGTTAATGTGTTGTGCGTATACCATGCGTTATTATATTATTATTCACATAAGTTGTATAATTATTTACATAAGTCGCGTGATTATTTATACATGATGCTTAACTAGGTTATACATGTTGCGTAATTTATACATATATAATTAATTTTGTGCATAAATATGTCATGGATGAACTTACCCATCGCCCAAGAGCCAAGGACAATGTCACGTTCTTGTGGCTTCGTACGCTTTGCAGGTTAAGTTCCCTTCGCATGTTAACTGAAAATATCGTTAATAAATCCAATAATATAACATGATATATTTCTAAATTAAAAATTTTACATGGACTAAACGCTGAAAATAGACGATCATCCACGCTTGGAAGCCCTAACTTTAACCGCTTGTAACCACATAGATAATGCATATGATTTTAGTAAAGTGAGGATTCTAGGTGAAATATGAGAAAACTAAAGAGAGCACACAAGTAATTTACACCATATAATTCTAACATACGATGTACGGTCTAAATTCTTTTTTCATTTGTTAGTTTGTTACCCTAACCTTTTATTTATCCCAACAAATTCTATAGTGGTAAAGGCCCACCCAAATTCCTAAACTAAACTAATAGTTTTATATATCTATAGTGTACGAATTTGTTAATCATTAAAAAAAACAGAAAAGTTGTAAGTGACCGATGCAAAATGTGTCTGTTCAAATTTGTCTCAAAACTAAAACAAAAATAAACATGCCGAGTAGACTTATTGGTAAAACTATTTATGACGAGTATGAAGTTTAACTTATGTACACGTTTTATTGATGTATTTAAAAATCATACACTATCTATTATGTCACGGGGTGTATGTAACCCAAAACCCTTTATTGATTAGTTGAAAGACAAGTACTAAGTTTAATTTATATGAGGTATGATTGATTAGCATGAAGCATTCATACTTTAAGATTAAAATGATCTACAATATATATTTAATATTTTTATTTGGATAATGGATTTATTAGTTTAATTAAATCGAGAAACCATCGAGAATAGAGACGAGGTCAAAAGCTGATGTGTTTGACCCTTTAGTGTTCTTCACTTTAGTCCCGCTAATTTCGGCCTTTCCCGCGTTAGTTTTTTTTTTTTTTAATTTTTCTTTTTTTTTCCTGTTTTTATGTTTTCATTAAAAAAAACCAAATTAAATATTAAGATGGCAATAATAAATTTAACATACTCAAGTCATACTTAATGCTTCTTTAGAAGCATCTTTGCCTCAACAAGATCATGATGTCCTTCAAAATATGTGTAATGCTTAATGCCCCTTAATGTTCTTTTAATTATTACTTTCCATATTTTTTCTCATATTTGGCCATTATATTAGAAATGCACATATCTCTTCATGCTCTATAATGCTCAGGGAGGACAATGTTGGGGCATTATCAAGCTTATGCATGCCCCTATAATGCTCATAACGCATGGTCTGTATAGTTTTCAAATTACGATTTAATTGTTTAGTAAAAGAAGAATCACACTGTGTTTTTTAACATAAACAATCGCTAACATATTTGAAAAAAACCCCTTACAATTACATTATGATGCTTACATATCAAAAGGGCTTAAACAATTGTTGATAATGTGTTATATATACCATGATTTATTTAAAAACAAATGCCAACATGCTCTGATTATAGCTCATCATTTTCGTTCCAGCATTCTCATCATCATTCATCAATACCTCGTCTTCCTTTGTAACGGAAAACTAACTCCATGGGATCACCCAATCATATTGTCTTCTCACTTTCTAACAATCAATTTAGTTTTAATAAGTTTGAGACACTATAATTATAAGAATAAAGTTTTTCTTTGGGCTTATTATCAATGTGTCTTGCTACTTGCTTTATATAAATCTTTTGCTGTTAAAAAATATATATTTATTTTTTTAAGTTTAACCCCGGACAAATAGATCAGCAAAAACAAATTAATAAACACAAAAAAGAAACTATGTTTAAAAAGTTTTATATCCTAACACGCGTATACTTAAATATATAAGCTAAAACTAGCTGATTACCCCGGGAAGGTCCCGGGGTTGAAAAATTTAATAGGATTTAATAAAAAATGATAAAAAAAGGAAAAAGTTAAAAAAAATAAAAAGCATAAACCATATTAAACATAATAAAGTATTAAAAGGATAACCTTCAACATATAATCATCTTCACGTAAATTAAAATATGTTACAATTTGACTTATACTTATATATATAGATGTAGAATTCATGATGGGGGTTGAAAAATATAACCATTTTAATAATACTAATACTAATAGTAATAATTATTACTCTTGTAATTAAATAAATAAAAAAATAACCTTGCTATAAGGTGACACCATGTGTTGCAGTGTTGGGCGAATCTTTCTCCTAGCTTCTCTTGATGAAGTATACCTATCGATCTTTAGAAGAGTAAAATTCTAATGATAACATGGCGATTGGGCTGAATTTCAACATCGTAGATAAGAACCTGGTTTAAAAGAAAAAACATGATTAATGAATAACCTGAACACTTTGTGTTTTTTTCTGTGTGAATATAACCCCACAAAAAATAGTCGTTTTTTTTTCCGTTTTTATATAGCACTATGGTACTCGTTGGAAAGCTAATAAAACGCTCGTTAATTTGGTGTAATTTTTTTATTTAAAAAATCTCAAATATAAAAGATATTTATGTTTAAAAATTATGGGAGGAAGATAAGAGGGAAAAATTTAAATTTGTTTTTAAATTCTTTTTTCCTAAAATAACTCAATTTAATTTTAGTAATTGAGAATTAAGAGATAGAGAGATAAATTTAGAAAAATACTCAAAAACACCAAAAACACTCAATTATTAAGCCACGTGGCACTCTCAATGGGCATATATGCTTTCTTTTATATATATATATATATAGATGATATATTTCTAACATTAATTATTGGCCCACTAAACACCTAATGTTTGGTTGATGTCTAGCACAATAGCACATGACACATGGGAGTACAACAATTAGCAAGGGCCTAACAAATGATAATATAGACTTGAGATTATAGGACAACATGTGCGACAGAAAAATAGGTATCCATATGATGAAACGAAACAATGTTAGTCTCGACAAATAAACTAACGTTTTAAATTATGAACTACTCGTTATGAGGATTGATCTTTATAATCTTTGTTGTTACTGAACCGAGATACTAACAATATTGGATGTGATTGAATGAATGTTTTCTCTTCATTTGGTAGAAAAATATACATAGGGTGGTTATTGCACCATTCACCTTTTAATGTAATTATTGTGTCAATGAAAAGTGTCACGATAAATTACCTCATGTCGCACGATTGTTCCATACCATAGGGTGACCCTCTAGATAATATGATTTTTGGTACATTTTACCATATGAAATTTTTTTTTACAATGTTTGCAAGTAAGAACATATTTAACGCCTAGCATGGTTATCGACTTTTGTCCACACCATTGTAGTCTGCAACCAATGGTAAATCGATGAACATAACCTTTGCGTATCTGTAACAAGTAAACCAAAATTAATCAAACCAATCAATTAGTCAATTTTAATAGCTGAAACATGGAGGTAAAACTAAACTAAACCAAACCATGTGCAACCCTAGATAAGATTATTCTTGATCTAGAGATATATGTTAAGCAATGAAGATATGTGTTTATTCTTGAAAATCTTGATTTCCACTAGTTTTTTGGTTTTCTAACATTCTTCTAGTTGTCATGAATCTTATTCTCGAAAATCTAGAATTACCTATATTCGACCTAGATATAGATATGAAATTTTTCCATATACATGTTTTTTGTATGTTTGTTTTCTTAAAATGCTTATCAAAACCGCAACATTTATGTATTTGTGAAATATTAGATTAATTTAAAGTTGACTTTAAATAAGTATTTATACAATAACATACAACTAAATATATAGTTTACATTTTACAAATCTCTTAGACCATACATACATTATATGCTACCATCTTCACGGGCGACATGCCTATTTTCACGTCAACATAACTCCTCCGCCCGCGCCTACCCGCGCACACACCCTACCGGGTATCGTTTCACAGATTTGGCTTTAGTTGCTTGATGTGCTCTTAAAGTAACATGATTTATGTACGCATTTAACAGGTTTGTATTGTATTTTCTATAAGACTATGGTACTTATCCATTCACATTGTGGATTTATAGGTTTAGATGGTGTTCATGAAAATTTTTGATGCAAACCTGAAAAATTAGGCAAAACTAAGTAAAACAGTGCGATAAAAAGATTATGTACTTGAGACGACATATATTTAGCTAGGAAATGAGTTATGGGAACCACAACATATGAATCTTTAATGTTCCGAAGAGACAAATAAACAATGGGGTTTTGAGTAGGCTACGAGCCATATTAAAAAAAAATACCAGCATGCTTGAAAAGATATTTTGGATACCTTTTGTTCTTGGATCGTGTACGGGCCGTACTTTCTTAAGATGGTACATGACGTATTGTGGATGGAAACCCCTAATTTTGCCCCATTTAAGCCCATGACGGTTGGAAACCCTAAGAGACGCGACTTAGAGGTTGAAAAGGCTGTTTCAGAGCAGAACTGAAGATCAATAGGTCTAAAAGCTTGAGTATTAAAGATTTATCCATTCGATTGGCATGTAATCAAGCATATCAATTTGGTTTGCTTTCGATTTCAGTTTCTATGTCATTTATGACTATTATTAGATTTGGTTTGTTTTAAATTACTATGTTAGGCTAAGCTTCTATAGCCATTTTGGCTTAATTGATTCATGTTCTTGTTTGATTTATACATATAACTGTGTGATTTTAGTAAAGTTTGGTTATTTTAATCATATGATGTGTTTGATTACTTGTTATTATTGGTTTTAGATCATATTTGTGTGGTCTTGTTGATCTTTCTATGAAGTTATGTATATTAGATTCAGCATGTATTATCTTTAGGTTATCAAAGTGCATTTATAATCTGAGTCTTGAAACCTTAGCCTGTAATACACAAATTCGTGACATAAATGGTAAAACTTGTGAGCTAGCTAAGGAAAATAAAAGGATATGGAAACTAGTTAAAGTTTTTATATATGGTTGTTCTTCATTAGTTTGTAAGTCGCAATGTTCGTTAATTAGTCCCGTACCTAACCTATAAATCCTAAGTTGTAAATGATAATAACTAAAACTTGCTTTATGAGATTAGGTTTTGGTGTGTGTTTGTATCATTGATTCTCTAATTTCATGACATTAACCCTAGCGGGATCTAATCCATTTTAGCACTCCATACGTTGTTTTAACTAATCAATAACAATCTTCATAACCAACTAAAACTAATAGCCATTCCAACCAAGATGAGTCAAAGTCTAAATGGTAGTTTCCTTATAATATGATTTCTTTAAATCCAGAACTCGTGCTCAGTCTTATTACTTGTTCTCATTCACTAGTTTCTTAAATACAGGTCACCTTACATCGGTTAGATATTGACAGACGATTGCCTATTGTACCATAACTATTTGTCTGTTTGCCCACAAAGAGCTTACATATTTGTTTTTGGTTACCTGAATGGAGACTTCCAATGAGGTCACATGTCTTGATGTTACTTCTAAAGATGAGCTCGGTATCAGTATCAAAAATTAGCAAAATAGAGTATTGGTACGGAAAAATGCTCGGTGCCTTACTGGTACTATTCTCGTATTTGAAGGTAAAATTAGTAAAATATCGGTACCATACTAAAAACACCAAAAAATTGGTATCGAAAATGATTCGGTACGGGAAATTCGGTAGTGGTACGGGTACCATTTGTGACACCCGGCAAATCCAAGTTAACAACGTCGTCTAGATTAAAGTCTACCTTAGCGAGTCACGCGTATTCTGTACTTAACTGGGTTAGTTGAGTCGGGTTATGGTTCGGGAACTGTTATGTGAGTCTAGGGAATCATTAGATGTTGGCCTAGAGGATCGTTAGATGTCAGTCATTAACCAAGTGTACAAAGGGTGACGATTCGGAGAATCGTCAAAGCATAGGGTACATGCAAGTCTCGAGTCCCGGGGATTGGTGAACGAGTGTAAATGTGTTTATTTGCAAGTGTTATGTGTTTACAATCATTATGTGACTTGTCGGTATGTGAAAATGTGTTAACATATGTTAAAACGGGGTTTAACGCGCAAAATACGTGGAACAATACCCTATAGGCGATTAGGGTGAGCTAATCGCCTATAGGGAGGCTGCTAGGAGGCGATTAGCCTCCTCCAGGTGGCGAGTAGCCCTCCTAGGTGGCGAGTAGGGGGCTAATCGCCTAAGGGGGTGGCGATTAGCAGCCCTAATCGCCTGCAACTGGACCATAATCGCCTGCAACGTGGGTTACGACTAAAAACGACTATAAATACAATATTTGACCTCCTAAACTTCATAACACTAACCCTAGTCGCCCCACAACTCATCCCAACACCCACACAACCTCTGGAACACGATTTTGGATCAAACAACTTGATTTCAAGCCTATTTCATCAATCAATCATAAACTAAGGTGTGGTTTTCATCCATGCAATCTTTTCTAACGTTTTTATTGAATCCCTAATGGTCCAGACCTGTTCATAAACACTTGTGCCTTCTGTAAATCGTTAATAATCATTGTTGTGTGGATTCTAGATGCTATGCATGTTGTATGTGTATGTTTTAATTAAAAGATTGGATTTTTGAGATTCATGAAGGGTTGATAACATGATATTAGGGTAGTTACTGATCTATGATGATGGTTTGATATAGTAATCTGGTTGATTGTTCATTAGGGTTGTGTTTACGCATGTTAGTGTGATGATTACATGATACTTGTGTTATGTTTTAGAAACATGATTGCATACAGGACTGCTAGAACAAGGTTTAATGGTGTATTTTGATCTAAACATGTTTAGGATACTTGTTTGTTTGATATTGGAGGTTTACACACGTTCTAGGGTTGATTTGGAGTGTTAAACGCGCGAAAAACCAAATCTGGGGTGCAGGTGGCGATTAGCAAGCATAATCGCCTAAGGTACAGGCGATTAGCAGGCTAATCGCCTGCCATGATAGGCTAATCGCCTGCTCTTCATGCAATTAGGGGCTAATCGCCTGCTATGTTGTGTTTTTGCATGCTGCATGACCCTAATCGTCTGATAAGTTCTGAAATGCATGTCACATGACCCTAATTGCATGCAAACTCAAAAATTTGCATGTCACATGACCCTAATCGCCTACACTGTAGGCGATTAGCATTCATAATTGCCTGTTGACCAACGTAATTGCTAGTTGACTTTTCCTAATCGCCTGTACTGCTGCTGTATGTATATTTTAGCATTCCGAGACCCGTTTTGACACCTAGGAACATGCTAGGAACCCCGTAACATGTCTGATAACTTGGTAACATGTGTTCGGGTCAACAATGTGTTAATGGAACTATGTGCTAGAACTTGATGGACTTTAACGTATGTTAAGTGTAATTGCATGATTGTGTGTTTGTGAATACTTGTGTAACACGGGAAACCTCGGGTCACCAATGGGATGTCGAGTCTTGTACGTTGGGTCATGTTAACAGTAAACGTGTTGTCAAACAAACTTGGTTAAGGTCTGGACATCTAGGGACTAACTAACCTACGGGTTATTAGTCTAAGAACTTGTAACTGTCATATGTTAGGTCGCCGCTTTACGGGGCTAGCATAGCTTGTTGACTTATTCTGTTATCTGAAGTAACGCAACCTAAGGTGAGTTTACGGCCCCACTTTACTTGGTTTTCGTTTTCGGGGGAGAAAACATGTGTTAAACAACTATTTGATAACAACTGTCATACTATGGGTTTTCAAACGGTTTACTATACGATCTTTGGAAGTCCCGGGGGGGGGGGGGGGAACCATGAATGTGCTGGTTTGCACAACGGGGAAATGTGAATAGCGCTATTGGGAGTGACCAACCCCACCCGTCGGCATGGAGCGCCGGGCGGGTGCATATTGTCTCAAACAGGAACAGGTTTACTATTCGGGCACAACATCTGGTTTGCGAGTTAGTAATGGTTTTCCAATCGTAGTAGTAATGGTACATGCGCCTAGCTAGCGTACTTGGTTTACAATTGTTATAGTATGGACAGGTTATACTTGGAACTTTGATTACAAACCTGTAAACTCACCAGCATTTTTGTGCTGACGTAAACTCTTACATGTTTTCTCAGGTCGCTAAGGTAGCAAAATGGAACTAGGGCGCACGCGTCTGCACGGCGTCTAGTTAGAGTTGCATGGTTTTGAACATTAAACATTTGGTTTTACTTTGTTTATGTAACGACATATAGCTTCCGCTGATGTTTGGGATTTTTAAACTATGTTTTTGAAATTCATTTAGTATTGTTTATTGTGATCATTGACTTGGATCCTGGTTTGTCATGCGCCTCGCGGTAAAACTCCGCAAGTGGATTTTGAGGGTGTGACACCATTACCCGGTACCAATAGCTCATCCCTACTACTCACATCTTGATCACCTTTAACTGTGAAGTTTCCATATCATCAGACTGTCTGTTGTGGCTAGAGGTGAGTAATAGCTCTATCCTCTAATATTGAGCCACGTAAGCGCCTAGTTGGCAGGGTGATTAAGCTGCTTCTCACTCGCCTGATGCTGTTGTGGCTAGAGGTGAGCATAAGCTTTATCCAATTTTTTTTTGTTTATTATTATTTTTAAACTTTGTTATTTTAAATTCATAATATTTAAATTTGTAAGACAAATTAAATAATAAACATAGAATTTTCATTAATAAAAAAAATTAAAAAGACATAATTAATAAAAAAACATAAAAAACTACTAAACTACTCCTCCCTGTCGATGAATTGTTCTTGTCCGTATTCCTTCACGAGACGGTCCTGTTCTCGTTGAAGTATCGCCCGACGAGACATTGGTAGGTTGCAAAAGTCTTTCGCTAAAAAGTCCATGTTCCTCAACCGAACTTTATCGACTTTAGCTTTCGCCGTCATCTCCATTGTAGTCCTTATTTTGCTAATTTCCCCCGAGAACTCGGCGTCGGATTCGTTAGCAGTTTGTTTTGCTTTCGTCTTGTCCCTTCCAGCGGGTCGACCTAGGGGAGACGGGGGAAGACCCTCATCAGAGTTTAAGTCAATCCCCACGTGAGCATCCGAACTTGTGAAGGAGATATACCCACCCGATGAAGAGGTTTTGGCCCGCTTTGATGATGAGCCGCCTTCGCTCATGTCTTCAATCGAAATTAGCTCCACACATTTGGAGCAATCACGTCGGATTTTCCACAAGTAGTCCTCATCCCACGTTTTGTTGGTTTTGTACTTGCGTAACACCTCCTCTTTCCACTCATCGTAAGTAAACTGATAGATATCAAGATCGCTCGACCCGCTCACTCACACTCGAGCAGCGTTCCTGCTATGAAGGTTAATTAGTAAACAACCCCACATATTTTCCAATCTCGGCCCACCGGCCGGAAATCGTATCCGCCGAACGCATTTGACTCCCTACTTGTTCATATAAGAGGTTTCGGATTCGTCTCCAAAAGACGTTAGCCCGTTGATAGTCGGCTAGATAAAAAATATATATAAAGTTAAAATCGATTTTTTTGCAACATATGTATAGTTAAAAAAAAGTATATAGTTAATATATATATATATATATATATACACACACATACATACCGGCTTTTCGATCTTCCGATACTTCAACCCAAGCCCGACAAAGGGCTATTTTCTCCTCTTTCGTCCAAGGCGTCACTTGACGCGTTGGTCGAATAGCTTGTTCGGGCCTTTCACCACCCCTACCACCACTTCGGCCGGCAGACCTTCCTCTGCCACCACCTCTAGTCACCGGCCCACCACCCCTACCACCACCTCTACCACCTCGCCTTTGAGTTGTTGGTGGTTATGAATCAGGAATTACGAAATCCGGTGAAAGTGGTGGCATTTGGCTAAGATTAACTTCTATTTCGTTGCTCGCACCACCACCATACTCGTCTTCTTCAAGGAAATCCAAAGCGGGTTGGTAGCATCCTTGCCATTGTGACGGATCCATTTTTTGTAAAGACTTAAGGTTATTTTTTAAATTGTAGGTTGAAGAGTGTATGTTGAGTTGTTTGTTTGTGAAAAAAAAAGTTTTTTTTTTTTAAATTTAAATAGCGAAACTAGCCGTTGTCAACGGGAAAAAATCAACTCGCTATCACACGCGAGCTGCCTCACGTCCACTTGTTCGCGCCAGCTCTCGCTGAAGGGTGTTGTGGTTCAAGCTAGTCACGTGTATAAACTTGTCGCGGGACACAACAGATTGTCTCATATTGGACTAATGGACTTACACTATTTGTCAACTATGATATTATATTTTAAACCTACATCGAGCTTTCTATGAATCACGGTGTTTCGATCTTAGATCAAGTTTTTTATTCAGGTTTTAACAAATGTCAAAGTAGTCGAAGACGGCATAGGAGCATATAGCAACTTCAATTACGATCTCAATTTCCAGATAACAAAAACAAAAAGAGAATAGATGTGTCATGTGACATTAGCACGTGATAGGTTGAAGAGTAGTTGACGACGATGTGGTTGGTCGTGGGTCCTACACAATACAAATAAAAGGATGGCATCACATGGGTTTAATAATTGCGACCAAGAAACCGACGATATAACGGAACATCGTCGTTAAAAACGGTGTAAAACGTTAACTTGGCTAGATTCCCGTTACCGGAATGTGCTCGAGCACTAACGTAAGTGTCGGTGGGTCAAAGCCATCATAATAACCGTTATTTTTACCGACACATATATTCCCTACGAGGTACGCATAGGTGGCGCGATTTCCGTACCCTCTCTCAATCACAAACTCCAATCAATGGGAATGTAACTAAAACCAACATTAAACTATTATATTAAATTTAAGTAACGTTTATATTATTCCAAACTTTTCAGGAAAAAAAGGAACTTTATAACTAGTACTTATTTTTAACGGCAATTTTTTTTATTTATCACCCCAAATGTTAATTACATTGTAAGAGTAAAATACTTAATGTACCACACCTAAAAAACCCACTACTACAAAAGCCATTTGTTGGTGCTTCACAATTTTTTAGTTGGTGCAGTTATACTTCCAACAGCACCTTCAATTCATTGATGATTTTAATGATGGTTTTGCATTTATTTGTTAGTGCTATATAAATAAGAATTTTAAAGGCCCATTTAATGATTCTATTTCAATCTTTGATGATGCACTTCATATTAATAATTAATATTAATAATAATATAAAATCCCAACCCAATATAGAATATAATAATAAAAAATTAGGATGTGCGGTTTATATTTGTAATATTTTAAAATTCTAACGTCAAGACAACGATCTTCTTCTTCATACTTCAACACGTTTGGTTTTTTGGCACCGGAGGCGGTGCGGTTTTTGGCTCGGGTTCAACGAGTAGTGCACAACAACTTTTCCACACCTCAAAGGCGGGGTTTTGTTTTTAGCAGATTGGGATAATCTATTCAAAAAGGGGTGGCGGTGCAGCTTGTTGCCCGCCTACCTACCATCCTTATGTAATTTACCCTTTTTTGTCAATGAAAATTTTAAACAATTTCAAGTGATTCTTATGTGATATACACTTTCATCAAGTTTCGTCAAGTTTAAGGTATTCACACATTTATTAATCTACGATTTCTATTATATTTAAGATTGTTATGTATTAATTGAATGTTTTTTGTTTTACTTAGCTACAAATATTTCCTTCAAATCACCAAGTAAAGGTATGATAATTTAAGTTGTCTTAAATCTAGGGATGAGATTGGTACCATACCGGTACCGATACCGAATTTGAGATGAAGTGGGTACCGAATACTATACAGAATGTTTCGATTTAGTATCGGTATGGTACCAATATCGATATGGTACCGGTTTTTCGGTACTTTACCAATTCGGTTTTGGTATCGACTCGAATAAAATGTATGCATATGAGACATATTGGGCCTTAGTGGGATCACAATGGGCAATAATATATCATATACGTCTTAGTGGATCATGTTGGGCCTTGATGGGTCACAATAGATAATAGTAGATCATATATATCTTAATAGACTATATTGGGCCTTAATGGATCACAATAGACAATAGTAGGTCATACATATGTTAATGTACCATATTGGGCCTGATAGGATCACAATAGCCAATTGTTGATCCTACATACCTCAATGGATCATATTGGGCTTTAATGGGATCACAATGGGCAATAATATACCATATATGTCTTAGTGGATCATGTTGGGCCTTGATGGGTCACAACGGATAATGGTAGATCATATATATCATAATGGACTATATTGGGCCTTAATGGATCATAATAGACAATAGTAGGTCATACATGTGTTAATGGACCATATTGGGCCTGACAGGATCACAATAGCCAATTTGTTGATCCTACATGTCTCAGTAGATCATATTGGGCCTTAGTGGGATCACAATGGGCAATAATATATCATATACGTCTTAGTGGATCATGTTGGGCCTTGATGGGTCACAACGGATAATGGTAGATCATATATATCTTAATAGACTATATTAGGCCTTAATGGATCACAATAGACAATAGTAGGTCATACATGTGTTAATGGACCATATTGGGCCTGATAGGATCACAATAGCCAATTTGTTGATCCTACATGTCTCAGTAGATCATATTGGGCCTTAGTGGGATCACAATGGGCAATAATATATCATATACATCTTAGTGGATCATGTTGGGCCTTGATGGGTCACAATAGATAATAGTAGATCATATATATCTTAATAGACTATATTGTGCCTTAATGGATCACAATACATGATAATAATATTTAAGTTGCTCGGTTTAGTTATGTTTCTAATACCGAACATAACCAACTAATTGAAATGACTAAATAATAAACTGGAATAAAACCGAAGCGAAATAAGTTTAAGCAGGTTCGATACACGGTATGCACCCACCTACCTTAACCCTAAGTATATAAAGCCTCACAATCCTCCACCTCCTTCATTACACCAGCCGTCATCTTCTCCTCTCCCTCAAAGAAACCCTAACTCTTTCCACACAGTCTCTCTCATCTCGAGCTCTCTCACTCTTCCCTGTTACAGCACCAGCAGACCACCACCATCTCCGGTGGCGGCGGCGTGAAGGTTATATGCCCGTGAACGGGCCGTGAAGATGGCCGACAACCACCAACACAGATTCTGCTTCATCACCACCTGCAAAAGCTCCTCTCTCCTTAGTATTTAACAATCTTTACTCTCTTTTTCATTAAAATAATTTAATGGGTATTTATTAATTTTATAAATCTTTAATCGTTTGCAGAAGAAAGAGAATGTCACACCCATTAATTCAAAGATTGTTGTATGTTTGACTCTTTGACTCTAGTTTTCTTTAATTGTTTTTCTTGAATAAAAAGGGTCTGATTTTTATTTGTGTTTTTAGGAGCTGAGTGAGTCACGGGCTGAGCTGCTTAATAGAATTCAGAATCTGAAGAATGTAAGTGTTTGATTAGATTAAGAGATTAATTTCTGAAACTGTAGATAATATAATTGTTGATTTGTATTTTTTTTAAATTGTGTTTTTTTTAATGAAGGATCTTCAAAGTTGGAGATCAAAGTTAGATAAAGTTAAGAGCTACCGTGATGTAAGTATTGCTTCTCACATTTATGCCGGTTTTTTCGGTCTTATACCTTTGGGTCCGAGGTTACTTGTTTTTGTGAATGTATGTAGTTTATAAGTTACTAATTTTTATGTTTATTAAATCATTATAGTATTAACTGTATTATACATGAATTTTTGTTGCAAACTAAGCATCATTTATGTGAAAGTTGCGAGAGGAGATAATAAAATTTTGTCTTGGCATTGTTCTTGTTCAAAGTTGCTTGTTTGTTGGGATGGTTTTCTTCTTTGTCCGTTTTTGGAAGAATAATGCTATGTAGTTAAAGGCACTAAAGGCCTGCGCTCAAGCGAGGCTCATTGTTAGGTATGCAAGTTTCATGTTTTGAAAGTTCTGTTTGCTTTCAGGACTGTTGCTAACTGCTCAATTAATAGAACCCAAATGGTATTTCATTGAAACTAATCAACTATTAGATATTTGATTAAAATTATTAAGACAAGGAAAAGAGAATGAATATTGTCTGAGACACCTAACATCAGTGTAAAGTTTTATGAGTGCAAGTTTTTTACTTATGCATTGGTTTACGAGGAATTTTTGTATGTAACAATGATGTGTGTAACGCTATATGTATCATACACCTGATGCAATAAAGAGGCGAAAAAGGTCATATGTGTTTTGAAGTCGCCAAACTGCATTAATCATATTTGACTGGTTATGATTTGCTCATAGTGTTGTGTTTTCTGTTTTTTTATTGTTTTTAGATTGTATGTTTTGTGAATTCGTGTTCTTAAAATTCGCAATGCGCGCATCGCTGAAATACTCTAGTTTTGTTAATTTGACATTATTTTTTGTTAGGCGGTTTCTACGTTTCGGGTTACAAGGTTTGAAGAGTTCGTTTTGGCTGTTAAGTGTATGAAGTGGACAGGTCAACAACTTTTGGGCTGCAAATTTTTTGGGTTTCATTTGGAAAACATGTATTGTATACGTTTATGTTTCAATCGGAAAACGCGTGCGTTTATTGTTTGTGTTTCATTCGGAATGCTTACGTTTTTTGTTTGTGTTTCTTTTGGAAAACGCGTACGTTTTTTGTTAAACGGATTTAACATTAACTGTGTTTTTTGGTATGTTCATTCTAAGTTTCTAACTTTTGCCATCTAATGTATATTTGTGTATTGAATTATTGATTAAATTGTACAGCCAGTATTCCTGAAACTAGATTTCCTGGAAAATTTTATAATATTATAAAAACAAATGCATTTTATTGAATGTTTTGGTGATGCGGTTGTCAAAGTTCCAGGTGTCACTGTAGTGTTGTTGTGGGAAATCTTTTTTGGTGCTGTTGTAGGTATTAAATGAGGGTAGTCATTGTAGCCGCACCATACAATTTATAATTTGATGATGCCCTATCTTTTGATGGTGTTGTTCCACAGCACCTCTAAATCATATACACTGCATCTTTAAAGCAGTTTTGTACTAGTGACCATCGGTAGATGCTACTAGTATTTGATAATAATAATAATAATAATAATAATAATAATAATAATAATAATAATAATAATAATAATAATAATAATAATAATAATAATAATAATTCAGGACAAAATATATGCAAGTTTTGTTCCCAAAACTCAACAAACAATTTGCAAGTTTTGTTCTGAATACTCGTGTGGTCGCGTACCATAACTCTACCAAAATTCTCATTTCATCATAGCTTAGAAGATGCAAGCACCCAATTTACAACCAAAATCCACCAACTAAATATTAATAATCTAAAACAGAATAGAAAAAACCATACAACACATCACAAAGAAGACTTCAAACTTTAACCAATTCCTCCATGCTCCATAAGTATCTTTAGAGCGATTCTTGACCCACAGAAACTCCAACGACTTAACATCTTCAATCACTATAGAGACTTATATAGGGGCTTGATTAAACATCTCATTCTCTAAATACACCAAAATGTTGTGACTTGTGAGTAAGATCACATAATAAGCTTTTTTCCTCTTTTTTCGACCCGTGGCAAGAAGAATATAAGGGTAGAAGATCCTTAACATCGAAGGCATAAAAGCTAGGAGCATTACACTACTAAGCTATTATTTACATATCGTTTGCGCAAAATACCATGCAACGAAAATATGCTCACTAGTCCCCCGTAATCCCCACAAAAAACACAATGATCATTAGCTGTATGAATGTTTCTTATTGCTATTGAGCTATTATATTTAATTAAATTCGATAAAAAGTCATTTGTGTAAGTTTTTATCATCTCATTTCCTTTTTTGCATCTGTTAATTATAATATTTTGTAATTGTAACTGGCACGTGCTAAAGCTCGAGAATTGTGATGTTGTTAATAATTCAACCTTTCTCTTTTTGGTCGATAATAATCACCTGAGTTTTTTCCCTATAGCAATCCCACCTTTCAGACAGTTTGCTCTCAATAGACCCCCCGTTAACTCACACTAACGTTGTTAGCTGAAACTCACAATTCTAGGCGATTATTCACCGGATTTGAAAGAGATTTGAACGAGTCAGACTCAGTATAATGCTTAACCATTCAGAGGCAAATGTCTGACCGATTCAGACATCTGCTCGCGAAATAAACAGCCTGAATGAACTATGTCTGACCGATTCAGACATCTATCCCATTAAAAACTCATTAAGAGCTGAAACAAACAACCGCTTATACTCGATCGAGCTCGTTTAAACGAGTCGAGGTCTCAAGTTGACTACGAATATCTTAATTCATTTATACCGTTTCAAGTGCAATTAAATTCTTATTTTCTTTTAAAGGATATAATATAAACCGACCCTGAATATTGCACTGATGTCATGGGACATTGCTTCTTCTTCAAGCCTTATCCCCTTATGATTCATTGATTCTCCTTTGCATGCAAAATGCTTTGAACCATTGTTTTGCATGCTTTCCCTTTATTGGCTTTTTATATTCATGGAAGATAATGCTTTGATATAAAATATTCTCCAAATAATCAATTAATGTTATGAAAATTAAATCCACTGATGATTGTTATGAAAATTAAATACATTGATGATTATGTTGTCTTATAATACCAACAGGTGTTTTAGGACGTGGAATGCATGCTTAGCATTTTTTTTCCTTCTAAATTGAATAGAGTGTTATCAATAAAATAAAATAACTTTAGAGCAAACATTGTAACTTATAATTTATAAGTACGTAGTAGTATTGAGTTGCTAAGTACGTACACCGACAATATTAAATGAGAGAATACCTCCAAATAAATATATAACGGTAGGTGAGATGTGTTTGCCTTAAGATATATTTTATTTAGGAATAGGAATGGGATCGTATAATCCCCTTATTAAAAAACATACACCGTGAAATAAGAAAAATTATCTTCGGAAAACATTAGCTGTGTACGTTTTGTCAAGTATACGATATTACATGCGTAGGATACCCTACATGCGTATATGTATATTAAAATTAAGTTTTTTTAATAAAAAAAGGTTAGGTAAATATAATTTATCAGGGAATTGAGAAAGTATATGGTATAAAGCCCCTTAAAATAAGAAGCATAAGAAGCCATCAGAGATTGACACATGTCAATCTAACCTAACCACACCTAACCACAGTTAAACACAATAAATCCTATCTTCCCTGTTAAAATCTTAACCATTCTCATTTTAAAACATACCAATCTAGATCTGACAACCACGACCACCACCACCAACACCACCACCACCAACACCACCACCACCACCACCACGACCACCACCACCAACACCACCACCACCACCACCACCACCATCTTCCTGTACCTTCACAAAAGTTTATAAACGTCTCTGTTTTTACTTCACAAAAGCCGATCGAGATCTAACCACCACCACCATCACCACCACCATCACCACCACCATCACCACCACCACCACCACCACCAAACCTGCAGTAACAGCACCACCAAGGGAATGAATAATACCTGGTTTTTGAACAACCACATCTATTCCAGATCTGCAACATCAAGCAACGATCTACAAATTTTGATGCAAACTTACCTATTCCAGATCTGCAACATCAAGCAACCATCTACAAAAATAGAGCATGAGCGTTTGTTTGTGATGAAGGTTTCTAAGGTGCGTTTGATTATAAGGTAAAGGTGCGTTTGTTTTTTTTTGGATTTTGATGAGTGCGTCTAAAATTTTCAATGAGTGCTTTTAAACTTTTTAATGAGTGCGTTTAAAATTTTTGTAAAGTGCGTCTGAAAATTTTAATGAGTGCGTCTGATATTTTTGATGAGTGCGTCTGAAATTTTGATGAGTGCGTCTGAATTTTTAATGAGTGCGTCTGAATTTTAATGAGTGCGTTTGAATTTTAATGAGTGCGTCTGAAAATTGATGAGTGCGTCTGTTTTAACCCAGGTATGGTTAGGGTTTTTAATCTGCATCCTTAATCTAATGACTGAGATTGCTTCTTACGCTTCTTACGTTAAGGTGGCTTTATACGTTATCTCTCTCAATTTATCAAAAGGCCAAAAGGGTATAAATCATTGTAGAGAGAGGCTAACGTACAAAGTTTCTTACCATACAAAGTGTAAGAAGCATTCTTAGCCATTAGATTTAGGCGGTGATAAGATGGTAATTAACAATCCTAATCATATTTGGGTTAATCTAACCAAGGGTAAATTAGGAAAAACAAGTTTAAATTTCTGTGAAATCATAACAACAGACATAATCGATGCAAAAATTTTCATCGATTGAACCTGATTTTTCATCGTTTTCAACTCGATTAAACGTTCAGAATGATTAAACAATTCGATTACAAACAAAATCAAAACGTATTTGCAAAAAAACAGAAAAAAAAACAGAGTATGATAATTCAATTGATAAAATTAGTCGAATCATATTCAAAAATCACTATCAACGCATGTATTATTCACAGAAACGAACGATGTTGATAATAGAAGAAGAATTAAAGAAAAAAATGGCTTTCAAAAAAGTTTCAGATGGTGAAGATCAGAAACTGTTAAACAGAAAATCATAAAACGCACTTGGTTTTTTTTATAAAACGCCTTTGGTTTTTTAAACACTATTTAAACTAGTTTTTACAAAACGCACTTGGGTTTTTATAAAACACACTTGGTTTTTGTAAAACGCACTTGGTTTTTGTAAAACGCATTTGCTTTTTGTAAAACGCATTTGGTTTTTGTAAAACGCACTTGGTTTTTGTAAAACGCATTTGGTTTTTGTAAAACGCACTTGTTTTTTTGTAAAAACACACTTGGTTTTGTAAAACGCATTTAGTATAATTAAAACTCACATTTTCCTCACTTTTTCCCCTATTCAAACCTCTTACAAGCAGCTTTCATCTTCCTGTCATTATCAGTGCTTTGCAAACCAAAGGAGATGTGCCTGGTTTGTCAGTTTTGACATGGATGAAGTTGACCGGTACAGTATTCACTTTATAAGCCGAAACTCGTCGTAAGTGGTAATGAAACAAGAAGGTGAGGATCATGGGTGGTCGTGGTGTCGGGGCAGAAAGAATACCTTCAGACCCTTCTTTTTCACCACAAAAATTGGTTCATTCATTAGAGTACTGTCAAGATATTTATTCTTTGAAACAGCTTCATGCTTGCACAATTATTCAAGGTCTTGGAACCAATTCTTTTCTGGGTTTGAGAAGGTGATGACCGGAAGTGAAGGAATGGTCGGAGAAACGTCGTCTGCGATTTGGATCTGTGTTGGGGCGTTTAAGGGCTTTGGATCTGGTGGTGGTGTTGCAGGAGTCTAGGTTACTGATTTGTCTTTGGTTTAACTAAAATTGAGTTTAAATATAGTTTAATTAGGTTAATCATAGTTTGGTTAGGTTGACAAGTGGCAATTTCTCGTGGCTTCTTACACTCTGTACATTAAGAATACTTTGTATCCTATACTTTCTCATCATTGTAAATCTAACAACTTGATATGTCTCACAATGATGTGACAACTTAAAATTAACTGACGACAATCTTTACAATATCAAATTATTATACTTATAGAGTATGTAATTATGTATATAAACCACTAAACAGAGAATGATCATTTGTATTTTATGTACTGTAGAAAATTGAAACCATATATTGCCCATGGGCCATGGTTGATCATCCGTTGTCCGTTGTTGGTTGCGGATCAGCAGATCAATTTAGGGTAGCAATTGGGCTTGTAAATTTTCAGACAAACGGGCTTATGAAACCTTACTGATACCCTTATATGTGGGCCTAAAGTCAACTACTAGTTCACTACTTCCTCAATTTTCACACACATGTATGTACGATGAAATGTCAAGTACTCAAGTGTCAATGGTGGAGGGGATCGAGGGAAGAGGCGAACTACATAGAGAGGAGAGGAGAGATGATGAGACTATGTAGGTGGGTGCGATGATTAGATTGTGAATAGGTGACTAGTGGTGGTAGAATGTGAGAATCACTATAAACAGATTGGAGAAGTACCGAGGAGACAAATAAACACATATAGAGAAGCGGCTTGTAGCCGATACATGGTGTCTGTTGTGATGCAGTGGGAGAGTAGATCACCGAAGGTACCGAGGATACAAATAAACAAGTAGATTGAAGTGGCTTGTAGCCGATATGTGAAGGTGTCTATTGTGATGCATTCGAGAGCTAATCACTAAAGGTAGGGTGGGGGAAATGATTGACTGGAAAGGATGGATGAGGAGGGTGGAGACAGGTAACGGGTAAGGATTGAGAGGGTTGATTTTTGCTCTTATTCTAAAACCATGTGTGAGCATCATAATTATTCTCAGTTTCTCACTGTAAGTATCGGTTGTCAGGCCTGCCCAACATGAATGATTTTTGCATTTGTTACGTTGAAAAAGAGTTCTTTCACCAAGTTTTATTTGAAGATGTAATGCAATGTTTTAAAGAGATGACAACTCATATGAAACAACTATAGGTAAATATTTTATTCATAAAGACCATCGTATCTATATTATATGTTTTTTAGTTCTAACGGTGGTGTTATTTTTATTATTGACATGACTTTGACCGTTGAACCGATTCAAATATGTTTATATCATGTTCTATAAAATTGAAGCATCTAATAATATTGACAACAAAATTCCCGGATCCCCCTCTACTTAGGCTGATTAGGTGTGGGGAGGGTGGAGGGGACATGTTGGACGTTGAGCAACCAAGAAACGCAACTCATAGGCTGAAGCGTGAAGACCGTGGCATTCACCACGTCTTCCACAGGTGACATTCAAACGACCTATGAGTTTGATATGCTTTTGTTTTGTGATCCTGGTTCAAATAACGATTTGAACGTTCTTGGTCAGTCGGATGTTTTCAGGGACATAATTAGAGGTACAAGACCGGATTCTAGGTTTATGGCTTCGGGTGTAGAATACGCACATGGGTATTATCTAGCTAACGGAATATACCTAAACTACGCAACGGTCATTAAAATTATACCGTATCCGGAAGATGATAAAAGAAAGAAATTTTCCAAATGTCAATAATATGCGAGAAAGGATGTTGAGCGATTATTTGGGGCTATACAACAAAAATGGCACATTGTGAGAAACCCGACACGTGCATTTGAAATCAAAAAATTGAGAGATTGTATGTATACTTGTATCTTGTTGTATAACATGATTATCGAAGATGAAGGTAATGCAATATGCGAACACGATGAAAACGACATTGATTAGAATGTTGTATCTATTGATGAAGGGCAACAAGAGTCTAATATGTGGCGTTACACAATGACGCTACACATAACAACACTCGTGCGGATTTGATTGAACATATTTGTCATTTTAGTCGGATCAACACCGACGATTAGTTTTCTTTGTATTTTTTAGATTAAGCAAAATCAATATTTTTAATATGTATATATTATTAGAATTCCCTGTTTTATGATTAAATTTTAGATTAAACAAATAATTTTCTTCTTATTAGTGTTATGATTAAATTTTAGAGGACTATCTCCATACGCCTACACGACATAGGTTGGTGATTTGGTGATGACATGGAGGAACCATCACCACACCCAATAGCCTTGCACGAAATCAGAATAACTTGTTTCATAACCTAAAATAACCGACATAACCGAACCGCTTCAACAAGAAAATATACACCGTTTCAACAGTCATAAACTTATCATCTCACACCATTAATATGCTCCAATGTACCAAATCATCCATCAACCGTCGTTCATGGCACTTAATTCACCAACTCTCCATCCAATATCAGCAACGTCACGCAAACTACAGTCGTCCACCGTTCAAAAACAAACACAATGACGAAGACTACAACAATTTTGATCATCATAAACATATTAGAAACAGAAAAGAAAACCAAGAGGATCATTTACAGCTATACAAAAGCTGGGGGCAACATCTTTTGACTAACCCACGTGTCCTTGATTCAATTATTAGGAACTCTGGAGTTGGGTCTGATGATACTGTTCTTGAAATTGGTCCTGGTACTGGAAACCTTACCATGAGGCTTCTTGAAGCTGCTAACAAGGTTGTTGCTGTTGAAGTTGATCATCGGATGGTGGAGATTCTTCGTACCCGTGTTTCAGAACGTGGGTTTGATGAGAAGTTGACGGTATGTTTTTGTAACGATGAGTTGCACGTGAACTGTTTGATGAAATGCCTCAGAGAAAATATGTGTAGTGACTATTGTTTTTGCAGTAGTAATATATGTGTGCAGATGGTAACATAGGCTATTCAATAATGGGTTGATATGCAGGAAAATCAACGGATTTTTTAGGGAAAAATCAAAGTTTTTGTTATGTAAGAGTCCTTGTATAGTTGTACATATGAAATAAACTCGAAAAGTCTCCCAACTCAGTTTTGTTATATTAAAGTCTCAACACGGGTCTAAAATGCATCTACTTGTGAAAAATATTTGAAATAATGATCGTTACCGCTTAAATTCCTTGAAATACAATTATATTATCTTCTTTTACAAAAAATTGAATGTCATTTCATCAAATTTTAACAAATTTAAGAGGTAACGCGCCATTATTTATTTTTCACAAGTACATGCCTTCTAAACAAGTGTATGCATTTGAATGAAGTTGGGCGCTTGTGTGTGTTGAGAGGGGGGGGGGGGTGGTAGTGTTTTTGACACGTGGATGGACTTTTGTACAGCAAACACCTACTGCGCGGGGGGGGGGGGGGTCCTAGATTTATTTTTCACTTTACTGATTTACACCAATCATGCACTGCCACATCACTTCATTGATTTACTTCACTGAAACAGTTTTTAGAGGTAGCACTCCACTAGTTCTTTACCTGATAATTAATTATTTTCACACATATAGTAATAATAATATTAATAATACCTTTCCCACTCTCTCTCTAGAACTCACCTACACCACTCATTTTTTTTAATAATACCTTTCCCACTCTCTCTCTCCTCTAGAACCAGCACGGTAAGAAGAACCTGTATTTGGTTCACGCAATCCTTACCAGCACTGGTGGCGGCGGTGTTACCGTGCTGGTAGTGGAGTACCCGTGACCTTTTCTGGTGGTGCCCCGTCCCCCCTAAGTCCCTTTTTTCATGAACAATGAAAAATTATGTTGGTTTTCTATGATATCAACACTTCAATAAAAGTTCAAAATTTACATTAATTTTGAATTTGTGAAATAGTTTTAGATAAACTGAATTGTTTTTTTTTTTCTTTTTTCAGATTATATGTAAGGATGCACTAAAGGCGGATTTTCCTAATTTTGATCTTGTGGTGGCAAACATTCCTTATGGAATATCATCACCTCTAGTGGCTAAGTTGGTTTTTGGCGGGTACCATTTTCGAAGCGCAACTCTTCTTCTCCAGAAAGAGTTTGCTACCCGACTGTTGGCTAATCCTGGTGACTCAGAGTTCAACAGATTGGCTGTTAATGTGAAACTGGTCGCTGAGGTTGAGCACGTCATGAATGTAAGCAAAAAAGATTTCGTGCCCATACCAAAAGTCGACTCCTCAGTTGTTAAAATCCGTTTGAAAACTGAAATCCCGGATGTAAATCTCAACGAGTGGTGGGCTTTCACTAAAACCTGTTTTGGTAAGAAAAACAAGACGTTGGGTGCAACATTCAGGCAGAAGAAAAAGGTGGCGGAGCTTTTGAATCTGTCGAAAGCAACAAGCTTTAATGGAGATATTGTGCGGCATGAATCTTGTGACGAAAGTGACGACGAGGAAGATCAATCTGACATTTTGGGAACAGATGGGAACTTGTTTAAAGAAAAACTTGTTGGGATACTTAGAACTGCTGGTCTTGAAGATAAGAGACCATCAAAACTATCAAACGAGAAGTTAATGTATCTGCTTTCTTTATTCAACAAGGCAGGAATATGGTTCCATGATAAAGAAAAGCCAAGGGATATAAATGCATCATTTGCTGCATTATAAAGTAAAATAATATGATTCTTTTAATGAATTGGATTGCTTGTTTGATTTGATTCCTCATATTCATATTCTTGAAACTATGATGTAGCTAACTATTGACAATCTCCATATAGCTTTATTAGCATATTGTGGGAAGGGTCGTTCAACTAGCTCGTGACTTGAAACTCGCTCTCTAAAAGTTTGCTTGTAATTCAACTCGAGGTGCTTTATCTCGTATAACATGTGAGGCTTTAAGCCTCAGTTTGAGCGACTAAAGTTCACTGGGATAAATTTTCATCTTTGATATTGCTTGTACATTATTTGCAAAGTTGCAAAAGTCGCTAGGCTCTTTCTAGTCGGAGTCGGGAATACTCGGGGAGTTCTCGGCCTAGTCGGAGAGTACCCGGTGAGTACTCGGCCTAGGCCTAGAGTACTCGGGCCTCGACAACCTACCTTGTAGCGATTACTCGAGGAGTACTCGGCCTCCGAGACCTTGTTTTACAACATTGATTATTTGTAGTTTGGATATGGTGTTACAAAATTATTCTAATTCAAAATAAACGAGTTGGCTCACCAAACTACACACTAGCTTGGGGTGAATATGAGCCAACTGCGAAATCCGTTTCAGATAGAAGATTACGGGTTCAACTTGTTTTAACTAAGAGGGCTTGAGATTGAGCTCTATTTCTAAAGCTCGAGTTTGGCTCTTAAGTAGTTTTTCAAGCTCGAGCTCCACTTAGCCTCGACTCATTTATTATTTAATATTTATGTAATTATTTTTTATAACTATTCTATAAATTATAAATTTTATAAATTATTTAATTTTATTACCATAATAGTTATTATAAATAGGTTTAGGTTCGTGTACAAAGACAATATTTCGTGAGAAGTATGAGAAGGATTAAAAAAATGATATGTAGGCATTATGTTTTGGATTTAGGAATGATGTATTGGGTTGTTTTGGCTAGAAAAACATCCAGCACAATAATTTAAAACACAATGCAATGTATTATAGTCATTAAATTAAAAACACAATTAAAACACATTACTTTACACTTAAAACACACTGTTAATGTTCTTGGCATGGTGTTTTAGGAATTAAGTCTAAAACATATTGTTTTCGGTTTTTAATTGTTATGTTTGATGTTTTTCTAGGCAAAACAATGCAAAACATCATGAATAAATCCAAAAAATAATGCACATATATCAATTTTTATTCCTTCGCACACTTCTCACGAAATATTGCCTTTGTACAGGAACCTCACCCATTATAAATATATATTAAATACAAGTTATATATATATATATATATATATATATATATATATATATATATATATATATATATATATATATAAGGTCGTTATGGCTCTCGAGCCGGCTCAAGCTCTATATGTGAACTCGGGCTCGAGCTTGTTTACTAAATGAGCTTTGATGAAATCTCGAGCTCGTTTAAGCTTGGCTTGATTCTAGTTTTTAATGAGCCAATCTCAAGTAACTTACGAGTAACTTGGCTCGTTTACGCTTTATGCCCTAGTTTGTAAAGGTGACAAAATAAGTGGATTTGAATTTTATAAATAGCAATTATCGAGCTCAATTTTTTGAATTTTATATAATTTATAAAAGATATTATAGGGTGGGGTTCATGTACAAAGTGCATTTTTCATACAAAGTGTGAGAAGTCTATATAGACATTGTGTTTTAAATTTTAGGCATGATGTTTTATATATTCTTTTAGCATAGTAAAATATAGAAAAACACAAAACATGACAATATAAAACACTATTTAATTCATTCTCGACATGCAATTTAAAACACCATGAGAAGAAAGTAATCATATGCTATAAATTTCATGTCTAGAATATATTTGATTGTGTTTTAATATGTTACGTTTTGTGTTTTTCAGTATAATGCAATGCAAAAGGAATAAAAAAACATCATAGACAAAATTTAAAACACAATGACTATTTTTTTTGAACGGCCAACAAATTGGAATCACTCACGGAACACTGGAGTATTATCGTGCCACCAATGTTGCCACGCGATCATATTCCACCACCAAGTCACCAATTCAGGAGAAACTCATAATTATGAGAAAACCCCCTTTGTGAGATTCGAACCCAGGACCTTATGGCCCTAATTCTTATCTCACCACCAAGATGCCACTAAGCTATAATGCCTTGGGCTAAAAGACAATGACTATACATAAACTTTTCACACTTTATACTCGAACCTATACGAGATATTATAAACTAAAAAAGTTATAAAAAAAAAACAAAATAATAATATGTAAAAAAGGGGTTTAAAAATGTGAGGTGTGTAACAAAGGATGTAAAGGTAATTTGTTGGTACACATATACACAAATACAAGTACAATAAAATAAAGGACAACTCCATCTCCGGTATACACCTACAAACACCAAAGGCACCATACCATATCTCCGTCATCCTCCACCGCTATGACCGCTTCCTCCGTCTCCTCTCACAAGGTTTCCTCTCTCTCTCTCTCTATATATATATATATATATCTATTGCTTTATTTATTTCCAAACATCTATTTCAATCAATTGTGTGTATATATCTTGATTATTTAGGTTTTAAGCAAAATTGCTACCAACAGACTGCAGAAAGAGCTTACGGAGTGGCAGATCAGTCCTCCATCTGGCTTTACGCATAAAGTCACCGATAATCTTCAACGGTTTGCTAATCTATTCATTTCCTCTTCTGAATTATGCTCTTTTCCTTTAAAGCTTTATGTCGTTCTCTTTAGGCATAGATAATGTTCAATTTATTTTAGCAATGCCTTATTTCAATCTAGGTTTTCCTGAAATTTGATTGGAAATTAGGGGTGACCAAACCTTAACCGTTAACCGGACCGTCACCAAACTGAATTAGTTGATAACCGAGATTAAGTGATTAATCGGTTATGGTTATGGCTATGGTTAAGGGTGTACCGTAACCGAAGTAAACCGAACCAAATAAAAAAGAAATAAAACATGTTAACATCGAGCATACGTGAACAAATAACGGAATTAATCTTCAAGCATATGTGAAAACATAGGGCTAACGATGTGAACAACCAAAGTATACATAAACTCAGACCATTAGACAACATAAACATTCTACTTTTTTTTCCCGAACCTTGTACTGTTTGAATACATAATGTATTCAATATGATTACATAAACCAAAGCTGCGACTCATATATGCAAAAACACATAGCTACATGGTGGAAATTCAAATGATGTTTGAATTAAATTCTGTTTAATACTTCTTTAGCTATAGTTACAAAATCATCTATGTCTGTCGTATTTTTATTGTGTCCATAACTTCATTGACTTCATTGTACAGTCATGGCTAAAAAATTAAATATCTCTTCCCAAATTTTTCAAAGCATTGAATACGAATGTGACGATATTACAACACAAATTCTTTCAAAAGCTAATACTATTCATGTTGACTAGAAAATGACAGGTGATTGATAAAATCATATAACCAGTTTACAGTTGATGGATATCGATGCATGCTTAATTGTAAATTAACGATTAATTAACTGAAACCGAACCATAACCGAGCTTCATAACCGATTAACCAAAACTGAAGTTCGGTTATGGTTATGGTTAAGGAAATCACATAACCGAAGCAAGCGGTTATGGTGGACCCCTATTGAAAATTGTGATGTTTTGTTGAATGCATAAAATTTGTTTGTGAATTATGGTGTATTTGTGTTTGGTGTTTACAAAGGTGGGTGATTGAGGTAGATGGAGCTCAGGGAACAATTTATGCTGGTGAAAAATACCAACTTCAAGTAGATTTTCCGGAGAATTATCCTATGGAAGCGCCACAGGTGGATGGATAATGATTTGAGTTGGAGTTTAATAGATGCTTTTGGTTATGCTTTTTGGCTTCTTGCTTATATTTTTTTTATGCAATGACAGGTCATATTTTTGCAGCCAGCTCCTCTTCACCCGCATATCTATAGTAATGGCCATATTTGTTTAGGTACACGTTAAATTGCTCTGTTGTATCTTGTGTCTGTATTGTTGCACCTTTGCATGTTTTTGAAGTTGTAATCCTTACTATAACCATTAGAACTGCGTGAAGGGATGAAATGTCACTAACATAAAATACATATCTAATAAATAAAATGCCGTTTTAACTCTAAAAATTTATTTGAACAAATCCACCTGAAAGGTTAAAGACCATCAAGGTTCAACATATATTAATACTTCACCAAAAGAACAAAAGATTTAAATCGAAATCCAATGGAAGTGTAAATATTTATTGACTATCATAAAGATTTAGAAGTTAACCTTGACCTGATCTCCAAATCACTTCCTAAACAAACCTCCACTCCTATGCAGTATGCGCTCTTCGGCAGTACGGGTAACTTGATTACCTGCTGTGAAGAAAGGAAAATGTGTCTTGAGCCATGCCTATGGTACCTCCTTAGGCGGTTAATAATATGGGTATCATAATGAATCAAAGCATACATAATACCATAACGAAATAGCTATGTCTAATCCAAGAAAATTATACCAAACTTAAATGAGGCTAAGCACAAGAACTACAAAATCAAATTAACTTATGACTTCTGAAAATCTGACAGTACTCCTAGAAAAGCAAAGCATGGGATACACGATATCAATAAAGAAACTAACTTAATAATCGTATGCACGGAAACGTGAAGTCAAGTCTAGCAGTTTGCAACACATACCAAATACGAGAAAGAAACGAGATGAATTTAAGAATATAAGAATCCTTACATAAAGGATAGATATTTGTACCTCAAACGACCATGATGTTTAGCAGAAAACTAAAACCTACTTTTTCATTATCTAATGATTGGATTTGGTAACTATTTCTTTTTTGTGTATTTCTTGTTAGTGTGATAATATGATTATACATTTTGAATTATTCTAAATTTTACAACTAGTTACTGCATTTAAATCCATTTGACTTCTACAAAGCTTCTAGAACCTTTTTATTATATGCATTATTTCTGTAACTTATTGTTATAGATAACTTAATCCCTTTGTACGATATAAGTTTAAGTATATCATAATTTCCATAGGATACATAATGTATTAGTCAAAACAAAGTTTATTTTCATGAAGATTTAATAGGATTATCTCTTTTGTAGATATTTTATACGACTCGTGGTCACCTGCCATGACTGTTGGTTCCATTTGCATCAGCATTCTGTCCATGCTATCAAGTTCTACAGCAAAGGTTTTATTCTATCTAAGGCTTTAATAAATAAATTTTCTGCTGTCACATTCTCATCATCACAGATCCATTTCTGGAAACTTTTCTTAAACATCTATGTGTTCTTAATCACATTCAAGAACACATGCCTGTGACTTCTGAAATATCCCTAATCGTGACTCATGAGCATATTGGTATCCTTGTACCCAAATAAATACCTTCAATTCTTTGTGAATAGGGAAATTTAGTTTAAAAAATATTCAAAAAGCAACTTTTCTGTTTGTGGGTGAAATTCTAAATTTTTTTGGCTGCCATTGCAGGAACGCCCAGAAGACAATGATCGATACGTTAAGAACTGTAGAAATGGAAGATCTCCTAAGGAGACTAGATGGTGGTTCCACGATGATAAAGTTTAAAGAAAGAATGAATGATGTGCTACTTCATGTCATATTCCTGTAAATGAAGAGCAAATTTTCTTGCTCGTTTGCTCAAGTACGGATGATTATGTTTCTAAAGCAGTTTGATACATTTAACTTTCTCCATGGTTACCAGTCAATGGAGTTATACTCCCCATTTTCACCATGTATTTGTCTTGATTCTCAGCATAATGTTTTACCAAATCATATGTTTGTTGGTTTTGTGTATAGTCTGAGCTTAACAACCCTTAAAGCCTATCAGGTTTTTGTAGTATCAAACTTTGTTGGTGAACCAGGATCATGGGGAACAGGTTTTGATCACCACCTGTTCTTTGGCAGCTGGCACTCGTTAATAGGGCTGCATATGACTGTTATAATTTGAAGTGGTGTTGCCCATTGCCGGTGTTGCTGTACAGCCTCTGATTAAAACTGGTGCGTCTTCCATCTCCAATGGTGTGAATTCCTGCAAAACAAAGTCGATTCTTATTTAGTAGCATTTTCTTGAAAATAAGATCTGTGTTTGTTGACCGATATTGAAGATCACCCGAAAGGGCTTGAACTGATAAGGATTATGGGTTGGTATAGTATGCTTAAGAGTCACTCAAGCTCGCACCTAATGAGTCCCTTTGTCTTATAGGGACGTCCCAATTCGACCCAACTTCCTGCGGAAACCAAACATGAATAATATGCCTAATCATTATGTCTGTAAACAAACCGGATAGAGCATATTCATGTCCATTCGTTAGCAGAAACCAACATGAATAGTATGCCTAATCGTTATGTCTTAAACAAATCGCATAGGGCATGTTCGGTTGTTCATGTTTATTCGTTTAACTTTAAGGTTTTTAATAGAACAAATGGATGAATACGAACAATTAAACGAATGGATTTTCTTGTTTGTGTTCGTTTGATAACAAAATGAACATGTTCCTATGAGTTTGTTTATATATTAAATGAATGAGTTACAAACATAGATGAATGCAAACAAACACAAGCGAGCATTGCATAAATGCGCTATCATGTAGGAACAATGCAATGGAGAATTAAAATTTGCTACTCAGCTAAATTTAAGGGCTAAAGATTGAGATTATATCAAATTGATAAGTTGATGGGCCTGAACGCTAAAAGAATGAGTAAAAAAAATTCATATAATTAACCTTGATAAGATATCCGCCAAAACAAACTGAATGAATATATTAAACATAAATTTATGAATGTCAAACAAACATTAACAAACATAAATTAACGAAGGAGACCACGTGTTCATGTTTGTTCGTCCAACTGAATGAACAAAAAGTTTGTTTACGGTCCCTTTTTAATTAAATAAAAGAGCAAAAATGAATTACTACACAAAAGATGGTTCAAATATTTTAACTAAAAGTGCCTAAGTGCTCCATAAGTCGTGGTAACAAAACAGCCGGGCCCCTAGCATGTGGCCAAAGCCAAGATATCGACACGAGGGACAATTTGAGGACACTCTTTCTCGACCGTAGGGGTGTGAATTTCTGACAAGATCCAAAACTAACATGAAATTGGTGGGTTTGGGTTTAGTCTAAACGGGTTCGGATCAGTTTCAGGTTGAACCCGTGAACCTGTTTAGCTAAACGGGTTGGGTTCGGGTCAACCCAGGCGGGTTGACATGTTTAACCCATTTATACTATATTTTAGCATTTTACAATACGTTTTGTGTTATAAATTAATCTGATCAGGTATTTTATGCTATACTTATTGCTTAAAATAAAAATTGGTAGAAGATTTTATAATTAAAATGCAAATGTTTTATATATGCTAGTGTTTTTTGTAGTAAAATTTAAACTTTAACATATTAGTTTGCAAAAAAAAAAAAAAAAAATCGGGTTGAACAAGTCGTGTTGGGGTAACCCGTAAATATTCGGGTTGGGTTAGAGTTCATATGTATGACACATTTTTCAGGTTCGAGTCGTGTTCGGGTTTGTGCAAAATTTTCAGGTTCGGGTTATACCCGTCAACCTGTAAACACGACCCATTTAGCACCCCTACGTCGAGCGTGGACTAGATCTCATCAATGACTTTAAATCCACGAGTTAAACCAGTTTGAGACTGATCTCTTCTCAGTGAGCGAGATTAATTAACCAAAGTGGTTTTTGCATAGAGAGAGGGTTTAAGAACAATGAGCAGTTCTGAACCTCTTCCCGCCACTATAAACCCTAGAAAATGGAGGTACACATGGGAATCCAATTCACACGTCCCCATTATCCGATTATACCTCTTCAATCCCTACACAAATCCTTCCTCTCAATGCACTCATCTCAAAGTTTCCATTTTGTTCGACAAATCATTACTTCAAGTCACCTGGATTGACAAAAATCAATCACCGGCCTCTATTTGGGTTCCGATTCCTAGGGTTTTGATTGATGCAGAATCTCCTATTAATATTCGAGCACTGGATGATCATATAGAAGTTAAGCTTGTTCTGGTTCTTCCTGTAGACCACCCTATTGTTTCAGGTTTTGATTTTCAAGGTGCTGCTGGTGATGATGCTGCATTGGAAAATGCTGCTGCTGCTGCTAATGATGATGTTCAGCCTCTTCAGTTGGATTCTGGTAGTTTTTGTTTTCAAAAAGGGGTTTGCGTCGCAACTTGTTGCCCGTTTCTTAGTTTTAATGAAATTTAAGGAGCTGTGTTTATGCTATGAGAGTTTCTTTATGCCTATTTTTTTAGGTTTTTAGCTGTGATGCATAGTTGACAGCAGCGAATAGGTGATGATTGTGACAAGCTGGCGCTATTCGCTATAGCGGGCGCATAGCCTAGTGGTAGAGCTTGAACACATATGGGGGGGGGACTCAATATGTATAAAATTTCCGGCTGAAAACTAATAAACTTACACTACTGAGCAAAAAAACAAGGGGTACGACCCCTGGCCATATACAATCTTCACCCTTGGCTATGCTACTATTCTCGCTATTAACAACTATGATGAGATGATGGTTGGTTGCAGTTGGTGACTAACTGGAAACCTAAACTTATGGTAGTTATAAGTTATAAATAGTTGTATCCAATTGGAAATTGATGCAAATCGCAAAATGCATTGCTCGCTGTTTTTTAAAGTTGATTTGGCTGCGTGATGTTCAATAATTAATGTGAAATGTTGGCACAAATGTCTTATTTATGTATACTACATACACATGGCAATGAACTAGGTCAATTATATTCATGGGTTTAACCACTCTGCGCAAACAATGGTGTGATTACAAAAAATGGTCAAGCTTTTTAGGTTTTTTTTTTTTTTTTTTTAAATGTAGTTTCGCTTTGCCTAGTGGCTTTGTATATGCATCTAGAAGTTCCCTTTGGTATAGGTACATGGTTGCAAATAATGAGTTCATATTTTGTATTTCAAAACGAAACAACTAATTAACACAAGCACATCTAGATTAGTATAATGATTAGACAAAAGCAAAATCGGTTACTTTTATTTCAAAACATTAGTGAATTTGCCATTTGGTTATTTGTTATTATAACTTGTCTCAAATTTTCATTTATTTGTGGATGAGATAACTTGGTTATTCATGTTTTATTTTCTGCTTATCATCTAAGCCTTTTAATATCTTAATTTAAATTGTGTATTTTTGTTTCAGATCTTAAGAAGTTGGCTTCTTGTGGGGAGGTGCACTTTTTTTGCAGGGGTTGCTCTACCAAGTTAAGCAGCGCTGTTCGGTAGGGTGCTTTTCTCATTAGCACGTTACCATCTAGATTGTTTTGTTGGGTCTTTTATATATCTTACCCATATATGCAGACATTTCAAGGAAATGCCATCTGTTAATTGGCGTGAGGCAGCTGATAACTGGTTTGGGACTTGTTGCTGTTCTTTTGGGGGTGCAAGCGAGAAGCTAGTAGCACAATATGCCAACTCATATACATGTACTCCTGGCGTGTGCCTATTAGACGCCACTTCTGTTGTTCTTTGTAAGGATGACTTTGTAGGATATAAATTTCCTAAGCGAGTTGAACATGGAGAGCACAAGTCTCTAGAGATTTCTAGAACTAATAGTTCAAGAAAAGCTGACTCTAATGATAATGGTACAAATGGGTCGACTATTGACCATAATAGTCAAAGTGAATGTTGCCATAGTCATATAGACGAAGACCAAACACATAGTACAAGTGAGTTACTAGCAAACAAGGCTAGTCTTTTAAATGGTCTTCTTGGAAATTGTTTTATGGTTACATCCCCTTATCTTTCGAAAGACATTAAATGGAGTGAAATCTTATGTCCACATTGTTCATGCTTACTTGGAGCATATCCACATGATAATATTGATGGACCATCTGATGATTATGGTGTTCATTTGTTTAAATGTTTTATATCTACTTGCCCTGTTCGAGGCCCAACAGACTTGTTTAGGTAAGTGCACAATCCCCCTTTTTTATGTTATTATCTTTGCAGCTATTATTTTGTGAATCAGAAAATAAAATTATTCTGCTTATGCATTGCAGGAAATACACATTAGAGAGGATGTTTACCAGCCAGTTGTTGGAAAGTGCAAAAGACGAACTCTCGTTTCGAACCATGGTTAGAAATCTGCAAACCAGATCACCTATGTTGCAAATTGTTTTATTAAACCCAAATACATGGTGTTCATTTGGGGATTGTTTGGATGCAATGATACCGATTCCCAATATAACCATGTACCCAATGGTTAAAGTGCTATTTTCCAACTGCAGTAACAGTACCGAGTCTGAATTAAGGTTTGTTGTTAATTATATTTTTTTTACACATTTCGCTTTGTTCCTTTATTACTACTACTGTCACTGTTTTAAAAATACTAAATTGTTTTTTTTTTTTAAACAGGAAGTTAGATGAATGGGTTGCTAAGAATCAAGTTGGTGATGTTTACATGTTGACATCAAAAGCATTAACAGAATCATTAGAGCTAGCAAACCGTATGCTCCCAACTTCACATGCCTTTCTTCAAGGTCTGTCTTTATCTTTCTTGAGGAGGTAATGAACAATAACTGTTAAATTTTATGATTTAACTGAAACTGTAATTTTGTTGAGGGTAATTTTTAGTGTATTTTATGGTTCCTTCTTTGAAAAGGAATTAGAACCACATCTTATTGGATAATTGAGAGACTTTCCTTCCAGTATAGTTGTGAAGTTGAAAGTTATACAAAATCTTGTGTGGATTTTGTGCCTTTTTAGCTTTTTATAAAGTTTCACAAGTCAATCTCTGAATTGAAGATAAGATGGATTTATGCGATCCCTTTTCATGTGTATATGTGGCATAGTTATAGCCACCCGGGACCATATCTGATGGGCCGACCCAATCATCTTATGCCACAATATGCGGTAGTTTTATGCTTGACATGTCTCTATTAGAATTGACTTTCAATTAAGCGTGGGGTTCTTGATTGGTTCATTCGCTGTGATGAAATAAACACAGTTGACATTAGGGGGGTGTTTGGCATTTCGTCTTAAAAGTGATCATCTAATTATTGTGTTTTAAAATAGTAGATAATCAGTTTATAGTGTTTTTTTACCTTGAGAACCCGTTACTAGTAAACTCACGGGGCCAACCAATACTCTGCTAACCAATGAGATGCCCTTGGTTTTAAAATGCGTGATGCGCTCCGATGCGTTTTGGTACAAAAACCCGATGCGCGATGCGCAATGCGTGATGCGAGCGCATCATGTATTTAATGCGGTTGTTATTAAAAATACTAAAAAAATAATTATACATAATGATTCTTGTATTTTTATTACTCGAACACAAAAACATACTTATAAATCATATTTAAAACATAAAACATATTAAAATAATACAAAAAAAAACTTGATGCTTAACCAATTAAGCTCTATAAGTCTATAATAATCAAAGAAAACAAATAAAGAAACCTAAAAATGAAAAATAAAAGAAATAAAAACCAGTTAAAAGGTAAGATTAAGTAAAAAACTCTGAAAAAAGTTTTGTATCTGCAAAGTTGTCTCTCTACGACACATATAGAACTATAAACAAAATACTAATCAGAAAAGGTGTACCTTTACTCCAAACATAACTAAAAAAACTCCAAGTTTCAAGGCAACTTTTTAGATAACATATATTTTTTACACTTTACAGTTGTATAAAATTAAAAAGCTTCATGTTTCAAGGCAAGTTTTTAGTTAATATATCTTTTTTATGCTTTACAGCTGCATGAAAATAAAAAAATCCCTTCATTTTTCGTGTTGCACGCATCAGAACGCATATTGCGCATCACCGCATCATGCACGCATCACCGCATCACCAGCGCATTATGTAATCTGCTCGCATCGCTACACCTGATGCGCAATATGCATCGCAACGGTCGCATCACGCATCATGCGCGCATCATGCGCGCATTTTAAAACCAAGGAGATGCCTTAAAGAGAGAGGCAGAAAATCAGTGGAAACTGGACCGACCAATACTCGACCAACCTCTGCTAGGGGACTCACCGCTTACCATTGCGCCACCCCGTTGAAGGTTAGCATATTAGTTTTTAAGTATAGTGAAACAGGTATTGATTACCTTATTATTTGAGGGGCATTTTATGTGTAAACTTTTACCTAAGAGTTTGCCAAACACACAACTGATTATTACAACTTTAAAGGACAGGAGCACATCCAAACGCTACTATATATGCATCCTGTTTTGTACAACTAGATTCTACCAGGTCATTTTTTATTGCATAGGCTAACCCCAATAATCACCTCAATGGCTGGCTGTCTTTGACAACCATGGAAAGCCAATAGCAAGTCTTGATTTCAATTACTTTATAAAAGTTCAGTTGAATTCCTACTTGCTGATCAGAATATATTCCCTAATTCGACGTTCATCACAAACTTGTGTTCAAACCTTTCCACAGTCCACATACACGTCAAAGGCTAAAACAATGCCATTCGACTTTTTGTTAGATTCTGTCGGGTCTTGTTTTAAAAATCGGCTATAAATACAACCTTGATGATCATATGAAATTGTCATTTCAAGTTCACTACTAGAAATTGTAGTGGCTAATTGCCTAAATGCATGGGAGGATAAGAATCAAGATAGAGTTTGTTTGGTAGCCAAGGATGACTTGCCTGTCTCTTCTTTTCAAAGGGTTTGGTCACTTTAGATCGATCGTTTGGGACCCTTTGATTGGTCGGTTATCAGGCAGTCTTCTTGGCTAATCTAACACTCTCTTCTTTCTCGGCAACCTTTTTCTTGTTTCATTATTTACTTGTATATCTATCTCTACACACACATATAGGGGTGGGATCCGGTACACACAGCGAAATATATTTTAACGCTAGAAACGTACAAATATCTTTAGCTATTTGTATGCTTCTCACGTAAAAATCAATTGTTGGCCTTTGATCTATCGTTGAAATTAAATATAACAATACTTGGTTGAGATTGAAATACATTACCATACCATACCATAAAGGGTGTAGTAAAAATTTCAAAAATGGATGTCTTGCTGCTTGCTGCCCGGGAACGGAGATTTGGGAATAAAAACTAGGGGGTTGATTGGGTATTTTGTTCGGGTCAATCGGGTATTTTGTGTTTGAAAGTATATCTGCTACCTGAACCGAATTGCATTTCATTTCATGTATTCAGGTTAGGTTGGGACAAAGAAATGTAAATAAACACACATGTTTTATATGCATAACCAGAGCCATTTTTTTAATAAAATTTTGTATGATGCCACTAAATAAAGCCTCGTTGGAGACCTGACTACCTGAGTGAGTTGCATTTGAATCAGATGTTAAACATGTTTCCTGAGTTATATATGAACCAGACTATTCTCAATTTTATAACGGTGGAAAATCATATTTTTAAGGTTTGTATTTTGCAACCATTTGAATCTACATTTTAAAATTTAAAGTGTAAATCTTTAAATTTAATTTAAAAAGTAGCTCCATGCATTTTTGCACCTGGACAATGCATGGAAGTAATGAAAACTGTAGAATAAACATATTCTTAGTGCAATTTTAATTTATTAAAAAAATATTCATTTTGTATAAGTCAAGATTCTCTTAAGATTTTCTGCCTTTAACAACTTACCGTCATCAATTGAAGCCCTAAATTTTAAAACGTAGAATTGTCTCAGGGCAAGGTGTTGATTAGATTCGGGCCATTAGATATCAAGTTTATTCGGGTTAATCGGGTCTATCCAATTTTGAAATTCCTTACCCAATAACCGAACCTGAAATTTCATACCTGAAACTTGATCTACCCAAATTGTAAACGGCTTAGTCAACTTAATTTGATACCTGTTATTTTCGACAGGCCTAATAAAAATTCACTGTTAATGGTGGAGCTCAACCTAAGATCAAGTTCCCAGCATTAGGCCATGTGCTATGGGTGCGGGGGGAGTGCAGAGCCGTATGTGGCTACGTTGAACACTGCACCACCCCCTCATCCCGCGCTAATGAAGCCCATGCGTGATCCTCATCCCATTGATCTCTCTCTCTCAAATTAATTGTTAAAAATGGTCAATTAAGTGATGGGTACAATATAGGTTGAGTGGTGGAGGTGAATGATGAATATAAAAACATGGTCTAACAATGATTTCAAATAACAAATAATTTGAATTCTAAATGTACAGCAAACAAAGAGCCAAGAAAAAGAAACATACCATTCACAAAAAGACACCACATAGCATTAAGAAACCCTTCAAAGGAGTGATAGTCCTGAAGCTAATCAGATATAAAATAATATTGGCCGGATCATGCATACTTATTTTTAAGTCATATTAGAACTCTTGTTTTTAATAACACCCACCTAAGTTAAGGAAACGTGTGACCCAAGAAATATCATGATAGCAATAGCAAGACAAATAAATTTTGTAAGATTAATAAGAACACAAAAATAAACATGGTTCACATATTAAACTTGATCGATCTAGGTTTACGAACGATGAAGGGAAATGAGCCAAGAAAAAGGAAATGTTTACAATGTGTCTAATAAAGGGGTGGAGTGTAGGAAGAAGATGATGATACGGGGAAGTTGTGCTATGTACTAACATGGCCAAAATGACCATGAGAAATGTCTAAAGGTGAGTGGTGCTTCTAACTGACTAAAGTTAAAATTGTCTCGCTCTAAAAGACCAAAACAGACTAGCATTGGTAGACCTAGTGTCAAAAGTTGGTAAATGAACCGTTGGCTCTTGCCAAAGTCGAACCATGACAAGACTCCACGACGTAACAATCTCCCGTTTAGAAAATCGTCATTAAGACTTCTATCATCTAGGACTTATAACTTAAGCGAATCCCCTCTAGCTCGAGACCTTTGCATTAGTTATCTAGAAGGTCAACCAAACTGTTAGGGCTGTCAATTCCTGATCTGTTTAAGACACGATAAGATCTGTTTAATAAAAAGTACACTATGTAATATTATACTCTTTTAAAAATAACTAAAATTAGGAGGCTAGGTGCCATTATTCTTCTTCTTGGTACATGAAACTGTGTTGTAGACATGAGGCATAAAGTAGCTAAACGAGTCGTATTCCTGTTTGATACTTGTGTTAATTGCGTTGTCTTTGAGATGTTAAACACAACAAGACCTATTTTGTCAGCCCTGTCCAAACGTATGTAGAACTTCAAAATCTCTGTTTCCACCACCATAGTAAACATAAAAATGTAATTTTTAGTATCAAAGATATTTTAATAAGAATAATGTACCATCATTCACTAATTCCCTTATGAAAGGACATATTGCATGAATGTGTTTTGTCTTCAAAGTGAAGCAATGAATTCCTTACAAAATGAACTACTTATCGTTATTTAAGATAGAGTTTTAAATTTTAAAGGGTATTGTTTTAAAATAATTTTAATTTTCTTAAAAGAATTTAGGCCCTTTGGGAATGGGCCCTATGCAGTTGCCCACCCTGCACACCCCAGGGTCGGCCATGTCTTCTTCTTCTCCGCATAACTATGAGAAGAAACTTTCCACCTATTTGAGTTCTTTGTTCATCTTGTGGTTGAAACACACCATATATGTAAGGCTTTCCCCTTAGGTGTTCATCATCAAAACCTTATAAGATGATAAATTTCCATATGTAACAGTGTAATGTTGAGAGTTTCGTTGCAAAGTAACATAACTTCCTCTTAACTTGCCTGATTTGGCATGAACTAAGTAAGTGCTTTCAGTGTATAAGCTATGCATGCAATATGTTTTGTATAATAACTAGATTCCATCAGGTAATTTTTTGTTGCATAGGATTTGGCAAGTGTGGAAAGCCAATAGCAAGTCTTGATTTCAACCACTTTATAAAAGCTCAGTTGAAATTCTTAATGGTGATCAGAATATATTCTCTAATTTCATGCTCATCACAAACTTGTGCACAAACCTTTCCATGCAGGGTCCACACACACGTGCCTGAGGCTTAAACATTGCCAATTTACTTTTATTAGATTCTGTCGGGTCTTATTATAATAATAATAATTGGCTATAAATACAGCCTTGACAAACCATAGGAAATTGTCATTTTAAGTTTACAACTACACATTTAGGGGGCTACATGCCTAGATGTAAATCTATGGGAGAATAAGGGAGAGTTTGTTTGGTAGCCAAGGATGACTTGCCTGTCTCTTCTTTTCAAAGGGTTTGGTCTGCTTAGATCGATCGTTTGAGACTCTTTGATTGGTTGGTTTTCAGGCAGTCTCCTTGGCTAATCTGACATGCTCTTCTTTCTTACGACTCTTTTCCTGTTTCGTTATTTACTTACAAACGATTTATATACATATACATATAATTACATACACAAATACACACATATCTACATAACACATATACATAGATATAGGGGCTAGTCACATACATGGTGCGGTTTTGCATAAGGGTGGGTGGGGTGCTCGGCCTGGCATCACCTAACGTTTTTTTATTTGTTAAAAAACAAATAAATTTATAATTGTGGGAGACGATTGTGTAGGTAATGATTGAGGACCTCACCATATGTTCCTCTCTTCTCTACCCTCAAACTACGGCGGTGTATCAGTGAGGGTACCCACTACCATCAACCACTCCACCCGAACGCCAGCTACCCTAAAAAGTGTAAGAAGTGTTTTGGGTATTTAATCAAAATGTTAATTTAACGGTCAAGATTGATTTGGAAGTTCTGAGGGGTATAAAAGGGTATGACAGTATTTGTTTTTGAGTAATACCATATCACTCATTTTCCAATTTAAATAAGCTTTATGTTATTTATTATTTTCCTCAAAACTAATACATAAAATCAAGATTTTATTTCTTGTTAATACGAGTATAATATTGTTGTATATTAGCAAAAATACATTTTCGAAAAAGTATACTGTATTAAACGAAACCTATGTTGTTTTATCATTTTAACCTTTTTTCCATTATAACCATATAGGCTTATCATTACATCTATACAGTTATACGATTAACATGGCAATCATATGGTATAACAACATATTTGTACCTTATAAGTCCGTTGTATTTTGCTTGCATAAATGGACGTAAATATCCTATCGACCATAGAACCAACAATGTAGTCTTATCGCTTTCTACATTTAGGCCAAACCCACTTTGTATTTGTACGTACCGCATACCACGGACAACTATATTTGGTGTGTGAATTCCATTTTAGTTAATCATAATAATTCAAGTCAAGTATAATCACATATGAAATAAGAAATGAAGTGAACATAAAACATATGAAACTCCATTCTAGTTCTAGTATATACAATTTTCAATTAGCTTTCCAATCCGAAATTTTCTCTAGTTGATTTAATATTTTCAGTCACTAGAGGTTTTTTTTCATTCTCCCTAAAACTAATAACTAGTGTGGTTTGAATATCTGATCGACTTGCCAGTCAAACATTGTGCCATCTGTTTAGTTACTCATTAATCGCTATAGGATTGTATAAAACAATGGAAACCGACGCGATAAAACAACCACAAAAACCCTCATGTAAAGCTTCAAAAGGTGAAAACATCAATAGAAACAAACTAAAAGTAACAACATATAGGAGGGCAAATGATGACCACCATTTGCATTGTTAATGTTTCTCAATTGTCTTCCAACCAGAGGTAATACTAGTTGGGGAAACAAGCGACCCAAAATACAATATGCTCTCTCTAGATATATCATGCCATGTATTTGACTTACATCCCTAATAGTCTTTCACCTTAGATCCCTAGATAACCGTCTCCTATTTTATGTACTTCATGTTTGATCTTCCTACAAACTTGTTATCGACGTACAATAACAATGTAACAAAAGAGGAGTAATATCTTTTTTAGATAAATAGTTATCCATGGAACATCTCATGTACTCATTCCTATACACAAAGTTGTCAAAACTTTAAGTAACATTGTCAACATGATCATTGATATGCATCTTCAGAAACCAAAATTTTAGCCATCAAATTTGTCCATCTTCACCTATTTGTCTTTTGCCATTGCTCCCAAGAGAACTCAAGAACTTGACACGTACCACTTTGTTTGGGATATGTGCGACCCAAACATCATATTAACAATAGCAAGAAAAATAAAAGTGTAAGAACAATAAGAATACAAGAATGCTATGTGACTCACTCCATCCGTTCGATTAGGTTACATCGTACAGCAGAAGTAGATATATTTCGTTATATCAAGAACTCGGAACATATCAGGTCCTGTTTGCAATTACAATGAGATGATTATTTATAATAGTCAAATTATGGTTAACAACTTGTTTTCCATGTTTTGTACAACCGGCTAATAAACCAAACCTAAGGTTCATTACTTAGGCGGGTCGAGCCCATAAGTCTAATCTTTCAGCATGGAGAACATAATTATTTACCGGTCAGTGTAGAGAACATTAGCTCTCATAAACCATTCAGGTTAGCTAGGAGAAACATCCTAAGCTGAACAAGGTCGAATGAAATTGCCTCGATTCATAAGTTGGCCTTGTACCATAACCAATTACCCTAATTGTCACCAAAAGAGAACTCGAAATAAAACCTTAGATATTGAGAGACTAGCCCTAGTGCTACCAACAAAGACAACACCCTATACCTCTACTTAACCTTTGAGGTCAATTCTGGTCCAAAACATTGTTGTATTGAACATCCTATTTACGCCTACTCTATTTTCAAAATGCACACCTATAACTTAACACTTAGGGCATGAGTAATGGTAAGTGGGCATGAGAGGGTGTGTACGTGTGCCACATCACTACAACGCCGAGGGAACACTAGGTCGCGGTTTCATGAGCAGGGATTGGCCCTCCTTTTAGTGTACCTACTACCTAGTAACGGGAGTGGCCGGTGAGCAAGTTCAATATTTTCTTTTAACTTTTTTTTTTTATGTTTTGTCTAATAAGGCCATGTTTGGCTCTTCTTCTCTATTTCTCCTTATAAGTTTGAGAAAGTATATGGTATAAAGCCCTTTAAAATAAGAAGCATAAGAAGCCACTAGAGATTGACACCTGTCAATCTAACATAACCACACCTAACCACAGTTAAACACAATAAATCATATCTTCCCTGTTCAAATCTTAACCCATTCTCATTTTAAAACATACCAATCTAGATTTGACAACCACAACCAACACCACGACCACCACCAACACCACGACCACCACCACCATCTTCCTGTACCTTCACAAAAGTTTATAAATGTCTCTGTTTTGAAACAAACCGATCTAGATCTGACCACCAGCACCGATCGAGAACAGTTCGAATTAAAACATAATCTGAATCGAGCTTCGACACATTCATAAGTAAACATGTCCCTCAGCTCATTTATGTACCAAACGGGACTCACAACCTTCGACATCAGAAGTTCAGAACCAGCAAAAACCTCAATTTAAAATCTTAATGATGTGGCAATATGTTGCAGGCTCTTGAAGAAAATTCAGAAATACTTGAATCAGAAGGCACGAGTACAACTCTAGTGTATTCACAATAGCCACCAATTGAACCATTTGAACCAATTTTTGTTTTAAGGAGCTGACGTGGCTCAAGATATTTTTGAAGAAGATGATTACTTTTAATTTTTGATAAGGTGCTTTTGATGATTTTGTTAAAGTGCGTTTGAATGTTGCTAAGGTGCGTTTGAATGTTTGTTAAAGGTGCGTTTGATTTTTTTGTTGGGTTTTGATGAGTGCGTCCAAAATTTTTCAATGAGTACTTCCAAACTTTTAATGAGTGCTTTTAAATTTCAGTGAGTGCTTCAAAACTTTTTAATGAGTGCTTCTAAATTTTTAATGAGTGTTTCCAAACTTTTTAGTGAGTGCTTTTAAACTTTTTAATGAGAGCGTTTAAAATTTTGGTAAGTGCGTCTGAAAATTTTAATGAGTGTGTCTGAAATTTTTGATGAGTGCGTCTGAAATTTTGATGAGTGCGTCTGAATTTTAATGAGTGCGTCTGAATTTTAATGAGTGCGTCTGAAAATTGATGAGTGCGTCTGTTTTAACCCAGGTATGGTTAGGGTTTTTAATCTGCATCCTTAATCTAATGGCTGAGATTGATTCTTACGCTTCTTACGTTAAGGGGGCTTTATACGTTATCTCTCCCCTATAACTTTTCCCCTTTCAAAAGCTACTTAATATCATGAGTAAAGATCATGTACAAATTGTTTTTTTTTTGTAAGAACTGTGAGAATCAAAGGAGGTATTTTTTTTTTATTTTTTTTTCGAATTTTTTCCCATATTGTTAAACATATATTATAGTATTGAAAACTAAAAAAAATAAATTGGTGTAGAGTAATTACGTGTAGAGTAATTACATAATTACTCTAATGTAAACTAATGTATTTACTTTAATGACGTAATTACACTAAAAAAAATTTTTAATTTTTTTTTGTATTATTATCTAGAAAGTATGTTTAAGCACATAGGAAAAAAAATTCTAAAAATAAAATAAAATTTTTTTACCCCCTTTGATTCTCACAGTTTTTACCAAAAAAACAATTTGTATTTGATCTTTACTCTAATATCATAAGTCTTAATTTCTCCTTTTCAAAGCACAAAATTGACCATAAGTTACTTTTCAAACAACCATCTAAACATTTTTGTTTTAACTTATGACTTATTGGATAAGTCATAAGTTAAAAGGAGGTGTGAAAATGGAGAGCCAAACATGCTCTAAGATAATGACAAGTTTTCATTGAGTGAGTGTGAGGGGGGAACCACTAAACCGTTACAGATGATAAAATCATTATCTTATTGGAAACACACACACGCACAAAAAATCATTAACATACTTCCCTTAAAAGAGAGTTAAATCATTATCTTGTCACAACCGAACAAACGGGGCGGAACTGAACTGCTTTCAAACTGAAACCAGTTTGGCTAAGAACTAGTCAAAGTGAAAACCTGTTAATGAAAAATCCCGGTATATATGTTCACCTCTAATGACTACTGGTTAAGTGAAATCATTATGATAAAAATAGAAGTAAATGGTTAAAAAGTTTATGCCAACAAAAGTTTAATATACAAATATTACAAGTACGTACTCAAGAGTTAAATAAAAAAATAAGAAAACTAAAAGGATTAAAACGTTATATTCTACCACTTCGTTCGATTTTGTATAAATCGATCACCAATGGTATTAATTGCTTATGCCGAAAAAGATCATATATAACCCTCTATAGTTATATTCGATCCTCTTAATTTACGGAAAGTTTATGTATATAATATAATATTAAATCAAGAAACGTGAGAAGCAAAACTAGTATTTTCTTTTTTTTAATAATCGTGATTTCAATAATTTTCTTTCAAAGGATGCGTTGAATTTGCATCATGTTTTGAGGGACGTCTTTACCAACAATTGAAAAGCCAATAACGAGTCTTGATTTTATTCACTTTATAAAAGTTGAGTTGATATTCTTTCTAAATCACCTCTGACCAGAATATATCCTCTGATGGGTATCATCACTCGGACTCCCAAATACATGAGGCTTAAACCATGCCACTTTAATTAATACAAACATATGCCCGAATTTTATTTAATTATTTTGGTAATATTCTTGTCACAATTGGCTATATACTATAAATTATGACCTCCACAAATCATAGGAACTTGCCATTTTAGGCTCACCACTTGGGCTGATGTATGGTGGTATCATTATAATTAGAGAGAGTTTTGTTTGGTAGCCAAGGATGACTTGCCTGTTTCTTTTTATTCAAATGGTGAGTTTGGTCTTTCTAGACTGATGACTTAAATCCCGTTGATTAGGTAGCTAACAGGCAGTCTCCTTAGCTAACCTGACAATCTCTTCTCTCGCATGTGAACCCTTCTCTTCTTTCATTGTATTTATACTCGTCAATAGAACAATTAGATATGTTGAACATGACACGGTGGTTGCTAACTACATAAATTAAAGGTGAGCGTTTTGGGGTTATCTTCGATTAAACTAATTGATTTCATGTCTGACGTCACACCATTATTTTTACGTTTGTTTATGTGACTTAGCGAGGAGGAGAGAGAAGATAAACAACAATTAACTTGATTTTGTTTGTATGCCCACGGTTAAACCAAGGATCGTATATCATATTAATCTTTGCATGTGTTCATGTCTTGATTCGAGTACTATTAGGTTTTACCAAGAATAAGTACTAGGTCTTTTTTTTGGTGAAATCATATTTACCTTGGTCTAACATATAAATATTGAGATTCCATAGATAATACAGACGTACAATTGAATTTTGAATGATTTTTTCTTAAATATCTATACGCAAAAGAATTCAATAGTTAATTTAAAATAACACAATTAAAAGAATTTAAATCACCCTCCATCACCATCACTGTCGTCCACCATAGTCAACATTCTAACTTCTTTAATAAATTCAAATTTTGATTCCTTAACAAATTCAAATCCCTTTAAAAAAATTCCATGCTACAATTACAAATGCGCCCAAGTATAAGCATATGTTCTTGTACTTGATATATTTAAGATCAAATAAATATGTTATATTAATATTTGAAAATCAGAGATGAGATGGTGGGGAATTTTCTTGAATTACATTACAAATGTATCTATACAATATAGAAAAACAAAACAATTGGGAGATACGTGTCATTCATTGGAGCCCTTTAGTTTTTCTGGCTCTCTCTCCTACTTAATTATGGGCAATTATGACTTTTAAATAAAGATAATTGTTATATTATTAACTATATTCCGGTAACGGTGGCATCGGCGGAAAGAAGTTTTTCAAAGTTAAAGTTGTTGAAGACCTACTTACGATCTACTATGTCCCAAGAAATACTCAACGGCTTAACAATGATATCTATTGAAAACGACATATTAGAGAATATGAAGTATGAAGACTTGATCGAGAGCTTTGCTTAAAAAAACACTAGAACTAGAGCCGCACGATTCATTTAAGTAGGTTAATGTTGATCATATTGGTACAATACTTTTATTTTGATGATTTCTGTAACAATTAACATTGTTTTATTGCATTTTTATATATGATGATTAAGTTTAAATTATACAAGCCCCGTTTATTTATAGTGACTCCAGACCCAAAATATTTTTACGTTTATTAGAGACAAGCTACGAATAAATTAAAATTCCTAAAACAAGAAAGCCCATATATGATATAACCGATTAAAAACCTCAAACAACACCCATAACACATTCGTACTCCTCAAGTCTCAATGATGTTTTCACACTTCTACCGTAGTGGGGCGCTATTTGTCAAAATTTTTAAAAAATAGCGCCCCCCACACCACTACACCCAGGCGCTATAGGCCAGGGGGGGGGGGGGGAGGGGCTTTATGAAGATAACGCCATACTCAAATTGCACCAGCCAATCAGATTGTGCCACGTGGCTGGGGTCAAACCAATCCGGTCAAACGTATTTTTAATAATAATAATAATAATAATAATAATAAACATAACAATATTAATAATAATTTAAACAGAAAATTATTTAGATTTAATAAAATAATAATAAAAAAAATAAATTATATAAAAAAATAATATTTATTAAAATTAATAATAAAAAAAATAGATTATATAAAAAATTATATTCAAACATTTGAATTTTAAACGGTTACTGTTCAACCCGTTTGAAATTCAAATTTTCCCCCCAAACGTTTAAATTTCAAATTTTGAAATTTAAATGTTTTCCCCCCAAACGGTCATATTTCTCACCCTATAAATACAACACTTCATCTCAATTCTCAGTCACACCTTTTCCTCACCCTCAAATCCTCAACACAATGAATAACATGGGCGGTTTTCAACCAGGAGCTGCCGGACCATCTAATGTCCGGCAGTACACTCGCCGGGTCCGGGGACGGGGCCGTCCCCGGAGACTACCATTCACCTCCTCTCCTCCTGCTGCTGCTGCACAACCTCCTCTTCCTCCTCCTCCTCCACAACATTGGTTATATCCCCCTCCTCCTCCTGCTGCGGCACCACCAACCTTCACCCCTCCTCCTGCTGCGACACCACCAACCTTTCCTCATCCTGAAGTCGATGATGACTTCACGGATGAAGAATGGGCCTGGGCCATGGATTATACCATGGCTATTCATCAAATGGACCGACTGATGTTATCGGCCCCCACCCCCCGAACTGCTGCTGCTATCCCCACCCCCCAGAATACCCCCACCCACCACCACCAGACTACCCCCACCCCCTACCACCAGACTACCCCCACCCCCTACCACCAACCTACCCCACCCCCTACCACCAACCTACCCCCACCCCCTACCACCAACCTACCCCCACCCCCTACCACCAACCTACCCCCACCCCTACCACCAACCTATCCCCACCCCCCAGAATACCCCCACCCACCACCACCAGACCACCCCACCCCGTGAATATGGAGACCCAACTCCTGAGGACTTGGAAGCCCTTAGGGAAATTGAGGAGCAGGAGTGCCTCTGGAGCATGCCTACCCCTCCTCGTGAGTACTACTATTTCCCCTCGGATGCGAGATCCGATGGACGGGACAGCTCACGTTCCCTATCCCCCGAGTACTACACACTCGAGGACTGGGACAACTACTCTCCGTAGTGGGAGGTTTAGGTTTTAATTAAGTAATTTAGGAATATGTAATGTTTAAATAAGTAATTTAGGAGGTGTGTAATTTTTTTTAATATTATTTGTAACTTTTTTTTAATATTAGTTGTGTGTTTTTTAATATTATTTGTATTTTTTTTAATTTAATTAATATTAGTTGTGTTTTTTAATATTATTTGTATTTTTTTATATTTATTTGCCTTTATATATAAAAAACAGGGGCTTTATATATAAAGCCCCACCACTACACCCCTTTTTCAGTTTCTCTCTCCATGCTGACTCAGCAGCCAGGTGGACCAATCAGGAAGGGAGGCTTTATATATAAAGCCCCCCACTACGAAGGGTCTAATGACATGTAATATGGACTTATCCAATAAACAACGCCACCTGTCACATTTGTTACACTCCTTGAGTACTGCTTATAAATGGTAATATTACACGTATAACCATGACCACCCGCCAGTCCGCCACGTAACTGTTCCGATACCGGCGACGGTGATCATCAACCGATCAGGCAAAAGGGGGAGGATAAAGAGGAAGAGGAGAAGATTAAAAGTTGAAGAGTTATGTATAGAAGATTGATGATCGATGGTATGCATATATATATATGGTTTGTGATTGAACTTGTTATGTACAACTATTAATCATGATGATCCGTACGTGTTTTCTATATTTCGTTTACTTAATTCGTAGCCCATGTAACCGTTTAATATTTTAGTTCATCAAACAAAAGTAAAGAAATTATAACACGGTACTCACGGTATCGTAAATAAGAAGTAAAGAAATGAGATATTGTGTGGGCAGCTTATAGATGCCGAGTTCAAACAACTTTCACGTCAACAAAAAAAGTTGAATGAAATATAATTCTTGAGACGACTGGGGTCGATCCCTGCTTTTTATGCCCGTACGGGGAAATGAGACTAGGATTTTTTTGTAGTCACGGGATTTCTTACCGATTCTTACTTGAAAGCGTATATCAAACCCGTTTTTTGTGGGTTCTTAAGTGTGTGTGCTGCCACTTGATCTAGTCTGAAAAAACTAATAACTAATCCATATGTGTGATAATAACTAATCCACATGTCACTAAGTGTACATCGTTTTAATTTAAAAATTTTTCAGTTTCTTATCTTCATATTCATTGTAGAACTAGCGGTTTGTACCTACGTCCCATAGGGGTCATCGTTTGGTTTGAACCGGTTCAGTTCGTCACAAATATCCAAAGAATGTTAATAAAAATTATAAAATGATAAACTGAACATTTGATCAATAGTAATGGAAAGCCAATAGCAAGTCTTGATTTCAATTACTTTATAAAAGTTCAGTTGAATTCCTACTTGCTGATCAGAATATATTCCCTAATTCCATGTTCATCACAAACTTGTGTTCAAACCTTTCCACAGTCCACATACACGTCAAAGGGCAAAACAATGCCATTCGACTTTTTGTTAGATTCTGTCGGGTCTTGTTTTAAAAATCGGCTATAAATACAACCTTGATAACCATACGAAATTGTCATTTTAAGTTCACTACTAGAAATTGGAGTGGCTAATTGCCTAAATGTATGGGAGGATAAGAATCAAGATAGAGTTTGTTTGGTAGCCAAGGATGACTTGCCTGTCTCTTCTTTTCAAAGGGTTTGGTCATTTTAGATCAATCGTTTGGGACCCTTTGGTTGGTCGGTTATCAGGCAGTCTTCTTGGCTAATCTAACACTCTCTTCTTTCTCGGCATCCTTTTTCTTGATACATTGTTTACATGTATATCTATTTCTACACTTATATAGGGGTGGGATCCGGTACAAATAGCGAAATATATTTTAACGTGAGAAACGTACAAATATCTCAATTATTTGTATGCTTCTCACGTAAAAATCAATTGTTGGCCTTTGATCTATCGTTGAAATTAAATATAACAATACTTGGTTGAGATTGAAATACATTACCATACCATAAAGGGTGTAGTAAAAATTACAAAAATGGATGTCTTGTTGCCCTAGGAACGGAGATTTGGGAATAAAAACTACGGGGTTGATTGGGTATTTTCTTCGGGCCAATCGGGTATTTTGTGTTTGAAAGTATATCTGATACCTGAACCGAATTGCATTTCAGGTATTCAACTATTCAAGTTGGGTTGGGTTGGGTTGAGTTGAGTTGGGACAAAGAAATGTAAATAAACACATATGTTTTATGTACAAACAAAGCTTTTTTTAAGGGGAATTGAAATTAAATAATCCAAACTTTGTTGGGTTGAAAGGCAATAATCCCAGTTAGTTTTCTGCCTACGGGGCATGCCATTTTATGCATTTTATTGATTCATTTGCACTTTATGGCATGCCATGTAGATAGAAAACCAACTGGGTTTAACCCAGTTAGTTTTGGTCCGGTGAAATAAAAACCAATACAAGTTTTGAGCCGGTTAGATTTCAGTTTTCAAGTTAGGATTATTGCCTTCTAACCCGATAAAGTTGAGATTATTTAATTCCAATCCCCCCTTTTTAAATAAAGTTTATATGATGCTACCAAATAAAGCCTCGTTGGAGACCTGACTGCCTGAGTTGCATTTGAATCAGGTATTGAACATGTTTCCTGAGTTATATATGAATCAGACTATTCTCAATTTTATAACGGTGGAAAATCATTTTTAAGGTCTGTAACCATTTGAATCTACATTTTAAAGTGTAAATCTTTAAATTTTAATTTAAACAAAGTAGCTCCATGCATTTTTATAACTGAACAATGCGTGGGAGTAATAAAAACTGTAGAATAAACATATTCTAAGTGCAATTTTAATTTATTCAAAAAACTATTAACATTTTATAGAAGTCAAGATTTTCTGCCTTTAACAACTTACCGTCATCAATTGAAGCCCTATTTTTTAAAACGTAGAATTGTCACATGACAAGGTGTCGATTAGATTTGGGCCATTAGATATGGCTCAAGTTTTATTTGGGTTAATCCGGTCTATCCAATTTTGAAATTCCTTACCCAATAACCATACTGAGATTACTGCAGGTGGAAAAAAAGAAACTATGGGTGAACCGAATGCCTGAAATTTTATACCTGAAACCTGATCTACCCAAATTGTAAATGGCTCGGTCTACTTAATTTAACTAATCCATATGTCACTAAGTGTACATCGTTTCAAATTTTTTCAGTTTCTTATCTTCATATTCATTGTAGAACTAGCACTTTGTACCTACGTCCCATAGGGGTCATCGTTTGGTTTGAACCGGTTCGGTTCGTCACAAATATCCAAAGAATGTTAATAAAAATTATAAAATGATAAACTGAACATTTGATCAATGGTAATGTACATTTTATCTTATCAGTCACAATTAATTTGGATTGAAATGTAATCAACCATTCAGAGCCGGTCCTGAGGATCTAAGTGCCTCGGCCGAGCCGAGAAAAAGGCCCTTAGGCCCAAACGAATTATATAAAGTTGTTCAACTCATCGCAATTTATACTCTCTAAATTTATACTCTCTAAATTTTATGGTAGGGCCAAATAAGTTGTTCATTTTCATATAAACACAAAATGGCAAAATTTCCGTACGCTACGTGGTGAATTTGGTCACTGTTAGTTTGTTTGGTAATGGCATCAATACGTTATTTACACTTGATATAGCAACCGAAAGAGATAAAATAAGGTCGTGCTATGACCAAAACGACTTACACAAAAGACACATTACATCTAGTAAAATTCAGCATGCGCTCCACTATAGTGAGAACGCATGTTAAAAATATTCAATTATGTTGAAATGTGATGCAATATTTAATCGATTTATTCGCTCGTCATATTAGAATAAATATTATATGAAAACGTATATGAAAAAAACGCCATTTGATTCCAAAAGGAATTATAAATCTTGTGTGAAATTATCCTATATGTTAATTTGTAAGTCTTCATGAATAGTGATTTTTGAGTTTTGAGAAGGTTTTATATACTAATATGTTTGATATTTTTAAAAAACGACTATATGGTTTAGATGGTTTGTGAGTGGTTTTAGTTGTCTTCCCGTGCCGGTTCGATTTCTAGCAGGTACGGTTTTTTTTTAAAACATATAGGATAATTAGTTGTTTTTTAATAAAAAAAGGGATAGTGGTTCACAGGTGTTGCCTTGGTAGGTTATCCACGTATTTTGTTGGCTGAGTCAATGTTTCACTACGTAGTTTCCCTTTGTAAACCTATTCAAAGCACTTCATTTTTTTGTTCAATTGAACAGCCTAACCAAGCAGAAGAGAAGGTACATGTTTGGCCGATTTCTTCCTTTCTTCTTTAACAAATATTATGTCTCTTTCTCTTTTTCATTTGGCCCTCACTCTATGATTGACATCCGCCTTGATTGTAGGTGGCGGTGTTGGTGGTTGTTGGGTTTTAGTATTTTTGTTGGTGTTAGAGAAGATATAGAGCAAGGAGTGGTGATGGCGACTGGGTTTTGTACGGACGAGTTATGGTGGTTGCGGCTGGGTTTTTAGAGAGATAGAGGAAGAAATGGTGGTGGCGTTTAGGTTCTTAGAGAGAGGAAGAGGAGTCGCTGTGATGGGACGGTGGAACCGGTAAAACTTTCGTTATATTTATTAGTTTCCGCTTTGCTACTTATTTAATCGTTGAGGTGAAACATAATATGATATAGGATTAGAGTTTTATTAGTGGTTATTATTGTTATTATTATTATTACTATTATTTTGTTAGATCTTGGTTCACCAGAGTTAGGCTTCATCATGCATTTTGTATTGTTCTTTTTTGGTAGCTTTTGAATGATAATTTATGAAAGTGTGATATGTATATAAAAGAGTTATTGGATTTAGAGAACATTTTGCCACGATATCTTAAGAAAGATTGTGAAATTATAGACTACAATTGCTATGTATGTTCTGTTCCTGACCCCTTTTTTTGCATATTTTTTCAGTTTTTCTAAAGCCTTAACAATTGTATTTTTTTGCAGTTAAGAATTTCTCGCCTGAGCAGGGTTTTCGCAAAAAAAAAAGCCCAAGTCTTACCTGAGCTACCACCAGGTACCATTGCCTCGCCTCGCTGCACCTGAGCGCCTAGGCGCGCGCCGGCGTTTTTGACGACATAGGTAACAGCTTGATCTTTGTGTTTTTGTTATATTTGTAATCACTTGAATGGCCGATGTAGTTGAACTACATTGAACCTTATGACAAATTCAATATCTATCTATATATGCTAACTGGGTATGAAAAATAACACGTTTGACCACAGAAGTCAAACTACACATGTTTATTAGGCCATCATGCATGAATGTCTTGTACCATATGCCAACAAATAGTAACCAAGAATAGAATGATGACTAACTCTATTAAATGTTTATGTTGATTGATTCTAGGACCAGGTTTTGATGTTATATAACTACTGATTCATTCTATCTTGGTTAACCAGATACACACACTATCCTACACTATCAAGAGCCGCAGTCAACTTTTCACGACCCTGTGTCCAGATGGAAAAGGAACGAGGAAATCTACTGAAATCTTTTGGGACACAGGTTGGGAGAATTTTTTTTTATCTTCTCTCCTACAAGAGAAATTATTGTTTCATTTCTCCTTTTACTGTTATGGTTTGTGATTTATATGGATTTTTGTTGTTTTTTGTACGGGAACTAGGCATGTAATTTAGGTACCGGTTGGCGGTTTATGAAGATGATGTGAATCATTTGAGTTTATTTTGTAAGTTTCAAGCATCGGTCTCTGTTGGAATTTGAAATAGGTCTTTAAACCTTAAACTAGGTTGATAGGTAGAGGCAATATGTTTTTATCCAAGAACCAACAAAATAGCTCATCTTCTTATACGCATATCTAAACATTCCCATAATGGAAGTATAAGAGTAAAACTGTGTTCAACTTTAGGGCTTAAGGGGAGATTAGGATCTCTAAAGAATGTTAAAACGACACTATTTTTTTAATTTTAGAGACGGGAAACACATGTCCTTCATTTTTCTGCTAGCCACGATAGTGTTAAGGTTGTTAAATTTATCTTCAATTTTAAAGGACCAGAAAAAGTTGAGTTGGAGGGAAAAAATATGGTATGCCTCAAATTAGTTTCACCTATTGTTTTGTTCAAGTTACTTATTATTTAACAAACATTAAACATACACGCCTTACTCTGGTCATAGTGTTGCTTTTGTAGTTTTGAGAAAGCCCATTACACTTGGCTGCTAAAAAGTTTCTGCTGGCTGTAACAATGTGGAGGTTGTTAACTATCTCATCAATCTAGAGGGAACATAAAAAGTTGAGTTGGAAACAAAAATATGGTATGAACCTATTTAACGGGATGGCAAGCTACTTGACTGCGGAATCACTAAACGGGTTAGTGGCTGATGGTTATGAGGTTATTTGCCTTTGCTGCTCTTTCAACCGCAAACGTGTAGAGCCTAACTACAATAAGCATGGACTCCAATGCCTAATCGCTCAACCTTAAAGGTAATTGTTTTAACTTTCTATTTGTCTTCCCTTCGTTCGTTGTGCGTCGCTTCTTATGTAGTTTTGCATATTTGTTGTTGGGCCAATTTCATTTGAAAAAGCTGGACTTCATAGGTACAATAACTATGGAGAGGTATAACTTTGTACAATAACTATGATGTGTAAGCGACCCTAAAATTTACTACAGGAGATCTTCATGGTTTTAACTTACAAATACTATATATACACCCCCAATTGTTTCTTGCCATGTAACTTTTTTTATACCTACACTACATTAACACGACATACGAAGGCTTTGTTTTGTGTAGCAAACCGAACAGTTTTTGACAACTTTGTGTTGCACGCCCCTTGACTGTATGACGAACTTGCCCGCCGCTCGCCGAGTTAGTAACGTATTTCTCAATTCGTTCACAAACATATTAAAAGGTTGCGCATCGCGCAACTCAGAATCCCACTAGTTATATTAAAATTTGTAGAAGAATTGAAAATGCCTACACTTGCTAAACAATAGCATTTTTATCTGGATTTTATTTTTAAACCAAAGCTAAATATTTAGATATTTTCTTAATTAGATTTGGTTATAAAAGGAGAAAACCACGTAATTCATAAATACAGATTAGGGATGTTCAACGAATTGAATAACGAATTTTCGAATTATTCGAATCGAATTTCTCGAATTTTTAATATTTTTACCTGAATTCGTATTCGATTCGTATTCGCTTAAAATTCAATTTATTCGATTCGTATTCGATTCGAATAAGAAACTCTAATTCGAATCGAATTCGAATAAATTCGATTTAGTTCAAATTTACCATAAATAATAAATTGTTTTACTTTTAGTTTTAAAACCAATATAAACTCATTATTTTTAACATATAAAATACAAATCTAAAAAGTTGATAGACAATAATATGTCAAAAATGGGAATAGTTAAAATAGTAGAGAATATAGTTTGTAAGCGTTTTATGATGTATAAGGTAAATGTGTAAAATATTGTTATTGTAAAAGTTGTAGAGACTATGGATTTTTAGATTTTGACCAAAATTTAGAAGTTTGTTTTTTCAATGTGTATATTTGTTTATATAATAATGTGTATGAGTGTGTATATATTTAAAAAAATATATATACATGTACAGTTTTTATTCGAATTTCTAATCGAATCGAATTTAAAATCATAAATTCGTATTCGATTTACTGAACTCGAATTCGAATTGAATCGAATTCGAATTCTTAATATTCGAATCTAATTCTTGGTAATCGAATCGAACTAAGTCGAATTTCGAATTTTTCGAATCCGAATCGAATTCTAACACCCCTAATACAGATAAGGAATTCTCTGTATATTAATTTAACGACACTTTAATAGTGTCGTTCTTTAATTCTATATATTGGTCACTAACTTTTAAGTTAACTTTATTTTCTGTCACTAACTTTTAAGTTAACTTTATTTTTTTTCAATTTGACCACAAAACTTTTATCTTTTAGGATTTAAAAGTTTGGCCATTAACTTTTAGTTTAACTTTATTTTTTTCTAATTTGACTACCAAACTTTGACCATCAAACTTTTATCTTTTAGAATTTTAAACTTTGACCACCAAACTTTTAGCTTTTAGGATTTCAAACTTTGACCACTCAACTTTGGCCACTAACTTAGTACTTTATTTTCTTCCAATTTGACCACCAAACTTTGACCGCCAAACTTTTAGCTTTTAGGATTTCAAACTTTGACCACCCAACTTTGGCCATTAACTTTCTTACTAACTTATGTATTTTCTTTTCTTCCAATTTGACCACAAAACTTTGACCACAAAACTTTTAGCTTTTAGGATTTCAAAATTGGACCACCAAACTTTTAGCTTTTAGCCGCGAGTATTTTTTTGAAGCCCACGTGACAATAACAGTCACTTAATATTATCTTTTATGTCCACGAAACCGTCCACAATTACGCGAAAGAATGCAGGAAAATCGTTGCCCATAGTGCTACTAAACGCTTCTGCACAACAAACGTGTTCCGCCTTTTTGCGGCGGGTTAACAAAAACCCTAGTTATTATTAAAAAGACAAAAAGAAATCAAATAAATAGCACATTATAGCATTGCACATGATTCGAACGCGAGATATCAACAATTATTCAAGTAAGTAAATAAACCAACTGATCTATGACAGCTTGTTAAATTACTTTTGCGCAATTAAATCTATATAACTTAAATAATATATTAAATTTTTGGCCCCTTAGAAAAACGGGCCTCGGCCGGGGGTGCGGTTCGCCCACCCCCAGAGCCGGCTCTGCAACCATTAAAACATATCAAAAAACTTTAAAACGCCATATAAATGCTATTTTGTTAAACGGTATATGAGGGTGTTTGGGATTGCGTTTTGAATCTGATTTTTAGATTATTGCGTTTTGAAAACGCAGATAATCCGTTTTTAGTGTTTGGATTGCGTTTTGAAAACGCAGATAATCAGTTTTTTAGGCTACCAAAACGTAATAATCTATAAGCAGCTCCACCCCTGCTTTTCCAAAACGCATAATCTGTTTTGAATAATACTCTATCCTAAAGAGCAATGTCGGTGAGGTTTCCCATCAACCAAAACACCCCCTTTACTTTTGAATTTGGTACATTTGATCCATACTTCAGTTTACAAGTTTTACATATTAACCACGTTAGTTTCTAATGTTTTAATTTTACCCATATACAATATTTTAATATACGGTTTTAACCTATTAAGTTTTTTCCTAACTAAACTTTTTTTAATAACTTTTGTTCGCTAATTTCTTTTGTAAAAAAACTAATTTATCGACAAACCTCTAGAGTTTTTAAAGTTTCGAGTTTACCCATTTTTTTACCTTTACTTGGAAAAAAACTACTTTTTTTATGTGCAAATTTTTATATATGTGTCGGTAAAAATACGAGTTGGTCTACATTTCAACTTAAACTTTCTTTTTTCTTCGAGAAAATTTTGACTTTACCCATTTTCGTACCTTTACTCGAAAAAAAAACTATTTTTTTTACGTGCAAATTTTTGTATATGTGTCGGTATAAATACGAGTTGCTATACGTTTCGACATAAGCTTTTTTTTTTCTTTTGGAAAATGAGTGATGTCAAATATAATACATTTTCATGCTCATTTTATGTGTGCTTTCAGTTGGTCCACGTTTCGATATGCATTATGTCTTTTATGCATTATGTTTTACAATTCGTGTGTTACTACACGGTTCGACTCGCCACGCGAGAGTTTCCTTTAGGCATATCTATCAGGAAAGCCTTTTATCTCTTCCAATCTTATAAAGGAAAGAAGCGGGATGAACAGGCTCCGCCGCAACGCGTAACAGACAAAATACTAGTGTTGATAAAATGTCATCGCATACGTTTGGGATTGAGTTTCAAAACAACTTATTGGCTTTTCTAAGAAGCCAATAAGTCAATAAGCTGTTTGTGTAATCCAAAAACACTTTCTGTTTTGACTTTTGGCTTTTAAGGTGGAAAAAGCTGTTTTTGAGAAGTTAGAAATCCTGGTTTTGGAAAAAAAATTACAAATCTACTCAAAAAAAAGTTAAGCGAAACACTTAAAAAAAAGCAATCTATTGACTTTTTTGATGTTTCTCATCTCAAAAGCTAATCCAAACACTTTTTTTTTAAAAACTTATTTTTAAAAAGTTATAAAGAGGTACGAGTAATTGTTGAGAAACAGAGAGGTACAAAGAAAGGGTCCTTGAGTCCTTCCAAAATAAAGAAGCAGAAGTAACAGAGTGGGTATTTTTGAAATTAAAAGGGAAATAACGGCGCAAGGGTTTGTACAGGTGCATCGACACGTACTCTCTTCCTTTTAATCTGCAAATATTTACCTTCTCATTAAATATTTATCTGTTTTAGCAAGTGTTTAGTTTAATTTCAATGATGTGTGGTATTGTGTTTATGAAATGGGTCTTCCCCTTGCTGTGGAATGTGTTTGTCAATTGGGTGCTCTTCTAAAAACTTAGACGTTCGTTTCATGGATTGAAATGGAATTGGATTTCGCGCTGGACTGTAATTTGTTTTGGAATTTAGGTGTGTTCGTTTAACCGAATGAAATGAAATCTCGATAGAAATGGAATGTAGATTCCCTTCTGTATCTTGTTTAAATACAATTTTTTCTTTTGTGGAAACGAACAGCATAAGGAATGAAATATACATTCCAATTCCATCCGAATTTCATTCCATTCCGTGAAACACACGCTACCTTAGTTGCTTTAATATTATTGATTATCTGTTCGGGTTATATTGGGTCGATTGGCTAGTTCTACTGGTTTGGTTTTGGCTGATTGAACATTTTTTTTTAAATTAGTTTGTTTAAAAAAAAACTTTTAGAATTATAAAGATGGTTATGATATATACAATTGCAAATTCCAGGTATGGTTACTAAAAATAAATCAGCAACACCTTATATTAGGCAGTCTTTTTTCCTTGTTTTTTTATCCGTTTATAGTTCTATATTTTGTTATGTCCTAGTTACTCATTAACATGTAAATAAAATATAACCAGGTACTTATAATAATTTGTTTCACTTAATAAATGATATGATTGCAGAGGGTTGTAGAATTTCATCTCGAAAAGGTATCATGTTTACCACAGCAGTAAGATATCTCGGCACAAAACCGAAACCAGCAATGAAAGCATTAGAACCTAGATTTCCACCCGAGCAGAATCAAACCATAACACGGGCCATTTTTGAAATCCTAAAGGAACATGGTCCTCTCAGTATGGCTCAAACATGGGAACGCGTTCAGGTGACTTCAGTTTTTGTCTGTTTGGTATGCTGCAGCAAAGTTTGACCCTGTAGAAAGTATTTCTGAAATAATTACAAACATGTTGCAGGAAGTTGGTGTAAAAGATTTGACGAGCAAAACGCAGATGAAGACTGTATTGAGATGGATGAAACAGAGGCAGAAACTTAAGCAGATATGCAATCATGTAGGTCCTAACAAGCAGTTCCTGTACACAACCTGGTTTACCAAGCCATCACCAACTGTCAACCAACCAAGATCTACTGGGGTCAAATCTTCCATAACTTAAAAGTCAACTTCAAGTAGAACTGCTGTATTTTATGCCATTAGATTGGTTGCATCATGTTCTTGGCAATTTTAGACTTCGGTTTGACATTTTTTGTGTGACTTGTAATTGGATGCGATTTTATTTGAGTTTGACAAAGTAGAAGTAAAAAATCGAAACGGGTTTAGCTGAAAACAAGTCAACTATAAATGAGTATCCTGATTACAGACTAATGAACATAAAACTCATTGGAGACGAACAATAATGATCACTATACTGTTTTCCAATATACAAAATCCCTTTTCAAAATTCAACACATGTTTAAATTATTGTCTGGCATTTGCTGCATGCAACACATCCTTTAAAACAGCAGCAATTCTATCGGCCATGTGTCGTTCTAGAAACATCTGTTTAACCCGCTCGTACCCTCTTTTTCCCATGGTCAGCCGCTTTTCAACATGTGTAGCAAGTTTCACGATGTTCGTGGCGAGTGGAGTCACCCCTTCTTTCCCTGCAGGATGCAGAAACCCGGTTGACCCGTTCACCACAATCTCTGCAGTCCCTCCTGCTGATGTTCCCTGCCAACAAACATAAATGTCAGATTTGTGTTTAATATAGCTTAAATGTTAACTGTCAACACAAATAAAAAATAAAAAAATGCTTAAATGCAGGTTGCCAAACACATCAATAAAAAATGTATACCAGTACAGGAAGCTGAAACGCCATAGCTTCAATCGTTATCCTTCCGAAACATTCTCCTCGACCCTAAAACAAGACAGGTGAAGTTATCTAAGTCAACCGTGTTGACATTTATTTACCATTTTTTTAGCAGCAAATGTTACCCCCACTCCATTTTACATCAAATTAATCTATACTGCACTCTTGACCAGGTTTGATTCCGAGACCTCCCCTCTGTGAATCATAAACCTCTACCAAGTGGGCTACCGGCTAGCCCCACATTGGCTAGAATATCGATTTACCAATTAATCATCAAAAGTGAAAAGATGGGAACTTTATGGTACCTGAGAGTTTTGGACTAGAACATCGATTGCCGCTAAATACGGGGCTACAGTAAGAGTTTTATTCACGAAATGAACACGATGTTGGATCTTTTTCTGTGCTACAAAATCCCTAAGTTCTGTTTCAAATTTTGTCTGCACACTCATATCACTCCCAACAATTACCGCATGTATTGATGGCACCTGTAGCTTTTTTTCTTTTATCAGTAATAAGCTCTCATAAAATGACTTCAAAAATAAATCTTGACCTTTTCCACGAGACACACCTGCAAATAATGATCATGCATAAAAATAAATTTTATATTTCTTAAGAAAAATACTATAAATCATATTAATGTGAAAGTTAACTTACTATTTATGGCAGCGAATAGTATGTCATCATTCCTTACTCCAAGTGACTCCCTAACATGCTCTCTCAAAACCCTTTTGGCAACATTATCTTCAGCAACATCCATGAGTTCTTTACTGTTACCAAGGTGAACAACATACGTCTTCGGCATTTTGATTCTGCAAATTAAAAGATTAATGCTTTTCATGATTTTGTAGCTAAAACGCAGGGGCGTCTTTGGGGAGGTCCGAGGAGGCCAACCGGACAGGGTCCAAAAATCTTGAGGGCATATTTTTGAAAAAAAGCCTATATATATGTCTATATTTTTTATATAACTCATTTAACACTTAAACTTGGGCCTAAGGTGCCTATTTTTTAACCGCTCGAACAGGGCACGTAAATTTTCAGGGACGCCTCTGCTAAAACGGGTGATGAACTGACTACATAAAGATAGATATTTCATACTTTAAGCGTTCTTGAGTCCTGTTCTCCCAATATTCAGCTGTAACATGGGAATCAATCATAGAGCCAGCAACATACGGCAGGTGTTTAACATAATCTAATTTAAAATAATGGCCACGCATTTCATGAATCCACCATAAAACCTTCGGCAGAACTTTTGGTACATTTTTGGTTAAAACAGCATCAAGCCATTTTCCAGCAACAGCAGTGTTTAAAATTACCAAATCGGCTTTTAGGGCTGTGTTTATAGCTTCTTGACCTTTGGCAGAGAATACCTATAAAACAGTTGAGATTATCAGGAAACAACCAGGACACGTACAGTAGCATTTAGTAAATACTATCAAACGGCATCCGTATCACAAATGTTATAATTTTATAACAATGTGAATTGAAAGATGTACCTGCACTCCACGGTCCAACATCTTGTTCTCCAAATTATATATAACTTCATCCGTTCCCGATGGTTTCTGGTTTGTTATCCAACATACTTCCGCACCGACACCACGTAACAAAAATGCTAGTTCCATCAAAAGCAATGGACCACCTAGAGAATTACAACGAACCAATTACATACGGTACTTAACTACTGCATACTGATTTATGCCCATAACATCCTCTTTAATTTACACTCAAATAAATCACTAGGAATACATCCCCCTAATTCTCATGTGTAGAGAATATGCAATATTGACAATAAGTTGTCTCTAACAGAGTAGCAGTATAACAGAGCAATAAGAGTTCCATAACATATATAAAGTAATTGTCATTGCAACGTATTTTTCTTTACCGTACATTCACAAAACGGAGATTTTTTTTTAATTATTAAACCGTACATTTGTTTGCCCTTCGCCAAGAAAGCTGAGGGGTACCCCGGGTGCGCTTAATAGATCCGCCCCTGCAGCTTGTTATTTAAGTCCCCATTCTTCACTAATAACTGCGGTCGATGTGATTATTTCTAAAGTTTCAACCAGTATCTGTGTTATAGTTCTTTAAAATTCTCTAGGCAAAAAAAAAAAAAAAAAAAACTAAACTTTACTCATTCACACAACTAATTTAGATCTTATCATAAGAACTAAACAAAACATAAATACTATTAAATCTTGTAACAAGTATAACATCAGCATTATCTTAACTATAACTTCATCTAACAGTAACAACTAATATATATTAAAAAAACAATTAAAAAAATCCAAAAAATATACCAGAAAGAGAGAGTTCATGAGAAACAAGAAGAACGAGTTTGGACTTCATAAAACTGAGTGGACTGGTTGTAACTCCGATCTGGGTCTCCTTGGTCTTGTGGATCCGATTACCGACACCAGGAACATCATTAAAATGTTGACGATGATCACATGACGAATCATAAGCAGCTCTAATAATAAAGGCAACGGCAGTGGAGACAGAGAGCATGGCTAGAAGGAGTAACAGCCAGCGTTTCTTGTGGAAGAAGAATGTTGATAACCCTGTTGAGGGTTTAGCCATAGGTGAAGGTTAGGGATGGTGTTAGTGAAATGGGTTGGTTATTGGAGTGTCTGGTGCTGCATTGATGTATCTATTTAGGGTTTGTTTGAATCTTGTTATGGGTGTGTGTTGTTAAAGAGAAGAGATTGATAGATTGGTTATTTATGGTGTGAGATTATTGTGTGATGGGATTGAATCTGTAATTGAAATGGAAATTTGTTTGATATGGAGACTAGAGATGATTTGGAGTGTGAAAGTGTGGTTTTTGGGTTCTGTAATAACCAGGTTTCTTGTTTTAGTTGTATTCTCAATTCTGATAATTGATAAAGACCTTTGATTTGGATGGTATTAAAATGACATAAATTCGTTTTTTTTTTTGGGTTAAGTATATCTGAAATGGTTTTGCTCTGTTTTAAATTTTTAACTATAACTAATTAACTATAACATGGGATGCCAATGACCTTGTAGCCCGGTGGTTGCAAGTGAGGTGGGCAGGTTTTCACCCCATGGGTTTCCTGCCCGGGGTCCCAGGTTCGAATCCCATGGTGAGCGCAGTGCTCATTTACGGTATGCAAGTGGTAGGTATTTGTCCTGCTTGTTTAGAACTCGGATGGCTTGTCTAACTGCTTAATAGGGATGTTAGCAAGCTTACCAGTTGATCTATACCTTTCAAAAAAAAAACTATAACATGTGATGAAGAGTAGGAATTTAGGGATAATTAGAGTGTAATCATAGCTGTTAAAAAAAGTTATTATTTTTCTTTTATGAAACTCTAAAACCACCACCGGCCACCTCCGCCAACAACTAGGTAACAACTACCTCTTAACCACAATCCACCTACAACTGTCACTGCACCACCTCCACCCTATAACAACCACCGCCCTAATCGCTTTACGGCCTCCTACACTAATCCCCATCAACAATCCCTCAATTATAAAGCACCACACCAAAATCAGCCATTTTAATATATCTTTTATCACACAACTTAAACCCACAACTTAAGGGTCCAGTTGTAAAAAAAATTGTTGAAACTGGCAAATGTGCTTAAACCTTAGGAACGATTTTGGCAGTTTACTCTTTTTTTATCGTTACTTTTTTTATTTAAATTTGTAATTTTATCATAAAAACTAATATTAAATAAAAAATAAGTTAATTTAACAAACTAAATAGAACATTACATAATAAACTTAATAAAACACTACATAAACCTAATAAAACATTACATAATAACCTAAATTACGCATAAAATAAAAAAAATAAAACTAAAGACGTTCGATAGAATCAAGGGAGCAGTTAAAATCGGTTGAATGCTCGTCCTCCTTGGGTCATAAAGCCCAAGTTGTTGTCACCGTCGTTGTTGTCCTCCCATGGCCCATACAACACGTATTTTGCACCTTGGTTTGTTTCATACTCATCCTCTAGATTAGGTTATTCCTCTGAAGGATGACGGTTAACTTCCTATGCAGGGCATCGTCAATCGGTTTCACATCGTTTTCCTCATCACCAAATTGCATCAAGAGGTTGAAGATTATGTTAAATTTGGAAGCTTAACTCTCACATCCCTGCACCTTGATGTAACTTGGTCTACTGGCCGATTAGTTTCAATTGATGGAAGCCGTTAAAGACCTCCCTCCAAAATGAAAAGGTGTCGCACATTATGCCATCGACCACGTTTAACTAAGCCGTAGTCAAGGCTATGTCTTTGTCTTCGGTCCAAGTTCTTCTTGTAATTTTAGAGTAAAAAATATGACTTTTCTTAAAAAGATTTGAGATTGGTGTGTTTAAAGTGTTTAAGTATTGTGTATGCGTGTGCGTTTTCTATGTGTGTGTATATATATATTCAAAACTTGAACTTTTTCTTTAGTGGAAACGGTCTCAAGACCATCCGGCATGCCAACCAAGATACCCCTTTCCCTTTAATCTCTACTACATTATAAAGAGGGAGCATTGGGTAAAAATGTCTAACTTGGCAAAGTTAAGATGACATCTCAAGAGCCTCAAGTGTAATCTCCAAACTTTTACCCTCTTTATTCCATTTATACTCTTGTGTACCACCTTTAATAGCAATTGTACAAATGAAAATGAATGATGCAAACTCAATCCAAGTTATTGTTTCTTAAACCCTCTTTATAATTATATCCCTTAACCACCCATAACACCCAATTCAATAATTCATCAGTTACAGATCTCTCCCATTTTTTCTTTAAAGAATCTTCAGCTTCCCTTCTCCCTTCACACAATATGTTTAAACGTTGAACTTCTTCCAAAGTAGGGATGAGCATCCGGTCCCGAATACCGATCCCGAACCAAAAAAATACCGATCCCGTACCGAACCGATACCGAACCGAGGGTGTTCGGTATCGGTATCGGTACCCACATTTAGAGGTTTTCGGTTTCGGTATTATCGGTATCGGTACGGGATCGGTATCGGTTCGGTATTTAAAGGTAAAATACCGATACCACACCGGTACCGAACCGATACCGATACCGTACCGGTATAATCGGTATCGGTATCGGTATTGGTTTTTTGGAATTTTCGGTATCGGTATTGTCGGGATCGGTATCGGTTCGGTACCGATACCGTCCCGAGCTCATCCCTATTCCAAAGTATAACCTTCAAGTAATTGCATGAAGCTCTTCAGCTTAGTCACACGTCTATCAACTAACTTTTACATAAATAACAATGTTATTTTGAAACTGAGCTGATTCATGATAGTATTAGGTTACCATGGCACATCAAGGTAAAATATTTTTTCTGAATCGTTTTTTTTTTTTGTAAGATTATGGTTTCAATTTGATTTCATTGCCATGTATCATCTTCAGGTAAAAATTATGTGAATGTGGTTTCAATTTGTTCGTTTGCCAAGTTCCAACAGTTCTATCTTTTATATTCTTTTTAGTATATGTTAGTGCCTCAAATGCATGGACAAATGTTTCACATGGATTCATGTTAATTAATCGTAGTGAAACCCCAAGATCAACTGTTAAAGAGCAGAGGAAACAGCTATGTAGTTTCCTTAGGCGATGGACCATTTTCCAACAAGTGAAGGCTGCCTATGGCGACTTCTTTGACGGCTTTGGGCATGGAATTAATCACAGGGGTTGATTGATTGAGGTTGCAGGAGTTTATGCCTTAGAAAAGCTAAGAGACAGGAAGGCCATCACCATGGTACAATTCCTCTATGAATTTAATTACAAATTTTAATTTGATAGTTGTATTATTCACTTAATACATATTTTAGAAATTTTGTTCGGTGTAGGCATGTACAGAAAGCTGAAAGCATAGAGAAGCAATTGAGAGAATGAGGATCACATATTGATTTAGCTACATCTAAAAGTATGTCGCTTGGTTTGCTTTGATAATTGGTGGGAGATTTTTAGCTTTTGCTTTTGAAATAAATCTTTAAATATTATTTTAGAAATCACAGTTGAATGCTCACTTCGTTAACAATTTGTTTCCCTACTAGGGAGCGAAACCTCTTATAATTTGTTATTTATAAAGATATTTCCTCTAATTACCTATATAAGACTTACAGGTGTCTTGTGTTAGTGGTTTTGGTTCTACAATTGAAAATATTTCAGCTATTAGAGCTACAACTGAAAGAGGTTCAAGCTAAAATCACTTACCTTCAATTACTTTTATACTTTTTGCATCATTCAGTGAATTAACAATTGATAATACAAAAATCAATGTGCATTTATTATTATTGTGCATGAAGGTAGATTCATTATTCCACTAAATTCCAACAGCCTCAAGGTTCTGATCTATCTCACTTTCATTTTTGTGGGCAAGTTTTGAAATAACCAGTTTCTCAGGCAAGGACTGTGAACAAATGAAGAAATTCAATAAATAGTATGCACACATTCAAAGCCAACTTAAAATATTTGGCTAGGTAATCTTTGATCATTCTATTTCTTGCAAAGTTCTTTATATAAGGGTAAAGTTAGTACTTGTAGAATAATTATGTAGCATATCAGGAATGCATGGTTCGATTTCTAGAGTTTGGGTGTTATCCAGGTAAATGGTGAAGATTTTCAGCATATTTTTTTTAGCAAAAGGGTGTTTAAGATTTACAACTTGTTAGGTATTTTAGTGATATAGTTAGCTAAATGTAAGCTCTTCTCCTTTTTCAGGTAATGAGGAGTTATGTAATTTAACTGGTTATATATTTTTCTTAATTAGAAAACACAAAGAAACAAACATATCTCTCCTTTTTTTTAATCTAGGACTAGGAGTAATAACCCGTTGATCATTTCTACCTGTTCGCATTTGCCCATTACTTCTATGGCTTCAAATAAACTTGACTATCATTTCAATTTTATGTCCAGTACTAGAGCTGGTCCCGATGGCAAAACGAGCCATTTAGGTAACGGGTCAAAATGGTCTTGGGACAAAATGAGTGTTTCTACATATGTTTCAACATAGTTTGAAGTTCAAGGTGCAAGGCGTAAAAAAAAATTGCACAGCTGAGATAAGCAAGGGGCACGTTCAGTTGAGGTGATTTTCTGGAAAGTAGTTTTGGTTGGTTTAAGGAGGTTTTACTCTTTATTTTTTTCTGGTTCAGGCACTTTTGCGCCTTTCTGTACTCTAGGCAGATTTGCCTCGCCTCACGTCACACCTTTGTTGCCTTTGACTACATAGGCTGAAATGGCCAGGTCAATCTTTTTTGTCAACTTTTTACTAACTGCTTTTACAAATGCTTAGCATGTTAATCTAATTGTTTGCACAAAGACATGGGTAGTTTTATGCATTGACTTTTTTTATGTTAGTTTGGGTGACTTTTGACCCACTCAACGTGCTCGACCCGTTTGTTTTCTAACATTTTTTTTGACCCATTAAACTAAAACATAACCTAAATCAATACGTTGATAAATTGATGAATCACAATATACTGATAACAATGAAAAGGTTCATATGTGATCCTGTCTTGATTTAATTTATGTTTGACTTCTAGCTTTCAAGTGTCGTCTTTGCTTCTAACTTTTGGTTTCTTGCTAGCTGCGAATATGAAGCATCATATTCGGCAAAATGTCAAATGAGTTTACAAGGAATTAGATGCATGGGTTTGGGTTAAGTGAATAATTTTTATTACTATTCTTGATAAACGGGTCAAATGGGTAGTTTTTATTGAGCCAGTCAAATGGAACACGTATAATTTATCTCTTTAATTTCCCCAAGTTGGATTATCTTCTCTTTTTCTTGATACATATGGAAATTTTGATGTAGAAAGTTTTGAATTTACCGATATGTTATTTAATTGATTCATAAGTTAATGCGATTCAACTATTTGGATGCAGTTATTAGTGTAGATTCAAGTGATTATGATTTAAAACAACAGTAACCACACATAAGGGTGGTATATATTTGTAATTATATATACTGCTTTTGTTTGTTTATTTCAATCAAGTCTTTTAACCATGATACTAATAACTTTAATGTCAGTTGATTATTTTTATAGTTAAAATAATAAAATAAATATTGAACTATGTTAGAATATGGATCATAATCATGTGAAAATGTCTTAAGTTGCCTGATTTTATCTATTTGTCTCTTATTCATCACTTTGCCATGTGAAAAGAAAATGTTTTGTATATAAGTTATGTGTTTTATGTAAAGTTAGAAAGGAGTGGACAAAGTTAGGGAGACCCAAATTCAAAATTTTGATTTGTGTAAACACAAAAAACCTAATGGTTGGAGAGTAGAAATGTCTCATAACTCTAGAGGATCAGGTGGCGGCGGCGACGGTGGAGGGCGTGGTCACTCTGGTGGTTCTGATTTGAAATGCTACCAGTGTGGTGATGTTGGTCTTTTTGCTCATTAGTGTCGTGGTGGTAGACGCCGCAGCCGCAGCCGTAGCCGTGGTCGTAGCCCAGTCAACAGGTCCCGACGGAGCCCTAGCTATGGTCGGAGGTGAGATTGCTGAAACACGAGATATTTTTTTTGTTTTGTTGCTTAATTGCAATGTAATGCTTAATTGCTTATTCACTTATGAAAATATCTTTTTTTTTCCAGAAGCAGGAGCTATAGTCCCCGTGGCAGATCACCGCCACGCCATAGTGTGTCATCCCCTCGCAAGACTAACTACAGCAGGTCACCTCCACATCGTGGACGAGATGAGTTTCCATACATAAACGGGTGAAGCTCATATCTTTTTGTGTTTTATTGCAGTTTCTTTTTTAAATCATATACAGTTCAGACGTGTAAATTTGGGATGCCTCAAAGTGACATCCACCACTATGATGTTATTAACCTAAGGCCATTCAGAAAAAGAACCATAAATAGACTTTTGTAAAAATATTATACGAATACAAACTACCATAATCGAATACCGCAATTCAAAGTGTCGCCCCCGCCGCAACGCGCGGGTCAACCCACTAGTGTTGGTTAACCAGCTGACACCTTCCCTCAAAGCCCTCCATCACGTCCCTTGGGGCAGTGTTCAACGCCTGGCTAATGTCCATGTCACTGGGAAATTAGACCATTACACATGGTCTAACAATAACTTTTAGGGTCTTATTGGTTAAAATGTTAAATACACCACAACCTATGCCTTACACATGATCTAACTCTTCACCCCTTGGATAGAGGAGAGACACTTACCACCATACCATTAGATGAATTTGATCCAACCATGTAAAGGCTTGGTTGATCCGTATTAACTTGAGATGGTTTGGTTTAAAGGTTTGAAAGTCAGTATAATAGGTGGTGTACTCGTATCAATTGTTTAATCTTGAGTATTTATATTTTATTTTTAAAAATATTTGGTTTTGTATAATGTATATGTATTATATTTATGAACCATCTTCGTTTTTCGGCAAGGCCGAGGCACTTGAATCCTCGTGACTAGCTCTATCTCTACCAACCTGATACATGGTTTCACTCGTTTATCAAATTTCAATCCCATAAAATGCATGCTTATGTGATATGTAATTTATATTTTCTATGTTATATGTGAATCTAAGGTTGAGTATCAGTTTAGCATGCGTATTGCTTTTCGTGAAAATGAATATTTATTTCTGCTTCATTCTTGTTAGGATTTGATACATCTTTTGTTCTCCTTATTCTTGTAACTTATTGTTGATAAACATAAGATATTGATTTGATATAGCTTATTTTTAAATTAGAACCAATATAAGATTGTAAAATGATTAGACTATATATAGTGGATTAACGACCCTCTTCCCCACACCCTGTCAGCAACAAAGGGCATCAAATAGCTTGACGGTCCGCCATTACACTATATAATTTAAAATATAAAAGTTGGCGTGTCGAAATTGTTAAAATTGGATAATCATTAAAACTATACAACTTTTATAGTGTAGTTAAATATTTTATATTTCAAATCGGTTGTCTATGTAAGTTTATCATCAAATTTTGGGAAATGGGCATCCTAATGGTAATTTTTAACTAATTAAAACCATGAACGGGTTTACTCGATAACTACAAATCTGATCAGAAATGACTTACAATTTTGAGATCGAATATGAGACATAATTTCAAATAAAAAACGTTGGTTTCAAGCATTTGCAATAAATCAGGTTTTAGATAGTTCTGTTGTTAAATTTTAACTCATAAGTTTTTTCATTGGGTCTTTCAATTTATTGGGCTTGGCAATTTTAGCTCATCAAGCGATAAGTGATCTTCAGCCCACAAAGAGCAACAACCATTCACGACAACAAAGACAATTACTAATTGGCGTTTTAAGACTTTAAGTTAATAGCCTAAAAAAGTAAGCTGCAACATAATACTAACGCACTCGTAGGTACCTTATCAATTTTATGATATCATTGTGATAAGATGAGCAGTTGATACATCATACATACATTGAATCAATCATAAGTATCGATTGCTCTTATTATAATCTAAGGTGGTGTTTGTTTTTTTCCCAGAAGTACTTCTAACCTTTTTTTTCTGCGCGGAGCAGACGCGGGCAGACGTTTGGGGTCTTCACATTGTTTGTTTTTTGGAAGACCTTTCACTAAAAAGGTCTTCCTGACCTCTTCCTGATGCAGACATAGATCAGAGTCTTCTAACCACTTCTCACATCTTCTCCTTTGTTTTTTTTCTTCGTTCTCTTTTCTCGTTTCTTCATTTCTTCTTCATCATCACGAGACATCCTCATCCACCTCCACCTCCCGCCGGCTTCGCCTCCCATTCCCTCCGTCTTCCGCCGCCTTCTTCTCACCTCCCCCTCCCCCTACCGCCTTCTCCTCCCCTCCACCCTTTGCCGCCTCTTCTCCCCCCCTCCCCCACCCTCTGCCGCCTTCTCATCCCTCTTCCGTCCCCCTGCTTGCAGCTCAGAACCTTTTTGTAGAATTCGTTTATGCTTTAAGATGTTGTGATAGAATTCGTTTATGCAGCTCAGAACCTTCTTGTAGAATTTGTTTATGATGAATTTCTTGTAGTCCGAGTTTAATTTCCGAAGATTTTGTGATAATAATTCGTGTACGCTTTAAGATATTTTCCTTTGATTTTACAAATTTCAACAGCTCTTATTTTGGGTTTTGTTTTCAAGTTTAATAATTAAAAATACCTAGTGCAATGATTTGTTTACAATTTGTGGTTGTAAAGAAGTTATGGATTGGTGATATGTCATCTCTATTATATTTTGGGGAAATGAAATTTAATAATCCCAACTTTGTGGGGTTGGAAGGCAACAGTCTCAACTTGAAAATTGTAACACAACAGTCCCAACTTGTCAACATTTTTATTCTAATGGTCCCAAACTAACTGAGGTTAAGTTTTTCTGTTAAGTGATGACGTGGGCTGCCACATGGCACTCCTACGTGGCAAAAATGGTGAATCTGTCAAAAAAAAAAAACATGGGCCCCACAATGACACTTGTTTTTTCAATTAAAAAAAATCTTTTAATATTTAAATTTTTTTTTAAATAATGTTTTATTAACTTTTATATAATATATATATATACTTTAGATAAACATATTATATATACACACATATATATCATCATCATCTTCACCACAACCACCTTCCACCACCACCGTCACCCACCTGCCACCACTGTCAACCACCTTCCGCCACCACAACCACCTTCCACCACCACCACAAACACCACCAAAACCCTCTTTCTATCCCCACCCTTTTCTCAAACACACATAGAGACCTGAACACCACCAAAACCCTCCAATTTCTGAAACCCTAACCCTAATCATCCTCTGCCTTTGATTATAATCATCCCCACGTTTCCAAGAAGTTGAAGCCACCCGATTCGTGTTCGGACTCCTGAAGATCTGGTTTTCTCTGTTCGGACTCCAATTTCTGAAACCCTAACGCTGCCGTCGCTTCTTCTTCCTCTCTCTCTGCTTCTCTCTCTCTCTACCCCGGTTTTCTTTCTCTCTCTCTCTAAAGATCTGGTTTCTCTTTCTCTCTCTAACTTCCCTTCAACTTTCTCTCTCTATAATAGGGTTGGGTATAGGGTACAAGATCTGGTTTTCTCTCTCTCTCTAAAGATCTGGTTTCTCTTTCTCTCTCTAACTTCCCTTCCGCCGCATCTCCGCCTCCCTCCAGCCCCTTTCTCTTTCCTGGTTATCTCTCTAAAAGAACAGTGTATGTGTGTGGGTTATCAGATTAGAGAGAAGTGAGTTTCAACGATGGTGGTCGGTGGGTAGTTGGTTGTGGTGGCAGGTGGTTGGTGGTGATGGTTGTGGTGGTGGTTGGTGGTGGTGGTTGGTGGTGATGGTTGTGGTGGTGGTTGGTGGTGGTGGTTGGTGGTGATGGTTGTGGTGGTGGTGGGTGGTACAAAGACAGAGGGAGAAGAGAGAGATGTGTATATGTGTGTGTTTTATGTGTATAATATATATATATATATATATATTGATAAAAAAAACTTAAATAAAAAAAACTTTCATTGTGGGCCCATATGTTTTTTGCCAAGTGGGACAAATTGGCCACGTCAGACGCCACGTGGCAGTCCACGTCATCACTTAACAGAAAAACTTAACCTCGGTTAGTTTGGGACCATTAGAATAAAAATGTTGACAAGTTGGGACTGCTGTGTTACAATTTTCAAGTTGGGACTATTGCCTTCCAACCCCCCAAAGTTGGGATTATTAAATTCCATTTCCCCTTATATTTTTTATTTTAAATTTCCAAATTATTTTATCTGATTATTCTGGATTTGAGGAATGTTATATTTTAGGCCAAAACCAACTAACAGTTTCATATATCTTTTTTCTCAAATATTCATCGATCATCATCACCTAACCTCAATTATCATCTCCTCGTTTGTTTTCACTTTATTCTAACGACAAGGTAACATGCAATGGGCAGTAACAAAAGAGATAAAGGGCAAAAAAAAAAAAATCAAACATCATGGGAACTAGAACTATAGCATATATTATTAATCTTTTAATTTATTATTATTATTATTATTAGAAGGTTATATCTTTAACAATTAATGATAAGAAAGTACACCAAGATATGTACAAATTCTTCATTCTTGTGATGCACCAACTCATAAACAAGCAAATATTAGAAGGTGCCATCACATGGACATGGTGGGACGTAATACAAAAAGGATAAGGTCAAATGAAAACACATCAATATATGCTTCTTTTTTTCCAACTATGTCGGGCCGCGGATCGGACCTCTAACGTGTGCAGTTGGTATGAGTTGAAGAGGCATTGGTTGGATTGGTCGGTTTTTAATGACTAGCAGTTGAACTGGTTTTGAGTAAAAAAAATGTGAATTTTTTTATATTATAAGATTTTAACTTGAGAAATCTAATTCTAGTACACATATATTTGAGAAATCTAAATCTAATTTTTTTAAAGATTGTTTTATGTTATTCTTAATTTTGTTTGGTAACTAAATTTAATATACTCCCATCTAAAACATCTCTTCACAAATTTGTTTTTTTTTTTCTTTAAAAAAACATTTATTTTATTCTATAAGTATAAAAACATAATAATATACTATAAATAGTTTATGTAACACACAAATATTTACTAAAATTAGTTATGATGTTAATAGACTTTTGAGTTAAGTAAACCAATCGTATAGTTGGTTTAATGAATATTTCTTTTAACTAAAAGTCTTAGGATTAAGTAAAAAATGTACATGTTACACTTCATGATGTGCATATGGCAACATTTTTGTTCTGAATTTTAGAGGGAAATACCTAATGATTGAAGAAACATTTGTGTAATAGTTGACCTAATTCCAGAACAATACAAGCCTTGCCTGTTTCAGCTACTCCATATTCAAGTGAAAAGACCAAACACACCCTATACATTTTCTATTTCTAGGATGTTAGCCTATAATAAAGGTCATTATGTTTATTCATACTTAGAAGTCAAAACACAACCTCTCCATTGTGTATAAGTACTAGCCAAAATCCTACAACGACAACTCAAAACACAACCCCTCATTGACTACACTAGTCTTGGGCTCGAACCATATAACTGAATCATGAAAATGGCTCACTCGCAACCCATGACCATGGTGTTCATAGCTCTCATGGTTCAAACCACCCTTTGTTTCTCTAAGATCACCAGTGGAGGTTACCTCTACCCGCAATTCTATGATCACTCTTGCCCACAAGTCACTAACATAGTTCACACCATCGTTGCAAAAGCCGTTGCACAAGACCCACGCATGGCTGCGTCATTGCTTAGACTCCATTTCCATGATTGCTTCGTTAAGGTGTGTGAACTACAACCTCTTCTCATCATTTTGAAACTATATATTGATGTTATTTGAAATGATCATATTTATTTATCTAGGGATGTGATGCATCAATATTGTTAGACAGTGGTGGCACCAGGAATATAATTAGCGAGAAAGGGTCCATCCCCAATAGCAACTCAGTTCGTGGATTTGAAGTCATTGATGAGATCAAAGCTGCACTGGAGACGGCCTGCCCACAGACCGTCTCCTGTGCAGATATCCTAGCTCTAGCAGCTAGAGACTCTATAGTTTTGGTATTGTATCCTAATAGTCTTAAAAAGATTAATATATCATACACTAGACTAGTATACTTTATCAACCAAAAAAGTTGACTAAAGGGTTATCTTGTATATAGAGTGGCGGGCCGAGCTGGGAAGTCCCGGTTGGAAGAAGGGACTCACTAGGAGCAAGTTTGCATGGCTCTAACCACAACATTCCTGCCCCAAACAACACATTCCAAACCATCCTCACCAAATTCAAGATCCAAGGTCTTGACATTGTCGATCTTGTAGCGCTTTCAGGTAATCTTTAAACATGATCAATAACAAAATACTATTAAAAAATAAAAACTCGAGTCATAACTCAAGAAAGTTGCTTTATATATGTTGCAGGAAGTCACACCATTGGAAATGCTAGGTGCACCAGCTTCAAGCAAAGGCTATATGGAAAAGCAGGCAATGAGCATACCGATAAACTGTTTGCAGCACAGTTGCGCATGAACTGCCCGCAATCAGGTGGTGATCAGAACCTGTTCTTTCTAGACAATGTGACCCCTATGAAGTTTGATAATGGGTACTACAAGAACTTGATGGAGTCAAAGGGGGTTTTGCGTTCTGATCAAATCTTGTTTAAGGAAAACCAAGAGTCTATGCAGATTGTGAAGGAATATGCTGAAAATCAAGACATGTTTTTCCAACAGTTTGCTAAATCAATGGTTAAAATGGGGAATATTAGTCCGTTGACAGGATTTAGAGGACAGATCAGAAAAACTTGTAGGAACGTCGACGGTTAAAATTCATTTTTCACTTGTTTAAATAGAGGGAACTTTTTATATTGTGTTTACATGATATGATTAAGTCCTGTTATAGATCTGTCGTCTAATACAATATTAGTGTGACGTTAAATATTTTCTAGAAAGGAATATAAGTTTGGTTGGTTCATCTTATATGATTAATTGTATAATGTAATACCAAGTTTTGAGTCTTTGAGTTAATATATGAAGTTATCCTTATAAAATTACATGTTCTATGTTTTATAATGGATGCAAAATAGTAGTATCATTACTACCTAATGTGAACAGAAACGAAAAAGAAAACAGAAAAGCAAAAATAAATGTGGCTGCTGGGATTCGAGCCCAGGTCTCCACGGCCACAACGTGGAATTCTTACCACTAAACTACAGCCACATTGGTGTTAATATTATGCCTAATAATTAATAAAACATCAAATTATTATAGTTGGCAACTATATTTTGAAAACAACCAAACTGTTGAAACCGAAATGGTCGGTCAGTTTGAGATTTATACGGTTCAGTTTTGATATTTTATCAGTCCAACCAACGATTAGAAACTTCAAATCCGTTACCTAAAACAAACCTTCAGTTTTAATCCATAACTATACTTTATTAACACATAACCGCGAAAATTACATCAAAATATGTAGGTAAGAAAACTTTCCATTATGCGTAGTTAGTGGATTGGCTCTAAATTTTCATCATGTTTGACCGAATCAACTTGTTAACAAGATCAGGAGAATGTGAACATTTTACAAGATCACTAATGAAATTCATGTCATGTTTTAACTCTATAGAATGAGATTTAACATTTGATTTCTGAATCTAAACTTGTGACTAATTAAAACAAAGTACAAATGATGCTTATATAAATCCAGGAAACAAAACTCTTGGCAAATTACACAATATGATCATCACAGATACATGTACTCTTTTTCATTCAGAGTCAGAATCATGATTTGCAGACACCCGAACCGTCCTGCGTCTACTTTCATCATATTCAGCTTCTTCATCATCTTCCTTTTTCTTCTCATCAATTATACCTACACAAAAAAAAAAAAATAATAAGATAATTAACACGACACGAAAACCAATCGAAAGAAAAATGATTTTGGGGAAAATATGTCACCTTTCTTTATCAACACAGTTTCTAGCTTCCGGGTACTAAAATCGTCTTTTCCTCCAAGATCTTGAAACCCGACCAGCCTATCAACTGCAATTCCTTTTCTGAGAACAATAATTACATTTCAGACCCTGCCGAAAAATCAATACACAAAATCATAGTATTATAACGCACTGACCTGAATAATACGACACACGGCAGTGTTTTGATTCCTAGTTTGGTGACAAAGAACGGGGAATTCTGCATGACGTTTGAAAACGATTAAATCATACTGCAAGTCAAGTTATATATACACAAAATAAAAACTTTAATGCAGAAATAGACCTCTGCATCCACTTTAATAAACTTGGCATCTAGATGGTTTGGTGCAAGAGCCTTTAAGTGCTTGTCCATGATCCTACAAGACGTATCAACACTATTATATTGAAAGAAATCATAGGTGCTGTTTGTTTTTTAAGAGGTAAAAGTAAACGTCTGAGGTCTGCGGACCACATCTGGGTAAAAACAAACACCTTCATAAAGTAGAAATCTTATTGTGTGAATACTCCTAGGGACAAATCCAAGATTGTAATAGTATTACTTTGTTATGAAATTTAGTTATTTGTATAAAACAACAAAAGACACTTACTTGCAGCGATAAAACTCCCGATGATAGAAGTGGCAAATCACCTTTTCACTACCGGTGACTTCACCCAAAAAGTCTCCTTCGGCTATCTCTCTGTACTCCCCGTGTCCTTTTTTAGTCAAAGATTGTCTCTTTTCCGCCTCTCTCTGTTACAATCAAAGATCAAAGCATAAACAACCGTCTAATGTTAATCGTTATTCTAAGTTTCATATCTTATTACATTAACACAACAGTCAAGCATTCAAGGGGTGGCACAGTGGTAAACGTTTCAATCCCCAAATGCCACCAGTTTACCAGATCCCACTACTTAGCAGGGTATTGACGAGTCCCATGAGTTTTCCCTTAGGGGTTTTCACGGTTACGAAAAAAGATTAAAATTACAACCTTAAGAGCCGCAATCCTATCCGCATGCAACTTCTCCAGCTCGGGGTCCTGGGCCATTTAAACAAACAAAAATGAATACTTTTAATCAACAAAACATATAATGTAGAATGAAAAACAAATTTATAACTTAACTAAACTTACATCCATCAACTCATCTAGATCAACCTCCTCATTAACAGAAGATGATGCTTGTGCTTTTTCTTGAGCCAATAACTCCTATAACATACAACAATAAATCCTTCTTATCATAGATACATACATATACAAACACTTAAACTCATCAATAAAACATTAAAAGATACCTTCTGATAATCACGAGCAGCTGCAGCCATAACATTTCCATATGCTAAAGTTTGCAGAGTAGATTTCACCGAATCAGGATTCATGTTTAATTACCTCTTTTCTTCTGTCTGTACAAACCCTAAATTGTAATTTAAATATTGTTTTACGATATACAAAAATATATAAATTGGAAATAAAATTATTAAAAGATTAAAAATATAGAATTAATAAGAAAATGAAACACTAATCTTACCAAGGGATCTTAGATTTGGAGACAACTGATCGAAAATCGAATGAATCTCAAACATTATAAACAGTTTAATATTTGAACTTGGTTGTTCTTGTCTCTAAGCCCCTGTACTATTACAATAAGGCATGACTTACCCAAATGTTTTTAGTTTAACAACTTTTAGGATTTTTTAACTCTTAACTCGATTATGATGTTGGGGTGTTTATAAACCGTTGTTAAAATGGATGTAAATTTGTTGATTTAGTCGGTTTGATGGCTCGTTCCGCGGGCGGTTTTATAGTTTGATGGGTTTTTTTTGTGGTTTAATGGTTTAGCCAACAGTTTGGAAATTGAATTTAAACAAACTGGTCGTGTAACGTTTATCTTTTGTTTTAACTTCTATATCTTTTAAGTATACATATGTATCATATTAGTTTTTTTTGACACAACACTTTTCGGACCAAGAACGACACAACACCACCGCTGAGATTACTACGCATCAGAACAGTCAACACTTTTCCATTTAAAACGGGTATCAGCATACACTTTCGTACCAACAAACAAGCGGTACTTCAGAAACTCTCAAGTGTGATGAGGGCAAATAAACCCTTGCTTATTACAACTTTCAAAGTTAAAAAAAAAAAAAAAAAACTGTAAACATACATACAAGCAAACAGAAGTGATGATACATTACACTAAAGTTATCGACTTGTATTGTTGAACGGTTCCTTTAATAGCTTGTTCGACAGGTAATCTTTCCAGACTTGACGCACCATAAAACCCATGAACTCCATTAGTGTTCTTCAATATGAACTCAGCTTCCATTGGCCCGGATATAGGACCTCCATGGCAAAGCACAATTGCATCTGGATTGATTTTATGCGCAGCATCTGCAATGGCTTGTACGCGAGTTACACTTTGTTCTAATGTCACAGCAGTCTTTGCTCCAATTGAGCCAGATGTCGTCAGCCCCATATGCGCTACAATGATATCAGCACCCGCTTTTGTCATTTCAACGGCTTCTTCTTCGTTGAACGCATATGGTGTTGTTAATAGCCCCATTTTATGAGCTTTGTTTATCATCTCTACCTCTAAACTGTAAACACATATATCAACTTACATAACTAACTCATTGTTTATTAATAATTTAAATATACAAATCGATAAAAAAACCTACCCGTATCCCATCCCGGTTTCTTCAAGATTTTGCCTGAAATTACCATCAAACAAGCCAACAGTCGGAAAGTTTTGGACCCCACAGAATCCAATCGACTCCAACTGTTTTAAAAAGTGATCGATTCTGCGGAAAGGGTCGGTCCCACAAACTCCAGCAAGAACGGGTACTTCTTTCACTACCTATACATTCCACATGTCAAAATACTAGAAAATGAGAAATAAAAAATATCATAAGTATACTTACTGGCAGTACTTCATTAGCCATTTCAACCACAATAGCATTTGCATCAGCAAACGGTAACAACCCCGCTAATGAACCTCTCCCCGCCATCCTAAACCGCCCTGAATTGTACAGTACAATCAGATCAACACCGCCCGCTTCCTCAAATTTGGCAGATATCCCGGTCCCTGCACCAGCACCTATTATCGGTTTTCCTTGCCTTATTTGGTCTCTCAACATCTCTAGCACGCCCTGAGTTCTTTGTAATGTTTCTGTTTTATAGCAAAAAATCAATCAGCAAGATCAGTAATTCAACGTGTGGTTATTATAACAACATGCAAGCATCAAAAATCAACACTTACCTGGTTTTGCATTAGGGAAGTTGGTTAAGTTATAGGGAATTGTTCTGTAAGTCTTGGAGGGTATGCTTATAGCATCAGGTTCAGTAACCCTTTGTTTCTGACCAGAAATGCTTGGTCTTTTATGTATTTCTAAGAACGAGTCAACCAAAGCCTTTGCAAACTCAGTGTCATTGACGTGATATTGGTAAACCTTCACCTAATTTATCATCAAACATGAATTAAATTAAGGTTTCCATAAATGGTAACGTAGTTTGATTCATAACCAAACTAACCTTCCTATCATCTGTAGTCTCAATGAGTCTTTTTAATTCTTCTATAAGAGTACCAGTAGCATTTGTATCATAAAACGGCTTTCCAGGTGCATCTAGAGCAGAAATGCCGATCTCTGGTAGGCAAACGCGTATCTTTGATGATGATTTGTTTAACTTTTTAGCAATAAAAGCAGCAAATTTCTTGTTTTCCTCGACTGTTGTACGCATTAATGACACCTGTATATTACGAAGGTATTTTTGTTGGAATAAAAGATATTAATTTAGATTAAAAAAAAGCTAATCTTTAGAGGCACAGTTACCTGTTCATTGTGCTCAAATATTTTTCTCTGCTGAAATTCCGCAGGTATTGTATTTTTGGCACCGAAGTTCACCATGTCTAAAGCTCCCACACTGAGAACAAAAGGGATCTTCTTTTCTATTATCGCATCAAAGCGCGATTCATCACAAGCCATAACACCTCCAACTATGTGATCAGCAACCTCAGTCGTTGTAATGTCCAAAACACCCTTCCAAAAGTAAACAATTACAACATTAACCACTTACAACACAATTTCAAACTTCCAACCAAGAATTCAATTATCAAATTCAAAACTTACCTGTATAAACCCTCCCCTAACAAGATCCTCCATAGCTCTGCCACCTACTCCAGTCGCATGAAAAACCAGTGTTTCATAACCCTCTTTACTCAATCTTTCTTTTACCGCATTTACACAAGGCGTTGTAACCCCAAACATGGTTAAACCAATAGTACATTTGTCACTGCCAGAATTTAAAGATTCTTTTAAACTCATGACCCATCCAGAAACCATCCCAGAAAACGCAGCAGCAGCATTAGCCAAAATAACCCTGCTCACATTATTAATCCCACAAATATCCACAACTGACGGAAACAAAACCAAATCAGACGTCCCGATATAAGGTTCCGTTTGACCACTAGCAACAGTTGATATAATAATCTTGGGTACACCAAGGGGCAAAGATTTGAAAGCAGGTGATAATATAGACGTCCCTCCACTGCCACCTAGCCCTATAACACCAGCAACGACACCGCGTTGGTGTGCTTTCTTAACATAAAGAGTGAGTGCTTTAGTCATGACTCCAACGGCTTCACCCCTAACTTCTGGGATTTGAATTTCTGGTATGTTTTCAGACTCAGAGTACACAGACAAAAGTTCATTTCTTGACACAAACTTAAAATCTTTAAAGCTGCTTATCTCATTTGATCCAACTGACACATCTATAACTACAACTTGCACCTGTATATATCAACATATTACATACCCACAATAAAGATCACATTTTTATACATAAACATAATAAAGATCACATTTTTATACATAACCATAATAAAGATCACATTTTTACACATACCCACAATAAAGATCACATTTTTATACATACCCACAGTAAAGTTCACATATTTATACATACCCACAATAAAGATCACATTTTTATACATACCCACATCACAAAATCCTAAATAGATAGCAAAGAAACACAAAAGAGTGTACCTTTGAGGAAGAAGAAGAAGTAAAGGTTCTAAGATTGGATTGGACAGATTGGGAGACGAACATAAGCTCTTCAAACTTTGTATCAGCAGTTGCAATGCAGAAAACTTGAAGAAAATCTTTGAGATTTCCCATACTTGGTTCAGGAACAAATGGTTTGAAGTAAAGATTGTGGAATGAAGGGGTTACTTTTAATGGAATTGAATAGAGAGCAGTTATGGGGATAGGAGTGTTAACAAGAAAGTAAAGTGTAGGTGTGGTATGAAGAATCAGTGGGGAGCGGTTGCAATGTTATAGTCGGTGGAAGCTAAAGTTTGTTGCTACCTACTACAAGATGTATAGTCAGTGAGTGTCTTTGGGATTTGAGAAGTTGCATTCAATGCGATTGCTTTGCATCGATACTCGAGCGTTGACACAAAGTATCATTATTTTATAGGAAAATCACCAAAATAGCCCGTTGACCGTCTGATGTACGAGAATAGCCCTCTCTCGTCTCTTTGGAGAGACGGTTCACGGTTCCCCAAGCCGTCTGAGACGTCTCCGTTCCCATCCAATAAATAACGACACGTCTCCGGAGACGTCTTTTCGTCTCCGGTGATGCAAAAAATTAAAGTGCAATAATTATTTTTAAATAAACTATTCATTCCATTAATAAAAAGATAAATACATAACCATTAGAAAGTTAATAAAAATAAAATAATGCACCAACGGAGCTTGGAGATTACTGACCAATTAATTTAATTGGTGTCATTAGTAAGGTAGAATCTAAAGTGTTGGCTAATAGAATGAGATCGGTTAGATGGCCCGTTAATGATAAATGAGGTGTTGTCTTGGGCATCTAAAAATAGGAAGGAGGTATTTTTATTTAAAGTAGATTTCGAGAAGGCTTACGATAATGTTAATTGGGATTTTTTGGTTAACATTATGGGCCAAATGGGGTTTCCGGATAGATGGTGTAATTGGATACGAGGGGTGTTGTTATCGGCTAGATCATCTGTATTGGTAAATGGATCACCAACTTTCGAGTTTAGTTGCCACAAAGGGATTCGACAAGCCGATCCGGTTTCTCCATTTCTCTTTTTTTATTGTTATGGAGGCGTTATCGAGTATGTTCCGACGTGCGACCATGGTGGGATGTTTTGATGGTATTCGCCTAGGCAATGATGGATTGGTGTTGTCTCACCTATTGTTTGCGGATGATGCTATGATACTCGGTGAATGGTCGGAATTTAACTTTAATAATTTGAGACGGATCCTTAGAGTGTTCAGATTATGTTCGGGTATGAAGATCAATATACATAAGTCTACTCTAATTGGTATTGGTAAGAATAAGGAAGAGGTTATGGTGAAAGTCGAAGGGTAGGGTTGTAGAGCGGGGGAGATACCTTTTGTGTATTTGGGTATCAAAGTTGGCGTGAATATGAATAGAGTGGCAAACTGGGATCCGGTGATTCAACTTTTCAAAAAAAAAGACTATCTAAATGGAAAGCGAAAACCTTATCTATCGGTGGATGGGTAACATTAATTAAAGCGGTTCTTGAGAGTCTACCTACATATTACTTCTCTCTATTTCGTGCCCCAATGAAAGTGATTAACACTTTGGAATCGTTGGTTCGAGACTTTTTGTGGGGTGGAAGCGAAGGTATAAAAAAATTGCATTGGGTGGCGTGGGAAACAGTTACTCGTGATAAAAAGGACGGCGAGCTGGGTCTTAGCAAGTTGAGTGTTAATAATGACGCTCTCCTTGTTAAATGGGTGTGGAGATTCATGAATGAGAATAATATTGTGTGCAAGAAAACCATTGAGGTGATTCATGGGTCAAATAGACGGTAGGACATCCTTCCAGTTAATTGTAGGTTTACTGGAGTTTGGAAACAGTTGGTGAAGACTACGACCAGCTTGAAAGTTAATGGCAAAGATATATTCAGTATGTTGTGATGTAAATTGGGTGATGGATCATCGGTTCGGTTTTGGGTCGATTGTTGGACAAGTCAAGGGCAATTAAAAGAAAGTTTTCCACAGATTTTTAGCTTAGAAAAGGATAAGCGGGTCACTGTGAAAGAAAGGATCGGAAACGACGTAGCGGTTGGGGGATGCAAATGGGAATGGAGGGGGGCGCTTAATGCTTTTCACCTGCAGCAAATGACTGAATGTAATGCCATTTTGCTGCAGTACAAGACTCGGCCTACGCAAGATAAGTGGACTTGGTCCACGAGTAATGATTTGGAGTTCACAGTCAAGGATGTGAAGAGATGGCTGTCATAGGAGGAGGTTGTTGGTGATGTTTCTTTTTTCGAACGGTGCAAGTGGATACCCGGAAAAGTTAACATATTTATGCGGCGTACGGCTTTGGAAAGAACACCAACGAAAATCGCTTTGAGAAGAAGAATTATCGCTACAAATGATGATAAATGTATTTTTTGTGAAGAGTTGGGGGAGTCGGCGGAACATATCTTAATTGGATGTGCATTTTCTAATGCGGTTTGGCAAGGGATAGTGAAATGTTGTCATGTGCCGAGTATTTTTGCTTTTAGCATTCCAGATTTGTTAGAGATGTACAAGCATGTCCCAGGCTCGGTAATTAACAATACTATTTTTCAAGGGGTGATTTTTATAACATGTTGGAGGATTTGGAAGGCGCGGAATGAGAAAATCTTCAAAGATAAAAGTTTCAAGGTGGTAGAAGTCGTGACGGATGTGAAGACGTTTGGTTTTTTGTGGTATAGGAATAGATATAAAAAGGAAACCGTAGATTGGAAACGATGGTGTAGATTTGATTTCATGTAATTGTGTGTTGTTGCCGAGCTATTTCCGTCTTGGAAATAGTTTTCAGCTTGGTGCTTTTTATGAAAGTTAACTTCCAAATAAAAATAAAAATAAAATAAACATAGGCTTAGGCTAGGCGTTAAGACGGTCCCTTATCATTTGCCAAGCAAACACGTGGTTGAATTCTTTGCCTTGCTTGTTTTTATACTCTTTTTTGGTATATCTGATGGCCATGTCTTTAGGCATATCTGAAGGTACACTTGGTGTTCAAGTCATTCCACTTACGGTTTAGTGAATCGATGGTTCGGTTAGAGCCTCCTACCAACCGATTGTACTCATTTAGAATTCGGTACCACTTGTTTGCCAGGTGTGGGCTTTCTTCAACAAGTTGCCAGGCGGATACTAGGGCGATTTCTTGTTCCTCCGTCCAACGATTGGTGCCATTTTCTTAATGTAAGAAGGAATCGGTTTTAGGGTGGTGGAGGAGGAGTTCGGACGGAGTTAGCGACGGAGATGGGACGGAGGTATGGTATATATAGGGAGGAGACGTCTCGGGAATCAAGGGGAACTGAAACGACGAACAAGACACTGGAGACGTTTCGGGACTCACGACATGGCAGAAAGACGTCTCCGGAGACGTGTCGTTATTTTATTGGATGAGAACGGAGACGTCTCGGGCAGACGGCTTGGGGAACCGTGAATCATCTCTCCAAAGAGACGGGAGGGAGCTATTCTCGTAATTCAAATGGTCAACGGGCTATTTTGGTGATTTTCCGTTATTTTATTTTGTTTTAAATATCTTTTTTGTGGGTAATTTTTCTTTAAAGATAAATTTTTTTAAAACAAGGAAAATTACATAACTCCTCCTTTATGTTTCATCATTTTTAGTGGTCGCTATTTAACTTTACAATTGACGATCAGCATCCTTTATGTTTTAAAAACTTTACAGATTTTGCCCTTTAGCACTAACTAGTTTATTTTTTTATCGTTATATGGGGTAATGTGTACCTCTCGTGAGTGCAAATCAGTCTTTTTACACTTTTAGGGACTATTTGCGTCATTAACTTAAAGTTTTAAACTTAAACGAAAACTTTTTTTTGAACGACCAACAAAATATATTTATTCACCAAACGGCTAGCAGGACGCTAGCCAAACGCCAAGGTTACAAATACACCAAGAGATAATACAACAAGCAAACTAAACAAAAGGAACACTACCAACCAAGTTTCTGCAAGCGAAAACCTCTCCACAGCTCCCATTCCAGCTCTGTGCATTTGGACCGAGTTTTTACCCATAAAAAGATGCACGATTTGATCTCTCCAAGTGTTACTTTCCCCTATAACCATCATCCACAGCCGACACCCACCACCACACCCCACATTATTTCATCTAATCCACCACAAATCTGAACATGCTCCCACCCACCTCTCCGCCTCATTCGCCTCTAATCCTTAATAATGTTGTGGCACTAAAGGTGTCCTTGGTGAAAACTAAGGCATATGAAGTGTTGAAGCCACAAAAAAACACACAAATTTGTATGGTTTAGTATTGAAAGTAGAGACACTTAAACATGTAAAACTCGGTTATAGATTTGTTACTGTTTAATCAATTAATGGAAAACGCTCCAACACTCGTCCTTTTTTTGGTTCTTGCCTTTGATCGAGAAACTTATATATGAATGTAAGCTCATTTCAAAGTTTTTTTTTCATCAGTGGACCATTATAAATTTGAATTCTAAGCATAGAAGAGCTCGCATTTACTTGTTTACCAATATTCTTTTGGCTTGATGACAGTGTAACAACTGGGATGTAGTAGACGTACCGGATGATTGGGAGGCATGAGGCAACTAGTTAGAAAGTAGACATGAAACCTAAATTGTATACTGGGTAAGCGGGATGTGGAGGAAACTCGTAGTTCGGGAGGTACAACATCGGTTGTTGTTGCGGTTTCGGTTGTTGCTGGTGTTTCCGCGCTGATTTTGGCGGATCGTCTTTTGGTTTCCAGCATATAGTTTGGCAATTCTGACGACCTCATCCCATGAATCTGGAATACCATCTTTGCCCTGGAGGGTGAGCTATAAGTTGTCGTCATTGACATTTGTTAGGAAGGAGGTTCGAGTTGCCTCGTCTCCCGTTCCTAGTTGGAGTGCTTCTTTATTGAACCGTACGATGAAGTCTTCCAACGGTTCAGTGTCTCTGCGCTTGTAGAGGTGGATTTGCATTTTGTTGCGCTTGTGGCGACGCTGTTGGCTAAAGTGCATCGAGAATTTTTCGATCAGCTGTTCATAGCTGTCGATGCTGCCTGTGGGTAGGTTGTCGAACCATACCCATGCCGCGCCCATTAGTTTTTGGGCGAACATGTGGCACTAGACGGGTAGGGTCCACCCGATGACGGCCCCCGCTTGGTTGAATATACCAAGGTGGTCATCTGGGTCTGTGAGGCCGTCATATAACTTGACGTTTGCTGGGAGGCGCTGTCTGGGTGGTATTTGTGCTTGTGAGATGCGTCTGGTGAACTTGGACTTGTCGGCGAAGGCCATTGGCTTATATGGGAGTGACAGGTTGGTGGTCGCGTCGTTGTTGTAATGGTTGAGACGCTCTCTTCGGTAGTATGGGCTATGGCGATAGTCTCTTGATGCGTCAGCCTCCTAGGAGCTTTCGTCATAGTCGTCGTCGAACCAATTGTGCTTTGCATGGGCCTGGTCTATGGGGAGTTTCCCCAGACCTCCCCCATGACGGGTAGCAATTGGTGTTCTGGTAGTGGTTTTTGATGTTGAAGCCATGATGGCTTTGCCTGTTATTCGTCTAACAATTGTTTCTGGCGTTCGTACCAATCGTTGTTTAATGCGTTGATTTCCTCCTGGGTGGGAGGTGGTACGTTGGTTGTGTCGAAGTCTATGCCTCGAGGGCTGAGGATGACGTTGTTTTGGTTGTCATCGTCGTGACCCCCAGTTGTATTTGGTCTTGGGGTGAGGTCTTCGACGACCCCTAACAGAGTATAGACCTTTGGTGGTAAGGTTGTTATTTTTTATGGAAAAAATGGCAGATCAGGGCTGTTGGTGGGAGAGTATTGTGGTAAGGCCACAGATGGCGCCAATGAAGAAACACGAATCCTAGATCACCGGGTTAGCGCTGATCTTGGTAGTGATTATACGGGGTATTTATAAAAAGATGTGTTTATAAAATGTGGAGGGTCTAAGGGTAAGACCAAGGATGTTAAGAGGCAACAGATTAGAAGAGCCGGGCCTCTAAACGTTAGCAAATAAACAAGAGTTGGAAAAGTACGATGTGTTCGTAGTCTTTTCAGCGAAAGTGTGAGTGAATATCAGATGCCAATAAAAGGAGAAGGGACTCCTCCTTTTATAGTACCTCGACGTTCGACTTCCTCAAACCATCCTCTACCCTTGGTAGGGCCCGACCCAGGTAGAGGTGTCTCTTGGTTTCCGACCCAAATCATAAAGCCCAATTGGTGCAAGTGGCTTTGATAAAAAAGAGGAGAAAAGGGGGATGTTACCGTCCTGAGGAAGATACACGTGGCTTCCGCCTATTGGCTACTTCTGGGCGGTGGGTAATCATCCCTTTATCTAGAACCCGAGACAAGTGGGGGTTGCAAAAGTCTTCTGTTAGAGAGATATCTTGGTTGGGGAGCTGCCACATCATCGTCCTTTCTGGGTGTCAGGCTGGGCGCAGCCCTTGATTGGTTGAGAACTCTGACGGGCAGCCTGCTGCGTTAGGAACAGCTGTCCAGGGCAGCACTGCCCTTGGGTGTGTTTCTCGATGCTGCCCTGAAAGAAATCTTTTAGTCGTGTCGACGAAGGTTAACTTATCTTGCTGAGAAAGCTTCGTTATGCGTCGACGTAAAACGGGTGGGTGAATATGCGTCCATTGAGTTATGGACGCGTGGTGTTCTGCTGACGTAAAACGGGCGGCCGACCGGGCGTCCATTGGTTTATGGACGTGTGGTGTTCCGATGACGTAAAACGGGCGCAAGACCAGCGTCATGTGAGAACGGACGAAGCTTTGTATGAGTTGACTTTGTGATATGGTATTAGTAGTATCTGGTACCATGTCCCTTCATTATGATATAAGTTTTGTTGACGGTTGAACTGCATTCGAAATAAAGTTATTTCTTTTGGTATCGTAATTCATTATTTTTTTCTCTCGATATTATGGTATATTTTGTTGACAATTGAGTAGTGTTCAAAATAAAGTGCCTTTTTGGTATCGTAGGCTATCTATTAGTTTTTTTTTTTTGATATAAATTTATTGATAGTTGAATTGCATTCAAAATAAAGTTCTTTCTTTTGGTATCGTAGTTTATTATTTTTTTTTTCTCATAATTATTGCATATTTTGTTGACAATTGAGTAGTGTTCCAAATAAAGTGCCTTCTTTTGGTATCGTAGGCTATCCATTGCCGGCACCCTAACAAAGCATACCAATTCCGACCGAACAACATTGGTACTAATATTGGTTTAATCAACATCGGTAATGATATTCGTATTGATGACTTTTGATCAATGTAAAAGTTGTGTCGTTATCCTTTTAAACATAGCACAACTGCTATAACGTAATGAACTAAACCAGTACAACCCGAATAGTGTAACGCCACAAATTCCCCTAGTTAAATAAAAAGGATAAGAAAATTGTTAGCAATTCAAAGAGGGCTGGATATTAAAGAGCTATAGAAGACTTGGAACTTTATTTGATTTTGTTATGTAAGAATTAACTAGGCAGGGCCCACACGAAAACGGAATTTAGGCAACACAATAAAATAGTAGGAGCCCACTAACTGGAACTAGCCCACGAGCCGAAAACAAAATTAGTAGCAGACTAGTAGGCTAGTAGCCCACGAAAAAAAAGGGGGCTTGTTGTGGCAGCCTTTGCTGCTTGTTGTAGGGGCTTGTAAGGTTTGGTTTAGTTTGGTTTTATGGTGAAACTATAACTGTAAACGAAATGGTTTTCGGAAACCGTTTAGTATCGGTTTTAGTTACGGTCCCGGTTTGGGTTTTTGAACAAACCTATGTGATTCATACATACATTTTAGGTACACATTATTGAATATTAATTATGTTATAAATGTACCGATATCATTATAATACATACTAATTTGACTTGTTATTATATTTTATGGGTTACTAAGAAAAATATGCGTAAATTCCGTAATTATATCAAATACAAGATATATGTAGATTAATGAATGTGATTATTATTAAATCAACTTTATGATATTATTTATGTACAATCGTATTCCATGATTTAATAGTATGATATCATATTTTTGATGTGGAGTTTACTTAATTTAAATAGAAATAAATTCATGTATGTTGCATTCAAATGTGGTCACAGGAGATGCAATGGAATGTAGGCTAAGGTGATAAGTGGATTATATCTAAAGTTAAATCAAAACAAAAGTGGAGTTATGGGCTGACAGTTTATCGGTGGACTAAATTAAATGCAAGATGGGCTCAAATTATTCGTAAATTGTTACCACCAAAGTAGGTATTGGACTAAATTGAATGTGGAGTTTATTGTATCTTAGACAAGCCTTACCTCTACCCCTAGAGATAGAGAGAGTGCTTCCAGAGAGACTCTCTGTTCAAAAAAAAAAAAAAAAACAAAACAAAAAAACGCACACACTCATAACATCATAGACATTGAAAAACCTTGCATTGAAAGAAAAGACAGCTATACCACCATAAGCAACCTATAAACAAACATATAGAAGGGCAAACATATGTAAAATCCACCTAACGTCAAAGTAAAAAAGACCCTATGATACACCTAAAATGCATTATCCCATGTCCTAACAGTCCTTAACCTTAATCCTATGCCTCCATAAACCCCTATCATGGACCATGTCCTCAGAGAGGTGCAACCCTAGCAAATCTTGTCTAACCTGCTCATCCCAAGTCAATTTTGGTTTGCCTCTACTCCTCCTGCCATCCACATTGAGACCTTCTACGACTCTTACTGGCTTAGTCGACTGTCTCCTCTTCACATGCCCAAACCATCCCAACCTCCTCACTTTTATCTTATCCGTGATACTACCTACCCCCAATCTATCCCTGAAAACCTCATTTCTTATCCTTTCTAACCGAGTGTGTCCGCTCATCCACCTCAACATCCTCATCTCAGCTACCTCCATCTTCCGTGCTTGCATTTTCTTGATTGCCCAACAGTGGTTTATTTGATTTAAACAAGTTGTTTATGTTTTAAATATTTGTCTATTATCATTCGCATTTACTTTTCTTGCATCGTGAGCAGTTTGGTAATTAGGGGGTATTTGGCATTTATGATTTGGTAATTAGATTGTACGAGTTAGTATTAAAAACTTGTGTTTGATTATCACTTTAATTAAACTATTTATAAGACCATGTCTATATGGTTTCCAACTAATTAAATAAGTTTGTGTGAAATCGTTCTCATATAACTTAATCTAAGTTTTCTATACTGACTTTATTAACTTAATCAAAATCCGAATTCAGTTAAATTAATTAAGTTACTTTTAGTTAAAAACATTAAACAAAACGTGTAATACTGACCATATACTACTCGTGGATTCGATACCTGACTTACCCTAGCTATCTAGATTATTTAGGTTTTTGCATGACCTCAACGATAGGTTATCACTATGTTAATATATTTAAGTTTTTGAATTAATATTGTTCATATAAACCTAACAATTTAAACTATTTTTATGTTTTTCAAAGTTTTTCTTGTGTAATACTTTGAACATTATTTATTTTATGCTAATTTTTGTTGTTCTTTTGTAGGCAATGGCTAAATCATTTCAAAGACAAATGAACATGTTAATGTGTTTATTATAAATACTTAACATTCAAGAATAAAGCTAATAATTCATAAATAAATGTATAACAAACATTAAAAAAAATTGATTTGATGGATTATTTGGTTTGGTTTTGTTTTTCTCGATTTTCATAAAATGCAAAACTGTAACAACCATACATTTCATTTTCGTTTTTTTATGGTTTTTTGTGCAATTCGTCTTTTCAGTTCGTTTAAATCGGTTTTTTCGGCTTAGGTTTGGGTTTTTCGACTCACCCATAGCTTGTTAGGTGTTATTGTTACGAGCGTTAATGAGTGGTCTGGTGGGCCCTCCTTTAAATCAACCAATCATTTTTTACCTTTTTCCTGTATTTAAAGGGACATTATTGTATTTCCTAGTAGTTATTGAATAGAACTCATGTCTACGTGGCGCTGAGGTGGCAGAATGGAGCCCTTACGGAGGGGGGGGGGTGCCGTTTACCAATTGTGACCATAAGATCGTGGACTTCAAAGATCGTGATTTTACGATTCAGATGTACGGCCTTTCACTGTTACTACACAATTCGATTTCCAGTCCCCACTTTCCCGCTTTCATTTTTAACCTAACCGTCTTGCCTTTTTTTTAGAACGAACTACAGTCCAATACTACATAAATACACTCAATACAAATATAAAATCACATCTTGGAATGAGACCCAAAACAGGTGGGCCCCTAAGCCCATGCTTTAGTAGAATTATACTTTAGCCAAAGTTTGGTTTTGGTTATTAACAAAATTAACTTAACGGGCCTAAAAACCGACAATCTAATTAAATAAACCGAACCAATTAAACGACTGGTTAATAAGGTTATTTAACCGATGACTTTAGTTTTGTTGAAGCTAATAACTGAATTGGACCAAACCATTCATACCCCTAAAATTGATTATGTTTTCCGCCGCATCATGTGAGCACCATGCTACTATTTACCAATGAATCTGCTTGTATTACAAACATGCTTACTACAAGTGGTTTGTTACTCCAACTTTCTAACAATGCTCTCTCCACCAACCAAAAATATTGCTAAAAATAATTTGTTGATAAATAATAGATGGTTGGGTCTAATTGCCAAAGTCATTGGAGTTACAGTGTTGTTCCCCTTGAGATCAACCCGCCAAAGATGGATTTGTGTAAAAAAAAACGTTGTTAAAAAAATAAATATTTTGAAATCTACACGCTAGGCAAAAGAAAGAAATAATTTCCTACATACAGAAAATGTTTATTGTCACGTAGTTATAATCTTTGTATAAGAGATACGATGATACATAGAAAAAACATACAGTCAAGGTTTTCCACTGATACCAAACTACCAAAGCACGTTAAATTTCGTGTGTTCATTATTTTCTGGTCCTACATTCATTTGTGTGTTGATTCGCTTCGACCGAAATTTGACTTCAATAATGCAAATTTTATCTTTATAAGATGACTTGGATGGTCTACAACCTCACGTCAGCAATAGCATGAAACACGATTATTTGGTATGCCCATGTCAAGGACATAACATTATAAAGTAATAAGATGTGATAGCGACTTAGATTTCTAAGAGTTGATTGTAATAAATTTATTCAACAACTATGAATTGCTTTCCTACTCATAAAAATCCTGCCGGTTTTTTTTTTTTTTCTGGACGGTGACTTTCTCGAAACTGGACGTGGCAGAGATCATCACACCCCCACCATTGGGGGCCCTAACCCTTCCACTTCGCCCAGACTATCTTGCATCAGAGGACGCTGGTGCGGTGGGGGTTTCGGCGTCCGCCCGGAACCGTACTGCCTCTACACGGGCAAGCCCGCTAGAGTAACAGCCGGATGAAACCGGGTCGCCTCAGATTCGAACCTCCGCATCTAATGGCTCAAAGATTCTCCTCTTCATTGGCACACCCTCCAAATTGAGGGGAATGGGGATCGAACTCGGGGCTCACGAAGAGGCACCCGGTTCTTCCACCACTCCACCACAAAGTGGAAGGTTTATCCTGCCGGTTTAATATGTTATTTTTCAAGGACAATGAATTTTTGCAATCTTTTCGTCTTTACGACTATGTGGTGTGGTTAGGCAAGGCTTCGGAAGCCTTGCCGCCACGTCAGCAAAAAATGGATCCCACTTGGTTTTAGACAAGGTGAGGACTACCCAAGGTGTGGGGGTAGTCCTCCTTGGGTAGTCTACTAGTCTTCCACTCTTATTGGTCCACCCTTTTATTTATTTAATTCTAAATTATAAATAATATATAATTAAAATATAAATTAAATCTAAATTATAAATAATGTATAATTAAAATATAAATGAATTAAACTTAAGGGGGCTTAGTGAAAATATTAATAGTCATTTGTACTTTAGTTAAAACTTCAGGGGTTACTGAAAATTTGCAAAAAAAAGTCTATTCTCTTCATCTTCAACCTGACTCTCTTCATCTTCAACCTTCAGACAGTAAATCTCGTGTCCCTTTCTTTCTTTTTTTAATGGGAGGGAAAGCAAGGAGATTTGAGAGGGGTCCCACACAAAGCAAACAACCAATCAAGGAGCCCCGTCGAATTCATGGTCCAAGATCGGATGACGCCCCCCACACCGATTAGTCTAATAGTTACAAACACTGTTTTCAGAACCAGACCGGACGTCAAACTAGTCTCCTTAGTGGTCCAATTGTCGGACCAGTCCGATCGGATTTAAGAACCGGATGACATCCTAAATAATATAAAAATAAATATGGTAAATGAGAAACTTTTAATCCAAATCCAGTTCGACCCCCTCAAAATCCTGATCCAACTTCCCGATTTTCCGGTCTGATATCCTGGTTTTAATCTTAGCCGTCAAATACCCTAACCCAGACCTGCTTAGATTCTGGTTCCTGGTTTGAATGGTTAATTTGGCATGGGTTTCAAAACATTGCGTCCAAGTTTAGGTGTTCATAAAGGCTTTGACTTTGCCAATGGGTCATCAACCCCATTGGTAGTTTAATCTACTATTTTAAATATACATTATTCTAGTACCAAGATATATTCCGGTAATGTTTGACATATGTAACTCAATGTTGTGTACATCTTCCTTTCATCTACAACTATGCCTACTGTAGGTTCAATAACATCCCTAAAGTCATAGTTTTTTAGAAATTCCTTCATCTTGGTGGACCATACTTTGTAGTTCGATTTCGTTAATACTGGAAGTCCACCAATCATCTTCGTGTCTTTTCTATCTTTAGTTTCTTTTTCTGGGTTGCTCTCTCTGTTAATTCCTAATCTTGAAACTAATCTCCAACACCACTAACTTTGAATCATCACTTGATCTCATTACGACATAATAACTTGATACTACTCCTTGATCACCTCAATCGTGAATCAAAGCCAAAATTTGAAAACAATACCTTTCCTTGTTTTGTGGCTTATGAGGTAAGCACCAAAAAAATATATGTTTCCGTTTGTTGCATGGCAGAAAAAATAAATTGTAAAAAAAAGCCTTTTGTAAAAAATGTAGATCTAATACAAACTCTCTTAATCACAACCCAAACACAGTTCACAAAACAAACAAGAACAACCAGATGTAGTGACAAATCAGGCGACCAAAATATTATTAGTTTACTAACCCAAAAAATCACGCAACCATTCACCCAAGAAGTTCTTCTAAACAGAAGAACTATAAAGTACAAGAGGTGATCAACTGATGAATATCGGTTGATCTAAGACAAACACAATACAAAATACAAAAGAAACTGGAACAATCTTACAGACTTTAAAACTAAACAACAATACAAAGACAAGACTCCTATCAGGATCCTTCAACACCTTGTTGATATGGAACCCTAATCGCCAAGACTGGGAGAGACGAGCACAATGGTAAAAGTGAGAGAATGAAAGAGCTAAACCTGAAACAAAGAGAAGAACAATGTATATATACTGTCAACAGAAGATTCCAGAGAGAAAGCACAAATCTCAGCTTCTCAACCGTTGGATTATATCATTCACACGGATCGCCACATGGACAATCAGGATTAAGACGTATTATAACAAACTACAACTGGGCCATGGCCTTTGGCCAGATGGACCGTCACTTAGAATAATCATGAGCCCAATCATTTAGCCCAATGACTTATTAATTGAGCCATTTAATCAGACTAGCCCAACATGTGATATATTATAGGAAATCTATTTTCCAAAATGTTTAACCATGAAATTATAAGATAACACACAATATTTTTATCTCATATTTTTAACACTTTTGTTTAAAGATGTAATCAAGAAGTAGAGAAGTAAAATGTGACCTCTTATCTTGCGAAAGGCAGCGGCACAATTAATAAAAAACGGTGACGAATTGACGATACATTCTTGAACAATCCTTCCTAAGGTTTGATCTTCTAGCCGGAAAACTTCCCCTGCAAACTGTCTCAGTGAAAGAAGCGTGTTTTCAAAGAGTCAAAGCTCTGATACCAATTGTTGGCCCAGACAATCAGATCAAACATAGACACAAGATATTTGTGAGGACGAACCCACGACTCTTTCTACTCAACTAAACGGACTTAACGAACTTACAAGCAAAGGGACAAATAGAAATATTAACCTAGACCTACTCAAATACTACTGGCAATTGTAATCTATTATTAACTCACATTATTATCTCTACTAGTTCAATTAAATAGAGAATTCTAACTACAAGGACTAGAATCGTATCAGTATGCCCAAAGAGCATGTGACATGTTAGTCATTGTTCCCGGAAATTAAAGATTTTCCTAGAAACACACAATAACCAGTGACAGACATTCTTGTTTCAAGGTATTTTGCCCAATCAGAATCTGAGTAGGCAAAAAGCTCAAAACAGTCACTTTTTTGAAACAATATGCCTTTACCAGGACTTGATTTAAGATATTTCAGTAACCTTAAAGCCACTTGCAAATGCCCTTCAAAGGGCTTATGCATAAATTGACTTAGATATTGTACTGAATAACTAATATCAGGTCTGGTTAATGACAGATAAATCAACTTCCCTATTAATTTTTGATAACCTGTTATGTTACTCAAAGGTTTATTCTTCTTTGAGTTTTTTTACAAACATAACATAACTAGGCTCAATAGGGGTTTGAACAGGCTTACACCCTAAATAACCAAAGTCACTAAGTAACTCAAGACAATACTTCCTCTGGTTTAGACAAACACCAGTATCAGTATAAAGGACTTTAATACCTAAGAAATATTTTAACTTCCCCAAGTCCTTTATCAAAAAATTTTCACTTAAGAACCTTTTAATTTTATTTATCTCCTTTTCATTGTTGCCTGTTATAACTATGTCATCTACATACACTAACAAGGCAATAAACACACCTTCAGAAGACTTAACAAATAAGGAGTAATCACAAATACTTTGGATAAATCCAAAGTCAATTAAGACTTATGTTAACTTTTCATTCCACTGTCTTGGAGCTTGTTTTAGCCCATACAGTGACTTGATCAGTTTACACACTTGATTCTCACCATTAGAATAATAACTTTCTAGTGGAATCATATACACATCCTCACTAATGGTACCATACAAGAAAGCATTATTCACATCAAGTTGAAACAAAGGCCAATTATTCTGTACAGCCAAAGAGATCACAGTTCTAATAGTGACCATTTTCACAACAGGTGAAAATGTCTCACCATTGTCTATTCCTTCTCTTTGGTTGTAGCCTTTGGCTACAAGTCTAGCCTTGTACCTATCAACTTCACCATTAGAATCATACTTAATTTTATACACCCATTTACACCCAATGGCTTTTCTGCCTTTGGGTAGACTAGTTAGAACCCAAATATTGTTTCTATGTAAAACCTCCATTTCAGCATTCATTGCTTCTACCCACTTTGGGTCTTTAGAGGCTTCAAAGTAACTACTTGGTTCTACTAACTTATTTATACTAGACACAAAACATTTGTTTTCAACAGACAAATTAGAGTAATTAACTACTCTTTCAACACCATATTTAACCCTGCCTTCTACAACATACTCATTAAACCTCCTAGGTAAGACAGACTCTCTATGAGATCTTCTAAGACTTGACAAATTTTCTCCCTCAGGGCTATTGTACTCTTCATTAGAACATCTATCCTCTGGACAACTAGTCCCCTCAGTTCTATCTCTAGGTTGCTGATCAGGAGTTCCCTGATCTGCCCTCCTACTAGTAGAACCTTGGTCATCTAACTGATCAACATGAGTGTGTTCATGAGTATCAGTAGGGTCCCCTTCATCATAGGGAGGTTTAAAAGCTGACTCATTTTTATCATTATTTTCAGAAAGATCAAAATGATCAAAAAAGTTAATATGGTTAATTTCATTTGATAAAAAATCATTTTCATTTTCCTTTTTAAAAGGGAAGATGTTTTCATAGAATTTTACATCCCTAGAAAACACTTCCTGTTTTTTATCAATACTCCACAGTTTATACCCTTTTTTGAAAACAGAATAACCTATTAACACACACTTATCAGCTCTGCTGAACAGTTTATCTTTTTCATTTAAGACAGTTTGAAAACATAGACACCCAAAGTTTTTTAAATGAGTCAAAGTTGGGGGGAACACATGAACTAACTCATAGGGACACTTACCAGACAATACAGAGGAAGGAGTCCTGTTTATAAGATAGGCATCAGTTAGAACACAGTCAGACCAGAACCTAAGAGGAACACCACTTTGAAACAACAAGGATCTAGCTATGTTAAGAAGATGCCTATGATTTCTCTCCACAACTCCATTTTGTTGTGGAGTATTAGCACAGGATGCTTGATGAACAATCCCTCTTTTATTACAAAACTCAATTACTTGATTATTTACAAATTCTGTCCCATTATACTTCTGAAAATCTTTACAGATTTTTTAAACTGTGTTTTTAACATTTCATAAAACACTTCAATGTTTTCAAAGACCTCATACTTTCCTTTTAACATGTAAATCCAGACAGACCTTGACCAATCATCTACAGCAGTAAGAAAATATTTGTACCCTTCTCTACTTGTGACCTTATATAGTCCCCATACATCTAGGTGTATAATATCTCCTACTTCTTTGGTCTTGTGTTCACTTAAAGGAAATGGGACCCTAGACTGTTTGACCTTGTGACATACCTCACAAGGCTCACTGTTATTAAAGTTCACATTTAAAGTATCTTTTAACACAGCTAGAGCCTGGTCAGATGGGTGTCCTAGCCTAGAGTGCCACAAATTAGAATCAGACACACTATTAAAGCATAGATTACTAACATTCACATCAGCACCAGCAATATACAATCCATCACACTCTTTACCAGTCACCAGGATTCTCCTGGATTTGGAATCCTGGACATAACAAGCATTTTCATTAAACAAGACTTTCAACTTATTGTCTTTAGACAATTTTTGAACAGAGATAAGATTGACACAATATTCTGGTATTAAAAAATACATCTTTTAGAACCACTCCTTCAGCTAACTTGATATCACCTATCTTAGTTACCCTAACTCTTGTTCCATTTGGATGTTTAACCAGAATATTATATTTTGACACATCAACACAGTTGACCATTTGGTCTCCATTACTAACCATGTGTTGATTTGCTCCTGAGTCCATAATCCACCCAGACTTAAGAGAAAATTTTAGAAAATTTGAACAACTTGAGAAATTCCCAAATATGTTATAAAGTTTTGACAGAAAAGACATACCAGAAAACCCATTCAAGACACAACTCTCACCTCCAACATTTGAACTCTGTCCTTGACTTTCACTTCCAGGTTTCTCACCAATAAGACTCATCAGCTTATTTACCTGCTCAGAAGTGAAAGGCAACACATTAGAGGAGGACACAGCATTGCTAGACCCACTATTCTTTTTTTGGTTTTTATTACCAGCTGTATTTCCCTTAAACCCTTGACTAGGTGGTTTCTTTTTAAAACCAGGAGGATACCCTACCAACTCATAACACCTATCCACAGTATGTCCTATCATATTAAAATGTGTACACTTCAAGTTTGGATTTGGACCTCTATTAACCTTTTTGTTGTTATCAGAAAACTGATTTCCAGAGGACAAAAAAGGCACATTTGATCATTTTTTAGTAGAGTTGGAACCTCTATGAGATTCCTCTCTTGATATTATAGAAAAAGCAGTTTTGACAGTTGGTAGGGGTTCTCTGGTTACCAGTGTTGTCCTAACAGGTTGATATATGTCATCAAGCCCCATCAAGAACTGCATTAATTTGATGAGAGTACTTAAATCATTGTAGTCCTTTGAGGCTTGACAAGTACAAGAAGGTAGTTGTATCATAGAATCAAATTTCTTCCAAAGAGTATTTAACCTATGATAATATTCAGCTACACTACTACCATTTTGAGAGATAGAACTAATTTGTTGATACATATTAAACACAATTGAACCATCAATTTTATTATATGTTTCATCTAATTCTACCCATACATCTTTAGCAAGTTTAGAAAACACTTGTCCTAAAAACAATTCCTCACTAACAGAGTTCAACAACCAAGACAACACAACCAAGGTTTTGAAAACCGGACCGGACCGGCCGGTCGGACCGGTCTCCGGACAGTGAAACGGCCCGGTTCAGCCATTCAGACCGGGTAGTGCAGCAGACCGGAGGTTCGACCGGGACCCGGGCGGTCGGACCGGGAACCGGTGGCTTTGGACCGGACCGGTTTGATTAATTTTTTTTTTTTTAACAAATTGCAAACCCTATGACCTCCTTATTCCTTTCAATCTTTCACTTTACCCTTTTCTTTCAAAACTTGCAGCCACCAACCATAACCAAAACAAAGAAAAAAAAAACCTTTAACCATCATCATCGATCATCTTTCATCAACAATACATCATCATCATCATCGATCTCTTTTATTTCAGATTTGCAGGTTCATCATCGATCCTTTTTTTTTTAATTCGAGCTGTGTTTTTTTTTTTTTTTTTTTTTTTACAATGTGTAAGAAATATTACCCATTTGATCTTATGAATCTGACTTGGTAGTTAGTATACTTGTATGTATGTATAATGTATGTGTAATACTGTATGTATGTATCATGTAGTTCGAATCTTCGATCTGTTTGTTTTTTTTTTTTTAAATTGGCCTTTACAAGTTGTGTTTGATGTATTCATAATGAATTTCAGATTAGTTGATATACTTGTATGTATGTATGTGTTCAAATTAGTTGATATTGTGTAATGTTTAGTTTAATCTAGTATGTATGTATGTGTAATGTTTAGATTAGTTGATACTTGATAAACTTGATATTGTTATGTTAATAATTCTGTTCTGGTCCATATACGATTACTCGATTAGTTGATATTGTTATGTACAGATTAGTTGATATTGTTAGTTGATATTTTTATGCTTATTGTTGTGTTCATTTTGTAGAACATGGATTCGCTAGAAGAAAACCAATCTGAACCCCAAACCGAGTCGACCGCCCAATCAAATGTTCGTAGGAAGAAGGATATCACGTGGAAATTTGTTACCGTAGGTCGAGATCCATCGGGAAAAACGACATTTACTTGTACATTTTGCGCCAAGACATTTCGTGGAGGTGGCATTAACCGTATGAAACAACACCTTGGTGGAGTTAAAGGAAATGTTGTAGCATGTTTAAAGGTTCCCGCGGATACTAGATGTCTCATGAAAAATAGTTTTGAAGAGAGTACGCAAAAATCAAAAGAGGTGTCTCCTGATGAGTTAGTTCAAGAAGATGAGACGGGTAGCACACAAAAAAGTAAAGAAAGTTTTGGTAAAAGGAAAGCTTCTTCAACATCCGACAACACACGGGCATATTTCAAAACAGGTATACATGATGCTACTCAGCCTTCGATTAAATCTGTTTGGCAAAGTAAAGAAAGAGTACATGATACAGATTTAGCTATAGCAATGTGGTTATATGATGCTTGTATACCGATGAATGCTGTTAATTCTCCTCTTTTTCCAATTGCAATGAGCAAAGTAGCTACAATGGGGCATGGATATACAGGACCTTCCTACCATGCAGTTCGTGTCAGTTTATTGAAAGATGCTAAAGAAAGTGTGAAACTCATACTTGATTCTTATAGACAACATTGGTCAGATAGAGGCTGCACTATAATGAGTGATGGATGGAGGGATATGAGACAACGACCTCTAATTAATTTCTTGGTTTATTGTCAAAAGGGGATTTCATTTATCAAATCTGTTGATGCGTCTGATATTGAAAGTAATGCAGAAAGCTTATGCAATTTGTTTGCGGAAATTGTAGAAATTGTTGGTTATAAGAATATTGTTCACTTAGTCACTGATAATGCTGCAAATTACAAGGCTGCGGGAAGATTGTTAAGTGAAAAATATCCATCGATTTCTTGGTCCCCATGTGCTGCTCATTGTATTAATTTGATCTTGAAGGATATTTCAGAGACACCTGATGTGGCTAGTTTGATTCAACTTGCATCACGTATTACAGTTTTCATCTACAACCATAAGTGGCCTTTAAATTGGTTGAGGAAAAGACCTGGTTGGACAGAAATCATTCGACCAAGGGCTACCCGCTTTGGTACGTCATTCATTGCCTTGAAGAGTTTATGTGATCACCAATCTGATTTGCAAGCGTTAGTAACTTCTAATGATTTCAAGAAGATGTTGAAAATGCCAAAAGCTAAGGATGTGAGACAAACTATATTGGATGATAAGTTTTGGCAAAACTCTTTGATAACGGTGAAGGTGATGACTCCTATTTTGAAACTTTTGCGTATTTGTGACTCCGATGAAAGGCCTTCATTAGGTTATGTGTATGAAGGCATGCTTCGGGTAAGGAACGGAGTCAAAGAGTTGTTTAAAAGGAAAAAGAGTCTTTACAAGCAGTACATTAGTATCATTGATGCTCGTTGGGATAAGATGTTACGCAAGAGTCTCCATGCAGCAGCTTATTGGCTTAATCCAATATTTCAATATGAAAACGATAATTGTGATGAAAAGTCTCAGGCATGGGTAGGGGTTCTTGATATGGTGGAGAAAATGGCGAGTTTAGATCCAAACGAGCAAATATCTATTACAATGTTAGGCAAGTTTCGGGATAGAGAGGGTAGCTTTAGTCGACCTATTGCTTTGTCTTCTATAAAGAACACTCGTCCTGGTACGTATACTTTACTTTTTTTTGTGATATTAGTTTTCTATATTTATTAATTTAACACTATTATAATTTTATGTTAATTTTATAATTAGATGAGTGGTGGAAAGCATTTGGTGGAGATGTACCGCAGTTGCAAAAATTTGCTGTAAGAATTCTAAGTCAAACCGCATCTTCTTCTGGTTGTGAACGTAACTGGAGTGTTTTTGAGAGAATCCACACCAAAAGAAGGAACCGCTTGGAGCATCAAAGGCTTTGTGACCTCGTATATGTTCACTACAACTTACGTCTACAAAATAGGTATAATTTAAGTAGTATCTTTCTTATTTTTATTGTTCAAATAATATTTACAAAAGTTTTGATTTTTAATGTATTAGGAAGCATAAAAGGCCATATGACCCTATTGATTTCGAAACCATTGACATAACGACTTTTGGGTAGTGGAAGAGAATGCGAAAAAGGAGCTTGATTATGATGAGCTAGAAAATATGTTAGAGGAAGTGCCGCCAATTAACATTGACCCGTTAGAAACACAAGCATCCGAAGGTAAGTATTTCCTTTTAGATAAAATGATTAAAAAAAACTATATATTTAGTGGACTTATCATTTATTAAATATTAGGGCAATGTTTCAATGACCCGGTTCAAGTTAGTGATGAAGATATGGATGATGTTGATGGCGAAAATGATGATGATGATTTTGATTCTTCTTCATAGAAAGTTGCACTTATGGTTTTTGTTGATGGCAATTGTTGGTGATGTTTTCGAACTTTTAAGTTGAATTTGGTACTTTTATTGTATTTGTGTTGTGGTACTTGGTTATGTATTTTGGTACTTGTATTGTGGTGTTAAATTGTTGGTGATGTTCTAAACTTTAAAGATTTGAATTGTTAGTTTGATTATGTTGCATTTGCTTTTTTGGTTGGTTTTGAATTATCAATGGTTGTATTTATTAGAATTCCTTATAATTTTTCTTGTTAAATTTTTATGGTTATTTTTTTTTCCATGGGGTTTTTTGAATTTTTATGTTTTTTATGAATTTTTATAACTTTTTTTGAATTTTTATGAATTTTTTATATATTTTTATAATATTTATAATGTTGTCCGGTTCTTAAATCCGGTTCGACCGGTCCGACCAGTGAACCGGTAAGCAGGCCGGTTTGACGTCCGGTCCGGTTCTGAAAACCTTGAACACAACAGAGTTACATCTATCCCACTGATTTTGCAACACTTCATCACTATCAGACCTAATACAAGTAGCATCAACAAAGCCATACTTATTTTTGGCTTGCAAGGCAAGCTTCATAGAGTTGGCCCAGACAGTATAGTTTTCTGTCCCTTTAAGTTTTATGGTGGTAATAGTCAAACTACTTGTATCACTAGGATGAAGATACAAGGGGTCACCAATGTCAAGTTTACTAATGAGAGAACCAGCCTGGTCAGCCCCTCCTGACCGTGCTGGTAAAGGTTGAGGTTGGGGTTGAGGAGTACCCATCCAACCTTAAGCAGATAATATACAGAAAGACAAACAAGATAATAGACAACCAAGACAGACCTCTAAGGCGAAGCTGTGACAGTGGTCCAGATCACGGGTTCGTCACTCAAGGTGCCCGTGCAGGTCTTATCACAGGAGCCTGTTCCTAAAGACCAGACAAATAAAGACAAAGACCAACACACAAAAGGAACAAGCAAAAAAAACACACAACAGATAACCAACAATTAAGAACAAACCACAATAGACACAACCAATTATTGAGCCTACTCCGGTCCACCCTAACTCGGACAGTGCTCCTAGACACAGACAAGAAGAGAGACTTACAGTGAGCTCCAGCAGCAAAGCAAAGCACAATACAATACTAATAAAGAACAAGGAAGGAAAGACTTACTGGTTGCACAGCAATCCAATAACAATACCAAAAATCACTTACAACAAGTGACCAAAACCACAGATCCACTGTCAACAAATTGTTGATAACAAATCCCAGACAACCTTCACAAGAAAATAAGACACAATTAGTAACGAACACAGAAGTAGATCTGTATTTAAATCTTTTCACTCTAAGATCTAAATATAACCAGATCTACTATAGAAAAGACAGACGTACAGCGGAAGACTACCAGAATCGTTTTAATATTGTTTTTCCCTTATTTTTGAAAAAACAGAGAGCCTTTGGCTCTGATACCATGTAAAAAATTTAGATCTTATACAAACTCTCTTAATCACAACACAAACACAGTTCACAAAACAAACAAGAACAACCAGATGTAGTGACAAATCAGGCGACCAAAATATTATTAGTTCACCAACCCAAAAAATCACCCAACCATTCACCCAAGAAGTTCTTCTAAACAGAAGAACTATAAAAGTACAAGAGGTGATCAACTGATGAATATCAGTTGATCTAAGACAAACACAATACAAAATACAAAAGAAACTGGAACATTCTTACAGACTTTAAGACTAAACAACAATACAAAGACAAGACTGCTATCAGGATCCTTCAACACCTTGTTGATATGAAACCCTAATCGCCAAGACTGGGAGAGACGAGCACAAGAGTGAAAGTGAGAGAATAAAAGAGCTAAACCTGAAACAAAGAGAAGAACAATGAATATATACTGTCAACAGAAGCTTCCAGAGAGAAAGCACAAATCTCAGCTTCTCAACCGTTGGATTATATCATTCACACGGATCGCCACATGGACGATCATGATTAAGACGTATTATAACAAACTACAACTGGGCCATGGCCTTTGGCCAGATGGACCATCACTTAGAATAATCATGAGCCCAATCTTTTAGCCCAATGACTTATTAACTGAGCCATTTAATCAGACTAGCCCAACATGTGATATATTATAGGAAATCTATTTTCCAAAATGTTTAACCATGAAATTATAAGATAACACACAATATTTTTATCTCATATTTTTAACACTTTCGTTTAAAGATGTAATCAAGAAGTAGAGAAGTAAAAGGTGACCTCTTATCTTGCGAAAGGCAGCGGCACAATTAATAAAAAACGGTGACGAATTGACGATACGTTCTTGAACAATCCTTCCTAAGGTTTAATCTTCTAGCCGGAAAACTTCCTCTGCAAACTGTCTCAGTGAAAGAAGCGTGTTTTCAACGAGTCAAAGCTCTGATACCAATTGTTGGCCCAGACAATCAGATCAAACATAGACACAAGATATTTGTGAGGACGAACCCACGACTCTTTCTACTCAACTAAACAGACTTAACGAACTTACAAGCAAAGGGACAAATAGAAATATTAACCTAGACCTACTCGAATACTACTGGCAATTGTAATCTATTATTAACTCACATTATTATCGCTACTAGTTCAATTAAATAGAGAATTCTAACTACAAGGACTAGAATCGTATCAGTATGCCCAAAGAGCATGTGACATGTTAGTCATTGTTGCCGGTGACGGCGGTGGATGGCGGCGGTGGGTGGAGGTGGATGGCGTCGTTGGTGGGTGGGTGACTATGGTCGGTGGTGGCGGCAGCGGTGGTAGGTGGCGGTGGATGGCCACGGTGATGGGTGGATGAAGGTAGTGGTGGCGATGGCGATGGCAGTGGTAGGTGGAGGTGGATGGCATTGGTGGTGTGTGGTGGTGGTGGTTGGTGGCGGTGGTGGCGGCGACGGTGGTGGTGGGTGGCGGTGGTGGTGGTGGTGGCGGTGGGTGGTAATGACGGTGGTGGGTTGTGGTGGTGGGTGGTAGGTTTTGGTGTTGTTAGAAAGAGGGGATGGAATGAAAAAAAATGGGGTGGATGGAATGGTTTTGAGGGAATGAAATGCCTTAAGGAATGAGTGATTCTATTTAATTGACCAACCAAACATACAATCGTTTATAAACTTGTAATAGTTCATTTCTCTTCCATTCTAGCATATCAAACGCTACCTTAGCTTTCAGCATTAAGACTTAGTGTAATGATAGAGAGAAGATTAATATGGTCCATTGTGTCACCCTAGGAAAATACCACATCATATGGGAGATTCTTGGTTTATAAAGAATGTCCCGCCTCTTAAATCACCAATGTGTTTTGAGCTTAGTTGGCTAAGGAACACATGAAATCTCTACAGTTAAATGTGCTCAAGTGGGAGAAGTATCAGGATGGATGACCTCTTGGGAAGTGTCCACCGGTCCAACAAGAAAACAAAGCCGTGATTTCCTAGATGGACAGTCCATCGGGGATAAAGCGCACAATATTGGTTGTAAGAGAGATCGAATGTTACACTTACACCCCTCAACTTTTTAAAAACTTTGTAAAATGTCATTTTGACTCCCTACCATCTTACGTGCCTATTTATATGTACGTGTAGGCATAAATTCAAGTTGATTTACGTCTCGTATAATTTTTCCGGAAATGACTCGGGTCAAAATAATACATCATCGTGCTTACGTTTATGTATGTTTTAAGTTCGTCTATGTTTTGACGTAAATTTTTCTCGAAAATGAGTCGGGTCAAATACAATACATGTACATTAGACGATATAAATTTAAGTTACTTTATGTTTCGACACAACCACAATGCGCAGGACCATCCTTTAACTAACACTATTTTCTATGCTTTAAATTAAGGATAGGTTAGGAATGAAAAAGGTTTTTTATCCCTGATAGTATTTCTCGGCTTGTTGTCCTATGTATGTTGGGGTAACTTTGTTGTTTTGCAGGTAAGTTTCTAATATGCTCCATGAAACTCACTCAATTTTAATGTTTTTCTAAAATCACTCAAGTTTGATTTATTAATGTTCTAATTTTATGCCATTATCAGGTTAACAAGTTATCATGATGATGTGGCATGTGATTATTTTATTCATAATGCTTATGTAAATACTTTTTTCATTTAAACAGTAATAAATTATATTTATTATTCTTTGAGTACCTTAGAAAAATAATCATTTTTTATTTTATTTTTTTAGCCTTAAAAGTAGTTAATTTTTGTATTTACAATTGACAAAAAATCAATTATATTAGTATACTACAACAAATTCTCTCTCTTTGCACTGTACTTTCACTCTCATTAATACACCTTAATTACAACTCCGCCACCCCTATTAACGGGTGGCGGCGCAGCTTGTTGCCCGCCTGCCCGCTATCTTGATGTAATTTTCTTAGTTATGAAATAAAATGGATTAATAAAAAAAATTAACTTACAGACCACATCATCAACGAGGATAACAAGGAACTAGATACAATAGCAATCGTCAGATGGAACAATCGTAGGATAGAACAACAATCCGTTCACCCCTCAATCGCTTTTGCAGTGTTCGCTTGATTGAGTCATAAGTTTATAGAATTCGTTGATGGATAAGTTTTGAGGAATCAGCGATAATCAATAGGTATTGAATCTATGAAGATAATCAAGGCTTTGGGAACTTAATAGAACATATGCAAAACTTAGTTACGTTTTCATATTCAATATCGATTGAAAACGTGAACTTAATAGAACATATGCAAAACTTAGTTACCATTGTGTTAAAGTTTTCCATTAGATGTTAAGGTAACAAAGTTATTCATTTCTAATAGTATTTTTTGGCTGGTTGGCCGACACTTATTAGATGTTAGACTGTTAAAGTTTGTCGGTGGCTGTGTTTGTGGTGTGTATGCAATAGCTATATAATATATAATACTTTTGTTGTAATACCAAACATCAGGACGACCTTGATTTCAAGGACTGAAGGACCGACCACCAACAGGACATAGTGCCTTCATTATATGTACCAAGGTTTTGGGACTATTATCTATCTATATATTAAAAGGCATGGACGATGACTAGTAACGAGATTTTTTATTCCTTTCTTTTTATTATTATTTTTAATTTTATATGTTATGATTATATTATAATTATTATTGAGAATTATTTTCTTTTTCTCTTATAAAATTTAAGATATATTGTTTTATAAAATTTTGAGTATCTTTTTGCGACATGCTTATTTTTATCTACGTGTCGCTATAACTTTTTTTTTTTTCAAAACTGAGTTAGGAGTAATAACGTTCAACTAGGCGAAGCACAAGCGCACATGTTATCAAAGTTATCTCACACTACGGGAACTCGCCGGATTCCTATCATATAGTGGATGTTCAATCGATACCGGTCGAACAATAAAATTTAGCGAGTGCACCGGTGCCTTGATGAACCTAACCAATTTTGAGCGAACAACATCGGTACTATTGAAATCGCTACTGATATTCGTTTTTATGGTTTTCGATCATTGTAAAAGATGCATGACTCGAGATATTTTTTTTGCATGTCACAACTTTATTTTTTGGGTTTTCTCTTTCAATTATTATACCGATTGTTGATATTGTGTTAATACCGCAATGTATCGAACCGATGCTGGCTGAATTCTTACCGCAACGCACGGGAAAACTCCACAGGTTCTAATTACAAGGGCTAGAATTGTATCAGTATGCCCAAAGAGCATGTGACTTGTTAGTCATTGTTGCTCAAAAATTTTACAGATAAATATGATTTTGTCTAAGACCAGACGTAATGGTCTTGCGAAAAGGGCTTTAATTTGCATTTTGGCGTCCCTTTCACCCAGGAACACCGCCCCCTCCTTGTTAAAGGGACGTGAATTGCTTCCACGCAAAATATTTCGCGGATGGTGAGGTTTGGATGGGCCAATCAAGAAATGGCACTTCATTTTTATTATTTTTTTATTTTTTAATTCAATTTTAATACCATTATATATTCACCCCACCCCACACCACACCACTACACCCCTTATAAATTTCAAACCCTTTTCACCCACCAAGTGACCCCACATTGCCAAGTGTCAAAAAATGCCCCATTCACCCACCATTACACATGGTCTAACAAAAGTCGTTTGGACACATGTTAATGTGCATAACTTTTTTTCTTATTAATTAGAAATTGAATGCAATAGTTATTATAAATAATTATTATTTTGTTTAGCAGTTTTTGCTGGTTATATAAGAAATGTTGGTTTTCACAGACTGCCGGATTGAAGACCTAAAGCTGCACTAAAGCTGGTTTGACTGCTTAACTGTTGGTTTAGTCAGTCAGCAAGCCAAGAGGACCCAAAGAGCTGGAATGAAGACTGGTGGTCAACAAAAGTCAACAACGGGTTTTATATTCATACCAGCTGTTTTTCAAAACCAGATGTTTAGAGGTTTAAGTGTCCCAACTGTTTGTATACTAATTGCCTAGTAGTTTCACAACTAATGGATGTTACAACGATAGATGTTAGGGGTAACTTTCTTGGTGACGTCACCAGTTATTTTGGTCTCTCTATAAATACAACAATATATTTAGTCTTTTATAAGCATTTAGAGCACCTGATTGAGATCACTTGAATCCAGGAAAGGAAAACCTGAATAGCAGAGAGAGAAAAAGAGAGCAACTAGTGAGGGGGAGTTAGATCACAATGTACTAGAAATTCGATGAATAAAATTCTATGATGACTTCATCTGATTACAAGCTCTACTTCATATGTTTTTGACGTGTGTTAATGATAATTGATGTTATTCTATTGATTAGCTTAAACTGTTAATGATATTCAATTAATCAATCACAAGACACACACAAAAACACTCTCTCAGATCCAACAATTGGTATCAAAGCCACGAATCTCTAAATTGATTTAACAGTCAATTTAGATGATAAACAATAGCTCCTATAATAATTATTTTAAGTGATCAATTTAGAAGGAAGTTGACCACTATGTCTTTTGAAATCAACAGAGCTTTGAGAAGATGTCAATTCCAAGTGATCCACACAACACTGGATCATCAACTAAGCCACCAATTCTTGTTCGCAATGAATTTAAAATCTGGAAATGAGGATGGCTCACCACCTATTGACGTGTGCGCAACTATACATAATTTTTCAATGATTTTAACACACGTTTGGTTTTAATATTTATAAAAACGATTTAGACCTTAACATTAAAACACACACAAAAAGGCAAGTGTACCCTATCATATATGTATTAAAGCATAGATAAGAACCAGATATCGATCCATGGACGCGAGCGGACGCAATAGTAATTAAACTATATCCCTGATTTACCAGTAAAAGATAATTTTGAAGAGGTTTAAACTAGATTAATTCTAAAATACTAAAGTAACATATGTAAGACTCCAAATACAAAATATAAATATAAAGACAATATAATACCAATCCTAGCATGTCATCTACATATCATATGATAAAAAGGCGCGAGATCAACATTCCTATTTTCAGACAATTAGTATCCCTTTCGGGATTCCTAACATGACAACTATACGGAAAGCTAACATGATAACACATGTCAACCACCTCAAATTGTTCATTAGCGAGCAGCTAATATAATCTCATGCAAATCTTCTAAAGATAAGTTAGTCATCTGTTAAGAGTTTTCTAACCTTTCTAATCAAGGAAAGCAATACCAAATACACAATACAACCACCGAGAGGAGCATAAAGTAGAGCATATCACACTATTCCATTTTACCAACTTTGAACACAAATCTACTAAGATCGCCATTTTAACCAAAATAACTCACAAAGATCAACAACCGTGTCAAAGATCAGTAACAACAACTTTAAGCTTTTTAAACCCTTTTACGTGCCGATACGTATTTCTAATCATTATTCGCCTGACTTTAACCAAACCAATACCCGTTTCCAGTTTCATGGTGTAAACAAGTTAACAAGTCAACTAGTCTATTACTGATCGATTAGCCGGACGGTTTTTCAACATGTATCTGACTAACAAAAAACAATAATAATCACGGTCATACGAACATAATCAGAAATCCAACAACAACAAAATCTGTTTGCAATATGATCATCAAGATTCAAACATGAAAAATGCCAAAATTATACAAAACGTTATTAACATACAAATGATTGTTTTAACTACTAACGATTACTTGTTTTTACCCGTAGGTTAAAATACAATAATTAATCATCACATACGAGCTGAAATAAAATGATTTGAACAAGATTGAATGTTTAAAGATCAAACCATAAAATGCTAAATGTGATGGATTGGATGATGATAATGGATTCTGATCGCCTCCCGAGCTTGTTATCCGGCTTCTTAGCAAATCACAGGTCCAGAAATCGCCTCAGAATCGCCCCAAAATTACCCAATGTTGAATACAGGGGATGCAGTCTGTTTTTAAAGGGTCTGAAAAGAGTGAACGGTCGTTCACTTTGGCTGAACGACCGTTCAGGTGGCAAGTGGGTCGAAAATCATCAAGTGCAGTGACGTAGGCTTCTAGAAGGGCTGCAGAAAATATCTGGCTAGGTGAACAGCTGTTCAGAATGACCATCCTTCAATTCTTGCGCAGAAACCTTTGTTTTTGTTCGGGTTTGATTCCGGGACATCGTAGACCTGCAATCATAAAGATACCCAAATAAGTACCAATTCCTCGTGTATAAGGTCAAAAACATATATAAACGGGAGTTAAACGGGGATTTTTATATGCATAATTTAACGTATATCACCTATTTCAACATAACACTAGTTGTTGGAGGTCGGTAGTGTTTGGACCACGTTGTCCTATAACACCAAGTACTGAAAAGCAGATGGTTTAGTGCCAAAAAATTTTTACAAATTACTTCGAGTAATATTTTAAAAATTCGAACTAGATGCAAAGGCATTTGGAATTTTGGCTTTGGCCGTACCGAACAAAATCTATGTTGGAGTACACCATTGTGAGAATGCCAAGGAGTTATGAGATGCACTAAATGAACACTTTGGTGGAACAGATTGGTGGAACAGAGGAAGTTTTGGAAAACAATAAAGAAACTTTGAATTAGCAATATGAGACTTTCTCACGTGTTAAAGGTGAGACACTCACACAACAGTTTGAAAGTTTTACCTATTGATAAGTGAGTTAAAACTTTTAGGCCAAACCATCCTCAAACTTTAATGAGTCGCTATTGTTATCCGGAACTCTGTAGGATTCAAGGACTTAGCACTTGCACAACTTCATGGTATACTCCTCACACATGAGAGAGAAATTAACCAGAACTTGAAGTTGTAGACATAATGGAAGTCAAGTAATGACTATTCCATTGGTAGTACTGCTTTGATGAGTCATGATGGATCTTCATCCGTCAATCAAATGTGTGAGCAGAGTTATGATCACTTCATTTGAATAGCTATTGGATTCCAATTCCAATTCACCAAATTTGGCTTTAATGATGAAAGATACACATCCAGTGAGTCTAGATGATCAGGAAGAAGTTGACATGTTAGACCAGTTTGCCTTGCTAAGTATCAGAATTAACAAGTTCTATAACAAAACTGGCAGGACGTTTCCCAAACTAAATGAGAGGAGTGGGTTGGGTAAATCTAAAGTTTAATGTTATAACTGCAACATGCTAGATCATTTTGCTAGAGATTGTAGAAATCAGACACAAAACTTAGCACAAAATATGACCTATGCACATCAAAGAACTCAATCTAAACCTAACTCTATGTCAAACTCCCCGAATAGTCATCAAGTCTATCAGGATAAGGCACAAGGACATAATGGTCAATTCACTGCTACTTTTCCATAAACGAAATGAAAGGGGAATTATAGGCACTATTAGGCTAGGAAAAAATCTAAACGCTTTGAACAACGATATCAAAATTGCTAAAACAACATGGCTTTAGGAGCCTACCTTGTTCAAAAGGTGGTAATCAGAGCAAAACCAGAAGAACACAACATCATTAATGATACCATGATTCTAGTTCGACGAAGAGTCATTCCAACTCTATTGCCATGGAATGTTAGATAAACCTAGTTAGTGTTTTGGTTCAACAATTTTCCACGACACAGTTAGTTCAGTGATTAATAAGAGTGCAATTCATACATGTCACTAGTAATTTGTTTAACAAGACCACTAGGACAACTCTTGTTTTAGCAATAAATATGATTATACTTTGAGAATACTATACGACTATTATTTCTAGTTTTGGGAAGTGATGTGTTCTTAACATACCTTATTAATATGATTGTTTAGTATCTGTTTTAGTTAGTTATATTGTGCTTTTAGTTGTGTTTAGATTGTACTTAGCGTGTGTGTGTGTGTGTGTTACAAGGGCTTAAATCAAGAAGATACAAGTACATGAGTGAAACAGGAAAAAGAAAATACAGATTTTTTGTTGCTCATGCCACGTGAACAGAACAAGAAGGATCTTCACAACCCACAAAGATGGGAAAAGACTAGAATGCCCTTGAATGTTTGTGGAAGTTACCAGATGTGCCCTCACGACTACTTTGTCGTTGCGGTGTCCGAACAACCATGGAATGTGTTTTGCGACACGCGAACAAATCTTAAGTCAGTGAAATTAGGTTTTGACCTAATTTAAAGCATGGAAACCCTCTAATTCGAATAACACAACTTCCAGACAATTTTAGGTGAGGCTGGAGGTAATTTGGAGCTGGAGAACACCATTCTACTTCAATTCCTCATGCAATCAAAGTCTAACACAAAGATTGAAGCTTCCATGATGAGTAAGCTAGGCTAAATCGTTTGTAACTTCCTCCGGGTCTAAGGTTTGTCGGTTAAACTTAGATTTTGTTTGATTATATGTTTGGATATGTTTGTTTTAGATATTGAGAAATAGTTTGATGTGTTAGTTGACTTATTTATGTTGGAAGTTTTTGTCTTTGCCATTCATATTTGGTTTTGTTATAGCGTGAAGGTTTGGGTAATCAAAGGGGGATAAGTAGCACCTAAGATTAGGTAACTGAATAGTACAGGTTGGTATTAAGAACCTGTCTTCGACCACCACTTTTACTAGCTTTCCATTACCATGTCTATGTGTTGTCCAATTAATCAAATAAGTTTTAAATTGAATGTAAGTGTAATTGAGGGCAATGCACTATTATTTAGGGGTAGGGCAAGAGTAAATGAGTTATTAAAATGATAACTAGCCCATTTTGTAGAGTTTTGTAGAAGTTTGTGTGTGTGTTTCATGGTGTTTTCACTGTGTGTTTCTGTGTTTTAGAAATTTTATTTCAGGAATTTGTGTTTTATTTGGCGAGGAAATCATCAAAAACATGGTTCCAGGTATGTTTAGATGTGACTATATCATAGGAAAATGTTTTTTTAGAGGTATATGGAAGAAAATGGGATTGGGTGGCGAAAATTTTCTAAGGAAGAAACTCAATAAACTTTTTGTGAGCAATGGTTGAGTCGTGTGCTATGAGCCTTTTCAAGAACCCGCTTTGGGGGATATTGTTTCCTTCAAGTGTGGGGATGGGAGTTAATTATATGGCCTTAGAATCTTTATATTTTTTTTAGTCAGATTCTTTTTCTTTGAGTCTTTAGGTTGCTTAATATACTTTATTGTAGGATTAGATCTAATCACCTCTACTCAATCTCCATTCAGGTGGGGTTGATATGACAATCATTACGAGTGGCAGCCAAGTTTTTTATCTATATTTTATCCTTTTCTTTTTAGTTTGTGTTGTGTCAAGTTGATTATTAGTCGCGAATGAAATTATATACGGTCGCATATTGGAAGAACTGGACGACACTCATACACACACTAATTATTCTAAGGGATTGGAAAGCTAGTTAAAGTGTTCGTCAAAGAAAGGTTCTTAGTACCAACCCCATACGATTCAATTACCCAATTACAAGTGCCAATTATCTGCATTTGGTTACCCAAATTATCACGATATAAGAAAACCGAATACTAACGACAAAGACAAAAACTTCAAACAAAACTAATTTGTTTAAGTTATCTAACACATCAATCTGTTTCTCAATATCTAAAACAAAATAGATCCAAACATATAATTAAATAAAATAGAGTTTGACTAGCAAACCCTACATCGAAGGGAAGTTTCAAAAGATTTAGCCTAGCATACTCATCATGGAAGCTTCAACCTTTGTGTTAAACTATGATTGCATAATGAATTGAAGTAGAATGGTGTTCTCTACCTCTAAATCGCCTCTAGCTTCTTTTAAAGTCATTTTGAAGTTGTGTTATTCGAATTAGAGGGTTTCCATGCTTTAAATTAGGTTAAAACCTAATTTTCAATGACTTAAGATTTGTTCACATGTACCAAAACACATTCCATGGTTGCGATGGCACATTCGGTAATTTCCACAAACATTCAAGGGCATTCTAGTCTTTTCCCAACTTCGCGGGTCGCAAAGATCCTTCTTGTTCTGTTCGTGTGGCACGAACAACTAAAAATCAGATTTTTGTTTTTTTAATTATCTTCTTCCCATTTCACTCGTGTACTCGTATCGTCTTAAGTTAAGTCTCGTTTTCCTCTTATTCTAGCACACAACACCTATAATACACAAACACACTAAGGGTCTGTTGGGTATGGGGTAATGGAGTGGGCGAGGGAATGGAATGGACAAAGGAATGAAATGGATGATTACCATTCCATGGTCTTGTTTGTTTACCACGTAAGAATGGAATGAATCATTACTTTGTATTGTTTGGTAGGTAGGAAAAGACTTAGGAATAAAACCGGCGGTGGTGAGTGGTGGCGATGGTGTTTGATAGTGGGTACCGGCGACAGTGGTTGGTAGTGGTGGCGGAGGTGGTGGTCAGTGGGTGGTGGCGGTCGTATTAGCGGCAACGCTGTTGGTTAATGGCGGCGGCGGCAACGAAGGGTGGTGGTGGTGGTCGGTGGGTGGCGACAGGGAGTGACGGGGACAATGAGTGGTGGCGGCGGCGGTGGGGGTGATGGTCGGTCATGTCGGTGACGGAGAGTGTCGGTGGTGGCGGTCGGTGCTTGGTGGTGGGTGGCGGTGGTAGGTGGTGGAGGTGGCGGTTGGTGGTGGGTGGCGGTGGTCGATGGAGGTGGTGGAGGTGGAGGTGGCGATTGGTGGTGGGTGGCGGTGGTGGTAGTGGTCGGTGACGGAGAGTGTCGGTGATGACAGTCAGTGCTTGGTGGTGGTGGGTGGCGGTGGTCGGTGATGGAGGTGGCGGTTGGTGGTGGGTGACGGGGTGGTCGGTGATGGAGAGTGACGGTGGTGGTATGTGGGTGGCGGCAGTTGGTAGTTGGCGATGGCGATGGCGGTGGTCGACGGTGGCGTCAAGTGGTGGTGACGATGGGTGAGGTGGGTGGTGATGGTGGTTGGTGATGATGAAGGGTGACAAAGGAAATGAAATGAAAAAAAATAGGGGGTGGATGGAATGAATTTTTGGGTTTTTAGAGGGAGTGGAATGGAGGAGGTAATGGATGACTCCATTACCTTGACCAACCAAACACCTTTTTTTTTCATTCCATCGTAATGCTCTATTTCATTCCGCCTTCCATTCTTGTATACCAAACGATAACTAACTACAATCTAAACACAACTAAAATCACAATAAAACTCAATAAACCTAAATAAAACATATATAAAATTTCCATATTAATAAGGTATATCTATAACTTATAATAAAAGAATTGAACTTTGATGATGTGGCATTCAATGGAGGCCTCAACCCCTCCTTGAATGTGCCACATGGCATCATGTAGGATTTTTTAATTTTTGAGTTTTTTTAATAAAATCTATATATATTATAATTATTTTAGGAAAAGATAAGAATTTAAAAACAAAATTAAATTCTCTCTAATGTTTCCTCCCATAAATTTTAAACGTTAATATCTTTTATATACGAGATATTTTTAAAGAAAAAAATTACACCAAATTAACGAGCGTTTTATTATCTTTCCAACGAGTACCATAGTGCTATATAAAAAACGAAGAAAAAAAAACAACTATTTTTGTGGGGTTTTTTTTTCAAATATATTTTACTCTACTAATAAATCACAAACGATAAACATAACTTAATAGGCAGAGATTCTTTTTTTATATTTGAATATGATAACTTATGGCAGAAATTTGTTTAAAATAATAAATAATAATAATATTCATTAATCATGTATCGGCAAAGCATTAATTATGTTGTCATATTAGATATTTTATTATGTTATACTCCCTCCGTCCCATTAAAAGTGTCCATATTCCCTTTTTTATTTGTCCCATTTCATGTGTCCACTTTAAAAAATTTTAAGCCAATTTCCAAAGTTACCCTTAAAAATACAACTAAAATAAACAAAGAATATGATGGGCCCACATATGACAAGGGTATTATTGTCATATGGCAAGCAAAAAAAAAGCAATTATTTAACATGCCTAAAACTTTGTGTTTTTCAAACCAAGACACTTCTAATGGGACGGAGGGAGTATTAGATATTTCAACCCCGGGACACTCCCGGGATAAAAGCTAGTTAACAATAGTCGCAAAGGATGAATTAGATGCAAGTTGGTTTGCCCTTGCTTTTAGAGTGCATACGCAATGTCCTGTTATATTATAAATTGCTTGCTATTGGAACATGTTTTCGTCCTTAAACACCCCCATGTCGCACGCATAATAATTGTTTTGCCATTCTCCCAAACTGGTGGTCTGGTACCAGATCGATCCTTCCTTTGCTCACGTTTCACAATCCGAGTACGCATGCAATTGGTCCCTAATAATTCGACAAGCTATTTGAATGTAAAGAAAAATGTATGGATAACATTATTTCAAATGGGGTTACAAATGAATTTCTTATCCTCAAAGTTATTACATGTGGATAAGAAACAAAGGTCCCATTGCTTTATACGAGACGCGTCACATCCTTTCCTTTGTTCCACCAAACATGCAATACATCACTAAGACTATGTGTTATGGTTAATTTGAGCACACACATTAGCCTATAATATTATGACAACTGGACGCTGACGTGGCACTGTAATAAAGCTGCAGCTCACTCATTTGATCATGTTGTGGCTCAAGGTGAGCAGTGGATTTATCCATTTTTTCTTTACATTTTTATTATTTAAAATGTGATTTAACTTATAATTAAAAGACAAATTAAGACATTAAATATTAAAATTAAATAAAAAAACATTACACATCATTAATTAAAAAACATAAAAACTACTAAAACTACTCGTTATTATTTTGCTCGTCTTCAAATTCCTTTGCGATACGCTCATGTTCTCGTTCAAGTATCGTTCGACGATTAATGGAGATGTTGCTAAAGTCCTTCGTAAGAAGGTCCATGTTCTTCATTCTTATTTTAGAATCTTTCTCTGGCGCCGTCATCTCCATGGTACTCCTTATTTTCCTAATCTTCGTCAAGAATTCGGCATCAGCTTCATTAGAAACTAGTTTTTTCCACGGTCCCTTCCAAATGGTCTACGTGGAGACGGGTCAACGACCCCTTCAATGTTTAGGTCTATCCCCACATGAGCATCCGAGCTTGTAGAGGAGACAAACCCATCCGAAGAAGTAGTTTTCGTCCGCTTTGATGAGCCTCCTTCGCTTATTTCTTCGACCCTAATTAGCTCGACCCATTTCGAGCAATTGCGAAGAATTCTCCACAAGTAGTCCTCATCCCACGCTTTGTGGTCTTGTATTTGCGATTAACCTCTTGCTTCAATTCGTCGCAAGTAAATTTGTAGACTTCAAGATCGCTACTACCACTTGCTCGCATTCGATTACTATTCCTGTTATGAATATTCGTAAACAAGCCCACGTATTTTCGAATTTCGGCCCACCGACCGGATATCATATCGGGAGAACGAGCTTCACTCCCCACTTCTTTGTAGAAAATGTTGTGGATTTTTTTTCTAAAACACTTTCACCATTTGATAGTCCGCTACAAAAATAATAACAATAGAGTTAATTGCCATTTTCGTCCCTATAGTTTTGGAGAAATTGCTAGATCAGTTCAAAATCAAAATAATGTGCTATCTCCGTCCCAACGTTCTTAAATGTGCTAGATTAGTCCAAAATCCTAACGATGTTAAATTTGATTGTTAACTTTAGAGTGATCTAGCAATTTCTTAAAACCACAAGCATGAAAATGGCTATTCAACATTTGTATTTTCTTTTTCATATTTTTAATTAAATAATACTTTTTATACCTTTCTATCATTACATTTTCCCTCTCATTCACTCACAGCCACTTTCAAAAAAATTAAAAAATAAATGGAGAGGAAAATTGTTCCCTCAAATATACAGATGAACAGAGAAACAACACGTTGCTACAACCTCCACCATCGGAGATCACCGGCTCTCCCCCATCTCCGTTCTGTCATCCGGTCTCTTTGGGTCTTGGTGATGTTTCATCTATCTATCTATCTATCTATCTATCTATCTATCTATCTATCTATCTATCTATCTATCTATCTATCTATCTATCTATCTCTCTCTCTCTCTCTCTCTCTCTCTGCGATTTGTGTCAATAGCTGAGGTGGTGGTGGGGACTGATGGTGGTTAGTGATGGTGAATAGTTTTTAATAAAAGGGGAATATAACACATGTGTAATGATAAAAAAATGATAAATCAAATAACATGAAAAAAAATAATATTTTACGCCTTCGATTAGAGTGTGTTTATGGTCTATGTGATTTAAAAACGAGAGAAAAAATATTGTGATTTTTAGTGTAATTTAATGGATGGAGATGGGGTGTTGGATGTGAATGCTCTTATATATGTATATGTTGTATAATATAATAACCCTTTTTGTATGTTTAATTTTTGAAAGAGGTAAAAAAATACGAAAAAGAAAATACAAATGTGGAATTATTGTTCCTCTCCATTTATTTTTTAATATTTTTGAAAGTGCTTGTGAGTGAATGAGAGAAAAAATATAATGATAAAAAGGTATAAAAAGTTATTTAATTAAAAAATATGAAAAAAAGAAAATACAAATGTGGAATTGCCATTTTCGTCCCTGTGGTTTTGAGAAATTGTTAGACCAGTCCAAAGTTACCAATCAAATTTAACATCGTTAGGATTTGGACTAAACTGACACATTTAAGAAACGTTGGGGACGGATATAGCACACAATTTTGATTTTGGACTGATATAGTAATTTCTCCAAAACCACATGGACGAAAATGACAATTAACTCTAACAAATAATTATAAAAAAGTCTTTCTTTTGGTAACAATATATATATATATATATATATATATATATATATATATATATATAGGGGATGGTTAAAATAAAAACCCACTCAAATTGAAGAAACCCATAAAACCCTCTTACAACCATTGATCAAACTAGATCAATGGTCCACATTTAATTCATGCTTTTTGATTTAAATTAATAGACTAGATGACAAAAAAGGGCAAAAGGGTCAAATGACATTTTCTGAAAAAAGCATATATGACAAGTTGACCTGACACATGTCACATCATCTCTCTCATACTTTTGTGATCATTGTCCTAAATATGCCAGATGCCCGTGTTACATATGTAACATGTGTTGTGTTACGTAGGTTAAAACTGAGTTGCCAGTTTATATTATTTAAAAAATGCTTATTTATTATTTTTTTATTAGACCATATTTTTTTTCATTTTATTGTACCAGCACCAGAATTATTGCATACGTAACGAGAATTGATATGGTTATAGGCATTTTGTTACCTACAAAGTGCTAAAAACAAACAAAACGGTCATTACAAAGTGCTAAAAACTTTATAGATCAAAAAACATTCAAATGTAGACAAGAATTGTTTCTTACAAAATGCTAAAAACAAACAAAACGGTCATTACAAATCAACAAATGCTAAAAAAGTATCATAAATAAAAAAAAATTGTCTACACTTCATTCTTGATAATCATCTTCATCTTTAATGCAAAAAATATGCTCACCTGCAAAAATAAAACAAAAATCATCAATTTACATGTAAAGCCCACCCCCCCCCCCCCCCCGCTTAACGTATGTTAACCAACTAGATTACAAAAAAAAAATACGAAACTGATACAAAAAAACATTGTTTTATACATTTAGTTATCAAGATTATCAAACTTAAAAAATCAAAGCTTTGTAGTAAAAAAAACAGAATCTAATTTATACCAACTTAGTGGTGCTGTTACATACGAAACAAACGCAAAAAAAAAACAGAAACTAATTTATACCCACTTAGTTATCATGATCAATGACATTCCATTCAAGAGTTTTTTTTACCAATTCTTCCTCTATAATATGCAAAAAATCAAACCTTTGTATCTGGTAAAAAAATCGATAACTAATTTATACCAACTTAGTTTTGTTGTTACATACGAAACAGGCGCAGTATAGAAAACAGATGCAAACATACATTCCACACATTATAATACTCATACAAACATGCACATACTGGTAAAAAACAAATCAGACATATTGTTGCATATGTTAAGAGACACTAAAATTCACCAATTTTGATTAAAAAAAACATATTAATAATAATAACATATAAAAAGGGTTAATTAATATCCTATATACGCAACTTAGTTCTGCTGTTACATAAGAAACAGACGCAAATATAGGAAACAGATGCAAACATACATTCCACACATTATAATACTCATACAAACATGCACATACTGGTGTAAAAACAACTCAGACATATTGTTGCATACGTTAAGAGACACTAAAATTCACCAATTTTGATTAAAAAACATATTAATAATAATAACATATAAAAAAGGTTAATTAATATGTAAACCTACGTGTAAACATGATTAGTTATGGTGTTACATACGAAACAGATGCAAACATACCAAACACTAATTAGCTCAAATTCAAACTCTAAACATTAAATGTTTTCTAACCCCTTTCAAAATCATATTAAAAATCAAAACTTGGTGATCACCATTTACCAAAAACCATTTTCCCAAACACCCACCATCTCACCTACCATTTACCAAAAACCATTACATATAAAAAAGCATACTAACCAATCCACCTCCAAACAAATGCAATATTTCAAAATTTTAAATGGTTTTTAATTCTGAAATGCAATATACATTTCATACGAAATCAAAATTAAAAAAAAAGCATACGAAAAAAAAGCAAACAAATTAAAAAAAAAACCTAAAAAAAGCATACGAAAAAAATAGCCTAAAAAAAAGCATACGAAAAAAAGCAAACATACGAAACCACATTTAAAACAAACAAATAAACAAATTAAAAAAAAAAGCCTAAAAGACATTTCATAAATTAAAAAAAGCCTAAAAAAAGCTTAAGTTGGTACGTATATTTTAGATCTGCAACAAACAAACAAATAAACAAACAATTCAAATCGATCGAATCAGACAATAATAATTTAATTGAAGTTGTAAGAAAGAGATCTGTAAGTAACCTAAAGAAAGAAATTGAAATTACAAAAAAAAAAAAAGAATAGGAGTACCGTTACAGTAAGGCCTCGAAGGAACCACCGCGTTCATCGAAACCACCACCTTCATCTTCAACAAAAATCACAGATTTCATATGAATGTTTTTAGAGTGAGACAGGGAAAGGGGATCTGGAGAAATTAGATTTTGAAAGAGAGAGAAAAATGAGCTGATATATATAAGGAGAGAGATACAACGATTTGATCTTCAACAAGATAGGTTTCATCTTCAACAAAATCCAGATCCAATATTGTTAACAGAGAGAGAGAGAGAGAGAGAGAGGGGAAATAGAGAGAGAGTGTGTGTGTATATGTGAGAGAGGGAATCCTTTATATAGGAGGGAGAATAAAAAAATTTAAATTAAATGGGGGGAAAAGGAAAATGTCTAATATACCCCTTAAGACAATAAAATAATATTTCAGTTATGGGTGATGTGAAGGATTGTGGTCCACTAGTTGGGTTTCCGGGAGTTTCTTCGTTTTAGAGGGTTTCCATTATACCTTTAGCCTATATATACATATATATATACGTACATACACACATAAAAAAAATATACTCGCTTGTTGATCTTCAAAAACTTCAACCCACGCACAACACAACATTATTTTCTCTTCTTGTGTCCACAGCGTCGCTTGCCGTTTTGGACGTGTTTCTTGTTCGGCCGTTTGAGTCAACCGTCTTGATGTTCCACCTCTCGCGTCACTTCCCGCGCCCTTCTTTTGTCCACGCTTTTTGGGCCGACATTTTGTGGTGGTTGCATATCCGAAATAACAAAATCCGGAGACAGGGATGTTAGTACCATACCCGTCTTCTGTCATGAATTCCATAGTCGGTGAGTAGCAACCTTCCCACGACGTTGTTTCCATTTTGGTTTGAAGATGTTTTTATAGTTGTTATGTAGTTTGATGTTTGAATGTTTATGAGTTTGTAAGATTTGGATGTTATAAAGTAATGTTTTTTTTTCCTATAAAAGGCCCAAAAGTAGCCGTTGCCAACGGTCAACAGTTAGCCAACGGCTAGTTTTCATCCGCTAACTCACGCGAGCATGGTAGTGTGGGCTCGCTCACAGAAAGCTTCACGCGTGCATGTTGTGGTGTTTGCGATGCACGTGAATCAGCTAGCCGCTCACGTCTGCTCGCTCGTGACCCAGAAGACCCAGTCTAATAAAAAGAAAGGGAATCCAACATGAATACAAAAACATCTTTTCATAGTTTAGATAACCCAAGGACTTTGAAGATCAACGCGTTAATTTTGGCTTCTACCCCAATGTCCTCGTCTAATCGTCTATTGTGTTTCTTTTAAACAAATACATTGTTTACAATGTGACCACAAAGTGAATAAACTTGTGTGATGTGGCGGTTCACATGTTCACATTAGACACACTACGGTGTTTATCTTAGAACGTAGTCAAATTAAATTCTACTTATAATATGATTCCAATTAATCACAGTGTCAATATTCCCTTTTCTTTCAAACAAGTTTCTTAGCCAATATTTTCTAATTTAAATAATACTTTCCATTATTTAAATAAAAATTCATAACAATATTTCGATGTTTATCTAATAACTAGTATATTACCCTATGCACGGCGCAGAAACATACAGCTGATCAAATTTTCCTTCGCGCAACCCTTGTCTCAGGTCAAACCGTTGTAATCAGCTAATCTTTGAACCACTTTCACGACAGTTATAACCGCCGTTGTTAGCACCGGCCTTCCGACGTCATACCTGAACGTGGTAACACCATTTACGCTGCTTACCTAGTGCTGACCACTTGTCGGCGCCAAGACGTTGACCACCATTTGAAAACGGTGGTTGACAAGCTGCTCATTACTTAAAATATGCAATCGTCAACTTCATTATCAACATCGTCGAATACTTTGAAAAGTATTTTTGTTTACACATAACCATTAGTAAAAATGAAAGGTCGTACAGTGCAAACAGAAAATGCACAGTACACACCTACTTTTTCGTCTAAAAAGAAAGGAATCCCATGTGGAAATCAAACCTCTCTTTCTCTCTCTAATACTACATTCTCTCTGTAAACGCCAGCATAATCAAACACCAAAATGAAGCCACTTTGCCGGAAAAATCATGGGACAACAACGCTGCACATTCGTCTCCGGCCACCATAGGCATCCGCCGCTATCGCCATCTCCGAGCAATGCCCATTTCTCTTTCTGAATGTTTTTGAAAAAAAAAATTAGTATCGACCATAACCACCTTCAGCGGCGGTGTGACCTTCCGCTTACCCCTTCTTTGTCAACCAGCACATGACCTTCCGTGGTGATGTCCTGACGGTGGTTGTTGCAACGGTTATGGTGACGCCGACCGGTTGTCATGAGGGCCAGCTGCCGGCTTGTAGATTTGAACGAAGGGCACTTTGGTAATATTGCTGGTCATGAAGAGGGTTGTTGTGTAAATTCATCGCTGTTAGACGTTTGCACGTGGACCAATAGAAGCGTATTACTGTAGCAACGAAAACGACGTTCGTTACAGCGTTTTCGTCGATGTGAATTGTTATATATAATAATATTGGCATTATGTATAAATAATTCTTTCCGTTATTTAAATAAAAATCCATAACAATATTTTTCATATTTATCTTAAATAAACCAAAGCTATTTATCTTACATGCCACTCAAAGATGACAACCTCCCCATTGAATGTGCCATGTGGAATGCTATATGGAATGTGTTCAAGTTATTTAAAAAAATAATAAAAATATAGATAGTGAAATTGAATTTATTTATATAAATCTTATATTTGAATTACGGATATATAAGAGAAATAAAATATGGATTTTATATTAACTTGTTTTAATTTATATAAGTTATTGAAGTAATATTACGATATAGTTAAGCAGTATTTGTAAATATAGAAACATATCTTCAAAAGTTTAACCGAATAAACCAAAATATGTCTTTAACTATTTTAAGAGTTTTCTACTAAATTAAAATAAAGACTTATTTTTTTTGTTTACTCTATTAATATTATAAATATAGGCTTACCATCAACTTCATAAATCACATTAATGTTTATTCATTACTTTTCTTTATTCTAAAGATAATAATTGGCAATGTTTATCCAATATGTATGTAGAAGTTAATAACTATTTAAAGGTGTGAAAATAATTATTAATCGACCCAGAAGGTTAACATCGTCGTGTTGAGTTGTTAGCGAGTTGGTTTGGGGTTAGTATGAATAGTATTGACTATTGAAAAGGTCAATGTGATTGGTGATTCGGATAATGTTACTGTTGGGGAAGTTTATTACATATCTTTAAACTCTAGTAGGTTATATAAGATTAGTTTACTTATTAATTAATTGCAGAGTTGCTTATAGTGTTACCTTTGTGCATGTTTTACCTTTATGATAGGTATTAATATTAGAGTTACACGTTGTTTTAGCTTAGGTATTGAATATTGATATTAGAGTTATGCCTTTTTTTAGCCTTTATGATAGGTGTTAATATTAGAGTTATACATTATTTAGATAAGGTATCAATATTAGTATGTTAGAGTTGTACATTTTTTTGCCATTAGGTTGTTATCATTGGAGTTGTACATTGTTTTAGGTTAGGTATTAATATTAGAGTTATACATTAATGTGTCAAATTAGATTTCTCAACCCGGGACGTTCCCATGGTATAATCAAGTATATTATATATAATACAATTTCAAAGAAGGTGTACGATGTTTTTCTTTAATTCGCTGAATTAAGCGGTTGGACCAATCAGTGAATGCAACATGGCATCCACCTAGATTGGTTTTTTTCCACCGCATTATACTATATAGGGCTGCAAACGAACACGGACACTAAATTGGTTTTTTTTTCCACCGCATTGTTCGTGTTCGTTTGTTAAGGAAATTATGTGTTCACGAACAGTTCATGAACACTTACTGAACGAGATTTTCTGTACGTGTTCGTTTGTTAATTTTGTTGAATGCTCACGAACACACTCAGACATTAATGAACACAAACAGGAATGCATGAATACAAAGTGTTCATGAACGGAAACAAATACAAAGAGACATATATTAATTTCTACATATTATCGAATTCACATATACAAAGAAATTAACTAGATCCACCCAAAATATAACCTAGTTATACAAACATACTTAGTACTTAACATAATATTGGTAAACATAATAAAGTAGTGTCTAAAAAAACTAAGCTCTCATCTTAAACTTGAATTATTCATCAATTGGTTATTTAAACTTAAACCCTTTAATAATTATTTATTCAATGATTATACCAAAAGTAGGATTTGTTGATCTTGTATAGCCATATACTAACCTCACATAAATTATTTACTTATTTGGTAAAATAAATAAAAAGTAAAGAATGTAAGAAACATTATTAAATTAAAAATCCTATTAAACTATCAAACATAAATGAACTCAAACGAACACTTTACCATACATTCACGAACATAAACGTACATGTTACCGAACGTTCACGAACATAAACGAACAAACGTGACCTTTGCTCATGTTCGTTCGTTAACTAAACGAATATATTTTTTTGTTCGTGTTTGTTCATTTATTAAATGAACGAAACAAACAAACTTCTCGCCGAACAATTCGTAAATTGTTCGCTGAAAGTTTAGTTCGTTTGGAGCCATAAACATATACAATGGTCTTCTTTTATTACTAGGAAATTGATATATCATTTCGATTGTCGTACGTTGGTGTCCTATCGTGTTACACGAATCCCTAACAACCATCACATGGTTTATTATAATAATAATCAACGTAAATATGATTATATCACTGTAGTATATTTGTTTAGTGTTTTAGTCCTAGTCAAAGACTTCTCTAGACCCAAAACATGATCACACTGAAACCTTTTCAAATTTAAAAAGAAAAAGAAAAAGAGAATATGTACACTTAACACTTCTATGTATATTTATTAGACACTTTTGAGATCATGCGTTTGAATACGTGTTTTATTGTAATTAAAAGTTGTAACTTGAAATTAGGCTCATATTATTTATCAATGGGTCTCACAGTGATTACCGATTGATACTAAAATTTTTAGTGTTTACTACTTCTATTTTATAAGTGATGTCACCACTAGAATCTCTATCGGTCAAACTTAATTTTTTTTTTTTGAAAGGCCAACTAAACCGCGCAGACCCCAGTGGACAAAGGCATCGGTCATCTCGCAGCGGGTAAGCCCGCGGCGGATCGGCCCCCCCGAACCCGGCTAGCTGCACCGAACCTGGGAAAACCCGGCCCAATACCCGCCCGAAGGCACGACGGCATTGAATCGATAAAACCAGCTGGGATCAAGAATCGAACCCCCGTGCCTTACGGCCCGAAGGGGTCTTCCGTCACTTCCCGGTGTCCAAGGAATCAGCTGAGCTGAGAACCAAGGACAAACTTTAATTCGTTAAAGCAATTTTTCTAGTAGCGTTTATCAATGATTAACGCAAACGCTAAAAGTTTCCTCGAAGTAATTAAATAAATAGTTATTGACTGTTTTAACAAAAAAAACATACTTTATCCTCACCGGTAAAATTTTCAAGTGGAAAAAGTAGAAAAGTTAATATATAGTGATATGTGTCTAAGGAGGGAACAAGTGGAAAAAGTAGTTTTGTAAAAGAGAAAAAAAAAAAAAAGATTATACAAATGTTTCTCCTATGTAAAACAACATGCATTGGTAAATCACATGCTATTTCCCCTATTTTTAAATTGTTCATAACTTTTTTACACATTATTTTTATAAAAAAATTTATACTATAAAATCGAACATATTTTTATTGATTTTTATATAACAATATTATACTCATCTTGAAGATAAGGAAGACTTGTTATAATGGTAAACTTTTTTAAATGTCATATAAAAAAAGTTATAGACGTTCTAAAACGACGAGAGAACTGGGATCCTTGTATATGCCTAGTATGCAAATGTGGCTATGCCTAGTATGTCCTTACCCTCGCCTCATACCTAAATTTTTCTCTTAAACAAATTTCAACGCTCTAAATCCAAGATTAATGGAATAATTTATTTCCTTTATTTACTACCAAATCTATTTGATACTTTTCCATCCTCATGGTAGTGTTTTTAAAATTCATATATAGCATATGCAATGTTTTAAAAATCGGTACGTACCTGCCGGTTGTACTGATAATACTGGATTTTGGATGGGAATCTGGTATGAAATACCCCGGTATAAGGGGGAAACAGTATCAAGTTCATACCGTCGGTAAAATACAGTATACCAGTTTGAACCGTTATACCGGTACCAGTCCAAGGTAAATTTTTGGATTTTGAACTAATAGTTTTTTTTCGGTGGTTGAAGAAGAGCTAGAAGGAGAACTTAATAATAATGATATGAGGGGATGGACCTTAGGGGGGCCCGGGGACCGGACCTGAAGGGTGCGGGGCTTCGTTATGGGTGGTACCGTTGGCCGTTCAAAAAAAAAAAAAAAAAGATAGCATGTTTGGTGAGGAAGAACATAATTTGATTCCTTAAATATAAGGTTACTTGTTATAAATATTACTTATCTTACGTAATTTCAATATATTATGATCATTATTTCTAAGTAAACTTCTTATTTAATAATGTAGGAGATCAAAATAGTTATGCTCTAATTTTCTTTTTATGCGATCGTGAACTTGATGGATTCAACACTCCAACTGCTTAGACATATTATACACTTTCATTTAGGCGAATATCATACAAAAAGCACTTGTATCTGTTTTTTCTCACGAAAGTCACTTAACAATTTTTTACATATAAAAAACACTAGACTTCCTATTTGTTTTCACAAAAGCCACTTAACAATTTTTTGCATATAAAAGCACTACACTTTTTGTTATTTCTTATAAAAGGCATTCAACAATTTTTTTCTCATAAAAGTCCATCCACATATCAATTTGTAACAAATTGTGATTTAGTATTATTTTAAATAACCTAAATCCGGATAGGGATGGCAAAAAAAAAACCCGATACCCGATGGGTATGAGATTGAAAAAAAAAACATTTCGCGGGTTTTTTAGTAATGTTTTATTTTAGTAGATTAATAATTTGCAAATTAAACTTTTCTTTTGAAGTATATATTAGAAAATAATTGCTAATGTGTTATTTGATTAGAAAACAATTGCAAATGTTTTATTTGATTACAACGAGATTTTTTTTGTCATATAATGTGTAAAAAATGTTGAGTGACTTTTATTAGAAAAAACAGAAAATATAATGTTTTGTAAGTGCAAAAAATTGTTGAGTGATTTTTGTGAAAAAAAAAAACAATAAGTTCATTGTTTTTTTACGTGCAAAAAAATTGTTGAGTGATTTTTGTGAGAAAAAATAGAAAGTATAGTATTTTTATGATACTTACCTTTTCATTTAAAAGAACTTTGTTGAAAAATTGAATACTTTTCGATTATTTTTTTATTACGTGTAAAATTTCAGATTAGCTTTTAATATGCAATCATGTATTTTTAGATTATATTTTGAGTTGATGCTATCATTTATGGATTTATAGAGTTAACTAGTCAACTCGGTTGAAACACCTAATACAACCTGGTTCAACCATATTTTAGTCAAATTTGGTATGATTTAAAAACCGGTTTTTAAAACCTTGAGCATATGTTTTTATAAGATTTTATTCATTTTAAGTATGCAAAGGTTATCAAAATAGCCTAGATATTTCATATAACTAGTTTTATGGAGAGATAGTACGTGATCAAACTAAACATGTGGGCATACCTTTTTTGTGAAAAAGACAATAGAGTAAAATGGATAATAATAATAACAACAATAATAATTGTATTTTGAATCATTTCACACCACACATTAAACATGAAACTATATATATATATATAACAACCCAAATTACAATGATGCCCTTCTAATTAAAAAAATTGGTTGCCACGTGTCACTCTAAGATTGGTTCTCACACTTCTCACAAAAAAATGGTTTTGTACAAGAACCTAAACCTATATATATATATATATATATATATCGTGTTAGGTTATTTTTAGAAGGGTGTTTTAGTGCGAGAAGTGCGAGAAGAAACCTAAATCTTACTTTTTATTAGTAATGGTTCATGTATTTTTGAAGTTTTTAATTTTTTTTATATCATTGTTTATGTTATATATACAAAAACTCATTAAACTAATGCAATCAAATGTTTTTTTTAAGGTTTAAACCTTCTCCTACACATGTGTTATATTATGCGTAGGTAATGTTCTTACACAAAATTTGTACATGTGTAGATTACATAAATTAATGAAGTTGTTTCATATATTTGTTTTATTTTTAAGATAGATGAATAAACAACACATTTAAACAATTTTCTTATGTTCTTATTTTTCTAAAAGTGATAAAAATGAATTATTAATCTTCTTCTCGCACTTCTCGTATTAAAACCTTTTCTGAAATGAACCATCCCCTATATATATAGGCTAAGTATCCTGTAGAAACCCACTTGAGTTGGAGAAACCCTTGGCACCCCTATGTAACAACATTATTTTTTCCTAATTTTTTGAATAGCTTGTATACTTAATTTTATGAGTTTCGGCAAAAAAAAAATCAAAAAAGCGCCGAGTAGATTTTTTTAAAAAAATGTTTGTTACATATGTAACAATGCTGACGTATGATAAATCCGAGTTTGTGTAACACATATGTAACAAAATTATCTACTCGGCGCTTTTTTGATTTTTTTTTTGCCGAAACTAAAAAAATTGAATATAAAAACTATGCTGAAAAAATCAGGAAAAAATAATGTTTTTACATAGGGGTGCCAAGGGTTTCTCCAACTTGAGTGAGTTTCCAAAATATCTTTATCCTATATATATATATATAAGGAATGGTTCTAGAGAAAACCCTCCTTATTTGGTAAACTCTGGAAACTATGACTTCCCAATATTTTTTTTTGAAAAAAATAGGGCAAGTAATATACATGATTTTAAGCATTTTGGGCCAAAAAAATTAAAAAAGCGCCGAGTATTTTTTTAAAAAAAAATAAAATAAAATTTTGACTAACACATGTTAAGCGCTAATAACAGGTGTTAACAATGTGTTAACTATACGTAAACAGTAGACGTTTTTTATTTTTTAAAAAAAAACCGTTCGGCGCTTTTTCGATTTTTTTGGCTCAAAATGCTTAAAAAAATGTATATTACATACCCTATTTTTTTCAAAAAAAAAATATGTTGGGAAGTCAGAGTTTCCAGAGTTTACCAAATAAGGAGGGTTTCCTCCATATACTTTACCTATATATATATATATATATATATATATATATATATAATTCGGATCATTTGAGAACCAATAGCCTAATTGAGAAATTAGAGAACCATTCTGGACCGCACATTTATGTAAGACAATTTTTTTGGTTAATCGCACATTTTCCAACAGTGATTAAGTTTTTTCCTTTTATACATATATGTATATACATGTGCCTAAAACTACAAAATAAGTATTATACATATATGTACATGCATGTTTTTATAGTGTACATGTATGTGCAAATGTGTAGAAATGATTGCACACACATATATAGAAAGGAAAAAATATGGGTAAAAACATTTTTTCTAATGTACACATATGTGTGTATACGTGTTTGAATTTGAAAAATAAGTATCAACCACATATCAATAATCGAAAATTTATAATTTACCAAAAAAAAAAAAAAAACTTATAGAAAAACCTATGACTTAGCCAAAAAACAAAATCTTTAGAGAATGTGTGGTTAATAATAGTTGTCACGGTTCTGAATTAGCCTAGTGTTCTCTTAAGATTCCTACCAAATACACACACACACACACACTAATATGCTCCCACAAGCCAAACGTAGCGCAACTACATGGCCTAAGAGTGTCAAAACGAGATGATTACAACCCTTAGGTCAGTAAAACGACAATCTGAACAGTCACAAGGACATAGCAGGCACACTAAATCTGAGCCACTGCCATGTCCTGAATAAAATGTCAGTCAATCTCAAGATGTTTCGTGCGCTGATGATTGATAACAATAGAAAAACTAATATGAAACAGGTTGATAATCAAGTAGTATGAACCGGATTGCCTCATCCCTTATGTTGTGATGGTACTAATCTTGATGTCTAACAGTCTAATTTTTTAACTTGAATGTGGTGGGTTCAATCCCCTATGGAGCAATATTTTTTCGTTAAAACAAATATGAACAGGATTGATAATATATGAAAGAAAATCTAATAATATGTCACTAATTTTTAAGTTTTTTTGATTGATTACATTTAAAAAAATGCATTTTGGTTTTCGACAATTTTATTGATCTTATAATCTGAAAGTTTTTTCTTAAAATATAAGATCACATCTTTGTTCGATATTATTTGTCTTTGAAAAAAAAAAAAACTTCTTCCTAACAAACCTCCAGGTACTCACTTATCTTATTATTATTATTTATGTACCTTATAAACAAATACTTTGGTTTAAATTAAAATGTGATTACACACCGAATAAATTACGTGATGTGGATGGTCCGCATCAGCTGCATGTGTCTTGACTTTGTTTCTACTTGGTTTAGCAAAAAAAAAAAAAAAAAAATATGAAAACACATAAATATTTAATTAACATATGTTTCAGATGCACACGTTTAGCAAATCATATAGGTAAGCAGTTCGATTGTCCTACGTTGGTCTCCCGTCCTGGTGTTACACGAATCCTTAACTACTCTCCAGTTACCATCACACGACTTATAAATAAGAGAAAATTGCGATAATAGCCCTTGACCGGGTTGATTTGCGAAAATAGCCCCCTCAGCCGTCTTGGGAAGACGGGTCCCAGTCCCCGAGGCGTCTTAGACGTCTCCCAAGACGTCTCCCACTACAACCAATAATTTACCGCCACATCATCACCCACCCACTCTCTCTCCTCTCTCCTCTCTCCTCTCTCTTCACTTTCCAAAGACGTCTCGGAACCGTCTTCACTCTCCAAAGACGTCTCGGGAACTGGGAACCGTCTTTCCAAAGACGTCTCGGAACCGTCTCCAACAAATCCGGAGCCCTCTTCGGAGTCGGTTCAGAGGTTGTCGGACACGTGTCAAAAGGTAATTGGTCCGTGGGAGATTTCGTATTAAAGACGGTTGGGAAGCCTCGGGAGGTGCGAGCCGTCTCTCCGAGACGCCTGAGGGGGCTATTTTCGCAAAACACTCGGGTCAAGGGCTATTTTCGCAATTTCCTCTATAAATAATCCACGTGAATATATAATTTAAATAATGCTAGTCAAAAGTCTTCTTCGATGACTCGATACTTTATCGTACGGTACGAGGGTTATTAATATTTTATCTATATTAATATGTAATGTCTATGGGTTTTTACCTACCGACCCTCCAATTTAATACCTTCGTCATATTCGGCCCCTCAACTTTGATATTTTTTGCTTGTAGCCCTTTACATGGAAAACCTATTTTTTACGTAATCTAATCCCTAACTTTGCCATTTGTCGTTTTTAGCCCCTTTACTTAAAAAAACTATTATTTTACGAGTGAATTTTTATATATATGTATCGATATAAATACATCCTATGTAATTTACTATTCAAAAAGGGGTGTCGGCGTAGCTTGTTGTCGCCTACCTACCATCCTTATGTAATTTACCATTTTTGTCAATGAAGGTATTTTAATAAAATAAAAAAAAATTAATTTAAAAAAAATAAATATAAATACGAGTTTGCCTACGTTTCGACCTAAACTTTTTTTTTCCGTACCTTACTTGGAAAAAAATAATTTTTTTTGCGTGCGAATATTTTATATATGTGTCAGTAGAAACACGAGTTGGTCTACGTTTTGACTTAGGTTTTTTTTTTCTTTTGGAAAATTAAAGAGTTTACACCTTTCTGTACCTTACTTGAAAAAAAACCTATTTTTTTACGTGCGAATTTTTTATATGTATCGGTATAAATACGAGTTGGTTAACGTTTCGACTTAAACTTTTTTTTTCTTTTGAAAAACGAATAATGTCAAATATAATACGTTTTCGTACTTATTTGATGTGCCCAGTTGGTCCACGTTTCGAAGTAGATCGAAAACTGTTTTTTTACGTGTGAAAATTTTATATATGCATCAGCATAAATACGGGTTGGACTATGTTTGAACTTAAATTTTTTTTTCTTTTGGAAAAAATCATGTTTACCCCTTTCCGTACCTTTACTTGGAAACAAACTATTTTTTTACATGCGAATTCTTATATATGTATCGGTATAAATACGATTTGGTCTACGTTTCTACTTAATCTTTTTTTTTTCTTTTGAAAAACGAGTAATGTCAAATGTAATACGTTTTCGTACTTATAAAATGTGCGCTTCCAGTTGGTCCACGTTTTGATGTAGATTTTAGTTCCGAACCAAGTTAAAAGCATTGTGTTTACACGTTTTAGTAATTGTCTTTTACTCATTGTGTTTTTACGAATTGTGTGTAGCGCATTTTGTTTTACACTTCATGTGTTACTGCACGGTTCAAACCTGTCGCACGCTGCCGCAACGCGCGGCGGCAAAATACTAGTTAATAATAAAAGAAAATGGAAATAATTGGAAGTAAACTACACATATTGTCTTCTATACTAAATTGCATTTTATTATGTCCTTTTAAGTTTTAATAAACAAGTTTACTACAGAAATTATACTAAACTACTATTTTATCGCTGCTGCGCGTTGCGGCGGCGCACGACGGGTATACTGAGCGTTTTTTACCTGAGGCCGCGGTTTGCGTCGGCGGCACAACGCGTCTACCAGGTAGCAGACAATCAGCCAAATGGCTATATATGATAAACACTACCCTAAAACAAACCTATGAATGCAAAGCAAATAATAAAATCAATTAGAGCCGGAAGTAAAGGCATACCAATTCGATCTAATCATGTAACCGCTATCGTTGTTGCTACTGCTGCCTCTTTGCCTCCGGTGGCATGACCTCATCGATCAACCTGTAACGACATCATGTCGCAAATACTAAGCATAACTAAGGCTCAGACAAAAAGCGTGTGAAACGGTTGCAGCGGAGAAATACGTTGTCGTCGCATTTCACACACTCTAAGCATGTCATCATTGCCGAGGGGACATATGTAAAAACATGAAATTGCATCAGAAGCAGGCCTTAATAGGAAGGCAATTTATATAGGAATCCCTGATCTGTAAAGCTGAAGCACGACGTTGTTATGTGGCTCAGAGTGAGTAAAAAGTGGCTGCAAAGCGGGGTGCAAGTTCAAAACCTACCATCGACTGTCCTTGCCATGCCATCTTCATCAATGATCTGACCAGATTCGGAGCTCATAATAGCCAAACAATGCGCAACCAGCAATTAACACAATGAAGAGGCATCATAGGCGACATCGACATCGCATTGTCTAACATCATAGCCAATACACGCCAGAATTAACACAATCAAGCGGTTCAGGCTTACAACGGGGAGTCAATCGATTGCGCTGCAGTAGCGCCATCACAATCGACAACCACATGGTGTACACTAACATCATAGCCACCTATCGTTCAAAGTAAAAGGCGTTGAAGAAATTTTTACCGTGTCGCGCCCTGCTGCGACAACATAGTGCCTGCAACACTTTCTTATATGCGTGACACACGAACATACTTTCGGTGCACAAAACTTTCTACGCACAAACATGCCCAAGACAGGTCCAAAATTAGGAAAAAAGACACTTTTGACTAGTGAAATATCACTAGCATTTAGTCCGCCACTGAGGGTGTTTGTATAAATGTAGATCCTTAGTAAAGGAATCAAAATAGGATGGAGCGTTCTTATTCACCATATTCTCGTCTGCAACGTTCTAAACAAAGGGTTCCAAAACCAAGATGCAACATAGGATTAGGGAAAATTAAAAGCAACAAATCCTAGAACATAATAACATCAAACTGACCAAAAGAAAAGTCAACGAACATATAAGAAGATATACCAAAGTAAGGAATCAATTGTCCCTTCACAGCCGCTACTCAGTGAGGCCGCTAATCGGCGTAAACCACCCTGCCACAAACATCACCACTGCACCCGCCGCCCCCGCCACTTGTGAGTCTCACAACGCACACCGCTGCATGTCCCGGCGCTCTCGTCGGTGCTGCCATTGCTATAAACGACTGCAAATTGGCAAATAAAATCCTTTCAGATGATGGCCGGAGAAGTGAGTCCATCCTCACAAAACACAGCGACAGCCGACGAGGGTATAAACAACAATCAGGTAGGACTAACAAGGACAGAAGCAAACAGGTGGCGGAGAAGGCACAATAAACCTGATAATAACACCACCGCTACAGCCACCGCCGCCTAGGGTTTCGAAATCGAACCCGGCAACAGAGCACAACGGTTTCTAGTGTTTCCAAAATTGGATTCCGGCAACAGTACCACCGTATCATCACCGCCTACTACGGTGTAGTAATGGTCTGATCCAGAGCAGAAGGATTGTAACGGAGATGAAGGTGCCGGTGGAAATATATTGAAGTCGGCGAGAATGGGCAGACGCGATGACGACACGTGTGACTGAGAAATTATCGATCGTCCGATAGCTACAGTAACTCGCTCTCACATCGAAATCTAGTAATTGTATCTTTATATAATTTCTTTTATGTTATCATTTTCTATTAGGCGGTATCCTTTAGCCTAACCCGGTTAACTTCTAAGTTTAAACATTAAGTGTGACAATGTGCTTCTCTTGTGAGGGCATTTTAGTCTTTTTACCCTTTTCCCTTAAAAATCTTATTGTAAATTTAAAAAAAAAATCTTAATCTTAGAAAATAAAAAAAAGTTGTCATTTTGCTACAAAGTTTTCCTACGAAAAAATGCGTCGCAAATTTTGACAAAGTTACTACCCATTTGTGACGACACAAAAAATATATTTTTTTAAACAAACTTGCTACACAATAGAGACAATTACTTAGGAAATTGCGTAGGAAATACATCGCAAATTTCCCACACCATATTTTCATAGGAAATACGTTGTAAATTGCATAGTAAAGATGTAGTAATTGGTTTCCGGCGAGATGTTTTTCCAACATCAAGGCTTCGTTGCAAATGCGTCACAAATATGAATTTGCTACGAATTTGCAACGAAACCTTGATGTTCGAAAACCCTTGTCGGAAACAAATTACTACACATTTACTACGCAATTTTCACTTTATTTCCAACGAAAGCATGGTGTGGAAAATTTGCTACGTAATTTTCTAAGTATTTGTCCCAGTTGTGTTGCAAATTTGTCTAAAAAATAAGAGTTTTTTTTTGTCACACAAACGAGTAGGAATTTTGTCAAAATTTGTGACGGATTTTTTTCTGTAATTTTTTTTTAGCAAAGTGTCATTTTTCTAGTAATGAAATGAAGGAGAGAAAAGATACAGAAAGAAAATAAATGAAGGGAAATGAATTAAGAGAGAAAAGAAAGCGAAAGGAAATATTAGTTTCATTTGGTGTTTCAAATTTCAAAGGAAATCGAAGAATCTTCCTTTCTCTCAAAATTCTTTCGTTTTAGAAGGAAAGTTAGGAGGGAGAATTAGTAAGAATTTTCATTTCTTTTCTTTCCACTTCCATTCTTTAAGAACCTCTGAAACGTAACATTTTTCAGTTTTCTTTCATTTCCCTAAATTAGAACTTTTTTCCATTCTTCCATTTCCTTTCTTTCTCTCTTAAAAGGGCTCCGGTTATATAGACATTAGGGTTTTTTATTTGCACAACCTCAAATGGCCCGTCAAGGCCTCCACGGCCCGTAGAGGCACCACCCGACAAAAACGACGGCCCATCAAGGCACCCATGACCCATCAGCTAACCCTAAATGATTACCAATCATTGGCAATGATTGAATAATGATTGTTTGGTTTTTTATAAGTGTAGAGTGGGTGTTTAAGATGGGTTAGAGATGTGAATATAAATGTTTGGTTTTTTATAAATGTTATTTTTTTTTATTTGTATAATATGATTTTTTTTATATGGATGTGAATATGAATGTTTGGTTTTTATTAACGTTTATGTTGTCTAACTATTAACCAAAGATACGAACAATAAAACAAAATAAAGCATAATATTCAAACATTTACATACAAAATAAAACATGTCCAAATAAAGAAACGATACTATTCAAAATACAAGATCCAAATAAACAAACAAAGGACCCGACCCGTCCGGCTGACCCGACCCACCCGGCTGACCCAACCCACCCGGCTGACTGGTGGACGCCCCACCCTGCTGATTGGTGGACGGCCCATGCGGCTGCAAACCAAAACCTGCTCTCATATCATTCTCGCTCTGCACCAACCACCGTATATCCGCCCGCATCCCCTCCATATCAGCCCGCATCAACCCCATCTCAGCCCGAAGCGACCCAATCTGATCCAAATCTGCTGAATTAGCTGGCTCGTGGTCTCAGGCAACCTAACAGCGTGATAAACGCGGGCAGGATGCTGTCGGGCATCAGGGGCGACCTCTGGCATCGCTACATCCTCCGGTGGATCGCCGTCGCCAACGTGTGGCATCTCCACCTCCTCGGCACGCGGCTACTCAATATGTACCAGTGGCTGTGGCACAAAATGCTCGCGACGGTCGCCAACTGGACCCCAAGCGCGCTGGAAATATGCGGGTGGACGGTTGCCCGGGACCCTGGTCGCCACCTTCATCTACTGCATAGTCGTAATAGTTAATCGCCTGAAACGTACAACAATAACAATAATATTAAATAATAACAAATAATAAATAAATAATAATCATACTTGGCCAACATCGGACTCGGTAATCTCTGGTCCTCAATATGGATCCACAAGTCGGGCGGGCATACGCGCAACGCTATGGCGGTGACCAACCCCCCAATCGGAATAGCCCCAGCTGAATGCCTTTGAGGGTAGCCGACAATGTAGTCAGCAAAGCACTTGTGCAGCGCAACCGGCCTCCCCCTGAGGACACAGTACAAAAAGAAAAGGTCGATCTGATTGACCCTTTCGTTAGAACCACACCACCCGGAAATAGACCGGGTAATCACACGGTGTAGGTAACGAATCAGAGGATCCCTGATGTTGCTGGCCCTGCACAAGATAATAATAAAATTATAAAATTTTCGGTAGAGTTTCCTCTGTTTTTGTACGAACCAGACAACACAAGTCGTCTAAAATAACGATAATAATAAACAAACTAAAAACCTAAACGAACTAAACAACAACAACAACAGTAAAAATAATAATAAAGCTAAAACTTGAAAATAAAAATAATACCTCTCGGAGACCGCCGCATAAGCTACACCACCACCGATAGTGGGCCACCACGAAATCAGTATCTCGTTAGGCAAAGTGGTCAAGCCTGCAACGTACATATCCTGGATGAGCTCGTCCTCGGTGTACCACCCTAAACACCTCGTAGCCCAATCGTCCATCGAAAACGTGTGGAAGTGTCCAAACATCCTGAACCGTATCTCAGGATCATGATCAGCATCGGGATCCGCACCGGCTGGGAGCGGCGTATAGCAAAAGGTGGAGATGAACTCGACCGTAAGCGGCCGATGCACATCCTGGTGGAGGTCAGCAAACATCCGCCCACACGGACTGTCGGCGGGGATCCACTCCAAAAATCTCTCCGCCGCACTGATGGAACGAAGTGCAGTCCAGTCGATGTCGCGCGATGCGGAAACAGGATGCGACTCCATCTTGTCCCACCGAGCGACCTCATAAGGATCGTGGTGGGACCTGTATACCCAGTCGGTCATCTGACCCAATGCCATAGGATCCCCATCTTCAGGCTCGGGAGCACGCTTCCTTTTAGGTGCCATATCTGCAAAACAAAACAAAGATCATTATCACAATAAAAATTTCGGCAGAGTTTCCTCTGTTTTTGTACGAACCAGACAACACAAGTCGTCTAAAAGATCCCAAAACAATTAACAATAACGAACTAAATACCAACTTTATGTTTAGGCGAGCCTAAGCGTTTAGGCGCGCCTTTACGTTTAGGCGCGCCAAAACACAATGCGCGCCACCACCACCTCCCTCACCCCACCCAACCACCACCACTGCCCCACCACCACCACAGCCCCACCACCACCACAGCCCAACCACCACCACCTCCCTCACCCCACCCAACCACCACCACAGCCCCCACCACCACTGCCCCACCACCACCACCACAGCCTAACCACCACCACCACCTCCCTCACCCCACCCAACCACCACCACTGACTCACCACCACCACCACTGCCCTCACCCCACCCAACCACCACTGCCCTCACCCCAACCCACCACCAATGCCCTCCCTCACCCCAACCTACCACCACCACCACCTCCCTCACCCCAACCCACCACAACCACAGCCACATCACAAAGAAAAAAAACCTAAAACTATTAACAATAATAATAACAATAATAAGAATAATAATAATAATACATGTGGTGGTGGAGGAGGAGGGCAGGGCGAGAGAGAGGTGGCAGGAGGAGGAGGAGGGCAGAGAGAGAGAGAGAGACGAGAGAGAAAGAGGTGGTCTTTGGTGGAGGAGGGTGGTGGAGGTGGTCTGTGGTGGTGGTTGGTGGAGGTGGAGGAGGGAGACGAGAGAGAAAGAGGTGGGAGGGAGGGAAAATGAAATATTCGAAAGGGGAGGTCTGGTTTTGGGGGTTTTCAGGCTTTCACCACGGGCCGTGGAGGCCTCAACGGTCCGTGTTTTTTTTGTTTTTTTTTTAAATTAAAATTAACAGGAAGCTTCGAAGGGAAGCTTTGTGTTTTGACGGGCTGTGGAGGCCTCCACGGTCCGTTGTTTTTTTTTTTTAATTTTTTTTAATTTAATTATCAAACGAAGCTTCCAAGAGAAGCTTTGGGTTTTGACGGGCCGTGGAGGCCACCACGGGCCGTCGATAAGTTTGAGGACGGGCCGTGGAGCCTCAACGGTCCATTGTTTTGTTTTATTTTTTTTTTAAAAAGAAATTGTCATACGGGCCGTGGATAGGTTTTGAAGATGGACCGTGGAGGCCTCCACGACCCATCTTTTTCCCTTTTAAGGCCTCCACGGCCCTTGTGAAACTTTTTTTTTTGTTTTTAGCGCGTTTTAGGTATTCTAAGCTTAATATTTGTGTTTTTTATAAGAAATAAAAAGTAAATTCTTCTCATAATCATAAATTAGCGTACACAACAATTTTTTTCCGTTAAATATTTTAGTATACATGATAAAAACGGTAACATACGTTAAGCTAGGTTAAGTCGAAGTATTGAGGTGATGGAACATCAACCCTTTGTATACGGTCGTCATATATCGTCTCCCACTCACTTGCCTCTTCAGATCGAAACTCACGCCACGTCCTATTCAGTTTTGGCATTAGGGCGCCTTCTGCTAACTCAATCTTGATGTAATGATCTTTGTTAACAAAGCAAACGATACGAACGCATGTTCTTCAATGTTCAGTGGAGCATCGAACATAGGGACGTAAGTCTCACTAAGATCATTCGGAGATAGAAATTGAACCACCTTAAATTTCTGAGCAATTAGTAATCCTGTGGAGGGCATCTCCATCCAATGCTGATCCGTTGCTGGTCCCACTCCATGCCAATCTAATGACGAGTGTACTCTATGGAAGCAACTGTGATCTACATGGTTTAAAATTGGCTACCACCGGTCTGTGTTATCCTCTATCTCCTCCTTAAGCTGTGTGCGGATGAAGTGCCACATATCCTCTTGCCCCCCTAAACACACAGCTACGGATCGAGATCCACAGTGACCGTCTCCACGGACATTTCGAATGTCTGTAAGGTATTTATGATATTGAGATGGAAGCCATTTATTATACTTGTCGATCTCCAGTTTGTACCTGTGACCGTCAAACAGTGAGATTCAATATGTGTATAAATATGTATGCATGTATGAATGTGTATATCAGTAGTTTGTACCTCTCCCCTACCAATAGTGGAAAATCTTCATCGTAAACAATCGGTTTGTGCTTTGATTGTTTACCTCTTCTAGACGGTTTTTTCCCCTACGTTGAAAAATTTATATAACAATAATAACAACAACAACAACAAGAATAATAATAATAATAATAATAATAGTAATAATAATAATAATAATAATAATAATCAAATTAATAATAATAATAATAATAATAATAATAATAATAATACTAACCGCAACCTTATCTTCCTTTTTTTGCTTTTCACTTGTTGTTGGCCGCCCCCGAGTATCGGTTTGTATCTCAGGAGGTTTATGTTTAGTCATTATCGGATTCAACACCTCCTTCATCTTCTGCAACATGCTTTTTTTCACTTGCGGCGGTTGCGACCTTAGTTGCACAGCGAATGCATTCATTTCCTGCTGAAAGTCATACTCGGGATTCTCAGCTACTTCTGGCAAATAGTCAAGTCGTGTCCAGAAGACATCGATATCAGCCAGTGACACTTGTATACCTGATATATATATATATATATTCACTCACAACAACAATCAATAATCTACAAAAATTTCGGATTTTTATAAAAATTTTGGCAGAGTTTCCTCTGTTTTTGTACGAACCAGACAACACAAGTTGTCTACAAAACGCTTCAAACATTTATAAATTTGACTATTATATCCTAAAAAAAATAATAATAAGTCTAAAAAATGATGTTACCTTTTATATCATACGATTGCAGTTGACAGGAACATGGCAATCCATAAGTCGTCTTGGTCGGTGATCACAAGACCACTTTTTTTCTATTAACCACTTTATCTTGTTGACCACCCCGACTATCAAATCAAGCGCTGTATGGGAAACCCTACCGATTACGTCTTGAAACAACGGTAGGTCATGTTTCCACATTCTTGTTGATCGACTGTATTCGAAGGAGTGCTTTATCGCTACACGCCGTGACTCCATAACTTTGTCTATTTTCATCACACGCGTGTGGAGCGAGCTGTTCGGGCCTTTTATGTATCTCTTAATCAAAGCATGCTGACTCTCGGCCCTGTTGGTCGTACTCTGACCGAATGTTAGGTTTGCATCTGACCATGCTTCCACAAACATTTCTTTATAATCTTGGAGCCAAACTGACTCCATGTAGTCATAAACCTCTGTAAACAAACAGAATAACAATGTCAATAAAGAAAATATGTACGCTTGTAAAGCAAAAAAATAAAATATATACCCTTTTGACCGTCCCGACACAATCGTTTGTAGAGCTCTTCAAGGTTGTATTCGTAAGACTTTGGGTCAACAGATTTACACAGTCGACCTCAATACTGCAAAAATATTTTCCATTCTTTTGGAAATCCTGCTTTATGATACTTTGCAATATTTTGTTGAACATGATACCTGCAAAGCAACAACAACAACAACAACAATAATAATAATATTTTGTTGAATATGATACCTGCAAAGCAACTTCGTAGCATTCGGGAAAACTGTAGCACATGCATTCATAAGAGCCAGATCTCTATCTGTAACAATTACATGTGGCTCCATACACTTCTCCAGCAAATCTTTGAGCCTCTCTAGCACCCATATGTAGTTACTCGTTTTCTCTTTAACGATAAATGCATGGGAGATACAAAACGATAAGTTTGTCGACGTCATACCCACAATTTGAACAAACGGGATTCTGTACTCGTTCGTTTTGTAGGTGGCGTCGATCAGCATCACATGTGGGAAGGCACGCCAGAGATTGTACGAGACCCGGTGTGAAAAGAAAATATTCTCAACAGCATCTGTCTCTGGATTCTGCTTTGTGTAGTAAGTAAATTTCTTTTCAAGCAAAATACTCTCGAGTATCTGCATAACAATAATAATAACAATATTTAATATTTAACAATAATAATAATATTTAATATTTAACAATAATAATAATAATTAACAATAATAGTAGGTAATAATAATACCTGCATTGGAGTTTTGTCGCCGTAAATTCTGTGTTTAATCTTGCTAATGGTATTGTGTATGTCTCGTAGAATGCATACATTATTCAGGTTTTGTGCTCTAATGGCCAAATGTATGTTTGTTGGTTTCAGGCCCTGAAAATAAAGCGTATCCACCATATTTTCTTCATGTGGTGTCAGCCTCCTAGCAAAAGCGTGACCCTCAACATGTTTAGAAGGGTCGTGGTTATGATTCGGGTGTTTAACCTCCAACTTCCAACCGTCTTTGCGTAGCCTCCCTATGAAGATAAATGGACAGTTAATCTTTTGCTACCCGAAGCCCGTACTGTGGCTGTAGTTTGGTATTCGCCACCACGGTCGCATCTCAGGTCTATCCTAATTTTTCTTGCATTATTTCCCGTGCCTTTTGAAACAGAACGTCCGGTCACTAGGACGTAACCGCTAGCAAGGGCTCTATCGTAAGCCCATTGTTTCATCTCTTCAACAGACCCGAATACCTGAAAATTTATACAAGAGTCTAGTCTAAATTTATACTACTCTAAATTATATACTACTGTAAATATATACTAGTTCAATCAAACAAACCCTAAAACATGTAAAGATATACTAGTGTAAATAAATAAATGCACCTGCTCGGTTTCATACGAAACATCCGGGTTAGGTTCAACTTTTATGTTAACACCTTCATAAGCATCTTTCTGTTTGTCATCATCCAGGTTAATGGTAAGTCCCGTACGTGTACTGCGGGTAGCTTAGTGGCACGAAAAATGACTCCTGTTCCTCTACATATTCCTGGTTGAGATCGGGCAACATCTTCCCGTCATTACCACGAACCTCGGATTTAACCTCCTCTTCACCAACTTGAACCCTGGGTTCATACCCTACGCTTTCAGAGACGTAAGACTCGTTCTCAGACAGGTCAACGATTGAATAGCTTTGTAAATATGACATCGTGAGACCGAGAAGTTGAGATGGGACGAGGGTTTTGGTGGTGGTGATGTTTTAAGTTTTGGTTCAAATGAGGAAGAAGCTGATCACGTTTTGGTTAAATCTGACATTATTACGGGCCGTCGAGGCATTAAATGTCTAAACCTAATCCATTTTTACGGGCCGTCGGGAGCCCGTGGCGAAAGAACTTTTCAGACTTTTCAGTCTGAACTCCCTGCTTTTGCAGGGAGTTCAGACTGACACCTCGTACATCGTATTAGGATGGGTCGTGGGGGCCTTCACGGCCCGTCGTTTTTTACTTTTTTGTATTATGACGGGCCGTTGAGGCCCCCACGACCCGTCGTTTTTCCCTGATTTGGCCACAACGGCCCATGGGGACCTCCACGGTTCGTAAAAAGGTTGTTTAGGGTTTTTTTAGGTTGTCTAGATAACATCACCCCTTAAAAGAATTCACAGTGGTAATGAATTTCAAATTCAAATTTCATTTACTAGAATTGGTAAACCTGAACACCCTTATAGCTCCATAATTTATTAATATCAAATTCTATTAGACATCTTATAACTAACGTAATCATGATATTCACGGAACTTAATTAATAAATAAATACATAGTGTTTGTATGCAAAATAAGCTCAGCTGGTTCCTTGGACATCGGGAAGTGACGGAAGACCCATCGGGCCGTAAGGCACGCGGGTTCGATTCTTGATCCCAGCTGGTTTACCGGTTCAATGCCGTCGTGCCTTCGGGCGGGTATTTGAGCCGGGTTTTCCCAGGTTCGGTTGCCATTCTAGGTCGTAGGCTTGGGTGGTTCACAGCAACCGTCTTCCGGGGGTGGCCGGGATTCCCCTCAGATTATACTAGTGGGGTCGAGTACCTTTCGCCAATGGGTCTCAGGGTGGTTTGTTGCCGTTCAAAAAAAATTTATCATATGAACAATACTTTAAGCGTCATGTGGACAAAGTTGTCTAATTTGAGTCATGCATGTGACACTATATATCCAAATTAAATATGAAACGAAAATACAGTAGCTAGATAAAAAATTAATGTTCTCAACAACCATTATGAGATGTGAAAAGAATATTGTCCTTTTCATTATAACTAAAAAAGATATTGCAATAAAAATTACATAGAATAATGCACCAAAAATAATAATACCGAAATCACCCTCAGTATGTATATAAATAGAGGTAGCCAAAACTCAAGAGGCATATTCTAACTTCGAACTTTCTACAGGTGTAATATTAGTGAGAGAAAGGAGTGTGTGTTTTGGTGGAGTGTGTGACAGTGTGAGAGAGGTATGGACGTCACTCAAGTACTTCGTATGAATGGTGGTGATGGAGATTATAGCTATTCCAACAATTCTCTTCTACAGGTACGTACCAAGCATCTTATGCATACTAGTAGGATAACCCGCGCGTTGCCGCGGGATCTAAATAAGTTTGCAATACAACAATGTGATTCATGTACAAAACACAAAAATGCAGATTTAATAGTACAACCAAGTACCTAGCATTGTGTTTCAAATAAACCATTCTTTAAAAAAATACTTAGCTACTCGTGAAGTGTCGTGTGATCAAGTTGAATAATATCATTACTTTTGCACCCCCTTTATTTCCTATTGACTAAGTTTGACGTGTTAACTCCAATTTGGAAGTATGTCTTACCATCCAAATGTTGAACATAGCAACACAAACAATAAATTATAAAATTATAGTTCTAGAAGTTAAATGATCAGCGAGCTGATAATATGCATATTGTGATACTTGATTACAAGTAAACATTTTTATATTTTTATTTAAAACAATAAGGTAAGTAATGCATTCATTGAAAGAAAAAAAACCAGCAGATACATGCTTAAACATATTAAAGAAACAACGACAACAATAAAACTTAAGTGATATATCATATAAGAACACATTTTGCATATTAACCTATAGATACTAATTTTAGACCAGGCAATCTCGGCCTAAAGCGAGAAAAATTTGTCAACTGATCTCAGCAAAACTACCAGCGAGCTGATAATATGCATATTGTGATACTTGATTACAAGTAAACATTTTTATATTTTTATTTAAAACAATAAGGTAAGTAATGCATTCATTGAAAGAAAAAAACCCAGCAGATACATGCTTAAACATATTAAAGAAACAACGGCAACAATAAAACTTAAGTGATATATCATATAAGAACACATTTTGCATATTAACCTATAGATACTAATTTTAGACCAGGCAATCTTGGCCTAAAGCGAGAAAAATTTGTCAACTGATCTCAGCAAAACTATCGTTGATATGCAAACTATGAACAGATAAAGAAATATTTTACACAATATTTACTAAAAGTAATCACTAACTATTACATTGAGATATAAATGTTTCACTAACCTCTGTTTCATCTTATATGTAATCTTTTACTATAGTTGTAAGAAAGCAGGTAAGTAGATCAACAAAAGGAATAAGTATACAAATATGGCACTTAGGTAACTGTAAATAAGAATTTAGGATACTTAAAAGGGTGAAGGGGGGGGGGGGGGGGGTTGAGATGATTTTATGCAGTTACCTATAGTAAGTTCAGGAGTTCAAATTTGTTTTATGGATAGTAGATCAGAGAGGAATGAGCCTTCACTTGATTTTGAAGTTAGCATGGAAGTAGACAGCCCTCTAGTGTCCGTAAAAAAAATCATGCCTGCATAAAATAACTTCTTTATTGGAGTTAACAAACTGAAATTACAATATTATGGTCTGCAACAAAGGCCAATTGTATCTTACATAAAACTAAATTAATTGTTAAAAATAAATGAAAGAAATGATTTACCTTTCTAAGGATAGAATATTCCATAGAAGACTGTACCTCCAATGTCATGATCATGCAAGGCTACATGCCGAATTAGAAATCCAAAAATTTTGAGTTGATAAAATGATCAAGTGATCAACACAAAGACTATAACATATAAAATGAGAATATCTTACCATTAGAAAGATTGTGGAAAGATTGAACCCACCGTGGGGGATTCAGCGAATTTACAGAATTTGATGATTAATAAACCATCGTCTTCGCTGGCTACCCATTGTCTTTAGTGGGTATGGTTTCTTCAGAAAGTATGAGAATAGCGGATTCAATAGAAATGGTTGATGATAATAATAATAATCTAATTCATTGATGAAACGGATGATGATCAATCAATTACGAATGATTAAATTTAATTATAATTAACATTTGGTAACTGCCGTCATAAAGAAACTATAAGGTCGCGTCTTACGTCTCTTGAACAAAGTATTCAAGCAAAACTAAAAAAAAAAGAATATTTTATAATCTGCTTATTGATGTGGTGAATGAAAAAGCAAACTTATTCACTTCAGTCTCACTACACAATGCACATTTAAAAAAATGACAATTAGTTAGTAATTAACTAAAAATAGAAGGCATAACTATTGTACATGTAATATAGATTATAGATTATAGATTATAGATATAGTTTTTCATTAAATTGTGTAGAATAAGATAAAACATTTGATTGCTTTCAATACCTTTATCATTGAAAGCATCCAATTAAATGCACAATATTGATGTCAAAATTATTAAAAGCACATGGTACAAGCATCTTAATGCATCACATGGTACAAACATCTTAATGCATTGACAAGGGCATAAAAGGAAGAAAAGTGGTCAAGTTTAGAGAATTACACTTGTGACTTTTAACTTGCCACCTTAACTTTGACATTTTGGACCTTTTTACCCATCTCTCCCTCTTTATAATGTAATATAGATATAACCCAAGAAACACGTGTACATTTTTGTTGATTTACCTTTATACAATCTATATGCATTTAGGTACATAAATATATACACATATGTATGTATGTATGTTTATATTATTAGTGTAAGAAATTGATTCATAATATTTGTTTACAATTTGATGTATGGCAGAGAAAGGTTATATCAATGACAAAACCTATAATCGATGATGCTTTGGCCAATCTTTATTCTGCTATGAACTTCCCAAAAACCCTAATCATGGCGGATCTTGGATGCTCATCTGGTCCAAACACATTACTAGTCGCATCGGAGCTCGTCAAGTCAATTGACAAAATCCGACTTAACGTAGGCAATGATGAATCACCCGAAATACAGATCTACTTAAATGACCTTCCACATAATGATTTCAACACCATCTTTCTCTCGGTGTCGAAATTCCATAAGAACCTTACAAAGCAAATAGTGCCCAACTCCTCTTCACCGTGTTATATTTCTGGTGTTCCTGGATCGTTCTATACCAGGCTTTTTCTCAGCAAAAGCATTCATTTTGTCTACTCTTCATATAGTCTCATGTGGCTTTCCCAGGTTGGCACTCTCTCTCTCTCTCTCTATGTATATACATATATACACTCATATATATATCTGTGTGTGAATAAAACTTATGTTGGAATGAAATTATTATTAAACAGGTTCCTGAAATGATTAATACAAACAAAGGGAACATATACATGTCCACAACAAGCCCACCTAGCGTAATAAAAGCTTATCGCGAACAATTTGAAAGAGATTTTTTGACATTTCTCAAGTGTCGTGAGGAGGAGATGGTGAGCGGAGGGCGTATGGTTTTGACAATACTCGGGAGGCAAAGTGATGATCCTTGTAGCAAAGAATGTTGTTATGTATGGGACCTCTTAGCCACATCTCTAAATGATATGGTTGCTGAGGTATAAATACATTCTTTCATAAATAAACTAGAAATTACTTATATTTAATCTTTACTTCTTGAAAGCAGGGACTTATAGACGAAGAGAAACTGGATTCTTTCAACATTCCACAATACACTCCTAGTCCTAAAGAAGTCCGTAACGCAGTCGAGAAAGAAGGATCATTCAGAATTGATTGCCTTGAGGTTTCTGAAGTAAATTGGGATGCATGCACGGACAACAATGTCAATTTATCCGAAGAGGATGCTCAAGGATACAACATGGGCAAATGTATGAGAGCCGTTGCCGAGCCTTTGGTTTTGAGTCACTTTGGCGAGTCGATCCTTGAGGAGGTGTTTGAGAGGTACACAAATAATATCAAGATTTCCATGTCGAGAGAAAAGACCAAGCTCGTCAATGTCACTGTGTCAATGACTCGAATGTTGGATTAATCTTGATGTTTCAGGTCGAGTACGGGTCACATAAGTCATAGGTTATGGGTCATTGTTTAGTTATTAAGGAGTCAAGTAAAATTATTGTGCTTTAAGTTATTTAGATGCATGTCACTGCATGAATGAATAAAGAAAGAGTCCAAGGGTTGACCATGTCATAAGAAAGTTTACGTTGATGCACATGGGGTAAAAGAAGAGGTCACCTTGTACCGATTCTCTAGGAAGACTTGGTTAATTTTCGTTGAGTTTGTTAGTTCCAATATGTACGTTAGTTTTGTTTTGTCTATTTAAAGGGTCTGTGTTCATTAGTGAAAGCAGCAGTAAGTTTTATAAAACACATAACATTCTGTACGTGTATAATATTGTGAGTGTTTGTTTGAGTGATCTTGAGGCCTGAAACCAACATTTGGTATCAGAGCAAGGTAGAAAGAGAGGGCTGTTTTGAGAGTCGGTTCGCGTAAGAGAGCAGCCTTTGGCTGCGGGTTTAAAGGCGAAGCAGTAGCAAGAGCAGTTCACCGTGATAGTACGTAACAAGACAGGAAGAAAGTAGAAGTTAGGGGATGATCGATTCTAAGATCAGCCGGAAGAAGCAGAAGCCCTGCATGAGTCGAAGAGAAAGAAGGAAAGATTTATTATCCTTGTGACTATGATCAAAAGAAAGAAAATTGCAAGTCTCGATTATTATGCAAGAATAGCAAGTACCAGAAAAGAAACTAGAAAGGGTAGCAGAAAGTGAAAGAAGCTGCAGAAAGAGAAAGAAAGAAAGACCAACGACAGGAGAAAGAAAGTCGGTACCGTGAAGAAAGAAAGACGAGTGCCACTCGGGTTCGTTGATCCAGAAAGAAAGAAAGTCGGGTTCATATCTATGAATCCTTATGAAAGAAAGAAAGAAAGAAGAGGTGCCACAAGAAAGAAGAAAGAATGAATGAGGCCGGCATCGCTTCGTGAGAAAAAAAGATGGCCTCAAAAGAAAGAAAGAAAGAGATCGGTGCATAAGAAAGAACATGCATCGTTAAGAAAGAAGAAAGAATGGATGTCGATTAGAAAGAAAGAATGAAATCGACAACCAAACGAAAGATAGAAAGGAGCGGACACGTGTTGTTCGTAAAGAAAGAGAAAGACCGAACCGTATGGTTCGAATAGAAAGTTAGCAAGACAGATGATTCGAAGGAAGAAAAAAGAATCGAAGTTAGAGGTTCGTTTAGAAAGAGCAGGTAGCAAGTTTGGCAAGAAAGATCGGTTGGAGCGAGACGCGAGAAAGATAGCTAACAAGACCACATCAAGATTAAGGGGGTGAATGTTGGATTAATCTTGATGTTTCAGGTCGAGTACGGGTCACATAAGTCATAGGTTATGGGTCATTGTTTAGTTATTAAGGAGTCAAGTAAAATTATTGTGCTTTAAGTTATTTAGATGCATGTCACTGCATGAATGAATAAAGAAAGAGTCCAAGGGTTGACCATGTCATAAGAAAGTTTACGTTGATGCACATGGGGTAAAAGAAGAGGTCACCTTGTACCGATTCTCTAGGAAGACTTGGTTAATTTTCGTTGAGTTTGTTAGTTCCAATATGTACGTTAGTTTTGTTTTGTCTATTTAAAGGGTCTGTGCTCATTAATGAAAGCAGCAGTAAGTTTTATAAAACACATAACATTCTGTACGTGTATAATATTGTGAGTGTTTGTTTGAGTGATCTTGAGGCCTGAAACCAACACCGAAAAGGGTGATGTGGTTATGATTAAGAAACATGTAATTGTTTGGGATGATTTCTGCTAATTCTTCAAGAACTCGTTTTTCCACAAGGTTTAAATAAAATCTTGTCTTCTGAAAACTATCTTTTGTGTTTTATTGCCTAGTAAACTGTTCTACTAAATATGTACAAAAAGAAATAGTAATTAATGGAGTCGTGTTTGAGAAAGACTAACCAACCGAAGGTAATTTACATATATGTTTTTATAATTTTATATACGTTAATTTTTACATGCTATATATGGTTGCAATTAGAACATCTCAGCATTAGTGGTGATGGTTGCTCCAATAGTTGGTCTTAGAACTTGTTGGTAATCAGATGATAAACAAGAACAAACAAACAAACAAGATTGAAGGCAAAAGTTTATCGGTTTATTATTCAATGCAAAGAGTACAAAACAAACTGAATCAAACACTTGCTTAAATAGGGAAAAAACTGAACTAACTTAACTCAACTGAATGCAATAAAACACGAGACTAACTAGCTTGAATTCAAACTTCAAACTTAACCGTTAAAATTATTCAAATGCCTTCTAGAAGAGAACTTCAAACTGAGATTGGTTTGCCGCCTTATGATCCACGTGTGCATGCATGTAACTTAGTTTGAGTTACGTCCAATACCCTCCCATAACTCAAACTCCTAAACTCCTAACCTCAACCTGAACATCTTGAACTTGTCTTTTGGAAGAGCTTTGGTTAATACATCGGCTAACTGATCATGTGTACTGCAAAACACCAACTTCACTTGATCCTTATTCACTAAGTCTTTGATGAAATGGTACCTTAGCTCAATATGTTTTGATCTGTTGTGCAATGCTGGATTCTTAGACAAACAAATAGCAGACCTGCTATCACAATGAATGACAGTTGCTTCTTCTTGAACCAAATACAAATCACTGAGCATTCTTCTTAGCCATACAGCTTGGCAAGCAACATCTATGGCTGCAACATATTCAGCTTATGTGCTTGAGAGAGCCACAATACTTTGCTTTTTAGAACTCCAAGTAATAACCCCACTTCCAACATGAAATGTGTGAGCAGTCACACTCTTCCTATCATCAGTACAAGCAGTCCAATCACTATCAGTATGGCCAGTCAATAAAATTCCCATTCCTTTTAAACTTCGAGCATACCAAATACCATAGTTAGTTGTACCAGCAACATAGTTAAGAACCCTTTTCGCAGCACCAAGATGCAACACAGAAGGGGTTTGCATAAATCTTGCTAACACACCCATAGCATACACAATATCTGGCCTGGAATTGCACAAATACATTAAGCCTCCTATTAAACTTCTGTATAACTGAGCATCAACAGCTTTATTTCCATCATTCACACTGAACTTTTCATTAGCATTCATTGGAGTTTCTTCAGTCTTGCAATCTTTCAAACCAAACTTATCAAGGAGACTAGTAGCATATCTTTCTTATGAGAGAAAGACCCCATCCCTTGTCTGATGAACCTCTAAACCAAGAAACAAAGTGAGCTTCCCCAGATCAGTCATCTCAAACATCTTCATCATGCCTTGTTTGAACTCCTGCATTAGCTTTGAACTTGAACTTGTGTAGATAATATCATCTACATATAAGCATACATAAATCAGATCAGCTCCAACTTTCTTTACATACACAGTTGGCTCATAACTGCTCCTTTCATACCCTTGACCCGCAAAATGCGCATCAATCTTAGCATACCAGGCTCTAGGAGCCTGTTTAAGGCCATACAAGGCTTTATGAAGCCTGTAAACTTTCTCTTCTTGACCAAGAATCACATAACCCTCTGGTTGACATACATAAATCTCCTCTTCCAAGTCTCCATTTAAAAAAGCAGACTTTACATCTAATTGATGTAAAGCCCAACCTTGATGAGCAGCAACAACAATGATCAATCTAATGGTTTCAAACCTTGCTACATGGGCAAAGGTTTCTTCATAATCTATGCCCTTCTTTTGAGAGAACCCTCTAGCAACCAATCTGGCCTTGTACTTAAGAACTTCTCCATTTGGTCCAACTTTAGTCTTGTACAGCCACTTTAGATCCACAACATTCTTGTCATTTGGCACCTTCACTAGACTCCATGTCATATTTTTATTGATTGAACTTATCTCCTCATTCATAGCTTCCTTCCACTCCTGCTTGTTAGCTGCTTCCTCATAGTTTGAAGGGTCAGCAACAGACAAAGCAAGCTGACATGCTGCATAAACTTCATGTAAACTCTTGTACTTCTTCACTGGTGAGCTTGCTGCATAGACCTATTGTAAGCTTTTGTATTTCTTCACTGATGAGCTTGAACTTGTGCCAGATTGATGAGAAACAGCTGAAGCTTCTCCAGATTTCATAGTGTGATCAGAGACTTGAGTCTGCACATGCTCTTCAGGAACATAAACCTGCACATCTGCATAATCATCTGTTAATTGATAATAAGTGACATTGGGAGTATGATCCCAGTCCCACTTAGCATCTTCAAAGAATTTTGGCTCCTTCCTTGTCAAAATTCTTTTAGATACTGGATCATACAATCTATAATTGTTCATTCCTGAGTATCCCACCATAATACACTTTTCACCTCTGTCATCTAGCTTCCTTCTTCCTTGAATAGGGGTCCCAACATAAGCCACTCTTCCAAAAAACTCTAAAGTGATGCACTGAAGGCTTCTGACTAGACCAGACTTCAGTTGGAGTTTTGTTTGTCAAAGCTTTAGTAGGAGATGCATTTAGAATAGTGACCACAGTGGCAGCTGCCTCTGCCCAGAAATAGTTAGGAAGATTCTTGGCTTTTAACATACTTCTTACAAGCCCAAGAATAGTTCTATTTTTTCTTTCTGCCACTCCATTCTGCTCTGGAGTGTAAGGAGCAGTTAACTCTCTTTTGATTCCCTGTTCTTCACAAAACAAATCAAATTCTTTGGAACAATACTCACCTCCTCTATCAGTCCTTAAGGTTTTAATATAGCATTCACCATCCTTTTCCATCATTGCTTTAAAAATTTTGAACTTATGAAGGACCTCAAACTTCTTTTCAAGAAAATAAATCCAACACATTCTTGAATAATCATCTATAAATAATAAGAAATACCTGCTGCCCCCTAAGCTGTTGACTTGAAATGGTCCACATACATCTGAATGGACTAATTCAAGTCTCTTTGATGTTCTCCATGTTCTAGAAGGAAATGATGGTCTTGTCTGCTTTCCTAGTATGCAATCCTCACATTCTTCAGACTGCTTAATAAGAGGCAGGCCAGACACCATCTTCTTTTCACTAAGCTGCTGTAACCCTTTGAAATTCAAATGACCATACCTAGCATGTCACAACATAGCTTCTTTGTTCTGATTATCACTAGCATGCTTGGTATTAGTAGCATCAAGCAAAAACATATTGTTTTTAGCTAATTCTACTTTCATGAGAATAACACCAATAGACTTGTTAAGTATGGTGCATACATTGTCCTCAAAATAGAGAGCATAACCCTTCCGTATTAATTGTCCCACACTTAACAAATTGTATTCCAATCTAGGAGCATAATAGACATCAGAAAGAAGTTTGAATTGACCATTCTTAGTAGGAATCTTGACTTCACCTTTTCCAGCCACAGCTATATCTTTCTTATCACCAAGTTTAACATTCAACTTGAATGTTTCATCCAAATTAGTGAAACTTTCTTTACTGCCTGTCATGTGGTTAGAGCAACCAAAATCAATGAACCATAAAGAATGAAAGTGCTCACCATCTGAAGATTCAGCCATTAAAGCAAATGGTTGATCTTGCATATTTTCAGTAGTCTCATTAAGAACACAAGCAAAGAATAAATGTTGATCTTCCTGCTAATCATCCTCTCCTTGATCAGCAGCTGCTACATTAGCTTAAGGCTCCTCATTATACCAACAATCCTTCTTGAGATGTCCATATCTTTCGCAGTTGAAACATTGTGGTCCTCTATTCCTTTCTGACATACGACCTCTACCTCTTCCTCTAGAGAAGTTTCTTCCTCTACCACGACCACCACCAAACTGCTCATTCAGAGATCTCCTTACTTGAGGCTGCATAGCTTGCAGAGCATGCTCATCACTCTTTTCAGGTGTCTTCAAACCAACACTCCTCCCATTCATCCTTGCTTCTTGAGACTGAAGAGAACCCATGAGTTTGACATGAGTTAAGGCTGCCAAATCAAAGGCCACTTCAATTGAAGGGACAACAAAATCAAATTTTGGTGATAAGCTCCTCAAGATCTTCTCAACTACCTTCTGATCAGTGATTTCCTCACCATAAGACCTCTGTTGGCTGACTATTCCCATTACTCGTGAGAAATAGTCACCAACTGTTTCATCATCAGCCATTCCCAAGTTCTCAAAGTCTCTCCTCAAGCCATGCAGTTTAACACCTTGGACTTGAGTGTCACCTTGAAACTCCAACCTGAGTGTTTCCCAGGTTTCCTTAGCAGAATCAGCACCAACAATTCTTGAGAACAAGAGATCACTAACCCCTTGTTGTATGACTGCCATAGCCTTTGCATCTTTTCTTCTAGCTTCCTGTAGTCTTGTCTGATCATTCCCAACAGCAGTAACTCCAGCATCAACAAGTTCCCAAAGATCTTGTGATTTTAGTATAGTTTTCATTCGTATACTCCAGTGTTCATAGCCATCACATTTTAACACTGGTATGACTTGGTTTGTGACAGAGGGTTGGTTTTTATCAGCCATAAGGAAGGTTTCAAGAAAGAACTTTTGCTTCAACGAATTGAAACACAAAGCTCTGATACCACAATGTTGGTAATCAGATGATAAACAAGAACAAACAAACAAGATTGAAGACAAAAGTTTATCGGTTTATTATTCAATGCAAAGAGTACAAAACAAACTGAATCAAACACTTGCTTAAATAGGGAAAAACTGAACTAACTTAACTCAACTGAATGCAATAAAACAGGAGACTAACTAGCTTGAATTCAAACTTCAAACTTAACCGTTAAACTTATTCAAATGCCTTCTAGAAGAGAACTTCAAACTGAGATTGGTTTGCCGCCTCATGATCCACGTGTGCATGCATGTAACTTAGTTTGAGTTACGTCCAATAGAACTTACTAACTATGATGAGCTGCTCTAATAGGTGGATCCACAAATGTGGCATGGTTGATATTTTACTTTTTTGGACGACAAAGATTTTATCAATACAATTTAATTTTATTCTTATTAAACCTATAGCTTGAAATCAAACGTGAAGTGTTTACAAGTTCTTACCATATGTTGCTAGACATTTATGGCACTATTACTTAATTTTATGTACATTTCTTTAGCTAGCAGATGTTGATATCGTTAATATAACTATGAATTTTATTTCAATACGCAAGAATGTTGACCATGAACGACACAAGTACAATGAAGGAAACCCCAAAACCCAAGAAACTGAAACTAAATTCATTTGAATATTTTGTTCCGCAGAAGGGAGATCCACCCTACGTCCAGCAGACCTGCTTGTCTTTGGGTGGGCCGGGGGGAAACACGCTTGTGTCGACCTAACAGGTGTATCTCCCCTGATTGGTTTGAGGGATAGTGGTTTTGTAGCAGGGCAAGCGGTGCGGAATGCAGAGGCGAAGAAAGTTGAGAAGCATGCTAAAGCTTGTGAGGAGAATCAACACGTTTTCGTACCCCTGGTATTTAATACCTTTGGCTCCTTGGCACCGGAAGCCATCTATTTCCTGACCAGAGTCCAACGGGTTATTCATAGCAGTGTGTCGACTCCAGGGGGCATGAGTTCGTTTTTAGTAGGCTAGAGTTTGCCGTCCAGAAAGGGGTGGCAGCGCAGCTTGTTGCCCGTCTACCCGCTATCTTGATGTAATTTCTCACGATTAATAAAAAGGTAAGTTAGTCATATTAATTTCTTTGTATAAGACAATGTGTAATAGGTATGAATGAGCTTGATAACGGCCTTAACACCATCCTCTGAGCGTTATAGGGGCATGAAGAGGGAGGAACACTTCAAGTATAATGCACAAATTGGAGAAAAAAATATGAAATTTAATGATTGAAGGGCATTAAGGGGTATTATAATAAGTAGCACAAAATGGCCATTAGATGGTCTAAGTAAGTTTCTATTTTATAGTCTTAATTGTCATTACCCGGCTTTCAACTTAGTTCATCCATTAATTTGCACTTAGATATCAACTACCTTTATCCTAGTCGTTACATATTTATTACTTCTGTGCTTTTAAAACCCATTATTAATTTGTAAAAGAACCTTAATTTTGGAACGAACTTAGAGACGGAGGGCGTCACATGGTGAAGATCAAATCCGGGTATCCTCCTTTGCGTCAATCACAACATGCCACCTGAACTACCAGCACACCACCACCCATGAACCCCCTTCACCGACGACACCACCCATGTCTTTCTCTTTCTCTGTCTCTGTCTCCTCTGCACCTTTCTCCCTCTCCTCTGCACCTTTGTCTCTCTCCTATGCAAATTATGATATATCTCACGAAAATGGGGTACCAGCCTTTACGGAACCCAGTACTCGGGTTACCGGCAGTGGTGAACCCGTGGAGGTAGTGGGATACCATCCCCAATTTGCTGGTAGTGTCTCGCAACATCACTGCAAATATGGACTGAAGAGATATGAGACCGCGCAAGCGCACGGGCCCACATCTCAACATATGCCAGCACAGCAGGCCTACGTGGGCTTCTAGAAAGCGGCGCGGGGCACCTCGTAACATGACAGCTAATAACCGACAAGAAAGGGACGTCCAGCCAATCAGAGACGTTCATTCCCTGCTCCATGATCGCCTGCAGGTACGAGGTACAGAATAGTACAAGAAAGGACAGACACGAGACACGTGGACCAATAGCGAGGGAACAGCGCAACGAGTGGGCCTAATCGTACAGCCAGCTGTCATTCCCCTCTCGTCCAATCACAGAAGACCTCAGATGACCTATAAATACCCTATGAGGTCAGACGAATAAATGTATGAACAATCACAGAACGAGAGCTAAACATAGTTATGAGAAATAGATTATAGTCGAAGCGTTGTAACAATTGCTATTCTAGTCCTGTAACGATCATTGAATCATTAATAAGAATCGTGTCTTTACTTGTGCTTATATTCTAGTACATTGTTATATTGGTGTTTCTTCATTGGCGCCATCCGTCTATTTGAGCATCTAAGAACACTAAAAACTTCTATTTCTCAAACACAATAACTATGTCTCTCATACCTCCGTTGCCGAACTTCACCAATGCTAACTCAGACACCGACGCTGCCCAGGGAGGCACCGGCCAGTCTGGGAACACAGCAGAGGTTCAGCAACAAGCAACAAACACGGGTCCGGTTGTTACCCCATCTTCGGGGACAAGACAGACCCCCTCTTTCCAGTTTATTACCGAAACGAATCAGGCTTCCCCAACTGAAAATGCCGCGCCGATTGTTAGTCCGGAGGTATGGTATGCTCAGCAAAAGGAAGCCTTGAAACGTATCTACTTGCAAAAAATGAAAGAGCAACAACTTAGAGAGACCGCCCGCACGTTTTCCTACAGCGAAGGACCGTCCAACGCCACAAGGAACAACGGCGGAAGCAACCATGAAACAGACCCCACATGGAGAGAAGACTCGGACGAGTCCCAGAGTCGTTTCACCCGTGACATAAGCCAGCCCCTGAGCAACACCGTTGTACGAGGGCACTTTATGACCGGTGACGACGACCTGACCAAACCTTATTACCCTTTGTCATTCATGGAAAAGTCAAAGTTCACTCTGCGCATTGCGCTGGCCCCCCTACCACCAAAAACAAAAATCCCAAGTACTCTAGGTAAATTTGATGGGACAGGAGACCCAGATGACCACTTGCGGACGTTTGAAGTCGCAGGAAAATGCGCGCAGTGGAGCTTGCCAGCATGGTGCCACATGTTCGCGCAGACACTCACAGGCACTGCGCGGGTATGGTTTGACAGTCTGCCGAATGGAAAGATAGACAACATCAAGGAATTGACTGATAAGTTCTCAGACCACTTCAGCCAAAACAAGCGCATAGAGCGCGACTCAATGGACATCCTACAAGTCAGACGGCGCGATAATGAGTCAATCGAAGATTACATCACTCGGTTCAATAGGGAGGCTTTACAAATTGGGCCCATTGGTTTCGAACTTATGAAAGCAGCCTTCACGCAAGGGGTGCGGTGCGATTCCCTCATCCGAACCTTAGCCGGCTGCACCGGAATGCCCAACACGTGGGACGAGATCATGAAAGGAGCCAAGACTTACGCAAAAACAGAAAGAGAACTCTCTGTCTGGAACCGAGTACAAGCACCACAGTACACAGATGTACAAGCGCAAGCTGCGCGCTCAAGGCACGGTCGACAGGACAGAAGGGGAAGAGGTTCTGTTTGGAACAGACTCCAAGGAGGCGCCCAAACAGAAACCAAACCCACTGAGGTTCTGGACCACAAAGGAAACACACAACACGATCACAGGTCAGGAAGGAGGAGTCACAACAACTGGACTCCACTCACAAAAACTCCAGCGCAGGTGCTGGCAACGGAAAACGTAACTTTCCCAGAGCCCAAGGTAATCAAAAGGCGAGACAACCTGGACCCAGGAAAGTTCTGCGCATATCACCAGGATATCGGGCACGACACAGACAAGTGCTACCAATTGAAGCAAGCAATCGAAGAGGCCCTGAAATCAGGAAAACTCGGACATCTACTAAGAAATGTCGAGCGCAAACAGCAAGAAGGGCCACCACAAAAGAGGATAAAAAATGTCAGCCTGATGATCCACTCCGACAGACGAAAACAGACAAAGAGAAAGCCTGACCAAGTGGCGGAATGGAGGGAACAGCGAGTACAGTTCCCAACAGTCAAGGGTGGACCCTCGTCCACCCGCGCATTGGTTATCACAGCCATTTTTGATCATTATCGGACTACCCGTGCGCTGGTTGACACGGGGAGTAACTCTGATATCATGTACGAGCAATGCTTTAACCTCCTTGACGAGGAAGACAAGCAACGCCTGCGCCCAGTTAACTCACCAATCATGGGTTTCTCAAATGAGGTCATATCCCCACTGGGAGAAATTTCTTTCCGCCTAACAATGGGAGACAAGACACATTCAAGAACAGAAGATGTCACCTTCCTCGTCGTTCCGACGAAATCTAGCTATGACATCATTCTGGGGCGCGATGCAATGGCTGCCTACAACATGGTCCCCTCAACAATACACGGGGCCATCGGGTTCCCAACCCCGACAGGTGTAGCAATCATATGGGCCAACAGAGAATGCGCCATGACAGAGGAACCACACCCTGCCAAAATGTTAAAGGCCACCCCACGCACAGAACCAGAGAAGTGGATCCTTAACCCAAAGTTCCCAGAACAGACCGTGACGCTAGGGGCAGCCATCTCTGAAAACACCCGGGAACGCCTAAAACAGCTCCTGTGAAAAAACATGGACGTCTTCGCGTGGCAACCATCAGATATGGTGGGGGTCCCGCGAGAACTTGCCCAACATAAGCTCAATACATACCGTTCAGTTGAGCCGATTGCACAAAAGCGCAGGAGTATGGGCGCCGAGAAAGCCAAGGCAATGAATGACCAAGTCAATGAGTTACTGAAGGCAGGAATTCTGCGAGAAACAAGATATCAAACCTGGGTCGCAAACCCAATCATGGTTAAAAAGAGTAACGGAAGCTGGAGAATGTGTGTGGACTACACTGATCTCAACAAAGCTTGTCCAAAAGATTGCTACCCACTACCAGAAATAGACTTGAAAATCGACTCCCTCGCGCCATTCAGGTTTAAATGCTTCTTGAACGCCTACAAAGGCTACCACCAAATCCAAATGGCGCCAGAGGACTAAGATAAAACCGCTTTTCGAACGGATAAGGGTGTCTTCTGCTACACAAAAATGCCGTTCGGGCTCAAGAATGCAGGCGCAACTTATCAACGGTTGATGGACCGCGCGTTTGCGCTGCAAATTGGCAAAAACCTCGAAGTTTACGTGGATGACCTAGTCATCAAAAGCAAAGAAGAGGATCAGATGTTGAAAGACATTGAGGAAACCTTCAAACACCTGAAAGAAATCCACATGAAGCTCAACCCGAGTAAGTGTGCCTTCGGGATGGAAGAAGGAAAATTCTTAGGAGTAATTGTCACCAAAGATGGTTTCCGACCCAACCCGGAAAAAATCCAAGCTATAGCGCAAATGCCGTCTCCGTCAACGCTGAAGGAAGTCCAAACCCTGAACGGACGCTTGGTCGCCATCAACAGATTCCTCTCTAACCACGCAACCAAGTCTATCCCGTTCATCGAAACGCTAAAAAGCTGCCTGAAAAAGAATCAGTTCAAGTGGACCAGCGAAGCAGAGAAGGCATTTCAGGACATGAAGGCCTGCCTAATGGACCTCCCAACACTCACTGCGCCCTTACCAAGGGAACCCTTGACAATGTACCTCTGCGCTACAGAGCGGGCTGTAAGTGCGGTGCTGATGGTCGACCGCAAACTGGTCCAAACGCCAATCTATTATATCAGCAGAGTCCTGACAGACGCAGAAACAAGGTACACCACCATGGAGAAATTGGTACTGGCACTAGTGCATGCTTCGCGCAGACTGCGCCGATATTTCCAGGGTCACCCAATCAATGTGCTAAGTGATTACAAGCTGAACAACGTACTCTCCAAACCAGAACTGTCAGGAAGACTAGCCAAGTGGGCCATCGAACTAAGCGAGCACACCATCTTCTACAAATCCAGACCAGCAATCAAAGGGCAGATCCTACCAGACTTTATCGCTGAAGTACCACAAGAAAAAATAGAAGAGTGTAGAGCAGAGCAAGGCCCACAACAACAATGTGAAGACAAGGCAATTTGGAACCTGTACACCGACGGAGCTTCAAACGATGATGGCGCAGGCGCGGGAATCAGGCTCGTCCACCCTGACGGGGCAGAATTCACCTACGCAATCAGGCTAGAGTTCAAGACAACGAACAACGAGGCCGAGTATGAAGCTTTCCTTGCAGGGCTACGCATCGCGCAAAAGCTAGGTGCCAAGCATGTCTTCGCACACGTAGACTCTATGCTGGTAGCAGGGCAAATCACCGGGAAGTACGACGCCAAAGACCCATCCATGGCAACGTACCTCCGGTATGCAAAAGAGCTGATGAGTAAATTCTCAAGTTGCACCATCGACCACATCAGTCGCAGTAAAAACAAACCGGCAGACGCTCTAAGCAAAATGGCATCCACAAATTTTGGCCATTTAGCAAAAGAGGTCCGCGTTGAAGTGCTAGCCGAACCATCGGTCCCGCCCAAAGAGGTCCATGTAATTCAAACTGGTATTGACAGCTGGATGACCCCCATTATCTCTTATCTCACCACAGGCGCACTACCAAATCAGCGCGCAGAAGCCAGAAAAACACAACACAAGGCGCTGCAGTACCAAATGCAAGATGGAGTGCTGTATCGAAAATCGTACTTGGGGCCATTGTTGAAGTGTGTCGATGGAACAGATGCAGATTATCTCGTTAGCGAGATACACGAGGGAATATGTGGCATACATGCGGGGCCGCGCATGGTCGTGGCAAAAATCATGAACGCTGGCTACTACTGGCCTGGGATGCATCTGGACGCGCTCGAAATCATACGACGATGCGACTCTTGCCAGCGCCACGCGCCAAACACCATGCGCCCCAAAAACGACCTGATACCAGTGACATCTGCCTGGCCATTCCAGAAATGGGCCATCGACTTGGTAGGGCCATTCCCCATGACCACAGGCAAACGAAGATACCTGATCATCGCAATTGATTACTTCACAAAGTGGATAGAGGCCAAACCACTGGCGGAGATCAACGCGAGCCAAGTAAAGAAGTTCATCTGGGAATTCCTCATCTGCCGTTTTGGGTTACCTATGGAAATTGTTACAGACAACGGAACCCAGTTCGCAGACAAAGGACTCCTAAAGTGGTACGCAGAGTTGCACATCAAACCCATCTTCACATCGGTCGCTCACCCACAGGGCAATGGGCAAGTAGAGCGCGCCAACAGGAGCATTGTTGAAGGAATCAAGGCACCTAGGGACAAAAGGAAAGGCTTGGGCAGAGGAGCTACCGAGCGTGCTATGGGCTAATCGAACGCTGACAAAAACGAGCACCGGCGAGACTCCGTTCAGCCTAACCTATGGCTCCGAAGCAGTCATCCCAGCCGAAATAGGGTGCCCTTCTGCAAGAGTCCTCTCAGCAAGCCACACTGACAACGGAAAAGAGCTGCGCACCAACCTAGACTTGCTCGAAGAGCGCCGGGACCTGGCGGCGATAAAAGAGGCCAACTACAAAAGGCAGTTGGAAAGGTATTACAACGCCAAGGTCAAACTCAACACCTACAAAGTCGGGGACTTTGTCTTCAGAAACAATGAAGCAAGCGGGGCGCTACCACCGGGCAAACTCACTCCCACCTGGGAGGGCCCATACCGCATCACCGAAGTGCTAGGAAAAGGAGCATACAAACTGTCAACACTAGAAGACAAGCTGATCCCACGCACGTGGAATGCAGCGCAACTAAGAAAGTGTTATATGTAATCGCCACACGCATTGTAATGAAGGCTATTTAGCCATTTAATATGACGATCGTTTTTCTTTCCCTAACCCAAACATCTACTCTGTTAATCATCATTTCGTTATATATGTAACCATGCAACAACGTAAATAATCAAACATTGCATGGCTAAGATGCAATGTCTAAAACTAAAAAATTGCAAGGATAACTTGCAATCTCTTAAAACAGGCGCGCCATATGGCTAAGATATCGCGCGCCACCTAAACGATGCATGGCTAAGATGCAATGTCTAAAACTAAAAAATTGCAAGGATAACTTGCAATCTCTTAAAACAGGCGCTCCATATGGCTAAGATATCGCGCGCCACCTAAACATTGCATGGCTAAGATGCAATGTCTAAAACTAAAAAATTGCAAGGATAACTTGCAATCTCTTAAAACAGGCGCGCCATATAGCTAAGATATCGCGCGCCACCTAAACATTGCATGGCTAAGATGCAATGTCTAAAACTAAAAAATTGCAAGGATAACTTGCAATCTCTTAAAACAGGCGCGCCATATGGCTAAGATATCGCGCGCCACCTAAACATTGCATGGCTAAGATGCAATGTCTAAAACTAAAAAATTGCAAGGATAACTTGCAATCGCCTAAAACAGGCGCGCCATCTAGCTAAGATACCGCGCGCCACCTAAACATGGTACGACTAAGAAACAATGTTTAAATTAAACAGTTGCAGCGCTAAGTGGCAACTCTCTAAGGCCATACCAAAGGCGCGACATAGCTAAACCGCAGCGTCAGCTGGCCAACCTTAAACTAACATTGCACGACAATAAAAAACACAAGGCATACAAATTGCATAGCAAAACAGTACATAAAACAAAAATTTTCATTAAACATTCAAAGCCACAAACATACTGTTCTTTAAGTCATTACAGGATTACGAAAAAGCAAAATACATATAATCTATGGCGCGGCACCCTCCTCAGAAGCATCACTGAACTCGTCCTCAGAATCGGACAAGTCCAACTTCTCACTAGGGCCAGGCGCTTCACCTTCAGCTTGGGGACCCGCATCAGTCTTCTTCATGGCATATTTCCGCCTAGTATGCGTCAGACCCTGCTTCTCAAAGGACGATCGCAGGGTATGACATGTTGGCTGGTCTCGATGACTCACAACGAAGTCCACCAGCTCAACATTCAGATGGTCGTACTCCGCGGTCTTCCTCTCAAAAAGAGCATCCAGGTCCTTGTTATAAAGCGGGAACTCCTCCAACGCCTTCCCATCCTTAGCATACTGGTATCCCTCAAGGAACCCAGCCTTGCGCCCCACCAGCTTGGCAGCAGCATTCACCGCGGCCACTGCCTGGCGCGCTTCGTCGCAGTTTTTAACATGATAAGCGACCCACAACAGACAGACGAAACTTGTTAGTAACAAAGAGGGGGAGAGAGCAAGAAATTAAAGAATATAAATAAAGGACAAACCTCGGGGACGCAGCAGGTCATAAGCCATTCCCGGTCCTCATGCGCCAAGCGCGCTTCATCTCGGACATCCAAGGCCTCCCCCTCAAGATCGGCGTTTTGTTGTTCAAGCTTCAGATTGACGTCCTCCAACTCCGCCAATTTGCCATTCACCTCAGCAATTTTGGCGTCCTTCTCCCTAAGCAGCTCGCGGGCCTCAAGCAAGGCATCACGACGTTGATCCAGTTTTTCACTTAACACCAGGATCTTCCGCGACGCGTCAGCCCATAACCGTTCCGCCTCTTGCTGCTTCTGAGAAGCAATCTCTAGCGTCCGGTTGGTCTTCGTACAAGCAGCAGCCCATTGCTGCTCACGCTCAGATATGTGCTTTTCAAGCTTGTCGCGCTCCTCGCGGAACGTAACAGCATCCCATTTAGCACGCTTTAACTCATTAGCCAACCGGTCACGCTCTGCACAGACCTTGCTAAACTTGCTGTCATATTCCTCGCGCTCGTGTGCCAAAAAGCCCTATTGGCGGGCTATTTCTGCGGAGGTAGACAACAGATTCGCCAGACTCATCATGTTGTCCTCCAGCAACTCCTGGCGAGGGCGCGTGGCTTGATGCTCACGCTCCGCTGGAGGAACAACATTCCCTAACAACTCTCGGCAGCTGTTAACGTCCACAAACCGAGCGCCTGTGGTCAGCTGCCAAGAAGGGATAAAAACATCCTCGGGGTTAAACTCCCCACTCTTAAGGCTGGCCCCCGAGAAACCAGCCTCAGACTCAGGTACCGGACGCTTCTCGTTAGAGTCATCGTCCATGATCTGCACCCCCCGCATGTCACCTTCGCTGATATCCGGTGGTGACACGCGTTGAGTCTCCAACTCCAAACCAACCGGCGCGTCAAGGTTTACCGGAATGGTTTGGACAGGAGGGTCATCGATGGGCGACGTCTGACGCGGAGGGGATGGTTGAGTAACACCTTGAGGAGGTGAAGGAGGAGGAGTCTTTGAAGAAAGAGGCTGAATGGGCGGGGTGACAGCCCGCCTAACTGGAGAAGGAGTCTTCTCCGCCTCTGACGGGTTCACCAAAAGCCCTTCATGGACAGACGCCTCGGTAACGTGACCAGGCGCCCCTTCACCCATCAGGTCAGCTACACAAAACAAAAACAACACAAGTCAGGAAAGTAAAAAGTACAAAGGCACAGTATCAACGCCACAACATTGGAAACATACCTAACAGGCTGTCCTCGGCGCTGTGCACCAGATCACCCAACTTCATCTTCTTCCCAACAGAGGACAAGGAGCCAGTAGCACCCGCTCCCTCAACAGAAGACTTCTGAGACTTACTCCGTCTAGAGCGCTTCTTCTTCTGAGGAGTCAGTTGAGGCGCAGGCTGGTTCAGCACCGTCTCCACATTTACTGGCGCATGCAGAACAACGCCTTCCGCCATATCTTTCAGCGAGGTGGTCCCCTCATCCGTGAACGCATCTGAAAGTTCAATGTAGCTTCGTTCAATAGGATTGTAATTTTCAAGATACCTGCTAATGACCTCATGGTCTAAAACAAAGGCAAAACCTTCACCTTGACTACCACCCTGCACCACCCCCGTCCTTGGCTGCCTCACCCTACGGAGTACAAACTCTTCAGCCTCCGTCTCCTCTCCGCTGTCGTCCACAACGAATGTTGGCAGCACCTCCCTTTCGCTTCCGCCTGCGGACGACACACGCGGGGAAGAGGATGCGCCAGAGTCAGATGACTCGTCGCTTGATATAACAATAAAAGGATAACCCGTCCGCATGAACATGTTCACAGGAGAGGGGTTATCAAATAGAGCAAAGGGCTCACCTGTTTCAGTTATCCGCAAGGGCGCATTGACACCTTTTTGCGCCACAGTCTCCAACTCGGGACGAACAAGTGTGTCCCACGCTTTCTCCAACACATAGAGTTCATCCTCCGCAAGCTCTTTGAAGGTGAAACCCATGTTGTCACCGCCCAGCAGCAAACTGTATAGGTTCTCAACATCTGCAAACAAACAAAACGGAATCAGTATAATGGCGAAGACTACGCTCCAGCAACAAACTGTTTAGGAGGCATACCTTTTCCATCCTCAGTCAAGTGAGGATTGCGCCCCTGAATGTCATACTTCAGGCTCATCCCCGCCATCACCAGCGCTGTCTCAGGGATTTCGCACAAGTCCACCGGATGCGCAGTAAGAGTCTGGAACCAATCCTGGTCCTTATAATCAATCAACGCTGCCTTCGCCACCCCATCATCAGGGTTCAATCGACCCATCGCTATGGGGATAACACCCTCGTTGATCCAAAAGAATTTGGGCTTCCAGTCACGGAAGCTCTTCATACCCGCTTTGGCACAAGGGGCTACTCCTGTGCGTGGTCGGCAAGACAGCCAACTCTCCACGAAGCAGAGAGAGTAAAAGACATAAAACATGTCGACCAGCGGCTCAACCTTCTGGGAATGGCAGCAGAACTCGAAGAACATCAGCCGTGACATCAAACCCGGGTGAATCTGGTTAACATGCACGCCGACGGTCTGAATGAACGTCCTTAAAAACCGGGTCACCGGAACCCTAAAATTACAATCCTTGAAGTATGTAGCATATAGTCCAACCTTGCCCACTGGAGGCTCCAATATGGTTTTGTCTGGGGCAAGAGCCTCAACACCATAGCTGGAAGGAAACCCATATTCCTTCCTAAACTTCCGAAATTCCCCTTTCGCCCACACCGCCGTGACTTCGCCGGCGTGTGGTGGCCCTTTCTTAGAACCATCATCCTTCCTCTTAGAACCACCACGTTTCTTTTTGGGGACCTGAACGACGTTCTCCATCATGAAAGATTGAAGGTTTTAAGAAAAGAAACTTAACTCTTGAAAATTGCAAGGAGAGAAAATTTTTCTAAAGTTTGAAATGAAAGTGTAAAAATGGAGGAAGGAAGGAGTGGCCTTTTATATGCAGGTCACGTGCCCACGGACGGTTACAGTCGTGTGGCACGACCGACCAATAGGAAAACGCCACGTCAGGAGAGAGAAAGCCAGGCGGCACGCGAAACGACAGGTTGGACCCACCACCCTCTGCAGCAGTACAACCGTCAGAGACTTTTAGGCTACCAACCTGTCCCATCCGCTCCGCGCCCTGACACATCTGATGTATGCATTAATTACTGACGTGCGCAGCAAACCCACTTGAAACACCACTGCGCAGCGCGCAGTCAAACTTAAACGAACAAAATAAGTAATAACAAACACACCAATTTTCTTTTCTCTTTTCTTTCCTTTTAGTGCAGCGCCCTGCATGCAACGCATACAGCACACTACACTGGGGGGACTTGAAGAGATAAGAGACTGCGCAAGCGCACGGGCCCACATCTCAACATATGCCAGCACAGCAGGCCTACTTGGGCTTCTAGAAAGCGGCGCGGGGCACCTCGTAACATGACAGCTAATAACCGACAAGAAAGGGACGTCCAGCCAATCAGAGACGTTCATTCCCTGCTCCATGATCGCCTGCAGGTACGAGGTACAGAATAGTACAAGAAAGGACAGACACGAGACACGTGGACCAATAGCGAGGGAACAGCGCAACGAGTGACAACGGCCCAATCGTACAGCCAGCTGTCATTCCCCTCTCGTCCAATCACAGAAGACCTCAGATGGCCTATAAATACCCTATGAGGTCAGACGAAGAAATGGATGAACAATCACAGAACGAGAGCTAAACATAGTTATGAGAAATAGATTATAGTCGAAGCGCTGTAACAATTGCTATTCTAGTCCTGTAACGATCATTGAATCATTAATAAGAATCGTGTCTTTACTTGTGCTTATATTCTAGTACATTGTTATATTGGCTTTTCTTCATGGACATTCTCGAGCCAATGAAAAAAGAGGGAAGGGGGGCCAAATTGAAAGACCACTACGGTCGCTCTTAACATCACTGCAAATATGGACTCGAGCTGACGATCGTATAAGCCAAACGACACTTGACTACAATAATGCTAATGATGTCATGATCGACAACTTGGGTCTTGGGACGGCCTACCATTTCACATCTGCAGCGTGAAACACACGCGATTATTTATTTGGTATGTCCAATAAGGATGGATCATGTAACATCAAATTATTAACATGTGATATGGACAATTATAATAATATTAGTCTAACAACTTTGATTTGTGTACCCACTCATAACGACTTTGTACATATATTTGGGTACACAAGTGACAAGTCGGTATAAGATCATTAAAAAATTATTGTGATATAAGAAACGTATAGTATTAGATTATATCTAGGAGAATTCACATCATATCATCTTCCTTATCTATCAAATTACACTAAAATTCATTACATTTCTTTTCTATTTTCAGTCAAATTACACTAAAATTCATTACATTTCTTTTCTATTTTCAGTTAAACAATGTATTTTATACCTTTATCATTACCTTTTTTCTCTTCTACACGCACAACCACTTTAAAAAAACACTAAAAAATAAATAGGGGTAACAATCTCCCCTAAATATAAAAGATAAACAGTAAATTTTCTCTATTCTCTACTAACAACCCCTCAAAATCACTTTTTAAAATACGGGGATACACTCACAAAATGATTTCTGATTACCTTTTTTTTGCTCTTGTATTTCCTATTAAATCTATACTAGGTTAGAACCTCGTGTATTACACGGGGGTGAATAAATGTAATTATATGTGCTAAATAAACCGATGTCTTATGTTAGTGCATGATGTCCCTAGGCTAGTATTAGGGGTGTTCAGAATTCGATTCGGATTCGAAAAATTCGAAATTCGACTTAGTTCGATTCGATTACCAAAAATTCAATTCGATTATTAAGAATTCGAATTCGATTCAATTCGAATTCGAGTCTAGTAAATCGAATACGAATCGAATACGAATTTATGATTTTAAATTCGATTCGATTCGAAATTCGAATAAATCTGTACATGTATATTTTTTAAATATATATACACACATACACATTATTATATACACAAATATACACATTGAAAAAAAAAACTTCTAAATTTTGGTCAAAATCTAAGAATCCATAGTCTATATAACTTTACCATAACCATATTTTACATATTTACCTTATAGATCATAAAACTCTAACAAACTATACTCTCAACTATTTTTACTATTCCCGTTTTTGACATATTGTTGTTTATCAATTTTGTAGATTTGTATTTTATATATTAAAAATAATGAGTTTATGTTAGTTTTAAACCTAAAAGTAAAACAATTTATTATTTATGGTAAATTTGAACTAAATCGAATTTATTCGAATTCGATTCGAATTCGGGTTTCTTATTCGAATCGAATACGAATCGAATAAATTGAATTTTAAGCGAATACGAATCGAATACGAATTCAGGTAAAAATATTAAAAATTCAAGAAATTCGATTCGAATAATTCGAAAATTCGTTATTCGATTCGTTGAACACCCCTAGCTAGTATATAGGATGTTTGGACGTATTTCGGGGTGTTTGGAGACGTTTATACGCGTTTTGGGGTGTGATACTTGCTGAAGGCGATTACAGAGTGGGTATAGGCGATTAGCTCCTATACCACATCACTGTACATGCGATTAGGAGGCAAGTATAGGCGATTAGGCCCTAATCGCCTATACCTGCATGTGGTATAGCCTCCTAATCGCCTTCAGGGGTCTGCACGTATCCGGGAGGTATAAATAGGCCTATTCACAACCCTAATGTTCAGTTCTTGCCACACACACTCTCCAAACACTCTCCCCTGGTCTGAGACGTCTGATTTGATCATTGTAAACACTCGAGCTCTGTTTTAGTGATTAATCTATAATCTTTTGACCCGTTTGTGTGTCGTAATTACTCGTTTATCTTAGTTTCAGTTTTGTTTCTGTTATTAAAGCATATTCAAGGGATTCCGCACCTTGAATATAACCCTCGTGATTGTCGGGTGACACGTTCGTCAGTCCTACAAGTGGTATCAGAGTCGAGGCTCTTATCACGAGCGTTTTAATAACAAAAACGAGTGAAAACATGTGGGTTTTAGTGTAAAAGTTGAGATTTTTATCCAAAAACCTGTTTGAACTTTGAAACTTTGAGTTTTTGATAAAAACCCATGTTTTTCAAAATCTTAGTGTGTGTTTACGGTTAAAAACGTGTGTTTTTTATCAGGTTTTGTTCTAAAACTGTTTTGGTAACTTGTCTAATCATTTGGGATCAAAACACATTGTTTTAGATAAGATTTTGAGGCAAATAGGTGATGTTTGAGCAAAAGTGCGGCTGCAGATCAGATCAGGCGATTACGCAGACCTAATCACACGAAACTTTCATGCGATTAGGCCAATCGCCTATAGATAAGCGATTAGAAGCCCAATCGCCTTCCTTGAACACGAGTTGGACCCTAATCGCCTTCATTTCATGTTTCTTACACACGATTAGAAGCTAATCGCCTACAAGTGCATGTGCATAGCTTCTAATCGCCTATAGTCTCCCAATCGCCCCTTAACTCCTAATCGCTCAACTGTTCACTAGAAATTACGCGTAATCACGTGTATTATAGGCGATTACACCCCCTAATCACCTATAACATATGCAATTACGTCCCTAATCGCCTATAAGGTTCTGAAACTGAAAATTTGACTAAGTATCGGACTTTTATCGAACTTAAACATATGGCGAACCCTTGGGGACATCTGAATCAACCGAGACCTCAATATAATCAACAAATGAACAATCAATTGAACAATCAAGCAAACGTACCCACAAACCCTTGGTAGTTCTCAGCAGAACGCAACGCGCAACGGATGCAGCAATCGCAAATGCAAGCGAATGTTGCCGGAATCAATCCGTGGGCGCTAGCTGCTCAACAACAGGCTATGAATGCGAATCCGTGGGCACTCGCAGCTGCTGCAAACTCACAGAAAAATCATCTGTCTTCCGTTCTCATGAGTGACTTAGAGACGGGTAGTTCGAACAGGGCACCGAAACTGCAATACATGTCATACTACCATGGATGGAAGGGTAGATTTCAAACGCATGTTGAGGGTATCGACGGTTTAGTATGGTCAGCGATCGAAAACGGGTACACGAGGCCGATGGTTGAGAATTCTACTACTCCGATCTCATTAGAAGATATGACTGAAGATCAGAGGAAGAAGTACAACTATGAAAAGAAGGTGATGGCAGCGTTAAAGCAGGCACTTCCCAAAGACATACTTCATCAGTTTGCACTACTTCGCAGATGCTTTGGTTGGCGCTTGCTGAGAGAAATGAGAGTAATCTGAAGACGCGAAAGGTTAAGGTGGATCAGTTGAAGAAAGAGTTCGAGAACTTCAACGCAATGGGGAATGAATCACTGAGAGATCTGACTACAAGATACTATCATCTGATGTCCGAGATGTATCAGTATGGGGTTATATACTCTTCTGCAGAACTTGTGGAAAGATTAGCAGAGGCGCTTCCTTCACACTGGCATCAATGGCTGGACATCCAGAAAGCCAACAATGTTTATCAGACACTCTCCATAAACGATTTTGTGGCAGAGCTGGAGAACAAGGAGATCGAAGAGATCAGAAGAGCAAACAAGCCGCTCATTGCACAGAATCCCAGTATCTACTACGGGAATCCTGCTTAGGACACCAGTGTGGGTGGATCCAAACCACTGACTGCTTTCGTGGTTAATCCTGATCCAGTCTTTGCGTTTGACAACTATGGTCCCCCATCTGATGTTCCTCCTCCAGTCTTTCCTTGGGGTCAAGGAAACCAGTATCCTTTGAATTATAATACTAACCAATTTGGTGTTAATCCTTTTTCTCATCTTGCAGCACCAGCACAGGCAACCTCAAACTTTGGTGGATCTTCTTTGTCAGGGTTTGGTGGTGCCCCATCTGCTAGCTATGGTGGATGTGGAGGTGCTTCGACTTCAAATCAAGGTGGCTATCGGACCAATCCAGTCATAGAGCAGCTGAACACTGCAGGTTTTGAGAAGGTGACTGTAGAGTTAGCCCAAGAACACATGGCTCTACTGTCAACCTTGGTCAATTCCTATAGTGGAGTAGTTGCCGGACAGATCGGGAATCCTTATCTCACACAAGAAGATTATTCTCAGATAGATAAAGATGATATGGATTTGATAGACATCCAGTGGCACTTCGCTAGTGTCGTAAGAAGAGCAAAGGATTACATGGATAGAACTTGTAGGAGAGATGTGCTGATCAACAACAACACCAAGTTCGGGTTTGATAAATCAAAGGTCACGTGCTACAACTGTGGCAACATAGGACACTTTGCTAGAGAATGTGACCGGCCTAAGCAACAGGGGAATCAGAATCCCTTCAACAACAATAGAGGCAATCAGAATCAGAGGCAACCAGCTCAGACACAACCTAACCAAAATACTGAACGAGCTCTTGTCCCAGTAAACAATCAGAACCAGAGGCCTCCTGCAAACAACAATCAAGCCTTGGTAATCCAAGAAGATGAAGGTTTTAACTGGAATCACCTCATCACTGGTGAACAAGCTCCGCAGGGTGGTGCAGCGTGTTTTGCCCAACTAATGTCTGATGCACGAGATGAAGTTGAAGAGTGTCCGAGTCAGTCTGAAGCTGTTTTACCTGAAGTTGAAGCTTCTGACTGTGACTCAGACTATGATTCTGATGCGGGGATGGATTTGGAAGACTTGTTAGCTGAAGCAGATGCCTTAATCAGCAAAAGGTCGTTTCTTGTTGATGCTGACTGTGCAAGGAACAACCTTGCCGAATTCTTCGGAACTGTGAAGACAGCTGCTCATTATGCTTTGATGGCTATTACAGATTCTTCTGAAAAGGTATGTTCTTCTTCCAACTCTAAACCTGAGTGTGTAGAATGTGGCAAGCTTAAGTACAGAATTGATGTCTTAACAGACGAAAATCTAAACTTTAAAGCTGACTTAAGTCAATGCCAACAGAGCAATGATGTTTTGAGAGCTAATGAGAGGGCACTCAAGATCACCATTGATACTCTGAAGAGAGACACTACTGAGTGTGACCAGCTTAAATTCAGAATCAAAGAATTAACTGATGAGAATCTGAATTTAAAGGCTGATGTAGGTCCGTTACAAAGGTCAAATGATTCCTTAAAACAAAAAGAGAAAAGTTTTCTAAGTACTGTTGAAAACTATAAAAAGGATGTTTCTGAATTGTCTAAAACTCTAGCAAACAAGCAAATCGCTATAAACAATTACATAAATGAGTTAGAAGACACTAAGAAACATTTGGCCATTGTGAACTGTGAACATGAGAAGATCAAGAAGAAACTTGAAAGTTACATGAACTGCAAGTATGTTCTTGATCATATCATAGAGCACTCAGAGAAGGATAGCAACTCCACCAGTCCCAAATATTCTCAGTGTCCACCACCGGTGAGATTCGAAAATCATCACTATGATATCTTACCGAAGGAAGAGTTTGTGGACTTGGCAGCAGAAGCAGCTAAATTTACAGGAGCGCCCAAAGTGATTGAAGCAGCTAAACCTGCTGAAGTCACTAAGGCTGCTCCATCTGCTGTTGCTGCCAAAGCTGGTGAATTTGCTGATGATGCGAGTGTCTGCGAGATAGACTATTCTGATGATGAGCTTGATGAACCAGAGAGGTATGCACCGGTAAAGAATGAGGATATCCCTATCCAAAATCACATCTTGTGTGATCCCGAACCGAAAGTGCAAACCTCTGTTGGTATAAATGTCAAAGTGTTCTATAAATTGAAAGGATCTGATAAAATCTTTGCTGATGAGGTATGTCCTCTAAGGTTTAGAGCACATGGCTGTGTTGACACAATCTGGCAGGAGTCCACCATTACTGTTGAGAAAGAAAAATAGGGACAAGGGAAACAGGGTCAGGGTAATCAATCCAAGAAAAACAAAAGTAAAAATCAAAAGAAGAACACTTTGAACCCTAAGAATCAAGCTCAGAAGAAATCTCCTAAAAAGCATGTTACTCAGTTTGTTAGATCTTCAGGCAATGAGTATGACAATTATCCTAAAACTGATTGGCAAAAAGAATGTTTTAAGGATTTAAACACAAGAACTCATTTGCCACAAAGTCTAACAAAAGGGGTAAGGATGCAAATGCTCCACCATTTAAGGAGTATAGATCCTGTCACAAATGCAGGGAACGTGTGCATTTAGTTGCTGCGTGCCCTGAATTGAGACGCAAGAGGATCGAGGCAAATGATGCTCCAAGTTCTAGCAACTCTAAACCGCCTGTTTCCCCTAAGCCTTCTGAAAAACAACAAGGAAAGCAGGTAGTTTATGACAACCGAAACAAGATTGCTATGAACCAAAAGCCAGTTGATGGCAGGGGTCGGTAGTCGAGGGGGAGCCCAGTTCCCACAAAGGTTCAAGCAGCGCCTAAGCCACAAGCAAAGGCTGTAGCTAAACCTCAGGGTAACCCTAAAATTGCTCCACGTGCAGTTAAGTCTGAAGTGGATCCAAAATCTGTCCTACCAAAGGAATCTGAGGATGGACCTTCTAGCCCCAAGGCAAAGAAGAAGCCCAAGCCAAAGAAACCGGAACAGGTTTGGAGACCCAAGTCACCGACCAAAACTGGAGAATCATCTGCTAGTGCTGACACTGCCGGACCATCGGGAACAACACCAACTCCTAACGGAAAGTGGGTTAATTTTCTGACCTTAGATGAAGATGGCAGACCCAAGACCGTGAAGGCTTAGGTCCCCCTTAACCACTAAACTTTGAATGTTTTGCAGGGAGTTCCACAGGGACTTATCAGCAGCCTCTGGATTGTTGATAGTGGAGCTTTTGGGCACATGACAGGCGACTTATCCCTGCTATTTGACATCAAGAATATCAACGGGGGGTATGTTGCTTTTGCTGGTAACAAAGGGGGATACATCACGAAAGAAGGCAGTATGGGAAATGGAATCGTAAACTTTGAGAAGATAAGCTTCGTGAAACAGATAGACCACAATTTGCTGAGTGTCTCACTGATCTGTGACAAGAAATACACAGTGTTCTTTGATGACATTGCATGCTTCATTCTGAAGCCTGGCTTTAAGATTCCGAAACAATGGATTATGATCTCAACTCCAAGAGTCAACAACTTGTATGTTCTGGATATGAGTCAAGCCATAACAGCTAAGGGGGAGGTCACTTGTTTTCTGTCTAAAGCTACAGAGAAGGAGTCTATTATGTGGCACAGACGAATGGGGCACATACACTTGAGGAAGATGAATCATCTCGTTCAGAATCAGCTTGTGGAAGGTGTCTCTGTCAAGAATTTCCATCTGAATGACGTCTGTGTTTCATGTAAGAAAGGGAAGCAGAAGAAGAAATCTCACAAACCTAAGAAGATCAACTCAGTCAGTATGCCTCTCGAGCGGTTGCACATGGATCTGTTCGGCCCAGTCAATCGCAAAAGTAAGAATGGAGATTTATACTGTCTGGTTGTCACAGATGACTATTCAAGGTTCTCTTGGGTTGTATGCATGCAGCATAAAAGTGAGACTTTTGAGTTTTTGAAAGATCTGTTTACCAAACTAGAAACATCTATGGGCTGAAGATCCGCAGGATTCGAAGCGACAATGGAACAGAATTCAAGAACAATGCTATGGAGTCGTTATGTGCAGAAAAGGGTATTCATCACGAATTCACAGCACCGTACACTCCTCAGCAAAACGGGGTTGCAGAAAGAAAGAATCGAACTCTTATTGAGGCAGCCAGGACAATGCTCGTAGATTCAAACTTGCCTGTCATGTTTTGGAACGAGGCAGTTTACTGCGCGTGTTATACTCTAAATAGGGTTCTTACGGTTAAGAGGTTCGGAAAGACATCCTACGAACTTCTGAACCGGAGGAAACCAAACTTAGAGTTTCTGGAACCTTTCGGAGCTCCATGCACAATGTTACATCCCGATGGGAAGTTTGGTGCGAAGGCAGAAGAAGGTTTCTTTGTTGGATACAGTACTCCTAACAAGAGAGTATACAACAAAAGAACCAATAACGTTGAAGATTGGCTTAATGTCGATGTTCAACGTTACACTGTCAATGCGCCCGGTTGTTGACCTGATTGGTTGTTCGACTATAAGAGTTTGTTTGATTTTTTCAACGTGGATAATTTGGTAGATGATGCTATAGCGCAAATGTATTACGAGTGTGAAAACGCAGCTAGTTCACCGCTAATGCGTCCGATCGTGGTTAATGCACCTGCGCCTGCCGCATCTGATGCCTCTGCATCCACTGGTCCCCCTGGTAAAACCGCAGCAGTTGAAGTTGAGGAAGTCTTTCAGGAAGCGTCAGAGATTATAGAATCTTCTTCTGATGACGAATATGATGAATCTCGGGAAACTCTCACTGAAGAAGTGGCTGGAAATGGTGAATCTACCAATACAGCTCCAGTTCCTCCTACAGGGAATGATCAAGCTGGTCCTTCTACTTCAGCAGCTCCTGGAATTGGTCTACAGATTGATTTCACCGGTTTTAATTTGCATCACACTGCTCCCTCCAGTTCAAGCGCCGCAGAGACAAATATTTCTCAGGGACTTGAAAATCTCAATCTGCATTCGGATGATCCAGTGCCGGCACATCCGGAATCTCGGATTCATGACACTCATCCACTGCAGAATGTGATTGGTGATCCGGCTGGCAGTGTGATGACACGTAGTCAACTCAGGAATGCTAGTCCAAGTGACAACTCAGCAACCCTAGCGCTTTATTCGGAAATCAGAAAAGCAGGTCATCAGAACGATTGGTCTTTTGCTCTATATGTTTCTCAGATGGAACCAAGAACCGTCCAAGAGGCTTTGAGAGAAGAACCATGGATTGATGCAATGCAAACATAGCTTCAGCAGTTCCAAAAGCTAGGAGTGTGGGACTTAGTTGACTTACCTCCAGGCGCAAAGAAAATTGGAACAAAGTGGATCTACAAGTGTAAACGGGATGACCGCGGGGTAATTATTAGAAACAAGGCTCGATTAGTTGTCCTAGGCTTCCGTCAAATCAAAGGAATAGATTACAACGAAGTATATGGACCAGTTGCTCGCCTTGAAGCTATCCGAATGTTCTTAGCTTACGCTTCGTACAAACGGTTTAAGGTGTATCAAATGGGCGTGAAAAGTGCTTTTCTGTATGGTATCGTGAAGGAAGAGGTGTATGTTGCTCAGCCACCGGGTTTTGAGGATCCGCTTCATCGTGATAAAGTTTACAAACTGAACAAAGCGTTGTACGGGCTCCATCAAGCACCGCGTGAATGGTATCAAATGCTTAGCAACTATCTTATATCCAACGGGTTCAAACGTGGACTTGTGGATTGCACCTTATTCACCAAGGAAAAGGGTGGCGACCGTCTTCTGATACAGGTTTATGTCGATGATATTATTTTTGGGTCTACTAATGATGCTATGTGCAGGGATTTTGAGGAGCTTATGCAGGAAAAGTTCGAGATGAGCTCAATGGGGGAGATGCAATTCTTCTTAGGTCTACAAGTAGAACAACAAGAGTCGGGGATCTTCATCCACCAGACCAAATACGTTGCTGACATCTTGAGCCGGTTCCAGATGTAAGACTCTACTCCAGTAGGCACCCCAATTCAGACCAGTCACGGTATTGGACCTGACGAGAAAGGACAAACCGTTGATCCTTTTCTTTATCGAGCGATGATTGGCTCACTTATGTACCTCACAGCATCAAGACCTGACATTATGTTCGCGACATGTCTACTATCCAGATACGAGTCAAGGCCGAAACAGTCCCACCTGGTTGCTGTGAAGAGGATCTTACGTTATCTAAAGGGTTGTCCGACCAAAGGTCTATGGTACCCTAATGACGATAAGTTTGACCTCGTCGCCTTTAGTGATGCTGACTATGGCGGATGCAAACAAGACTTGAAATCCACATCGGCTGGATGCCAGTTTTTGGGACCAAGACTAGTCTCGTGGCAGTGCAAGAAGCAAGCCTCGGTCGCCTTATCCACCTGCGAGTCGGAATACGTAGCTGCTTCTAGCTGCTGCTCCCAGGTTCTTTGGATACAGCAACAAATGAGAGACTATGGTTTGAAATTTCTAAATACTCTCATTCACTGTGATAATGAGTCCGCTATAGCTCTCGCTAAAGAATCAGTTAAACATTCCAAGGCGAAGCATATCTTGGTTAAGTATCATTTCATACGCGATTGCTATAAAAAGAAACTTATCGATATGGTTAAAATCCACACGGATTACCAACGTGTCGATTTATTCACCAAAGCTTTTGACGGACCTCGTTTTGAGTATCTGTTAATCTTAAACGGCATTAAAGAAAAGCAGGAATAGATCCTCATCGGTAATCGTTTTTGTAAATATTTTTCTTCAAAAATCAGAAAAATCCAAAAATATTGTCTTTTCGCAAATTTTTAGATTTTTAGGGGGAGAAAATTCAGAAAAATACAAAAACATCATAAAATGCAAAAATAAAAAAAATGAGAAAATCCAAAAATCAAAAAAAAATTGAAAAATGCAAAAATGAGTTTCTTTGGTGAAAATGGGAAGATGATATTAACCTATCAGTCGGACTGTCTGGACCTTAATCATCTTAAAAACATTGGATCTGATAAGTAGCCTCTACAATGATGTGTTGGTAGGCTCGAAACCATTTCCAGGCTCGGCACGGTGATATAAACCTAACTCAACTGAGAATTGTGTGGATTAACGTCGCGTTGGCATATGGTCTAAAAGCCTAAATCTTGTTGATAGAATGCCAAAATCCGAGGTTTCTGGTCTTTAAGAGGTTGGTACATCCGGGGTGAACTGGACGTCTCTCAGAATAAAATGGGGTGGCATAAGTGACGTACGTTGGGTTCGCAGCCTACAACTGAGACACCTCTTTGCCATTCCCAAAGAAAAAGAAAAGAAAAACAAAATAGAATAAATTCTGATTAGGAGACGTCTGGGAATCCTGTAAGAGCAAAAAGATCGTGAATGCCAAAACCCTATTCTCAAAGAGAATCGCTCTAAGGTATCAAATCATATACCTAAAGCATCGTACCGTGAAAAATCAAAATGTACAGTATTTGACTTGAACCCTGGTCTGGATCTCACTGGTCTCTCTGCTGCAGCGTTCTTGCAGACCTGATCACCACTGAGTCCATTCCTTGTAAATACGGATGACAACAGCTTATTCACCGGTTACGAGGAAGCTTTGCGCATGCCTTGACGCAGGAATATGTCGCGTGTGCGGGGAACACCTTTAATCAGTATTAATATTACCTTAACATATCTAAAGTTCCTAGCGATAAAACTTGATTTTGAGTTTAGGTGGACAACAATACTGACAGTTGTTGTAGGATGCTTATTGGTAATTTAATCTAAAACTGAACACATAAGGGTTTTAGTATGGTCCGTACACTAATATGATTCCCTAACTGATGAAACTCGCAAAAATATGATAGTGTATAGTTAGTTGATTTCATGTTTTCGCTTATTTTCTATCTAGTTTTTATTAGTTTTATCATTCTTGATTGCCGATGATGGAAACCTAATCCATTGTAATCTTACTTCTTCAAGAATAAAACGCCGAAAATCAACTAATTGAAAAAATTGTGTTTTTGCCGGGTCAAAACTGTATTTTCTCTCAAGTACAGGGGTGGAAAATGAAATATTTTCAAGTATCTGAGTCATCATCTGAGTCATGTGTTAAAACGGGTTGAAAACGCATGTTTTGAACCTTAACGGGTCAAAAATGTGATATTTGGTGCTGCAGGGGCAATTTGGTAATTTGTGTGAAAGCTTTATGCATTTAGATGCCTAATCGCCCATAGCTTCAAGCGATTACAACCAATCGTGTATCTGCTTAGGCGATTAGCCTCTAATCGTCCTTAGGTGAATGCGATTAGGAGCATTGTAGTTTTATCACACGTTTAAGTCTTGTACACGATTAGGTATCCTAATCGCTTACGGGTAAAAGCGATTAGAGCTGTATTTGTCTCACTCGCACCACTATAGCAGGCGATTAGAAGGCTATTTGTTTGTAGTGGCAGGCGATTAGGGACAAGTATATGAGGTAACACTTTGTTTTTGTTCTTCATTCTTTCAAACTTCAAGAACTGTGTAACCCGCTTCCCTCTCAACCGAGTATAACCATACCCTTTTGCCCGTGAGTTTTGATTACCTGAAACTTGTTCCCTATCATACAGGTATCATTACTTCAAATTTACATATCCTAACTTCGTGTTTTGAGTGTACAAATCTGGGTTTTATAAGCCGAAACCCTAGGTTTCTTCACCTTAATCGTTTGGCTTTAAAACAAAGTGTTTATGCAAAATGATGTTAGGGGTTTCTTAATCGGCCCCTTTAGGTTCTTTGTATACAAAAATTTTGACTTTAAACAACACAAATCAAAAAGCCCCAATTTCAAATGATCAAGAACCCTAACTTTCGAACTGTTTAATTAACCCGTGAATTGGACATGAAAATGAAAGATTATAAAGGGGTTATTCTAGTCGGCTCTATTAGGTCTCAATGTGACAAAATCTCAATCCAAAACGACCCATAACAAGAATTTGACAAAATTGGTAAAGAAGTTGAACTGACACGCGATTAGGATTCCTAATCGCGTGAACAGTGGCACGATTGGTCTGTAATCGCCTACAATATCATGCGAGTAGTCCTAATCGTGTGGGTGTATAAGCGATTACAAGTTGTATTTGCCTATATGCAACTGTTGACCAATTTTTGTCAAAACTTGTCCGATTTTGTCTGTTTTATGCATCTTTAATCTGTTTGCGATTAATTTGTCGTGTTTTGTGTTATAGAAACATGCAGTACAAAACGTCTCATCGCCACAACTGTTGTGCCTTCCTTGGACCCATCAAGAAGGCAAATTGCAAGAAGTTTGAAGGCGTTATCGAGTTTCTGAAGCGCTCGAAGATTAACTATGCTATATCTGAAGGACATGCAGCGTACAAGAATATTCTTCAGGAATTCTATCAGAACGCGAGTGTCAATATCGAGTCAAATCCTTTCGTCATTAAAAGCACGGTGCAAAGAAAAGACGTGCTGATTACTGAAGAGATGGTTCGTGAGATTCTAAAGTTCAGAGACGATAAGGACGACCCGATAGTGTTTGATTCGATTCTGATTCGTGGCGGTTTTCTGAGAATGAAGTATGCTGGTGATGTCAGAGCGCAGAAGATGCTGCAGAAAGGGAATCTACCGCCAGAGTTGAAGTACTTAACACACGTTGTCCTAAAGTGTATCGGTCCTCGCAAAGGAACATTTGATGCGATCCGAGACACTCTAGCCTCAGCGATTGTTGCCTTGACACTGAACAAGTCGTTCAACTTCTCTGGCATGATTATGCATCACTTAAAGGAAGTGATTCTGCAGAAGACGACTAAGAAACCCTTTATCGTCTATCCTCGTTTTCTGCAGATGATCCTTGACAGTCAGATTCCTGATTTGGTAAAAGATCCTAAAGAGCTTATCACGATCAAAGACATAGATGAAGTAGAAATGAGAAGAATGTCGTCATACAAGAATAGGCCAAAGTCTGAATATCCTCCAAGCTGATGTTTGTACGGGCTTCTAGCTAGAGAGGATTATGAGGCACCACCAGGCAACAGGTGGAGACACGACGATAGTGAGTCAGAAGATGATATGCTTATTCACAGACAGGTTTTCAAAGATGGTGACAATATTGGTAGACCGACAGTTGAGTTGGGAGACAATACTCCGGGGAATACTGCTGATGCAGAACTGAGACATGATGACGATATGTTTGATCCGGAGTCTCTCGATGTTAGTGAACCCTCAAGTTCAGCCAGAGGAAAGGAACCGATAGAAGAAGGCCCAGTTAACATTACAGATGAAGATGATGATGACTCTGAAGATACTGATGATGACTCTCCTGATACATTTGCTGAGAAGCAAGAGAGAATTAAGAGACAGGTAGCTGAGGAGAAAGCTTGCGCAGCTGAGGCGAGAGATCTTGCACAAGATCCCACGTTCACTTTGGAACATGGTGATATTATTGCTGATATTGATGCAGAACTCAGCACTCCTCCTCCTCCTCAAAAGAGACAGAATTCAAAAGCAACAAAAGAAGGTAGGGGACAGAAGAGAATGGCAACGAAACAACCTGCTGCTGAAAAGACTCCTAAGAGACCCAAGTCTAGACGTGCGAATTTGAATCTCCCAGAGACTTTTGGTACTCCTTCTTCCCCTACTGTAACAACAACAACAACAGCAACAGAAACAGCAGCAACAACAACAGCAGCAGCAGCAACCACATCTGTTCCTACATCAGTCAGCGCAGCTATGCCTGCGAGAGTTACTATGTCAATGCCTTCCTCGGTAATCTTCAGTGAGCAAGTCTCAGTTACCGTTGAAGCGACAAGCTCTCAGATTGTCTCGAATCTGATAGGTGAAAGAATTCGGAAGTTAAGGCAAGAAGCGAGACCGTCAGCTTCCAAGCCTACTGATCAGCCTACTTCTTCTTCAGCTTTAGCATCAAACGAACTTCTACAACGCCAAGTCAGCGAGCTAACTGCTATAGTTGTTGCACAAGCACGTGAGATGGCTGAGTTGCGAAGCAAGAACGCCACTATTGAAGAGAATGAGACGGCAATGTTAGAGCTGATCGGTGAGACCATTCAGTCGAACAAAGAGCTGCAAGCGACTGTCGACGCACTTACACTGTCTAATCAGCAAATTATTGAGTCGAACAGGCAGCTTATGGAATCACACCAGCAGCTGATACAGTCGAACCAAAGTACTTTGGAGAGACTTACAGGTGTTGAATCTCAGTATAGCCAACTTCAGCTCGCAAACGTCAACAATGAGCGAAGAATCACCAAGTATAAGAAGCAGAACACGAGATTGAGGACTAGGTTAAATGAGTTAGCCGGAACTCAACCTAGACTCACTGGTGGTTCAGAAGCTGGGGCTAGTACTGGTGCTGGTGATGATGATGATGAAGATAGTGATGAAGAAGATGATGATGAGGATGATGATGATGAATCGGATGATGATGGTGGGTGGAGATGGTGGTGATCCTCGAGCCACAGGTGGTGGCGAATCATCAGCTGGATCCGGTCCTAGACGAACCAAGAAAGATCATGACAGAAGAGGCAATGATCCCGAAGCAGGTTCTTCTGCTCAGGGGGAGCCAGGACCTGTGAAGTCTAAGATTCAGCAACTGAGGGATTCAATGAAGAAAGCTGTATTCCAAGTCGAGTTCGTTGAGCCTTTGAACAGTTACTTTGCGTATGATGATGAAGGCAACTTACTCCCTCCTCCTGCTATGCCAGAATACGATTTAGAAGAAGGTGAGATACCTCCTGAGATGACATCTGATGACATTGAACAGGTGTACGGATTCGCACATGGAGAATCTTCCAGTGCAAGTCAAAGTACTCCACCAGAGATGCATCCAGAAAACAACGAGGTTAATCTTGAAGAAGGAACCAGTGTGCCAACTCCTGAGTATGTTGTGGACGATTCAGGCACTGGGATTCCTAACATCACTGAAGAGATGATACATGAGGCTGAGGAAAAGCTAAAGTCTGATCCTACTACCGTTCCTGATGAAGTTAAAGCAAGACAGGACAAGATCAGAGAGAAATATCCCAAATGGTTCAAACCTGAAGAGAAGAAAAAGACTGTTGAGCGGGCATCTATCTTCAAGAAGCATCTGTCGAAGATGTCAGGTAATGTAATCAGCTGGGCTTACATCAAACAGGTCAACATGCTGGGAGTTAAATGGCAGGAAGGTTTACTGTATTTTCAGCCATTCAAGAATGTTCTGAGTCTACCTTTTTGGTATGTACGTGACCTAGTTAGATTACACTATCCCTTATATCATGAGACCGCCTATACTCTTCAAGGTTTTAACAATAAGCTGAAAAGAGAAAGTGTAGAGGGATGGGATGAACTCAAGCCTCAGTATCCAAAGTCCGTCCAGACAGACAAGATTCATCAGTTCACCCTGAAACCGATTTGGGAACATAAGATCAAGCCACCAAAATGTGTTTTGAAGATTCCAATCGTCCCAGTTGAACAAGACTTCTCCTCAAAGCTTTATTATTGGCACTATGATGCATCGACTACTGAGGCAGTGATCGTTTTGAGCAACACTCCTAAGCCTTGCAGGAAAATCAGAATTTGGGACCCGATGTGGCTTATCAACTGTTCAGAGAAAGATGTGGAGACGCTGTACCTGTATCCAATCCAGCACTTACCTGATGAAGCGGATCAAGCTATGAAGTTTCAGAGAGTGATTCATTTCTGCTATGCCAACAAAGTTCATGCTCGATGCGACTGGTCAAGACTTACGAGGATCAGGACAATATCAAGCTAAAGAGAAGACTGAAGATGCTGTTTGTTATGTTTTGCTATGTTTGTTTCTGTTTTTCGAGTCTGTAAAGTTGTTGTGCTTTGTTATAAACGTTGTCTTTTGCAATCTCTGTACGTATACTAGCCTTGTCCAAGGGGGAGTCTGTTAGTGCATGATGTCCCTAGGCTAGTATATAGGATGTTTGGACGTATTTCAGGGTGTTTGGAGACGTTTATACGCGTTTTGGGGTGTGATACTTGCTGAAGGCGATTACAGAGTGGGTATAGGCGATTAGCTCCTAGACCACATCACTGTACATGCGATTAGGAGGCAAGTATAGGCGATTAGGCCCTAATCGCCTATACCTGCATGTGGTATAGCCTCCTAATCGCCTTCAGGGGTCTGCACGTATCCGGGAGGTATAAATAGGCCTATTCACAACGCTAATGTTCAGTTCTTGCCACACACACTCTCCAAACACCCTCCCTGGTCTGAGACGTCTGATTTGATCATTGTAAACACTCGAGCTCTGTTTTAGTGATTAATCTATAATCTTTTGGCCCGTTTGTGTGTCGTAATTACTCGTTTATCTTAGTTTCAGTTTTGTTTCTGTTATTAAAGCATATTCAAAGGATTCCGCACCTTGAATATAACCCTCATGATTGTCGGGTGACACGTTCGTCGGTCCTACATCTTACATAAGTTGAATAAATGTAACGTAATGTGGTAACACATACAGTCGTCAACATATGTCTAAAAAAATAATCTTTGATGTACTATTTACTAATTAAAACGCTTTACTTTGTTTTTTATTTATTGTTAGGCTAAATACCGTGTATTTTACGAGGTTGCATTAAATAAAATTGAATTGTTACTAATAAACGAAAAATAGAATAAATAGTTGAGAAAATAAATAAATAAGATAAAGGAAAAATATATGATATAATATTTTTATTTAATCAGAGAAAGAAAATAAAAAAAAATTATTATTATTTAATATGAGAGAGACACATGAAAATTATCATATTTGAAATTTTAAAATAATAGTTAATAATATAATAATTATCTTTATTTAAAAAAATATCCATAATTAAGTAGGAGAGACATGAAAACAATAAATTTGAGGGCTCCAATGAATGAACACGTGTCATCCATTTAGTATCATTTATTATATAGTAAAGGTAAAAAACCAATATAATTTGGGACATTTTTCATCCGTTTAAGGCATCTATTTTTTGTTTCCCCTCCCTTTTTCCTACTTATTTATGGTTAATATACAAGCTAATATTTATTAAGATATAATTTTTAGTTTTATCTTTGTTATTACTTTACTATATCATAAATAAAAACATTATAATTAACTCACTTCTCTCTCATATAAAATAATATTATTATATAATAATCTCACGTTTATCCCTTATTTATTTAATAGTAATTTTCTTAACTAATTTTTTTATATTTGTTCTTATTTATAACCACTTAATATCTATACTATATAATAAACCAGTATAATTTGAGACACATGTCATTCATTTAGGATATCTATTTTTTGGTTTTCCCTCTTTTTTTTCTACTTAATTATGGATAATATATAAGTAAATATTTATTAATTTATAATCTTTATCTTTACCGTTGTTATTACTTTACTATATATTAAATAAAATTCTTATTAGTATCTCACTTCACTCTCATATGAGATAATATTATTAAATCATAATTTCACGGTTATCTCTCACTTATTTAATATTTATTTTCTCAACTTTTTTTTGGAATGTGAAGGTCTCATTCGGAGGTGGCAGAGTACTTCACACCCGCTCTTTCAGGTCCTGCCCCCACTCACACACCCAGACTATGTTGTCTAAACCGGTTCCATGCTGAGGTGGTGGTAAGCATAAGGCTCCCCCCCCCCCCCCCCCCGGAAAATTTCCTGCCACCTGCCACTTGACAGATCATGCACCCTCCACTTGGAGTAAATGATGTCCCCTCTAAGAGGGTAGGCTCTAACCATCACTTGGCTTACCACTCCACCATAAGGTGGGTGATATTTATTTTCTCAACTAATTTTTTTTATATTTCTGGTTATTAATAACCATTTAATATTTCATTTATCAAATCTCATGCAATATTAATTTTTGTAACCTAATAATTTTTTTTTTTGTTATAACTTATGTGATACACAAGTTTCCAACTTAATATTAAATAAAAGACAAAGAAATTACACTTATCTAACCTTATGTAATATTAAATTTTCTAACCTAATAATAAACAAAATACAAGTTTATAACCTGTGTGATATTAATAAAAGACAAAGTATAATATTATAATAGTATAACATATTGTTTATTCATCCATGTAAAGCATGTGAATTATATATATATATATATATATATATAGGTTTAGGTTCCTGTACAAAGGACATATTTCGTGAGAAGTGTGAGAAAGATTAAGAATTAGCATGTGGGCATCATGTTTTGGATTTAGGAATGATGTTTCAGGTTGTTTTAACTTGAGAAACACCAAACACAACTATCTAAAACACAATCCAATATATTATAGTCATCAAATTTATAAAACAGCTAAAACACAATACTTAACACTTAAAACACACCACTTAATGTTCTTAACATGGTGTTTTAAGTTTTAAGCCTAAAATACATTGTTTTCGGTTTTTAATTGTTATGTTTGGTATTTTTCTAAGCAAAACAATCCAAAACAACATGACTAAGTTTAAAAAATGATGCCTACATATAAATTTTTAATCTTTCTCACACTTCTCACGATATATAGCCTTTGTACAGGAACCTCACCCTATATATATATATATATATATATATAGGGAAAGGGAAAGGGTAAAATGAGAACCACCATTTCATGCAAAGACCATGAGAACCATTTTAATCCATTGATCTTAGTTGATCCAATGACTATTATTATGCCACCACTTTTTTTTGTCCTTTAGTGCCCACTTGTCCAACTTTTTGATGAAGATAATAAAAAAAATTTTAGGGAGGGTATTATTGTAATCTTGACCACTCTCTCTCTCCTACTTTATCTACCCCAGACCCCACTTGTGTTTTTATAAAAATATTAAAACTCACCTTTCTCTCTCCTCCAAAACCAAAAAACACTAATTTTTTTTATTTTCATTTTATATGCACAAATTTTTTTTATGCACAGATTATTTTCATTTTAGTGTATATATTTTCATTTAATATGCACAGATTTTTTTTATGGAAAATACAATTACAAAATGTAATAAAACAAATACAATTACAGATTTTTAATATGCACAAATTTTTTATGGAAATACATTTACATCAGTGTATACAAAAAAATACAATTACAACATGTAAAACAAAATTACATATGGAAATCTAAATTACGTCTCTGTTCGTCGAAAACGAAAACTCCACACTACCAACTAAAATTAAAAAATGTAATAATACCTTGTAGGCAAAAGTCCGAGGCGCTTTGGTCCTCCATGACATCCCATATTCTATGTTGGCAAGATCCGAGGTGCTTCTCTTACACCAATCTGGAAAGAATACATCCCTTTTCAACCACCCTTGCTAGCACGCCGCGACGTCACCCCCGTTGCGCATTTGCCAAACACCAAGACAAACATTGCGCACCAGCTGTCCTCCCTCCCTGAAAAATTAAAATAAAATAAACTGTTACACCAGTGTGATGGCACAAAAAGTTTAACAAATTGTGATATAATAATCAATGTAAGGAACATAAAAAAACACCAGTGTAAAAAGAACATAAAAAACACTAGTGTAAAGAACATAAAAAACACCAGACTAAGACCCCCTAAAACAAACACAAAACATTAATGTAAGTAAAATAAAAAACACCAGTGTAAAAATAACATGTGAAACTCGTTACACATGCCACACTTTACACTGGTGTAGTAGAACCCCCCATATAGACCAAAATCTTTTAAGACTAGAGGGAGTGGAGGGGCGGGAAAGAGAGGCGTGATGCGCCATGTGGCACTTGTGGGACCGTGTTTGAAGGGTGAAAATTGTGGGGAGTGGAAGGGAGGGAAAGGGGGGAAGGGAATAATATTATATTGTGTTAAAGTTAAAAAAAACAAAAAAAAAATTCGGGCCAATGAAGAGATGACACATCACCTCCACCTCTCCCCCCCCCCCCCCCCCGCCCGGCTTCCCCTCCCCGCCTCCCCTCCCCGCCCCTCCTCTCCCGCCCCAAGGGGGCGGTGTTCCCGCCTCCACCTCACCATCCTGCCCCTTCCCACCGCCCCACTCCCTCTAGTCTAAACACTTCAAAAACTAAAACTGACCAAAAACAATAGAGTATATAAACTCTCCAACACACCAGTGTAAAAAACCATAGTTGTGTACTGTGGTAGTTTTATACTAGACTACAGGTAATAACTTGATACAAATGACACAACCGTTTACATTGGTGTAAACACCCCCAAAAAACATTGAAACACTAACTGTTTATTACCACCAAACAAAAGCATCTAAAAGAAAAAAAAACATGTGCCACTATTCAGAATAATAATAATAAAACATCAGTACATGGCTAACACCCAATCCTTTTGATTTTGCAAATTTGTGTATCACCCAACACATAATAATAATAATAATAATAATAATAATAATAATAATAATAATAATAATAATAATAATAATAATAATAATAATAATAATAATAATAATAATAATAATCAACAAAACTCCTCCTGTTCATCTAATCTAACCCTCTAATAAAAATAAAATAAAATGGTCAGATCTTCAACATATTTTTAGCCATTTATTCTTGCAACTAGGCCGCTTCTTATTATTATGGCCCAATAACAATAACCATAACAGTAAAAGATTCAGGTTCTCTCTGGTTTTCAGAACTAAAACCCCTGTATTAGGTTAACCACCGGGGCCTCTCCTCCGGCAACATTATTATTGATAATAATAATAATAATAATAATAATAATAATAATAATAATAATAATAATAATAATAATAATAATACCTGATCTGGATCTGGATCTGGATCCACACCCACCACCATCTCCATCTTCGTCACCTACCACCATGACCATCTTCGTTCAGATCTTGGCTCATTAAAAGTTCGACATCAAGTTAGCACCATCACCCCCAGATCTGTTCATCTTCATAATGCCATCAAATCTGAAACCCCCCCCCCCGATCTGCTTTCATCATGTTCGAATATGTTTCATCATCGTTCGAATCTGTTTCATCATCGTTTCATCATCTTGTTCGACATCTGTTCATCTTGTTTCTATCAAATCTTTAACTCTTTATTATTATTATTATTATTATTATTCCTGATATATGATATAGAGAGAGATAAGAGAGAGTGAGAAATGGGTTAATTTTTTTTAAAGAGAGAGAGACTGAGGGGCTGTTTGGTAGCCTCTTAATCAGCCTCTTAACCATTCAGCTCTGAATCATTCAGTATTCAGACTGTTTGTTTCAGCATCTGAATGGAATGATTAAGTGCTGAACCATTAAGCTAATAAGGGATGCTCAATGATTCAGCTCTTAACCATTCAGAGCCTCTTAACCATTCAGATCATCTTAATGATTCAGCACTTAATCAACCAAACAGCCCCTGAGTATTATAGTCAGTAAAGAAGAGAGAGAGAGAGTAGGGGTGGGTATGGGGTGGGGTGGGTTATTTGATGAATTACCATAATTGCCCTTGAATAATAAAACAAAAGAAAGACACATAGCACTATATTATTGGCTAGATGTAGTTCTTTAGTTCTTACATGAAATGGTGGTTTCTAATGAAACCTAATCCTGTATTTATATATATATATATATATAGGGGACGGTTATTGTACAAAGTAGTGAAAACGTGCGAAGTGTGCGAAGGCTCACTTTGTACATGATAATTACGTAATGTCTTTGTATGTTCATGAAAGCATTACGTAATTATCATTACGTAATTATCATGCACTTTGTACATGATAATTACGTAATGATAATTACGTAATGCCTTCATGAACTTACAAAAACATTACGTAATTATCATTACGTGATTCTCATTACGTAATTATCATGCACTTTGTACATGATAATTACGTAATGATAATTACGTAATGTTTTTGTATATTCATGAAGGCGATACGTAATTATCATGTGCAAGTGAGCCTTCGCACACTTCGCACGTTTTCATTACTTTGTATTTGAACCTGTCCCTATATATATATATAAATATTAATTAGAAACATGACGAACAATAGTCATGTTTCTAATTTTGCACTTTAGCCACGAAGGTTTTGATTATGTTTGTGATTTTGTACTTTGACCACAAAAGTTTGAAACAATACTGTTTTCTTAACTCCTTTGTCTTGTAGTCTATTTCGTCTTTTAGTGGGTTTTTTTTTTTTTCATTTACACCCCTTGTAATTAAGTGCTTTCTCATTTAACGTGGTTTGTTTTGTGATTTTGTACGGGTTTGTTCTTGGTTTGCTTAGTACTTAACATGGTTTTACGACTCATTTTCCCTCTATGTTTTAACGTTATATGCGTCACTTAGTGTTAATAGTTTGTGTTTTTTATTTACGATTTTTTTTGTTTTGGTCGTTGTTTCGTTGCTACTTAGCGCGGTTTTACGCTTCCATCCTACAACGCTGGTGGCACGGTTTTACGGCCACCGCCCCGCAACGAAAGGCACGCTTAAATACCAATTAAATATTAATTAACAGACTCGACAAATGATAGTACATCTCCCTGTGATATTTTTGTTCCTCGTTTTTAAAAAACCCTGGTATATTGGGTATTTAAAAAAACCGGTTGAGGTTGCTGTCATAAAATCCAGCACAATGGAAAGAAAAAAAACAAAGATATTGCAAAACCACCTAGTATTATTTATAGTATAATTCTTGAATTCCTATACCCACATGCACTACTAAGCCTTCTGATCATCTGCTACTAACTCTTACTCGCAGTGTGCAAATCATATCCTACATTATGAGTAGAAGATAAGGATAAATTTAAACCAAGAAATAGAAACACCAATATGTAACATAAAAGTGAACTAGTGGAGACTTTGCGCGTTGCTGCGGGAAGACAATTTTAGCGCGATATTCATTGTTGTTAATTTATCAATCATCTCGTGATAAATTGTGTTGTATTTTTGTTAGTAGTTTTATTCGTATAATTTACTGTTATAATATATGAAACTAATAAAGTATTTATAACAATACACCCTTTGAAAATTACCAAATTTTGTTTCTCTCACTTACTTCATGTGATTCTCAAAAAAATACCATCAAAGCAGGTCCAACCATCTGTATACGAAACTAAAACCAATTTTAAAAAGATAACATCAACATCATTATCCAGCTAGATCGTATGTTGTAAATTTGTAAATTGTTGTCGTTTTCAATTATGATGTACCCTAATAACAAGTGTAGAATCATTTTAAAACGCCTTCATGGTGATCTCCACTTGTTACATGAACATTACCTATATATCTTATTTTTGGACCAAAATGATGCGTTAAATCATATTAATTACATATGATGGAATCATCTTAGATTAACAATACATGGATTAAAGACATATAAATGAGCACATATGTCCGCTCATAACCGTTTAAATAAGAAACATAAAAATATTGAAAACCATAAGAACTTCAAAATCATGTTTCAATTCACATGTGGTTAAGTTGACTCATACGTGAATATTTTGGTGAAGACTTAAACAAATAAGAGAAGTCAAAAAAATATGACTATGTTAAATCAATACCTGAGTCATTCTGTTCGTGCATAATTTAAATGTGATTAGTCTCGACTTTATTAAAAACAGTAGCCCAATTTCGACTACTGATCCGCCAGGCTATTCGTGCCTTAGAAAAATATGTAGAAAACAAAATATTTAAAAATAAATAAGAAAACAAAAGGTTGAAAACCAAGTAAAGAACCAAGAAAGAAAGAACTATAATAGCATTTTTTTTGCAAAAGTAACAAAAGTGGTTACCTTCATCATTATAATCAGCAAAACTAAGTGGACAATTCGTTTTGAAATTAGAACATAAGCCATTTCGTACAACTTCAAGAATAGGGAACCACCATGTGCGTCATCTCCAACATCCTTGCATTTCACTGTCGATCTTCAATAATCACGGTTATCTATGCAAATGTTTGCAAACAAATGTAAAAACGTCTGAATGTGTTAATAGAAATAAAATAAAAAATGAAGCAATATTTGTCGTAATACCTAATGGCGACACCCAAACAAATCGGCAAGGAAGGATGAAGGTGACGATAACCAAGAGTTGATAACTCCAGGTCCTAAGGTGACAGCAAACGCACCAATAAGCATTGAACAAAAGCTGATGGACGTTGGTTATCGTCAGTAACCTTAAATCAAACGTCGGCAACCGTAAATCAAACGAAGATAATAACTTGAGATACTTTGTAAAAAAGAGATAAGTGTAAGAATTTGTTAGTGGTGTTGCTTATCCTTGTGGTTCCATCGTTTATGGATTAGAATTTAATAGTCTTCATGATATCTAATCCAAATCATGGAGTTTTGCCGATTACTAAATGTGAATTGAGAGAGGTGGAACGGTTGCTAGCCATGGATGGAATACCAAACAAAGAAATGGGTCGGAAACGTACATGGAGAGGAGGTGGAGCTGTTGGGTCAACCTAATCAGATTAAACAATATAGAAAGACAATAATACCCCTTACCAACTTAGTTGAGCATTGTACCACAAGCGTATAACGTTGTAATTACTTAACTTTTCAAGAATCATTCCTAAATGTTATATAATATAGTATATATTTAACATTGTAATGATAATATATTAATATTAAAATAATCAAGTCTAATAGTAATCAATAGTTAAAGTTATTTGTAGGTTTGCAATAAAAACTCAAAAGGTTAGAAGTTAACTAAGGATCTAATGCTTTTATGAGAAGGAACATGAATGGATTTCAACTTCAAAAGCAAGATAAGTTAGATAAAATTTTAAAGCTTTTACGAGGAGGAACATGAAGGATTTCAAGTTTAAAAGCGAGATAAGTTACTTAGATCAAATTTTAAATCATGCAAATTCATTATACATAATATTTATCAATTAAATTATCATGTAAAAGACCATTTTGCCCCTTACTAACTTCATTAACTTGTTGTACTATAAGAATTAAATATTGTAATTACTTAAATTTGGTCGAAATCCTTGCTATATGCTTTACAATAAAATATAGATAAAAGGAATGCTCGTTAGTTTGGATGTTGAAAAATCAATATATGTAACTGTAAGATGTCAAACATAGTGCCCTTCAAACTCAATCCATAAGTCAAACTCTATAAAATGACTCTTCCAAATACAAAAATAAATATAACTCTCTGGAAATACTTGAAACCTATCACTGTTGCATTTGACCTGGTTGCCATTCAACTCCACTATTCTCATGTTATATTTGAACTATTTCAACGTCAATGACCCTAACCCACATGACCCGTTTTACCAGCTGGTCATGACCTTCTTTTTACCTGTGAACAAACCCGATTAACACAACACTTCTGGTCGGTACAATGTTCGAGACATCGCTAAAAACTAAACATAAAAACAAATTTTATTGAAACTTCCGCCTAGCACAATGAATGAGATCTACACGTACACTTAGAAAAAATGATACTGTGAAAAAAAAAGGTATAGTTAGGCAATGCGCCATATGTTGATAACGTTAATGGCTACCAAAGAACTCTACTATGATATGCACTCAAAGAATAGAATATGCATGAATGAGAGTTGTTACCTAATTGATTAAACGGTCCAAGTTCAGATGACCATTTAAAAAGTTAGTGTACTGTCAATAAATAATGTGTGGAACCCATTTATTAACCTACAAAAGGTTTATAATGTTAAATATCGGTTCATAAAAAGTAATCTTTTATAGGTTGTAGGTGTGGGTTGACAAGTTAAAATCATAAATCTTTAAGAGGATTGGCAACAACTAATAGCATGGTTCATGCAAAGCAGTCAAACCTTAAGTAACTTCAAAATCAGAAAATGTTGCAAAGAAAAAAACAATAATAAAGGGGATTTGCAGCATACCAAAGGGTTATAAATTTTTTAACTACATGTTTCTGGATGGGTCCACTACAATTAATCTTGCATCAGCATCACCCTGCAAATATGTAAATAAGTACGAAAAAATATAAACTGAACAAGAACACGTATAGTTTATATAATATAAAATTGCATATATTTAATGCAAAGAATTTAAAAAAGGGAAGTTAAAGTCGACTGAGAATCCCATAACTTCAATTATATATTGATATAAACAAAACTGATATAAGAAATTTGTTAGTGGTCCACAATATTCAGTTACCTTAAAATTAAAACTTCTATGGTATTGCTTGTGATAAATTGGTTTTCCAGTACTATCTGTATCTACAATTACCATCAATTACCAAGCTTTTAATTGGAAGCTAAAAAAACCATTGAACGCATTTATACACGGAATAAAATCCTCACAACATCTTTAATGATTTGCTTGAAAAACATAATGAATCGAATATGCACAAACTTATTTAGATGGACATGACAAATTAACAATATGCAATTTGAAAACCACAGGTGCATTTAACATTCACGATAATTACTTCTGGACTGTATCCATCTGCTAATTTAAGAAAAAGGGAACAAATTTGTGTAATCAACCCTTCTAATCAAATCCATATCCAAATCGAGAAGTGGGCCTATACCTTCATTGATGTTGGTTAATGGAAGAAGACGATTTGAAGCGAAAGAGACTCACCGAGCATGTTTGAAGGCTTCGATGTCTCCATGGATGCTGATGAGAGGAATGGGAAACCCTAAATGTGAAACGTATTCTATTTCTTTATGACTACAAATGAGAAGAATTGGAAGCATATGCTTTTTAAGACATGAGAAGGTGAGGATACATATATACTTCATGGGCACTCAAAGGTCTAAGCATTCAATTGGATGTTATTAGGTTTTATGAAGGTAGGTTACATCTTGAGATATATATAAAGTGTGTATTACACAAATATACATTTGACATTATATGTTGTACATGAGCGACATAAAGGGAAGAAAATGACCAAAAATGAAGATTTGTGAAGAGAGATTTGAACTCCCATATTAAAAATTTGATAAAATTACCTTAGTGGACATCTTTGGTCCTTAATAAGGTAATAGATATATAGGGTTGGGTTAAAATAAAAACCCTCTTGAGTTGTGAAAACCCTAGAAACTCTATATTAACCATTGATCAAGTTGAATGAAGGGCTAAGATTGAATCTGAATTTTTTTATTATTAAATTGGATGGTTTTTTTAATTAAAGATAGATAAAGGGTAAAAATGTAATCTAACATGACATATTCTCCCTCCTTCTTTCAAAGTCAAATGTCCAATCATCTTCTCTCTCCTATGTTCAACCATCTTCTCTCTCCTACTTTAAAATTCATATGTTTTAATTTTTATACACCTTTTCTACTAGAACAAAAAATAATGGTATGGTTGGATTTTTTTTAGCTTTAATCGTGTTACAACTTTTGTTTGTAAGTTACAATTTTTATTATTGTGTTATAATATGTACTTTAGTATGTTACAGTTTATGTTATTATGTTACAACTTGTAGTTCTAGTATGTTACAACTTTTGTTCGTAAGTTACAATTTCTATTATTGTGTTATAATATGTACTATAGTATGTTACAGTTTATGTTATTATGTTACAACTTGTAATTCTAGTATGTAACAACTTTTGTTAGTATCTACAAATGTTACAACTTATATATTGTATAAATGTTACAATATATACAAAACCACTTCGTTTGTAAAAGAGCAATGTTGATACGTTTTACATTGTAACAAGACATGTTATATACAAAAACAACATCTATCATTAAAAAAACATATATCACGTTGTTAACAACACAAGTTACATAAGAATACCCAATTTAACTTCAATAAAATACACTATATTCCCTTGTATCAAGTCGGATCAGATATCTAACAAGAAAAAAAAATGATTTACAACCTAATGTTACAAGAAAAAAAAATCCAAACCAAGCAGTTTTTCTCATCTTCATCAAACCATCTACCTTCACTTGAAAAGAAATTAAACATTAGTTAAACAATCTTAAAAAAACAACCAAACCAGATCTAAAGAAAACTTCTTCGTTTATTAAAATTTAAAAAACAAACAACCAAACCAGATCTATAACAAAACTCATAATAATCATCAAAAAAAAAGGAAAGGCCATAAACATGACCACCTTAACATTTTAAACCAAAAAAACGAACTAACTGACGGTTTACACCAAAAAATTTCCACAACTCAAAAAGTCAAACCTTATACCTACATATTCAAAAGAAAAAAGAACCTACCATTCACGGTGGTCGGATCGGATATCTAATAATAATAATAATAATAATAATAATAACAATAATAATATTAAACATACCTGATTAAGATCCCCTCTAATAAAACCAGATCTGAAGCATTAGGCTTCATTGAATCATTAAGACCACCACCACCACAACAAAAATCCATAAAAAAACCCGACACCTCGAAACCACAACCACCATTCACGGTGGTCGTCATCTCTTCCAGGGAAGATCATTTTTTGTTTAACTCATAATTTACAAATATTTATCAAACCTGACTGTGGATCCCATCGGACCTTATTTAACCAGTAAGCGTATGTAGATATTAAACAACCAGTAGGCGTATGGCATCAAAAATAATTCATACCAATGAAAATAACTCCATCCATGTACAGATCTTTGCATTCTCGGTATAATTCAAAAATAACTCCATCCATGTTCAAAAGTAATTTTTAAAAAATAATTCATACCAAATCACTTCAAAAGAAAAAGGTCCAGAACTCCAAATGCCCATTCAAAAGTAATTTTTGGCATAAAAAAATACTTTACAATGATGCAGCCCTTTGCATTGTCGGTGTGCTTTTAGAACTTCAATGTTAAAAAGCAAAAAGAAAGGACATAATAATATTAATAATAATAATAATAATAATAATAACAATAATAATAATAATAATATAGATCTGCATGCCAAGATTAACAAGCCATTTCAGATCTGGAAGTACAAAGCCAGATCTCTCTCTCTCTCTCTCTCTCTACGATCTCTCTCTCTCTACGAAGTGCATCCCACATCTGATAACATAAACAGAAGTGTGGTTTATGATTGGTTATCGGACTAGCAGGAGAGGAATTGGATGGGTTATGATGAATCATTAAGGAACCATAACAAAGGAGAGAGGGGGAAAAGAGTATCAGAGAAGGAAGATGAAAGATGATATTGTGAGAGATGATATTATGATTTCTGAGAGAAAAGAGAGAGAAGAAAAGTGTTTATGTAGAGAGAGAGAGTGTACATAATTTATCTACCTAAACTACCCCTTGCATTCTCTTTGTAAGATGAAAACGTGGACAACTTACAGCCAGAAGGAGAGTTTCTAGAGTTTGCACAACTCAAGTGGGTTTCTACTAGATACTTACCCTATATATATATATATATATATATATATATATATATATATATATATTAGAAACTTGAAATACTACTTACACATGATAATAAAAACATAAAAAAATTTAGAAAACACATAGATATTAGGCAAACCAAGTTTCGGGTATAAATCGGGTCCCGTTCCGGATACGATTGTTTACATTGAAATCTATACCCTATAAATCGGGTACGGTTCTGGGTATAAAAAACTGGTTTTTTTAATACCGGGGTCCGAGATTTTTTTCGATTCCAGTTCTGGTCTTTTCGTGGACCTCTAATTGTGGCTACCTTAAATTTGTATTTTGATGTTATAGTTATGGTTCTGGTCTTTTGACTTACTGATAGTTTTATTAACTTTGTACATTAGTATTTTTTATGTTAAAAGTAATTAGTTTGTAGTAGTTTTAAAAGTAAAGGTAATAATTTGTTATTTAGAATAAACTTGAATGAAATCGAATTTATTCGAACTAGTTTCAAATACGAATCGAATATGAATTCAGATAAAATAATATAAAAAATTTGATTAATTTGAGAATTCGTTATTTGGTACACGTCTAACTTCCGATACTCTATATTGTACATATTTTTTGATAGATATAAGACGACCCCTTGTGAAATAATAAAGAGACAATTATATAATTACACATTGAAATCCGTTATATGTGAAACCAAATTAATATATTTTAGTAAAAAAAATAGTTAACACTCTCAACAACCATGATGAAATATTAAAAGAACGTTGCAATTTTTTAATATTTAGCAAAAATAATATATCACGGAGCCCATCATCAATATGTATATAAATAAAGGTATAGCCAACTCACAGGCAGGCCCGGCTCAAGCCCAATTCAAATGAGGCTTTTGCTTTGGGCCTCCAAGTTCTAAAGGCCCCACAATTTTCCTAAGTTTGAGTCATAGGCATATTCGAAGTGTATTTGGTGTGTGTGCGAGGGATATGGACGTTACTCAGGTGCTCCGTATGAATGGTGGAGATGGAGATTATAGCTATTCCAACAATTCTCTTCTACCGGTATACCATGCATCTTATATCTATATAACCTCATACGTACAGATATATACACGAATTTATGTATATGTAGATCACATACTTGTTTTTGGTATTGATTTCTCTTTATTATTTTCTTTGAGCTACCTCATTAACTTATCATTCGTCAATCATCATGAATGTTTAAAAGAACCTTGAAGTTAGCATAAACACATATACATCTTGCCGCTGAAGGCCATGTTCCTTGTAGTGTACATCTACGTGCACATATACATATACTATATACACACACGTACATATTATCGCTGCAAACTTGATGAAAATTCAATTGATTATTTTTGTTTACATTTGATGTGTGGCAGAGAAAGGTTATATCGATGACAAAACCAATAATCGATGATGCTTTGATGAATCTCTATTCTGCTTTGAACTTCCCTCAAACCCTAATCATGGCGGATCTTGGATGTTCATCTGGACCAAACACATTCCTGGCGGCATCAGAGCTCGTCAAGTCAATTGACAAGATCCGACTCAAATTAGGTGTTGATAAATCACCCGAATTACAGATCTTTTTTTTTTTGAACGGCCAACAAATTGGAATCACTCACGGAACACTGGAGTATCATCGTGCCACCAGTGTTGCCACGCGATCATATTCCACCACCAAGTCACCAATTCAGGAGGAAACTCATAATTATGAGAAAACCCCATTTGTGAGATTCGAACCCAGGACCTCATGGCCCCTAAGTCTTATCTCACCACCAAGATACCACTAGGCTATAATGCCTTGGGTACCCGAATTACAGATCTACTTGAATGACCTTCCACAAAATGATTTCAACACCATTTTTCGTTCGGTGTCAACATTTCAAAAGAACCTTACAAAGCAGTTAACATCCAACTCTTCTTCACCGTGTTACATATACGGTGTTCCTGGATCATTCTATACCAGACTTTTTATGAGAAAAAGCATTCATTTTGTCTTTTCTTCCTATAGTCTCATGTGGCTCTCTAAGGTGTTGGTTCTCTCTCACTATGTGTCTCTCTCTATATACACATAATGACATAAACACACACATGTATGTGCGTGTTGGACAGAAAGAAAAGAAATACTTATGTTGGAATATTTTTTTTACTGAACAGGTTCCAGAAATTATAGGTATAAACAAAGGGAACATATACATAATACATGTCAACAACAAGCCCTCCTAGCGTAATAAAAGCGTACCGTGAGCAATTTCAAAGAGATTTTTTCGTGTTTCTAAAGTGTCGTGCGGAGGAGTTGGTGAGTGAGGGGCGTATGGTTTTGACGATACTTGGGAGACAAAGTTGTTGGAAAATCAGGCCCTTTGATTGAACACAAAACACACGAGATTGAACTAACTCGTTCGACTCTTTTTATTATCAACCAAAACACACTAAATACAATAGATCCAACCATCTATTTATACTAATAATATACTAATTCTAACCCAACTCTAACTCTATTTTAAAAAATAAAATAAACAACTAGATAAACATATCTAATTACCCCACTTGAATTATCTCTAACCTAATTAAACTTTATAGATAATCCAACCAAATCAGAATTATCCTTCAAAAGTGACGATCCTTGTAGCAAAGAATGTTGTTACGTATGGGACCTCTTAGCCACTTCCCTAAATGATATGGTTGCTGAGGTATAAACTATGGTTTAAACATGATTGCATTCTTTCATAAATTAATTAACTAAAGATTATTTAAACTTAATCTTTAAGTTGTTGAAAGCAGGGACTTATAGAAGAGGAGAAACTGGATTCATTCAACATCCCACAATACACTCCAAGTCCTAAAGAAGTGCGTAATGAAGTCGAGAAAGAAGGGTCATTTATGATTGATCGCCTCGAGGTTTCTGAGGTGAATTGGGATGCAAGCAATGGCGACAATCTCAATTTATTTGAAAAGGATGTACAAGGATACAATATGGGCAAATGTATGAGAGCTGTTGCGGAGCCTTTGGTGCTGAGTCACTTTGGTGAGTCGATCGTTGAGGAGGTGTTCAAGAGGTACACAAATAATATCATGATTAGCATGTCCAAAGAGAAGACCAAGCTCGTTAATGTCACTGTGTCGATGACCCGAACAGGATGAACTTTTTATGATTTCAGCATCTACAATTAATAAACAACTATTTGGTTTGCTTTCTTGTAGTTAATAATGTAATTGCTTTTCCGTAACATTTAAATAAAATGTTTCCAAACACTATATATTTTTTTTTTCTTTTTAACACTTGAATACATTCATTCATAAACACATAAACGCGATTAATTACATCAAGATAGCGGGCAGGCGGGCAACAAGCTGCGCCGCCACCCCTTTCTGGATGGCAAACCCTAACCTACTAAAAACGAACCCATGTCCCCCCGGAGTCGAGACACTGCTATGAATAACCCGTTGGACTCTAGTCAGGAAACGGATGGCTTCTGGCGCCAAAGAGCCAAAGATATCAAATGCCAGGGGAACAAATTTTACTTGGAAGATGCTTTTACAGCACACAATTTTTCCAACTATCAATCATTAGAATATATTTCTTGTGTTCTAGAGCGAAAAGATTGTGGGTCGACAGTTCGTAGCACAATATCCGGGTTAACTGCGCTAAAGCACGATACTCAGCCTTGGTACTAGAACAAGCAACTGTAGGTGGTTTCCTGGAACTCCAACTAACAAGGTTGGGTCCAAGGAAAATGCAATATCTGGTAGTTTGTCGTTTGTCATCGGGGCATCAAGCCCAATCAGCATCAGAATAAGCATGTAAGTCAACACAATCGGACCGACGAATAAATAAACCATGATTGATAGTACCCTTAAGGTACCGAAAAATCGTCTTGACTGCATCTCAGTGGCGATCAGTAGGTGTCTAAAGAAATTGAGAAACCTTTCTAACTGCATAAGCAATGCCAGGGCGAGTCAACACTAGATACTGTAGAGCCCCAACAATGCTCCTATATAATGTGGATAAGGCATAGGAGTCCTATAATATCGAGATAGTTGTCGACAAGAAGAAATAAGTGTAAATAAAGGTCGACACTCAGCAAGACCAGTACCCTGTAGCAAATCAAGCAAGTAACGTTGTTGTGATAAACGTAATGTGTACTTAGTAAAAGTTGCCTCACTCCCCCAGAAATATGATAACTCCCCTAAATCCTTGAGCGCAAATTGAGAATGTAAGCACTAAACCAATCAAGTAATAAACACAGATGAACTCCCAATAATTATAATATCATCAACATACACCAAAACATAGCATAACACCTAGTCTCTACTATAAACAAATAACGAAGTGTCAGAGATACAGTACATAAAACCAGCAGTGAGGAAAGCAGAAGATAGCTTGGAAAACCAAGCACGGTGAGCCTGCTTCGGGCCATAGAGAGCCTTCTACAGTAAATAAACGTGATTAGGTCTAGAAGGGCCAACAAATCTTGGTGGCTGAGACATGCACAAGGTCTCGGACATATCACCACCATGAAGAAAGGCATGGTTGACATCAACCCATCGAATCATCCATCCACGAGAAAAAGAGACCTATAAGAGAAGACGAATAGTAGTAGATTTGACCATAGGACTAAAAGTCTTAGTGCAATCAATCCACCCAGTCTAATAAAAGCCCTTGGCAACTAGGCGGGCTTTGACGACTAACAAATACTTCAGGGTTATGTTCAATCTTGTAGACACTTACATCCAACAATGTTGGCGTTAGTGGAAGGAGAAACAAGAGCTTGGGTCTTGTTTAAGTGTAATGCAGAAATCTTGGAATGCATCGCATCCCACCCCACCAAACAGACCACTACTGAGCCTGAGGAAATGTGGAAGTCTCGGTGGTAGGATCAGTAGTAGTGTGGAACATCACATGATCTGGAAACTGTCGTGGTTGTGGAGTATGATCACGACAATGAGTGACCATCATATGTGTTGGATGAGGAGGAGGAGAATGAGGGGAAAAAAAGAAGAATCAAGAGTAGGAGAAGATATAGGATGAAATGAAGGAATAGAAAATGAGGAACTAGAAACAAAAGATGTAGGATGAGGTATAATAAAAGGAGCGGAAGACAAAGAAGGAATAGAAGAAGTGAAAGTAGAACTCTCAAGAATATGGTGAGGAGAGGGAGGGTGGCGGTGGAGATGGTGGTGGTGGTGGTGGGTGGGTGGGTGGGTTGGTTGGAGAAGAAGATGGATGGAGAGGTATAATAGTCATTTCACTCACAAACTAATAGAAAAACTAACTGACGTTAATAAGAGGGATGTAAAGTGTTAGCCCGACAAACCACAGAGACTCAGAGTGTTATACTCGTGTTGAACCTGTTAGTTGGGGCAAACCACAAGGACAAAAACTACAATTAACTCTTTAAAAAACGTTATTCCACAATAGTTAAACACTCACGTGGTGCTTATGATCTTTTAATGCCTTTAATGAAATCAGAATTTTGGCTCCTTTATTTACCCTTGGTCTTCGATGACTAAGCAACAGTCAATTAAACAAACCGCCGCTCCTTCCCTTGATCGATTAAAAACCTGCTCTAATGTAGGGGTGTTCATCGGTTCGGTTTACGGTTTATTTGGTTTATTCGATTCGGTTTATTCGGTTTTCAAAATTTTGTACCCCAAACCAAAAACCGAACCAAACCAAATTAGGAATATGGAAACCAAACCAAATTCAACCAAATTGAATTCGGTTTGGTTTCGGTTTAACCAAACAAACCAAATTGAAACCAAGTTTTTTTCTCTCTAACTTATATACCTCTATGTTCCGAAATCCAAATAGAAAGTTAGCAATTAATATAAATAAAAAAATCAAACCACACAAACACAAACATTATAGAAATTACAAATAGTAAATAAGTCTTTGCCAATTCCACAAAATATAAATAAACTTCAAACTTAAATATTTCTCCAACTCTAGTGAACCTCCATACGAAAAATAAAGATATTAATACTAAACATATAAATCATGTACCTTGATAATCAGACCAACGCTTGATGCAATCATGGGGAAACATATACATGGATATTGGACTTATACTCTGAATATTACTTATAAATAGGTGAGCTTTATTTTGGGTTGGGCTTACCTTTCAATATTTTGGGCTTATATATTATATATGGCTTATTAAATATTATTATTTTATTTAAAAATTAATTATTTTACCGGTTTATTCGGTTATCCAAATAAAAAAATGTAGAACCAAAAACCAAACCAAACACCAAATTAGCAATTCGGTTTCGGTTAAAACCAAACCAAACACCAAATTCTTTGTTCGGATTGGTTTTTTCGGTTACGGTTACGGTTCGGTTTTCAGTTTTTATTTGGTTTGCGGTTATTCTGAACACCCCTACTCTAATGTCAATTGTTGGAAGGGATCTAGAATTCATACACCCCGTGACATCATATTTAGGGTGTATGACATCACATTCTAGGTATATGGTAGCTTCCTATTGGTGTGTAGTGTAAACCAGGATGTATGAATCCTAAAGTATGGGTGTATGAATCCATAACCCCTTATTGGAAACCAGACCATCTTTAACTTAATCAAACACAACATTTAACAAGAAAAAACTATCTGACTAAATTTGAAGGTACATAAAACCTAAATATATAATCCCTATTTATGCTAAACAATTATTGATGCCTAAGAACTTACTTATTCTAGAAAATAGGAAACCAAATAATAATACAACTAAACTAATAAAAATTCTAATCTTCCACTAAAATAAAATAACCAATTTACACTCTCCAACTTTTGAAAAAATATTAGTTCCAATAGAGTCTACTGATGTGTTCTTGAACACACCTTGTTAATACGCTAGTTTTATGTATATTTAGTGTTTGATGATGTACATTATTAAATATTAGTTATAGTAAACTTGCAATAATATTAGTTAAGAATTACATTGGTTTACTAGTTTTTTTTATATATTATAGAATTCAAGATGGATTAATATTTAGTAATCAATATGATAAACTATTAAATATTAAATTTCCTAAGTACAATTGCAAAGTCACGTTTGTTTGTTAATGACTAATATTAATTTGACTTTGTTGTATTTTGTAGTCACACAGACTTGAATTAATTTCAAAAGATGAAATTTGGATAATGATGGGCTAAACTATAATGTTTGTGGTTTTGGGCTATTACGGTTGTAGCAGCTAGCAATGCAAAACCGATGGAAACAACTTCAATAATTGTGGGCTAGTTGGTATACGGTGCGGTAGTTAGTGGGCTACATCAATTTGTTTTGTAAAGGATGAATTTAAAGATAAGGGAGGCCCACAAAAAGGTTAGGAGGTCGGTGGGCAGTAGGTCATAAGGGGGAATCATTCGACGGCATACAGAGTTTTTGAAGGGATAGGGAGCCTAATCCAGGCGGAAAAGGCATCCCTATCCCCATAACTCAGTTTCCCCGCGCCAATCAGTGGCGCGAGGAACCAACGGCGCGCAACGACCAGCACATACAGGGAGGCGCGCAAGAACAACAATTGATAAGCAATAGCATCACCTGATAAGCGCGTACCATCACACGCGGAATCTTCCCTTGACAACCATCGTACAAAGTACAGAAGACAACAAAAGGAAGATTCACAAAGATTGCTGACAGCGTACGCACCAATAGGAAAGCTACAGGTGGCAAAGTGGTCCAACAACTACAAGACAAGGACAGCAGCATGGCTGCAGCCATGCTTCCACCATACCAGCGTCTACAGTAAACAGCAGACATACCTTGCTGCTGTCAGGAGCATGGTCAACGACTGACAGGGGCGCCGTCTGCCAATCACAGAGCGCCACGTGTCTGCCTCGAGCAACAACCATGCTGCTTGAATGACGTCATGAACAGTACACCTGTTCTCCCGCCAATTCCAGGGGGAACATTGGACTTGGGCCCAGACCAAGCCCAATAAAGAATGGTTACTCGTGGGCCTTTCGATCAAGCCCACGAGTTCTCCTATAAATACAAGGATACCTCTCCTTGCCAAAGGATCCGAAAATAATCATTGTTAGCCTAGTATACTCACTTGTAATCTTCGTACTCGATCATCAATAATACTATCGGCTATTCACAGTGGACGTAGGTCATTACTTGACCGAACCACTTACATCTTGTGTTCTCACTTACTTTCACCACACACACACTTGCATCATTATCAAACGGGTTTGACCTTGTGGTTTGGGCAAAGGATTAACCCTGACGGACATAGGTATTAACCCCACGTAGATTATACGTAATCTCCGTGATACCTATTGTTTCTTCATTGGCGCCATCCAACGGTTAGAACCGCTCTTTTACTCATCTTTTCAACCCACCCATGGCTGAACCCAACCCTAATACTGCTGTCGTCAATCGTTCCGGGGAAGGGGACACCCAACTCCCGGAAAATCAAATAACACCACCCACAGTCGTCAAGAAACCCACTTCCAGGCTTCAAAGCCAAGAAGTTGAGGTTCGGGACGCTAACTCTGACGACGACAGCAGTGCTAGCTCTGAGGAGGACCTTGACCAATGGCTCCTCCGTCAGAACACGAAGAACGCTGCAATCTACCAGCGTAAGCTCTTGCAGCAAGCAAAGAAAAAGGGCAAGGCCCTTACATATGACATCCCACCCAAAAAGGGGAAAGACACAGCTGTCTCAGGTGATGGTCGTAGCGGGGAACTCGGCGGAGACGCCAGAGTTCGGGGCTACGCAAAGCAACGGACAGAGCCTGATGGCTACGAATCCTCCAGTAGCGACTCAGGCTACAAGGGGAAGAAAAGTCATCATCGCTCGCGCCACAACAATGAGGATGATGACTTGGTCAAACCATTCAGACCAAAGGCTTTCGCCGAAAAGTCAAAATTTGTCGCTCGTATAGCGACAGCAACCATACCAAGAAAAGCAAAACTTCCTAGCAGCATCGGCAGATACGATGGCCTGCGTGATCCAGATGACCACGTGCACGACTTTGAGTGCGCGGGAATGTCGGTAGACTGGCCCGTACAGGTTTGGTGCCATTTATTTGCGCAAACTCTGACGGGCGCAGCTAGGGTCTGGTTTGATAACCTCCCTGCGGGGAGTGTTAAAGACTTTGACGACCTCACCGACAAATTCAACAACCATTTCTCGCATTTGCGCAAGCATAAGAAAGACAAGGCGCACATCCTATTGTGCCGCCGAAACGACAATGAATCCATTGAGGACTTTATTGTTCGATTCAACAAAGAGGCACTGCTAATAGGGTGCGGGGAAGAACTCACAAGGGCAGCGTTCGTGCATAACGTACGCAGCCCAGAGTTAATGAAATGCCTTACAGGCAAAGATGGCATACCGGAGTCCTGGGATGAACTCATCCACTCCGCCAAGATATATGCCTCGTCTGAGAAGTCCTTCAGTCAGACGCACAATTTCCAACACCATCATAATAATAATAAAAATAAAAACAAGTCAGTCTGGAGCCGCATCTCCGGCGCCGCGGATGAGGGAAAATATTCCCCAGCCGGGGACGCCAGGCAGATGATCAGTCCCAAACAAACGCGGGACCAGCGCGGTCATTCAAAGAAAAACTATGACTGGACCCCGCTGACAAAGACACCATCTCAGGTCTTAAAGACTGAACAGGTCACGTTGAAGGCCGCCCCTCCCCTGGCCAAGCGCAAGAACGTAGACCGTAGCAAATACTGTGAGTACCACAACGACTACGGTCACCTCACAGATAATTGCTACACCCTCAAGATGGAAATCGAAACCGCGCTGAAGTCAGGGCAACTCGGCCATCTGGTGAAGAACGTGCACCGCACAGGCAAGAATCAAACGGGCGATGAGAATCAGGAGGAGGGATCACGAAAAAAGATCCGCGACCTGAATACTCATGCTGCCACATTGATTCCTCGTCACCACTGCAACATGACAAAGAAGGGCAAAAGCGCCTACCAAGGAAAGCGCGCCCGAGCGCCACCTCCAAGCGATTCATGGAAAGAGGCTGACGTCCTCATGCCAAAGATCAGAGGCGGCGCCTCATGCACAGCCCCTCTTGTCATTACCGCTATCTTTGGACACTATCGCACGCGATACATGTTCCTAGATGGCGGCAGCAGTACTGATATCATGTATGAACAATGCTTTCAACAACTAGACCCAGAAGACAAAGCAAAGCTCGTCCCGGTCAACGAGCCCATCTCCGGCTTCATCCACGAAACCATCATGCCGCGGGGTATGCTGTCCATGCCAGTAACATGGTCTGACGGCACCCACGAGCGCACGGAGATATGTGATTTTATGGTTCTACCGGCCAACTCCAATCATGACATTCTTCTTGGACGGGAAGGCATCGCACGCTTTAACGCCAACGCCTCAACGGCGCATGCGATGGTGGGATTCCCAACCAAAACAGGTATTGCTTTCATCAGAGGTAACAAAGACTGCCACACCACAGAAACCGCCAAACCGCCAAAAATGGTGAAAACCGACACCCGCGCCGAGCCGGAAAAATGGGTTCTCAACCCTAAATTTCCGGAGCAAACGGTGATCATTGGCCATGAAATCTCCGAGGCCATTCGAAATCACTTAAAGCAGCTTCTAATCAGTAATATTGATGTATTCGCGTGGCAACCAGCCGACATGGTTGGGGTCCCGCGCGACATAGCGGAACACAGACTCAATGTCTACCGCTCAGTGGAACCTATAGTACAAAAGAAGCGCAGCATGGGCCCGGAGAAAACAAAGGCCATGAATGAACAAGTCACCGAGCTGCTCAACGCGGGTATACTTCGCCCAATCAGATACCAGACATGGGTAGCTAACCCAGTCATGGTAGCCAAAGCAAACGGCGGGTGGCGCATGTGTGTCGATTATAAAGATATCAACAAAGCATGTCCAAAGGATTGCTATCCTTTGCCAGAAATCGACCTAAAGGTGGATTCTTTAGCCCCATACCGCTTTAAGTGCTTCTTAGACGCGTATAAGGGCTACCACCAAATCCAAATGGCAAAGGAGGATGAAGATAAGACGGCATTCCGCACAGACGCTGGCATTTTCTGTTACACAAAAATGCCATTCGGTCTGAAAAACGCGGGAGCTACATACCAGCGCCTCATGGACACCGCCTTCATCAACGAAATCGGCGTACGGCTTGAAGTGTACGTCGACGATCTTGTAATCAAGAGTAAAGATGAAAGCGACATGCTTAAAGACATCCAGCAAACGTTCGCACAACTGCGCAAAGTGCGCATGAAGCTCAACCCAAGCAAATGCTCCTTCGGGATGGAGGAAGGCAAATTTCTAGGGGTAATTGTAACGCGCGACGGATTCCGCGCTAATCCAGAAAAAGTACAAGCCATAGAAAGAATGCCTTCACCCGCTTCCATCAAGGAGGTGCAAACACTCATGGGCCGCCTCGTGGCCCTCAACCGATTTCTATCCAACTACGCTTCAAAGTCATTTCCGTTTGTGGACACTTTGAAGAACTGTTTAAAAAAGAGCAATTTCCGTTGGACACCAGAGGCGGAATCGGCATTCAAAGAAATGAAACAATGCTTAATGAACCTTCCGACGCTAACAGCGCCCCTCCCCAAAGAGCCATTGACACTGTACCTATCGGTCACGGACCGCGCAATAGGTGCAGTCCTCATGGTGGAGCGCAAGAATGTGCAAACGCCGATATACTATATCAGCCGCACACTTTTAGACGCGGAAACAAGGTACACAATCATGGAAAAGCTGGTCCTCGCTCTGGTACACGCATCTCGGAGACTCCGCAGGTACTTTCAAGGGCATCCGATAAATGTCCTCACGGACTACCGGATAAATGACATACTCGCCAAGCCCGAGTTGTCGGGGCGCCTAGCCAAATGGGCCATTGAACTCGGGGAACACACGATCCACTACAAACCCCGCCCCGCCATCTAGGGCCAAGTTCTCGCGGACTTCGCCACGGAAATCCCCGAAGACAAAGTACTTGAATGTCAAGCGGAAGAAACTCCCGCGTTAGCGCAAGACCCATCACAAAAATGGTCCTTATTTACGGATGGGGCCTCAAACGAGGATGGCGCAGGCGCGGGATTACGCCTTATCAGCCCAGATAAACAAGAGTTCACGTACGCCATCCGCCTCGACTTCAAAAGCACGAATAACGAGGCGGAATACGAAGCGCTGCTGGCAGGCCTCCGCATCGCGGAAAAAATGGGGGCCAGGCACGTGGAGGCACACGTGGACTCACTACTTGTAGCACGGCAGATCAACGGGGTTTACGACGCGAAAGACGAGACCATGGCGTTATACCTGGAACAGGCCAAACAGCTGATGCGCCGATTCGACTCATGCAAAGTCGAGCACATCCGGCGCAGCGAAAATAAGCCCGCCGATGCGCTAAGTAAAATGGCATCAACGGTCTTTGAACATATGGCCAAAGAAGTCCGCGTCGAGATCCTGGACAAACCATCTGTTCCGCTGCGACAAGTCAACATAATCCAAACAGGAAGCGCATCCTGGATGACTCCGATCAAGGCCTACCTATCATCCGGCACCCTGCCTGACGAAAAGTCAGAGGCCCGGAAGATCAAGAACAAGGCCCTACAATACCAACTCATTGATGGTATCCTATATCGCCGCTCTTACCTGGGACCGCTATTGCGCTGCGTAGATTCCGCAGATGCCTCCTTTCTCCTACGAGACATACATGAAGGGACATGCGGACTACACGCGGGCCCAAGAATGGTAGTGGCGAAGTTAATGAACGCGGGGTACTACTGGCCGGGCATGCACGTGGACGCGGTCAACGAATTACGCAAATGCGACAGTTGCCAGCGCCACGCCCCGAACACCTTGCGGCCCAAGAACAACCTGGTGCCAGTCACAGCGGCCTGGCCGTTCCAAAAATGGGCTATTGATTTGGTCGGCCCATTCCCAACGGCTCCAGGAAATGTAAAGTACCTAATCGTCGCCATCGACTACTTCACAAAGTGGGTCGAGGCGAAACCACTTGCAAAAATTGACGGCGCGCACGTCAAAAAATTCATCTGGGAATTCATCATTTGCCGATTTGGCCTACCGCTGCAATTGGTAAGCGACAACGGCACGCAATTTGAAGACCAATCCTTACAAGAATGGCTATCTCAAATGGGTGTCCAACAAATCTTCACATCTGTCGCGCATCCCCAAGGCAACGGTCAAGTTGAGCGGGCCAATCGTACGATTGTTGAAGGTATCAAGGCACGGCTGGGTACCAAAAGAACAGGGTGGGTAGACGAAATACCCCACGTCCTATGGGCATACCGCACCCTAACGAAAACAAGCAATGGCGAAACACCATTCAGCTTGACGTATGGAACGGAGGCGGTTATACCCGCCGAAATCGGCTGCCCCTCCGCAAGAGTACTCATGGCCAACAAGAGAGACAACGACAAAGAGCTCCGCCTAAACCTTGATCTCCTAGATGAACGACGTGAACTCGCCGCAATCAAAGAGGCGAAATACAAAACGCAGCTTGAGCGCTACTACAACAAACGCGTCAAAGCCTGCACATTCAAGATCGGCGACTACGTTTTCCGAAACAACGAGGCTTCCAACGCTGAAAAGCCTGGAAAACTAGCTCCCACTTGGGAAGGTCCATACAAGATACAAGAAATACTTGGCAAAGGCGCATACGCGCTAGAAAGGCTTGATGGAACTCCTATTCCCAGATCTTGGAACGCAGCACAATTGCGCCGCTGCTACTTGTAAAACACTTGTAATTACGGCTACACATGCCGCGTCTATCAATGAAAACTATTCCCTATATCTGTTATTCTACTTGTTTTTCCGCGCCAAGGTCTTCAAGACTTAAGCAAAACTATCGTCGGACCACAAATAAGGCGGTGTTAACATGATAAAGTCTTCTAGACATACTTCGCGTACGTCGGACTTATAAAAATCATACACCAACGCCACATCAGATGGTCTTCAAGACAAGTTTACTTGCCGGACTTAAAGACGCGCGCTGCTAGTACAAACTTAAAGCCTTGTCTTCTAAACTTGTAAAGCAAGTTGGACAAAGAGCAAACTAGTTCAGCGCGCAGTCGTGGGTCTTCTAGGCAAGGCGCACACGCGCTTAACTCGGACCTTATGGCACAAGTCGCGCCCCGCTATAGTCTTCAAGGCAAATACTTAACGCGCCGGACTATCTAGCAGGACGCGCGCCTAATTTTAACTTGTTAAATCAGGTGACGACTTGGTTAGATAAGTTAAGTTAGGACGAGAAACACAAGATATAAGGAAAAACCAAAATTTTCATTCATGAGGGACTTAAAAACCCTTGGTAATTACAAGTTATTTACAAAGACAAAAAGAAAAGAGGAGACAAGCGCCTATTAAACTAAACATTTGAAGTGCCCTCGCCACTGGCTCGTTGGCGCTCTTCTTCGAGGCGCTTACGCTCCTCCTCCTTGGTCAGCTCATCAGATTTGTCGATGTAATACTTGAGGGCAGACAAAGGATCAGCATTTTTGTTGCAATCTGCAACCACTTGAAGAATTGGGAAGTCCACCTTCTCAAATTTGAGGAGCTCCGCCTCGTAATCATCCTTCAGTGGCTTCCCATAATGCTCCGCATCCTCGATCCGCCCACCATTTTGAGCTGCCAGGAAACCATCTTCATAGCCTTCACCATACCCATAAGCATGGGCGGTGGCGGCTATGGCAGCGACTTGGTCGCCCAGCTTAGGCTCTTGCCAGAACCTCTTGAAGACCTGCAAAAAGAGTTAACAAGTTAGCATAAAAGCTTCAAAAGTTTGTATGAAAGGCGCTAAAAGAAATATACACTTACCCCAGTGATCCCATCAGTCATCATCCACTTGATGGCATCCTGTGTCTGCGTCTGGGCGGCCATCGCCTCATCCAAAAGACGCTGGGCTGTCTCACATTCCTTGACAGCCGCAGCGCGAGCTTCCTCGGCAGAACCAAGGTCCTGCTCCAGATCTTCCTTTGCATGAAGGATCTGGACCCTCTCCTGCTCTAAGAAGGAGACGCGCTCAGTAGCTTTGATAAGATCTGCATCCTTAGACTCAAGCTCCAAGCGCTTCTCCACAACTTGCGCAGTTCGTTCGGAGAGGGCCTTGCTCTTCTCCTCTACCTGCCGGGTCAGCGCCCGGCTTTCCTCTTGCGCCTCGGCCAGAGTCTGCTTTAACTTCATAGTTTCGGCATTTGTCTTCTTGCAAGACTCTGTCCATCGGCGCTTATCCGCCGCCGCGTCCCCTTCTAACTTGGTGACTTTGGCCTCTGCATCATGGGCACGGCGGCGGTACTTGGAGATTTCAGCCTTGAAGGCAGCCTCTTTCTCAGCAAGGTCTGCCTTCTCCGCCTCCAAGCGTTTAATATCTCGCCACACCGCCGCATCTCGGCGGCGTAGCGAATCAATCATTGATAGCTGAGTCGCTTGGTTGACGCACAAGGCAGCCATAAGGTCTGCGCGACTCAGCATATCTTGGTGTGCGCGCTCGTAAGGAGGCACCACCTCCCTCACAAACTCCTCGGCGGCCAAGGAGTTAGAGAATAAAGTATTCTCCCTGACCGCCCACCGAGGGCGCCAAATTGCATCACCCCCTGACCAGCTGGAGCCATCATACCCGCCAGATGGCTCCCTATCATCAACCCTGGAAAACTCGCGCCGTGACTGACGCGAGCCCTCCGCGCTACCACCAATGCCTGACGCCAAAAGGGCCCTCTCAAAACCATCCATCTCCTGGGACCCCTCGGCGCTGGCATTGGCGCGCTCCTCTTGCTCCTTTAATTGGCGAGCCTTCTCCTCCAAGAACTGTTGCTCTTGGAGGCGAAGACGGTCCGCCTCAGCTTTCTTGGCCGCCTCAGCTTTTCTCCTAGCTTCATCGGCGGCAGCCTTCCTCTCAGCCTCAGCTCTGCGTAGCGCTTCATCGGCCGCCGCTTTCTTCTCGGCCTCCGCCCTCCGAAGGGCTTCATCGGCCTCAGCCTTCAAGCGGGCTTCCTCCCGCTGAGCTGCCTCTTGCTCTTGAAAGAGCATATCCACCTCCGTCCTACCCGCCTCCGAAGATGGAGATGTGGGAGGAGGAGTTGGCACAATTTTGGGCGCAACTGCAGAAGCAACAAAAGTGTTAAGAACAACCAAAGAAAAAGATTTCAGAAAAGGCAAAAAGAAATTAACTTACCAGGGGCTTTCTTCTTCAACAGCTTCTGGAACAGAGGCTGACGTGTAGGCGCAGCGCCTATACCCACACTAAAGGTGGGGGCAACAACCCCACCAACACTGGAACTCTTCTCTAGCACCACCCCTCGCGCCGGCGACAAGGGGGAGGCAGTGGTCTCTGTAACAGGGGTTTCAACCCCACCACCCCCCCCCGCCGGTACTAGCAGCAGCCTTCTCCAGGTTAGCAGCTGCGCTGCTAGAAGTGGCACCAGTGGTGCGCCTCTTCTTCCTTTTCTCTAACTTGGAGGGTTCTTCCTCCTCCTCATCCTCTGATGCGGGCCCGTCCTTCCTTCGGCGCCGCCCTTTCACCACTTCGCCTACTGAAACGGAAGAACCCGAATCAGAACTTGTTAAAGGGCGTTGGCGACGTTTACGTCTCCGCGGAGCGTGTTTCCAACGGCCACGCCCCGCGGGCACCTTCTGAACCTCCACAATCTCCACTGAGGAGTCAGAGGCATCATCGCCAAAAAGGCTAGAAAACAAAAGTTGGTGTGACTCACCTGTGGTGTAATAAGGCTTGGGCGCGATGGTCAGGTCAGGATAATAAAACCTGTCCACAAACGCCTCAAGGCAAGACACCTCTCCCTCCGCCAGGCGCCTCCACTTTATGCCCTTCTCTTGACGAGCAGCATAAAATTGGAACTTGCTCACACCTGCGCAAAAAACAGTTAGCACAATATGACATATAACGCAAAGAAGTTAAGTTAGAAACTGTGCTTACCCTCCGCAGCAATGTAAGGTTCCTTTCCTGGGTCCTGAGTCAGGCAGCTCATCCCCAGAAGGCAAAAGATGCCATCTGTGAGATTTTTAAACTCAAGCTTGGTGGCGTTGGCGGTGAGGGTGGTGAACCAGGCTTGCTTCTTGAAATCCTTCATCACCGGTATGTCAGCCACCCGCTGACCGTCTGCAATAACCTTCCAAGGCAGACTAATGGGGATGACTCCCCTCTTCACAAAGAAGAATTTTTCTTTAGCCCAATGAAGGGACTTGGGGGTATGGGTGGCCATTGGAGGCACCTTGGGGCGCGGCTTGAACGAGAACCACATCTCGTCGCGCGCAAGAAAGTAGAAGACATTGAGCATCTCCACAGTTGGCTCAATGTCCAGGGCGCGGCAAGACGCCTCAAAGTGCACCAGCCTTAGCATCCCAAAGGCGGTCAGTTGGGTTGGCCCAACACCATAGGCTACCAGAGTGTCAATCTGGAAGCGGGTGCAAGGGAGCCGGAAGCCACACTTGGTGAAGTGGGCTTCATACAGGGCAAGTTGCCCAGGCCCAGCAGAGAGTACATTCTCCGTCGGAGACGGCAGAGTAGGCTCCCACTCCGGCAATATGCCATAGCCCCTGCAAAAATTATCAAAGGCTTCTTGAGTCCAAACACAAAAAGTGTTTGTCATGAGCTTTCGCTCCTTGATCTTTCCGTGCTCCACCTGCACCTCCTCCTCCACGTCATCAACCACTGGCTCCTTACCGGTAACATCACCGGAGGGAGAACCAACGTTGGAAGCTTCTGACATTTTCACAAAGGAAAGAAAGAAAAGAGAAGAAATCTGGAAAACTAACTGGAAATGGTTGAAGACTCGCCGGGAAACTCAAAGGGTTCACCGGAAAACTCAACAGATTCAACGGAAGCTTTGAAGATCGGTCGGAATCTTCAAAGAAGAACAAAGAAATGGAAACAAATGAAGAACAAACAACGAAGGCAATGGAGATCAACAAGAAGTTTCACAATAAATCTTTGAAGATTGATTAAACAATCTTTGAAGATTCAAAGAAAACTTCAAATGATCGGAAGTGTTTTTGAAATTGAGAGAGTGCAAGTAAGAAGAAGGGATGAACAAATGAACAAGTAACCGTCTACCATGCATCCCAACTCCTATATATACCCACTGCATTAATGGCAGTGGGGCCCAAGGAGAAACAACCGTCGTCACACTTTTTCAAAATTTGGAGAAGCAGATGATGACACGTGTCATCATGCGTGAGTGAACGGCTAAGATCAAGCAGGGATAAACAATCCAACCGTCACGCGACGGATGGCTGACACGTGTCACCAGATCTCACCAACATAAACTGACCAGGCGCGTGAAACATCACGCGTCTGACGAAATTCACGTGCCACTCGACACGTGGCACAAGCACAACCACAGAAAAAACAAGTGGGGCGCGTGACATCACACGCGCCTGACACAGACGAAATGTTGGTAACTGCACCACAGTGAGAGGACAGCCAACAGTCAGCACAGCAGACGAGGCTGACTCGTCAGCAACCCTCAAGCTTCCATCACAAGTAACTGATCATTCGAATTCCAGGCGCCTTAACTCCCATTTATGAGAGACAAATTAAATGCCAATGATTCAAGATTTATTACAACTGCGGAAGAACTACAACATGGCGCAAAGTTGACGTAAAACCAAAAAAGACGTTCCCCGCCCAGCGCCTTAACAGGTCTTGGCGGCAAACGTCTTCCATGGCTCAACTTTGACGTAAAACCAAAAAAGACGTTCCCCGCCCAGCGCCTTAACAGGTCTTGGCGGCAAACGTCTTCCATGGCGCAACTTTGACGTAAAACCAAAAAAGACGTTCTCCGCCCAGCGCCTTAACAGGTCATGGCGGCAAACTTCTTTCATGGCGCAAATTTGACGTAAAACCAAAAAAGACGTTCCCCGCCCAGCGCCTTAACAGGTCTTGGCGGCAAACGTCTTCCATGGCGCAACTTTGACGTAAAACCAAAAAAGACGTTCTCCGCCAAAGTTTGCAGAGAAGCGAATTTCAAGGCACACCAGCAGATGAGCTCTCATCCGCGACCTCATACTTTGAGTCTAGCGCTCCACCTACTCTTCACAAAGAATAGGAGAAACCCTAGACTAGGGGGACTTGAAGGGATAGGGAGCCTAATCCAGGCGGAAAAGGCATCCCTATCCCCATAACTCAGTTTCCCCGCGCCAATCAGTGGCGCGAGGAACCAACGGCGCGCAACGACCAGCACATACAGGGAGGCGCGCAAGAACAACAATTGATAAGCAATAGCATCACCTGATAAGCGCGTACCATCACACGCGGAATCTTCCCTTGACAACCATCGTACAAAGTACAGAAGACAACAAAAGGAAGATTCACAAAGATTGCTGACAGCGTACGCACCAATAGGAAAGCTACAGGTGGCAAAGTGGTCCAACAACTACAAGACAAGGACAGCAGCATGGCTGCAGCCATGCTTCCACCATACCAGCGTCTACAGTAAACAGCAGACATACCTTGCTGCTGTCAGGAGCATGGTCAACGACTGACAGGGGCGCCGTCTGCCAATCACAGAGCGCCACGTGTCTGCCTCGAGCAACAACCATGCTGCTTGAATGACGTCATGAACAGTACACCTGTTCTCCCGCCAATTCCAGGGGGAACATTGGACTTGGGCCCAGACCAAGCCCAATAAAGAATGGTTACTCGTGGGCCTTTCGATCAAGCCCACGAGTTCTCCTATAAATACAAGGATACCTCTCCTTGCCAAAGGATCCGAAAATAATCATTGTTAGCCTAGTATACTCACTTGTAATCTTCGTACTCGATCATCAATAATACTATCGGCTATTCACAGTGGACGTAGGTCATTACTTGACCGAACCACTTACATCTTGTGTTCTCACTTACTTTCACCACACACACACTTGCATCATTATCAAACGGGTTTGACCTTGTGGTTTGGGCAAAGGATTAACCCTGACGGACATAGGTATTAACCCCACGTAGATTATACGTAATCTCCGTGATACCTATTGTTTCTTCAAATATGATAAACTATTAAATATTAAATTTCCTAAGTACAATTGCAAAGTCACGTTTGTTTGTTAATGACTAATATTAATTTGACTTTGTTGTATTTTGTAGTCACACAGACTTGAATTAATTTCAAAAGATGAAATTTGGATAATGATGGGCTAAACTATAATGTTTGTGGTTTTGGGCTATTACGGTTGTAGCAGCTAGCAATGCAAAACCGATGGAAACAACTTCAATAATTGTGGGCTAGTTGGTATACGGTGCGGTAGTTAGTGGGCTACATCAATTTGTTTTGTAAAGGATGAATTTAAAGATAAGGGAGGCCCACAAAAAGGTTAGGAGGTCGGTGGGCAGTAGGTCATAAGGGGGAATCATTCGACGGCATACAGAGTTTTTGAGAGGGATCGCACGAGAAGGAAAATAGAAGAGAAGCTACAATGATCAAAATGTTGGACTAAAGTGTTTGTAGCCATCTTCGGGTGTACGGTTCGTTTGTGAAATTCTAACTCTTGTTTGGTTTGGTTTATGGATTGTCTTTTAATTGTTTGAAAGATATTTGTGGTTTGAGTTATTTAAACAAGTCAAGTTTGTGCAATTGCTTATCTTTTAGTCATTCGCATGCGGTTTTCTTGCATCGTGAGCAGTTTGATTAACGGGAGGGTAGTTGTTATTCGTGGGTTGGTAATTAAATTGTACGAGTTATTATTAAAAACTTGTGTTTGATTATCACTTAACTTAAACCGTTCAACAAAACTATGTCTATGTGGTATCCAATCATCTAACCAAGGGTAGGGTGAATCATTGAACTGGAAACCTGGAGGGGGTTACTTCTTTAATATTATTGTTTACAATTTATGAAATTCGTTTTCTTAAAACTCAAAACAACCTACAATTCAGTTAGATTTAATTTTTTAGTTTAAATAATCAAACAAAAGGTGCAATACTAACCACATGCTCCTCGTGGATTCGATACCTAACTTACCCTAGCTACCTAGGTTATTTAGGTTTTTGCATGACCCTAACGACAGGTCATCATCTACCCAAATCACATTATCAAACAACGCTTTGAAGTTTGAACACGCTTCAGAAATAAACATCTATTTGTGAGAGCATTCACATCCCCTTCACCAAATTTTATCTATCAAATTACACTAAAAATCACTATTTTATCTCTAAATCTTCTCTCTCATAATTAAAATAATACTACATTTTCATACTTTTATCATTATATTTTCTCTCTCCTCACTCACAACTACTTACAAAAATATTAAAATATATATATGAGTAAACAGTAGCTTTTCATATATAGGGTGGAACAGTGCTTCCACAAAATATTTTCTCTCTCCTCCACTCACAACCACTTACACCCACCCCATATAGGACTATTTGGTGTGCATTAGGGGAAAACATTCGGGGAGCTAACATGTCATTTTCCCCCGAGGGGAACACCGCCCCCCCCCCCCCCCCCCTAACAATTTTCGGTGAGTTGGGGGAATTTTCCCCTTTCTCCCCGTGCATCCTGATTGGCTCTTTTTCTTTTTTCTTTTTTTTAATTAAACTTTATATAATAAAAAATGAAGGGGGAGTGGGGGAATTAGGGGAATACCATTTCCAAATTTTGGAGGAGAAAATGGGGGAAATGATGTGGCGCTGATGTGACACTTGGGGGAGTTGGGGGAAAGGGAGAGCACACCATATAGCCTAATTTGTTGGACACACTCACATACATTTGGTGAACCAAACGTGAAGGGTCTGATAGTTGTTGGATTTGCGTTCTCCTTTGAACTAGTGGTTATAAAAGTGGTGTCAACACTTCCAGCCTTGCAAAACAATTTGGGCCTACATTACCCATAATAGATGGTTTTATTTTTATCCGGTAAGTTGGGCTACGCCATACCCCATAGACGTGGCGGAATAGGGCCAAGAGCCCAAGATCCAACCACGGCATTAGATTGGAAGTTTGATTATATAAAAAGTTATTTATTCGGAAAATGATTGAACGAAATAATTTTCCTTTTTGTTAGATCCTTTCAAAATAATTTTCCATTGGGGGCACCATTCACCTCTTCCCCACTGCCGAACCAAAGTCTAATAATCAAGCATTCTGATTATTTGATAATTTTACTATTAGTTGAGAATTTTGTGAAAGGTTCCTGTAAAAAGTTTTATTAAAGCCTAATTCATGTCTAGTAGACCTTGTTATTGTGAGAATTCTTAATTCATGAGTTGTAGGGAGGTATTTATGTCACCACAAACAGAGACTAAAGCAAGTGTTGGATTCAAAGCTGGTGTTAAAGGTTATAAATTGACTTATTATACTCCTGAATATAAAACCATAGTTATTGGAGGACTTTAATCCATTGCATCAATTATTTTAAATGGGGCCCGTATTTACGTGAAGAAGACTGGGCATTGATGTGGCATAGTGAAGCCTCTAGAAGCTCCATTTCATACTATATAGTCTTATAAAATATAATGTACACCTTTTGACCCACAACTAATTATTTTGAAAAACTCACCGAACATAAAATACAGCACCATTATTATCAATACGTAAATGACTTGATATTACAATTTGTATACTTGTTATTGTTTTTTAGATTAATTGTTTGTTTTTTTAATTTTACACATTTGGTAGTCTTAAACATCATCAATATCCAACACAATTTACCATCTTCCTACTTTTGATAATAACAACATAACAAATGACAAAATCAAAACAATAGACCACGAGGGAGACACAATAAGGTAAAAATAAATAAGAGAAGATCAAAAAGAAATACATTTATTTGGCAAATTAAAGTAAAAAGGGCGAAAGAGTGAAAAAAAGGTGATAAACAAATAAACACATCAAGCAGGGCATGAAAATATTAAATAAATTTGTCGACTCGTGCTAATGGAACTCAAAACTTTGACAACACTCTAATTATTGCAACCGCCAAGCAAAAACACATACAACAACTGTATCCATATGATTATGTTGATATATGTACAATATAACACTTGGTCAATTTCCGCTATCAGCAACCTTTCTATATACAAAACCATAAATAAAGACTCAAGTACCAAAGTTTCATGTTGATGTCCTTGGATTTGATTTATTATCATCTAAAATATATTTTACGGTAAAGTCTAAGGGGCTGTTTGGTAGCCTCTTAATCAGCCTCTTAACCATTCAGGTCTGAATCATTCAGCATTCAGACTGTTTGTTTCAGCATCTGAATGGAATGATTAAGTGCTGAACCATTAAGCTAATAAGGGATGCTGAATGATTCAGTTCTTAACCATTCAGACCATCTTAATAATTCAGCACTTAATCAACCAAACAGCCCCTAAGACTACCCGTAGTAGGGCGTGATTTGTCAAGATTTTTAAAAAATAGCGCCCCCCACACCAACACATAGGGGCGCTATGTGTTAAAATTCATGTGGGGCTACATGAAAATAACGCCGGGTGTTTGTGGACTGGACCAATCAGACCTTGCCACGTGGCAAGGTCAAACATTCTTTTTTTTTATAATAATAATAATAATAATAATAATAATAATTTAAACAGAAAATTATTTAGATTTAATAAAATAATAATAAAAAAAATAAATTATATAAAAAAATAATATTTATTAAAATTAATAATAAAAAAATAAATTATATAAAAAAATTATATTCAAACATTTGAATTTTAAACGGTTACTGTTCAAAACCGTTTGAAATTCAAATTTTCCCCCCCAAACGTTTAAATTTTAAATTTTGAAATTCAAACGTTTTCCCCCAAACGGTCATATTTCTCACCCTATAAATACAACACTTCCTCCCAATTCTCAGTCACACCTTTTCCTCATCCTCAAATCCTCAACACAATGAATAACATGGGCGGTTTTCAACCAGGAGCTGCCGGACCGTCTAATGTTCGGCAGTACACTCGCCGGGTCCGGGGACGGGGCCGGCCCCGGAGACTACCATTCACCTCCTCTCCTCCTCCTGCTGCTGCACAACCTCCTCTTCCTCCTCCTCCTCCTCCACAACATTGGTTATATCCCCCTCCTCCTCCTGCTGCGGCACCACCAACCTTCACCCCTCCTCCTCCTGCTGCGGCACCACCAACCTTTCCTCATCCTGAAGTCGATGATGACTTCACGGATGAAGAATGGGCCTGGGCCATGGATTATTGCATGGCTATTAATGAAATGGACCGACTAATGTTGTCGGCCCCCATCCCCCGAACTGCTGCTGCTATCCCCACCCCCCAGAATACCCCCACCACCAGACTACCCCCACCCCCTACCACCAACTGTGACACCCGGCAAATTCAAGTTAACAACGTCGTCTAAATTAAAGTCTACCTTAGCGAGTCACGCGTATTCTGTACTTAACTGGGTTAGTTGAGTCGGGTTATGGTTCGGGAACTGTTATATGAGTCTAGGGAATCATTAGATGTTGGCCTAGAGGATCGTTAGATGTCAGTCCTTAACCAAGTGTACAAACGGTGACGATTTGTAGGATCGTCAGGGCATACGGAACGTACGAATCTCGAGTCCCGGGAATTGGTGAACGAGTGTAAATATGTGTATTTACTAGTGTTATGTGTTTACAATCATTATGTGACTTGTCGGTATGTGAAAATGTGTTAACATGTGTTAAAACGGGGTTTAACGCGCAAAATACATGGAACAGGACCCTGCAGGCGATTAGGGTGAGCTAATCACCTGCAGGGTGGCGATTAGCTCACCCCAGGGGGCGAGTAGCTGCCTCAAGGTGGCGATTAGGGGGCTAATCGCCTAAGGGGGTGGCGATTAGCAGCCCTAATCGCCTGCAACTGAAAGCTAATCGCCTGCAACGTAAGTGACGACTAAAAACGACTATAAATACCATACTTAACCTCCTAAACTTCATTATACAAACCCTAATCGTCCCATAAACCGCCCCAACACATAAACAACCTCTGGAAGGCGATTTTTGATCAAAACTCAAGGTTTCAAGCTTGAATCATCATACTTTCATAATTCTAAGGTTTGATTTTCATCCATAAACCTTTAAAAACATTTTTAATCAATCCCTAAGGGTCCAGACCTGTTGTTAAACGAAAAAGCTTTCTGAAAATCGTCAATAAGGGTTGTTAATCGGATTATAACTAATATGCATGTGTTATGAGTGTGTATGATTAAAAAGCTAGGGTTTTTGTGATTCATGATGATGATTTGCTATGTTATTATGATAGATCAGTGTTGATAATGATATTATGATGATATAATCTGAGAATTGATCATTAGGGTTATAGTTACGCATGTTAGTGTGATGTTGCATGCTATGTGAATGGTGTTTGGATTACATGATTGCATGCAGGGCTGATAATACGAGGCAAAACGAAGGGTTTTAGTTGAAACATGTTTAGGATAGTGTTTGGGATGATATTGGGTGGTTACACACGTTCTGGATCTGATTTGGAGCGTTAAACGCGCGAAAAACTGGAACAGCAAGGTTACAGGCGATTAGCAGGCTAATTGCTAGCTGTTACAGGCGATTAGCCCTAATTGCTAGCTGTTACAGGCGATTAGCCCTAATTGCTAGGTGTTACATGCGATTAGCCCTAATTGCTAGGTGTTGCATGCGATTAGCCCTAATTGCTAGGTGTTACATGCGATTAGCCCTAATTGCTAGGTGTTACATGCGATTAGCCCTAATTGCTAGGTGTTACATGTGACTAGCCCTAATTGCTAGCTGTTGCATGTGATTAGCCCTAATTGCTAGCTGTTACATGCAATTAGCCCTAATTGCTAGCTGTTACATGCAATTAGCCCTAATTGCTAGCTGTTACATGCAATTAGCCCTAAATGCTAGTAGTTACATGCGATTAGCCTTCCTAAATGCCAGTTGACCAACCTAAATGCTAGTTGACTTTTCCTAATCGCGTGTACTACTGCTGTATGTATATTTTAGCATTTCGAGACCCGTTTGGACACCTAAGAACATGCTAGGAACCCCGTAACATGTCTAATAACTTGGTAACATATACTTGGATGTATTTCGGTGATACGTGAACTATGTGCTATAGCTTGTTGTGTGTTAACGTATGTTAAGTGCACTTGCGTGATTGTATGTTTTGGAGCGTAAACATAACACGGGGAGTCTCGGGTCACCAATGGGATGTCGAGTCTTGTACTTTGGGTCGATTAAACAGTCACGGTGTTTCAAACGAACTTGGTTATGGTCTGGACATCTAGGGACTAACTAACCTAAGGGTTATTAGTCTAAGTACTTGTAACTATCATATGTTAGGTCGCTGTTTTACGGGACTAGCATAGCTTGTTGAACTATTCTATTAGCTGAAGTTAACGCAACCTAAGGTGAGTTTACGGCCCCACTTTACTTGGTTTTCGTTTTCGGGGGAGAAAACATGTGTTAAACAACTATTTGGTAACAACTGTCATACTATGGGTTTTCAAACGGTTTACTATACGATCTTTGGAAGTCCCGGGGGGGAACCATGAATGTGCTGGTTTGCACAACGGGGAAATGTGAATAGCGCTATTGGGAGTGACCAACCCCACCCGTCGGCATGGAGCGCCGGGCGGGTGCATATTGTCTCAAACAGGAACAGGTTTACTATTCGGGCACAACAACTGGTTTGCGAGTTAGTAATGGTTTTCCAATCGTAGTAGTAATGGTACATGCGCCTAGCTAGCGTACTTGGTTTACAATTGTTATAGTATGGACAGGTTATACTTGGAACTTTGATTACAAACCTGTAAACTCACCAGCATTTTTGTGCTGACGTAAACTCTTACATGTTTTCTCAGGTCGCTAAGGTAGCAAAGTGGAACTAGGGCGCACGCGTCTGCACGGCGTCTAGTTAGAGTTGCATGGTTTTGAACATTAAACATTTGGTTTTATTTTGTTTATGTAACGACATTTAGCTTCCGCTGATGTTTGGGATTTTAAACTATGTCTTTGAAATTCATTTAGTATTGTTTATTGTGATCATTGACTTGGATCCTGGTTTGTCATGCGCCTCGCGGTAAAACTCCGCAAGTGGATTTTGAGGGTGTGACAGATTGGTATCAGAGCCAATGGTTATAGTGAACTAGGACTGCATGTAGAGTCTAGTCTATAACTGAGTCGCACACACTAGATGATCACATGGTACTAAACGTTATACTGGGTTACTCATAGACTTGTCGGGGTGTCTCTAAATCATCTTGTCCTTCTGTGTTACATCATCCAGACTCTTTTACTGGGTTACTTGCTTACTAGACAAGTGAGGTACATTGGGGTTAACTGTATACTCTTGAGATTGGTCCAAGACTCGGACATCTCCCTTCCTACCCCAATAGAAACCCTTGTCATGAACTACCGTAGTATTACGGTGTATAGCTAAGAGTCTATGTCCGGTGAATTGAACTTTGAACTAGGAGAACACTTGGAGGACCATGTAGAGCGGTTTATCATTTTGGGTGCACACAAAATCATAAACCGAAATGCATGAAAGCCCTAGTGAGCTCTGGGTTCGAATGGATAGTCCTGGGTTGGATCTAGCTTTGATCTTGTAAACGCTAGTGTTTATCATTGGCTGTGAAACTAAATTTTCTCGTCCTTTTTGCCAGAATCATGTCTGGAGCACGAGGAGGACGTGGAGGTGGTCGCAATGGTGGGCGTGGAAATGGTGGTCGTGGGGGTGTGAACCTCACGCAGGATGACTTGAACAACTTGCTGCAGGCTGCCTTCCAGCTAGGGCACAATGGCGGTAAGTTGACCTAACCACTTCTATCTCATCGGTGAACTTGTTTACATTTCCCGTGGTTTTCTTACGTGTTTCTTTACAGGTGGTCATGTTAATCCACCACCACCACCCATGTGCACCTACAAAATGTTTCGGGACTGCAAGCCCCATGAGTTCGCGGGTACTGAGGGTGCAGTAGGTTTGCTCAGGTGGTTGGAGAAGGTGGAGTCTGTTTTCCTGATGTGTAATTGTCTTCCTGAGGATCGAGTCAAGTATTCTGCTGGGTTGCTCCAGGATGTTGCGTTGACCTGGTGGAACGATATCACCCAGACTATGGGTATAGGGGAGGCTTATGCTATGCCCTGGGAAAACTTTGTGCAACTGCTGAAGAGGGAGTACTGTCCTAGGGAGGAGATTCAAAAGCTGGAACACGAGGTGTGGAACCTCAAAATGTCTGGGTCGGAAATTGAGAAGTATACTGTGAGGCGGAATGAGTTGGCTGTGCTTTGTCCTGATCTACATGTGCCGGAATACAGGAGGATTGAGCATTATATCTCGGGTCTTGTGCCAGAAATCGCAGGGTTGGTGGCTGCGGGGAACCTTCCTACCTACTCGGAGGTGGTCCGGTCTGCCCATAGGATGACTAACTTGAAGGTGAGTGAGGGTATCTTGCCTGCCAAGGGTTCAACTGCTAAGGCTCCAGAGAGCAACAAACGAAAGTGGGATAATGATGTGAAGAGTTCTACACCAGCACCAGCTCAACAGGGGAAAAGGTTTGATAGTGGGGGTTCATCTTCATCGGGTTCTAAGCCAAGTGGTGGGTATGTAGGGAAGTTACCGAAATGCAATAAGTGTGGACGCCATCATCATGGGAATTGTGACAACAATCGTTGCCATCGCTGCCAGAGGTTGGGGCATTTTGCCAAAGACTGTAGGGCGACTCTTCCATCGACTCAGGCCCCAGCTACTACTCCGACTTCTACTACTCAGGGGACTGCGGGTAAACAGGGATGCTTTCACTGTGGGGAAACGGGGCATTATAAGAAGGAGTGTCCAAAACTGAAGCAGGGAGGAAACGGGAATGGTAATGGGAATGGAAATGGTAACAACGGGGGCGGAAACAGGAACGCACGTGCCTTCGTTATTGGGACTGCAGAGGCAAGACAGGACCCTGACACAGTCACTGGTACGTTTCTTCTCAACGATCGCTCTGTTAGTGTTTTATTTGACTCTGGCGCCGACAAAAGTTTCATATCTGTGGAAATTAGTCGTTTGTTAGATGTAGTACCTGTTCCTTTAGAGGCTAAATATATTATAGAATTGGCTGACGGTAAGAAGATAGAAGCTACTTGCGTTCTTCGGGAATGTCGCATAGAGTTGTCGGGTTTGTCTTTTCCTATCGACCTTATGCCGGTACCTTTGGGTAGTTTTGACGTGGTTATAGGCATGGATTGGTTGTCGCTGTATCGCGCTGAGATCGTTTGTTACGACAAGGTCATCCGGATTCCTCTCCCTGATGGAGAATTTCTTTCTGTGTACGGGGACAAGAGCGGTGCTCCGCTAAGTCTCATCTCTAGCATGAAAGCCCTTAAGTATCTTCGGAAGGGTTATTCGGCTGTTCTAGCACTTTTATCTGTTTCCACTACCAGCGAGAAGAAGATCGACGATATCCCGGTTGTACGCGAGTTTTCTGATGTCTTTCCTGATGATTTATCTGGTCTTCCTCCCCATCGTCAGGTTGAGTTCGGTATTGATCTTGTACCTGGCGCTGCTCCTATTGCTCGGGCCCCCTACCGTCTTGCACCTCCTGAGATGCAAGAATTGTCTAACCAGTTACAGGAACTCTTGGATAAGGGTTTCATCAGACCTAGTTCTTCCCCTTGGGGAGCCCCGATTTTATTTGTTAAGAAGAAGGATGGAAGTTTCCGATTGTGTGTGGACTACAGAGAACTGAACAAATTGACCATTAAGAACCGTTATCCCCTTCCACGTATTGATGATCTATTCGACCAGCTTCAGGGTTCTAGTTATTATTCCAAGATCGATTTGAGGTCCGGTTATCACCAGCTGCGCGTCAGGGAGGCTGACGTTGCAAAGACTGCTTTTCGAACACGTTATGGCCATTTCGAATTCTTGGTCATGCCTTTTGGTCTCACTAACGCACCGGCGGTTTTCATGGACTTGATGAACCGCGTTTGTAAACCGTATCTTGACAAATTCGTCATCGTGTTTATTGATGATATTCTGATCTATTCCAAGAACGAGACCGAACATGGGGAACATCTACGGTTAGTTTTGGAACTCTTACGACGAGAACAACTGTACGCAAAGTTCTCGAAGTGCGATTTTTGGTTACGCGAAGTCCAATTCCTAGGGCATGTAGTCAATGAACTGGGAATCCATGTCGATCCAGCTAAGATCGAAGCGATCAAGGACTGGGAAGCACCGAAGACGCCAACTGAGGTGCGGCAATTCCTAGGCCTTGCGGGTTATTATCGGCGTTTCATTAAGGGGTTCTCGAAGGTCGCTCAACCCCTCACCACTCTTACTCAGAAGGATAGAAAGTTCGACTGGGGTGAACCACAGGAGTCCGCATTCCAAAAACTGAAGACTAAGCTTTGCACTGCTCCTATCTTGTCTTTGCCTGAGGGCACTGAAGATTTCGTTGTTTACTGTGATGCTTCTATTCATGGTCTCGGTTGCGTGTTGATGCAACGCGAGAAGGTGATTGCGTACGCTTCCCGTCAACTCAAAGTGCATGAGAGGAACTACACTACCCATGATTTGGAATTGGGTGCGGTGGTGTTCGCGTTGAAAATCTGGAGGCATTACTTGTACGGTACCAAATGCACCATCTACACCGATCACAAGAGTCTCCAGCACATTTTTGACCAACAGCACCTGAACATACGACAGCGCCGTTGGGTTGAACTCCTGAACGACTATGACTGTGCCATTAAGTACCATCCTGGCAAGGCGAATGTTGTGGCAGACGCCTTGAGCAGGAAGGAATCGACAAACCCTCGTCGCGTTCGGGCGTTGCAACTCACAATCCACTCCTCTCTGCCTGATCAACTCCGTTCTGCGCAGTCAGAAGCCTTGAAGGAGGAAAACCTTAAGGCTGAAACTATGCACGGTGCCGACAAACATCTCGAGCAAAGGCCTGATGGCCTGCGCTACTTCGCAGAACGCGTCTGGGTTCCCTTATTCGGGGGACTTCGGGAGCTGGTTCTTGATGAAGCTCACAAGTCTCGGTATTCCATTCATCCTGGTTCAGACAAGATGTACCAGGATCTAAAAATACTGTACTGGTGGCCAAACATGAGGGCGGATATAGCCTCATACGTGAGTAAGTGCTTGACCTGTGCTAAGGTCAAGGTAGAATACCAGAAACCGTCGGGTCTATTGCAACAACCCGAAATTCCAGAGTGGAAATGGGAACGGATTACAATGGACTTTGTCACACAGCTACCTAAGTCACCGAGCGGGAATGATAAGATATGGGTGATTGTCGACCGTTTGACGAAATCAGCCCATTTCCTTGCCATTAAGGAGACCGACACCATGGATCGGTTGGCTCGTTTATATCTGAAAGAAGTTGTCTCTAAGCACGGGGTGCCAGTTTCTATTATCTCGGATCGTGACTCCCATTTTACTTCTCACTTCTGGAAGTCTTTGCACAAGGCTTTGGGTACCCAACTAGACATGAGTACGGCTTATCATCCACAAACTGACGGTCAGAGTGAGCGTACAATTCAAACTCTAGAAGACATGCTGCGGGCATGTGTGATCGATTTTGGCAAAGGTTGGGAAGCTCACTTACCGTTAGTAGAATTCTCTTACAACAACAGTTATCACACGAGCATCAAAGCAGCTCCGTTCGAGGCATTGTACGGACGGAAATGCAGGTCTCCTCTCTGTTGGGCCGAAGTGGGTGAGAGTCAGCTCACTGGGCCAGAACTGGTGTACGAGACTTCTGAGAAGATCGTACAGATTCGTAATCGATTGGCAGCGGCACGGGACCGACAAAAGAGTTATGCTGATCATCGCCGTAAGCCATTGGAGTTTCAAGTTGGTGACAAGGTGCTTCTAAAGGTTTCACCGTGGAAGGGCGTCATACGCTTTGGGAAGCGTGGCAAACTTAACCCGCGGTATGTCGGTCCATTTACGATCCTGGAACGGATCGGACCGGTGGCATATCGACTTGATCTACCGACGGAGCTCGGTAACGTACATAACGTCTTCCACGTATCTAACCTGAAGAAGTGTCTGACTGACGAGTCTCTCATTGTTCCACTAGAAGAGATCAAGGTTGATGATCGTCTTCGGATAGTGGAGGAACCTGTCGAGATCCTTGATTACAAGATTCGCAGTCTGCGTCACAGCAAGATTCGTATTGTTAAGGTTCGATGGAACTCGAACCGGGGACCGGAATACACTTGGGAACGCGAGGATCAGATGAAGTCTAAGTATCCTCATCTCTTTCCTAAAGAGGCATTCGAGCCGAGACACGTTACCACTGCAACGGAATGAATCTCGGGGCGAGATTCCTTTTAACGTGGGGATGATGTGACAACTCGGGTAATTCTCTCTCTTGGTTTCTATTTTTTTTCTGTTTCTTTTGTTCATACTCTTGGTACTTACATAATTTTCGGGACGAAAATTCTTTTAACGTGGGGATGATGTGACACCCGGCAAATTCAAGTTAACAACGTCGTCTAAATTAAAGTCTACCTTAGCGAGTCACGCGTATTCTGTACTTAACTGGGTTAGTTGAGTCGGGTTATGGTTCGGGAACTGTTATATGAGTCTAGGGAATCATTAGATGTTGGCCTAGAGGATCGTTAGATGTCAGTCCTTAACCAAGTGTACAAACGGTGACGATTTGTAGGATCGTCAGGGCATACGGAACGTACGAATCTCGAGTCCCGGGAATTGGTGAACGAGTGTAAATATGTGTATTTACTAGTGTTATGTGTTTACAATCATTATGTGACTTGTCGGTATGTGAAAATGTGTTAACATGTGTTAAAACGGGGTTTAACGCGCAAAATACATGGAACAGGACCCTGCAGGCGATTAGGGTGAGCTAATCACCTGCAGGGTGGCGATTAGCTCACCCCAGGGGGCGAGTAGCTGCCTCAAGGTGGCGATTAGGGGGCTAATCGCCTAAGGGGGTGGCGATTAGCAGCCCTAATCGCCTGCAACTGAAAGCTAATCGCCTGCAACGTAAGTGACGACTAAAAACGACTATAAATACCATACTTAACCTCCTAAACTTCATTATACAAACCCTAATCGTCCCATAAACCGCCCCAACACATAAACAACCTCTGGAAGGCGATTTTTGATCAAAACTCAAGGTTTCAAGCTTGAATCATCATACTTTCATAATTCTAAGGTTTGATTTTCATCCATAAACCTTTAAAAACATTTTTAATCAATCCCTAAGGGTCCAGACCTGTTGTTAAACGAAAAAGCTTTCTGAAAATCGTCAATAAGGGTTGTTAATCGGATTATAACTAATATGCATGTGTTATGAGTGTGTATGATTAAAAAGCTAGGGTTTTTGTGATTCATGATGATGATTTGCTATGTTATTATGATAGATCAGTGTTGATAATGATATTATGATGATATAATCTGAGAATTGATCATTAGGGTTATAGTTACGCATGTTAGTGTGATGTTGCATGCTATGTGAATGGTGTTTGGATTACATGATTGCATGCAGGGCTGATAATACGAGGCAAAACGAAGGGTTTTAGTTGAAACATGTTTAGGATAGTGTTTGGGATGATATTGGGTGGTTACACACGTTCTGGATCTGATTTGGAGCGTTAAACGCGCGAAAAACTGGAACAGCAAGGTTACAGGCGATTAGCAGGCTAATTGCTAGCTGTTACAGGCGATTAGCCCTAATTGCTAGCTGTTACAGGCGATTAGCCCTAATTGCTAGGTGTTACATGCGATTAGCCCTAATTGCTAGGTGTTGCATGCGATTAGCCCTAATTGCTAGGTGTTACATGCGATTAGCCCTAATTGCTAGGTGTTACATGCGATTAGCCCTAATTGCTAGGTGTTACATGTGACTAGCCCTAATTGCTAGCTGTTGCATGTGATTAGCCCTAATTGCTAGCTGTTACATGCAATTAGCCCTAATTGCTAGCTGTTACATGCAATTAGCCCTAATTGCTAGCTGTTACATGCAATTAGCCCTAAATGCTAGTAGTTACATGCGATTAGCCTTCCTAAATGCCAGTTGACCAACCTAAATGCTAGTTGACTTTTCCTAATCGCGTGTACTACTGCTGTATGTATATTTTAGCATTTCGAGACCCGTTTGGACACCTAAGAACATGCTAGGAACCCCGTAACATGTCTAATAACTTGGTAACATATACTTGGATGTATTTCGGTGATACGTGAACTATGTGCTATAGCTTGTTGTGTGTTAACGTATGTTAAGTGCACTTGCGTGATTGTATGTTTTGGAGCGTAAACATAACACGGGGAGTCTCGGGTCACCAATGGGATGTCGAGTCTTGTACTTTGGGTCGATTAAACAGTCACGGTGTTTCAAACGAACTTGGTTATGGTCTGGACATCTAGGGACTAACTAACCTAAGGGTTATTAGTCTAAGTACTTGTAACTATCATATGTTAGGTCGCTGTTTTACGGGACTAGCATAGCTTGTTGAACTATTCTATTAGCTGAAGTTAACGCAACCTAAGGTGAGTTTACGGCCCCACTTTACTTGGTTTTCGTTTTCGGGGGAGAAAACATGTGTTAAACAACTATTTGGTAACAACTGTCATACTATGGGTTTTCAAACGGTTTACTATACGATCTTTGGAAGTCCCGGGGGGGAACCATGAATGTGCTGGTTTGCACAACGGGGAAATGTGAATAGCGCTATTGGGAGTGACCAACCCCACCCGTCGGCATGGAGCGCCGGGCGGGTGCATATTGTCTCAAACAGGAACAGGTTTACTATTCGGGCACAACAACTGGTTTGCGAGTTAGTAATGGTTTTCCAATCGTAGTAGTAATGGTACATGCGCCTAGCTAGCGTACTTGGTTTACAATTGTTATAGTATGGACAGGTTATACTTGGAACTTTGATTACAAACCTGTAAACTCACCAGCATTTTTGTGCTGACGTAAACTCTTACATGTTTTCTCAGGTCGCTAAGGTAGCAAAGTGGAACTAGGGCGCACGCGTCTGCACGGCGTCTAGTTAGAGTTGCATGGTTTTGAACATTAAACATTTGGTTTTATTTTGTTTATGTAACGACATTTAGCTTCCGCTGATGTTTGGGATTTTAAACTATGTCTTTGAAATTCATTTAGTATTGTTTATTGTGATCATTGACTTGGATCCTGGTTTGTCATGCGCCTCGCGGTAAAACTCCGCAAGTGGATTTTGAGGGTGTGACACCAACCTACCCCCACCCCCTACCACCAGACTACCCCCACCCCCTACCACCAGACTACCCCTACCCCCCACCACCAGACTATCCCCACCCCCACCACCAGACCACCCCACCCCGTGAATATGGGGATCCAACTCCTGAGGACTTGGAAGCCCTCAGGGAAGTTGAGGAGCAGGAGCGCCTCTGGAGCATGCCTACCCCTCCTCGTGAGTACTACTATTTCCCCTCGGATGCGAGATCCGATGGACGGGACAGCTCACGTTCCCTATCCCCCGAGTACTACACACTCGAGGATTGGGACAACTACTCTCCATAGTGGGAGGTTTAGGTTTTAATAAGTAATTTAGGATTATATTATGTGTTTAATTAAGTAATTTAGGAATATGTAATGTTTAAATAAGTAATTTAGGAGGTGTGTAATTTTTTTTTAATATTATTTGTAACTTTTTTTAATATTAGTTGTGTGTTTTTTAATATTATTTGTAATTTTTTTATATTTATTTGCCTTTTATTTTAATTATTTTGAGTTAAAAGATTAAAAAAAATCCACGTGGCCCAATCAGAAACAGGGGCTTTATATATAAAGCCCCACCACTACACCCCTTTTTCAGTTTCTCTCTCCATGCTGACTCAGCAGCCACGTGGACCAATTAGAAAGAAGGGCTTTATATATAAAGCCCCCCACTACGCAGGGTCTAACCATTCATTGATAACATGTGCACACACCCGGGCCATATAATTTTGTTCCACACATATCCGTAGCATGTATAATGATTTGCATCATAGTGTCAATGTTATAACCGTGTAGTTTTATAACGCAATGTGCATCTCCCATTTATGAAAAAAAAAAGCATTATAACAATATTATATCATAGTAACAATCTTTATTTTATGTCATATTTTTTTTAATAATAATAATAAAATAAAACTTATTCGAGTTTAATAAAAATTGATTAATCTTTTATTTATTTATTGCTTCCAATAACAATTCCTAAAGTTTCGAACCACAACCTATATTCTGCAAGATTTGAACCCAACATTTTGCAAGTCACACACCTTAACCAAAAGCTCTTGGGGACGATAAAACTATTGTTAATGAGCATTGTTAACACCAAATATGGATGGCGAAAAACCTTGAACTTGCAGGTATACCGAAAAAATATGGGACAGTTATACCTAAAGTCCAACGGGTATGAGATTAGTTTTAAAAAAATTCGTGGATATGGGCCATATAATTTTGTTTCATTAGAATGTTTCGATCATAGCTCTTTGTGAGCAATTTGTAGAGGGGAGAGAACTTAGTGTATAGGACTTAGTGTCCAGGTTGTCTACATTATCTGTTAGTGTAGATGGAGAAGTAGATGCGTACTCTCTCGGTATTATGTAATATGTGATGATTCTAATTGTGAGTTTTCTACTTCTACATGTTCTCCTATTGTAATGTTCTCGTCTCAATCAAGAGTCATAATTGTTTGTTGTTGTTTATTAGTCTTTTAGAGGGTCCTGGATTCCTTCAGGTGGTATCAGAGTCACGGTGCTTGGGTTGACGGGACTAACCGCCTTTCGATTCACCATCACTTCTTGATTCGATGCATATTTCTGTTGTTCATCATGAGACATTAAATTGGAGGTTGTTTGATGATTACAGAAAAAAATTAGTTCGTGTGATGTGTTTGTTCGTATTTTTAAGCAAGATAATAAACAACTACGCCATCGGAAATAAACTCGCTAGCAACGAAACTCATCATACATAATATCATCATCAACTTAATAACCAAGCTAGCGTGGAAATCTAGCCAAGGAGAAATCTCGCCAAGAAGAAAACTCTCTAGCCTAACAACCTTGCTAGTAACATAAACTCGCCAAAGCTGCTTAACTCGCCAAGTTGACAGTTACTAGCCATCAAAGCAACTCATTTTTTATCTATAATCATCAAACAACCTTCAATTTTAACGTTTCATGATGAATAACGGACATATGCACCAAATCAAGAAATGATGGTGAATCAAAAGGCAGTTAGTCTCTTCTATCCAAGAACCATGGCTCTTATACTACCTAAAGGAATCCGTGACCCCCACAAGGAACAATAATAACAACAAACAGGTATCACTCTTGATTGAGACGGGAGCATTACAATATGAGAACAAAATGTATTTGTAGAAAACTCATTCAACTACAATCATAACAGATTACGTAATACTGAAATAGTATACATCTACTTCTCAGTCTACACTAACAGATAGTGTAGACAACCTAGACACCAATTCCTGATCCCTAAGTTCTCTCCACTCATAGACAACACACACAGAGCCCTTAACGAAATGCTCAAATGAAACAACCACACAAAACACATATTTATACCAATAGACAGGCAGACAAACTCACCACTACTTGACGAGTTTATGGACAAGCTCGCTACATTTTTATCCTCGCCAACCTATGGTAAGGATGACTCTAAACTCCCCTATAGTTGTATCAAATCATACTGAACTGCAGAGCAACAGTTACAAGCGTTGGTACTACACCACAACTTGACCCTTCTCTATTGGTGCTTTTTGTTTTAGTAGGCTCATTATGTGAAAAAAATAATATTATGAATGTGATGTACGATATTTTGATTAATAATAGTTGGTATATAAATTAAAATTATATTAGTAAAAAATGAACTTGAGAATCGAAATGGATATCTTTTAACAAACTAACGGATATACCTGATAGCAGCTAGTATGCCCGTTACCCGACAAATATTGGGCCAAATATGGGACACATTTTTACAATCGGGCCATTGCCATCTCTGGAGCCAAATTCCCTCTTTTACCGCTGCTAGTTGTTACTAACTTTCAGTTAATTATGTAATTGTCACCGTGTTAATCTTAAATATTTAATTTAAATAAATGGTTAGATTATCTTTTACGCTTCCTACGCGAAACTATTTTGTATTTAGAATGTATCATGCATGCGCGCGCACACACATATATATGTAAATGGGAACGTTTGAAAGACACAAATAGAAGGAGCTCGGTTGTTTAGCGTGGAGGAATGGTCACCTAAAGTACCCTAGCTTCCAACAATTAATACATTGTCAATTCACTTATACACTAATTCAAAAATCAGGGGTATACTTACCCGAGAGGTACCCGAACTCCACACCCCACCCCTGTTAAAAAAAATCCAGCTTCAATTCCTTTGCTGACTGCTAAAAAGATCAGAGCTCACTTATCTTTTTAAAATGGATTACATTTGATGGGACATTTAGGTGTACTTTATACATAGAGTGTTCTAATCTTTAGAGGGTTAAGTCTTTTAACGGAAGTTTGGAAACCATTGACTAAGTAGCGTCTTTATGGTCATTGTTATACCATATTATCCAAACCACCATTGGAATTATTCTAAATGAGTGGATTTGAGAGGTCCTTGGCATCTATTCTACCTTTTTAAGAGAATCTATAGTGCACGTCCTATCGATCATCTAATTATACTCGAACAAAAATATGTAACTCAAAAAGTTAAACATTCAACTTACGATCTTGTACTTCGGTTTCGTATCTAATTCACACAAGTTACGCAATTGAGACATTTGGATATATGCTTGTCTTATTATTAACTTAGAATATATTCTGTAGTTGTTTAAAGCGTGTATGATATCATCAAAAAAATGAAATATTTATAATGCGTATATGTGGGGAACTAAAGGCAGTTTGTAGTCCCGTTGTCTCTCTGCTAGTCAAATTTGGCATTCTTAAATAATGTATAGTAGCGAATGTAAAAGGATTTTTTTAACAACTTATGATCACTTACAAAAGTTTGTAGTTGTTTGTGGTGTTGGTAGAGTGGTCAAATATGCTTCCACTCTCAAATAGGGGTGTAGAAAAAGCTCGCGACTCGAGGCTCGCTCGAAACTCGCTCGAAAAAAGCTCGGCTCGAAGAGGCTCGTTTTGTTTTCGAGCCGAGCCGAGCTGGCTCGTTTTGTAATCGAGCCGAGCTCGAGCCAGGGGTGTTCAGCTCGTGGCTCGGCTCGATGGCCTAACTCGTGGCTCGGCTCGATGGCTCGACATATGGCTCGACTTAGGCTTGTGTATGTGTAATTTTATTGTTTTTTATTTAATAAACATTTGTAAAAAAAAATAAAAAAAATAAAAAAAATATATCAAGCTGGTTCGAGCCAGCTCGAGCTCGGCTCGAACATTTACGAGCCGAGCTCGAGCTCGACTTTTCAGCTCGATCAGAAAAACGAGCTGAGCCGAGCTGGCTCGATTTAGGTTCGAGCTCGAGCTGGGCCTGGCTCGGCTCGAGTCGGCTCGTGTACAGCCCTTCTCTCAAATCCTTTGGTGTTAAGGTTAAGACTTAAGAGTAGACTTAAGATGTTTAGTACTTTAATGGGCTCTTCTTTGATGCAATTTTGATAAAACATTAATAAAATGTTTTTTTTATATTCTGCTTACTAAAATTGCAGGCACATTTAACAATTTTATAACATTGTTACCTCATGTCACTCTATTATTTTTTGTCTAGAAATTGTATACCTACAAAGATAATCCTTACATGAATGTTCAATTTTGTTCTACACGTAACATACACATTTGAAACGGAATTAAGTCTTTTAACATAACTGGACATGTTAACTAAAGTTTAATGTTCGAAATGCATATCATCAAATAAGTCACACAAACTACGCAATTGAGACATTTGGATATATGCTTCTCTTATTATTTACTTAGATTAGAATATATTCTGTAGTTGTTCTATGCGTATTGTATTGTGCGATTATTTCTTCTTCTTGACAATAAGGAAAGTTTGCGGTTATAAATGGAGATAATTAATATGTAATGTGGTAGGGTTTCGTTTGAATATTCAAATAAAACATAAAAGCACTTTTGCAAGAATTAATGGGTAAGCAGATAACATCATTTTCAATAGAAGATTAAAAAAACGTACCCTAATGATGTTTAATTGGTACCCACCACTACCTGTATCCTTTAATTAATTTGGACAACCATAACAACATTTTATCTTTTGAACGGAAGCATGAGATTTTTTTAATTGCAATTAATCCAATAATCATTGTTTAGTTGTGAAAGACGAAGGGAAATGGGAATTAATTAAGTTCTTGATATAATATCATTAAAGGGTGAATAAAAAATATATCAAACTAAGCGCGATGAAGTGTTAGTCTTAGGCAAAAATTCCAATCGTCATTTTTAAAAGTTTGATTAAGTCTTATGATTGCCCCTATGGAAAATAAAATCATGTGTCCATCACTACCCATAATATTAAGAATCACGGTAATAATGGATCAACCCGCATTCTTCTTTGATTTAACCCCACACGCTAGTACAAGAACCGATAATAGAATAGTCGAAAATTGATAGTGACTTCTTAGGATACTTCAAATAGTGTTCTTATTATGTGTACAACGGTGGACTCTAAAGTTATCTACTAATCATTTAATATCGCTAAAAAAATACTATTCTAGGTCATTTAGCTTTAGCGAAATCAAAATTATAAATACTAATGTGTTGTGTAACAAAAGAAAAAAATATATAATCTATGGTACCGTTGTTTAGTTGGAATCAGTTCAGTCCATCAGGGTACCGGTTGTGTATAATCTATAATAGTTACTAATTAATATACACGCCAATCCTTTTTCAATTGTTTTATTACTCAACTACAACTTACATCCTCACTAACATATTTTAGTGAAACTTTAAAGGTGGAATCACCCCGCACATATGACCTGTACGTAACAGTTTTTTTTTTTTTTCATATTTCACCTTACCATAACACCTAGCAGAAGAGAGTGTTTGAAGATGGTATTATAGCAAATGTAGGCACGTTCCTTTATCAGCAAAATAAGTCTACAAACCATAAATAAATGTAAACTAATTTATGATCATTATGGTAATGCAATTAATTAAAATGTAGCAAGTATATGCTACTACAAACCTGAAAACGATCAAACATTATAGCTTAAAAATGTCAAAACAAAGTAACTATAACAACTTTCGGTATATATAAAAATACCCTTAAAGTTTATAGCAACCCACTGTTAAACTAGTTATGCTTATTTACATCAAGTTATATAGCAACCAACTATATATTGCAAATTTGTTGTTAATTCATTTTTTCCCTATTATTGTCACCAACAAATATCTCAACTTTGTTACATTTACATAAAACATAAGCATGAGTATATGAAAGAGAAAATAACATAAAAGCAAACAAAGGGAAGAAAATGAGGGCCATTGTGTTTGACATATATATATATCTTTTTGGGAAGAAGATGGAAAACTGATGTGTTAAGGTCACTTTTGGCATCCAATGAAATAACTAATCATACTTCAAAAACTTCCTTTGGTCTTTCATGGTGGAATTGATCATCATAACGCCTCCCATTTTTATCAAATATAATATTAATAAACTAGCCGATTACCCTGGGAAGGTCCCGGGGTTGAAAAATTTAATATGATTTAATAAAAAATGATAAAAAAAAAAGAAAACTCAAATCACGAAAAGAGTAAATAACTTAAACATAATCAATCTTAGTTAAAAAAACATTTATTTAAAAAGTTAAAAAAATAAAAAGCATAAATCATATTAAACATAATAAAGTATTAAAAGGATAACTTTCAACATATAATCATCTTCACGTAAATTAAAATATGTTACAATTTGATTAATGAATAACCTGAACACTTTGTGTTTTTTTCTGTATGAATATAACCCCACAAATAATAGTCGTTTTTTTTTCGTTTTTATATAGCACTATGGTACTCGTTGGAAAGATAATAAAACGCTCGTTAATTTGGTGTAATTTTTTTAATTAAAAAATCTCGAATATAAAAGATATTTATGTTTAAAAATTATGGGAGGAAGATAAGAGAGAAAAATTTAAATTTGTTTTTAAATTCTTTTTTCCTAAAATAACTCAATTTAATTATAGTAATTGAAAATTAAGAGATAGAGAGATAAATTTAGAAAAATACTCAAAAAAACAAAAAACACTCAATTATTAAGCCACGTGGCACTCTCAATGGGCATATATGCTTTCTTTTATATATATATATAGATTGTAAAGATTAAGGATAGCAAATTTATCATTAATTTTAATTAAAAAATATATATATTATTAAAAAGTAAACTTCACTTTTTATCTTTAAATCTCAAGGATGTTAAGGGGCAAAGCATGGGATCGTGATTCATAATTACCCCATAATGCGTGTGATTGCTTTTTCTTTGTTTGTTAATTATTTTGTTTAAATGACTTCACTTTCTATATTTAAACGACTGTCGGGTGTATCCGTCGGTAAAAGCTATTACCAAGAAAAATCAGGCAACTTCTTTGAAGCCGTCCAATATAGAACATTTGTTAGTGAAAAAAAAAACTTACTTTGTAAAAAGAAGTATTCAAAATTTATCAAAATTATAAGAAAATTGAACTTACATAATAAATTCTGGAAATACAAACACAAACTGTTGTTCAATAAAAAAAAACTTTTTTTTTTTGGGTGGAGTGAGAGATGTTAGAGGTTGATCCTGATGTTCAATATTGTCTCAAGATATCTGCAAGTTAGTTTGGTTCAACTATACATATGTAATGTATGACTAAATTCCATTCTTAGATATTAATTGGCATTGAGATATGTTAGTGGGTAAACTAAGGTTACACAAATCAACATGATATGCTCGGATGGTCCCTCCGTCCCTGTGGTTCGTACAAATTCAAATTTTGGTTCTCAGATTTTCAAAATTACATTGATGGTGGCTATAGTTTGTTTTTTATTGCATCGGTGGCCCCTGACTTGAATGGAGGAAAAGTTTTCAATTAAGTTTATGTGAAATTACTTATTTACACCTCTCTTTATCTTCTTCTTTCTTATTCGGAGACCACCACTACCCACTCTCTTTTTCTTCTGTAAAAACAACCATCGGTTTACCACCAACCTCCGTTCTTCATCCACCACCATCACCCACATGTCTTCTTTCTCTTCCTACACCAAGCCACCATCACTATCCCTAACCACCACCTCCCGAAATTACAAGCACCTCCCGTCAACCACCACAATCACCTCCCGAAACCACCATGATATGGTGCCCCAACCAACTTGAAATCACAAGCATTAACTAAGTTGGTACCCCCAACCTGAATCACAACCATCACCAGCCGCTATGATCCAAAACCTTCGCCTTCAGATGTTGCTACTTATGCCCATCTCCACCACAAACCCCTTGTCTCCACTAATCCTTTTGTCAGATTCAAGAACACCAACACCCACCTCTATCTGGCTGCCACCATCCATCACGCCGGCCGTTGTCACGAAACCACTACCAGGCATCTTTTGACTAATCGGTTGTGATGTCAAGACCAGACAGGCAGACACCACTGACGGATTTTGAGCCAAATCTCCTGTTGACATCTGATGAGCACCTTGAACCATTGTCACCTTCAAAGATGGTTTTGGTGGTTCAGGAGGTGGTGGTAATGGTTTGAGGATGTGGTGGTGATGGTTGGAGGAGGATGTGGTATTGGTGGTTCATGGAGGTGGCAGTGGTGTTGATGATGGTGGTTTGGAGAAGAGGTGATGGTGGTTTGAGACGGTTAGCAGATTTCAATTCTTAGTGTTATCATAAAACATGTCATATCCTTAAATTTCCACTTATGGGGTTTTACCGCGAGATGTGTGACATATCAGGATCCAGTCAATGGTCGAATGAACGTCCTCTATATGTTTGTAAAATACGCATCTCAATAACAACAGAAAACAGTTTTAAGTTCATAAATAAAGTAAAACTAGATGTTTACCCGTGTCGCGCGTTCCGGCGACAACCTAAACTACATACACATGTTGCGATGATGACATTAACGTGGTGGCTGCATTAGTATTATGAGTAGAGTGCAGCCAAATTAGTAGTTGTTGTTGTCTTCTGACTTCAAAAATACTGATTTCTTCAGTTTCAAAATACCGACAGCTGAGTATTTGTTAGTTCCTAAATACCGGTATAGGAGCGCATTTGTTCCGGCTAATGTATGTTTTCCTGCATTTATATAGGACAACGTACCTATATAACCCCTATCGCCGGAGATGGAACTCAGAAAATGGCCACCGACAACGGCTTGCTCACTTCGTTCATCGTAATTGCCATAGGCGGCTGTACATCATTCATCATCAGAAAGGGCCACCAACGGCCCCCCAGAAACGGGTTCCCAAAGGCCTTAATCGCAACCTAAGCGTCAACATCAACATCACCGATCATCCAAAAGGTTACGGTTTACGCCTAGGGTTTTCAGATCAATGCCTTTTGTGACGATTCAACCACCCCTCGCCGTCAACCTACTCTTCCTTAAAACCCGCCATAGTCACTGTCATTACGACCATTAAAAAGACCACCGTCGCCTAATCTAATCATCAAGCACCCACTGTAGCGCTCCCAACTTCTGTCGTCACCATTGGTACGAATCGTTATTGGTATATAGTGAGAGACGATGATGACGGTCGTTCGGCAGTGAAGAGTCCGAGCGATGAACTGGTCGACTGAGATTCTGGCCACATGTTTGATCTTTTGCTGTGGAGTATGTCAATAAAGAGATGGAAAAGAGCCCTCTACAATTAGAAAATTACAACACTTGCTACGTACTATAGAGGAACAGTGAAAATTGTGAGAGGAACCGACTTTACTAAATGTGTATATATATAATTTGAAAAATATTGGTGGTGAATTATATCACAAGTGAACAAAACATAAAATGTTCGTGTTTATTTATTTTCATCACTTAGAACTAACAAAAGAACCATACATGTACTAATTATTACGTAATTTAAAAATAAAAAATAAAACCTAAGTCAAAGTTGTTTGTGATCACGGGTGGGTGTCAATGGGGTCCGCTAACCTGGTTATCGAAATTTGTTGAATATTTTTCTACATATCCTATGTTTGGAGAGAAGTAGAGAACAGGTAAGATGATAGGAACGACAAGATTGACATATAATTAATATGACATGGCTAACAACTTCAGAAGTCAAATATTAATTTGAAGAGCATAATAATAATCTTAAAAAAAATATTCAGCTCTTTTGTTGTAATATAACCTGAAAAGGTTTCATGCAAAATGAGAAAGTGTACTCGATTAGGTTTGAAGTGTTTTAAACTATGACTGTGACTCTGTGAGCTCCTTTAAATCATGTCCATCAGACCATATATCATAATCATCACCATCATGATGATGATCATTATCATGGATGTGCATGTTCACCACTTGTTTCAAGAATCTGGAACACATTCCTCTTGTTTTACCCCACCGTATCTACATTTGTTGAGACAATTTACATCATTCACCGACCCATTTTTTCCCTGCGAATGCTAGAAAAACAATTCCCTTTAATCCATGCCTATGATCATGGAAGTGTTTATATTCATGTGCAGATGTAGTTATGGTGTTTTAATCATTTTGTTTGTATACCCCATAATGTTGAAGAAAGACTGTTGTTCCATAATCGATCTGGTTAGATTGGTTTTAAAAATCAGATAACGTCACAAATATTCATAAATTAGATAAGAACATACGCACACATATATAATAAGTAACTAATTAAGTCACATATCACAATTATATGAGCCAAAGATTCTTTTTACTATTTTGTTATTTCACCAATTCGTATTACATGCATTTCTGAATTTAAAAAACTTGATTGAAAATGAAACCGGTAGTAATTGAACATAACATATTAAAGTATTGGTTACTAACTTATACTCCTATGAGACGCCGCCACCTTTGTGGTGCAGTGGCATGGAATATAATGGGTAGGGCCTAGCCTCCTTGAGGTGTCAGGTTTAATCCTTGATCTAACCGAGGTTGACTGATTTTCCACTGTCGTGCCTTTGGGCGGGTAGGAGATTAGGTTTTCCCCGGAACTAGTGGCTTGGTGGGTTTTGGCTGCCCAGCGTTACGTGTAGGCGGGCGCTTAAGACGTGTCTTCACCCAAGGGCGTCTAGCGTGCTTTTATAACCAAATGGTGGATACCCCGGATAGTCAGAACATTGTTTGTTCACCGTTAAAAAAAAAAAACTAACTATATGAGATATTTGACTTCAAATATATCAAGAGGATGTACTTGCATAAATGACTTGGTAATACCATATTCATTTAGGCACCTTTAGATAATTATCTTGTTATGAATACTAGACGTGTCAACTTGTAATGGAATTTTATAATATTCGAATGTATTTAAAAAGAGGAAAATATAGTATACATACTTTTTTTATTATTATTGAAGCATAGAACTAAAAGAAAAATAGTACACTCAAGTTATGAACCAATCAAGACAATATAGTTTGGCTAGAGTGGGACAATGAGCTCCTTGAAAGGGAGAGTGATTTAGTACTGCTAAAGTTGAAATTTGCCGTAAAAAAAGCCATGAACCAATCATTTAGCATATCTATTTTATCAAACATAAACTTCAACGTCAGTACGTTGTGAATGCATTCCATGCTTTAATCCACAATAAAGTAATGTTACATATTTTCTAGAAGTGAGTCCAATCTAACAAAATGTTAGAAGTTTAAGACATAAAAAATAAACACACACAGGCTTTTACTTCCTTAGTTTTAGATTAACATTTACACAATTTAAAATGATTTAATTGTAGAGTGTACACATACCTATACTGGGAGAGAAAAAACCAACTTTGAGACTTGAGAGTAGAAACTAGAAAGAGAGACAAAGGTCGTGCGGTCCGTTTGGGGGAGAGGAGCCGCTCGTTCATGAGGATAGAAGAGCTAGTATGCTGACGTGGAAGCGTGACAAATCTCATATGTGTGTTGTTGATAGTACTCTTACCCTTCTTAATTTCTCTTTAACTTTATTGTTTAAATTTAGTTTTATATTATACATATTCAATATTCAATATGAATCATTTTTTAGGGAAAATGACCGATATAGCCCGTTGACCGGGCCATTTGCACAAATAACCCTTGCACCCCCCTTAGGAGAGACGGGACACGGCTCCCAATGAGCCTGAACCGTCTCCCAAGGGGGCTTACCGTTTCAGCCAACAGACGACCGCCACGTGGCGTTGTTGATCCCGAGGCTGTCCCTGCCGTCTGAAGCCGTCTTGGGAACCGTCTGAACCGGCTCAAAGTGTTTCGGGAACCGGCTTTCGGGTCTTTCGGGAACCGGCTTTTTCAGCCGGGTCACATTTTACAATGGTGACTCGCCGTCTCCCGAGACGTCGTCTCCGGTGAGTCCCGATGGTTCGACCGACGCTTCGGTGTCCAGGTCACCACCTATAAATAGCGTCTCCCGTCTCCCGTCAGAACATCCAAACCACCACCACCGTCTAAAGTAGCAGCACTATCCAAACCACCACCACCACCGTCTAACAGTAACAGCACCACCACACAACCACACCGTCCACCACCACCGTCTAACAGAAATGGCACCCCAAAGATGGACAGAAGAACAAGAGATTGCACTTGTATCTGCTTGGCGCCACGTTGAAGAGAGCACCCACCAAACGAACAAATGGTTTCGTATCCAACACGAGTATAACCGGCTGGTTGGAGGGTCTGACCGGACAACGGACTCACTTAGCCGGAAATTGAATGATTTGACAACGAAATGTCAAATCTTCAACTCGTACCACAACGCGACACTTCAGGATGTACCCCGTGGCTTTCCCGAAGACACGTCAATTCGACACTCCAAAAGACAATATAAAAACGGGCAGGGCAAAGAATTTAAACATTTGTCCGCCTGGCAAATGATGAGGGATTATCTTAATTAGTTTATTTTGTAATCGAATTTTATTTAATGTTTATTAATGTTTATTTATGTTTTTTTAGTGTTTATTTATGTTTATTTATGTTTTTTTTATTAATGTTTATTTATGTTTATTTATGTTTTTTTATAAAAGTAAATATTTCGTTAATATTACAATAACAATATTATTACAAAAACAATAAACAAACTATACTATTACAACAAACTTCCCAAACTATACTATTACAACAAACTTCCCAAACTATACTATTACAACAAACTTCCTAAATTTACTTGCTAAGAACTAAGAACTTTGTTTGAATGGTGTATGTGCGCTACATAGACAAAGAACTCTTCTTGCAAATAAAATAGACTACCACATTGTCAATGCAAATTACACGGGTTAACCCACGCGCAGATGCAACAACAATCCAAGTAGTCGTACGCAGATGAAACAACAATCCAAGTAATCGGGCATTATTTTCGTAAGCCGGTAGGCTTCGGTTGGCAAACCAAAAAACATTTTGGAAGATGAAAGGTTTGGACGGTGCAAATTTTGTTAAATGAAATCCGGTATTTATATACAATTTTCAGACGGTTCAGCCGGTTCAGACGGTTCCCAAGACGGCTTCAGACGGCAGGGACAGCCTCGGGATCAACAACGCCACGTGGCGGTCGTCTGTTGGCTGAAACGGTAAGCCCCCTTGGGAGACGGTTCAGGCTCATTGGGAGCCGTGTCCCGTCTCTCCTAAGGGGGGTGCAAGGTTTATTTTTGCAAAAGGCCCGGTCAACAGGCTATATCGGTCATTTTCCCTTTTTTTTATCTTCTCTATGTTGTATTAATCATAAGATTTATGAAAAATGAAATGGATTCTAATTAATTAAGCTCACGTTATCAGTGAAGTTTATAGTCAGTCGAGTATCATGAAAAATATTAATTTATGAATATGATCAACCTTTTATGTAAAATCCATTTCATTAACCACTTTGAAAATTATATGCATAATGAAGGCAAATTAATAAATTAGAAAAGTTATGAGTTAATAACAAAGATTAATTAGGTCCCCTTCATCTTTTGAAGTGACAGGGGAAATGGAGATAAACGTTTAATGCCATTTGTTCTCAAGTTCAAATTTGATCCATAAGGGTTTTATCATAGCTAGTGAACTTTTGGGCAACGAGTTTTTTTTTTTTTTTTTTTTAATTGGTGGCTTGATCATGATGGACCCCAACACTAGAAGCCATTTGTAACTACTAGCCTACTGATAGTTTATAACTTTAGATAATATTTAGTTGGTCGTTAAAAAAATAACAAAGATTTAGATTACGGTACATGTTACAAGATAACAATCTATCGATTTTTTATATAATAATAAAACTGATTCATACACCATATTTTTTTTAATAAATCCACTTAGTAATGACAAATAATTGGAATTTTACAATCTCAAGATCACTATTCTTTACCTTTTTTATTTTGCCATTTACCCCTAAATGGTATATATAAACAGTATAATCGTAAAACAACTTTTACATTTACATTTTTATCATATTTTAAATTTTAAATCCAAAGAAGTAAGAAACCCTCATCCTAAACGAACATCGCTAACAGTGCGTATACACTAATCAATAGAATCAAGTAAAACACAGAGACCCTTGACATAATGATCTTTAAAGGAACTAGAAACTTAAACCACTTAAAATTTACTTTTTAACCATTAGACTAAAGAGGAAAAAGCTAAACCTTACGAACTTCAAATTACTTCAAAGTAAAAAATTCGAATCCATGCATCCTCGAAAAGGTAAAAGTAAAAAAACAATAACAATAACAAAAAAACAAAACCCAACAACTAAAATATAAAAAATACTATCAATCAATAATACCAAAAGTAGCGATATACATACAGGAGAAAGTAACAACTAATATCTTTCACTCATCCCATTTCTTTCTTTCTTTTTCCATAAAATCATACTATAAAATATAAATCACATTTTTTATTTTTAACTTAACTTATGTGGAACAATTGACAGTTTTTCTTCTTGATGAAACCTAACTTGCCTAGCAATAAACCCTTCAATCCTCCTCTGAAACTCTTCATTACTCAACTCGTCAACGACGTCGTTGACCACCGTCTTCTCCGTCTCCTCCACATTCCGACGACCCATCTCCGTCTCCGACCTTTTCAGCTTCCCATAACCCTTCATAATAATATTCTCAGACTCCACACAACACTCCTTCATAACAATATTCTCAGACTGACTCCTCCTATAAACTTTCATCTCCATATCTTTGTTTCCATACCCATTAACATTAACATTAACATTAACATCCTTATCTTCTAAACAAAAGCTAGTAGTAATCGGTTTCTTGTTTACTTCAGATATCATTTCTTTATCCTGATAAACAATTTCCTCAGGTTCTTCTAACACAACCGTAGAAACAAAAACATCATCACCATCATTATTATTGTTATTATTATTATTATTATTATTTACAATCTCTTCGTATAGATCAGCTCCAGTGCTAATATTACCAGTGAGTTGACCGGATTTGAGAACTAGGGTAAGGACAATGAGGTTACCGATTAAAAATATGAACAAGGGGTTGACGACGACGGAGAGAAGGTGACGGAAATACTCGCCGGAGATTCTAATGACGAAGGGAAGTCTAGTGGAGATCCATGACAGTAACACTACTGATAAGAACAGTTCAATGAAGCGGAACAGTTTAGTGATGTTTTTAAACTGTTGGTAGTGTAGCATGGCGTTGGTTTTTTCTGAGTTGAGGTTATGGATGTCGAAAATGTCCATGTTTAAAGGGGTTTGATTTTCCGGTGACGGATATTATTTTCCGGTTGACGGATTTAATATTCCGGCGATGGAGAGGAAAGGGAAGGGAAGTGGAACGTAATGTATTTTTTGTGAAGGTGGTGGTAATGTTTTAAGGGGTTTTTATAGAGAGTGTAACAAGGGAAATGGGTCCTACAAGTAGTTTAGAAAGCTAAAGAGGGAAATATATAGCGAAATAGGAGAAAGGAGAATATATTCAAATGTTAGTTTTTTTTTTTTTTGGAATTTCTTTTGTGTAAAAGTATTATCATTGAGTTTTTTTTTTTTTTTTTATCTGTGTCTGTCGAATAACTTAAATTAAAAAGGTATGTTTTTTTTAATTTTGGATAATTTTTAAAAACTCTTTCGTCTAATTCTCTATTTTTGTTTTTACTTATAAAAACGTATTTTATTATTTTCATTGCATTTTGTAAAATTGTATAAACATATATTGATAGTAGTCTCTCTAAATACATATTTCTTCATTCCATTACTATTAAATTACATTAAAATAGGTAAACGGGTAACACGTTATGCCGTTACACATTTCTAAATCGCAAAACCCTATCTAATAAACACAAACCCATATCCTCTTGAATTGAAACATTGCTATGAATAACAAGTTTTAAAGATTCAAAAAGGGATAGCGGCGCAGCTTGTTGCCCGCTTACCCACCATCTAAATGTAACTTGTTTTTTCATTTAAAATTTAAAATCTTCATTTGTGTATGTTAAGTGTTGGTTGAAATATAATACATGATTATTTTAATATGTATTGATATTAATAAATATTTGATTTAGGAAAAATCAAAAAAAGTTGTTTAAATATTTGTATCTTTTATTCAAACTCTTGTTGTATCTATTAAACATTGGGCATGTATTGTCCAACAAAAGCTAAAAAAAAAAATTGAGAAGTATAGAAAGTCACTAAGAGTGACATGTGTTTAAAAAATAAACAGGCGGTAAGAATAGTTTTTTTAAAAGAATATATATGCACATACTTTTCACATGACAAGAAACATATACATGCAAGTCATAATGCTATTTCAACCCCCGTAATTTTTTTATACATCAACTTCTTTTAAAAAAATATACCATAAAATTAAGCATCTTTTTTATGTTTAATATGAGTACCCTATTATGATACAAAAATCGAAAACCAAGTTGCGTAAGACACAATGGACATAATATAAAACACAATGAGAATCAAACTAGAAACGCAATGGACAATATGGTATAAAACACAATGAACAAGATAATAAAACACAATTGACAACATTCTAAAAACACAATTGACAATAGACAAACACAGAGCATGTTTGGCTCTCCATCTCCTTTTCTCCTTTCTCCTTCTTCCACCTCCTTATCTCCTTAATCCCAAAAGTCACAAATTCTAACTTATGACTTTTCTCCTTTTCCACCTCCTTTTCTCCTTAATCTAAGCACAAAAGCTCATTTTCAATCCATCATCCAAATACTTCATTTTAACTTATGACTTTTCCAAAAAGTTATAAGTCATAAGGAGGTGGAAAAACGGAGAGCCAAACATGCACACAGTGGACAACAAACTAAAACACAACATACACCAGAAACACAAAACACAGTTGCGTAAAACATATCATGACTATGTTTTATTTTTGTAAGTTGAATTCTTCCTCATTTGACTAACTAATCCGATTTTGGCCTTAGTTAATCACATTTGATCAATTCTGAGTAATTAGACAGAATTGAAGAAAGTCACTTCGGCACCATACTTGGTAGCAACTACCAGGAGATTACTCGGCCTCTAAGACAAAGTTTTACAACATTCTTCATAACACACATGTCACACCCCGCCAAGGCAGAAACACGCGGTTATGATTCGAAAGGTTTTCAAGCATAAAGTTCGAGCAACACATAAGATGTAAGTTAAGTAGATACTATCAAAGGAAAATTTAAGTCTTACATAATTAAGATAAAAGTAATATTATCTGATATCACGGGACTAAACGTCAAAAACATAACACGACCAAAGTTATTAAATCTTGACCAGTGTAGGTGATGATACCACAGGATGTGCACTCGAACCCCTCTCTCATATTCCCGTCCTCCATGATCAATTACCTGAAAAACATGCGTAAAAGATTTGTCAACATAATGTCGGTGAGTTCACAGTTTTAATGTACTATGTAAAGTGCTTGTGAAATTCGTGTAGACCAATCAAAGCTAGTTAAGCTAATGAGTACTGTACAAACCATGAGTCCCATAACCAAACCTCTTGACTGTTGTGCCTCGTGCATTGTATAATAAAGACAACGTATATATATAGTAGAATACTAACACTCTCTTGTATGTAACCGGTTAGAGCGACTAACCAAGAGTGGGGGTGTCAAACCAATAGATCTATTTAAGAGTTTCATGGCTAATGTTAGCTAATGGGTACAGTGTAAGTGTAAGTACGAGGACTGTTGAGCTCATGAACCGAATGTCTCATGTTTCACATGGTAGTCATGATAGAATATCACCCAAAATGTAATGTACTAGAAATGTAGAATGTTTATCCCCCAAAAATATAAAACAGTAAAACGGGGCCGTGAAACTTACCTGATAACTGTAGATAAAGCCTAGTGGAGCAGAAGAATGGAATGGCTACTGTCCTGATAATCGGTATCCTATGATTAACAGGGACATGGTAAGATGTACGTTCTTGTCGTTTACCATACAAGTTGTTCACCCGATCGACTTGTGGGCCCTTGTGTGTATTATATGTCGTGAGCCATTGTTCGTGCATGTGACATTTATTACGTGTTTCATGTGTACTTTGTAAAATGTATAGTTTCGTGAATTTCGGGCCTGTTATTGTAAAAACATATCCATTGTTAACAAAACGGGCCCCACACGTCATCATGGGTAATGTAAAATTCCCCAATCTAACATGTGTGGTGTAATCATGGAAAATCAAAGGTTTAACATATGTTATATTATATTATAGTGTTAAACTAGAATTAACATATATTTAACTATATGGTCGAAGCCTTTGAAGGATAATTGACTCAAAATCCGATTATTTGACATAACACAATCGACTCACTTGTGTCAACTAATGTATAAAAGAGTGATCATGAGTGTGTGTAGGTGTATTTCCTTGAAATCGTATATAAATACATACAAAGGGTAAGATAGGTTTGGATCTTTATATATACATATGTTTGATCTCAAAAAAAAAAGTTGAACCATTGTTATGTATTTGACATATTACACTTGTTCAAGCTTCGGAGGTATGTGTTCCATCACCTAGGTTGATTTTATCACAATGCAGATGATGTATGTGTTTTCATGCGTGTGTATGTGTTAACATGAGTTTAAATTTAGAAATCAAGTTACCACATAACTTGTTTTGATTACCAAACAATCGTTTTAATGTGTTCATTGGTGGATTAGTTAGGCCAAATATCAAGGGGACAGGTGTTCAAATGAATGGGCCGAAAGATTTATGGATTAAGGTAGTTTTAGAGTTAGCTATCATACCTAGTTGAAGTGATATTGAACCCGAGTGTGTGCACCACCACGTCTTCTAACAAGAGTGATTTGGTCTGGAGCCTTGATTGTATTAGCCTATTAGTAGCAAGCAGCAAGGGAAGGTTCATGGGTTCTAGAGGTGAGCTATGTAGGAGTTGACCTTTCCTCTTTGATGCAAGATTTGTACATACTAGAGATAGTGACATGTGAATACTCTCCTTGTTTTGTTCTTCTTTTCTGCCAAGAATGGATTAAGGAAGAGGATCCATCATAACTTTGGTTAATGATCATGTTAGGGTAGTATGTGTCATCCATTATAGGTTTCCAAATAGGTGAATGTAGGTTGTAAAATGGATGTGTGTGTGGGTTGCTTTCCGGCCGCAAGTCATTGAGAAAAAAAAAAGACTGATTTACAAGTTTTGTCCTTTAAGTTCATACCAGATTTCAACGCATGTCCTTTATCTTTAAAATTGATGAGATTTGTACTTTATGTTTCAAAATCATACACTGTATGTCCTTTGGTCCTAACCCGGTTAATTTTTATCGTTAAGTAGAGGGTAAAATTGACTTTTTACCCATTTATTTAGAAAACCATATTAAATAAAAGAAAATATATTTTTTTTAAATTGATCTCTACTTAAAATGATGTATTTGTTTTTCTGTAACATAATTTTTTGAAATCCATTCTTTAGTAGTTAATATTAATCATCTATCTTCTTGGGCTGTTCACACAGTGGCGATCAGTGATGTTTCAAATCAAAGAAGAACAATGGTGAACGTTCAAAGATGAGGCTCTCTTTCTCTCTCTCTAAACACACAGACACCACCACGCTATAACCACACCAACATCATCTTCCTCACCCTCAAAACCCTTCCCCACACAAGCTTCCCACTCATCTGAAATTTTAACAACAATTAACTATCTACACATTTATCTTATCAGCATTCAACATTCAAGGCAAACCTATAACAGCTACAAACTTGGAGATTTCCCTAAAATCAAAATCCAAATTGAATATTCATGGTAAACCAAGAACAACTTAAATTACCCCCCCCCCCCCCCCCAAAATTGAATATCAAGGAAAACACAGAACAACTACAAACCTGAAGATTTAACTAAAATCAAACCCAACTTTTAGATTCAGGTTTCGGATCGAAGCTACAAACTTTCAGATTCAGATTTAGATTCATTCGGGTTGGATCGGATGGTTTATTGACGGTTAGAGGGAAGGGTTTTGGGATGCTGTTATAAAAGTTTGACAGGGTATTGGCAAATGTATTGTGTTTTGGTTTGCGATGATATGTGGACGGGATGGTTGCAGGTGGTGGCGATAGTGGAGGAGATGACGGTTGTGGTATGGTGGTGAACAGTGGTCGTTTCTTGGTGGGTTTGTTTTGGGATTAAGGGTTTTGAAATTTGAGGTTAAGGAAGATGATGGTGTTGGTTTGGTAGTGGATGGTGGGGGTTTGGGGTTGGGAATATTGTGATGATGTGGGGGTGGGTGGTGGTAGGTGATGGTATCGTGGTGATGCTAGTGGCAGGAGGTGGTGGTGACGGTGGTGCTGCAAGGTGGTGGTGGTGAAAGGAGGAGGAGGTGGTGGTGGTGGTGACAGTGGTGTGGGATGGGCGGTGGCAGGTTGTGTGGGGGTGGGGGTGGGGGTGGAGGTGGGTGGTGGTGCTAGTAAATATGAGAGAGAGGGAGAGAGAGAGAGGTGAGAAAGAGAGATATATAAAATTCTTTTTTTTTTAAATTTAATATGGTCTTCTAAATAACTGGTAAAAAGACAATTTTATCCTTCAATTAACGATAAAAATTAACTGGGTTAAGAACAAAGGACATACAGTGTATGATTTTGAAACATAAAGTACAAATCTTATCAATTTTAAAGGTAAAGGTCATGCGTTGAAATCTGGTATAAACTTAAAGGACAAAATTTGTAATTCAGTCATTAAAAAATATAGGCAGTTGTTAGTTGTTGGTTGGTTAAGATGTATGAGGTAGGCTGACATTTCTTGGGAAGGAAAAGGAAGTTTGGTTGGATGTGTTTTTAGTGAAACTGGGCATGCATGATAAGGAAGTCTAGTTATCTATATATGTATATATGTGTCGAGTGTGTGTGTATATATATGTAGATATATATATTGCCCTAGCTTCATAACACACACATGTGTCGTGTTTATATATATGTGTGTGTGTGTGTTGGTTTGGCTTGATTCACAATGTGGGTGTGTATATAGGTGAGTTGTTCAACATAATATTGATATGGGATGTATAGATGTGGGTGGCCGATTATATATATGCACACTAACACGTGGTTCTCATTACCTAGTTTACTAGATTGATGTGTTAGTGTATATATAGGTGTGATATCCATTATCAATAAAATCTAATTATTTGATATTAACATATGCGTGTGATAACATTAGTGATCATGTAAGATTACAAATATGTTATTGGGGGTTATTCATGTGTTATTGGGTATTATTAACTTATGATAACACATGATTGTTTTTTGGTAGTGTTTCATGACATTGAGGTGTGTTATAAACTTATTTATTGTGAATTGTTCGGGTTTGAGTGGATTGTGTAGTTTTCCACTTTGGTAATGTCACGTGTATTGTTCTTTTATCCGTACGTAGTAATTGGATTCCCGGTTTTTCTTCTCTGCTGAGCGTGTGATTGACTTGATTGTACAACGCCAATTCTCTTAGATATTTCGGATGTTGTATGCGTGGACAGATAATGTCACACCCCAACCCGGACAGGTTGAAATGTCACTATTACAGATATCAAAACCAAACACAATCCATTTAAAAAATAGAAACATAGTCGAAAAGACAACCGAGAGTCTTAAATCAAACCGTACAAAATCCTAAGTCTTAATTTATTTAAAACTGAAATAAACGAAAATGAGAGTTTAATTATTCTTGAACTTCATTACTCTCTCACTCATCCCTGATTCCCCAGATTACCTGCGAACACATAAGAAAAACAAAACAAAGAAAATACGGCTGAGCCAAAGGTTGCTCAGTAACGGAGAAATCAACAGTACAAGTAAAGCCGGACGTACAATACTACGAAAAGGTACCGAAGCTGAACCGAAATAAAAGTTGAAACTGAAAACAGATACTGACACGAATCAAATCTCAAAACTGATATCAGATACATACAGAACAAATCAGATATATATCAACTCAAACATATCATATACTAAAATACGTGACTATACAAGCCAATAAATAAGTCACGTAATGTAGAAGCACCCACGAGCCTAAACAGAGGGGTACATAGATAGCTAGTCCATGCATCTATGAGATGGTGCGCGTGGCGTACACACATTCATCTCCAGAAACAGAAACATATATCAGAAGTCAGAATCAGATCTAGGATATATCCATACGCCTCTAAGGGACCATGTTAAAGACGCCGTGATTTTGATTACGCACTGTCACGGAAAGTGTTCATGTCGCTGACGCCCCAACGACAAGTCAAAAACAGAGTGCTCGGGTGACAGAGTACAAAAGCCATATCATATTTTAAAATACTAGCAAAGTCTAAATGGAACATGCAACAATGATTACAAAATGAAGGTGTATTGCATGCTATCAAAATCAAATGGAACATATGAATTCAACAAAATCCGCACTACAAAGTAACGGACCGGATTTTTATATATATAACAAAAATACTATGAAGAGAAGGAAACGGAATCCGTACCTTAAGCAACAGCTACAATCACTATGTTGGAAACTAATCCTTCTCAACGATCACAAACCTACGTATACGTTACCGTTTTATTAGGTATATTCATGTCTTACGTACTTGCAACCCCTTTTAAATTATTGCTGATTTAAACGTCTTGAATGTTTAATTATTGAAAGAAAACTCAAAACACTTACATAGCTGTAGGTTATTATTGTGATTGATTGAACAGTAAATTTACAAACAATAGTTGCAAATGATTTAACTAACAGGGAGCTTCAAAAAAATAGGAAGCTCGTTTCGGTTTAGTGGTTTCAACCTTCGAGTGGTTAAAGATTAAATACTTGTTAAGTATATTAAAATTAAATAGTGTAAGCTTTAATAACATATCATCGGAACTAACAAAAATATAAACATGTCTGAACTTTTAAAATCATTAACTCTTGTGTACATATCAAATATTACTTTACTAATTAGTATTTTAAATTTGATATTGGTAATTATAGTTAGTTATAGACATTAATATTATATCTTATATCTACATGGTCATGAAATATACATATATAAGATGTAAGTAAGTTGAAAACCAGGTTCATGTTTCATCTCTTTCATTAAAATATCCGGTAGCCAGATACGATAGTTATTTAAAGCAAAACTAAAGGCTAGCATTAGTACCGTGTGATCCCCAAAAGCAAGGTTGATCGATGCGATGCGGAGTAACTGGAGTTGCTTTACGGTGGCCCGTCAATGGCTAGTTTTGGCTCAGATCAGAGTACGAACGGGTCTGCTCGGGATTCCACCAAGTGACTCAAACTTAGGCGAACAACGGAAAACAAACGTCGTGGTATAGAGTCGTCAAGCTTCCCTTACGGTGGTGCGTCGGTGTTGATCCCACAGAACCGTAGAGGCCGTACAAAACGATGTGAGAGTTGTGAGGTTTATAATAAGCATCGGTTAGATTTAAATAGTGTTGATTGTGCTTAAACGATAACTCAAAATCCCAATTACATCGTGAGTTTTGTTGTGGAATAAGCAAGTGATTTGTTAAGAAAGACTAGCTCATCTTTTTAATTTGATTTGAATTGGTTTCATGCGCAAAGATTTTGGCTTGTTGGTTGGGATACGAGAGTTTTGGCAATTAGTTTGGATAGTGTTTAGTTATCATGGTCATGCATTTGAATTCTTTTTTTTTTTTTTTCGTAACCCACATAAATATGCACATTTCCTTATTTAACCAACAACCAATTATTAATTCAATTACATTTGAACTTAAAAATTTCGGATGCTACAGATAATCCATTGAATTTCTACAAGAGTCCAAGTTTTACTAGACTGGGGGGTGTATAGTAAGTGCTAAAATTGTCTATGCATATGAAATGACATGGTTAAGTAAAATGTGTACAGATCTTGACTTGATTCGTTGACTGGTGTCACAACACATGTGCATACTGATAACACAATAGACGAGGAAAAGACACAATGGTAAAAAAACAGTAAACATGTATTTTTTAAATATTTATATAGCAATATGGTACTCGTATTAGGTTATATGGTATTGAATAGAGCCATTGCGCCATTTCAGTGCTACATCAACAAGGGAGCCATTTCTTTAGTTTTTTTTATACTATTTAAACTAAAGAAAATACCATTTAAACAAACTAAAAAATACAAACAAAGTTTAAAAAATAACATAACCAAAATAATAAAACAACTATTTGTCGTTGTCATCGTTCTCTATACTTATCATGAAATTCTACCATAGATGTTCAAACAAATCCGCTTGAAGATCCTAGTGAGTTTCACTGCTTTGTATTTTCATTCGGATAGTTTTTTTCTAAACATAGGTTAGAATCGGATTTGACGGTTGAATAGTATCGTCATAGTCGGCACAAATGGCTCGGCTTGTGTCTTCCAAAATTATGATATGTAAGATAATGCATATATACATTATATTTCTCGTTTTTTCTTTTTCTGTATATGTGATGGTTTGTTAATAATAGTCCATAGTTTCTTTTAACACCCCAAATGTCGATATCTTTTCTCGCCGACTCGTGTTTTTCTTGTAGTGCAAGCATTTTTCATCATCAGGGCACGGGAGAGTTTTCATAAAAGCGGCCCACTTCAGATATATGTCATCAACAAGATAATATCCGTACTTGTAATGCACGTCATTTGCATAAAATGTTGAATCTGGTGTAACCCGGTCTATGACATCAAAAAAAGATTTGATGAATGTAAAACATCGTGATCATTATTTGCACCGACCATACCAAAGTACACATGCCGATTCCATAAATATTGAGACTTGACTGCTTGTAGATTTAGGGTTGGACCATCATGAACACCTCAAGTGTATTTGCTTTTCTAAGCAGGTGGACATGGTGTCCAATCTCAATGTGTGTAATCAAGGCTACCCAACATCCCAGGAAAACGATGATTCTTTCTTGGGTAGCGTATAAAAGCGACATGTCACTAAAGGTAGGTGTTGTCGTCCTTATAGATCAATAATACCTAATAAATAGTAAGTAACAACAGCAGCAGCATCAGCAAGTTTAAAGCAAAAAAAATTATATTAATATAACTTTAAAATAAGAAACCAAAATACTAAAAATATACCTTCACAAAAATGATCACCACAATCCTACCAAATGCGTTCAGACATTTTTAAATACTCATCCCATGCATCGATCAATATGTCGTATAATAGTTCACAATCCTTGCAAATGCGTTCAGTTATTCTTAAACGCCATTGAGCACCTATCTAATCACATTCAATATGTGGTTGTCTAGTATGTGATCATGGCGATTCAGCTTCATTTCTTAAAAGTTGAAATGCCTAGTGTGCCGCAGTTAAAAGAAACTCATCGAGTGTTCCAGAGTATTGCGAAGAGTCTGAGGGGCTGTTTGGTTGATTAAGTGCTGAATCATTAAGAGGTCTGAATGGTTAATTAAGATGTCTAAATGGTTAAGTGCTGAATCATTAAGTTGGACCTCTTAATGGTTAGTTTTCTTGTCCCGCATTGGTAGGAGAGCCTCACTAAGATTCAACCAAGTTCAGTGCTTAATGGTTCAGTAACATATCAAATCTTAATGGTTAAGCCTTAACCATTCCATTTAGAAGCTGAAACAAACGCGCTGAATGGTTCAGATCCTCATTAAAAGGCTTACCAAACAGGCCCTGAGTGTGTGATGACATTTTCTTAAAATAGATTTGGAGAGGGTATTTGAGAGTGGTATGGAATGAATGAAATATGTATGTATATATAAGGTTTTAAAAAATGATTTTTTTAGTCTAACCGTTTACCAACGATTACACTAAAGGGGGTCATCTGATCAAGCCATTGATCATCGTTATTGTGCTAGCAGGTCTTCAATAGCACCCCTCTAATGACGCATGGGAAATGGGAGGGGCGTTACTGTATGTTATTTTGTTTACCTGGATGGGGCGTTAACCCATACTAGGCAACCTTAAAGATAAAAAGTTGTTCGTTAATATAATTAATTCTATTTTAAATACCTTATGAAAAAATTATAGACGTTTTAAAATTATGAGAAACAACATGCGCCTTGTATGCGTATAGAGAAATCAACAAATGTTCTTTTTTCATTTATGGTTTTCTCTAATTTAATATTTATTTATTTTTCCTTCAAATTAATCTCTATACTTTAAATGTAACATTAATGAACTAGAATCTTTCTTATTCTTAAAAAAAGTGTTTTTTATATTTGATCCTTATGTCCTTATGTATTACTAGTAAGTGGTACCCGCGCTTCGCTGCGGGTTTGTTTTCATAACATACTATGTATACTAAATACTATTTGTAAAACAAAACCATGAATTGAGGAGGGGGGGGGAGGGCATATTCATTAAAGAAGATAATGTCATTTAACCTTTTGGTAGGAATGGGAGTACACACAATAATTGCCCCTTTGAAGTTTATTACATTGTACACAATTAGGAGCCATAAGCAAACTTTATACAACATTTATTGGCATTTTTGCAAATAACTATTTGGACAACTTCCGGTTCTTGATGATGATGATGATCTTACAAACACTGCAAGTATATCGTATGGCATGAGGAAACGTCTAAAATTTGTATGTGACGCAATGTGACTTTATATTGTGTATCGATTTTAATGTGCTTGGTCCACAGATGTTCAATTGGTGCTCATGTTGTCGAAATCCACCTATGGTAGCTTTGGTGAGCGGTGAATGTAGTTTGATGTGTATTATGAAACATGAAGCTGGCAAGTTCAACTATAATATTAGCCATCAGTTAGCTAGCCATCTCCATATATGTTGCCTTACCATTTTTATGAAAGACCAACAAAAACCCGATCACCCAGGTAAATCTAATGGTTAAAGGTACCCATGCCTGAGAACGCAGACGACACTGTTGACTCGACCCATCGCCATTTCAGAGGAAACCTGCTACCCAAAGACTCACTATGGTAAAACCCCTAGCTTAACCTAGAAAATTTTTGTTCCCTGTGTGACTACACATGACCTCCACATTCAAAGATTATGAATGCACCAGAGGTTTGGCTTACCCTCCAGAAGACCAAGCTAATGAACTTTCCCCTAGGAAAACACAATATCCAAATGTGGATCTTTGAATTGTGAGCATGAGCTCAAATGGACATCAAAATATGTGGTGAGTTGTGTGGTATTGTGGTGGATATTGAAGCATAAAGTTTATGATGGTGTAATTTAGCCGAGATAATAAATTAATTCATTTGATTTTTATAAAGCTATTGGGCCGGCTCTGCAATCTGTTTATTGAACTCTATAGATGGACCTTGGTTTAAAAATGCGGTGATCGTCACATACCACTCCAAAACATATATCTAAGAACCGACAAATTGTCCAAACGTTATTCATCAAAAATATTCAAAATTTGTAGAATATACCCAAAAGTTTTTAAAGCAATAAAGACATAAACCCTTTTTTTACTGTTATCAGCTCTACCAACTGCATGAATTGTTTCAAGATCTAAGTGGGCGGTTAGTTTATACGTTAACAAAATCTGTCAAAAGGAATAGGTTGTGGTGGTAGCAACATTGACGGCAGTGGTGGTGATGTTGGTGGTGGGAGTAGTGGCATGGTGGTGAGGGAGTGAGAGATTCCAATTCATTTGGTTTATTTTCTTTCAAAATTTCGAAGGGCAAAACACCTGAGGAATTTATTCCAATTCCAATTTCACTCATTCTCTAGCCATAGAGGTTATCATTTGGACTCTAATTCCATTATATAAATTATGTGAACCAAACAAGTCATGAATGGATCTCAAATTCCAATTCTGTTAAAACTCTAGCGAGCCAAACACTCCCAAAGGGCTCTAAATCGAGTACAGTTCAAAGTTTTAAACAGAAAAAAAAATATAACCAGACCTCTTGCTTCATGATCAAAAGCTTATTCAAGGGAAAAGGAAATAAAACAACTTCATAGTCCCCAGGTCCAAAGAAAACATAACCTATTCGTGTGCAGTTATTAGAAGTCGTGCCTAATGATCAACTGAACACACACTCGTTACAATACCATTTTTTTGATAACTCAGTACTAAACTTTATGTATATATTACTCATATGTGTCCTCTTTTGATCAACAAAGGAATGCAGTTACCTCAGTTCAGTTGGCTCTATGATTCTCCATTATGATCTTCATTCTTCAATATCAAACTCCTGCTCCACATATTTAACCTGCAAAATAAATTAATTCAATAACCCAAGTGACAATTTCAACTTGTTTGCTTATGAATATGTCGCTCCAAGCAAAACCAACAAATTATTATAGCTAAAATCAAACGGATAAAATGGTTAAATGCTATAAAGAAGAAAACGAGCAGCAGAACTGAATGAGTGTTACCTCTGGAACATAATGCATCAACATATTTTTGATGCCTGATTTCAGAGTGACCGATGAGCTAGGACACCCACTACATCCTCCTTGCATTTTTAGCTTCACAACTCCAGATTCTCTGGCAATAAACATATGACAAATTTAGATGGGTTAGATCCTATATATTAATTTATATGTAATAACAGAGAGTCTAAGAAGCATACGGGTCAAATCCTATGTACTCGATATCCCCACCATCATCCTGTACAGCAGGTCGTATACGAGTTTCCAACAATTCTTTAATCATTGCAACGACATCTGAGTCATCCTGCAACACATGCCATGCACCATAAAACATCATGACATGGGATAAAAAAGGATTAAAATGAGAGAATAATACATACTTCATGAATAGTTGTATCCATAGAAGCTGAAGTAGCTGAGTCCAAAAACAGTGGCTTTCCAGATGAGTAAAACTCCATAATTGCTGCAAATACTTTAGGTTTTAGAAGATCCCAAGAAACATCTTCTGACTTCGTTATAGTTACAAAATCTGAACCAAAGAACACGCGAGTAATTCCTGCACCAATTGCATAATATGTTATGTTAGTTCAACGATCTAGCCATGAATATAACACGAGATAAGCTCACCATCAATTCCATAGAGGTCACTTGCCAGTGGTGAACTCATAGCCGTACAAGCATTTGGGAAGTCTGCACTCCCAACTTCCATCACTGGCTTCCCGGGATAAAACATTAAGGATAAAGGATTAGGAGTAGATTGTGTTTCTATAAACATGGTCCTCCTCTGCCCTGCCCAAACCAATCCACTTTATTTAACATGAAACATAGATTCCATCAATGAAACACATAGGAGTATCTACATCAGATTAAGAACTAACAACATTATGTTCCTGACCTATTTTAAGCATCTGAAACCAATTATCCAGCATGAACTACTGTAATCATCATTATGTTCCTAACCTTTATAAGATTCATATTTCTCCAATCATTAAGTAAATTGTGTTTTAGCATTTGTTACATGAAGCTCAACATCCAATGAGTAAACTTAAATTATATAGCCAGCAACTATTAGTTACATGTATAATATATGGAAAAAAATGTGAGCCGACACTTAAAATAGAATTCATAACAAAGTATTACCACATCAAAGCATAAAAACAGATAACAACTAACAACATATATGAAAGGCATTTAAATACAAAATTATAACGATATATATAACGCGCCCCAGGGATGTGGAACATTTTTGGGCACCGACCCACCGTGTGTGTGTGTGTGTTGGTGGTTTGGGGGGGGGGGGGGGGGGATAACACACAGCCTTAGTAATTACAGCAATTAGATCCTTACTGAAGGTGTAACCCCTAAATCAACACGTCGGGAACAATACCCTCTCAAATATTCCGATACATTGGGTCACAGGGAGAATTCCCTCACTATAGCAAGGCTAATGAATGGGTAATGGCCGAACTTGTGCATAATTCGTACACACTCCCTATCTCCTGCACTGCTGCAACGCCTTTAGTCCAACACTGAAACCATTGTAGCAAAACCTACTAAAATCCTTTTAAGTATCCATTCTTGTTCTTCAACTCAATTTATCCAAATAATATATCCATGGTTAAAGTATTTATCTCCCGTTAGTTAAACTTTGATGTATCATGACATCTTAGATTGAAAAGTGGCTTTCATTTACTTCAAATCTGTTTTCTTTTCCAGGTGCACTATACTCGCCATTTTCTATGAGACATTTTATCTCTCTTTTCCCAGATTGCTTCTTAGGTGAAGTACTTGCTACTTCATTTCTGTTTCATTAATCAGCTATGCACAGTGAACATTCATCGGCTCAGATGTGCTACAGAACCTAAAGAAACTTAGGCTCGAGAAGACCACATGTGCGTAAGACCACACGTGCCTACACACATATTTTCTTAATCCTCAACCTCCCCAGACCTTAGCAATAGGTGGGATAGGTGGGTAAGATTGTTGTTGTTGTTATACGTTATGGTAATGTTTAAAGAAAATACCTTTATGTCAAGCATCCCTTCAAATAAAGTGAAAGATAAAGAACCACATCAAACATCACCATCAAACAGAACCCGCTCATAGGTTGCCGGTTTCAGGAATAAAGTGAGCATATTCCTGAAACTGGTCAAACATCAAACATCGCGAGGTAAAAGGTGAATCCATCACCATCAAATAAAGTGAAAGATAAAGAACCACATCGCCAGATAAAGAACACGTCCAACATGGTAACACATTGACCGGTTGTGACGCAAAAGCTAGCGCAAGTGCCCCGCCATCACGGTTAACCGCCATCATAGCCTTGTCTGCGGCACAAATAACACACATATGAATAATCAATCTAGTGAACTCCACAGACAATTTTACAAAGAATTATTCAAAGCATTCATAAAATCAATTCACACAAATACAATAAAAAAGTTTAGATATCTATAGAAATCGAAAAAAACATTCATAACCTTAACGCTCGACTCTTGAGCCTTGAGGGACACCAACTGAAAGGTTTAATTAGGATTTATTAGGCATTAAAATTATGAATAGATAACCAAAATGAGTTTAAATGAGTAAAATAATATAAACTAACAATTCATAAATTAGCTTTTACTTAAGAATATATGCGCATCAGTAGGGTTGCAAACAAATACATATAAAATTTTATTATTTAAGGCATGTCTTTCTGTTTATAGTTACTATATTTATTTTGTCATGCCTCTTTGTTGTAATTGCTTACATTTGATTGTGTTAACTTGATATGATATTACTCTAACTTTATATTACTCATAAATGGCCAGTTGCCTTGCAACTTTAATGAAATGGATAAGTTCACATGAGTGTCAAAATCATTTTAATGTATCTAATCCATTAAAAGAAACATTCGATATCACACAGATATGATCGCTAAGTCAATGCAAATTGGACAAAAAATTACCTTGACTCGGTCCAAAAATTTACGTATCAAACCGCTCAACGGCGGCGGTTCTCCAGCGAGCTAATGGAACGTCATCGTACCTCAAAGCATTTGGTGCAAAACAACACACAAACACCACCCGTCCACCGTGAAATCATGGACACATGAAGCTGCAAAGCAACTTCATCGTTATCAATGATATTGGAAAAAAAACCCAAATGATATCATGAATAGAAAACCCCAAATGGTTGTTTAAACTTCACATAGGGATTTCATCGAGCACGTGGCGTGCATTTATCAAAAACATTATAGAAGTCTAAAATTTGATTTAGTTGAGCCCCATAATTACAAGTTTATACAAGAATTATCTTAATACAAAGCACTAAATGGTTTAATTTTTAATTAGTACCTGCAAGGCGACATGGTGAAGATAGTAATTCAATACAAATTTATTTAAGAAAAGAAAACAAACCTATGTGGATTTGGAATTAGGAGATGAGGGATCAACAAACCTGCAAAAACAATGAAAATTGTAACTAACCAATATCAATTCAAAATTAAAGAAGAAACAAAGAACAAAACGGACATCATATATAAATGAAACGATTCTGTCAACTTAGCATAATCAGACATTAAACCTAAGATCATCAGATGTAAATATGCAAAAACATATTGATCATCAAAATAAATTCAATCGGTTAGTGGTGGTGATGTTCTATCAGGAAGGAAGGCAGAGAGGGTGGAGATGCTTACAGAGAGAAAGCACTTTTGTTATATTGAATGGGTATAGGGTAGCTTCAATCGTGATTTATAACATTCCAGAAACGTCGATCGTTTCCTCTTCCAATCAATGGTCGATCCGTTACACTGGAATTGTTTCAGCTTCTCTTTGATTCAATAACTGCTATTGATATTATGATGTGAAATAAAGGGTAGGATAGTAAATTTCTTTTGATATTGTGGAGAAGGAGGATGGTGAAATGTCAATACTACCCTTCAAAGTGTCTTAATTGTCCCTATTATGCCCATAATACCCTTAAGTTTCTTGCTTAAATAAGTTGTACATATTGCTTGTTAAGTTGTACAAAAATGAAAATTACCAAAGAGGCTATCACTCCTCCTTAATAAGATAATATAGATATAGATATAGTTTTCGTATTACTCTTTGTTAAAGTTATGTATTATATAGTTTTCGTATTACACTTTGTTAAAGTTAGTTCTATAATATATAGATATCATTTTCAATAAATGGTTAATCCCCTTATGAGGTAGCTTATTGAATAATAATTTGTAATTTTAAGATCACAAAATGGAAGAATTGCTAGCATCAGGTTGTTACTTGTTACTAATAAGAATATATTTTGTTTGACTTATTATAGTATTTGCTTATGTTATACTCGATGACAGTTTGTTAGAACAATTAAGTACTTTATAAATTAACTAAATCAGTAAACATAAATAGCAATTGAAAAACTCACAAATTTATAAATATAATATACTTTAATCAAGTCCTTAAAATTTCTTCATGTTTTGAAGTAGTATATGATTAAAACAACATATAATAATAATTTATTTGATACACCTTGTAAAACGATATATTACTATATTATTGTTATACCTATCAAAGAATGAAATATCAGATAGCAAAAACATAAATATAAAAGATGATGTGTTAAGATAAAATTAATATAACAAAGAAGAAGGCCATTCAGCAAACCTAACGGCTGTTAAAAAAAGACAACAGATTTAACAGAACAGTAATTTCGTTAGTTACTATCTAAATCTATGAACTATAAATTATAAGTAAAATAAGTTAATTAAATTCTATTAAGTTTAATATAAAATTAAATGATCAAATTATCAAATAGTTCTTCTATGAGGTAAATTAAATTTTATAGATGGATTTAAATAACTCTTTTCTTCTAATTCGAGTTTAACAAATGGGTGGGGTAGGGATGCGAGTTTAAACACAAGAAAAGTGGTTTACAATGGATGACGTGTCAAGCAGGGGTAAAAGGAAGCAGAGGGCCCCTTTTTTAACAGTGGCATATTATCCTGCTATGCACTCCTACGATTAGTACTCTGTTCCACAATATTCCCCCTAAATTAAACATTATGCCCCCTACAACTATTCTTTTACATGACCATGTTATGAATCATTTCTCTTGTAAAATTTTAAAACAACCTAAAGTTAACAACATTATATAGCAAAACATATGACCAAGAACAACGGGGCCGGGATAGTAGTGGCGGTGATAATCGCGGATGTTATTGAATCGTGAGATACATATATAGGACATCAAAACAAATTGATCGATGTCACATGACGCCACTAGTCTTGGAAGCTTAGATCCTCTCTAGACAGTAATGGAGAAGTAGAAAGATGGCGGATTAAGGAATTTACAAACCCTAATTTGAAATAGGGCTTTGATTTTGTAAATTTCAAGTGTGGATTTTAATTTTGCAACTGTGTTTCATTCAGATAGTTGTTGATTTTGTGGATTTTATGTCTAGGGATCAATGTTTATGAGTTTGTGGTTCATTTATAATATTCTAAAAACCAAAGGTTTTGTGCAATAGTGAGTTGTAAGATGTGCTTTATGGGTGTTACATGCTTTGGTTTGTTGTGCCTTATGCTAAAAGTGTTGTATCTTTTGTATACGACTGTACTTCAATTTTTTTTATCATTTGTGCCATTCCTGCCTCACCTCACACCATACTTTCACTTTACCATCATCATCTTCTTCTTCTTCTTTGTATTTCAAGATTTCACAAAGATTTCAGCAGACCTTCTTCTCATATTCCTTCGGCCGATTGAAGGTATCAAAGAGTAAAATTTTGATTTCGTTTTTTTCCTTCTTCCCTTTCTTAAGTTTTAGTTTCTGAATTGTGCAGGGTTTGGTTTCGTTGTCTCATCATTCTGTCCAGGTAATCGAATTAGCAAGGTATAATTGCATTGTGTAGTTGTACCGTATGCTTGAAGGGTGTTATGTTCTAGATTAGTTGTGCTCTTTGCTTTAGGGTATTTTGATTTTGTTTAACTGATTAGCACGATTCGTTCCTCTTTGTTGCTTTTGTTGTTTCCTCTCTGATTATATGCGCGTTCCATTCATGTTTTTTTTTCTTTTTTTGGATGTGTTGCTTATTTTGTCTGTTTTGACTGTTGTTGTGCCGTATGGTTGAGTGATGTTGTTAGTGATTTAGGGTATTTGTTGTAGGACAACAATATTTAATTGTGAATTATTAATGGAAGCAGATAGGCACATGGGTTGGTCCATGTTTGACTTTTAAGAGTCAAATGAATTGTTTATTGTAGATGTAAATTTGATATTTGAAAAGTATGATAGGTTTGATTATATGAAATCAAATGCTGCATTTGTTTTGTTCTGTATAAAGTATGAACAGAAAGTCCATAAAAAGCGACAAAGATGTTAAACTATAAAGGTGAAGGGGCGATATACTACATATAAAGAAAATCATGAGTTTTTTATGTATAAGTGTAAGATGAAATTATAAGAGATTAGTAATTTTCTGAAGCAGATTATCCTCCATCTGACGCCCTCCAATCACCATCGCCGGAACCGATCCAACATCGCCATCAACCACCGCTAAGCACCATGCATCCAAACCCTCATCCACAATCCTGACCATCAAATTCTTCCCGAAAACCCTCCAAACTACGTCGCTCTGCATCATAAGATCATTCTGTCGCACGGTTGGACCCAAATGCGTTTCTAAAAGATCTTCTGCTTCGTAGCATAAGCGAAACGGCTTCACTGGCTTAATTAATCTTAGCTTCATAGTTCTTGATTCTTTTTTAAACGTTGCGATTACTGCTCTGAAAATTGAACTCTCTAACACTGTGTACCGGTGAATTGTGCTGATCATCGTTTGGCTTTGGTTTAGCATGATCGGTTTTCCGTTAATGTTGATTGATTTGACCTTGATGTAATAACCGTCTTTCAACTGTTTGGTCGTTGGCGGTTAATTACAGTTATTTGGCGCCAACTTCAATCGAAATACCGGTAAATGAGACAGGGTCGTTTCTGTCCTTTTGCTTCTGTTTTTCCAATAATGCGCGCCTTATGTATCTTCTTCTGATATGCTGCTGTTTATCCGAATGTGTGCAACCATGTCCGAGATCAACTTCTAGAGTGTGCAGCCAAATTTAATAAGCAATAATATTCTAATGTCTGATTTACTTATGTACACTTTCTTATTTTGTTATGTGTTAACAATTATTCTAATGTCTGATTTACTTATGGACACTTTCTTATTATCTAATTAAATACATATAGAATAAGCAATAATATTAAGTTATAGAAAACCACTGCTGGGAAATGAAGATATATAATTAATTATTAAAGAAGTTGTATAAGTGCTTTACTTTGAAACTAAAATTTGAAGATGGCATGATTAGAGGAAGTAGCCAATCGGTAGTTGTGGTTCATTGAGTTTAAAGGCAATATGATCAATTAAACAATTGTAATTTTGAAGGTTTCTACATTTCAGAAGTACCATGGCGTATGACCAGAGAAAGTGTGGACATTTAGATCCGTAGCCTCCCTCCATGTCGTTGCGATGTGGTTTCTTAACCCTTTAGGGTTCGACGGTTCCGATCGTGACAACTTTTTTTTTCCTACGGGTATTATGGATTCTGAACCTATCCTATCTTTTATGAAGAAGACGGTACGTACTCTTTTTTCGCTTTAATTTCATGTTATTTGAGATTTGCTTTAGCGTTTAATTACTGTTTACTGTATTTCATTATAATAGATTTATTGATTAATGTCAAATGTGATTTCTTAAGTTTTTTTATTGCTTATGTTTTGAGGGGATTCATTAATGTTTTCATCTTAGTAGTCACATTGGAAGAGCACATAGGATGGGGTGAAGATTGCTGTCACAAATGGTAACTTGGTGCCGGTATTAGTGTTAATAATGAC